>CANTUQ010000074.1:7882720-9176127 GCA_947683425.1 Excoecaria cochinchinensis | reverse complement strand
TAATAGTTATTTTACTATATGTGATGGGTACATATAGAGTTCGTTTTTAGCTTTTTGGGTACCTATTACTTGAATTCAAATATGAAAAATGTAATTTTGTTGTTATATATTTTTTAATGGATATTAATTTTTATCGTAATTGTATTTAATTTGATTTTTATTGATGTATTTTGATTATGAATTTATTGTTTGTATTTCTTTTATTTTTAGAATAATTATTGATAAATAAGTATTTAAACAGATATCGAGTAGTATATAAGTATTAAGAATTGAATTTGACAAGAGTACGGATAATGTAATGTTAATTTTAAATGCATACAGACAGGATTTGAGTATCTCAACTAATAAATGAATTCGAATATGAGTACGACAATTTTTACAGATACCGTACCCATCACCAGTTATAATATTACCACCCGCGTCTATTTAGGAATTCTAGTTAGCCTTTCAAATTATTTTCAAAACTATAAATGTTGAAAAAAGGTGCTAAAAATTTTAACATAATTTTCGATACATATAAATGCATTTTAGTACTATTCTCCACGTCTATGGGCCTGTTTGGCATTGCTTTTGGAAGGTTAAAAAGCTGCTTATTTGATAAAAAGCTGATTATGAGACAAAAATAAGTGTTTGGTAAATGCTGATTTTAGAAAAATCAATTTTCTGAAAAGTGAAAAAAGCTCCTATTAGAAAAAGCTAGAAATTGGAGTTTTTCAGAAAAGCTGATTTTCAGCTTTTAAGGGCAGCAGATTTAATATTTTTTTAGACAAAAATATCCTTTATTTTATTTAATAATGACAATTATATCTAATATAATCTTTTTTTTTTTGTTTTTTCTCTTATCCTACCACTCAAAATTATTATTTTTTATTTTTTTATTCTAAAAAGCCATTTTTAATCATATTATTTACCAAACAGTTAACAACTATTTTTAATTTTATAAGTCATTTTGAATTTTATTTACCAAACAGTCATGTACTTTTTGACATACAGCTTTTTGGAATACAACTTTTTTCAATTGAAAAATCTGTTTTCATAAGTTTTGCCAAACTGGCCTAAAATTAGCATACAATTGTTGTTCTCTCAAAACAGCTAACACAAGTGCAACATGCCTTAAATGTTCTTCTAGGTTTTTGCTGTAAATTAAGATATCATCAAAGTATACAACAACAAATTTACCTAAAAATTCACGCAAAACATGGTTCATGAGTCTCATAAATGTGCTAGGCGCATTAGTTAAACCAAAAGGCATAACCAACCATTCATACAAACCATATTTTGTTTTAAAGGCAGTTTTCCATTCATCACCTAACTTCATCCTGATTTGATGATAACCACTTTTTAAGTCAATTTTAGTGAATATTACAGCACCATTTAACTCTTCAAGCATATCATCTAACCTAGGAATGGGATGGCGATACTTTACAGTGATTTTGTTAACTGCTCGACAATCAACACACATGCGCATGGTTCCATCCTTTTTAGGTACCAAAAGAACAGGTACGGCACA
The DNA here is from genome assembly GCA_947683425.1 of Excoecaria cochinchinensis. Classification (NCBI taxonomy): domain Eukaryota; kingdom Viridiplantae; phylum Streptophyta; class Magnoliopsida; order Malpighiales; family Euphorbiaceae; genus Excoecaria; species Excoecaria cochinchinensis. The sequence continues at coordinate 9,174,617 of CANTUQ010000074.1, read as the reverse complement.
AGGACTTAGGCTTTCTCTCACGTGTCCCTTTGCTAAAAGTTCCTCCACTTGTCTTTGCAACTCCTTTGTTTCTTCCGGATTGCTTCGATAAGCTGGACGGTTTGGAATTTGTGCACCAGGAACAAAATCAATTTGATGTTCAATCCCTCTAATTGGTGGCAACCCAGGTGGTATCTCCTCAGGGAAGACATCTTTATAATCCTGCAATAAGTTAGAAAAAGAACTAGGCAAATTTGGGTTAAGGTTAGTTTCAGAAAAATAATTGTCCTTAAACCTCAAAAGTACTAAAGTTCTCATGCCTAAGTAAGCACTCTTCAACTCTCTCTCTTTTGCATAAAAGGAATATTTGCTGAATTTTTCACTCAACTCACTCTGCTCTCCTTTTACCTCAACACACATTAACTTCTTCTCTCCTGCACTTCTCTCATTCTTTCTCTCACTAGTGCAGTCACTCACCATTGGGCCTTTACTTTTATTCTTTTCACTACTGGCCTCTTCTCTCTCATTTTTCTTTTCTTTCTCACTTCCCTTTACCTCTTTTGCAGATTGATGTATCTTCACTTGATCTGCATATACATCTTTAGGTGCCAAAGGGGCAAGTGTGTGTTTACATCCTTTAAATTCAAAAGTGTACCTATTTCTAAATCCATCATGTAATACGCGCCTATCAAATTGCCAAGGCCTTCCTAGCAAAATATGACCAGCATGCATAGGTACAACATCACAAGTGACTTCATCTTCATATTTACCAATGGAAAATAATATAGTTACACGTTTGGTCACCTTAACTTCCCCACTATCATTCAACCACTGAAGTCTGTATGGGTTAGGGTGTTTCTTAGTTTTAAGTCCTAATTTATCAACTAAGACTGTACTAGCAACATTAACGCAACTACCCCCATCAATTATCATGCTACAGACTTTCCCACCTATTAGGCATCTAGTATGAAATATGTTTTCCCTCTGTTCTAGTCCTTCTTCTTTTACATTTACATTCAATGCACGCAACACCACTAAGGACTCTCCCTGAACAGGATACTCTAAATTTTCATCTACATCAGAACAATCCTCCAAAGGTGGCATATCATCACAGTCATTATCAGAATCAGAAACAATTTCATCCCCCCTTATTATCATGGTCTTTTTATTCCCACATTCATTAGCGTAATGACCATGACCCTTACATTTGAAACACTGAATGTCCTTATGTCTATTAGGTTTAGGGGTTGTTTCAGAAGTACCTTTTTGTGCAGTAACCGTTTTCTCTTTGGAATTTGACTGGTACTTGGAAGTGGATTCTTTCTTTGTGTCACCCTTGTTCCACTTTGAATTCCATTTATTGTTATTGGAATTTGCATAGGATTTGGTTGTCCCACGTCTACTTCTTTGTCTCTCCACTTTAATTGCAATGTTCACCAAATCATCCATATCCACATAATGCTGCAATTCAACAATATCAGCAAGCTCTCTATTCATACCTCCCAAAAAGCGAGACATCGTTTGATATTCATCCTCCACAATGCTTGCTTTAATATACAAGGGCAAATATACAAGGGAGGAAGAAGTAGACCAATTATACAATGATGATGGAGAAGAGGAGGCTCATTCCTTCCCAATGAGAGCAAGGAGGTATGACAATCGAATGGAAAGTAAAGACAATAATTTGAGTGCTATCAAGATGAAGATTCCCCCATTCAAAGGCAAAAATGACGTGGATGCCTATCTCGATTGGGAAAGAAAGGTAGAGATGATCTTTTCATGCCACCACTATTCAGATGAGAAAAAGGTAAAACTCGCAGCCATTGAATTTTCTGATTATGCACTAATTTGGTGGGATGAGTTATTGAAAAGTAGGAGGAGAAATGGGGAACTCCCTATCACTTCTTGGGAGGAAATGAAAAGGATCATGAGAAAGAAGTATGTGCCTAGTTATTATCATAAGGAACTCCACAATCAGTTACAAAGACTTACACAAGGATCTAGTTCAGTGGAGGATTACTACAAGGAGATGGAGATGCTCATGATTAAAGCAAGCATTGTGGATTGCTTCAATACAACATAAAGGAAAAAAAATACATTTTTCCCAAAATTTGAAAATACTTTTTTATTTTTTTAATAATATTGTATTGTTAGTATTTATTGAGCTTGTATTATTGGTTCAATTGATTAATGAAAAATATATAAATTTTGCATAAAAATGTCATATAAATATTGCATGTATGCATGTAAAAAAAAACTATAAAAGGAAATTCAATGAACAAACAAAGACAATAGCATGAACAACGTATAATAATACATCCTGAGAGAAAATCAATAGATAAAAAATAAAATAGCATAAACAACGTATAGCCTGAAAATTTTTAAATCAAACGATTCCATTCGTTTACCAGCTCCTGTTTTCTGAATAATTTCTAAAAACCCAGTTAAAAAAAAAATACAACCGTTTGACAATACTCACCGACCCCTCTCCATCTCTCTCTCAGCTGCAATAATAAATCGCCATCGTTATCCCCTCCCTTATAGGGTTTCTCTTCTCCTTTTTTTTCTTTTATTGTTTTTTTTTCCCTTTTATCTCCCTTCTAATCTAAATTAGACTTTTAACCAGGGAATTTCACATGTATCCATTTCACTGGAAAGATCTTATTGCCAGAAACCCTAGAAGTTTCAATGTTAATGTGTTTCAGTCTTTGGCGTCGCTTTCTGCTCTAGATTAGATTCACTTTCTTTTTTATTTTTTCAGCTCTAGGTTTAGTGATAGGAAAAATTGTAGATATGGAACGGTTTGAGAGCGGGGGTGCTATTCAAGAGGCTCCCAAAGCTGACGATCTTAAGCAACTAAAAGAAAACTCCACAGGTTTTTGTTTATTTATTTTTTTCTCCATGTTTTTGTTCTTTTTAACTGGATCCTTATTTTCCAATTTGGGTGATTGGAGATCTAGTTTTATTGATTTTTTGTTTATCGCTCTGAGATGGGCTAAATATATGGATTTGAGTGATATTACTTTTCAGGTCAACGTCTAATGGTGGATTAAGTCTCATATTATGCATACTTTTGTTTGCCTAAGATCCATATCATTTTGAGCTTGGAGAATTTACTGAGTATAATGATTGGCTAGATTGAATAGTTATCTTTGTGATAGATGATAGCTACAAACGCTTGTACTTGCTTGGTGATAAAAATAAATCCATTTGCTATGATCAATTTTGGGTTTATGAATTAGCTTTATTTCTCTAAGTGGTAGGAAATTTCAGTTTTGTCTGATGTACCTGGTATTGAATATATAAGCAGTTGTGTCGATTATACATATGGTCTTCTGACTTGAATTGTTTCATTGTGCAGAAAATACTGTGTTCGATGCATCTCAATATGCATTCTTTGGTAAAGATCTTGTTGAGGAAGTTGAGTTAGGAGGATTGGAGGATGAAGTAGAAGACTTGCCTGCAACTGATTTTGATGAAGAGGAGTTTCTCTTTTGTAGACGAGAGGTTACACTTTTATCTTATTTCGGAAATTTCCTTTCTGATTTGGTTGATTATATGATTCACAATAAACTAGGGACGATCTTCAATGACCAGGACGTAAATTTATAGGATTTATCAATGGAATCTGAAAAACAAAAGGTCATTATTATGTAGCTATTTAGGACTACCAATTGTATCACACTTGAGGATTCCATGGTCTGTTAAATTTAGCTCAGGCCATAGTGCATCAATTATGTTCTTCCGTTGTTTACATCAATTATGTTCTTCCATTGTTTACAATAACTTCACAGTGAAAATTGCTTGGAGTAACCATAAGCTGTCCTCTATTGCTGCTCCCACTGTGCTTTTAGTTGCTGATTTTTGCATCTTAACAGTGCATAAATTGACATTAACTTGAGAAGTTTAGTTATTCATTTGGAGTTCAATAAAGAAAAGAGATTGAGATGTGTCCTGCAATGAGATTGAAATATGCCCTACCTCAGTGTGATATAATTATGCAGGACAGGCATACATTAGCACGATATAGAATTTTGCACTTATTTTTAGGCTAATGTACCTGATAAGCTGATGCATTGAAAACTATTGGGGAACATTTTTCTTTTGAAGAGTTGTTTTATTGTGGAATATGAGTTGTTCAAGTTTTTTGCTGGTGGCATTTATGGTTAGGATTTGATTTGAATTGTAGATCAAGGGGGCTAAAATTTGGATCTTGGCAGTCATCTTTCCTTTTTTTTTTTCTTTTTCTTTCTAGTGTTTTAGTGTAGAGCTTGATTTGAATCCTAAAATTTAAATAATGTGAAAACCGTAACATTTTAAGCAAATTAGCAGTTTTAAATTTTGATGTGATTATACGTGCAAAATTTGGACACTTTTGTGTCATGTAAATTGTAAGGTGTATACAAGAATTTGGTTCGTTTTGTCCTTGCGACAGCTTTTTAATTATAAAAATTGATGATTGTCCTCGACTGTGTTCATATTCATTCTCTTGATATAGAAGAAGATACCTTGCCAAATTCACTGATAATCTGCTAATTATCAAGTATGCCATATGTTCAATAAGGTTGCTAAACAGGGAGAAACACCTCTTTGCATGCTTGTCCTTACAATCCTATTGCATACTTACTCGTACGACTTCAGAAGCAAATATTGGTTCTAAGATCTTGGTTATTATGTAACAAATACTCTTTCAGGTTTAAATTGTTAGTTGATGGTATTCAAGTTGTAGGAATCTCCAATTTTGCAACTAACTTTTCTTTCTTATTTTTAGGGTGAAGTTGCAAGATCTCTGTCTGATGTTGATGATCTTGCTAGTACTTTTTCAAAGGTTAGTTAACTGCTCCTAATACCTTGTTTTTTCATTTCTCAGATCATTTTCTGGGCGATCTTTTAGTGCATTCTTGAACATGCAGTTGTGGCACACTTGTCACTTTTAGCATTGTGTTAATTCATGCAAGTTGAAGTTTTTGAAGGTGACTTTTGAGATTTTCAATCAGATCATGTTGTGGATGGAAAGTATAGGAATTGATTGTTCACTCTCCAATTTGCACAGTTATTTGCAATTTGCTTTGCATGGTCTGATCTGTCTAGGAGTTATGTCAATTTCACAATTTGTTTTAAATACAATATTTCCTAATGGAAAGTGTCCTTTCCATTTCATATTTTGTTTAATTGTTCTCTATTCATCGTCGATCACTTGCATTATGTGGGTACTGTTGCAAGATGGTTCTGAGAATAAAAAAAAGCAGACATGGTGGAACTCCTCCTAAGCTGTGTTAGACAGGTAGTTGTGGAAATGGGTATAAATTATGTGTTTTTTTCCCCTCGGAGGCATGTGATCATTTTTCTATTTATAGGACATATAAATCTGTGCATCCTTTAGTATTGGCTTTTAAGATCAGTTCTGTTGGAGCTTTGGCAATAACCTTCATGTGTTCTTGTATGCATGAATTGAATGTCAGCATTTCAGTTCCTAACACGTTTGCCAAAGTTTAAAATTAAATGAATACTACTTGCAGTCTGCCTTGCTCTTTCTCAAATTAAATATACTATTTTTCAAACATTAGCAACAAGGTACCCTTTTCTAATGCAAGTCTTATAGGGTGTAAATTCACTTCTTACTTCGAGTAGTCATTAAATTTAATTATTATTGTCTGGAAGTTAATTGCCTTTTGGTTTCAATACATAAATTTTTATGCCAATTGCCAAATAAATTAATTATCAAAAAAGAAAATAATCAAATAAAAAATGAAAAAAAAATCCGATTCACTTTGGTAAAGCCCTAGTAGGTTTAAAGTGAGACAAACAACAATACTGTTTGAAGATCACAATAAAGAGAAAGATGATTATTCAAGAGACATCACTAGAGACAGAGATCTTAAGAAATGAAGGTGATTGAAGAGGTGGTGGCTGGACAGTGAAAACGAGAGAGATGTTACGCCGTAACACAAGGTAGGAGGACGTAGATAGAGAGAAGGTATTTTATGGGGGTGGGTGGTGTGTGTGTTAGGGTTGCAGAGAACAAAGTGAAATTTAGGGAGTAAAATTTATATATAGACACTAAATTAAAATGGCTTAGTTTTAGTAAAATATTGGTCAGTTCGGTTATTTTTGTTTTCCCTCAGCACAAACCGAACTGAACAGACCGAATTCTATATTACAAACCAGACCAAATTATCTAGGGTTCTGTTCAGTTTTTGGTTTTGGTTTGGTTTTGCACACCCCTATAAATATTTCTTTTATAATATAGCTATATTAGTATATGTTGATATATTAACAAAGCTTGCGAGTTTTGGAACATTTTGTTCATCTAGGAAGAGTATTTTGAATTAAAAGGCAAACAAGTAGGCTGGGTAACCTAGGTTTGAATTTTACATGTCCTATTTTAAATTTACTTTTTTTTTTCCCTGGGTATCAACCTTATTGGCACACAGGAAGTTTGTATTAGCTGTTGATAAGAACTTAGTATATACATGACATGTCTGCTTGGTATGGTGGGCTATTTATGTCAGTTTTGCTTACTCATCTTGTTTGTTTATTCTCTTGCAGTTGAACAAGGTTGTCAGTGGACCAAGGAGTGCAGGAATAATTGGTGATAGGGGATCCAGAGAAAGTGAGTATCTAAAGTTTTGAGTTTCTTCTAAACTTGTACTCAATCCTGATATTTTTTTAATTTTCTAGTTATTGTTCTGCTATATATATATATATATATATATATATATTCGGGTGGCTGTTGTAGGCAATTGAGTTTTAAGTTTGTACATCAGTGACCTTTTTTTTTTTTTATTCATGATTCATACAATTTGAAGTTTAGCAAATGTTCTTCTGGGCACCATACTGTGCACTGTTTCAGTTTGTTGTGCAATACAAGCAAGGGTGCTACCTTCTTGGTGAATATTATATGCAGTAAACTTTAAGTATGCACAGAAAGAGTTTGTGTCGTATATTCGTTATTGCCAGTTTAATTTAAATCTTATCAACTGGTCACAGAGTATAGAATCCAGTGCTATTTAACATTTCAAGGTGTGGTTGGGACATCTGTTAGGGTTTACTTGTGTTATTTTTTCGCCCTTCTGTTTTTGCACATGATATTGTTGTCAATTTTTTATTGTCTCCATCCTGTATAAGAAACATTTAATTTTCTTAATTTTGGATTTATACTCAAAGATGGAAATAAATGGAAAGCCTAAGGGTGCTATTATTCCAGGTTCATCTGCTGCTGAATGGGCTCAAGGGGAGGAGTTTCCAAACTGGTTTGATCAACAGCAGCCATTTGATGAAGGCAATCAGGATGGCAAAAGATGGTCGTCACAGCCCTATTCTTCTTCTGCCCGCCTTTCAGAATTAAAGTCTTTGTACAGAACATCATCATACCCTGAGCAGCAACATCATCAACCTTTCTCCAGCGAACCAATTCTTGTGCCAAAGTCTTCTTACACTTCATATCCTCCCCCTGGTGGACAATCTCCTCAGGCTTCACCGAATCATAGTCATCTAAATATTATGTATCATGGTGGTGGTTCCCAAATGGCAATGTCTATGCCAAACCTCTCTCCCTTTTCAAGTTCTCAGCTTCAATTGCCAGGATTACATCATGGATCACCGCATTTTGGTGGAAATATATCACATTTTTCGTCTGGTCTATCTGCAAATAGCCGGCCACCGAATCAATGGGTTAATCATACAGGCTTGTATCCTGGAGATCATCCCAATCGATTGAACAATATGTTGCAGCAACAACTACCTCATCAAAATGGTATAATGCCTCCACAGTTGTTGCAGCAACTGCAGACACAGCAACATAGACTGCATCACCAAGTTCAGCCTTCAGTGGGCCATTTATCAGGTGTGCATTCTCAACTATTTAATCACCATCTTTCTCCATCTGCACCATTGATGAGTAAGTTTGAAGCGGTTCTTGGTCTGGGTGATATGAGAGATCAGAGACCAAAATCAGCTCAGAAAGGTAGACAAAATATGCGGTACTCACAGGGCTTTGATACAAATGGACAGAAGATTGAAAGTATCTGGCCTCAATTCAGATCCAAGCACATGACAACTGATGAAATTGAGAGTATTCTTAGGATGCAACTTGCTGCAACACACAGTAATGATCCGTATGTTGATGACTATTACCATCAGGCTTGTCTTGCAAAAAAGTCAGCTGGAGCAAAGCTCAGACATCATTTCTGCCCCACTCATTTGAGGGATCTTCCTCCTCGAGCACGCCCCAATGCTGAGCCACATGCTTATCTCCAGGTTGATGCTCTAGGGAGGGCTGCCTTTTCTTCAATCCGTAGGCCTCGTCCACTTCTTGAGGTGGATCCTCCAAACTCATCTATTAGCAGTGGTGCTGATCAGAAAGTTTCTGAGAAGCCTCTCGAACAGGAGCCAATGCTAGCAGCGAGAGTGACAATTGAAGATGGTCTTTGCCTCCTTCTTGATGTAGATGATGTTGACCGTTTTCTAGAATTCAATCAGCTTCAAGATGGTGGAGCCCAGTTAAGACGTCGGCGGCTGGTCTTGTTGGAAGGGCTGGCAGCTTCTCTGCAGTTAGTAGATCCGCTTGGTAAGAATGGACACACAGTTGGACTTGCTCCAAAGGATGATCTCGTGTTCTTACGAATAGTATCTCTTCCCAAGGGCCGGAAGCTGCTCACAAGGTACCTTCAACTTCTTTCTCCAGGGAGTGACCTAATGCGGATTGTGTGCATGGCTATTTTTCGTCATCTGAGGTTTTTGTTCGGAGGTCTCCCCTCAGATATTGGAGCAGCAGAGAGTACTAATAACCTTGCAAGGATTGTGTCACTCTGTGCCCGTCGCATGGATCTTGGCTCACTCAGTGCTTGTCTTGCAGCAGTTGTTTGTTCCTTAGAGCAGCCCCCACTTCGACCCCTTGGAAATTCTGCTGGAAATGGGGCTTCTCTTATTTTAATGTCTGTTCTTGAAAGGGCAACGGAACTACTGAGTGAGCTGCAGGATGCTAGCAACTACAATATGACAAATCGGGCTCTTTGGAAGGCATCATTCGATGAGTTTTTTGGCCTACTAATAAAGTATTGCGTAAATAAATATGATAGTATAATGCAGTCTTCTCTGCCAGATCCAGCTGAAGCTATTAAGAGGGAATTACCTATGGAGCTTTTGCATGCTAGTGTTCCCCACACCAATGACTTCCAAAAGAAGATGTTGTATGATCTTTCTCAACGGTCCTTGAGTGGCCAAGATGGCGGTAATAGTGGTCGCATTAAGTCAGAGCCAGTACTGAGTTGATACAAGCCGATTAAGAATATGATATTACTTGAGAAATCACGAGCTCCAAGTTGGTACTGATTTCCTGAAAGATTTGAGTGTAAGAGATTGTTGGACCATTGATGTTGTGGGGTATTTGTTTTTAAATTGTGCTCGTGCAACGTGGCTACTGGCTAGTTAGGAATACATGGTGCAAATGAAGCAGAAGCTTTGGAGCACCCTATTGCAAGCCAGTTTAATGCTTTAGATGTTAGTTTTCAAATTTGTAGTCATTTTCACTCAATTCCATGCAACTGCCTAGGCAAGAACCTGTAACCAGCCTATCTTGTATGTTGATAGAAATATGTTGGGGGTTATCATTTGCTCATTATATTCATCTTAAGGGCCTATTTGATGCTCTGTTGTTGAATTCTTAAGTTGGAGGTGTAGGGTGGGGGATAGAATGTACAGTGTTTGGTGCATAGATTTCCTACTTTCCTGTAGTATTTTGTTATCAAGGAGGTGGGATGGGGGTCAAATCCATGTTTTTCAGGTATTTGCGATGTGCCACAGTTGCTAAAAGAATGGCAATAAACCCATGCTAATGCTGGTGTTTTTGTATTTCCAAATACGAAAGCATTTACCAAGTTTAGCCTGTCCGAGGAATGCCCGGTGGTTTTTTTCTTTTTCTTTCAATTCTTTGTTTAATGTACTTGTTCTTGAAATTGAACCGTGTAGTCACTGTTCTTTGTAAACTTTCTCATTTAATAGGATGCTGTTGAATCTATAAGTATGCTAATGAAAATACTGAACGTTTGAAATAGCAAAATAAGTAATTTCAAGGGTTAGATATTGCTGATACCCTTTAGATTTGAGTTCCATACTAGACGTTCACCACTTAAAACAGTCAACAATAATCTTGTAATTATTTTTATTAACAGAAGTAAATAATGAATATGAATTCTAATTAGCAATCCAAAGTAAACAATTACAATAGAGAAACAGAAACAGAAACTAGTAAACAATTACAATAGAGAAACAGAAACAGAAACTAACACATTCTTTAATCAAGACAGCAGCAAATTATGGAGTCTCAGGATAAAATGAGGTAAGGCCATTTAATACCAAATTGCGGACATTCTTTCCATAACCAAATTGGAGAACACTGAGATGCGGCTGGAGGTTCCTGAGAAGTTTACCGTAAAGTGTATTATTTCTCTTCTTAGTGACATTTAATGCTTTTTGAACCACATAATTACCATACTGATCTCTGGCAACTTGCAATAATTGGCTGCTGCTGCAACTTAGAAGCTCCTCAACTGCATAATTCATGGCCGGCATCGACTTTAAGCATTTTTCAACTACATGACTTCCCCATTTCTGCAATGATAGTTTCACATAGTGATCTCTAAGCAGGGAGCCTATTAAACCAGAGAAGAGCGGATTTTCGAGGTCTAAGACCTTCTGCACAACATGGTTTCCTGAAGGATCCTGTGAAAGGAATACCGCGTTGCTAGAGATTAATTGGAGGAGTTCTTGCCTGTGAGGACCTTGGATTTTGTCAATAAAATAATTCAAAGATACACATCCAATCGTGTGAGTTGCCAAAACAAGACACTGCGAAATGGCATTTTTGTATAGCACTTGACTCTGCTTAACATCAAGGTTGTCCAAGCAGAAATTTATAACATAAGATCCTGTTTGATTAGTCATCAGCTGGTTGAATGCAAGACATAGCCTAGCAATTAACCAATTGATTTGTGGGGAACCCTTGAGGAATTTGATCAACTTCTTCAACACTTTTGCACCATTTAAGTTGTTGGATATGTTAATGAACACTTCCTCATTCTTGGCTACGAGTAGCACTATCAATCCTAATTGCTGTTCATTGCAGTAATCAATCAGCTTGGAACACACATGGTATCCATACTGATCTATGATCAGACTGTAAATTAAAGGAATTTCAGAATAATTGCTTGTCACCCTTTTTAGTACTACAGCTATAAACGATGAATGACCTGACAATATCATCTCCTGAAGCTTCCTAGAGCCTTCAGGATTTGTGGCAAACATCAAGAAATTATAGTCTTCAGCTAACCCATTGTTAAAGATTGAATCTTGATCCGTAACTCCCCCTTTTTCTCTTTCTTGGGGTGTAAAGCTATTATCACCGAAATCCGGCAAAGATGAAGAACAATTTTCCCCAAGAAACTTGTTCAAAACCATTGGAGTTCTGCTTGGAGTTGGACTTTTCACTTCCCAGATGCTTTCTGTGTACAATGGAATCGGAAGCGGCTTCGGATTCTTGATCTCGGTTTCTTGAACATCAAAAACAACTTGGGTTTTCATTGAAGAAGAAGATTTATCATTGGTTAAGGAAAGTTGGGAAATAGAAAAAGAGAGATCATTGACAGGAGAATTCAGAGATAATATTGAAGTGGGCGATTCAGAATTTTCATTAATTAAATTCTCCTTCTTTATGGCGATCTCGGAATTCTCAAGAATTGACTGCTTCATCGCTGGCTAAAAGAAATAATAAAGAATTTCAAGAAGCACAAGTATTTGAGATATGGGAGGTGTAGGCTATGTCTATATATATGACTCATGAGACTAGAAAAAGAGAGAAAAAGCTCCAAATCCAATTGGACATTGAATTCCTTATTCTTAATGGGCGAGGACTAGTGAAGTGACTGTCTTCAGAATCCTAATGGCTAAAGGAAAGAAAGAAGAAGAAGAAGACTATATATAAGTTTTCCTTCTTTCTTCATTCGAGCGGGAATTTATTTTTTTATTAATTCAATCAAATATATATATATATATATATAGTAACAATTTTAATTAGATTATATAGTATTATTATTCTCTTCCGGTTACAATCTAGTCCCTCCGTTCTTTATTATCTGTCACTTTTGAGTAAAATTCAAATTTTATTTATCTGTCAATTTTAGATTTTCAATGCAATTTAATTTTCTCTTTCCAATTTAATTTTTATTTTCAATAAAAATTGACCAATTAAATTTATTTTTTTTACATTAAATCACTTAATATGCATTGAATTACTCAATTTTTTTTTTCTAAATTTAAGACTAATTAATATTTATTAATTGTAGTGAAAATAACAAAAGTAACAATTATAAAATAATGGAAAAAGTATTTCTCTAGTACTTGCTAGAAATAGGCATTCAAAACTTTTATTTAAAAATACCAATATATCTATAATTCATAAAGAAACTTAAACGTTGCATTAATGAATTTTATAGTGAGTTCAAATAAATAAATAAATTTTATTGTGAACCAAAATATTACTCCCTTCATTCTTTTATAATTGTCACTTTTGTTATTCTCCATCCGTTTTTTATTATCTGTTACTTTTGAGTAAAATTCAAAAAATATTTATCCGTCACTTTTAAATTTTCAATACAATTTAATTTTCTTTTTCCAATTTAATTTTTATTTTCAATAAAAATTGACCAATTAGATTCATTTTTTTTATATTAAATCACAAAATATGCATTGAATCACTCAATTTTTTTCTAAATTCAAGACTAATTAATATTTCTTAATTCTAGTGAAAATAACAAAAGTGACAATTATAAAAGAATGGAGGGAGTAGTTGTTTCAAATGATTCGGCATTTGTTTCTTTAAATAAATATGTTTATGGACTGAATTTTTGTTTGGCTTGAGCCATAATTTTTTATGAATTATGTGGCTTTTTAAACATTTTTTATTCAAATTCGGTAATAAACTGGTCTATTCTTAAGTAAGATTTAGAATTAAGGTTTATAAATAACAAAAATTAATATCGTAATAATTTTATTTAATGATATAATCTGATTGTAATGAGATAATAACAATAATTATAAAAAGATTTAGAATGAAATATATTTTAATTTTGTGCAACAAAAATATTTTTAAAATTAAAGGCTTAATATATATGAAAACACTTGAACTTGATTTCATAATTTATTTAAACAATTAAAATTTAACAATTATCTATTAAATACTTATATTTGTCAATTTTATAAATAATAAATATAAATTAATATTATTTTTAAAAAATTGGAGCACGTAATACTTAATTTTATGGATGCAGTATTTGAACTATTATAATGAATACATATATTTCACATGCACTGTGAACCTGATAAAAATTAAAAACGAAATAGATTGATTTTATTATATATTTTAATAAATTTTTTTATTAATTTTTATTTTATATATCAATTAGTATAATTAAATATCACACGTTTTAATTTTTAAATTTAGTATAAATTTATATTTATTATTTATAAAATAAATAATATAAGTAATTAATAAATTGTTATTAAAATTTAAATATTAAAATGAATTATTGAATTAAGTAAGGTGGCGTTAAGCGTCAATGAAATTAACCCATCAATCATGTCATGCCCCCACAACCATACGTAAAATAAAAACAAGGCAAAAGGAAAAAGGCAAAACGACGTAACGTTAGCAAATAGCAATAGCAATAGATAGAAATAATAGCAAAATGCCTCTCGTTTTCAACCCCCAAACCCTTTTTTGAGCAAAACACAGAAAGCCACCAACACCACTAATCCAGCAATCCCGCAGTTCCTTTCCTGCTCTTTTCCTTATTTGAGATTTGAGAACCTTTAACTATGGAATATGCTTCCTAGTTCACCTTATTAATTCAAAATTACACAATTGGTTATTAGAAAGTAGAAATCTGTGTTAAAGCTTTTAGCTTTGCGACGCCGGTTCTGTTTCTTTCTCTTTTTCAATTCTTTTTACTCTTGGGTTCAGTGAAAACAGAGATTTGGTGGATATGAAAAGTGGGATTTGTATTCAAGAGGCTCCTGTAGTTGATGATATTAAGCAATTTGGAGATAACTCTACAGGTTGGTCTTTGTTTTTTGTTTGTTTTAGCTGCATCTTTACTTTCCTGTTACGGTTTTGGAAGTTTTATCTTTCAGGATTTCTTTTGCTTGCCAAATCTTGGAATTAGTTTCGTTATTAATGTCAACTTTCGTTTTGTTAATTTATTTTGGCTACTTTGAGTGTGGTACAGCTTATTGCCTTCCATTACGAGCAAATGCAACAGTTTTAAAGCTTATTTGTTATTTGACGTCTCTTTTGTTCTTTTAAGCGATTGTATGAGATTCAGCTGGTCTCCCTTATTGGTGTTTCTGACTCGAATTGTTTCATGGTGCAGAAGGTGCCCTCTTTGATGCATCTCAATATGCATTCTTTGGTAACGATCTTGTCCAGGAAGTTGAGTTAGGGGGTTTTGAGGAGGAAGAAGAGAACTCGCCTTCTGTTGAGTTTGAGGAGGAGGTTTTTCTGCTTGGTAGACAAGAGGTTAGACTTTCTTTTCTATTTGTGACTTTTCCTTTATCTATATGGATCAGTTTCCAAAGTTTATATTGTATAATTTAATATTCTAATTGATACGTGACCTTTCAACTTCAAGCTTTTTGGTCAATTATACTGATTCCAACAAACTATTCTTTCTTATTTTCAGGGAGAGGTTGTAAGCTCTCTATCTGGTATTGATGATCTTGCCAGTACATTTTCGAAGGTTACTTTACTACCTGCTGATAGTATCTAGTGTGCACAAAATTGCTTCCGCTTCTATTTGATGGTTTTTATTGTTTTTTAAATCATCTGAAACTTCTTGTTTTATTAGTTAGCAAAAGTATTTGAACTGCATAAGTAACAATAATCTAGGAAGGGAGGTTGTGAGGTACAAACAGAATACTTAGATTCGTATGTTAGTTTTGAGCTTTGGGCTTTATTTAAATTCTGAAAAATAATTCCACTCATACTAATCAACATATACTTTTAGCTCGAGTTTTATCTTGATGCAGCAAGCTTGTTTTGGCTGTTAAGTATAATCTGCCATATAACAAAGATTGAAAAAAGTGTCAGCTTATGCAGGGTTTGCTTACTAATAGATGTTTTATTGTTTATTTTCTTAAAGTTGAATGAGGTTATCAGTACGCCAAGAAATGCAGAAATAATCGGTGATGGAGAATGTAGAGAATGTAAGTGTAGGGGATAAATTTAAACTGTGAATTTCAACTAATCTGTAAACTTATAATTCTTTTCTCCTCGTGTGTGTACTCTTTATCAATTTTTGATATGCAATGAAACGTTATTCTCCTCCTTAAAACTTCTGCTCCTTTATTATATCACTGTGGTTGTAATAATCTAACAGTAGACATTTTTGGGGTCTATAGTTGCACATGCAACTTAATGTTCACAGCACACACATTTGTTGCTAGAGGAGTGTTAGCTACCTTCTGTTTTGCCTTCTCCTTTATCTTGATGATGTATGTGCAATAAATTTATTATATTATTCGAACCAGATATTTCAATTCCTAGTAGAGATGTCATCAAGATAGAGGAGAAGGTAAGAATCAAAAGGTAGCTGGCATTTCTCTTCTAGCTAATAGCTCCAGCTAATGGTATCATGGTAATTTTTTGTGCATCTATTTCTGTTCTAATGCATGTAGTAATTATCTGATTAGAAGGCTGCCAAGTCAACCTTTCCATCACGATGACTATGGCGTAGTTCATTCAGATTTTTCATGGAGCTTTTAGATCCAGTAAAGAAAAAAAAAAGTTCAGAATTAGGTTCTTACATGGTTTGTTGTTTTGAAAATTGGAACAGGAAGAGTTTTCGTCTGATGCTTATTGTCTGTGGCATTAAGTATTGTTAAAGTGTGTGCCAAATGTATTTCTGTGCTTCAATCTGTCTAGAAAACCTTGCAATATATAGTCGAGGTGAATGTGAAACCACTTCTTTGCCTCATTCAGTTTTCATCATTTAATGTATCAAGTCGGCAAGTAAGATAAACTTGCCGGTCGCTTGTCTCTTGATTTGGAGATTCTAGTGAATTGTTGAAATATGTTATGCATTATGATATTTAATAATGCAAGCAATGTTAATATTGCAATCATTTTTATGCTTTTGTGCTTAATCTTGTACTTATCTTCTAAATAAAGACTTTAACTCATGTAATTTCGGATTTATCCTGTAAGAGGGGAAAAATGAGAAACCTATGTGTGGTACTGTCTTCCAGATTCATCTCCTGCTGAATGGGCACCAGGTGAGGATGTTCCTAACTGGCTGGAGCAACAGCAGCTACTTGACCCTGATGGCATTCAAGAGCGCCAAAGATGGTCCTTAGAGCGATATTCTTCTCCTGGTAGCATTTTGGAATTAAACCCTTTGCACAGAACATCATATTCAAAGCAGCAACTACACCATCAGCATTTCTCCAGTGAACCAATACCCGAGCCGAAGTCTTCTCACTTATCATATCCTTCCCTTGGTGGACAAGGCCCACAGGCTTCACCAAATAAAATTCATTTAAATATTCCAATTCTTGGGGGTGGTTCCCAAACGGCCATACTACCAAACCTTCCTTCCCTTTCTAGTCAGTTTCAGATGACAGGCATGCCTCACGGATCGCCACATTTTGGAGGAAGTATGTCAAAGTTTTCAGCTGGTCTGTCTGCAAATAGCAAGCCATCAAGCCAATGGGTTAACCGTATGCACTTGTATCCTGGAGATCATCCTAACAGTTTCAACAATAAGTCACAGCAACAACTACCTCAAAATGGTTTAATGCCTCCACAGTTGATGTCACAACAGCAGCATAGATTGCACCATTCAGTTCAGCCATCACTGGGCCATTTACCTAGTATGAAGTCTCAGCTATCTAATCCTCATCTTTCTGCATCCCCACCCTTGATGAACAATTTTGTACCAGTGCTTGGTCCAGGTGATATTAGAGATCAAAGGCCAGAAGGAGCTCATAGAGGTAGAGAAAATTTTCAATATTTTCAACAGGGCTTTGATATGAATCGCCACAATAGGTTCAGATCCAAGTATATGACAGCTTATGAAATTGAGGGTATTCACAGAATTCATCTTGCAACACTTCACAGTAGTGACCCATATGTGGAGGATTATTATCACCAGGCTTGTCTTGCAAAAAAATCAGCTGGGTCAGAGCTCAAACATCATTTCTGCCCAACTCACTTGAGAGATCTCCCTCCTCAATCACGTGCTAACACTGAGCCACATGCTTTTCTCCAGGTTGATGCTCTTGGTAGGGTTCCCTTTTCTTCAGTTCGCAGACCTCGACCACTTCTTGAGGTTGATCCTCCAAACTTATCGAACAGTGGTGTCTCTGATCAGAAAGTTTCTGAGAAACCCCTAGAACAGGAGCCAATGCTTGCAGCTAGAGTGACAATTGAAGATGGTCTTTGCCTCCTCCTTGATGTAGATGATATTGATCGTTTTCTGGAATTCAATCAACTTCAAGATGGTGGAGCCCAGTTGAGGCACAGGAGGCAGGTTTTGTTGGAAGGCCTTGCAACATCTCTGCAATTAGTTGACCCTCTTGGTGAAAATGGACACACAGTTCAACTGGCTCCAAGAGATGATCTCGTGTTCCTACGATTAGTATCACTTCCCAAGGGCCGGAAGCTACTTGCTAGGTACCTTCAGCTTCTTCCTCCTGGTAGTGACATAATGCGAATTGTTTGCATGGCTATTTTTCGGCATTTGAGGTTTTTGTTTGCCAGTCTGCCCTCTGATCTTGGAGCCATAGAAACTACAAATATCCTTGCAAGGGTTGTGTCATTATGTGTCCATCATATGAATATCGTTTCACTCAGTGCTTGTCTTGCAACAGTTGTTTTTTCCTCAGAGCAGCCTCCACTTCGACCCCTGGGAAGCTCTGCTGGAAGTGGGGCTTCGCTTATTTTAATGTCTGTTCTTGAGAGGGCAACTGAATTGTTGAGCGAGCTTCTAGATGCTAATGACTATAATATGTCTAAACAAGCAATTTGGAAGGCCTCATTTGATGAGTTTTTTGGATTGCTCATAAGGTATTGCATAAATAAATATGATAGTATTATGCAGTCTTCTCTGCCATATCCAGTTGAAGCCATTAAGAAGGAACTACCTATGGAGCTCTTGCGGGCAAGCGTTCCCCACACCAATGATTGTCAAAAGAAGATGCTGTATAATCTCTCCCAACGGTCTTTGGCTGTTCAAGATGGAGTTAGTGGTAGTTCCACGAATACAGCAACAGTGCTCAATTGACTTCAAGTTTGGTGTGCCTTAGAATCTTAACAAGGAGTAGGAGTTCTGCAGAAGTAGAATTGTTCCTTCTGCAAGTTTCAAGTGAAATCTTACCATTGCTCAGGTGACAAATTTCCGGTGAATGGGAGGACTTCCAATGGTAATGAAGCCGCGAGCCATGTGAATCGAATTACAATCATTTGAGAGGTACAATGTGAGGACAATCGAATTGAATATAAAATAATTCTTCCCTCTCTTTATTTCGATAATTCTTAGTTCTGTAAATAGAACATTTTATTTAGTTCACTCTCCATTTTCTTCTTGCTTTGCTCCCAAAGACGAATTTCTTGTCATTTCATTCGGACTTTCATTTTTTGTGCATAATTCATTATTGTCTCAACTAAACATCAAAAGCAGCAAAAATTTAAGTTCATTACAGATCTATAGTTTCAAGATTGTTGCACGTCTTATAATTCTTATAATTTTTCAGTTTTTTTAAGGAAAAAAAATGTATTATTATTATTATTATTATTATTATTTAATAATTCGGTACGCTCGCATCTGAACATTATAATATATATATTTTTTAACTAAGCGACAATTAATTTAATGATAAATTAAAGAGTAGTTAAAATTTATAGTTTCAATTTCGCTTACAGTAGATGATGATCTTAATATAACGGGAGGTGTGGAGTCTGAGCTTTGTTGCTCATTTCTCCGGTATAAAAAAATTTATAGTTTCAAGTTAGGATGAGTATTCAGTTGATTCTGTCTAAAACCGATCAAATTAGATAAACCAATGTTGCAATCAGGACAAGTCAAACCTACAAAGCATGATAGAAAAATTGAACCGAACTTATTAAACAATACTTTGTCTGATTATTTTAGTTTTGGGAATTTTTAATGGGATTTTAATATTTATGTTATTTTATATTATTTTTAACAACAAAATTATTATAAAATTCAAAAAATTTTAAATAATAAATTATAGAATATTAATATTTAAATTTATCTAATTGAAGATTCATTATACAACAAATTTAAAATTACAACTTTTAAATATTATGTATAGTATAATTATAATTCAAATACTACATAATTGTAGGGTGTGCAAGAACCGACCCGACGAACCCGAACAAACCGACCCGAATTAGCTATTCAGGTAGGGTTGTTCGGGGCATTCGGGTCGGGTCGGTTCTTCTAAAATAAGATGGTCCGGATCGGGTTAAAACCTTCAAAATCCAAACTCGGCCGAAGAGGGTATATAAACTTTTTTTTTTTCCTTTCCCTAGTTGCCCCTCCCCCCCTCTCTCTCTCCCCCCCCTCCCCCTTCACGATCTCTCACCACCTCCCTCTACACCTCTCTCTTCAGCCCCCACCAGACACCACCCACCCACCCACGATCTCCCCCTCTCCCTTTGCCCCTCTCTCTTCCGTCGCTGACGATCTGGCTTCTCCTCCGTCGCTGACGATCCGGCTCCGGTTCCCTCTCTCTCTCTCCTTCATCTTTGTCTTCTTCTTCTTCGAACGTCGTTTTCTTCCCTTAGATCTGATTTTTCCTCCTTCTTCGTGCTCGTCTTCTTCGAGCTTCGAGCTTCGATTTCTCTCCCTCAGATATTATTTTTCCTTCTTCTTCGTCTTCGTCTTCGTTTTCGTCTTCTTCTTTTCCTCAAATCTGATTTTATGTGTTTTTTTTATGGATTTGTGTTTGATTTTACTAGATGTGTTTATTTGTAATATATTTGTGTTTGTGTGTTGATGGATTTGTGTTAGATTTTTTTTTTATTTTGTTGAAAAATTACAGAAAGTGGAAGAGAGATATGTGAAAAGGATGAGAGGGAGATGGGGAGATCGAGTTATCGGTTAATCGGTTCGGGACCCGAAAATTATCGGATTAATCGGTTCGGGGCCCTAATAATATATAAGGTCGGTTCGGTTTAGGATATAGGGCATATTTCGGTTTTCGGGTTGGTCGGGTTCGGTTCGAATTGACCCGAACCCGACCGATGCACAATCCTACATAATTGTAACAAAATAATTATGCATTATAAACAATTATAACTAAGCAATTATACTTAATTTATATATAAATACTAAAAAGTTAATTATATATAAAGTTCAATTTTTAAACATAAAAAATCAAATTGAACAAACTAAAATAACAAACTATAATGATTGAATAAATTGATCTACTCACATTTCAGTTCGATTTTGCTCACCCTTAATTTTAAGCATTAAAAGAAATCCAGTTTTAATTATATTGATAAGATTTTCTTAATTTTAATGGACACATATTTGTATAAAGATAATAGCATAACTTCTGAAGTTGGATATATATATATATATATATATATATATATATTTTACTACATGAAATCCATGAAAATTTTCTCTTTTGATAATGATGGAGATGGGATAAATCATAAATGTACACATTGCAAATAAGGAAAAAAAATGTATATATTGCAAAGAAAGAACCAATCATCAAAATTCATGTAATTGTTATTTTTTTAGAGATGTTAATTATTATTTTTTCCGTTTCACTTAATTTGACAATTTTTTAATTTTTTATACAAAACAAAAAAATAATTAATTAGTATTGATTTTATAAAATTTTCATTAGAATTTATTAAAATATCATTTTATCAATTTTCTACCATTATATATTCTCACTTTATTAAATACTTCTTTTTTAGTGCATACGTGAGGGCTAAATAGAAAAATATATAATAAATACTCATTGAAATTTGAAAATTGTCACGTTGAATGAAAAAAATCCTTAAAATTTGTCAAATTAAATAAAACGGATAAAGTATTATAAATATAAAAATAAAACATCTCACATCGCGGAGATAAATATTAGAAATTTTCCCACTTACACTTCCCCTGTAAAACAAAAAAAAAAAAACTATACGAGGGAGATGAAAAGTGAGAAAAGTGCAAAATATTTTTTGCTTTTTTAAAAAAAAAAAATCAATTAAATCCTACACTTGTCTCCGTTTAACATTTCCCATTTCAAAACTTCAACATACCATAACCTTCTCCCTTACTCTCTCTGGGCGCTTGATTTCCTTCCTCTCACGCTCCTTCTCCAACAAACCCTAATCTCCTGATTTCCTTTTGGTTATTGATTTGAGTGAAAATGATGGTTCAGTCTTTACGTGGCGTAGGTGATACAGGCCTTGGTTCCAAGTGGAAAGCGAGGTGAAAGGCTTCCAGGCAGAGAGCTGAGGAGGAGTGGAGAGGTGTTAGATGAGAAGGATAGTAAGAGTAAGAGGAGAGCTAGGTATAGTCGAAGAAAGGTGAATGTCGAGAATGTGAATGATAATGTTATGGTGGTAGAGGAAAATAATATGAGTGAAGTTAAGAGAAGACCTGAGGTGAAGTAGTGAATGAAAATGTTGAAGGCCAAATTGCTGAAAGCTATATTTATTTTGTTCTGGTTGATGTAAATCTTATTATACTTGAACTATACAAAACTGCAAAGTCTTACCAGCCATTAGTTCCCATCTCTCGAAAGGCTTGATTAACATGGCATATTTTAGCACAAGGCATACTTTTTTTTTTCTTTATCTTCGCAATTGTGAATAAGATTTGTGTTGAGCAAAGAAATAGGTAGAGGATGTTGCGATTTATATCTTATGGAACATGAATTGTTTAATTAATCATCTATTTTGAATGCGGACCACTAACGAAGACAATAAGCCAACCTAAATGAGTATATATCACTGGGTGTTCAAAAATGGGTTGGGTGGGTTATGATAAAATTTGAATCAAATTTATATAATATATTTTGTGAGATTATGTATAATTTAACTCCATTTTTCTTCTAAAAAAAATCTAATTGTAACCCATCTAACCCATGTAACCCATTTTTGAACACCATATCAAATTGTGTGTTGTAAGAATATAACTCCAAATTAACTCATCAAAAACAAATACAATTGGTCAATTTTTACTTTTAAAACACTTTTCTATGTGTTTGTTTACAAAATAATAATAATTATTCCTGTTTTTAGATTTGAATCGTTAAAAAGTTTTAATTAAATTTTTATAAAATTACTACGTTTACCCGGTAGGAGAACTAATATGTTTCTCAATGTTACTCCTTGCACCTGTATTTTGATCAAGATTAAGATTGGCATAATATAAGCAATAGCGACACGTAATGGATGGAAATCTCCAGGAAATGGCAAACGCGCATGAAACGATCAAGCTCTTGTAACTAAATAAAAGTTAAATGGTTTAATATCAATGAAATTGCTAAAGGCTATAATATGCATATTGTTTGTACTTAATAGACCAATTAGAATGGGTTCACAAAATGTTTCAATGATAAATAACCCATTAAAATCCAACCTATACGAGTAAATTTTAATATATTATTTGGTGCTAATATGAGACCAAGAGAATATCCCATAGTAGAAATAAGTTTAGAAAGGAGATAAATTTGATCCCAAATCGTATGTAATGAAGAAATCAGAATCCCTACACTTGGCAACCTCTGATAAAACGTAGGCATAAATCTATCCAAATCTAACTACACTTTTGCACCATTATTTCTTACGGCACAGCAAAAAAATAGGAGGAAATGGTAAAATCTTAACCATTGTCCTTCCTTTTTTCTACTTTATTATTTTTGCAAATTAGTTGGAACTTTTAGAGACCAGCTTGAAGAGCCAATTCTTAGTAGCATAATTTGTTCACATCTACAATGTCTATTTTCTTAAAGAACCTCTTTCTTCCCTTCATTCCTCCCAAACATGAATTTATTTTATTATATAACAGGATTGACTTTCTTCTTCACCCTATTAGTTCTCTACTCTCCAAACACATGTAGACTTTCATACAATGAGGCCCTCCAGCGGTGGTTTCCACTTAAAAATGGTAATTTGCTTATTACTATTGTTCCTATCTTCTTTTTGTTCATAGGAAAGGATTTTTCTTGATATGTCTTTCTTCTTATAACTTTCAGAACAACACTGCGACTTATTCAATGGTTATTGGATTCCAGACCTGAGAGGGTCTCAATATACAAATGTGAGCTGCCCGTCAATCCCTAACTCGAAGAATTGTTTCAAGAATGGGAGGGAAGACAAAGATTTTCTCAACTGGAGATGGAAACCTCACGGCTGTGAGCTTCCAAGATTTGATCCCAGGATCTTTTTTGCAATTGTCAGAGGAAAGAAAATGGCATTTATTGGAGACTCAGTTGCTCGAAACCATGCAGAATCTCTTTTGTGTCTCCTGTCAATGGTAATTCCTTTGCAACTTTCCTTTTTATAAATGAAGATGTCATGTATTAAGAACATTCTGATAGGTAAATTTTTGCAGGATGAAAAGCCAGTTAGCACTTTTAAGGATGCTGATGACAGGTTTCGAACTTGGACTTTTCCTAACAACAATTTCACTCTCATGGTGTTGTGGAGTAAGTTCTTGGTGGTTGACAATGAGAGAATAATCAATGGAACAGGTTCTACTAATTTTGATTTGCAACTAGACAAGATTGACAGGAATTGGACAAGTAAGCTCCCTGAAATAGACTATGCAATCATCTCAGACATGCATTGGTTCTTTCGACGCAACTACCTATATGAAAATGGAAATATAATAGGATGTACATATTGTGACGAACCAAACATCAAAATTTACAGTATGGAATCTGTCGTCGAGAGGATTGTAAGACTTGTGCTCAACCACATCAATGATTGCGAACAATGCAATGGCTTATTGACCGTGTTAAGGACATTTGCACCAGCACATTTTGAGAATGGATCATGGAACACAGGAGGAAATTGCAACAGGACCAGGCCTTTCAGTGAAGAAGAAATTAACTTGGAAACTTTTGATTTGAAGCTGAGAAGCATTCAAGTGGGGGAGGTAGAAAAAGTAAGAAAATTAGAGAAGAACAGTAAAAGATTCGATGTTCTGGATATCAGCAAGGCTATGCTAATGAGACCTGATGGGCACCCTGATACTTACTGGGATAACCAGTGGATGAAAGGTTACAGTGACTGTATCCACTGGTGCCTGCCAGGCCCCATTGATGCATGGAATGATTTATTGTTGTCTTTACTTAAGAGATATGCTGATTCATCCAAACTTGAGGAAATAAATCAATGAAAAAAATATAATTTGTTCAAATGAACCTCCACAGGGACTTGCATCATCTCCAATTTGGATAAGCATATGTCCTTTCAGCTTATTTAGCCTGGCTGAATTTATTTGAAGCCATAGTACAAGGAATGTTCTGTACCTTTCAATTTCTTGCTGCAAAAGTTGAACTGTTTGAACCCCATCTGGCATGATTAATTGTTTCTTCCGTCAAGAGAATTATTTCTTCCATCTAGTTCATCCTCTGAATGATATTTAATTTCTTACTGAAAAAACAGAGCTGCATCAGTAATATATATATATATATATATATATATATATATATATTCTATAAACTAATTTAAACTTGCGCAAGTTTATAAGCAAAAAGCAGCAATTGGGTTCTCATCAGAGGAAGAAATAAACACCCACGAGGAAGATACTTTCCTCATATATTTCTAGCAGGGCACTGGTGGATCCCACTTTCATATTACATTTTTCCTCCCTGCAATCAAATCTTCCACCATCCAACTGCCACTAACTCCTTAAGGAAGCTGATATAGTAACATGAAGCCAAAAGATAACATGAGTTCTCAACTCATGCATATGTTAACATTCCTTCAAACTATCCGGCCTTATTTGGAGTACAAACATCATGCATTCAGGGAGGGCAACAAGATGGAAAGAAAACAATCAGATGCTTTCATGCAATCCATATCACAAATTAGCGAAGCATCAGCATAGAAAAATTGTGGACCAGTAGCCATTTTTCTCAGCCATCATTTAAGGTCTAAAATAGATATCAACACTGAACTAGCATGCTGTATCGTGCTCCTGACCTTTCTTCTTGACTTCTTTCAATTTCAACAAAGTTAATTTGATCATGTTGGTTATATTTGCTTTAGAAAATCTGTACTTCCCTTGTTGAAATTGTCCAGTATACAAACAGACCCAAGAAGTAGCCAGAATGACCATGTGCACACCATTACTCCAGTATGAAGCAACATCAACATCTGTTAGACTTCACATAATCCATAGCATTTTAAGTCACCCTCAACTGCTTAGTCTTCTTGTGAAATCCGTACAGAAGCTTCACGTATCATATCAATTACTTCTTCATCCAGTCCTTCAAGCTCACCGGAGTGGCAAAGTTGACGATATAAAGGGGCCAAGTAATTTGCAGTCATCCCAACCAATTTCCATAGGGAGAAATCAGCAGCAATTTTAATCAATTTCGTAGACAACTGTCCAACAGAATCCAGATAAGATATGACCACTCTATAGCTGATATCCTGAACATCTTCCAATAACCAGAACTCAGCAAGCCAGCAAAGCTCTAGATATGGTTGCAGTGCAGATAGCCTTTCCTTAGAGTCCATGTTATCCCATACACATCCACAGGGAGGACTAGGCAGCTCATCAGTATAGCACCAGTTAGCAAGTTTAATCATTGCCTCCCAGTTAACAGGCACCTTTATGGTTTGGGAATTACTGTCACCATGAATAAATAATTGAAAACATGAGAAATATAACAATAAATATCTAAGAGATTAAAAAAATAGAGAGGATGGACATTTGTTTTTGAATGGAAATATAAAATCAAATCAATCTATTATATCATGTGAACACCTTTCTGTCATGCCTGACTCAAACAAGGCACGCAGATAATCACATCTTGACATCAACACAACTTTGTGAGCATGTATATGCGGCACTAACTGGGAGCACATACTACATTGCCAATGTGCTGATTCAGTTCCTTTAGCCTCCAAGATAATGTCCCTGAAACCAGAAACAAATCAAAGTAAAGGCGATAGGTCCAAAAGTACAATTTTCCTCCCATTGATTTTAATCAAGCATCAAATTTGCAGATTTTGGCTCAGTTACTAGACACCTTTTGATAAAATCCACAAAGGGTTCAACTGCAGCATTCAAAATATGGTAACCTATTCTTCCCAATATGAACTTCATTAGGTGACCATGACCATTACTAATGAACATTTCCTGCTGGCCATCAATAACCAGCTTATGGATTTCTTGTCTATGCTACAGCTAATATTAATTAACCGTTCAAGGGAAGGGGCAAAGTTATACTAATCTGGCAGATGAGGATACAATGAACCACTAAAAACCCTAAAACAATGCTGGGCTACACATACCAAGTGCCATCATTAATTAAAAACCAAACGTAAACAGTTGAATCACAACAAATGTCCATGAGAACAAAATACATGAGTTGAGCACTCATTATAATTCATAAAAACTTGCCAGAGGGAGATCAAGAGAAAGATAAGGACCACCTCAAACTAGTAAATGTTACCTCACGGTCTTACCACACATCAGAAAATAATGAAGAAAATTTTTTTTAGGAGTTTCACTCATAAGTATGTCATCAAATAGTTGAGTCTTGAGTTCTGATAGGACATATAGAAGACAAAAGGCATAACAGAGGCTGTAGCTGTTAAGGAAGACAATGGCAAAAAAAGTGCTACCCATTTTGAATAGGTGCCATTTAAGATTTACAGATGGAGAAAATTGAGCATAACATTAAGATATCATCATGAGAAAAGTCAAGGGCAAACCGTACGAAAACCGATGACCAGCTGGAGCAAGAGCAACAGAAAGATCATATCTAGGAAAACAGGTGCCCCACTTAGGACATTTTCCATCAAGCAATATTAACAAAGGTTGTAAACTACAGCGTTTGGCAAGGATTCTGACTTTCTTCACAACTTCCTCTCCCACATTTAGAAATCCAAAATATACAAATTCCAACAATTTAGCCAAGGCTTGATTGTCAACATGTGATGATAAACGAATTTCTTTATGAAACTTTTCTCGACTTCTCTCTGTATCATATCCTACTGAAGGAACATCATATGGTTTCTCATAATGTGGAAATTCTTCAGGCGGCAGCAATGATGGGCATCGAACAGCAAGAATGACACCATGCACGCTTACAGAATCCCCATTTACAAGAATGAGTTGCGTGTCTGCATACTCATTCACATTAAATGCCTTCCCAATACACCTCCCAAGTTTATGTGGAAAACCATAAATTCCAAAGTAACTTAGAATTAATGCAGCATACCACTTTATTCCAGGAGAAGAAGTGCCACTGCAGATTTCCCTGAGTGTGCTCACAAATTGAGCTTCAGTATGTTCCCCTGGACCAGCAAAAATGTCTGAATTATTTCTTACTGGTACAGAGCGGATCAATTCAGATAGGCCCCACAGACCATAAAATAAAAGTGTGTCATTGTTTTCCCAGTCTTCTTTATACACCCAGCAACAAGTCTTCTCAGTAAAGAGAGTATGCAAATGAGGAGCAAGACTCAGCCTTCCTGCACATATATTATTGCTTAAGCACCATTTAATCAAACCCATTAGCATCTTTATTCCTCCATTTTCAATAATGTTGCTTTGATACTGTGGTAAACTAGAATAACATACCACAGCCATCAAGTTAACACTAGCCTGAAGTAAGTTAAGCATTCCCAAATTATCCTCAGACGTTGTTATCCGCAGGACATGCAATAAGTGTTTCAAATTCTCCTTGCTGGTTGGCTTCAGAAGTTCGTATAGGATAAATCTTGCTTTCGATGAAATGTATTTGCTTGGAGAATGAATCAACATCACAACTGCCCTTGATGCTGATTCATCTCTGACAGTACCAGATTCATCATTTTCGCATATTTGGAGGCCTTTTCGAATTGAATCCACAAAAGATGTGCTGGGAAAAAATGCACAATAGCAATGATTTATATAATCAGTGCCAAGAAAAAAGACCAAAAAAGATAGGTTGAAACCGAATTAAAAATTCAAACATAAGGCAGTATATCACCATGCACATGTAATAAGGATGTCAAGTTCAAGCTCATGGCCATGCAAGTTGGGGTTGAAATCTTCCCCACAATGTGTCACAAGCCAAGCAAGAAGGTCCCAGACATAAGGTCGTAAACCAAGGAGAAATTTTGCCTTAAGACCCTTCCGAGCTATCGATATTTGTTCTTCAAGTTCCATGTAACATTGAGATGGTCCTCCATGAAAATCATTTAGAAGAAGATTAAGGAGGACTCTATCGATCCTTTGCTTCCACAAGATATCATGATGCTGCCCTGCCCAGCGGCTTATCAGAGCCAAACGACAGGCTTCCACTAGCAAAGACATATCCTCATTTGCAATCTTCCCTGAATAAGAGGTCCATCCACTCATTCCCTCAATTATAGATTTAACAATGGGCTCAGAGTACAAGCTCATCATCATTAGACATGCCTGTTCATTTCTCTGAGCAATAAATGGTACAGAATATATTAAACACAACTATTGACTCCCAGCAAGACATCATGAGAAACAAGAATTTATAATTATTACCACTAAACATTGAGCAAGTCTATATCCTTCAGCCCGAACAGAAAGAGGGTAGGATTTGCCCATGCAAACTACCGCCATTTGTAGAAGTGCTTCACCATCTTCTAGAAGCTTGTTGGCCCCATTACTGCATAAGGCTGACATGCAAAACAGAGAATGCAATCATTTCCATGTTTCAGACTAATAATAGCGGAAGACAAAAAAAGGGAAAAAAAAAATTGATTCTCAAAAAAACTCAACCTATTGCATAATACAGCTTTAGAACTGCAACCTTAACAGAAATATCAGGTTTTGCACTCATAACTTCCAGAACTCCCAACAATATAGCATCATTCCATACGGGATACCGAGATTGAGGCCACAGATGCAGAATTGTACTCAAGAGGGCTGCCATCTCCAGGAAATATTCAATTGACATAGCACCAGTAGAAAATGTTTTTATGCCACTAGCAATGTGAGAAACAGCTTCTGTTTTAACCAGTATGTCCCAAACCTGTTTTTTTCTTTTCATGCTCAATTTTGAAAGAATCATATTCAATGCAGTGGCACATAAAACTGATTCTAACTGGTGAGATGATAGCAAGGACAACAAAGGATGAATCAAATCTAACAAGTAAGGCTGCAATAATACATTAGGTATGACATCGATCAACTTTACAACCACATTAGCCGCCATGCTTAATATGGCCTTACTTCTAGTTTGAAGAATCCATACCAATGCCCCAACCATATTTGCAACTGATTCCTGAATTGACAACAAAACACAAAATAACTAGCTTAAAATTACTCTCATTCACAATAATTAAAAGTGGATACCAAATATAATAAATTCAAGTAAAATAATCATTTCATCTAAACCACAAAATTCAATCATAATTAACTTAAAATTTTATTTCCAATTGAATAACAATTCTCAGGTATACCTTAACTAGAGTATGATATACAGTGTCTCCTGAAATACAATCAAGAAAGGAAGCAATTGTTCGAACAACGTATTTCTGTATCTCTATATCAGTGCACTGCCATTTTGATTCCTTTCCATCATAAACTCTGCAAGAAATGAAGACGAAAATTTTAATAATATCGTGAACTAACAATTATATTGAAAAGAACAGATGAAT
The DNA here is from genome assembly GCA_947683425.1 of Excoecaria cochinchinensis. Classification (NCBI taxonomy): domain Eukaryota; kingdom Viridiplantae; phylum Streptophyta; class Magnoliopsida; order Malpighiales; family Euphorbiaceae; genus Excoecaria; species Excoecaria cochinchinensis. Next base: position 9,144,739 of record CANTUQ010000074.1, on the reverse strand, counting down.
ATGAATTGAATTTCAAAAATATTAACCTGGTGCCGAGGCTGAGAGCATGGTGTAAACGCTGGTGGAGTTTGTAGAAGTGGCCGCTTATGCATCTGTTGTCTGCTTTTGGCTGTTTTGAAGATCTCATTATTTCTTTGTTCTTTGAAGAAATCAAAATTCACGTTCAAAATGGGAAAAAGCAACTTTTAGCATAGGGTTTTGATTGAAGAGTGATTTTATTTGGTGGAAGGTTCAAATTCAAAATGGCAAATGGCAATTTAGCTTTAGGGTTTTGAATATAAGTATGATTTTATTGCATGTTCGCGGGAACGCCAACTGCCGCCATTTGAGGGAGGTCTCACGTGCTTTTACATGAGATTAAGGCCGGGCCTTGCATTTGGGACAAACAGCCCGGCCCACAAAACCCCAAACCTCCATTTTTCTGCCCGTTGTCTTATTTTTTAAAAAAAATAATAATAATAATAAATAATTACACTACGTGGTTGGAATAGTAGTTAAAATCTAAATTATTTGAATTGGTGATTTCAATTGTCCCTTTTTCTGATTTCTGCCAGAAATTATGTTGTCAGAAAAAAAAAAAAGTGAATTGCAGCTCGTGGCAATCGAATCATAGAAAATTAATATAAATTCAATCCCAAAAATAATTATTTATTTCAAAAACAAGAGTTAAAAAGGGAATTTCTAAAACCACGTTGGATGGGAAGCTCTCCGGCATTAATTTTCTTAAAAATAATTTCTGAATTTTAAATCTAAAAAAAATAATAATTTATGAGCTGTTAGTGTACATTTGTGTGCTTGAGATAACATTCTTCAATTTTTTACGATAATCACATGTTTCATATATATTTACGAGAAACACGTTTCATACTATTTTTTCTCTAGAAAAATAATACTCCTGTACCCCCTGGCTTTGCCTTTGGGAGTTAACTAATTTCGGTAACCTAACTCAAGCACTCTCTAATTAATATCATTTATTATTTTTCTTTTTTTCTTCAAACTAATTTCACCAGCAACTTTTATTCGATTATGATCCGTTGAAATATAAAAATAATAATGGCAATAACAATAAAATAAAACTCTAAAAATGTGTACAAGCGCTGGTTTTCGTTGACCATACTTGTGCTGATCCTCCCCAGATTAATTGTACAGGTAGACAAACACATCAGAATTTTTTTTTGTTTTTTTATAAAATAAAAATAATTAAGTAAAATGAAACATAATTGAATATGACAAGATTAACAAAAATGTGTCTTATCTTATAGTTGTTTTCATGCACGCGTTGTCTGTACATTTTTACAGTTAAATCGGAGACGATTGATTGTACATCAACACTTAAACATTTACATATATTAATTAAATAAATAAAAGATCTAAATAAATAATAGTAGTTGGACACTATAATTATATAGTATTTAAAACTTATTGATTGGATTAATATATATATTTAATTACATGATTTAAATTAAAAAATGAAAAAGCGGTGATTTTTATTTCATCCTCGTGGAGATAATGGACACTACTTTGATATTATTTTAATCAACCGTACTTGCATCAGGCACAGGCACAGGCACAAACACAAACTGCAAGCAATGAAAAGACAAACCAGAAAGGACTAATAATAATAACAATAAAAATTATTTTATTTGATCAACCATAATAAATTAAACGCAGAGATCTAAAAATCTCCACAAAATTTGACCCTCTTTTCTTTTCAAGAGATTTCTAATCTGAATATTTAAATTGCCATATAATACGAAAATAATAATTATTTTTTAAATTAATATAGATTCGAATTTTCTCACCCAAAAAATGTAAGATCACGCGGGTTTAGATTTAAAATAAATAAACAAAAATAATAATAATTGTAGATCCGATGAACTTTATCAAGCACCCCTGTATTTATATGCCCAAACATTTATTCATCCTCCACAAACTCTCTCTCAAAAAGAAAAAGAAAAGAGAGCCAGAGAGAGAATAAGCATCTAATCTCCTACTCATGGCCTTATCAAATTCATTTTTACCTAACTTCCAATCTATTCAATCAAAAGAAATTCCCAGAATTCGTGGGACTAACCCAGTCCCTGCCATGCCAATCCAGAGTTCTTCTCAAAGCTGGAGCAAAATTCTTGAAGATGAAACCGCGGTACATAGATTTAGTCCTGTAACTAGTTATATTTATACAACTAAAGCTGATGATTTAATTATTGTCTTCGTTGTTGTTTTTTCAGGATAAAGTGCGTAATAGACGTATGAAGAGACTGAAGGAAGCTAAGAATGTACTAACCCAATTAAGAGAAAATGATTCATCATCAGCAAGTTTAAAACTGATCGATGGCCTTCAACGATTAGGCATTGATTATCATTTTCAGGATGAAGTTAAAACAGTTTTAGAGAATCATTACAATAAAATCTACAATCAAAATCAGAACCTTTCTCTTGTGGCTCTTCGCTTCCGATTATTAAGACAACAAGGTTACTATGTGCCAGTCGATGTGTTTAACAAGTTCGTGGATAAAAATGGCAAGTTCAAACAAGAATTGGCTTCAGATATCAGAGGATTAATGGGATTATATGAAGCATCTCAATTGAGTATTGGAGGAGAATATCTACTTGATGAAGCTGCTATTTTCAGTGCCGATTTTCTTAACGCATCATTTCCAAATCTTGCTGATCATCAAGCAAGAATTGTTAAGAACACCCTGAACCATCCTTATCACAGGACATTCACCAGATCTTCAGTTAGAAATTTCTTGCAAGATTTTCAAGGTAGAAACAAGAATGAATTTGCGGAGATTTTTAAACAACTCGCACAGTTCGATTTCAACATGCTGCAATCGTTCCATCGAGAAGAAATTGCACAGATTACCAGGTAAGTATAATCACTATACAGTAATTAATTACCTTTTATATCGATTTAAGACGGTATAATTGAATTATTGTATGTGTGAATCATGGAAGATGGTGGAAAGAGCTTGGACTGTCGGCAGAGTTGAAATTCCAAAGAGATAAACCACTGGATTGGTTCATGTGGCCACTGGCATGCCTAACTGATCCAAGCTTATCAGCAAAAAGGGTGGAGCTTTCAAAGATCATTTCCCTTCTCCACCTTATCCGTGATGTTTTTGAATTTGTCGGAACAATTGATCAGCTCACTCTCTTCTTAGATGCAGTCAATAGGTATGTATACAGATAACTCCATCACTGATCAAATTCAAATTAAACAAATTTTAATGACTAGGAGTTGGTTTGGTTTCCAGCGAAAAAAATTTCATTATAATCTTTTGATATTTGCGCAAATGGAAAATTTATAATGACTTGGTTGCCAGCACTCGATTGAAAGTTTAATTATAATTTTTGATATTTGCGCAGATGGGAAATTGCAAATGCGGAAGGGTTACCAGATTGTATGAAGATCTGTTTAAAGGCTCTTTACAACATTACAAACGAAATTGCTTACAATATGGAGAAAGAGATCGGATATAACGCCAAAAACTCACTGAAGAAAACGGTGTGTGGGCGAATATTGGTAATTTTCTTAATTTATTGTACCCATTAGAGCCTGGTAATTAATAGCTTATGTTTGTGGTTGATCAAATAGTGGGCTAGGCTGTGCAAAGCATTATTAGATGAAGCAAGATGGGTAGCTGTTGGTGAATTGCCAGAGGCAGAAGAATATCTGAAGAACACAATTGAAACTTCAGGAGTTAATGTAGTGTTAGTTCACACCTTCTTCTTATTAAATGAAGGTATAACAAAGGAAACTGTAGATGCTGTCAATAACAATCCTGGAATTGTGTCTTCTTCTTCAACTATTATTCGTCTCTGGAATGACCTTACAAGTGCCAAGGTAATTGCATAATTGAATTCTGAAATTGCAATTTCACAGTTTCAGGATTTGGGTCCATAATTCTGATAGAATTAAATTTATGATGCAGTTCAAGAGCAGAGATGGGAGCTATGGAAGCTATATGCTGTGCTACATGAGGGAAAATCCAGGGACATCAGTTGATGATGCGAGAAAGCATGTAATCAACAGGATTTCGGATACTTGGAAGCAATTGAATTGGGAATGTCTGGCTTCACATCCATTTTCATCTTCTTTTGCAAAGGCTGCTCTTAACACTGCAAGGTTGGCTCCTTTCAAGTATGAATTTGATGATACTCCCACCTTTCCAAGCCTGCAAGAAGACATGAAGTCCCTGCTTTTTCAGAAAATTGCAGTCTAATCAATACTAAAACATGCATCAAACTAGATAAATTTATAGCTTCCTCAAACATCTCGGAAAATTCCCCTCCATTTGTATATACATGATATCTAGCTATTAGGAAGATTATTTATCCGTTTTGAGTCTGAATTTGTATATATGTTTTCTAATTAATCCCTATGATTAGCATATACTATGCCAAATTTAAATTTAATGTCCTTAATTTTCTGCTACCATGTGTTAATTAACTATTGTTCGATCATTTCCAAAGTACCGAAAATTTTCTTGTTCTGATGGACTGAGAATCAGAAGATAGAGCTCTGTAGAAGTGGCGGAGATGTGGGAAAATTCGCCCTTAAGATTGCAGTATTTATTTTGATAAGAGAATATTTCTTTATTGGTCAGAGAGTATAAAGAAATGGGCAGTTATTGGATCAAATTATATTTATGCGGAAACTAAAGCCTATTAATTCAATATGCACCAAAAAATTGTCTTTAAAAGAATTAAATATGATGAATACAGTATGAAAGATGCTCATGTACCAAGTGATGCATTTAATATATATGTGTACGTAACATCTTTGCTTTGGAACATTAACCAGTCGATCTGAAAGAGTCAAAAGTACGTGAAAACAAAGAAAGTAGATCATTCGTAATATACAATGTTCTCAGCCTGTGGTGGTGGGATTTTTGACATTTTCTCCGGTGTCAATTGGGGGGCGTTGCGGCTGAGGTTGATCGGAGGTGGAGTGAGAAGAAGGGTTGGAAATATTATGAGCACTGGAAAAGAGATCAACAGGTTCAGAATCAGCAATCTTGCCAGCTTCAAGAGGAGTGCCATGCTTGTACCGCGCTCTTAGACTTTCATCTTCTGATAGCTTGGCCTGTGCTGTCCCATACTTTATATCATCCTCTTGCTCTTCGCCATTTTCAATTTCTGCTCTTCTCTTTTGCCTGCACACCTTTAATGGGTATATGTATGGATATGTGCCTTATGTACATAAGTTTGATGCAGCATTATGTAGTGATTCTTTGAGTTTTCAGATAGACAAGTGTCTTTCTTTATAGGGTACGTGTCTTATTTTCACCCTCTTCAATTTGCAGGGGTGCCAAGTCATGTCGAAAAATATTAATAAAAGAGAAGTCTTAGCTATATGATATTGGGTCAACGGTAATTTTTTCAGTGCATTCTCAGGTTAAAAAGAAGTTTAGGACAATTGATAATTCAATTTGCCAATTTATTGTGAATAATAATATTAAATTGAATATTGTCATCAAGAAAAATAATATTAAATTGAATACGTGACCAAAAAATAGATAACAAAGAAGAGTTTCGACCAAAACAAAAAAGTAACCAAGAAGAGACGGGCTACTAAGATTCGTCGAAATGGCGCGTGTATAGAAACCCAACTGTCTCTAACAGAGGCATGTCACAGAACTGCAGCGCGTAGTGCATACGAGCGCAACCGTGGTGAATTTAATCCACAACTCCTTGTCGTGGATAAAGAAGGAGCCACTACGGATTGGATGCGATGGGACTGGACTGGACCAAAGCAGAGCCAAGTTCCTCCTTCCTTCTCACCAAAAAGCAAATTGTTTTACCGCACGCTACTGCAAATCAGCTTCATTGTTACCTTCACTTTCGTGAATTCCAATTTGGGTTTCGCAATTGTTCTGCTCCAGCATTTCTTCTTCGAGAAAAGAATTGATTTATGATATCTGAAGATATCCATACTGTATGTGTATGTTAATGCTTCTCTCTGTTTAGTGTCTTTCTAGTCTTTCTTGTTTCGATTATATATCGTTTCATATGTTTGTTAATCTATCAGATGCCGCTCTTGTGTTCTTCACATTTTCTTCTATCAATAGCAATAGGGTAGGTCTCTGTTGTCTTACGTATGCTCGCACTGGAAATTCAAGTATTAGCAAACCCTAAGCATTTTAATTCTTCTGTTCTTTCAATGCAAAGGAGTAAAAGCTGAAACATTTTTGCTGGAAAATATTTTAGGAATTAGCACATGGCAAATTTGGTAAATTCAGTGTCTCCTTTGACGAACCTATGTCCAGAGGCAGCAAGAATAGCTTGCGGGTTCTTTTCCCATGTTCCTAATCTCCATTCATTCACACTTAATAAAGGATTTAATAGAGTTTTGGCGACTACACAGATCACAATTTCCCCAAAGGATTCTGTTGTGACACTGCCCAATTGGAGGTCCGGTAAGAGTGACCAAAGAAATAGGGAAATTAGGCTCAGTGATGCATTCTTCCATTTGGAGCATATAGTTAAGCAAGGAAACAAGCCTGATTTTGTGCAAGCAACACAGCTATTGTATGATTTGTGCAAGTCAAATAAGACGAAGAAGGCAATTAGAGTGATGGAAATGATGATTGGGTCTGGTATTATTCCCGATGCTTCATCTTACACATTCTTGGTGAACCACTTGTGCAAGAGAGGGAACATTGGGCATGCAATGCAGTTAGTTGACAAAATGGAAGAATTTGGCTATCCGACCAGTACTGTTACCTATAATTCACTTATTAGAGGGCTTGCCATGCATGGGAACTTGAATAAAAGCTTGCAGTTTCTAGATAGGTTGATGCAAAAGGGTTTGGTTCCAAATGCATTTACTTTTTCATCCTTGCTTGAAGCAGCTTATAAGGAGAGGGGAGTGAATGAAGCAATGAGACTTTTAGATGAGATCATTGCAAAGGGTGGGCAGCCTAATTTGGTTAGCTATAATATTCTATTGACTGGATTGTGCAAAGAAGGTAGGATTGAGGAGGCAATTCGATTCTTCAGGGATTTTCCGTTGAAGGGGTTCAATCCAAATGTCGTGAGCTATAATATTCTACTGAGGAGCCTGTGCAATGATGGGCGATGGGAAGAGGCAAATGAGCTTCTTGCTGAGATGGATGGTGAGGAACGTGCTCCATCCATTGTTACATATAATATTCTAATCGGTTCACTTGCACTCCATGGAAGGACAGAACATGCTCTTCAAATTGTGGATGAAATGACAAGAGGACTATTTAAGCCCACTGCCACAAGCTATAATCCAATAATTGCTCGCCTTTGCAAAGAGGGGAAGCTGGACCTTGTGGTTAAGTGTCTAGACCAAATGATTTATCATCGTTGTAATCCGAATGAGGGGACTTTCAATGCCATTGCTGAGCTCTGCAGGGATGGGAAAGTGCAGGAGGCATTCTCCTTAATTCAAAGCGTGAGTAGTGAACAGAATTCCTCCATCCATGACTTCTACAGAGGAGTGATATCAAGCTTGTGCCGAAAAGGGAACACATACCCCGCTTTTCAGCTTTTATATGAGATGACAAAGTATGGATTTGCTCCTGATTCGTACACTTATTCATCTCTGATTAGAGGATTGTGCATTGAGGGAATGCTGTACGAGGCGATGGAAATTTTCAGGTTATTGGAAGAAAATCAATATAAGCCTGATGTTGACAATTTCAACGCTCTCATACTAGGATTTTGTAAATCTCACCGAACAGATTTGTCGTTGGAAGTTTTCCAGTTGATGGTTGAGAAAGGGTACATCCCAAGTGAAACAACTTATACAATTATAGCAGAAGGCATTATCCATGAAGGGGAAAAGGAGTTGGCAGCCGAAGTTTTAAGAGAGTTGCATGCAAGACAAGTCATGAGTCAAAGTACAGTTGAAAGACTATGTTTGCAATATGACATAGAGAGTCTACTAGCATAAAGCCATCACCAGCCAGATAAAAAGGTAAAGAAAAGTCCTTATTGCAGATTGCAGAACCTGGTGTCTATGCTTTCATAGATCTTCAGATTGATAGCCATGCCAAATCATGAAATATGAATTGACAGTTTAAAGTGAGGCTAAATGGGAACAATGCAATCGATACAATTTTTCCAGAGTTCTGGAAGAACCACATGATATTACTCTACATGCTTTGGGCTTGTGGCAGAAGTTATTTTTTGCTGTGCTCTTGCATCTTTCAGTTTATATTGAACAGATTATATGAATAATTTAGATCATGTAAAACATAAATCATTAATTCGTGCATGTATTTTACTCTTCTTAAAAATAGTTATACATTTCAGCGGCATGATCTCAGAACCATATTTATGATATTGTTATATGCTTGAGTAGCTTTATGGCATTATCAAACAGTGCGAATAAATGTAGGAATCTTTGACTTGGCTCTTCTCCAATGTATTTGATTTATTTTTCTTCAAAATCATTGCTGTTATTGCTTTCAAAATTTAATATCTTATCTTCTTATTTGAATATATATATATATATATATATATATATGATTTTGATATATATATATATAGAAGCATCGTTTTAATGCCTTCTAATTTTAAGCTTTATTTACTCGTTAGCAATAGTTAGAAACATGCTACTATTAGCTAAAAGCATATGCTTCCTAATCCCTTCATGGAATACTAAGCTCAATTTTAAGAAAATAAATACCCAGACAGCAGTGAATGATCATCCAAACTTCGCAGTTAACATTATATAAGATATCATATAACAGTACATAAACATCAACATCCATTTAGAAGCATAACAAAATATGAATTCAAATCCAACTCAAAAGATTATATCGAAAACCATCTGAGAATATTAGTCTGCATACCAGCTGCTAAAACTAAAACTAGTGAACCAAAACAGATAAAGCTCAACCTAACAAATATTCCTCAGTACGCTACGTCATGTGCAGTTCAAAACTGAAGGCATCAGCAGGAGAACTCCATTCTGTCCAAGTCCACGCAAGCCTACTTCGATCTCTGTCTCATCTTTCGGCGCTTCCTCTTCAATCTCCTCATTCGCTTCTTCTTCCACTGAAACATGAATATCACAAATTGAGTTCCTCATGAAAATAAATTCAGATTAAATGAACAAACAATTCAAATCAACATAATTCAACATTAATTGCATTTACTCCGAACAGAAGCAACCAACCCAAGCTAGAGTTGGTCTAAAAAGGTAGAAAATGATATTTACTTCATGAACCCAACCCAATGGTTATAAGTTTTATGAAAAGTTCATTAATTTCAAATATATAAAAAAACATTGAAAATTTATGACAATTTTCGTTAAAGTTTAGCATCTCATTTAATGTGAAATAGGATAAAACCTAGAGAAGACCACAGAGAACTGAAAGCACTTTATTTCTTATTAGTAAAATAATTAAAGGAATGACAACAAGAGTGCACATAAACCCTGAAGATCAACGTCAAATACAAAGGATTTCCAACAAGAATCAATATATATAGTGGAAGGATAAAATTTTCATCTGATAAATCCTTCTAACCTATCAAAATAGTTGCTGCATCAGTACATATCAGTGTCCAAAGAAGGTATCATTATTTTGAATTTTTTAAATTAAACATATATCAGTTTTTTTGTTAGATTCATAGTCAATTTTCCGGCCTCCAATTCGATCATCCACATTAGATACCAAGATATCAAAAATATCATCTAATCAGAAAGAACAATCTAGAGATCAACAGAAAATATAGCCAAATCTGTCGAGATAACAAAACCCTAAGTAATAAAACGCCCACGAAGTAAATATCAAAGCGTTTATAAAAATCAAAATAACTCGGCAAATACCTTAGCTCTCATCTTGAATCAAAAATCTCCAAACCTGCTTTTCTCCTATTCGGCGATTTCTCTAGAAGAACCGGATTTTCTAAATATAAACTTTTGAGGGGCAATAGAAGGAGATCTCTTCAATATTTATAGGCATCAGGGATTTGGCTGTGGAAAACCCTAATCCCCGCGGACCCAGTGCCACGCTTGAGGGTCCATGCTGTTTTCAGGCCTGAAGGCCCATACTGAAATTGCACAGCCCACTATTCGTATATTTTGGGCTACATTTCAGTCCATTGGCATCTAAGATGGACCTCAAATTTTGGCCATTAGTACATCAACTCCGTCTTCTTCCTCGCTCTACCGGGAACTTGAAATTTGCAGTCAAAATGGAAACCCCAGATGGAAATAACACTCCCTCTGAAAATAACCCTAAAGAAAATCAAGTTAGTCTCGATTCTGATAATAAAGACAATAAAATCGACAAGAACGACAATGCCTTGGCCAAATCTTTATCCACGATGTTGGCCAGCGCTATTACAGAATTTGATTCGAGAGCTAAAGACACTCTCGGAAGCCAAGACCATCTCAATTCCACCATCGATCGTCTTACCCGAGGTAATTATAGTACCACGGAGCTCAAATTTTTTCTATTTAGTTGGGTTTGGCTTTAGCTTGAAACCGTGAAAGTTTGAATTTTTATTGCCTTTGAATTTAGAGCTTGATCAATTACTAGAAGATGCACCTTTTCCATTCATTATGCAAAATGCTGCGAAGATTTCAGCAGTTAGAAAACGAGTTTCGTCATTGAACTCAGTCCTCAAATCTATACAGCGAAGAATTGATAATATAGATCGGATGCTATCTGTAGGCGTTCAAGGTATGTGCATGCCTTCTCATGTTATGCGTACTTTTTTCCCCCATTTAGCACCTTTTCATGTTCTTTGTCCTTAATTTTTTTGGTTTAAAAATTATGTAATAATGGTCAATTTTCAAGTTAAATTATTTTCTTTTTATATTGTTCTAGTTAATGCTCAATTCATATGTTTCATGTATGAATTTGGGCGTAATTTCCAGAAAAGACATTCCCATCTAATTGACAAACGCTTGCTTTAGTTTTGAATCATATGCTACTCATTTTTATCTTTTATGATTTTCAGCGCGGTATCTAATTGATATTTGCAGTTTTACTAAAACTAGAAGATTTTTAAGTAGGATTGTTGGCCAAAATAGTCCCAACATTTGCATTTATCATCAATCTTAGCCAATTAATGGAGAGTTTCACATGCTGTCTCAAAGTTGTTGGTTGTGTTATCTCATTTGCAGTTAAATTATGAGAATGGTTATTAATATACCATTGTCATTCTAGTAGAAGTTCTAAGATAAAATTTGGCCTTTATTTCTTCCGTGTGTAGGAAAGGAGTGATGATTTCATGGCAAGAGCTGAGAAGCATCTTATTCTGGGAATCTTCTGACAAAGCTCGTTGCATTTGCAGGGGAGGATCTACTGAGCAACTGGATGAACCTGCCTCCTGGAAACAAACATATATGATCTTTTTCTCCTTTTGCTGATAAAGAAGCTAATGTCAAAGTCTAGTGTCTTAACATTTTGTAGCCTGAATCGACATCTTTCTCGGCGAAATATGTTTATGTAGTAGCACACATATAATGAAATTGAGTTATAGCCTTCTTGTCAAATTGAACTTAGGTTGCACTGTTGGAAACTGATGAGCAAGTTTCTGTATGTAGAAATACAGATTTTTTTTTCCTTGACTAATGAAATTTCCATTAATGGGAAAAAAAATTAGTACTTTGGTTTGTAGGTTGTTTTTTTATTTTTCTTGCCTCAAGCCAAGTGTGAGAGACTGAGAGTGTGTGCGCTGTGGCAGCTATAGCAAAGTTGAAATCTTTTTTTCCTTTTTGGTAGGCTTTTTTATCTGTTTTGGTGCAGGAAACTTTGAAGGACATCAGGGTCTCTCTAACTGAACTAGAAATTTAAATGTTTTGTCGTAGTTTCATGAATCTACTGCCTTGAAACTCTGAGCTATGCACTATAGAAAAAAGTTCTTTTCACTTATCAGATAATCTGAAGCTCTTTATCTTTTCTTTATTTAAACTCTGATAATTTTTATCTGAATTAAGCATTGAAGTTTTTATGAAGGCTTCAGTGCCTTTCTTTTCTTGCACACACCAAAATAAAGAGAGCAATTGCTTTCCTGAGAGTAATCAACGATCGTGGTTTTGTTTTACTAAAATAGCTTAAATGGCTGGGAAATTAATTGTACTGATATCAACTGTATATTCTTGACGAGAATGAACATCTCGTGCGCATATTTGGTTATACGAACATGTTTAGATAACAAAGGTTAGCCGATTCCATTTATTTAACATCAAAGTTAGTTCACTATTTGATTAAGTTAATATCAATATCAGAATAACAAGTGGTAAGAGTTCTCGCATCCCACAAGTCATAGTTTTATTTGAGAAGCCGCAAAAAGAGGTTGTTCAACTACATGTTCAACTACACGAACAAGTCATCTTCAACATTTTATTTTTATTATCTTAAATCAAAACGTTACATCAGACACTCCCAATATAAATAAGAATCCACTGGTGTTTCCATCACCAGCAACACCTGATCAGATTTGAAGTTGTTTTACGATGGCAATGAAGAATTGGTTTCTCCTCTTCTTGATTTTGTTTCTCACGAGCAATGGTTTATTGTGCTATAGCGCTCGCAATCTCCTGCAGTCAACTCCTTCTCCGCTACTGCCAACTATGCCAAATTTCCCTACAATACCAAATGTCGGATTACCTCCATTGCCTTCTATTCCTACTATACCCACCATCCCTAAAATACCTACAATTCCAACTATTCCCAATATACCTTTCTTTCCCCCACCTTCAAAGCAAACCCCTTGAACTATGGCTTCTTTGTCTATGTTGAGTGTAGTGGGTGATTTTACACTATTTGTGCTCGATTTTAATGGTTATTATGTATGCACCAGACATTGGCCTAGTGATTAGCACTTGATTAAAAGTATGAGAGATTATATTTATAGAGTTGTATGAAGAATTATGCCTCTTTTATGGAGAATAGTATATGATATGATATGAGTTAAATATTAGCTTTAAATGAGATTTGAAATGCATGGTTTTGTTAGTAGGGTGTCATTCTCTTTACTTTACAACTACTTATTGGATATCATCATCTTCTCAATTTCTTACGCGAATCATAAAATCCCATACTCAGAATTAAAGCTAACTAAAAGATAGAAATAGAAAGGTCATTGGAAGGATTTACCATGTGGGCTTAAACGAAGCTCTAACTCGTTTCGGCCCAATTCTCTAACTTTAGTGATGGATACATGAGACTCTTTGAATTTGGAAAATACCCATTGGCCCATTTTAAGATGCGTCTAAGTTCATTTGCAGTAAATATTTAAAATATACCTTGATTTATATATTTATGTTTTGCTACAGAATATCATGTCTAAGTTAAAAGTATGAATCTTTTCATTTTCTTCCTTTTCTAAAAGAGCACATGAATCCATTAATTTCTTACAGTGTGGAAAAAGATACAAAGCTAAATCCAACCCATAACCCACCTTATGGAGCGGAAATAGATGATTGAATAATGATTACAGCTATTTTTTCTTTTGCCCAGCCCATACTTCACTTTGTATGAGTTGATATCAAAGGACGTCCTTTTACTTCAACAATAATACTAATGGCGGTGGTGTTCTTTTCCTAATCCATGGAAAAAAGGAGATGATTTCATTAATAGACACGTCGCTTTGGCTGTGGAATTAAGGATGTCCAATCTAAATATGCTGATATTACTAGTTATAGCATAAATAATAATAAAAATATATAGAAAAGAAAATCGACATTAATTCTCATGAAAAATATATAATTATTTTTTGGGGTGCAACAGCAGTAAGCAAGGATTAATAATAATAATAATAATAATAATAATAATAAACCTTTGACGAACGAGAAGAGATGTAAATTCATCACGTATAGTCGTAGATTATGTAGATTTATACTCGTGGACACGGCAATCACAAATTTAGATATGAGAAATTTTCGTAACACAAAATGCATTGTTTTTTTCTCGCTCTGAGAGGTTCATTCATTCATCAATCAATTCAAATTATAGAGTTTAATAAATATAAAATAATAATTATTTCATATATGTTTGTTCATTAATTTTTATAAGTATTATCAAATAATTAATGGATAAATTAGAAGAAATATTCATATTCGTATATACGTATAAACAATATTCACTTTGTAATTGTATGCATGAGGATTTAGCATTGGATAATTAGTTGATGATATTATTTCTATACTTGATTTTAGCTTTAAGTTTTAGTTTTCTTTGGCTAATTAGCTTGAAAATTGGTTTTTTATCACAAAACTACGATTTTCTCGTAGACATATATAATTAACAATTTTATTTTTAACGAAATAATTTCTAATATTTTTATTCTTTTATTAAATTAATAGTATACTTCATTTTATAATTTTTAATATTTATCCCCAAAAAAAAAGAAATTTTAAGAAGAGGGAAAATTGGACACAATAAAAAGAAGTAGAAGGAAAATTGCAAAAATAGGGACATTTTACATCAAATAATAGAGCAGAGCTACAAGACTCGAATTACGCAACTCGATTTGGATATGGATGGAAGGAAAACTGGTACATAACGACGTCGAATTGACCAGGGGAGGGAAATTAATGCATCTGTTTTATATAAATGCCAATGAAGCTTTTGGACGCATCTATCTGCCTGCTGATACACAAACCCACCACTTGGACTTGCGCTTACAAACCCTAAGCCCCCCCTCTCTCTCTCTCTCTATATCTCTATAGATCTAAACCCACCTGAGCATTTCCGTTAATGAACGATACAGCTTTCTCTCATTCATTTTCAACAATTCTGTTTTGTTTTTTTCCGTGATCCTAGGCCATGGCCTCGGCTTGCGTCAACAATATCACCATGTCGCCGGATAATTTCCCGCCGGCGACGTACTCATCCTACGGTTGGTTGAGTCCTAGAATCTCCTTCAGCCGTGAAGAAGATGCTGCGTCCAAGCAACAAGGATCCTCTAAGCCATCTGCTCCTCCAGCTCAAGAACCCCCGGAGTTTTTAGATCCTGTCGACTTTGAGTTCCGGTTGGATGATTCGGTTACCATGTTACCTGCAGACGAGCTTTTCTCCGATGGGAAGCTAATGCCGCTTCAAGTCGCCGGCGTTAAGCCCGTTAATGCTTCGAGCGAGATCAGGTCGCCTGATGCTGCCAAATCTTGCCGGAGATTGGAGATGGAGATTTCCGGCACTGACCCTTACCTGTTTTCTCCTAAAGCCCCTAGGTGTTCTAGTAGATGGAAGGAGCTCTTGGGGTTGAAGAAGCTATACCAAAATGCAAATGCCAAAGCTGAAACCCATAAAACGACATCGTCTTCCTCTTCCTCTTCTTCATCTAACCCTAACTCAAAATCCTTGAAGCATTTCCTGCATAGGAGCTCTAAATCCTGCAGTTGCAACTCGTCTTCTTTAGACCATTCTCTGAGTCTGCCGTTGTTGAAGGACTCAGATTGCGAGTCTGTTTCTATTTCATCTTCGAGATTATCGCTTTCTTCTTCATCTTCGAGCCATGAGCACGAAGATCTCCCTAGGCTCTCCCTCGATGCAGAGAAACCAAACCCAAGCTTAAACGCTCTGCAGAATCCCAACCCAAACCCATTTGTTCTCAATCGGAATCAAAACCCTCCCAGAATGAGAATGGTGAAGCCCAGGTCCGATGCCAATAATAATAACAATGCTAGCAATAATCCAACTGCAGGGACGAGAGTCGGGAGGAGCCCGATGCGGCGGTCGGCGGGGGAATCCAGTGGAGTGACGAGCAGAGGAGTTTCAGTGGATAGCCCAAGAATGAACTCATCAGGTAAAATAGTGTTCCAGAGCTTGGAGAGAAGTTCGAGCAGTCCGAGTAGCTTCAATGGCGGTCCAAGATTCAAGCACAGGGGAATGGAAAGGTCATATTCAGCCAATGTCAGAGTGACTCCGGTTCTCAATGTTCCCGTTTGTTCCCTCAGAGGAACTTCAAAGTCGGTCTCCGTTTTCGGATTCGGCCAGCTATTTTCTTCTTCGCCGCAGAAGAGAGAAGGCAGCAACAAAGCTCAGCATCATCAACAAAGTAGCGGCAGGAATCGAACTGATCGGCAATAATAGAGCAGCAGAGTGTTTAAAGTGAGAAGGGTAACATCAACAACACTACAACAACAACTTTTACCATCTAGCATTCTGCATTTAGCTTCTGTTTTGTGCTATTCTTGAGATTTCTGTTATGGGTTTCTGTTAATTTTTTTTTTCTAAAAAAACAAAAAAAAAAAACTCTTAGTCAATCCAAATTACCACAGGAAATTGGGTATGTTGTAGTTTTAGATTATTGTATATAAGCGGCAGCGGGTCTTTTCGTTCAGCTGTTCTTGTTGTTCATGTCTTTCTTTCTGTTATCTTCTATATTGTAGCTGTTTCTTGCACTACTGATCTAACTAGCTAATCCTGTAGTTGTTTCTTGACTGAAAGATATGGAATCTCTCTAGTTTTTCTGATTGGAATGGTGAGCTGCGTTTGACGTGCACGCGCTTCAAGAACTCGTGAGACCTTTTTATTTTTCTGTTATCCCATTTCTTTCTGCTAAATATTGTTAATGCTGCATTTTATGATATATATATATATTTTTTATTAGAGTTAAATATTACTTTTGTTGTTTAGTGTTAATGTTTGGGAAATGATGCCAAAGATTCAAATAGATTAACAGAGGCGCCAGCTCTGCTGATTAATCTTTTGCACGTCAGTCTGACCCCAAATTCACTTTCTTTTCATTTTGGCCCAAAAATTAAAATCACTCTTTGTAATTTTAGGGTTTTTTTTTTTTTTTTAATTTTTACGTTCCTAATATAAATATAAATATTTTCTTTAATGAATGATTGATCTGTGAAAAGATTATCGGTCGGTGGACCATGAGTGACCCTGCGTGGATCAAACATGTGGGACTAGTTCCAAAAATAAATGCTGAATTGGGCAGATTCTTTGGCAGATTCTTGAATTTTTTATATTCCCTTTATTCAATTTTATGTATATATGTGATATAGGCAAGTGGGTTGAAATATGCAAGGAGCATGTGACATCTTTTGCCTGGTAATTAGTTATTCAGGTACTAGTTCTTCAGCATTAGAGCTATCCAACCTGTGTTTGAATTTCAAACTTCACTATTGCGCGTCAATGTAATTGCTGCTTAAACTAAACCTTGTATGTCACTTTGGCTACTGCTTTAAATAAGTTAGAGCTCGATCAATTTAGTTCTAATGACAGTACAATTTTCATAGATTGTTTTAAGCAAAAAAATAACAAAAATGGTTTTATTATTTTCGAATTATTAATGCTTCTGATTGAACCTTTTCTACAATATAGTTGCCGTGTGTTTATCCAAAACTACGGTTAATGGAGAACAACTAGCGTTGCCTGAAAAAAAACACGAATAGAAGATGCAAAACCCCGAGGTGGCCTACAGGATTGCATGATTTACAATGTAAGGCCATGTGCCTGCTTTCCTAGTGCACAGATAAATAAACAAAAAGAAGACGACTCGACTCTATTCGTTACCTATTACTCTATTGCTATACCATTTGATAAAATACCAAATTTTAGGTTGTCGTTGTCCGATGGATCTCTCATCCTACTGCTGTAACATAACAACAATTGGGCCATCTTGTCCGAATTATAACTTGGTAAACTGAGTTACCATTGATTTGACATTTAGACGGTAGTGCAATTGCCAACGTTTTTTTCATTTTTTTTTTTTAATTAAAATCAAATTTATTTTTTTAGGGCGATTGCGTCTACTCTATCCTCCATAGCTTTTCAATTGCCCTATCCTAGCTAGCCGTTGGATCTATCTATTTCATATATCTTATGTTTTTGTATTGTATATATAATATTGGAGTTTTTTTTTTTTTTTTTTTTAAAAAAGTAGCAATAATGCGAGTGTTTGACTAGTCTTCTTGGTCCGACGATTTTGTCCTGTAGCGTTTAGGGCTGGCGAGACAGCGCGGAAACAAATTGCTTACTTGTTTCCTTCCCTCTGGAAGCTGTTTCTTCTCTACAGCACTTCTTACTTATTTAACTACTGCAATTTATGAATTCCATTTTCATTAGAATTCAGAGTAGTTCCATTTTATTTTTATTGGGAAAAAGAAGTAGATTTTAAAGTCAATTATCCTATCCATTCATTTGCTGTCATCATCTATAGTAGAGTAACTTGCACGCCAAAACAATTGTTGATAAAAAAAAAAAAGATATTTGGATCAAATTATTTGAATTTGTAGAAATTTTCTGATATTTGGCCTCAAAGATGATAGTTGTACATCAGCAATTAAATGAAGGCAGGCTGTGGCTTTTTTTCGATTATGATATTAACCTGAAACGAAAGAAGAATAGGAGTATGAATTAAAATAAGGAAAATAATAGACTGCAAAAACTGAAAAATTGTGATTTGTGTGGGGGGCATCAATGAATGAAAGAACGTGCTGCTAGACAGTAAGGGTCTCTGATCAGATTCCTCTTTCTCCAACCTCTTTATTTTATATTTTATATTTTATTTATACTTAACAAACAGTGCACCTTTTGTTCTTGTTAATTCTTATCGGAACAATAATAATAATAACAATATGTTCAATAAAGGCTTTTTTTTTCTTAAATATATATATATATATATATGTTGAATAAAAAAAAAATAATTAGTATTGGGAGAAGGAAGGAATAAGCTTTTGCGAGAAAATGAACGGAAAAGGCAAAGTTGTTTGTGTAACGATTTTCACATAACAGTATATATATAATCAGATATTCATGTCCTTTTCTGAGGTCACGATTTCTCCTTTGTTTTCTCAACAAACACTACAAAATCGTGCACTAGTAATAAATAATATTTCCTCCCTTATATACACATGCAACTTCTTCTTCTTTTCTTTTTTCGAGTTTTGGAATCGGGGAAAAAAATTCTATACAAATCCCTGAAAATGACGATTTTAATTTGTCAAAAAAAACAGAGAAATTTAGAAATATGTTGGAGATGAGAAGAAATGAGATAAATGATTGTGGTAGGGCAGCCATGTGAGTATTGCAGTAAGAAGGTTTCTTAATATGTGAGTACTAGAGAGATTCAAATATGCATGCAAACACACAACCAAATATCTTCTTCATAATTGAAGAGTGGGTGCAATGCCAAATCCTACCTACCTACCTGATAAATCCAAAAATATCTTTATCTGTAGGAGAGAGGTCGATCCGATCGGATGAGATAACCCTGCAATAAGAAGAGCCCGGTCGGACCAGGCGTGAGCAATCCGAAGCTTAAGTTAGTAGCTTAGAGAGAGAATGTGCTTTAGAGAGATAATGTCGTGAATTCAATACATGGTGCCGTCATTGGCTGGAGTATTTATATGAGATGGTTGAGGGGCACTTGAGTGCCTGGGGAGTGATTACTGGCTGTCAGAGTAGGTATCCGGCGACATGACAGGGAGCAGGTGGTAGGCATGGGCGCTGCCTTGTGTCAGGCGGCTGA
The DNA here is from genome assembly GCA_947683425.1 of Excoecaria cochinchinensis. Lineage (NCBI taxonomy): Eukaryota > Viridiplantae > Streptophyta > Magnoliopsida > Malpighiales > Euphorbiaceae > Excoecaria > Excoecaria cochinchinensis. The sequence goes on along the minus strand of CANTUQ010000074.1, from coordinate 9,125,314 downwards.
TGGGACTGGCGGTTACATCAGCCGATCGGGCATGTGCGCTGCCTAGGAGCTCGTGTCTGATACCTTTCGCTGATGGGCTTTGGGCCCTGCCAGTTAAGTGGGCCGGCTGAATGGGCCTTAAGGCAAATGATATTTGCTGTGTTATCACTTGTCCCCCCTCAACAGGTCCGATCGGGCACAGAATTGCCTTTGTTGATCCGTTCGTATGGAATTAGTTATGGAGATTCCCGATCCGAAGACGCGTACTGGCGCCCTTTTTGAATTTGAAGGGCGCTTTTTCTGAAGCGACGCGCCTGCTGAGACAGCTGTTCTCCTTTAATGCAGTGAGCGTACCGAGGGCGACGCTTCGTTCTTCGCAGAGACATAATGTCCTTTGACACGTGGCGCTTGCTGAATGGCGCGTTGCTTGGCGTTTTCGAGAAGCTTCAGTCTATAAATAGGGAACTTTGCAGCGTATTTCTTCTTTTATTTTCGAAATCCCTAGCGAGGCTCTGTCAAAATTCCTTCTTGAATCTCAGATTTCTGCAAACATCTTCTTGTTTCTTCGAATTCCTTGAGTTCATTCTGTCAAGTAAGTAACTTTTTTCCCCTTCTTTGCTTTCTTCGTGGTTTTCGTCCTTTGCTTTCTTTCCATACCCGTCTCATTTAGAAAAAAGAGAGTTGCACTTTTTCTTTCATATTTTTTGTTGAAGATGGCCTCCAGTAGTGCTGAGGTGTTAGACACAAGTTTTTTGGAGTGGTATGAGAATAAACCAGCCGTCGCACTGCATTATCGCCTGACCGCTGAGGAGGTGGCCGAAATTCCTTCCAATTATGGCCTATCTGGAGACATATCAGTAATGGCCTGCCCAGAATCAATGGCAGTGACGGAGGGGCCCTTTGGGCAGGACAATGGGGAATGGTTCATTTGTCATCTTCGGAGCCTGGATGCGGGCCTAAGGGTCCCCTTGGGCGCCTTCGAGATGGCTGTGCTGAGGGGGTATGATCTCGCCCCTAACCAACTACATCCGAACGGTTGGAGATCGGTGGCGTGCTTCAGAATTCTTTGCATAACTGAATCGGTAGCGCCAACTCTGGAGCTGTTCACTCACTTCTTTTACATCTCGTCTCGGAGCGACGGAACGGAGTATTTCTTTACAAGCCGCCCAAAGAGGAAATTGATGGTCGTCCCCACCTCTATGAAAGGGTTCAAAGAACTGTATTTCCTGATGGGGAGGAAAGGTGGATTTGGGGTGCGCCTCACCCGATCAGTCAGGGTCAAGGCTTTGAATGACCTAGCCGTCGGTCAGCCTTCTTATGAACAGGACATTAAAACGTTAATGACCGCCGTCGCCAGGAATGGGAAACCCTTCGAGTCCAGCTTGCTCTTGACTACCCTGTTCGGGTCTTCCAGTTCTGAAGGCGCTGAGGATGCAGAACGTGAGCATTAGGGCCGTGAAGAAAACATTGCCATTATACATCATAGTGCATTGCATTGTTTATGCTTTGTGAAGGTAATTTGTGTACGAAAAAACTTATCTAGCTTATTTTTTGTTGTGCAGCTGAGATGGCTGGTGGGAGTGAGGCCTCCAGACAACTTGGCGATCGGATCCGCCAAAAACGTGAGGCTGAGAAGAAGGCTCAGGAGCAAAGGAAAAGGAGGAAGTTGATCCTGTCTTCCGAGCTTCAAGCCTCCAAGGGGGCGGCCGGTACTTCTGCGACGACTCCGGCCATCGCTGCCATTCCAGTGTCATCGGCACCCCCTGCTGCCACTACTGCACCTTCCTCTACCGATGCTGGACCAACGACCGTTCCTCGACTTGAGGTCTCTGTTCGGCCGTTACGCCGTCGGCGCCACACTCTTCGGGACGAGTCGGAGGAAGATGATCAGCCGATCGGTCCGACTATCCGAGAGGCGGAAGAGGCTGCTAAGAGGAGGGCAGAGGAGGCTGCCAAGACAAAGGCCGAGGAGGCGGCCAAAAAGAGAGCTGCTGAGCTGATCACCGAATCGGATGCCCGGCTTGCGGCAAGAGGCAAAGCTGTGCAACGCGGCGAGTCTCCAAGGCGTTCGTCCGATCGGAGGATCGTCCCTATGAAGGAGGTTCTGAGAGAGAACTTCGGAGATGACTGGTCTGTGGGCCAGGTGTCGAATTACATTTGCCGGGGTCTTCTCAGGGAGGATGATCATCGGGATGCTGGCGACGCCAGTCAGCTCAGCAGGGAAACCCAAGCTATTGGCCAACAGCTGATAGATGTAAGTACTTTACTGACTGTTTCTGGTGCTTGTTCGCACCTCTGTGTCTGAATCTTTTAGTTTTGATTCTGTGTAGGCTGCCAGGAGGACACAGCGGCTGAACATGATGGCCCATCTGTGGAAGGGGAGGGCTGAGTCAGGCGCCGTGGCCAAGGCGGAGGCGAACATACGTTGTGAAGCAGCTAAGAAAGAAGCTTCCGACCTTCGAGGTGAGGTGGCCAAGCTGGAGGAGCGGTATGCTGCTTCTCAGTCGGAGACAGTAGCCTTGAGGAAGGAGGCTCACCAGAGTGCTCAGGATCTGAAGGCTCGGCAGAGCGAGGCCGACAGGCTGAAGGGCGAAGTTGCCCGTCTGTCTGCGGAGGGTGCGCAGTTGCGGCGGTTCGAGGCGGATGCAACCCGACTGGATGCCGAGTGCAAAGGGTTGGCCACCGAGAATGCCAGACTGAAGGCAGAGGGCGGGCAGCTTCGAGAGGAGGTGGAAACCTTGAAGAAGTCGGCAGGAGAGAGTGAGGCTTCCTACACGAAGATTCTTGAAATGGAACTTGCCAACCAGAAGGAGCGCCTGATCGATGAGTTAGCAGACACTCAGGTGGAGCTGCTGTCTCGGCTAGTCCATGAAGCTGGGCGGCGCTTCCCCGGGGTTGATTTGTCGTGGATGGACGATCCGGCATCACTGCCTACTCCTCCAAATGATGATGATGATGAAGGCGCTCCCGAGGGGGAAGTCACTGAGAGAGCTTCCGTAGAAGGCCCTTCATTTCTGGAGACTATTCCAGAGGTTCCCTCCGAAGTGGAGCCTGCGGCGCCTTCAGATTCTGGAGCTGGAGAGGAAGTTCCTCCTGCACCCGAAGTCGAGCTAGTGGCGCCTTCTTCTGTTGGGCCTGTCTCTGAAGGGGGGGCAGTATCTGTGCTGCCAGCTGCCGACCCTTCTCAAGCCACCGCCAATCCGATTGCTGAAGAGGTCGTTGACCCTCCTGGCGAAGTGGAGATTGTAGATATAGATAGTTAGCTTAGGAGTTTAGCTTTACTTTGATTCTTTCATTTCCATTTCTGTAACAATTTTTTACAAATTGTATAGTGGAGGCATTTATATTAATAAAACCGCATATTTCTGCGAATCAATGTATACATAAATTTGTACTAAAATTTGCAATACGATCGAGCTAATTGAAACTCGTAATTAAAATTTGCATTAAATTTCACAAGTACTTCCTGAATTCGAATAGCGTCGAAGCTAAGTGACCGATCGGGTCAGTCTGTCTTTTTTAGATCGTTTTGTTAAGTGATACTCATAAAGCTGCATAAGGTTTGCATAGCTGAGCTACATGATACTCGTAGAATCGCATAGTTATTGCAAAATCGAGTTGAGTGATACTCGTAGAGCTGCATGAGAATTGCATAGCCGAGAATACTCGTAATATTGCATAACAATTGCATAACCGAGCGAGAGAGGTGAGATCCTCTATGATACAGATAATATTTGGGGAGATAAGATCCTACTCATAAAGCTGCATAAGGTTTGCATAGCTGAGCTACATGATACTCGTAGAATCGCATAGTTATTGCGAAATCGAGTTGAGTGATACTCGTAGAGCTGCATGAGAATTGCATAGCCGAGAATACTCGTAATATTGCATAACAATTGCATAACCGAGCGAGAGAGGTGAGATCCTCTATGATACAGATAATATTTGGGGAGATAAGATCCTCCTTCGCCACAGATTTGCTTTTTTCGCAAAGTGTCGTGTATAATCACACAATTGTGAGATACATAAATTTGTACTAAAATTGCTGATTCGATCGGGTAAGGCGTACTCGTGAGGTTGCATTTGGATCGCAAGTACTTCCCGAATTTAAATAGCCTTCAAGCCAAACGACCGATCGGCCTTACCATGTTTTTACTTGCATAAAGATTGCATAACCATAACATGGGGTGCTCGTAGAAGCTGCATAAAAACTCTTTCTTAGTCGGGTAATTGCCAGGTTCTATTACATTATTATAACAGCTTGTGGGAACAAAGTCCGCTCGGCAATTTGGCGCTTCTCCTGTAAAGCTTTGCTTGTATGCTGCGCTTCTAGGGTCGTCTCGGGGCGTTGCCCTCTTACCCATTATTACCCTAATCCATCTCTCCGAAGTACGGCCTGCTTGGTCCTGCAGCCCTTGGATTTCTTCGTTCGTCGTCATCCGTGCCGGAGTCATCTTTATCGGCGTCTGGCCGTTTACAGGGACTTTCCCCTCTAGCCGAGCCTACAAAGATTTTGAGGGACCCCCGTTGTATGAGCCGCTCTATTTCCTTTTGCAGCGAATAGCACTCGTCGGTCATGTGGCCGACGTCTCGGTGGAATTCGCAGTAACTGCTTTGGTCCCTCTCCGACCTATGCCGATCGGATAATTTCCTGGGCCAGTGCACTCTCCGGTGATTCTTTTTAATCCATATCAGCACCTTTGCTGGGCTGGCGTTGAGTGGAGTGAAGGTTCGGGGAGATCGGTCATTTAGACGTTCGGATCGTCCCTGTCCGAATTCCCTTCGCGTGCCCTGGTGTTTTGAAGTCTCTGATCTGTCCGGGCTCCATCCTAGTCGTTCGGATACTGGTGCCCTTCCGAACGGGCGTCCATCGGGGTATTGCAATCTGTTCATGACGTTTGTTTTTCTTCCCCTGTTCGCCCTTAGGGCGTCATCCAGCTGAGTGTACTGCCCGACTCTCTCCATGAGATCGGCGAAACTGACCGGGGGTTTCGTGGCAAGTGATTCAAACAAGGGGCGATCGGTGATGCCCCCAGCCAAAGCTGTTGCCGCCATTTCCACACTTACATTCCTTACCTCGGACATGGTGGCTTGGAATCTGTCGACGTAGTCTCTGAGACTTTCATCGGCTCTCTGATAGAGATTACACAAGTCACTTACCGACTTCGGGGGTCTTGTCTGCACAACGAAGCGCGCGACGAACAGCCCCTCGAGCTGCCTGAAGGAAGTGATTGATTCCTGAGGTAGATCGTGGAACCAATTGAGGGCGTCTCCTCCCAAAGTGGTGGGGAAGACTCGACAGGCGATCCGCTCATCGTAGGTGTAAACCTGCACCTTGGTTAAATATTCAGACAAGTGAGTAACGGGATCAGTTTTACCTGTGTATTTGTCCATCACGATGTTCCTCCACCTGGGAGGCAGCTCCGAGTCAGTGATCTCTTTACAGAAAGGAGAAGCGGTGTTTCCGCATGTATTCCCGCCAAAGGCGCCTTTCTTTGGCGCGAGGAAACCAAGCCGATGGAGCTTCTGCTTGAGCCGCAGGTCTCCCTTGCTCAAGGTCATGGCGGTAGAGCACCCTTTCGCGCGACTACGATTTGGGGCGCGAGCATGTGATAAGTCATCTCCTATGGGGGGAGTGACTGACCTATTGCTGTAAGGGGAGCATCTGCTGGCGGATACTTTTTGCTTACCCTTGCTGTACCTTCCCGGGGTTCCAGCCGTGGACCTTGAATGATCTTGAGCTCGCGACTCGTCGATAATTATCCCCTTGTTCCTCCTCTTTCTGAAGTCTTCGCTCAAGAGAGGTCGCTCTCGAGCTCTTTCAGAGGTGGCGAGTATATTGTTCTTATTTATAGTCTGGGCAATGCTCTTGACAAAATCGTCCATGAAAGAGCGCAAGTTCCTCACGGTGATGGGGGTGTCTTCAGGTTGCCTTAAAATGGCATCATCGATTTCAAGGAGGGAATTGGTCCCTGTTGGGGACCCGGTGAGTCCTTCCCTTCGCGAGGTCCCTGGCCTGGCACGGGTGTTAGTCTCCTGATCAACATTCATGGGGGTTGTATTCTCGTTGGATCTCGAGTTCGCCATCTCTCAACGAAAGCACCAAATGATAAATCCAAAAATGTCTTTATCTGTAGGAGAGAGGTCGATCCGATCGGATGAGATAACCCTGCAATAAGAAGAGCCCGGTCGGACCAGGCGTGAGCACTCCGAAGCTTAAGTTAGTAGCTTAGAGAGAGAATGTGCTTTAGAGAGATAATGTCGTGAATTCAATACCTGGTGCCGTCATTGGCTGGAGTATTTATATGAGATGGTTGAGGGGCACTTGAGTGCCTGGGGAGTGATTACTGGCTGTCAGAGTAGGTATCCGGCGACATGACAGGGAGCAGGTGGTAGGCATGGGCGCTGCCTTGTGTCAGGCGGCTGATGGGACTGGCGGTTACATCAGCCGATCGGGCATGTGCGCTGCCTAGGAGCTCGTGTCTGATACCTTTCGCTGATGGGTTTTGGGCCCTGCCAGTTAAGTGGGCCGGCTGAATGGGCCTTAAGGCAAATTTAGAAATATGTTGGAGATGAGAAGAAATGAGATAAATGATTGTGGTAGGGCAGCCATGTGAGTATTGCAGTAAGAAGGTTTCTTAATATGTGAGTACTAGAGAGATTCAAATATGCATGCAAACACACAACCAAATATCTTCTTCATAATTGAAGAGTGGGTGCAATGCCAAATCCTACCTACCTACCTATTTCAACTTTTTTAATTTCACTTGCCTAACCATGAATTTGGGAATTCCAGCACCAAATTATATTATAATCTAATGGGTATAAATATTAATAAGAAATAGGATCAAATTTGTACCTATTAAATATATTTTTTAAATTAAAATTGTCCTGGAATTAACAACATTATATTTAAACAAATAGAAATAACCAGTGTTTTTACTGGACATTTGCCGATTCAAGCCAATTCTGAGATTGAGAAGTCAGCATGATCCATTGGCTGATGGAGACGCAACAATTCTAAATTCACTATCGTCGTGATTGACTGATACGGACACACATATTGTGAAAAGGAAGATTTTGCTTTTGCTTTTCTCAAGAGCTTTGCTGATTTATCTTATTTACATAACATATGATTTTATATATGCGTGTGTAATTTGAATACTCTTATAAAGTCGGAATTAATAATTTCATGAAGGAATCAAATCAAACCCAAATTATGCTTTATAAATTAATCTGAAAATAATAGAAATCTAAATCAAGAGATCCCAATCAATCCTTTTCTTTCAGTTCAAATTGATAATCATCTTCAAACTGCAATTCAATCCGAATCTTGACACCTAACAAACAATGTCTGAAGGATTTTTCATCAATATAGCTTCCCACGCCTAATCCGCAAGTGAGGATAAAAAATTGTCTCCTGCTGAAATATTGGTCAGACTTAAAACAACCTAATACAACAAAATATGTATAAAAACAAAATTTCAATAGTCTAACATCTGCCCACACAACCATACTACAAAAATATAATATAATTTTTTATTCTTAATTCAATGCTATATATTTATATGCACTGTTACCATTTATGCATTAATTCAATTATTATCCCTATTAATATTATGCAAATGGGATTGGACTGATGCAGAAATTTCAGCTTTTTTATTTTTTTTTTTATCATGTGGTAATTTTTGAAAGCAAGCTTAACATGTTGATTCTTAGCCAGTGAGTGTACTCTTTCAGTACGTGATGTTGAACAGGATGGCATAGTTCTGCTGGTTTGGAATTTTTCTTTGGTAAATTTTTGATTCTATCCAAGGGTTTTGCCTCTGGACAAGCCGCAGAGCAAGGTAACAAAAACATAGTCTGTGTGTGCATAATAGTTCCATAAATCCACGAATTACAATGCAAGATGAAAAAGCTACAACCATACATAATGATTTCAAATATTTTCAAGTACAATTTGTAGCATACAAGTGGTCCTTCGGTTTTGTGGTTTCTACAATCATAACCTCGCTAATCAATATCAACTAATTTCTAACTGTCAGTTACATATCAGTATTAAAATCTAAATTTATTCCATTCAAATATTATAAAAATCTTTAAACTCTAAATCAAACTATTTTTAATTAAAATCATTCATTTGACTGTCGAAATATTATTCTTTTTCAAAAAATACCATTGCTCAACGGAAAAAAAAAAAAATCATAATGTGCTAAATTTTGCTATATTTTTAAGGGTAAAACAAAAAAAGATAATTATAAAAGGTATGAGTATTCAATTGCATATATAATCTTTACTTATTGAAAATGTAGCTATGTTAATTGAATGAAAATGTAGCTACCCTTCAAGTTTTTGCTTATTAATCCTCCGTATAACCTAGTAAGTTCTAAGGGAGAGTTGTCAGAAAAACACGTGAGATTAGAAAGTACTTATAGTGGTTTTAGAGGGTTTTGCAATCAGCGAAAGTACTTATAATCAATGTTCGTAAAAAGGATAAATTGTACAAAAGTTCAGAAATTATCACCATAGCAACGTCATGATCTAAGTTCAACAGAATCTACCTAATGAGTTGCTGCTCTGTTCATATATGTTCATTGATAGCTTCTGTATGCCGACAAAATACCAAATAAGAATAGATTTATGATCAATATCTATCTGTTAGCCGGCTTTTGGCAGATTTAAAGTGAACACAGATGCATGGTTCTCATAGAACTAATCCGCCTAGTTCAGCTGCTGGAGGTTTAATTTGTGAACACAACGCCGATTGGCTAAGAGGCTTCGCAAAGGTTTTGGGGATTTGTTCTGTCCTGCAAGCGGAGCTTTGGGGGTGCCTTTGAATGACTTTCTATGGCTTGGGATTTGGGATACATAACTATCGATCTGGTTTTAGATAATAAAGTTGTGGTGGAGCTTCTTAAGGAGAATTTGAAGTCTTCTAACTGTCTTTCCTTAGTTCGTGCTATCCACGATCTGTTGGATAGAGAGTGGGGCGTTTGTATTTTTCACACTTACTGAGAAAGTAATAGCTGTGCAGTGCTGACGGGCTTACTAATTTGGGTCATCGGCTGCATTTTGATTGTAAGATTTTAGTCGATTCCTCCTTCGGATTTGAAGGCTGTCATAAATGAGGAGATTAGGAGAATTTGCTTTGCTTAGTTTTATTTGTTTTGGACTTTATTTACTATCTATAAGAAACCAAAGAGTAAATGCAATCAAAATGAAAAAGAGTGGTGAAAAAATGTTGATAATTTGATGAGTGATAACTTTATCAATTAATGAGAGTTGGATTTCCACTTGCGTAAAGATGTTCGAACTTCGAAGTGTTGATGAATGTGTATAAAATAAAAACATATAATAAATTTTTGGCCGGTTCTCCGGTTTTTCCCAATCCGGTTTTCTAGTGTTGAACCGACCGGTTTGCCTGACGGTTCGCGGTTGAACCGGCCGGTCCGGTTTCAATAACTATGTAAATATCCCTAACACTACAAGAAAATGAGATTTTAGCGACGGAAATTTAGCGACGGACCAAATTCCGTCGCTAATTAAGAAATGCGTCGCTAATTAGCGACGAAAACATTAATCTGTCGCTAAAAATGGCGGGAGTAACTTCCCTCCAGTTTTAACGATCGAAATAGCGACGGATTTTAGCTCCGTCGCTAAGATTATCTAAAAATTATAATTTATATTATTAGCGACGGAATTTAATTTTCATCGCTAAATTTATTTAAAAACAACAATTTATAATTTTAGCAATTTCCGTCTCTAAATAATTCCCGTCGCGAAATTTATTTAAAAATAATAATTTATAATTTTAGCGACGGAAATTAAATCCGTCACTAAATTTAGCGACGGAAATTGAATTTTCGTCGCTACTTTTAGCGACGGAAATTGAATATCCGTCGCTAAAAGTTTCAAATTAAAACCCAGCCCATCTCTCCTCTCTCTCCTCCCTCTCCCTCTCCCTCCCTCCCGATCCCTCCTCCTTTGCACCTCTGCCCCACCGCCGCCCACCTCCGGCGTGCCTCCAGTCGCCAGATCCGGCCGGCTCACTGACTTCCGGCACCGATCCGACCAGAAGCACCCACGGTCGATCTCCTCTCCTCCCTCCCCTTCCTCTCCTCTCTCTCCTCCCTCTCCCTCTCCCTCCCTCCCGATCCCTCCTCCTCTGCACCTCTGCCCACCGCCGCCCACCTCCGGCGTGCCTCCAGTCGCCAGATCCGGCCGGCTCACTGACTTCCGGCACCGATCCGACCAGAAGCACCCACGGTCGATCTCCTCTCCTCCCTCCCCTTCCTCTCCTCTCTCTCCTCCCTCTCCCTCTCCCTCCCTCCCGATCCCTCCTCCTCTGCACCTCTGCCCACCGCCGCTCACCTCCGGCGTGCCTCCAGTCGCCAGATCCGGCCGACCCACTGACTTCCGACACCGATCCGACCAGAAGCACCCACGGTTGCCCTCCTCCCCTCCCTCCCCTTCCTCTCCTCTCTCTCCCCTCCCTCTCCCCTTCCTTTCCCCCTCCACCTCTCCTCCTCCGCGCGTGGCGGCCTTTCTTCCGGCGTCGGTGGTTGCTGCTCCGGCGTCGTGGACGGCCATCCAGCTCCGGCACCTTCCCTTGGCTTCCCTTCTCCTCCGGCGGCGCAAGGTAAGCTGTGTTTTGTTTTTTTTAATTTATTTATCTAATTAATTAAATAATAATAATAATAATAATAATTATTATTATTATTATTTAAAAGGTTAATATTGTTAAATAAAAATCTGAATTACTTATTTGTGTTATTGTTGTTAGAATTAGTTATTAGTGTTATTAGTATTAGTTACATTATTGTTAAATAATGAAATGAAAAATTAATTATTGTTAGTATTATTAGAAAATAATAAATTTAATAATTTATTTGAGAATATTAGTAGAATTAATAAACTTAAATGTTATTATTAATTTTATTATTAGTATTCTTGATATTAATAGTAATCAACATGTTATTATTATTAAAATAAAATCAGTAAAATTTGTAACTTAATTATTATTGTTATTTCTATTAATAGTATGATTCAATTTAAGATTGTTAAGATTTTTGAGAATTTAATTTTGTGATTGTACATAATAGATAGATTAGGTTTATTTTTCATCTAAGCAACTTTCATTTTACATGATTTTAGTTTGTAATGCTACATGATTTTACATTGGGTTTATTAGCATTTAATTTTGACTAGTATCTTTTAGTTAAATTTATACTAAACTATAATTAATTGCGCTGGAATTGAACATGTACTGAAATTAATTAGAATTGAGCATGTATTTTAGTTTAAATTTTTATTTTCAGCTGCACTGTAATTGTTTTATTTAATTTTTTTTATTTGCTTTTTAAATTACTGACGAAAAATTCCGTCGGTAATTTTAAAAAAAAAAATTCAGAATTTTTCGACGGAATACAAATTTCGTCAGCAATTTTGCCGACGGAATTTAAATTTCGTCGAGAAAAATTACCGACGTTCTTAATGCCGACGGAATGGCATTCCGTCGGCAATTTGATTTTCCGATCGAAAATTCTTGATTTTCGTCGGGAAATCTTCAATTTCTTGTAGTGTAAGCTTAATAACAAAAATTCATGAAGTTACTTGGAAATTTTTATGGCAATAATTTTATATTGGAATATTCATTCTTCTTTCACATGGTGGAGGGTTTTGTTTTAGCATTTTCCGTTTTCCCCCAAAGTTTGTGTTGGATTGAGAAAGGTGCAGTACTTGTTTTGACCACATTTGATTTGGAGAAGTTAGTGCAATGCAATCCATTGATTTGTTTTGTTGTTTTTATGAAAAATTTAGCTCAATTAAGTTTATTTATTTTGATTTTTTTGTTTTTTAATAAATGAATGAAATAAAATATAGAGAGAGTGCTGTACGTTATGTCCTGCTTTCGTCATATTTTCTTCAGATTATCACGTGACCAACCCTTTTCCAATTTAAACCATTTCTTTGTCTTTTTCTACTATTTAATAAACAAAATATAATATATAAGATAATTAAAAAATAAAATTATTTTTAAAAGATGGGCTACTGTGGCCAATCCTAATGTATCATTCCATTTGTATATTATCAAACAATTGAGAATTTGACTAAAATTTGCTCAAATATATATTGTAAAAAAACAAAAACAGGGTGGTTTAGAATTAAAAGTTTTGTTCAGCTTGGTTACCATAATATAAATTTTATGATATAAATTTTATAAAGAAATGAATTGAATCGAATCGAATTATTTACGAGTTAAATGAATCAGTGCATAATCGAATCGAATCGAAACCATATTATTTTAAACATATTGAGTAAAAAAGTTGGTATAATTTAGAATTGATTTGAAGGGGTTTCTTTTATCTTTATGGAAAAATAAAAGGGAATAGATATAAAGGGTATGAGTGCCCACATATAATCTTTACTCATGCAGATGAAATGCGAAAATAAAAATTTAAACACTTACTAAAATATAAATAAATAAATAAAAACTTAGGATGTGTTCGGTAAAGTTACAAGTTTTTAGTTTTTTATTTTTAAAATCTAAAAACTATTTTTAGTTTTTGTTAATTATTTTTTAGAAACTGTTTTATATATTTAAAAATTTTATCATATTTTTTAATTATTTATGTATATTATAATAATAATTTTGGGAGTGACAGTGGCAGCGGCAGCGGCAGCAGAGGCAGTGTGGGGGTGGCGGTGGTGGTGGTGGTTAAGGTAATGGCGGTGTGGTTGTGGTAGAGGTAACGGCGGTGCGGTTGTGGTGCTAGTGGCGGCAGTATGGCGACGGTGATGGTGGTGGAGATAGCAGCAGTGTGGTGATAGTGGCGGCGGCGGCTGCGTGGTGGTGGTGGAGACGGCAGTGGTGTGGTGTTAGTGGCGGTATGGTGGGGTGGTTGTAGTGGCGGCGGCGGCAGTAGCAGTTGTGATGGTGGAGGCGGTGTGGTTGTGGTGGCAGCAGCGGCGGCGGCGGCAGTGGCATGGTGGTGGCGGAGACGTGGTGGTGGTGGCGGCGGTGACGATGGTAGTGGCATGGTGGCGGCAGTGACGATGGCGGAGGCAGAGGCATGGTGGTGGTAGCGGTGATAGCGGAAGCGTGAGCGGCAACAGCGGCGATGGTGGCGGCGGCAGCGGCGGTGGCGGAGGCAGAGGCGTGGTGGTGGCAACGGCGGTGACAGAGATGGAGGCGTGGTGATAACAGTAGAAGCAATAATGATGATAGCGGTGTGCTGATGATGGCTGCGGCAACAATAATAACGATAAATTAACAAAATTCTAAAAATTACATTTTAAAAATTTTTAATTTATGTTTTAAATGAAAAAATTATTTCTTTAAATTTTTGTAAAAATCAAAACGAAAAAAAGTTTGTCGAACGAGTTTTGCACCCTTCAATTTAAGGAGGCGTTGGATGAAAACTGAAATTTTAGCCCAAAAAATTGGCGGGAAGGATGTATCTGTGCTAGGGATTTGGCTTATTTAACAAGCTATAAATTTAAAACAGTACACAATTGGGCGGTTAGAAGTCAAGAAGGAACCGAAAAGATGTACCGGGGCAGCGAATTCGATGGGAGCGCAGCAGCGTTCATGGGCGGCGGCTTCATGCCCTCTCAGGCTACCCAGCCTCCAGATTCCTCCTCATTTTTCTCTTCAAGAGTACTTACTTATCTCTTTATTTTTGTTTTTCTTTTTTCTTATAAATTTACATTTGAAAAGCATTTTTAGGGTTTTAAAATTCGTTGCAGAATCGCGAGACTAGATGCTTGTTACCACTGACTGTGAAGCAGATACGTGAGCTACCAAGTAATGATGAATCCAATTTCGTCATTGATGGTGTTGAAGTCACAAATGTAAGTCTTAATTACAACTGACACAGATTATCTATCTTTTTGTCCCTGTGTTATTTATTTTATTTTGAGTTGGCGTTAGGTGACAATTCTGGGGAGGATATGCCAAAAGGAAGATAAAGCTACAGAGTACACCTTCCTCATAGATGATGGAACAGGACAGATTGAATGTACCAAATGGTATTTCTTTTATTTTGATTTTCCTTTTTTGCATATAAAATTGTGTTAGCTGGACATTGGATGAGATTATGTTATGTTGGATCGTTATTCCCGGTACTAAAGGGGCTACATGTATTCTCGTGTTTATGCAGGGTTCAAGAACGCATTGACGCAGATGAATTGGATGAAATTATGTATGTCTCTTGCAATTTTAGTAGTATGGAGACTAAATGATCAATCTGTTTGGCACATCTTTGAGTTAAACCTCCTATGAATAGACTCGTTTTTTTAATATCCGTTTAATAATCTAACAACATCCTTGTGTTTTTGTCACTAGTAAGGTAGAATTTTAATCAGATTGTTAGAAATGTACAAGGAAGGAAATGAAAGCAAGGTAGTTGCTCTGAGTTGGGTTGGGCTTAGAAATTGGCAATTGAAACTGCTCTTCTAGAATTCATGATTTTTTCCAATTTTATGTTTGCTGTTAGGAATCAGAAGAATATAAAATGTTGGGTTACTTGTGAATATACTTAACAGCCAAAACCTGGTTCAAGTAATCTTATTTCTCTTACTCTAAAAATGATTAATCAATTAGTTAATTACTCTTCACTTTACCTTTCTTTGTAATAGAGTTGGAAGGTATGTTCGTGTTCATGGACACTTAAGAGGCCTGCAGGGTAGAAGATTCTTGAATGTATTCTCCATTAGGTAAATGTTTGGGATTCTTTCTCCGTGCTTTTGGTAATATTTGATGAACTATGTTGCAAGGCAAGAGTAACACTTTAATTCTTTTGTATCCTAACTCGATAGTGATTAGATTTTGGTGTTGGATAAGATGTATGCCCTGATTTTTAGTTAGTTCTTATATTCGATTTTTTATTAACCATTTAGTTAGTTCTTATATTCTATTTTTTATTGACCATGTCTTCCTTAAAATATCATACAGTCTGTCTGATGCCTTTTCCTTTCCTTAATCACTATTTTTTAGTTATGCTAACCTCACTATTTGATTTTTTGTCCCCTTGCCCTTGCTCCCATTTTTTTAAATGATTTTGTGGAAAATCACCTCTGTTGATATTGTCACCAAAGAACTTGCTTTTATTATTTGGCGGTATTCTTACCTTTTACTTCATCAATCACAGGTTGGGCAAGTAGAATAACAATCCTTAATTAGCCCAAAGAAAAACCATATTTCTTTCTTGGTGATATTAGTATAATTATTTTTACATGATATTTTGTTGTATAAAGTTGTTTGGATTTTTATTTGTGTTGCTTTTTATTAGCCATGTATGTGACTCTTCACCTCCACCACTAGCAGCTTTATAGTTGACCTCTCCCCCTTGCACGTGTTAGAGATGGTGATTGGTGGGGGTTTGTTTGAAAACTGAATTTTTGTTCAATTTCCAAGAATGATATAGCAGTCCTGAATTTCACCATTGAACTTCATGCTTCTTTTTACCTTAGCCCTTGTAATCAATTACATTTTTCTTTATTTTAAGGTGCCTTCTACATAGCCTGTTCTTGTAACAACTTACAATTGTTCAAGCATATGCTTGAGGAAGGGTTTAAATGATGTTTATCTTAGTTGCTCATAACAATAAACTACTGATTAGCTGTACCTTTAGCAGTATTTGGTCATTGGTCGGCAAAATCCACTTGAGCTGCAGAATATAATATTCTAATCTTGTGGCTTCCTTTTGAATTTTAACTTTAAAATTGACTTTTCAGGCCTATTACCGACTTCAATGAGATTACAAACCACTTCATTGAGTGTATTTATGTCCATTTCTACAATACAAAAATACGGGTATTGGCCTAGTTGCTAAAATCATGTTCTTTTTCTGTCCCTTTTGATGTGATACATGCCTAAGATACTCCTCTTTCTTCTAATTGAACTTATCTGCAATGGAAAGCTTCAGGGCGTCACTACTCAGCCCCAGATGTCAAATGCAATGATGAACACTCCTTTGAAAGGATACCAGGCTAACCAAGTAATATTTGTAGCTAGTTTAGATTAGACTTTTGCCGAGTTTTTGAATTGTGGTTTGCAGTTGACCCTTAAATTTCCCACTTTCAGTCTTCTTCGTATTCAGGTGCTGATGGACTGAATAGTGCTAGTCAGATGATATTAAATTTTCTGCAGCAGCCTGCTTACATGTATGTTTTATTTGATATCTTGAAATTTAGAAAGTAATTGTGCTTTTTTCTCCTCATGCTTAAGAGGGGCATTTCTTTTCTCTTTCTATTTAGTTTCATTTGCATGTCAGTTTGTTGTTTCATGCATTCGAAATTTAAGATACGCCATAATATAGTTTCAAAATATTTCGAACTATAAGAAAAACTTTGATGATACTGTCTATCTGCCAAATTTTATGTTTTTGTCGGAGGGACTCACCTCATGAACAATTATTTTGCAGAAAGAGTTCCATTTAATGTCTTTATGCTGAGTAGTGGGTGGGGAAGGTTCAATTTGGATGAGTTGTAAACAAGATTTCAGCCTCTAAATCATATTGATAGAGTTGTCATGGTGTACATAAGCCATAGTTTCTAAGAGGCATGGAGAATAACAGAGAAAAGAAACGAATTATTAGTAATTTTCTTGATGCCCCTTTGTAGATTATTAAACATAGAATGTAGGCAGTCAAATTGAAAGCTACAATTAGAAAATTACATACATTATCTATCGGTTTTTGTCTTGTAGTATAAGAAGTTGATTAGGTGATTCAGATATGACTGTTGTATATCTATCCATAGGCAGTTATTGAACCACTTGTTACTTTTAAAAGCTAAGAAATTGTTACAATCTACCTTTTTAGTATTGCAACTGGATAACAAAAAATATCTTGAAGTTAATATTGTTTTCATATTTTGTGTTCATTTTATTGTGATCACTGCCAACTTTGGATATTGGTTTGTTTCAGTGCAAACGAGAATGGTGTACACCGTAATGTCATTGCCAATGAGCTGAATATTTCAAGGGATAAGCTAATGTATATCTCTCTCTCTCTCTCTTCCCTTCTCCCGGCAGCACACGTATGCTCATTTGCTTACTCATTGATTGATCTCTAACAGGGAAGAATTACAGTCTCTTGTTGACAATGGCTTTGTTTACTCGACCATCGACGATTTTCACTTCAAATCAACCGTTAATGCCTGACACCTTGTAGAAATAGTACAAAGCAGGTGAGCTATCAGATAGGACTTGCCATGCTTCCTTATATAGGTTCCTAAATTTGTAAGCTGCACTCTTCTTTGAAAATCCTTGTCCTTCTGTACAGCTGAATATGAGATGAATCTTAAATTGAGATAATGGTAATTTGCATCACATTTTCTGGTTATTTATTTCATCCGTTTTTTGGGAGCCATGATCCTTTGAATATCATCTAACACTTCTACAAATCTTTTCCTTTTTTGGTTCTTGGATTGGATATTAATGTTGTATGTTTGATATTTCTACCTACACGAAGTTTCAAATTCCTATGCCATGACCTTTCTTCCATGGTCACTTTTCGCTGTCCTGTAGGTAGCGTCTCTAGAATTGGAACTCCGAAATTATTTAAAATTAATTATAACTTTGAACTAAATAAACTTCACTTTATTTTTTGATTGTCAAAAGAAAAATTCTTACCTAGAAGATTCGCCTGCAAGGTATTACTGGTGTATCAATAACTTTTAAGTAGTTTTTAGTTTTTACCATCAACTTTATATATGTAATTCAATGCATTTTCTGAGTGAAGACGAGTAAAGTAAATGCAATGAAACAGATATGAATGGAGTTGAAAATGAACAGAAAGAAGCAGGAGTAGCAGGGAAGGGAAGAGATAAGATAGATACTGTATGTACACTATGTAGTGCTGTTAAGAGTCAATAGGTAGGAAAAAAAAATGTCTAGAAGCATTTAGTGTACCTTTTGGAACTTTGTGGAGATTTGCATTTTCCCTTTACCCCAAGCTTTGTCTTGGATTGTGAAAGCTGCAATACTTTCTTTGGCCACATTTGAAGAAGTGGGATTGTTGTATTGATTGGATTTCTTGTTTTCGACTGAACAAATTTCTAATTATTACATGGTTTAAAATTATAACACCTGAAAAAGTTAAAGATGGAGACGGAGAGAGAGTAGCGTACGTCATGTCCTGCTTTTTTGTCATATTTTCTCCAAATTATCAAGTGACCATCTCTTTGCCTCTTTGAGCGCTTCCATGTTTCCACTTCTATAGTTTCTCTATTGCTCCCTCTATTAATGTTTTTCCCTCCATAAGAAATTTTTTGTGTAGGAACTAGGAAGAAGAGAGCTAAATGCATCAATTATATTGAACTAGGAAGAGAAGAGCCTAACTGTATCTACACAAATGATTTGCTAAAATCTGATTTTGGTTTAATGTTAGCACGAGATCAATGATATTGAATTAAAGCAATTGATATGTATTTTTTGAAATATTAAAATGTACCCCTAACATTCAAATTCAAGATTTCCCAAAATAAGTACAGAAGTATTAAATGTAAATTTGTTGATATATTTAGCATACCTTAAGGGTATAATCGCATTAGTATCTCAGTAATCTTTTTGATAAAAAAAAAAATAAAAACAAACACACTTACCCGTTAATCTAAACTTATTAGTAAGCATTGCGCAGATGTCAAATTTATGTAGTAATAAAAACTTATGCTAAAATAATTGGTGCAGATCAATATATCTCTCTCGTCTATGCAGCGAGTTTTATTTCCCCTTGTTTTTTGTAACAAGTTTTTGTTTCCCCTTTTTCTTTCGTTATGGATTCCAATAAAGAGACAGCTGACCTCTCTAGGAGATGTGAAAAGGTTACTCTAGATTATCAAACTGAGGAAGGTTTTGTTTTTGATGATGAAGATTTTGTTAATGAGAAGGCAGATTTGGAGTTATGCCTTATTGGAAGGATATGTTCAAACAGATCTATTAACGTTGCGGCTTTTAAAGCTACAATGGCTGAAGCTTGGCAGCCGGGTAAAGGTATTGAGATACAGGAACTGGCTCCGAAACTTTTTAGTTTTCAATTTTTTCATCAGGTGGATATGAATCTAGTGCTTGATGAAGGACCATGGTCTTTTGAACAAAAGCTTCTGGTGATTAAGAAATTGGAAGTTGGTTTGAATCCAGATAAAGTGGAGCTATTTGAAGTGGATTTTTGGGTGCAATGCTATAACCTTCCCATAGGATTCTGGACAGAAAAGATTGGCAAAAATATAGGCAATCAGGTAGGGACTTTTATCAAGGTTGACCCAAAAAGCATTGATGGTTCGTGGAAGACTTTCATGAGAATTCGAGTCACTATAGATGTCAGGAAACCTCTCAGAGTTTCAATGAAAGTGAAGAAAGCTGGAGGCGAATGGGTTGTGATTAGCTTTAAATATGAGCGTCTTCCTAGTTTCTGTTTTCTCTGTGGAATTATAGGACATCAAGAGAAATTTTGTGACAGAAGGTTTGAGGTGGACCTGAAAAATCATCAGTTTGAGTATGGAGTTTTCATGAGGGCTCCGACTAAGAAGGTCACCAGGTACTCTGGTGAAAGGTGGTTCCGGTCGAACATGACGACGGATAAGGTGGATTTGGAAAGCTCCGGAATTATAGGCAATGGTTCGAGACAGATTGTTTCTTACCAAAGTCAGCAGGAATCTGTATTTGGAAGGGATGCTGTTACGGCGGGTGTCAAGGGATCTTCTTTGAGCGGCGATAAGGCCTTGATCTTAGCTAACAGTAAGGTAGGAAGTTCTATTTCCAATTCTAAGTCCTCTTACGTGCATGGGGCTGATAGATATCCAAGAAATGAGCTTTTGCCAGGTGGACAAAGGGACATCATGGGTTCTAATAATCAGGTTGAATGTATTCTTGAAACAGACAGCAAAAGACATCGTTCTTCATTAAAACTTTTGGACACAGAACCAACTTCTTCTTCTTTTATTATTCAAGATAAGGAGGCTGGAGATGTTCAAATGATTGAGGCAGGACCTGTTAATCAGGCCTGCCAGAAGCAATGATAGCCTTATCTTGGAACTGCTGCGGTTTGGGCTGAACCCAAGCAGTTCTTGAATTGGTTGATACGGTCCAAACTCTTTGTCCCTCTTTT
Source organism: Excoecaria cochinchinensis (assembly GCA_947683425.1). Lineage (NCBI taxonomy): Eukaryota > Viridiplantae > Streptophyta > Magnoliopsida > Malpighiales > Euphorbiaceae > Excoecaria > Excoecaria cochinchinensis. The sequence continues at coordinate 9,105,224 of CANTUQ010000074.1, read as the reverse complement.
CTCTTTCTCATGGAAGTTCGTGTTTCTCATTCTCATATTGAACGGTTGTGTCGTAGATTAAAGTTTGATGGCAAGTTTACAGTTCGTAGTCCTAATTCAGGAGGAGGTCTTGCTATTCTCTGGAAAAGTGAGATTTCGGTTTCTCTTCGATCTTACTCTCTTTCTCACATTGATGTTCTTATATCCTCTCCATCTCATCAAGTTCTTCGGTTTACTGGTTTTTATGGGAACCCAGTGCGTAACCTCAGGTTTCAATCTTGGCAACTTCTGCGTCAGTTAGCTGTTAATAACTGTTGGCCTTAGTGTTTTATGGGAGACTTCAATGATCTTCTTGCTTCCTCAGAAAAGGTAGGAGGCAATCCTCATCCTCTTTCCCTTATCAATGCTTTTCGTGACACTATTCAGGAGTGTGGTCTTCATGATATGGGTTATTTTGGTTATCAATTTACCTGGGAAAGATCAAGGGGTTGTGCTGGTTGGATTCGAGAAAGACTTGATAGAGGACTGGCTACAAATGCTTGGTTTGACGAATTTCTGGATAGTCAAATCAAACATATTGGAATGATCAATTCAGACCATATGGCCTTATTACTGAATACTGTTTCGAGACAGCATGCTCATTCTAAACGTTTCTTGTTTGAAAATGCTTGGGTGCAGGATAAGGAGTTCAAAGATCTTTTTTCTCAGTGTTGGTCCAGCTCAGACTCTCTCCCCCTCATTCAACGTCTCAATTACTATTCTGTTCAACTGGGTAATTGGGGTCAATCTGTCCGTCGTAAATTTATTAATGATATTGCTGGGTGTAAAGAGGAGTTGAATCGTCTGAGGCCTAAAACTGATGCCATGTCTCTTGCTCGGTTTAAACAAGCCAAGGAGCAACTAGCAGGCCTCCTTGCTAAGAAAAATGCTTACTGGCAACAGCGTGCAAAAGCTCAGTGGTTGAAGGAAGGGGATTTGAATACAAAGTTTTTTCATGCACATGCTTCTAGTAGGAGAAAGAAGAACATGATTACTCATTTAGTTTCAGCAAGTGGAGAACAGTTGTACTGGAATTCAGGTCTTCAGGAGCATATTCTAAATTACTTTGAGAATATCTTTAAATCGACAAATGGAAATGATATGAAGATCATTGACTGGGTCAAACCGTGTATCACATCTGCTCAGAATGCTGAGTTAATTCGTCCCTTTGATGCGGGTGAAGTAAAAGAAGCTCTTTTTTCTATGCATCCGGACAAAGCTCCAGGGCCCGATGGTTTTAATCCGGGTTTCTTCCAATCCCAATGGGATTTAATTGGCCCTGATATCTCTGAGTTTATTTTAAATATCCTCCATTCTGGTGATATGACTGGTGCTCTAAATGAAACTATAATTGTTCTAATTCCAAAGATTAAGTCGCCTAAGCTCATCTCATATTACAGACCCATTGCTCTCTGTAATGTTGTCTATAAAGTTTTGGCAAAGATGGTCGCTAATCGAATGAAATTCCTCTTGAATGAGGTGATTGCTGAAAATCAAAGTGCCTTTATTCCGGGAAGGTTGATTACTGATAATGTTCTCCTAGCTTATGAGATGGGTCATTACATTCATTGTCAATCTAAGGGAGTGAGTGGTACGATTGCTTTGAAACTGGATATGGCTAAGGCTTATGACAAAATGGAGTGGAACTATCTAAGGAATATTATGTATAGAATGGGTTTTCATGATCGCTGGATCAATATTATCATGATGTGCATATCTTCTATTTCTTATCAGGTTTATTCAAGTGGTTTTTCGGTTGGTCCTGTTATTCCTGGTAGGGGACTCAGGCAAGGTGACCCACTATCCCCTTACCTTTTTATTATTTGCTCTCAAGGGCTATCTGCGGCTTTATCAAATTTTGAGCAACGAGGGGCTATTCATGGTTGCAAGATTGCCCGTGGTGCACCTCCTGTTAGCCACCTTCTATTTGCAGATGATTCTTATCTCTTCTTTAGAGCAAATCTGGGTGAAGCTTCTGTTATAAAAGATTGTCTGCATCTTTATGAGACAGCTTCTGGACAGTCGGTGAATTTTCACAAGTCTTCTATGGGTTTCAGCAAAAATATTGATCCTATTATGCGTCAGCTCTTTTGCAATCTGTTGGGTATTTCTGCCTCTCTCCAAACCAATTCGTATTTAGGGATGCCTATGTTTGTGGGGCATAACAAATACCAGGCGTTCAGTTTTATAAAAGACAAAATTTGGAAGAGGCTTAATTGTTGGAAGAATAAGTTTCTATCGTCGGGTGGTAAAGAGATCCTCATCAAATCTGTTCTTCAATCCATCCCGTCTTATCTTATGAGTTTGTTTCTTCTTCCTCAAAGTATTTGTGATTCAATTCACAGAATGCTTAACAGATTTTGGTGGTGCTCAAGAGGTAGTAATGCTAGTGGCGTCAACTGGATTCGTTGGGATTTACTGTGTACTCCTAAGAAGATGGGTGGACTTGGGTTTCGTAATATCCATCATTTCAACCTAGCTCTTTTGGGGAAGCAAGTTTGGAGACTGTTTACTTGTTGTAACACTCTGGCGGCCAGAGTTCTTAAAGCTAAATATCACCCTAGATGTAACATCATTCAAGCTAATCTGGGTCATCGGCCTAGTTATGTCTGGCGTAGTATTTTAGCTGCTAGGGACATGATTGCCCATAGCTTTAGATGGCGAGTTGGTAGTGGATCCAGAATTGATATTTATAATGATGCTTGGCTTCTTGACAAATTTAATCCCAAAATCACCTCTCCCCCTTCTGCTGAGTTATTGAATTTGAAGGTGGATGCTCTTATGTCTTCTGATGGTCACGGTTGGAATCTGCCCACATTACAGGCTCATTTCAATCTCAGAGATATTAATCAAATTCTTCAGATCCCCCTAAACCGACGTAGTTCTAGCGATGTTCCTTATTGGCCTTTTGAATCAAATGGCCATTATTCAGTGAAGAGTGCTCATCGCATTCTACAGGGTATGCCTAATTCTCTAGTTAATTTTGATTTTCCTTGGCAATCAATTTGGAATCTTCCTCTGCCAGCTAAGCTTAAGATCTTTCTTTGGCGCTGTGTTTTGGGAGTTCTTCCGACCAGGTTGAGTCTGTATAATCGGCATGCTGTAGACATCTTTGTGTGCCCTTTTTGTTCCCCTTCATCTGCAGAATCTATTCTTCATGTGCTTTTTGCTTGTCCATCCTCTGTGGCAGTTTGGCGTGCAAGTTCGTTGGGTGTTTGCTACGATCACAATAACTCAGTTGCTAATATCTTGAAGGGCTGGTTTTCTTCTTTACAACGTGATGAACTCCTCTTGGCTTTGTTTATGCTATGGGCTTTGTGGTTTAAGAGAAATAGGTACATTTGGCAATATAATCGTATGAGTAATGGCGCAGTTGTGAGGTTAGCTATCACTTCCTTGAATCAATGGCTCGTAACTAATCAGCAGGATTTTGATATGTTTATGAAGAATGATTCTTTGGTGTTGGATACTTGGTCTCCTCCTCCTTTTAACTTTGTGAAATGTAATTGTGATGCGGCTATTTTTGAACAAGATAATAGAGTGGGTTTTGGATGGATTTGTCGTGACTCTAACAGGAGATTCATAGTAGCTGGTCATGGGTCCCTCTCTTGCCCTCTGGATCCTCTGTTAGCCGAAGCAATGACTATGAAGGAGGCTCTGGGTTGGTTGAAGACTGCCGGCTTCAATAATATCTATGTGGAAACAGATTGTCTTACATTGTTTCATGCCCTCACAAAACCTTTCTCTTATATCTCCCCTTTTGGTTGCATTGTTAAAGACTGTATTGATGCTAATCTTTGTTTTAGTAATTGCTTGTTCTCCTTTGTTAGAAGATCTGGTAATGATCTTGCGCATATTTTAGCTAGGACCTCTGTTGTCTCTTCTGGAGTTAGTTTTTCTACTCCTCCCTCTTGTATTTAACAGCTGCTTTAATGAAACGGTCCGTTTTTATTCAAAAAAAAAAAACTTATTAGTTCTATTCATTCTGTTTATGTGGCCAAAAAATAATACTCGCTCCTCCCTATTTATATCCTAACTCTTTTTTTTTTTTACATAAATATTAAGGAAATTATCAAATTTTATAATACTTACTTTCAATGGACCGAAAATTGCTCAACACCATATAATAATAATAATAATAATAAGAAGCTGCATCAATCGCTCTGCCTCCTGTTACTTGTATTTTTATCAAGTTCTTCCTATCATTTGACTTGATCGGTCCGATCCCGATCCAAGCTCATCTCATTTTTTAAGCATTTGGACAAACGCTTGTGTTTGTGTAATTGTCTCCAATATTCTCTACTAGCAGACATACGATATGCATAACAGCAGTAGTAATTAGTAAACCTGAGATTTCTATATATTTTAACCTCAACTCTGCTACAAAATTAATAAAGATGAAGACTCCTCAGCTTTCTAATTCCATACTCTTTTTTCTCCCCATATAAAGTCCAAAAAGGACAGGCTGATCAAACAAAAAGCATACATAATTCATTGTTGAGAAAATATGATGTTTTCCTTCTTTGGATGCAATGGAAGTTCATGGTAATGGCATTGGATAACGTCTGTTGTTTGCATTGGCCTAATTAATTTGAATATTTAAATGTCAACTGTATCTTAAACACACTTTAATTAATAATAATTACATATCAGTACCACCCTATGAGTACAGTCCATAAATTGGGCCAAAAGGCCTGAAGCTGTAGTGGGTTTTTGTGTATCTGGACCTAATGGAATTTGAGGTATTTTCTTATTGAGAAAAATGGATCTCGTAGAATTAGGTTGGAAGTTTCAAAACAATCATTTTAAGGAAATTAGTTAATGGATTTGGTATATATAACTATTATTAATTGTTTTTAATAGAGAGAAAGGGGAGAGGAGGTTGAAACATTTAGACCAGTATTTACACTTGTTTATTTTGACTGCATGCATATACGAAAACCATTCATTATATATTTATGAGCATTTTATGTTGTTAATGTTTTAGTATTTTCATGAAGTGATCATAAGTACATTGAAATTGTAATAATATAATTATAAAAACAGTTCTAGTTTCTAACATGACTTCATAAATTGCTGAACAATCTGCCCTTCTCATTACAATAAATTCGCAGAAAGCTACTATTGGATTAGAATTAACCAAAATAAATTCTATGAAAAATCTTGATGTTGAGGGCTTTTAAGTAAAATCGCAATGACTAAAATAAAAATGGGGGGAAATACCCAGAGCTTCTTGTTGAAAAATGTGTGCAATCCAAAATCAATTGAAAGCCCAAACCACTAAAAGAATCCAAACCCAAACCCGGAACGAAAACCAGGGTAAAATTGCTACGGTGGTCCTTCGGCTTTTCCCTTTTTGTACTTAGAGGGCTTATAGTTTAATTTTTATCTCATTCACCTCTGAAATTTTCAATAGGTGTTTTGTGGGTTTGATTATTGAGATAAGATCTCTAAAATATTGAAAAAAAATAAAATTTTATTATTTCAATGGTTTAAGAGCAAATGGGATCCCTATTTATTGATTATTTGATATATGTAAGAACGTTTGTTCATAATTTTATGAAAAACCGTGAAAAATAAAAAAGTTATATTGATTTAATTTATTGAGTTTTTATGTTTTTCAAAAAACATTTAAAAACCAAGATAAATTTGAAAAAAGGGTCAAAATTTATTTCACCAATTAGAAATAATTATTCAAAATAATCAAAGTAATCTATTAACGGTGAGACATGATTTAGAAAAAAAAATCAAAATCCAATGTGATTGCTGATATTGCTGCCAAAATCCCTTACTTTGGTTGATGATTGAAACTCTTTTGCAAAAAAAATAACTTTGTATCTTTCAATAAAACCTTAAATGCTATGCTACACATTTCTTGTTTTTTATGCCATGTTTTTTACTTGTCAAGGGCGGCGGTTTTACTAACGAAACAAAATAATAGGGGTTAATAGCAAAAACAGAAAATTACAAGGATCTTCGAGTGATTTCTTCCACTATATATAGCTGGAAAAATGAAGATGATAAAAATTAAAGCAAATCGTCGTCATCCATCAAGAAGGAATCCCAATCAATCAAAACAGCAAAAACCCTAATCTTCAGAGAAAAAAAAAAAAAAGAAAAATCGAACAACAAACTAAAGACTGAAACAATACATAATAGAGTACCAAATAATGAAGAGATGAACAAGATTCATGGCTAAGGAACACGAAACCAACGGTGAAGCTTGGGGCACTTTAGAGGAACTATTACTGGCGTGTGCCGTGAGCCGCCACGGTACCAAGAGCTGGGACTCCATCGTCATGGAAGTACAAAACCGCACCACTACTCTCCCTTCCCTCACTTCCCAACTCTGTATTGAGAAGTTCAACGATCTTAAACGCCGTTTTAAGCCCCTAAACGACACATCTGCCAGCCTTGTTCCTATAATCGATGAACTCAAAAGGATTCGCGTCGAGGAGCTTCGACATGAGGTTCAACGACGTGATGTTTCGATCTCGTAATTCTCGCGCTTATTGTTGAAGATCAGATTCTAGACGGTCGGGGGTTGTTGAGATCTGAGAAATCTTTTTTCTGCTTTGTGTTTTTCTGGTTGCAGGTCTCTTGAATTGAAGGTCAAGAAATTGGAGGAAGAGAGAGACCGGAGCTTGAGAGAGGAGGCAGATCTGGAGAGAGAAAAAAAACTCTCTCGGCACGCAAGTGCCGTAAAAACTGCCGCCGGCGAAGAATCCGGTGACGAGCGCGAAGACCGGTCATTCAATGAATCTAACTCGACGGACCAACCAAAAGCGGAAGCCACAACGGAGAGGCAGCAAAACGACGCCGTAGACGGTGAAGCTGATATAGAACCCGATCCGGAAATGAAAAAGGAGCACGATCCGGCTCGTTCAGGATCCGACCCGGGAGCTGGGCGGGATTGGTCCCACAATGGTAAGTCGGAAGATGTTGATGACGACGACAATGAAAAATTAAGAACCGATAAAAAGGAATCCGAAAAAAAATTGAGTCAAACCACGGGTGGACGCGGTGAGTCTAACGAGCTGGGAGAGTCGGTTGGGGAGTCTAAGCGGGAAGAAAAAGAAAAGGAGAAACAAAATAGTGATGTGCAAAGCTCCGCGAGCTTGTCGTTAAAAACTAAAAAGCGGCGCCAAAGAGGAGCCCGCAGGGGCGGGCGTGGTGGCGGAAGCGCCTTGGGAGTCGGGAGTAGCAGCGGAGATAGTGGTGGTGGAAGCGGTTTAGGAGTTGGGAGTAGTAGCGGTGAGGAGCCCGAGGGTGGTGATGAGGTATCTCCCGCCACGAAGCGCATACCCGCCGTCAAATCTGAGCCGTTGATTAAACTTCTTGGTACAATTCGATGTCATCGGCTTGGCTCCGCTTTCGAGCAGCGGCTTCGAAGCCAGGTATTTAATCACCTTTTTTTTTTTTTCAATTTTATTTTATTATTCTAACGTTGGAATGAAGAGGGAAATGTGGAAGGAAAAATTTGGGGGGAAATTGCGGGGTAGAAGTGGGCCCACAAAACAAGAAACAAATTAGTTGGGGCCATTTCCCATTTTTCCTTTCCTTCATTATTCTAACCTCTCCAAACAGAGCCTACATTAGAATATGGAATGTCCTTCCTTTTAAAAATATTTTAAAACCATAATAATTTAAATTTTCAAAAATACAACGGTTCCTGCCCCTGCCCCTGCCCGATTCTCCAAAATAAAAGTAGGCATGCGTGAAGGGTCCCTTGGTTTCATCTGGCCTTAGATGTCCTGCCATTGTCGTTTGTATCACTGTCTTTTAACTTCTAAGCTGCTGTGAGCTGATCCAGTTTTCTCACGAATTAACGGCGGTGCTGCAGTTGATCTCGTTCCTTTTTGGGTCCCAGCGAGATTTTTTGAAATAACGCGATAATTTTGCGTACCCTATGCACATCATATTTTACGATAATAATAATACTACAGTTAAATGTTTTAATTTTATTTTAATAAATCGAACATTTTATCACATAATCTTTGTCCGGTTTTGAATTTCATTTAGTCGTCCTTTTTATTTCCTTAAATGAAAATTTCTGATATTGATTTAGAAGTTTCTTGCGCCATTTTTTTTTTATCTTATTGCTAATAATAGCCAGCAGCACTTAACAATACTTCTCGAGAAAATTTCAACGTTAAGAACTTGTATTTCGTTAGTAGTTATATATGTCATTTCAATTGCGGCGTTTTTGTTTCTTCTCAACTAGGCCACCATTTAGTACGACTGTGTAATTCACCCGGTTACTGCTCTATCACCATCCATTTTTTGGGATAGCATCGTTTGCCTTTATAGATTTGTGTGCATCATATTGCTTTTGGCGAGGCCTCAAATATTCTTCTTCTAAATTAAGATAAATGTTGTGTTTCAATTCTTATTTTATGTTTAATTTTTTTATAATACAAAATTAAAAATCAAAATCGTTTTGAGCCTAAGTTAATAATCGTGCAAAAAATAGTAATTTATATTTATTCAAACATTAAAAAATAATATTTGCCCAGAAAAGAAAATTTTGCAAAGGAGGTTGTGCCTTGTAAAAGCATAGGAACATTTTTGGACGGTTCAAAATAAAATTATGAAATTGTTCGCCTGACAGTGCAAGTGGTTTAGACGTTCAGTTGTTACAATGCTAATCTTTTAGCTAATTGCATGAGCTTGCCAGCTCTACACTGTTTTAAAGAGCATAAATAGTGGCTTTGATACAAAAGTTGATGTCTTCCTTAGACGTGTCATTAATTGATTCGCTCTGCTAATGTCCACTTGTTAAAGTTGCACTTCTGTACACGCGGCAACCACAAGTTGACACGTGGGCTGGCAAAGACGCTGGGCTACAGTTATCCACCAGAGCGGATCTGTTCCAAATTACTGTTTGACTTCTTTACGGTCAACTATTTTTTTGTTTAATGAAATGAAATAAAAATATCTTCGTTTTAATGTTTGGACGAGTGGGATCTTATCTTTCTTTTTTGACTTTTTAAAGTGTAAAGTTAAACCATTTACGTGTATATTAATTATTACTTTAATTTTTCCAGGAAACCCAAAGATACAAAAACTTGATAAGGCAGCACATGGATCTTCAGACGATTCAATCTAGGCTTGATAAAGGGGTTTACTCTTCTTCCATCCAAAAATTCTTCAGGGATCTCCTCCTCCTATTCAACAACGCCATCGTTTTCTTCAAGAAAAATTCCCCAGAAAATCTTGCTGCTTTTGAACTCCGAGCTGTAGTTTGGAAGGAAATGACAGAGAAGCTTCGAAAACCAAAACCTGAATCTGTCTCTGCTGAACCTGAAACCAAACAACAAGCTATTTCATTTTCAAAGCCCACCAAATCTTCTTCTACCATGGTGGTGTGCGGCAAGAGTAATTCTACCAAAACGGTCTCCGAGAGTGCCACTAAAAAGGGTGGTGATAAAAAGGAAAAAGAAAAAGAAAAAGAAAAAGAAGTCGAAGAAAAACCAAAGGCGAATGTGAAAAAGATTGAAGGTTCATTTGCTAAAATTGAGGAAAAGAGTATAAGAAAGAAAAGGACGAAAGAGAGATCATTATCTAGTCATAGAAATGCTAATACGAGCAACAAAGATGCAGAGACGAAACATCAATATGGTGGCAATGAGCTTAGCTCACATGATGCACTCGAGATGAAGGTGGAAAGAAAAGGAAGTAACACAAGCAAAAGGCAAGGAGCAGCAAGCTTCTTGAAAAGAATGAAGCAAAATTCGCCGAGTCAAGCCACAGAGGAGAACGAAGAAGATTCCTCTGAGGATGAGAGTAAAGAGAGCAAAGGGAAAGAGGAGAAAGGAAGAAGACCGCAAAGGAATAATAGAGAGGGAATAACGGAAAGGGTTACGAGAAGTTCTAGGGGAAGAGGTGTAAAAGAAGAGAGTGGAAGAGGGAAGAGAATTGGAAGGCCACCGAAGAAGGAGAATGTGGTGGAATCTGGTGGTGGAACGGGGAAGAGGGGGAGAGATAATGGAGGTTCTGAGGTAGGAGTTGGGGGTGGGAGGGCAAGGAAGAGGTCTAGGAGGTGACGGTGATTGTTGTAAGATGTAACTTATTATTAATGAGAGTTGTTCATTTTCATGGTGAGAGCCTATATATTCAGTAGAAGAGGGGAGAAGATGATTAGGGATAACAGAGAATGATATTGTAATTTTGCGTTTTGTTGAACAATGTTTTATGGTAGCCTTTGCATATACACAGCATCTGTAGAGAACTAGAGATAACATGAATGATAGATTTTGTTTTTGTTAATTTTTTGGATCAAAAGTTCTTTGATGAAATTATTTATAAATGATATAATTCTTTTATTGGAATCAATAAATTTTACAAATCTATGAAATGTAATTTGCAATATGAAAAAAATTCAATTCAGGTGATTTAAGAGCAACTTGTAATGTTCTTCTTGTAAAAGAGTTGACCTGGTTTGTTGGGCCAAAAAGTTAAATTAACAAAATATATAAGGAGTATGGTTTGTTTGTATATCCCCCAGATGAGTCAAGGCAGCAAGTAGGTTGAATATACGAGTCGGCCCAATCCAGTAATCACAACTTCCTCCCAATTCATTCTATGTCCGTAGTTTCAATCCGTGAATGGCCTTAACACCCCCAGCATACTCAATTACGCTTTTCACATATTGTTGGAATCAGTTTTAGAATTAAAATTAGACCAAATAAATTTTTTAAAAAATTAAAATTGAGTAATTATGTTTTAATTAAGATAAAAAAAATGTCTATTTCTTGTACATTAACATATTTAAGTTGAATTGAACAGAGTGTTACATTATGATCTATTTTTATTTATTTAAATATGAAATTGCTCAATCAAAACATAACAAGTTTACTTATTAACTTTCAATGTTAGCAAAGCAACGAAAGCTCTCGCATCAAAAGTTGAATCTCATTTTATTCTTTGTATTTATTGTTGTTGCTGCAACTGCAACTCTATTGATTAAGACTTGTGTGGACAATTTCACTTCTGGAAGTTGCATATTAATTAGATGAGGCTTTTTAGCTCTAAATTAATTAATAGTTTTTGCAACTATATCTAATATCTCATCTCTTATTTATTTACCTGTGCACACACATATACACCATTAAATTATATGTTTTCGCTCAATTTAACGGTACATATGCATACACATTAAAGCTCGCCGCTCTATTTACTGTGATAAGTCATAAAAAAAAACATGTAAATATATATATATATATATATTTCTCATTTGAATAGTATTTTCTATTAGCATTAGAAAATTTTCAAATTTCATCGGCAATTATGTTACTTCTATATGTTTGAGCATTGAATAAATTATAAGCGCAATGATATTTAGTTTTTAATATTAAAAGCGCATATATCTGTACTATTTAATGATATATGTATTGTTGGACACGTATCGAATTACTAATCATTCCAACAATAATTCCGTCATAATTTGCCAGATTCCTTGTTTTCTCTTGTAGTAAATTCCTACAGTTCTCCTTTTCAAGTTTTTAACATCATCTTTATTTTTTTATAGGTTTAACTTTAGCAAAAAATTTGGACTTCTAACCTCATTAACTTTGATTTTATTTTATTTTTTTAAAAAAATAAAAGCCCAAAAAATTAAATTCCATCAATTTTCTCAATCTAGTCAGTTCACCCAAAATTTGCCAAACAAACAACTCCCCTTTTTAATGACCAAAGTCTTTGAGACTTCAATTGGTGCTGATTAGCCAACTCATCAAATCCGATTCATCCATCACCCATTTTTGAGCTCTCGTATCTCTTGTAAAGATGTCAAGCTGTATAGTTGAGTCCGCCAGTGTAGAAACCGGTGATGGAGTGAAGCTGAAAACAAGGATTTTCAGACCCAAAGAAGAAGAAGAGATCAAAGATAAATTGGTGATTGTTCTGGTCCATCCATATACGATGCTGGGTGGTTGTCAGTATCTCCTGAAAGGAATTGCAATTGGTTTGGCAGAGAAAGGGTACAGAGCTGTGACCTTTGACATGAGAGGTGCCGGCAAGTCCACTGGAAGACCTTCTCTCACTGGTTTTGCTGAAATCAAAGATTTGATTTCTGTCTGCAAATGGGTTTGTGATAATCTTTCTACTGACAGGATCTTGTTGGTGGGTTCCTCTGCAGGTATGCTATTATTCTATTTCATGATTTGCAATTATTATCATTTCATCAAATAGATGATATACAATTAGGGAAAGTGGCTGTGATTTGTGGATTTTGATTACCAGTGTCTGTTTCTTTGGTTTAATTCAAAGATTCTCCAGATCTATGCATTGGGTGTCTTTTTTCATTCAGAGATTAATCCGGCTACTGTGATTTGATCTTTTGAGATGTTTGAATACTTGATGAGGTGATTGATTCAGTTAACTGTGGTAGAAATTAGAATACTTCTTCCCACTTGGGTATGAATTCCTGGGATACAATAATCTTCTCGCTGGAATCTATATTTTCTTAAAATGCCTCGTTACATTTTCAGGTGACATTTTTCTTGCATATAGTCTAGATGTATTGAATTCTTTTCTGTTCGGCTTTTGGTTGAAAGTCCAACATTCTATTTTTTCAGCTTTTATCCTTTTAAGGAAAATATTTTTGATATTATCAATTGTGCTTGAGAAATAGCCTGAGTTTGATGGAATTAAGGAATAAAAATGTTTCGTGGCTTTAACATGAACCAGGAAAACCATTAAACAGAGGAACTGAAAAGCTATGTTGCTTGATATGTTTTCTTTTCTCGAAGCATGTTTAACTCAACCATTTACTCGTGTTTTTCCATGGTAGTTGGGAATAGTTATATGCTTTCTTTCCCGCATTTTTTTTGGGTCACGGAGGAGGTATGATATCCAACTATAATTATAAATGTCACTAGTAATAATCGAACTTAAAACATTCTGCACTTTTAATCAAGTGCTAGGTATTGGGCTAACTCTCGGTACTTCTCTTTTTTTCTTTTTTTTTTTCTGTATTTTTAGCCTGCTATAGTTCTACACTTACAAGTTTCAACATGCCACTTCTTTTCAAGTTTCCTGCCTATTACTTGAATTGTGGAAATATTTCCCAATTCTCATATAGTAATGCAGAGACTTGATTTGAACTAGCTTGCAAGCTTCTGGACTGCAAAGCTGAGAAATTCTGGAATATGTAATTTGTTCTGTGTTGTACAGGTGCACCAATTGCAGGTTCTGCAGTAGATGAGATTGAAGAAGTAGTTGGTTACGTAAGTCTGGGATACCCATTTGGCTTGCTGGCCTCAATCCTTTTCGGGCGACATTACAAAGCCATCTTAGAGTCTCCAAAACCAAAACTCTTCGTCATGGGAACCCGAGACGGGTTTACCAGTGTTAAGCAACTCCAGAACAAGCTGCGTTCTGCTAAAGGACGAGTCAAAACGCATCTAATTGAGGGAGCAGGTCACTTCCAAATGGAAGGACCAGATTATGATGCTCAGATGGCAAGCCTTATACGCACCTTTATTGAATCTTTATAGGACATTTTAGGTTAAGTTGTGATGTTTGCATTTGCTTATTTTTTATCTTGAGGATTCATGACCTGTGCCATAATAGTCAAAAACGGAGCACCTATTTCATGGAGTGTGTTCTCTTGATAGTGTGTGAGAGAGAGAGACAAAGTTGAGGTTGTTCACCTTCAAATCATAATTTACATGAGCAAACTTGATGGAAATTAGAATTACAATTACAATGGAACAAAGCTTTTACCTAATTAATACATCCACTTCTAAGCAATAACCTACAAGACAAGGACTAGGTACCCTGTAGATCATTAAATTAGTTCTCCCTCTAGTCTAGGGTATAAATTAGAGTCACCATCAACAATAAGCCTAGTCATTACATGTCACCACCATCCTCTTGATGTTCCAGAGTTCCAACTCTACCATCTCTTGCCATTTTGTTGCCTTCTGAACCTTCAATCGCCCTACACTCACTACCCATCTCATCGTATGGCCGTTTTCTCCATCCTTGATCTTGGTCCATTGATTGTCCATGGGAAAATGGATGTTCTCCCTCATCTGCTTCAAAGCCATATGAAAAGAAAAGAAAAAAAAACGATATTGTATTGTTTTCAAAATCAATAAAGCCAACCCGTTGCTGCTTTCTAGACTTCTAGTGAATAAATCCATTCAATGGGCAAATGAGCACAATAAGCCCAGATCATGCAATTTATCTCGCTGATTTTAACACCATGATTACTTTATTAGGGCTTGAGACAAAACTTAATTACAAGAAAGAGAGAAATATTAGGTGAACCCATTTGGACTCATTCTCTTGCACTCGATTGAAAAAACAGTAGGCTAATGGTAAATTTGTGCAAAATATTACAGGTTAAATCTGAGAATCCAAAAATAAATTTGATGATACAATAGGGCAGTGTCTTTATTGAACACTATAGTATAAACACGGTTATGTGCAATTAGTTATTACCGCTTTCACCATCAGATGCATCTTCAAGCCTCGCAATGGCATCAACCAGGGCTTCTTCATGTTCCTGCATCAAAGAAAGAGTATAAATCCTGCAATGGAATATAAACATACAAAATACTTGGTTCTTACTTTCAGCACTTTCTTTGCTTTCTCAATTTCCATGGGATCTGGACGGCTAGCACCAAAAACTTTTTCCACCTGCCAAAACACAAAGTAAGGACAAGTCGCACAATTAGCAGTGTAAGGGAGTGGACCAGCTTCCTTCTTACCTCCTTGATCAGAGTATCTGTATGAAGTATCTCAATATCACCTACTGCCTTCTTTCCAGTACCATTTTGCAACAAAGGGAAATCTTTTCTAGGCTGGCCCTTCATGGTTCCTCTACCTCGTCCTGCACCAACAATTGCTCCACCACGTGCCATGGGCTTCTTATTCCCACGGCCTGGACCAGCTCGACCACCTCTACGAAAAATTCCTGGATCCTCACCCTCCCACCTAATATCTTCTGGAGATATCTGTAAAGTAACATAAAAAAAACTGTCATATCAAGTACCACGATTGGCGTTTCAAAAAAAAGGTGCAAAACAACTACGGAATCTATATAAAGTCTTAACACCCAGAGAAAAGAAAGGTGGAAAAAAGAAGCATCAATTTATATGTTGCTTACAAGCTTTAGCATTTACAGTGTTAAAGACTAACATAATAACATCCCAAAGTGTGATGAACCATGTAAGTGATCATTACTCCATAGGAACGCGGCAACAATTTTACCTCTTTGAGATCAACCCATTCCCATGTCTCATCCGTTGTATTCATATCATAAACCAAAGCATGCCTTCCCTGTCAATATGTGACAAAAGATCATGTTTAAAAGAGGCTGACACAATATATGGAGCACTGTACTGTCAAAAGCCAAAGATAATATACCTCAACTGGATTATAGTCAGTTATCACAGCCTGATAGAAGTGATTATCTTCAGGCCACCTTGTCCACACTTTCCTTGCAATCAATGGATCATAACTGGTTGCTTCTGCAGGTTCATTGCTTGCAAATGCACCTGATGAAGTTCGATTAGGAGCTTGGGCTCTTCCAGTCAAACCTGTAGAAGGGTACTGCATGGACTTCATTGAAGGTGAAGCAGAGAACATATCATATTAGCTAGAAAAACGGGAAGAGATACCAGAACAACTGTAACATCCCAAAAAGGGGCTTAGTAGGAATTGCATGAATATTTGGCTAATTAAGAGTATTATGGTAATTGGACAGGTATAAGATTAGATAAATTGAGGACTTAATTGAAAGAGAATAAAAGTTAATAAGAAAAAGAATTACTTAAGTGAGTATTAGGACTTAATTGAAAGAGAATAAAAATTAATAAGAAAAAGAATTACTTAAGTGAGTATTGGGATGTTTGCCATGGACCAAAGAAAAATAGGACAAGATTTTTTTAGTTGGACCTATAGGAGCTTGACACCTAAGCAAGGTAGTTGAGAGCATGTATTGAAGAAGAGGGAAGAGAGGGGGGAGAAAGTAGGTTTTGGCTTTCTTCCCGTGTAAGCTTCCCGTTCTTCCTCCTCTCTCCTGCTCTTCCGTCCCTTTTCTCTTCTTTTTCATTTTTTGCTTTCTACCTCTTGTTCTTGTGTTGTCCTTCAAGATTTGAGCTGGTTTTTAAGAAGGTAAAGGGCTGGCTGCAAGGTGAGTTCGGTTTGGGTTTAGACTTCTTCTTTTCCTTCCCGTTTTTGCTGGTTTTGGGTTTAGTGGTTTATGAATTTGTTGGGTAATTTTGCAAACTGCTGACAAGAGAAAAGACAAAGGAAAAGAGAATGTTTGAGCTTGAAGGAGGTCGGGTTTTGAAGCTTTCTGGAGAGGTTTGAGAGTTTATGTGTTTTGATGTGCTGGGTTTTTCTTTTAAATTTCTGAAAATTTGAGTTGTTTAGTTTGTTAAATGCATGTATTGAGTTGAATTTTGGTTATTTGTATAATTTGTTGAATGTATGTTAACTCATGGAAGTTGAATTGAGGATTTGTATGATTTTAGAACTAAATTCTGGGTTTGTTGCTTTGGATGTGATTTCTTGCCAAATTAATTGTACTATTAAGTGTAAATTGCTATAATTATGATTTTAAGCATGCTTTGAAGTGAAATTTGATGTTGGCTTGAGTTGTATGCTTGAAGTTTTGAAGTTTACTTAGTTGTAGTTTTGAGGGAGCAAAGGATAGATGAACAACAGGGGTGAGGAACTCGTCTCTGTCGCGAGCGCGACAGAGCTCAGACATCCGAACTCTTGCCAGAACGCTATCTGTCGCGAGTGCGACTTCGGTCGCGAGCGCGACAGAGAGCTCGTTAGCCGAGCTCCTATCTGGTCGGGCTTCTTCGCGATCGCGCTTACGTGCGTGAGCGCGAGGGCGACCTCCCACTCTCTGTCACGAGCGCAACTACGGTCGCGTGCGCGACAGAGACCTTCATTTGTGCTTTTCGCGAGTGTAAGGCTGGTCGCGGGCGCGACTTAGGGCAGGCTTCGCCTCTGTTGCGGGCTCAACCCTCCCCTATATTTCAAAATGTTTTATTTCCTTATACTTTGCATGTTTTCTCACTCATGTTTATTTTATAATTATTATCATTGAGCTAATGCTTGTACTATTTACATGCTTATACCGATATTTAAATATGATAAGGGATGGAATTCTTCGATATCGAATATTGATTGTTACGATAGAGTGTGTTGTGTAAACCTGAATGGTGATAGTTGTGGATATATAAGTATGCTTATAAAGGACTATTGATTGCAGCTGCTAGTGTTTGACCCCGTTTGGATCTAGTGTTTGATACCTTCCGTATTCAAAAATTTATAAATGTTTTGAGATTTCGGTTTTCAGTATTTGATACTGTTCGCAGTATTCAGTGTACCCGTATCCACCACCCATGTAAATTCAGGCTATTATATTGAGATTGTACTTGATTTAATGTTCGAAAATGTGTATATATATATGAGGACTGCTTATAGTAGTGTTTTGCCTTTGTTCGTTATCTCTGCTAATCATTTTGTGTTAATGAATATGGTTTTGTCCTGAGTGTGTGTGTGGCGCCTCGATATCCTTGCAAGGGGTATTGGGGTGTTACAACAACAAACATGAATCAACTCATCATTCTCCTCATGCTACGGAACTATTCAACTTACTGTTTTAGGCTTCTTGCTCCTAGATCCTGGTGGAGGACCCCGTCTCAAGGCAGATGTTGATGGCTGCAAGGATGGCAGTGCAGGAGATGGTGCACCCATGGACAATGAAGCGACTGATTGTGATGCTTTCTGTTTCTTGCGTGAAGCTGAAACAGTAGGACTGGGGGCAGGTTCCTGAGCAGGCTGAGCTGTGCTTGGCATGCTAGGTTGGTGCCCGTTTGTCTTTCTCCATTCCCTAGCATCATAATTTACATACTTTCCCGATAAATAAAAAAACTAAGCAGAAGTTATTAGACTTTTGAAAATTGCTGCTTGCAGAACATGCCATGAAATAATTAGACCTTATCCTGCGTATGATGTCATCAGAATTAACCCTGGACAGGAGCTCTCTGTGCTCCTCATCTGACACCCGCAGCTCTTTCCTGAGTTCTGTAATTAAACTCTCCTTTTCCTGGTTAGAACAGATTCAAATTCGTTTAACATTTCACTACAGAGACTACATTGACTACATATGAGAAGCATGCAATTATATACCCAGGTGATGGCATCAGATTGTGCTTTAAATGCCCGCAGAACTGACGTGTATGCTTCTTGCTCAATGTTGTGTATTTGAGTCTCCATATCACCATGCATCCTAGGTAATGAAGCAGAACCAACAAGTCCAGATCTTCCACTCCCAGGAGGTCGTACTCCACTCTGGAATCTATTTCGATGTGTTGGTGGAAGGTCATCATCAGTTCCTGCCAACAAAAATGATACAAACAGCATTTCAATGCTTATTACATGATAAATGGAAGTGCACTTGTGAAACAAGGTAATAAAAATATAATTGAAAACTTGCATAATTTAAATGAATACAATCAATTGACTATGACAAATCAAAACAACTAAACCTAGCACTAAGCACAACCCTTGACATTCATTACTATACACTTAATATAAAACCAAAATTTTGTCAGTTGTCCTTTGATCCAGCTATATATGCTGAAAAATATTGTAACAACAAATACAATTATGTCATACAATTATGTCAGCACTACTGAATCCATAAAACTTCTAGCTATGTTTGCTTTAAGGCTTTATCATTTCCATTCAGGAAAAGGCATAGCACAAATAATCTTATTATGTTCTTCTTTTCAAGTTTCTATTTAGGTTTTACCTACAGGAGGTATCTCCTGTGGAAAACACTCTTATTTTCAATTGGTCAGATTTAAGACTAGTACATGCCCTGATGGTGTCACATCATTCACGCTTGAGCCAAAGCTCAGCACAACTTATTTTTCTACTATAGACATCTATGGTGATGCAAATCCCCCACCCCCACCAATAACCTATAGAGTTCTGCAAAACGACCTTTTGAGAGCACAATAGAAGCTCCAAAAGTCCACTTCCACACCGAGAAGAGCTAGACAAATGAAAGTGCACATTTCTTACATTAAATATGAATCAGCTTAAAAACTTGAATATCCTAGTTCCTTCTCTCTGCCATGGACAAGGAAATGAAACGAACCTCATATCAACAGTAAACTATTACTCGAGAAATTATGTCCCAGAAACACAAGGCACTGCATCAAGGAAAACAAACCATAAATTTAACTCACCGCTGCTATCAGAAAGCTCGTACTCCATTGCTACTCTGTAAAACCAAGCCCCTCAGTGCTTGCAAAAAGACTCGCCAAATAAATATTTTTTGAAAAAAGAAAAGAAAAACCAACTTCTTCAAGAGTGAAAGCAACAAACACCTGAAAATGATGAAACAAATACATCATTATCCCATCTGAAATTCAATAGTAACTCTAGCGATAGTTCAGGAACTTAAGCTCCAAGAACTCCAAACCATAAAATTCATTAGAAGCAGAATGCCAAACTAAGCCCAGCAATCTTGTCAGATGCTAACAGCGTTAAATGCAGAAAATGAACCTTATAAACAGAATTTAAAAATAATTTCAGGAAATATCTGAAGTATAATTCACAAAGTAACCTCCTACAATCTCTCAAAAACAACCAAACATGACGCAATAAAACGCTATATCCACGGCCAGAAAGTCCATTGAAGTACCTTATAAACTAAAGAGGCTTCATAGCCTCATTAAACACAGAAATAGGTCAATTACTTCAAAAAACCACGAGCTACTAGCAACTCGGGGCAGCCCAGAACCACAATTTTTCACCAAAATTGTTCGAATTTCTTGCTTCAATCAACCTCGCAAGGTCAAATAACGAAAAACCCTTCCAAAAAAACTCAAACTGTGAGCTCCAGCGGCGAGCGAAAGTCGATCAATTTACAGCCAATTCTTTGCAATTCGATTACGAAGCTCCTGAAGAGGCTACTACGGACCTTAAAAACACCAATTGCTCGTTTAATTATAATGCCCTTGACAACGATTTTGAGATACGTGTAGCACTTCAAATTTTGAGTTCTGATTGTCGTTTTGAGAGATCTGGGGAGTAATTGTGACGGAAATTAGGGAATCTAAAAGAGGAATTTAGTGTAAATTGGTTCACAGAGATTTGTTGCACAAGGAGACGAGTGTGGGTTGAATGAGAGAGAGGGAAAGCGGACTTGAAATTTCTTTATCGCGCTCAAATTCTTTAGTTAATAGTTGAGTTTGAGTTCCGGCTATTGCTAGTGGGAACGGTGTCGTATGAAGCAGTCTGGACTGGGGTTTGGATTATTTCTAAGTGTGAGAAAAAAATACAAAAAATAAAAATGATTCAGGTAAAATGAAGTGAATGTATAAAATATATAGGTTATAATAGGGTGTATGCGCACATTCGATCATATGTTACACATAGACACATACCATATACACGTGTATTGAATTATTACTTAAAAAGTATGAAATATTATTTTTTGATATATTAATTTTTATGTTTTTTTATATTACACTTTTCTAACATCAAATGCATATGTTAATTTTTACATCTTTTATATTATACTTTTCTAACATCAAACTATATTTAAGTCTTATTTCACTTATTCCCTCCGCAAAATTTTAGTATAATTTTATCTATATATATCTATTTGCACTTTTAACCGTGTCTACCTAAAAAATGTGAATGTGTGATAAATTATAATCTGTTCTATATTTATTTATATTTGAAAAATCCCTTTTATTTATCATAAAAATATTCATTACACACTTATCTTTTTTAAATTTTATTAAAATGAACCATTTACCTAAGATATGCCACATCAGAATGTGTTTGATTTTTAGCTGAATTCTTTAATTTTATTTAATTCTTACATATATTTTATTTTGGAATATGCTACATAATTTATGATGTAAAAACTTCTTACTTAATTACTGCATTTAGTGCACATGGATTTATTCACTAAGCCAGTAATAAATTCAATTGTCACCTAACATAATAAAATAAAAATAAACATTAAACGGTATCAAAATTTTAGGATGTGTTTTTTGTTTTTTTTAAAAATAAAATCAAAATACATTCAGCAGATTCATTTCCATTTCGATTTTTGTAAAAAATTTAAAAAGTGATTTTAATACCTAAAATAAAAAATAAAAATTTTCAAAATTTGACTTTTATAATTTTGCTACTTTATTCTTATTATCAACACCACACCGTCACCATCGTTGCCGTCACACTGCCACTGCCGTTGCTGCTTTCACTGCCACCATGCTGCCGCTGCCGCCACCATCATGCCTCCTCCTCCGCCGCGGCCACCACTACAACCACACCTTCGCTACCACTACAACCACACCTCCGCCACCATCATAACAACACTGTTGCCACCACCACTATAAAGCCAACGCTGCCTCCAGCACCACACTGCTACTGCCTCCACCACAACCACGCCGCCTCTACCACCACAACCACACTGTTATCGCAACCATCGCCATCGCCTCAACCACCACAATCACACTGTCGCTATCACCACCACCACACCGCTGTTGCTGCCATTGCCACCATCAAAATTATTATTATAATATACATGAATAATTAAAAAATATGATAAAATTTGTAAATATATAAAATAATTTTTTAAAAAATAAATAATAAAAATTAAAAATAAATTTTTAATTTTAAAAATAAAAAACTAAAAACGTAAAATTTTAACAATGGCAGCCTTAATTATAATGTGGTTTAAGATTCTATTAGTAGCAGTATTTACCAACTTGGTGCATGGGATCTCTTTGGGCATTAAGTTTGGGAAATAAACTTTATTGTCATACATAAGAGGAATATAAAAAAATAAAATGCTTTATTGTACTATTAATTACTTTTATATGAAAATGATATGTAGTTTAAAGAGCTTTTCAATTGACCAAAAGAGTATTAGATTTTTAGCAAATCATTTTTTAATTAGTTTATATCATCATCTTCGAGATACCATTAATCTTGAAATAAAATAATAAATTATATAATTTTTCGTCAAACTCGAATATGTATTAAGAGAAGTTATTTATAATTAAACTACATCCATAATATTTTTTTTATTAGGGATGGAGCCAAAAAAAATATTATATTTGGGGGCCATAAGTATAAAAACATGTGAATAAATTTTTATAGTAAAAAAGAAATTAGTTTGGCCTTTATTTTTATTTTTTCGTGATATTCAATTTGACCCAAATCTTGTTTTTAGTCTAAATTAGCACAATAATTTCAAATTACCGTCATTTTACTCATTTAATCCCTAAAATATATTTCGTTATCAAATG
Source organism: Excoecaria cochinchinensis (assembly GCA_947683425.1). Classification (NCBI taxonomy): domain Eukaryota; kingdom Viridiplantae; phylum Streptophyta; class Magnoliopsida; order Malpighiales; family Euphorbiaceae; genus Excoecaria; species Excoecaria cochinchinensis. The sequence goes on along the minus strand of CANTUQ010000074.1, from coordinate 9,082,890 downwards.
TTTATCTGCCATGAATTTGTATTTTAATATTAGAAAATGTATATCAATTATATAGGTAATGGTGTAAAAATACAGAAAAAAGATAAAAAGAATAACATTATTTTGGACAAAATGGGGAAATTGAAAACAAATTGCAAAAAATATGCCAAGTTCGTTCAAATTTTGTTTTTTTAAAAAGATTAGATGTCGCTAAAAATGTAAAACGTAAATTGAATTTTTGCTAATTTTATTGGATAAATAATAGTATAAAAATTAGAAACCAAGTTTTATTGATTGAGATTTTTTTTTTGATAGCTTGTGATGTATTTACTCGATTGTTTTACTAATTTAGTCCAAAAGTTAATTTTTGAATAAATTGGATGTAGCAAGAATTTTAACTTTTAAAGGTCAAATTAAATTTTTTATTATCGTTTTGAGAAAATAAATAATAGCACAAAAATTTGAAAACAAGTAAAATTGATTTTTTTTTTAATTTATTGCTTCATTGTGTATTTGTCTTTTAGATATAGTAATTACCCATTATATTTTATTTTGTGAAAGTAAAAATTTAATTATTCATTTATTTACTAAATTTGTGCACTAATTAAACAATAAGTGTGCATTTTAAATTTTTTAATCAAATTAAAAGTAATTTTTATTTTTCACAAGACCGATACTTTTTAGGGGACCAAAAAAAAAAAAATACTTAGTTTTAATTTTTTTAATAATAAACATATTGAGGAGTTTTTCAAGTTTGGGGACAAGACCCTCCTCAGCCACTTGGCTCCGCCGCCAGTACCTTTTACCAAAACTAAAAATTAATGCTATTGTTGCATGCACGTCGAAATAAAACAAGAATTAACATTTGTTATAAGCTCACTGCTCGAGCTAATTATTTTTAATATCTTTGGTGATAACTTTCTTTTTTTTTAAAAAAAAAAACTTAATATATAAAATATCCTATAAAATTATAAAAAATAACATATGTCATACCTCAATTTTGAGTTATAAGCATATAGTAATCGATTTTGTAATCAGTAATTGCTTGCAAAACTTCACTAGTACAGTAAATCTTGTGTTCATATTATAAAAGAAAAAAAAAACATATTTCATACTTCAATTTTGAATTTTTGAATTTATTCTTTAAAGAAACAATAATTATAACTACTAATTATCCCACTAATTTCAAACGATGGCATGAACTAGCGTTCGAGTCCTATGCTATGTAAATGAATTGCTCATACATCTTTTGCTTCACGCCGGTGAAGCGACATCGACAAATACACGTACAATACAATACATGGCAGCCAATTGAGTTTTATCCTTTAGTAGAATGTGAAATTGAAAATATATAAGCATTTCATTTTACTCTTTTACATAAACACCAGTCCATGTTAACATTTTAGATCAGTGAGATGATTAATTATTACTATCATTATTTTTTAAGGGATAAATTAAAAACATTCAAAATTTTGGTATTTTATATGTTTTTTTATATAACTTAAAGGGTGTTACCCTTTAATATATTAAGAAAAAAAAATACATAGGTGATAACGACCAATGGCAGGGGTGGAGCCATGTGGAATTAAAGGAGCAATTGCCTTCCTTATTTTTTTAAAATTCACACTTTTTTCCTTGAAAAACCCCTGTGAATTTCAATTTTACCCTTTCAATTTTAACCATTTGCTCCTTTTAATATTAATTTTAATAAAAAATTATTTATTTAATTTTAATTTCGACTAAATTCACCTTTTTAATTTAAGATTTTAGGTCCGCCTTGACCGATGAGACTTTTTCTATAAATAATATTTTTTAAAAAATTAATTTGAAATTTAGAATATTTTGAGAATTGGGGTGTTTTTTTTTTAATTCTGCAGCACTGTGCTGCTGCATTGGACTTTACTTTTCTTTTACTCCCTCCGTTCCTAAATAGTAGTCGCTTTTGCTATTTTCACAAAAATTAAGAATTATTAATTAGATATAAATTTAAGATAAAATTGATTATTTCAATGTACAAATTTAAATCTGATTGGTTAATTTGTATTGGAAAAAAAATTAAATTAAAAAACAAATTAAATTGTATTGAAAATCTAAAAGTGACAGATAAATGGAATTTGAATTTTTATCAAAAGTGACAGATATTAAGGAACGGAAGGAGTATTTATTTATGTTGTTGGAAAGCAACGGCTTTAATCACCGGCAGCTTTTTCTTTTCCGGTTGTTTAAATTTTTTTTTTTTATGTGTTGTGATGTAAAACTATACTAAAATAAATCAAAATTTGTCATTTATTTTATTAATTTGAAAAAAAAATATTTTTTTACTCAATTTGATAAACACGATAAAAAAAATTTAGATTAATAAATATTACTAATTTCATATTTTAATAAGTTATTTTTATTAATAATAACTTATTAAAATATGAAATTAGTAATATTTTGTGTGATCAAAATAATTCAATATAAAAATAATACATTCATTATATATATAAGCAAAATTAAATAGTATTTTTATTTTAATGAAATAATATATATATATATATGTGTGTGTGTGTGTTGGGGGGGCTCGAGCTAGCGCATGTATTTGATTAAATTGGATTCTAAAATCATTTTTTTGATTTTGAAACATTCACAAAAATAAAGTCATTATTAGATTCATCATAATTTTTTGACTAAATTTGAATTGAGTTAAAAAATAGAATTCAGATGCATATTTCATTTCTATGCATCTGAAATAAGATTTCATTTAATTTCAATATAATAACTCTAATGGATTGCCCGGGACTTGAACCCGAAACTAATCGGATAGAGTAGAAATTTTACTCGTTAAAAAATAGTTAAAAAACTTTCTCTCCAAACCGTGCTTGCATTTTTCAAAGAATGACTTTATTTTTGTGCATATTTCAAACTCAAAAAATTAAAACACCACAATCCTCAAAATATTTTTCAATATACCCTAAATTTCAAATTAATTTTTTAAAAAGCATTATCTATAAACAAAAAAAAGTCCCTTGACGATAGTTGTTACACATGTACTTTATTTTTTTTTTATTATGCAAAATCACAAACCGCCTAAGAAAGTTCAAAGAGAGAAGAAATCTTATTCTCATCTGACCACGCAACCAAACCGACATCGTTTTAATAAAGCTAAAAATATGTACCAAATGGTACTTTAAAAAAAAAGGGAAACTAATTTAATTAATAATCAGTCAAAAAGTGTGAAACCAAAGCCATGCTTCAGCTTTCTCATTTCTCTCCAAAATCCTCACTCTGTTTCTCACTCCGCCCTCTCCTCTCCTCTCTGCGTGCACCGTACCTCCGCGCCTTTCCTAGTTCGTTAAATTACCCTTTTTACCCTTCATCTTTCATCAATTCTCCGCTCCGTCCTTGCCCTAAACAAACTCCCTTCGCATGCAGCGTTAGCACTAGTTCTTCTAGCGGCAGCGTTTCCATGGATTCATCCTCGCCGGAAGCCACCTTGTCTGTCGACTCCGTCACAGATGATTTGAAGAATCGGAGTTTAATTACCGATGATAAAAACGATAGTAGTAAGGTTAAATTGGCTCTTGAAGATCTGAACTGGGACCATTCTTTTGTTAGAGAACTGCCTGGTGATTCAAGAACCGATGCGATTCCTCGTCAAGTATTTCTTTCTTTTCGTATCAATTTTTGTCAAGTTGTTCGCAGGATAATTGCAAATATAATTTCTAATTCGTAGCTTTATTTTGAAGTTTTTACAATTTGCATTTATCGAGTTTAATCGATTTCATGAAACGTTATTTATATTTTGCTTCTAGGGTTTGAGTATCAGTAAAATTGAGTTATATTCTAATTGCTCTATTGTTATTTTTTAATGTATTAGGGATTCAACATTTCATTTCTATTTTTGTCAAGTCCTAGAGATTCATTATTTCGCGTTATTTCTTTTTCCAGGTGGTACACGCTTGTTATTCAAAAGTTTCCCCATCAGCCGAAGTCGAGAATCCTCAGCTTGTTGCATGGTCAGAAACAGTGGCTGAATTACTTGATTTGGATCCTAAAGAGTGAGTTTCTTCTTGTGATCTACTTACTGGAGGTCAAGTGCCAATAAGTTTCTGAAAACTATATCTATAGTTTCAATTGGGGGGCATCTGTTTGGAAGAATGGCATAAATCACATATGAATCGCATCTTTAGAACTTCATTTTTTTTGTTTAATATCTGCTGTCTTTCTCATCAAAGGTGTACCTATATCTATAGTATCAACTGCTAATTCTCATGTTTGGATTGCAGGTTTGAAAGACCGGATTTCCCCCTTCTTTTTTCTGGGGCATCTCCTTTGGCTGGAGCGTAAGTGTTGCGCCTCACGAGAATGACATCCAAATTGCTTGGCTTTTATTTATCTGTTTGTTCAGTTATTCCTTCTAGTTATTTAATTCATTTTTATCCTTGTTTCTTTCTTGACCTTCCTTGTCACAGGTTGACTTATGCTCAGTGCTATGGAGGACATCAATTTGGCATGTGGGCTGGTCAGCTGGGTGATGGACGTGCTATTACATTAGGGGAACTTCTAAACTCCAACTCTGAAAGGTGGGAACCGCAGCTTAAAGGTTCTGGAAGAACTCCATACAGTCGATTTGCAGATGGCCTTGCAGTGCTGCGTAGTAGCATCCGAGAATTCCTTTGCAGTGAAGCAATGCACCACCTAGGCATCCCTACCACTCGTGCACTTTGTCTCGTTACGACAGGAAAATATGTCACCAGAGACATGTTTTATGAGTATGTTTGCAGTATCTCAATTATGATTATTATATTTCTCATTTAACAATATGCCTATTTTATCTGTGTCATCATGTTGAATTTGTCTTGTGTGGGTGATTATCCCTTTTATTCTCAAAACATATATACTTCTTGCCATGAACTGGATTTTATTCTAGTTTTGAACATCATCTGAAATATGTGTGTTGACTGCAATAACATGACAACTATTTATGAATGTCCTAACATGATCAAAGGTTTCTTATGATTTTGAGATGCTATCGAGTGAATGCTGACTGCCTCATTTTTTTTTATATGTGCTTATTCAGTGGCAATCCAAAAGAAGAACCTGGTGCTGTTGTTTGTAGAGTTGCACAATCCTTTCTTCGATTTGGTTCTTATCAAATACATGCTACTCGAGGGCAGGAGGACCTTGAAATTGTCCGTGCTTTAGCAGACTATGCAATTAGACATCATTTTCCTCATATTGAGAACATGAGTAAAAGTGAGAGCTTATCTTTTAGCACAGGCAATGAAGATGATTCAGTTGTAGATCTAACCTCGAACAAGTATGCAGGTAATTTAATAACAAAATGAAATGGTGGCTCTGCACTATGTAGTTTTTATTGTGCATTGGGATGAGAGGTGGTTGAGCAGTTAGCATTTGATCATCTTCCTGGATTTACTTATAGGGACATTCCTATGTCCTATCCTTGCATGTAGTGTTTTTCTCTTCACAAACATTATATGTACCTTGCATCTATACAACATCAAGAGATGCTTCATTTTCTTTCAAGTGCCATGTAGGAAGTACTGATCCTGTGCTCTTTTTTGCCTTATATTATCTATTTTTTCAGCTTGGACAGTGGAGATTGCTGAACGAACTGCTTCTTTGATTGCAAAGTGGCAGGGGGTTGGTTTTACTCATGGTGTGCTGAACACTGACAATATGAGCATACTTGGTCTTAGTATTGACTACGGTCCATTTGGATTTTTGGATGCTTTTGATCCAAGTTACACTCCCAATACCACTGATCTTCCTGGTAGAAGATATTGTTTTGCGAATCAGCCTGACATTGGTTTATGGAATATTGCACAGTTCACAGCTACTCTATCAGCCGCTCAATTGATTAATGATAAGGAGGCAAACTACACCATGGAAAGGTAGGTTGGTTTGTTTTTTTGACAGGAATACTGGTAACTGGCAGTTATATATATATATTTTTTGTTTTTACTTGTTACAGATATGGTACTAAGTTCATGGATGAGTATCAAGCTATAATGACTAAAAAACTTGGCCTACCTAAGTACAATAAACAGTTGATCAGCAAACTGCTAAATAATATGGCTGTAGATAAAGTTGATTACACGAATTTCTTCCGGTTGCTCTCCAATCTCAAAGCAGATCCAAACGTACCAGAGGATGAATTGTTAGTTCCCCTGAAGGCCGTTCTGCTAGATATTGGCAAAGAGCGCAGAGAGGCATGGATCAGTTGGGTGAAAACTTACGTTCAAGAGGTACAATAGTAATGCATGTATTCATGTCTTGGATGTGAATTTCAACATCTATCTTGGATTTTTCCACGATTTTCTCACAATCTCCTTTCTATTTACGCAGCTGGCTGCTAGTGGCATTTCAGATGAGCAGAGAAAGGCCCAAATGGATGCTGTGAATCCAAAATACATTCTTAGGAACTATTTATGCCAGACTGCCATTGATGCAGCTGAACAAGGGGATTTTGGAGAAGTGAGGAGGTTGCTTAAATTAATAGAACGGCCATATGATGAGCAACCAGGGATGGAAAAATATGCTCGCCTGCCACCAGCGTGGGCTTACCGACCAGGTGTTTGTATGCTTTCTTGTTCTTCATGAGTAGTAGGGTATTGAATACCATAAAGAGTTTAAATTCTGTATATAATACAGTGGAATCAAGTTTTTGCCTTGAGGCCAGACAATAAAGTGTAGAAGATGTATACTTTTGTTTATGTTGTAAAAGTTACCGCTTGGAAATATTTTATTTATTAATTTTTGAGATCTCATTTCGAAATAAGATCTATGATTGTCCATGGAATCCTTTTTATTTTTCGTTATATATTCCATGTTTCTATTTCATGGCTTTCATATAAATGCAAAAATCAACGAGTTGGGTATCAGGTGCGTTTGCTTCTGTTTTGTACCCTCGTTATGGTTATATATTCACATAAAAAATAATTAAATTTTTTTATGACCAATATTTTGATTTTTTTAAAAGAATAAACTTCATTACACCAATATTTTGAATTTATTATTTATATATTCACATAAACACATCCTAAATTGGTGTTATACATAGCGAAGCAGAACTCCTTGCATTTAACTCAATCATATTTCCAATAACTATATATAAAATGTTTCTTTATGCATGAAAAAACTTATTGGCAAATCCCATTATTAGGTCTCTCAACTTTAACTTTTTTACTCATTGAATTATCATATTTTATTTTTACTCATTGAATTCTCATATTTTTAAAATTATATATTTAATCCACGTACAATAATGGGATGTATGGTTTAATAAGGTATGATTTAGTATGAAATTTTTTATTAATATGTATAGGACAATGGCATGATATGGTATTATTTTATATAAAAAAAATTAAGAAATATGAGAAGAAAAAATTTAAAAAGTTAAATTTTTAAAAAGAACAATGACAATGATATGGAAAAGAGAAGATCTTAAAATAAAGGATAGATTTTTTTTTTTTGTTGAAGAAAGAAAATTGATAAAATCATTGGAAAATTACCAATTTAGTGGTTGATATTTTGGCGTAAACTCATGAATTTTAAACCATGAAATTACGAGGGATAACCATACCATGAAATTGAAATTCTTTCCAAACAAAAAAAATAAAATTATACCGTATAATATTAACCCACAACAAAACAGGAAACAAACAGGTGTAAATTGATGATTTCTTAATTCTTATTCACCCAACAATTTCATACTCTTTATTTCAAAAAAAAAAAAAAAAAAAAAAAAACAATTTCATACTCTCTCTCCCAAAAAAAAGACAATTTCATATCAAATAAACATAGTTTCACTTTACATTGAAAAGAGGAAGTGAATAACCCCCACCCTCTTTTTGTCATCCTTCGACGGTGAAGTTTCATATCCCCAACCCTCTCTCTTATTCACTTTTCCTTCTTTTGCCACTTGCCAATCCTTCATTAAAACTTGTCCAACTCGTTGTGCGTCTTCCCCTGCCGCAAGGCTTTCCGGTGGTTGCTCCGGTTACGTGCCACCAAGACCAGAAAGGTATATTCTCATCACATTCGAGCTTGCCTATCGGATATTATTTATTCTGTTATAAAGTTGGGATTATCTAAAGAATTGAATATTTGTGTAAATCAATGTAATTGAATTAACTCCTATTAATTCTCTTGATTTCTTTCTTTATTTTTGGCTAATGGTTGGATGAACTTGGTGATATTTGTGAGATTCTGTTTTTGGTTGACTCTAGACAATTCTTGAAATGAAACAATGCCTACTAATGCTTACTGCTGCCCCATATTTTTTTTTTTTTTTTTAAATTTCTCCGTGTCAATTTTGAAGCTCTGGTACATATGGGGAAATGCTAAACAAATGTGCTGCTTACTAATGATCTCTGCAACACCTGCTTTTCGGCCAACTGAGCTTTAATATATTATATAATTTGCTGAGTTACTTCATTGCTTAGCATAAAAGTGTTAGAATCACAGTTAGTATCTGAATATTTGCATGTGTTAGAATCGCAGTTAGTATCTGAATATTTGCATGTGTTAGAATCGCAGTTAGTATCTGAATATTTGCATGTGCTTTTTCTTGCTCTTATTTGGTTTTCAGATCTACAAACTCAAATAAGACAATCATATAATTGCTGCCACATTGGACAATGGGTACCATATCATCATGCTACATTTTGAAAAAGATGCCATGTGATAAGCGAAACAAAAAAAATAGTTAAATATTTCACGGTTTGCAGATAATGGGATCTTCACGAAGTCTTCAAGTTTGGAAACTGGGAACAGTTAGCTACTTAGAGGCACTTAAATTGCAGGAAAAGCTAGTCTCAGATAGGCGAGCTTCCAGAATTCCTGATACACTCTTGTCTCTCCAACATCCGCCTACATACACCCTGGGTAAGAGGCGGACTGATCATAATCTATTACTCCCCACATCTGAACTTCAGAAAATAGGAGCTGAACTTCATTATACACAAAGAGGAGGAGACATTACTTATCATGGCCCCCATCAGGCAGTTTTATACCCCATTATTTCTCTTCGTGATATCAGACTGGGTGCTCGGAATTATGTGGAGAAACTTGAGTTGGCAATGATTAAGTTGGCATCTCTATATGGTGTGAATGCTTGTCCTGGGAAAAAGGGTGAGACAGGGGCATGGGTTGGAGATAGAAAGGTTGGAGCAATAGGAGTTCGTATATCATCTGGAATTACTTCTCATGGATTGGCGTTTAACATTGATCCTGATTTAGACTATTTTAAGCATATAGTTCCTTGTGGGATTGCTGACAAAGAGGTTACATCTTTGAGAAGGGAGACAGGTTGCATACTTCCATCTGATGAAGTAATTCATGAGCAGTTGATTTCTTGTTTCACTCAACAGTTTGGATTCACTAGTCTTATTTGGAAAGAAAATAATTCAGTATTGTCAGATGATAGGAAAAGTGAGATATATGTACCTGCTGATGCTTCAGAGTTGTCATCCACTGAGAAAATTGAATGAGATGTAGCTAGTATATACCTGGCAATGGACCATGTAAACTTTTCACAGTGTAGCTGATTAATCCATTTAAGGAAAATCAATAAATTTTTGGTTCATATTCTGTGCTATGAAAGTTGATTTAGAGATGTGTGGAGAAGTAATTTGTGTGTTGAATTGTAACCAAAGCATTGATTCTGGAAAACCTGAGGGTAATTATTGCGCTTGAAAGAGAATTTGAGAGTTGTTGAAGTATTTCAAATTTGGGAGAATAAAAAGGAGTGGATCAGAAAAGAGAAACTTTTTTATGACTATCTGAGATTGTAATTATTGTTGATCTTTAAAAAGTATAGGTTAGAAGTCACTGAAAAATCTTGTGGAAAGTGGTGAACCTCTTACTAACCAGGTTGGGGTGCCTTTAATTGGTCGAAATACCATTACATTCAGTATCAGTGTCTTCAGCAAGCAAAATCTTCTCACTGTTACTTTTTTCCTAAATCAAGAGAATGTCAATCTCCTGCTAATATTGGAAGTTGAAACTATATGTTGTTTATGCTCAGACTTCCATTTAAGGAGTCCACAAATTAGAATCATATCTTGCATTCTTGTCCAGTTGACAGATAGCTTATTTCTTCTATACAGAATCTTCAATCCGTATGTAGTTTGGTATCCAGTTGACAGTTTTATCAGTGCTTATTCAGGTATATCCTGTTGACCAGATCTTGCAATATAATTTTCTGCTTTGCCATTGTGATATACTTCTTCTGCCAAGAAGACATAAGGTACCCTGAATGATGCTGATTAATTTCAACGACTGATCTGTGGTTGGAAATCCATAATGTTTTGAAGATTGCTGAAGGAGCTTGGACAGGTGGATGCTTATTTTACTCTCCCTTTGTGTTTTTAAATCTGTGTTCTGTATTAAATTCATCTCTGATACTTGGGTAACCAGTGGCAATGAGGGGGAATTCTGTTTAAAAATATTTTTGTGAATTTAAAATATATTTTTCAATGCTGCAAAGGCAGCAAAATTTAGTGGTAGCAAAAGGTTAATTTGCTATATTAGGAACAGTCAAATAGCTGTTACAGATGGTTTCCATAAAATCAATGGTTTCTATAAAATCAACCTAATTTTATAAGTCACAATAATAGGGATCAGTTTTGGGGAAAATTTTGATAGAACGCAGGAATAATTAGTGCTAGTCATGCTAGATAAGAGAACAAGGGAGAGAAGGCATTTTCCTAGAAGAATCATGGCTGATTTTATGCTGTGGAAAGCAGGTTTGCATAGCAAAGTTTAGCTGTATTTGGCACCTAAAGTAGAGATTTAGTGTTTTTAATACAGAAGGAAGGCCAGAGATTGGGTGATGATTTGATCTCATGTGACTTATCACATGAGGTATTAAGTTTAGTATTTGGAGGGACTGCACAGAAGTCAGAGAAATATAATACTCAATTCAGAGTCACATGATCAGCTGCTTCCAAGTTCCAACCTATCAAAGAATAAAAGGCACATTCGCTAAAATTCTAAAATATTTATAGAAATATAGAAGAAAATCTCCATCGAATATCTGAGCAAGAAATATTACTGAGATTGAGGCCAGTCAAATTATATTTTTACCAGTTTGAACATGGCATTAGAATTAGAATCTTTATTTTCACCCACTGGGATCCATCATTTGCCTGCCCTGGTGTCGTTAAATTTGTGTACCTGAATGTCTTTCCACAATCTTATCTTTTTATATATTTGAGTCTGAGGAGTCAATTTGTTTCTGGCCCTATTTGTAGATGATTTAGATCTAACGCCATTTAACTGTTCGAAGTCTGGTTACACTAAAGTATCTGTCCATTGTGTAGGTTATTTGTCTGTAGCACCAAGGAGCATCTCAACATTTAGTTTCTGGTTGGGACAGGAGTTATATACCAAACAGAGTCGGTTGAGAATGTAGGAAATTGTTAAATAGCATCTATTTATTGCTTATAGTTAGACCAGAGTGCAAATTATATGTAAAAAGCATGCACTGCCACCTTCCTTGAAAGAATATTACCATATTCCCCCTACCTTTGTATGATCTCTTATTTCATCCTTTTCCAAGAGAGCAATATGAGGACTGGTATGACCTTGGTGGTTCTATTTTCCTTGATTCTTGTTAATATTCTGTCGTCTTCTCTACTGTCTCTCTACCATGAAAGAAAGATTCATCCAGGACACAGAAATGAACCAAGGAAGCTGCTAGTACCTGTCTCCTCATTTTTGTCTAAGAAAAATAATTCAACCAGAGCTTTTAAAGATTCCCAGGAAGCTCTGGAGACAAGTCTAAGGCAGGCTCCACCAAGCCTTTCAAATCCTACGCAGAACAAGTAATCTCAGCAGTATGTGTAGAGATCTCATAAGAAAGAAATTCCTTTTCTTTCCAAATTTTTGCAGTTTTTTTGTTTATTCTTATTTAGACTGTTTAATACATAGAAGAATCGGATCTCTATACAGTTGTTATTTGTTGTTTTCATGGTTTGCTTTGCACTTAATGAATCTTTCATTTACGTTGTTCAAGTCTTTGTATTAGTAGTAAATTTTGGAGGGCATGGGGTAGAATTGTATTATAGGAATTTTATATTAGGAATTATCAATTTATCCAAAAGATTCACCTGTTTCTTGTCATTAATTAGTGATTTCAATAGTGTTAATCTGTAGACTGATTGTTTTGCTAGTAACTAGTAATATTTATTAACATTCTTCTTTTTACTTTTCTAATTTGTTTCCTTGTCTCTCTGTATTTCCATCCTTCCAACCCATTAACCTTGTAAATTGTAAAAATTTTTCAGGTTCATCCTGTACATATTTGCCTTTTATTTTTTTGAGCTGTAAACAAGTGGCTAAAAGGTGTATTAATCGTTGCCCCAGTTCAGCTTGGGGCAGAGTTTTTGCTGTTCCAATTTTAAGCTACCACTATTGCATGCACTGACCACTGAGTACTGGTTGGCCTCCACACATCTTATATTGCATGTTTCCCTCCCAGGCTGCCAACTCAATGGTTATACATGTGCTGCTTTGAGCATCCCTCTTTTTGATTCCATTGTATTACTTATCAATTTTTTCTCCTGTTTCAGTTATTTGTTACTCAAGTTCCAGGATGACCCCTTCACTTCATTTTTCGAATTACTGCCACTCTTATCAATTTCTGATTTTGATAGTGTCACACTCTGATTTTAGTAGTTCCTAAGGTTATGCTGGCTTAATTTTATCACCAACTTGCATCCCATGTCTTGCATATGAATTATTTGATTCAATTGGTTTAGAAATTAACTGGAATTTCTAAAATAACCTTGAAAAATGGCTTTTAACTATGAATTTATTTCAATGTTCATTGAAGACCTTATTACAAATCCTTATAGTTTTGAAAACCCAACATCTAGATTTAATATTCATAAAGCAATGAAAGTTTTGTCACAATGTACTTTCCACAGTTTCCTTGCCTTTTTACTGAAGACATTTAATTATTTCGTCCTTTGTCAGCTGGAATTTATTCTTGTTCCTCTCATGGAAACCTTTGCCAGATCTGAACTGAAAAGGGGTACGTGCCGTGTTTCTATTTTACATATCAAATGATTGTTGCTGGAGATTCACAGATAAGAGTACAAAAAGTTTACACTTCAAGAAACTTATATAAAAATTAATCATTTTAGACTAAATGTAGAATGGTTTCTTGATATTCATTGTCAGAATATAGTGGCCATTTGAATTTGTTGCATAAGAAGTTAAACTGTTGTGTTCTCTCTGTAATATGTTGATTAGATGGACACACCTTATTTGTGCGAAAAAAAGATGGTCTTTCTTTTGCTCCATACTGTATAGCAGGATTGTTTGATTATTGGTTATGGAGTGGGAAATTACCTGATGAACTACTTTCTTTCTAGTTAGGTACTTTGTAAAGCGAAGGAGTATTTATTTGCTGTTTACTTTGAAGCATGTCTGTCTGTGTCCTGAGCACACATCTTCAAGTATCCATTGTGGAGAAACCATATGCGATAAAGTCTTACAAATGGGATATTCTTAGTTTGGTTATGAGATATTCATGTGGTCTGAAAGTTGAACAATGTCATTTTAGGATATACTTTAATTATCTCTCATTTTCACTATTTTCAATCCTGGCTTGTCCATTTGCAGTATAATTTCTACCTGAAAAACGGATTTCCTTAAACCATCTATATCGTCATAAATCAGGTTACTATTCATTCATTTATGACCAAATCATCTGCAATTGGTTGGACAGGTTCCATGTGAAATATAATGTTCAAGTTCCTACTTGAATTTCTGTCGAAAAGCAGGATGGGCGAGAATACCAATTAACACCTGCATGTGGTCTTAATGAGCTTGAGATTGAGAAAATCTTCCTAATGATTTTGATACGCAAATGCATATATAATACAATGCACACAGTCATCTACTCTGATTTATGCTAAACTGAAAATCTCTTAGTCCTACACGTGCGACCAATGCAGAAGAACAAAGCTCCACGTAGTCGATGACCTGACAACTTCCATGTAACGGACAGATTAGCATTTTCTTCCTCCACATTTGTAAAGTCCAGGTAAGATAGTCTGCCACAGTTACTGCAATTTCTTTTCTTTCACAATCTGATAAATAAGAGTAATTATTTCCTTTTTTGTATGATTCTTTTTTCAATTATAGAAATGAGAATTCGTAACAGCCGGACGTCCTTCCCGATGCTGCCTGCGCCACCTGAAATTGTTTCAAGGTCCGCTCATCTTCGTTCACGAGGTCCATGCTTTGATGACTGTTTCTTGGTTGAAGAGGTGAATCGGCTCATTGAATGGTCATCCTGCCCATTAAAAAAACCTCCAGACATAGATATAGGAGCACAATCGCATGACCAGTTGCAGCTGGAAATAGCTAGTGAAAGAAAAAACTATGTAGAACAGAAAATCAGAAAAGAGAATTACCGGTTGGAGAGGCCAAGCATCGTAATTCGTCTTTTTTTTTTTTTACCTTCTCTTTCCCTTTTAGGGATTTGATTTTAATTGAACTCCAAAAGCCCCCTTTATTTGAATCAGTGTCTTTTGTTGGAGTTAGTTTTCCTTATTGGGTTAATTGGTGCTTAATGACTTTGATTCAATTTAGAATGATCTGCATGTTCTTCAAAAATGTCTTACCATCACTTTATGATTCTGCTTTAGGGTCTACAGGAATCTGGCTGTGGAGGCAGAACCTCAAATTTCTCTAGGACTTCTCAAAGGTAAACTGCTCTATGCATTTAACATTTTTATTGTGTGAGAACTGATTATTAAACTATTTCAGAAAATATATGTGTTTAACATCTTTGAAATTTTCAATTTGACTCATCTGTAGATGTATAACCTTCTGATCTACACCTCATAATTGAATTTTCGTCGTCAATGGAAGAAAACTTAAGATTGAATTCTCAATATCTTTATATTTTTTTCATCGAATACTAAATTTTGATGGCAAACTTTATCTTCAGCTGCTAGGTCCATTGGCCCGAATTTGATTTTTGTTTGTTGTGAAATAATAGGGAAGAAGATATATCCAAGTTTTCAACTAATATTGTCCTTGCACTGCGAGCAACTGCTTTCCGACCAGGTGAACTGCAACTTTCTTTATAATTAGGCCAATGTCAACCAGTTGGTTCCTCATTCTGATTGATGCAGAATCCAGTGTATCCAACATGATGTAGTCATTTAATAAATGCAGCTGCACGGCCACAAGAATTGAATGTGTGTTATCTCTGGCTTTTAAGTGAAGTGTCAAAGTGCGGATTCTGTGGGATTTCAAAATATATAATATACAAAATCAATTCTGCTAATATTATTTGCTAATATATATGGGTGGCAGAGCAAATCCATCACATATTCTAAGATAATTTCTAAATTTTATTGAAGTAATACTATAGCCTAACTTCCACAAGTTGCCTATTAATTATTTTTTTGAAAGCATCTTCCAGCGCTTAGTGTTTAGAAGGTAAATTCCAGTGTTTTGGTCATTCAGATTTTTGAGCTGTATCCATTATAACAGCAATTATTATTGCTGCATGAAACCCTTAGGGTTGATCAAACAAGATGTGGCGTACAAGACTGCCCTTTTTTTAAAAACCACAGATAAAGAACTCTTTGGGTTCTTGGATTTATTCAGACGGGCAAAATGTTTGAATGGTTATCCATCTGTAAGTTTTCATGGTTGCCAGAACGAGGAAGCCACTGGACCTGATTTCTTACTAGTATTCTTAATGTTGTCATCTTTGTTTCGAATTATGAGCCTTTGTCTTTTCTCTCAAGTAGCATACTTTTTTTTTTCCCTCCGGGTTCATTTATTATCAAAGTTTTTGTTTAGTTCAGTTGGAAATCCTTACTGACAATTTCTGAATCAGAAAGGGAGCTCCCAATAAAGAAAAGGATGTACTATCGGTTGACAAGCAGGAGAATGGAGGAAGTCGAGAAAGAAAAAGCTGCTGTTCTGGAGGTAGATATGGATGTGACAATAATGCCTGAGAAAGTGGATTCCAGTGATCTTAGTGGTGGTGAGAAGAGCAAGAGCATCCAGTGCGTCTTGAACTGTGAGTCTTTCATCCCTTCACCTATCATTGATGGTCTGCTGGGACAGGAAAGGGATGAACAATTATTCTTCAGTGTGATGCCTATCGAGTGAGTACCTTCTAAACCTCTACATTATGCCTTCTGTGGTTTTCAGTGCAAGAGAACATGCTGATTAGCTATATTTGTTGATTTGAAATGAATATCTCGGGTAAAATTGATACCTGCATTTCAGCTTCTCACAGAAATAGCGAGTGTCTTTACAAATTACAAAGCTCAAACAATGTAATTCATCTCTGTAGGAAAAATCCGGTACCTTTATACAATGAGTATACACAAAACTATATACTTGAATAACCTTTGTTTCCTTTGATTATGAAGGCATGAGGGAAAGCCAAAGCGGAGAAGGGGACGGCCGAGGAAGAGAAAAGGGCGTAACGCTAAGGGAATGGCTGGTAGCATTTCCCATGTAGATAATCTTTTGCATTGCTAAATATGGCTGTGATTAGCTATGAATATATAACTATTTATTATTTGTTTTGCAGGGATGAAGAAAAGCAAATATGTCCTTGATTAATTTAAGTTATGCTGCTGAACAGTGCCGGCAGAATGCAAAGGCTTCAGAAACATACTTTAGTATCATAAGAATTTAACAATTTTTTAGCCTAATGCAGTATAATTTCCGTTGGCTTTAGCCTTTGGATTGGAGCTGCTGCCTTTTTCTTTCTTTCCATATAGGATGTTTACATGGAGTGATTACTGTATTTGCACATTTAGACAATCTCTAATTATTAAACTGTAGTTGTTAACATTGACTTCCTTTTTTTTCTGCTCCGTATATGACATGATGCTGCTTGAGCTCTTTTACTTTAAGAAATTTAAATTATATTAGGAAAATTTTCACACAAGTAAGTTGCTTAAGACCTTCAATATTTTGGCTTGCAGTGAGAATTTTCAATGCAAGCTAAATTTACTCTTCAAGAATGTAGCTATTTCTCTGTATTCAGAGTCAATTGGTGGACTTGGTCCTACAGAGTCTATTAATTTCTATTTTTAAGATGTCTTCCACAAAAAGGACTAATAGTTTCTGTCTGCAATCAACTTGTTAATAATTTGTTTGAAGATCCATTCTCTAATCTCCCTTTTTCTTCATCAATGGCTGCAACTAAACATTTCATTCCTTTTCTCTTCCTTATTGTCCTCCTCATGTGTTCATTTTCACATCCTTCAACATTCACAATTACAAACAAGTGCCGCTATCCTGTGTGGCCAGGCCTAGTTACAAGGCCTGGCACCAGCAACATACAACTCATCACCACAGGCTTCGCCCTTCCACCAGGGGAATCAAACTCCGTCACCGTCCCAGCCTCCTGGATCGGCCGTATATGGGGCCGGACTCACTGTACACTAGACGATACAACTGGAAATTTCACTTGCTTAACAGGTGATTGTGGCTCCTCCTCTTCCGTACAATGCACCGGCGGTGGTGCCCCTCCTGCTACCCTTTTAGAATTCACTCTGAATGGATCTGTGTTCTTAGGCCATGTTTGGTAGGAAGTATTGCATTGTAATGTAATCAGTTTAGTAATTAATCCTATGTTTGTTAATGTAAAATTTTTATATTGTATTGTAATGGTAAATACATTAGTAATGTTGAATACAT
Source organism: Excoecaria cochinchinensis (assembly GCA_947683425.1). Taxonomy (NCBI): domain Eukaryota; kingdom Viridiplantae; phylum Streptophyta; class Magnoliopsida; order Malpighiales; family Euphorbiaceae; genus Excoecaria; species Excoecaria cochinchinensis. The sequence goes on along the minus strand of CANTUQ010000074.1, from coordinate 9,065,208 downwards.
TCATTAGTGTCTTTTTTAATCCCTTAAAAATTGTATTGTATTTCTCATTACTTGTGATTTAATTTTTTGGATTTTGAACTCTTAACTATCCCATTCAAATATTTCTCTTTAAATTTTGATTTTCTACCTACTCAGCTTAATTTCTATTTTTTTTTCAAATAAAGAATTATACTGAAATTTAAATTCAATATTATTATTTTAATTTTTATATCAATTTAACTAAATTAAAATCTATTCATATTTTTTTTAAATTGTGATTTAATTTTAAATCCAACATTGTATACTAATAAGTACTATTGTACTGGAGTAATATTTTTTTTTATGAAATATATATATATAGGGGAAAAACAATGTTACAATTTAGTATAATTGTATTTTTATATGAGATCATAATATAATAAATATATAAAATAATTATATAAAAAATTAGTTTATAATTATAAATATAATTATATTTCAACACATATATATAATATAACCAAATATAGAAATGTATTAATATTTAAATTACATTACCAATACAACCAAACATAGTAATGTAATTATAGTTACATTACATTTTTTAATCCATTACATTTCTCATTACATTACACTACATTACAACTTACCAAACATAACCTTAGTGTCTATGATGTAAGTCTTGTTGATGGATATAACGTTCCAGTTGTAATTTCACCGCAAGGCGGTACCGGCGGGAATTGCACAACTATCGGTTGCTCAGCGGAGCTGAACAATGAGTGCCCGTCGGAGCTGAAAGTTACAGATAGGGAAAACGGAAGTAGGGTGGGGTGTAAGAACGCGTGTAGCGCGTTTAATGAGGCGGAGTATTGCTGCACGGGAGACTATTCGAGTCCGGAGACCTGCAAGGCAACCAATTATTCAAATTTCTTCAAAAGTAGATGCCCTCAGGCTTATAGTTATCCTTTTGATGACGCAACTAGCACCTTCACCTGCGCAGCAGTTGATTATGGCATCACGTTTTGCCCCTCATCACTTTTATCCAATAGGTAAATCTCCGTATTATGATATCTATATATATTCTTTTCAACTTATGGCATCTACAAATATTACATTTTACAAAAATAAATAAATTAATAATAAATTGTTTTTTAATCAATTAATTAGAAGAATTAGTTTTTCTTATTCGACAATTAATTGTTAATGTAACTCATCAGCAAATACTTGAATAAAGATCTAGAGCAATAAAACACTACATGCAAGGATAATAATAGAAAAAAACAATTTAAACAGAATGATATTAAAATCATGAATCACAAAAATTTAATGATAGTAAATTTATTATATATATTTGACACACAAAGATGCACATGATATTTTCAGTTATATTTTGATATAAGTTTAAATTATATTCATTATATTTAAAATATAATTATGATTTAAATTATTTTCAATATTTATTTATCATAGCTAAATATGAGTTAAAGCCTAATTATAAATATATTTATAGAAAAAATCTAATATTTAAAATCAATTTGAATTTTAACAAATATAATAAGTTAATAAAATAAAAGATTATAGTTCAATCCATTTTTTGAACGGTCCGATCTGATTCTTACAATATTATTTTATACCAAATGCATGATTTTAACATGATTTTTTTAAAAAAAATATATATATTTTTTATGGAATGATGGTACATTTTATGTACAAGTTTTATAAAATTGTAAAAAAGTTATTTGCATGATTCATTTTTGGGCTTGAATTTGAAATTAGCTTTATCATTGTGGTATGGTGTGCCCTTGTGTTGTGACAATTCATTCGAAAATAAATAGCAATTGTAGAAAAAGGTCAATTCCACATTAAATTTAACGGGCCCTCAAGTTGAAATTTTGGTATGAATATGATCCAAGTTGATCGCTTTGGATGAATTTTTCGAAAGTTTTGACCTTTTTTTCTTTAGATATACGCGCTTTTGAAAAATATTAAAAATCAGCCTCCAAAGACATATTCATCACGGAATTGCCACCATTTTCTGAGCATATATACGAAAAATTCTTATTTAAAGCAGACATGATTTTTATTTTTATTTTTTATGGATCAAACTAGTAATAAAATGCAATTTATGAATGGTATTTTTCAATCATGGCATTTTCATATTGGCGGAGTTACAAACTTGTATGTCTTGGATAGCTTTGAGTTGGGTTATACATATATGCTATAAACCATAATAGAACATGATTTATAATCTTTTATGGAAAAATGCATTTTGGGTTCCTAAATTTTAATATTATTTTGCATTGAGTTATTCCTAAATTTTAGGTTATTTTACATTAAATTCTTATATTTTTAAATATTTACATTGAATTTTTCTACTTTTTTTAATCACTCACATTAAGTCTAATTTAAACAGTGCCGGAGGATTTAAAATGCAAACTTTGTTATTTTTACATAAGCTCAATTTAAAATGATTTTGAGACCCACTAAAATATAAAAAAATTGAAAAAACATATAAGTTATGAGTTAATTTTTTTTTTAATTTTTTTGTGTTGATTGGTTTTAATGACATTTTAGATTGATTTCCTACAAGATTGATAGACAATGTATTTTAATTCCTTCAATTTCATCTAAATTTAATCCAATAATGTGAGTGTTTTGAAAAGTAAAAAAAAAAAAAAAATATTCAAAGTGAAACTTTTGAAATACCTTGATATTGTAAAAAAAAGAATACTAAAGCCCATGGATGTGCTTTTCCATCTTTTATCAGAAATTTCAAAGAACTGATTCATTGGACACGCAGTCTTGCCCTTGACGAAGAAATTTCAATGAATTATTTCATTTGCTCATAGAGGTTCGAGAATTAAATGAAAGAGTAGACTCCTAAACTCTTCTTAGATAAAAAAAAAAAATCCTAACCAAATATGTACTTTCAAGTTTAACAATCACCTATATTCTATTCAAATTGATCTTAGTTTAAGTAGTTTTAACTTTCGTTAATTTTTGTCCTTATGTCTTAATCAGAAATCTCTCTTATTGAATGATTGTGTAATGCATATATAAAGTTTCTATCATGTCTGATGAAGTGGCCAATATCACATGAATAGGGAACCTTTATCCGCGAAGGCTAATCTGCATCCAAAATTTCATATTTAAATAGAGAACCTTTATGCTAGTGACGATTTTTTATTCTAACTTTAGTTGCCACGTTCATTGCTTGCTCAAAACAGAGGTGAAATAAAAGTTGGTGACAACCTCACTGCAGGATATGACCCAAAAACATGGGTTTCTCTAAATGGGGATTTCGCTTTCGGGTTTCACCAGCTTGAAAACAAGGATCTTTACTTGCTTGCCATTTGGTATAACAAAATACCAGAAACAACTATAGTCTGGTACGCAAATGGAGATGCTCCAGCTCCAAGAGGATCCAAGCTCAACCTAACTGCTGATCGTGGACTAGTTCTTACAGGTCCTCAAGGCACTGAGATATGGAAATCTGAAATAGGCTTGGGAGAGGCTGCCTATGCTTCAATGAATGATACAGGCAGCTTCATGATAACAGATTCAACAGGTGTGGTTCTATGGCAGAGTTTTGATGATCCTAGAGACACATTGCTGCCTGGTCAGACACTGGAAAAAGGTGGGAGAAAGCTTAATTCTAGACTAAGGGAGAACAATTTCTCTCTTGGAAGGTTCCAGTTTCAGTTGAACAATTTCTCTCTTGAAAAGTTCCAGTTTAAGTTGATTCCAGAGGGGAATGTTGTGCTTAATTACAACAATGTGCCCACTGGTGTTGCTTATGGTGTCTATTTTGATATTGGTACTGCTGATACTGATACATTCAATGTTGGGTTGCAAATAGTATTCAATGAGACAGGCTACTTGTATGTCTTGAAAGCAAGCAATGAAACACAGCTCATTATACCAAGTGGTCGTGTCTCAGACCCATTTGCTGATTATTATCATAGAGTAACTCTCCATTTTGATGGGGTTTTGGCCCAATATTCTTACCCGAGGAACTCTAATGGTGATGGGAATTGGTCAGTTATTTTTAAACAACCAGATAATATCTGCAATAGTGTTAGTGAAAAAGGATCTGGACCTTGCGGCTTTAATGGCATCTGCCAACTAACTGATGATCAGCGCGCAGCTTGTTTATGTCCTCCAAACTTTTCTCTACTTGATCCAACTGATGCATTTGGAGGGTGTAGACCGGATTTTTACACTCAATTTTGTGAAGAAGATGTTCCAAAGTACCCTCAAGATTTTGAATACAAAGAACTGGTAAGAACTGATTGGCCAACTTCTGATTATGAGATGTATAAAAATTTTACATTAGAAGAGTGCCAAGACGCTTGCACCCAAGATTGCTTCTGCAAGGTGATTGTGCATAGAGAAGAAACCTGCTGGAAGAAGAAGCTGCCGCTCTCAAATGGGAGGAAAAATGAGAGTGTTGATGGGAAGGCTTTCATAAAAGTAAGTACAAGACGATCGCTTCCTCCTAAGAAAAACAAGGACAGTTTGGTTGTATTGGTGTCCTCGTTCTTAGGTGGCTCTGTTTTTGTCAATCTTTTACTGGCTGGCTTTGTGGGCCTTGGTTTATTCTTCTTCAACCGCAAGTCCACAGCTTCTCCTCAAGCTCTGAACTCCAATTTGCGCTACTTTACCCACAAAGAGCTAATGGAAGCAACAAATGGGTTCAAGGAAGAACTGGGAAGGGGTTCTTTTGGCATAGTTTACAAAGGGCTAATAAAAATGGGCAACAATGTTGCTGTTGCTGTTGCAGTTAAGAAAGTGGACAGGATAGTTGCAGATACTGAGAAAGAATTCAGGACAGAAGTTGAAGTCATTGGCCAAACGCACCACAAGAATCTGGTCCAGCTTGTGGGATTCTGCGATGAGGGACAGCATCGGCTGTTAGTATACGAGTTCTTGAGCAATGGAACATTATCAAGCTTTCTTTTTGGAGATATAAAACCGAGGTGGGAGCAGAGAATTCAAATAGCATTTGGGATTGCAAAAGGACTAGTCTACCTACACGAAGAGTGCGGTACACAGATCATCCATTGCGACATAAAGCCTCAGAACATTCTTCTTGATGAGAATTATGATGCAAAAATTGCAGATTTTGGATTGGCAAAGCTTCTGTTTTCCGATCAGAGCCGAACTCTGACTGCAATTAGGGGAACCAAAGGGTATGTAGCGCCTGAGTGGTTTAGGAACTTGCCCGTAAGTTCAAAAGTGGATGTGTATAGCTTTGGTGTGTTGCTGTTAGAGATTATATGTCGCAGAAGAAGTGTGGATAAAGAAACGAAGGAAGCGGAAGCCATTCTAACAGATTGGGCTTATGATTGCTACGTAGAAGGCAAAATAGAAAGTCTAGTTGAGAATGATGAGGAAGCGATGAATGACATGAAGAAGGTAGAGAGGTTTGTGATGGTTGCACTTTGGTGCGTACAAGAAGACCCAAATCTTAGGCCAACAATGATGATGGTGAGGTTAATGCTTGCAGAGATCGTGAAGGTTACAGCTCCTCCCTGTCCTTGTCCTTTTAGTGTCGTTAGTTGAAATTTGTCTTTTAATTCACAGGTGATTTCTATTGGGTTCGAAGATGGGCCTTGTTCACATATAATTGAATCAAATATCTATGAGGAAATTGCATTAAATATCTATTTTATTCACACCCTTTTTAAAAATGTATTTTTCTTTTTCTTTTTCTATTTTAAACATACATTTTTTTTTTTACTTTTTGTTTTTAGAAATATCATTTTTTTGTTAATGAAATATTTCCCGTTATTCGACCAGTCATTTATATTAAATTTGTAATTGGAAATCTAAATCTTCTAAAAAGAAAAAATTTTCAAAATCAAAATCAACCCACTCAAATTAATAATTTATTTTTTGAAAATTCCCCAAAAACCGTAAACATCTAATTTCAAAAAAAAAAAAAAATTCCATTATTTTTCACCAAATTTTCATCATCCAATTTCTTTATTTTTTATTTGTTTTTGTGTTTATGTATAAAGATGGGATTTACAGGTCACTTGCACGTATTCTTATTTTTCCTAAAGATCCCATCTTCTGTCTTGTTTTGTTTCTCTTTTAGAAATTCCGATTTTTACTCTAATAAGCCAGCTCCATGCAGATAATTTATCAATTCTTTCTAGTTTGGTATACATATGTATACCCATGTATACCTACTGATAACCATGCAAACATCATTTGCAAAGAGACCCATTTAGTCGGCCCAATCCACTGGCAAGGCCCAAGACCCAAAGCAAAGAGTAGCAGGCGTGAGCTCCATGGCAGCGCACACGCCCGATCGGCTAATGTGACCACCAGTCCTATCAGCTGTCTGACACAGGCAGCGCCCTTTCCCATCACCTGCTCCCTGTCACCTCACCGCACACCTACTCTGTCTGCCAGTTATCACAGTCCAGGCACTCAAGTGCATCTCAAATGTCTCTTATAAATAACCTAACTAACAGTGGCACCAGGTATTGAATTTCTGAAATTCTATCTCTAAGCATTCTCTCTCTAAATCTACTAACTTAAGATTCGGAGTGTTTACGCCTGGTCCGACCGGACACTTTCTCTTGCAGGATTCGCTCGTCCGATCGGGTCTTCCGCTACAAGCCAACTAGCTTTCCTTATTTCTTCTCGATAAAAACTTTTTGTGTTTTATCATTTGGTGCTTTCATTGAGAGTCATGGCTAACTCAAGATCTAACGAGAGCGCATCCCCTAGAGAACATGATCACAATGACAACAGCCGTGCCAGATCTGGGACCTCACGGAGAAGTGAGAGACCTCCTAGGTCCCCAATCAGAGCCAACCTTCTTCTTGAATTCGACGATGCCATTCTAAGGCAACCAGAAAATACCCCTATCACCGTTAAGGACATGCGTGCTCTTCTTAGTGACTTCACTAAGAGCATCGTCCAAACACTCAAAAAAGGTAAGATGCCAAGAACCTCTGAAAGAGCCCATGAGGACTACCTCATGGACGAAGACTTTAGACGAAGGAGAAACAAGGGGATCTCCATCAATGAGCCACAGGCTCAAAACGGTCGAAGGGGCTTCGTCAAGACCCCAGGAAGGTATGAGAAAGGGACGGGAACAATGTCTTCGAGTAGGGACTCCCCCTACTACCCCAGCAGGTCTTCCACCCCCTCCATAGGGGATGATCTGTCCTTTATGTGCACCCCAAAATTGCAGCCACTCAAGAAAGGCCAAAGGCGAGTCTACCTCCACCGCCATGAGCAGGGAAGACCAATGGTTTAAGCATAAGCGCAGGCAGTTCGGCTTCCCCGCTCCTAAGAAAGGCGCGTTTGAGGGGAACACATGCAGGAATACTACCTCCCCATTTTGCAGGGAGATCACAGAATCCGAGCTACCTCCCAGGTAGAGAGACGTGGTGATGAACAAATATATAGGTAAAACTGATCCCACCACTAATTTAGCAGAATATCTGACTAAAGTGCAGGTCTACACCTACGACGAGAGGGTAGCCTGCAGAATCTTCCCCACCACCTTGGGGGAGATGCTCTCAATTGGTTCAATGAGCTGCCACAAGAATCAGTCACCTCCTTCAAACAACTCAAGGAGCTGTTCACCACAAGATTCATCGTGCAGATGCGTGCACCAAAATCGGTGAGCGACCTGTGCAATCTCTATCAGAGATCCAATGAAAGTCTTCGTGACCACATCGATAGGTTCCAAACTACCATGTCTGAAGTGAGGAATGTCAGTGTTGAGATGGCGACTATCGCCTTAGCCGGGGGCACCACTGACCGCCCTTTATTTGAGTCAATAACAACAAGACCCCCAACCAGCTTTGCCGATCTAATGGAGAGGGCGAGGCAGCACATCCAACTGGATGACGCACTAAGATCCAGCAGGGGAAGAAGGACCAACGTAATGGATCGGCTACAGCACCCAGACGATCGCTCATTCAACAGATTTTTTGTATCCGAACGGACAGCAAGAAGCCGAGACCGAGCTGTAACTTCCAGAAATCTGGGCAAAAGGAAGAAATCCGGACGGGACAGGGCTGAAGGCTCGGACGACTGCCCCGTCAGAACCTTCACTCCACTCAATACCAGCCCGGCCACAGTGCTGATGTGGATCAAAGAAAAGCACAACAAGGTTAACTGGCCCAGGAAGCTGTCCGAGATAGGAGCAGAGTTGTAAGGGACCCCAGCAAATATTATGAGTTCCACAAAAACGTTGGTCATACGAACGACGAGTGTACCTCGCTAAAAAAGGAGATTGAAAGGCTGATACGGAGGGAGTCCCTCAGAAAATTTATATGCCCGGCTAGAGGGGAGAGTCCCTGTAGACAGTCGAAGCCTTGGAGGGATGATTCAGGCTCAGACGATGATGATGAGCATAGAAATCCGAGGAATGCCGACCCGCGCAGGCCGTACGCCGGGGTAATAAATGTGATCACTGGAGGATCATCCTACAGAGAGGACCTTTCCAGGAAAAGAAAGGGAAAGGGTGTTTACCTGTCTCACTAGGCCGAACAGCTAGCCTCAGTCACCATATACAACGAAGACGCACGAGACGTCATATTTTCACATGAGGACGCTCTCGTTGTAAGAGCTCGGATTAACAACTTTAATGTTAAAAGAATTCTGGTGGACAATGGCAGTGCTGTCAACGTACTCACCCTTCAGGCCTACCGAGCCATGTGACTCCCGATCGAACAGTTGAAACCGAATGCCACACCACTGATCGGGCTCGGCAATGCTACTGCCCCGGTGGTGGGATCCGTCGAACTCTTCGTCGAACTTGGCCAAGAGGCAATCGCTCATGCTTGCAAGGTAACATTTATGATGATTGACATGACTTTTGCCTATAATGCCATTTTTTGCAGGCCGCTGCTTTTCCAAACCGGAACTGTCACCAGCGTACGGTACAAATCTATGCCCGATCGGACCAGTTCGAGGGGGGACAAGTGATAAACATGCAAACATCATTTGCAAAGAGGCCCATTCAGTCGGCCCAATCCACCGGTAAGGCTCAAGGTCCAACAGCAAAGAGTAGCAGGCGTGAGCTCCAAGGCAGCGCACACGCCCGATCAGCTGATGTGACCACCAGTCCCATCAGCTGTCTGACACAGGCAGCGCCCATGCCCATCACCTGCTCCCTGTCACCTCGCCGCACACCTACTCTGTCTGCCAGTTATCACATCCCAGGCACTCAAGTGCACCTCAACTGTCTCTTATAAATAGCCCAACCAACAGTGGCACCAGGTATTGAATCTCTGAAATTCTATCTCTAAGCATTCTCTCTCTAAAGCTACTAACTTAAGGTTCGGAGTGTTTACGCCTGGTCCGACCGGACACTTTTTCTTGCAGGATTCGCTCATCCGATCGGGTCTTTCGCTACAAGCCAACTAGCTTTCCTTATTTCTTCTCGATAAAGACTTTCTGTGCTCTATCATTTACTATGATTAACTGAATTGATGCAATTCACAACTAAAATATGATATGCAAAAGTATACTTTATGATATATATAATTTCAGTATCGAAATTATTGGATTGCAGTTCGATATACTTGTATATATATAAAAATATACTGAAATAAAAAATATTAATTCGTTAATGGATTTCATTATACTATATAGTATACATAATATAAGTATCGAAATTATCGGATTACAGTTTGGCACACTTGCATATATAAAGATATAAAGTGAGGAAAGAAAAGAAATTATAATATAGATAAAATTGTAAATCAATGTATAGTTGATTTCAAATAAAAGACTTTTTTTAAAATTGGTGAATTTTAAAATGAATTCCTTTTTAAAAAAATGGTATTTTTGTAAAAAAAAAAAATTAGATTATAATTTTGTAAGTGAAAATCACAATATTTATGGAGAGGTTCAAAGTTGGGTATTTATTTGGTGAAAGTGTCTGCGGTTTGCTGAATAATTATTTTTTGAAGAAATTAAGTTGTTTAGCCAAAATCTTTTCATTATGAGTTTGTAATTCTAAATCCCCATTTGTTTTTGTAGTTCCTCTGTTCTGTAGTAGTATTTCCTATTCTAGGTATAAAGATGAAGCAAATAAGCTTATTTTAATGCTATAATATTTAGATAGTAAAATATTTTGTTAAAAATCAAGTAAAAATTGCAGAGATTTGTGAAATTGAAAAGAGAGACGGTATTGAATTGAAACAGCTAATGGTGAAAAGGAAAAATTGCCGAAAGAAAGAGTGGGAAGAGCAATTTTTGTGTTTAAACTTTTAGGCTTTAGCATTTCAACAAAATTAGGTTGTTAACATAAAATAATTATATTTCTATTAATTTTATTTTTTACATGCGAAATTAAAGAGAATATAATCATGATAATAATAATTTTATCCGTTTATATCATGTCTGATTGAGTGGCCAATATCACATGAATAGAGAACCTTTATCTGCGAAGGCTAATCTGCATCCAAAATTTTATATTTAAATAGAGAACCTTTATTCTAGTGACGTTTTTTTTCTTCTAATTAACTTTAGTTGCCACGTTCATTGCTTGCTCAAAACAGAGGCGAAATAAAAGTTGGTGACAACCTCGCTGCAGGATATGCCCCAAAAACATGGCTTTCTCTATCTGGGGATTTCGCTTTCGGGTTTCACTAGCTTCAAAACCACCATTTGATATAACAAAATACTAGAAATAACTATAATCTGGTACGCAAATGGAGATGCTCCAGCTCCAAGAGGATCCAAGCTCAACCTAACTGCTGATCGTGGACTAGTGCTTACAGGTCCTCAAGGCACTGAGATATGGAAATCTGAAATAGGCTTGGGAGAGGCTGCCTATGCTTCAATGAATGATACTGGCAACCTCATGATAACAGATTCAACAGGTGTGGTTCTATGACGTCATAGTTTTGATGATCCTAGAGATACATTGCTGCATGGTCAGACACTGGAAAAAGGTAGGAGAAAGCTTTTAATTCTAGACTAAGAGAGGCCAATTTCTCTCTTGGGAGGTTCCAGTTCCGGTTGTTTCCAGATGGGAATAGCGTGCTTAATTACGACAACGTGCCCACTGGTTTTGCCTATGATGCCTATTTCAAGACTGATGCTGATGCATCCAACGCTGGGTTGCGAACAGTATTCAATGAGACAGGCTACATGTATGTGTCGAGAGCAAGCAATGAAACAAAGCTCATTGGTCTACTGACTATTATCATAGAGTAACTCTCCATTTTGATGGGGTTTTGGCACAATATTCTTACCCTAAGAATTCCGTTGCTAATGGGAATTGATCAGTTGTATATACCCAACCAGAAAATATCTGCAATACTCTTACCCCTGCAGCATTCACTCTGAATGGACCTAATGGTCTTAATTTCTATGATGTAAGTCTTGTAGATGGATATAATAATCCAGTTGTAATTTCACACCTCAAGGCGGCACGGCGGGAGTTGCACAACTATGGGTTGCTCTGCGGAGCTGAACAAGGAGTGCCCGCCGGGGCTGAAAGTGAGTGAAATACTGAAAACGGAAGTAGCGTCGGGTGCAACTTGCAAGAGCGCGTGTAGCGCGCTTAATGAGGCCCAGGATTGCTGCACAGGAGAGTATTCGAGTCCGGATACTTGCCAGGCAACCATTTATTCAAATTTGGAAAATCCATTTATAGGTTAATGAATTGTTAAATTTTTTTATATCATATCTTTTTACAAATAAAAACTTTTTTAATTAGTTTTTTATATTTTAATACGAGTAACACATAATCTTTTATAAATGATACATTAGTTTATACATTTCCATTATTATTAATAACGCTTGAAAATTCATTTTCAATTAAATTTTTAAATGTTTTCGTATTGAGTTCTTAAATTTTTATAATTTTTCACCTTATATTCCTTTATAAATTGTGAAATGTAACATCATCTTTATTTTTCTGTTTTATATAAAAATATTTTCTAGAAAATTGGATGGTTTCTGCGAGTAAAATTCCAGCCAAAATGAAAAATCAGAGGTTGATTTATTTAAACCATGATTTTCTTTGTCTACCACACTGGTCAACTCGCTTGAGGAAGAAATTTCAATCATCAATTCACAAATCCAAACAAATTGATGGAAGATTAGTACAGTCTTAAGTTTTGTTCAATTTTTTCGTCTCAATTTGAACTTCCCTCTTAGCTTTTGTTTGAATCGGTAAAAATAAGAGTAATTGGGGGTAGAGTAAATTAAATCTAATTTACCTTATTTTGTTTGGATAAAATTAAAAAAGAGAAATTAAAGTAATAGAAAGTGAATGAGAGTAATTTTTATTTTTCTCTAAAATAGAGAAAAATCAGAATAAATAAAATAAAATTTTAATTTATATTTTTTAATTATAAGAGAGTAAATCAATTTTTATATATATATATATATTTTAGTAAAAATATCAAACAATAAATATTAAAATAGAGTAAATTTCATTTATATTGTCTCATTTTCTTTATTAAAGTAAATATTATTTTTCTCACCATTTATTTTCATCCAAACGCGTCTGATGGACATTTACAAACGTGTCTGATGAGTTTATGCAAATGCAGGATCTCCATATCAAACTTTATTAATATTTGACTCGGTCCATCTCTTGTAAATTATTATCTGCCTTTATAAGTCCTATACAGAGCAACTTAAATTTAAGCAACATTGCTCTCTTTCTCCCTTTGTTTTGTTTCTTTCTCTATTCACAAATCCAAACTGCATATGGATTCTGCCACTCTTCTCTTCTTCTTCTTCATATTTTTGCAGCCATGCTCATTTCTTGCTCAAAATACAGGACAATTAAAGGTGGGTGACAAACTCACTGCAACAGAAAATGCTCAAGTGTTGATTTCTGCATCTGGGGATTTTGCTTTCGGGTTTCGACAGCTTGAAAAAAAAGATCTCTACTTGCTTGCTATCTGGTTCAATAAAATACCAGACTTAACTATAGTCTGGTACGCGAATGGAGACAATCCAGCCCCGAGAAATTCCAAAGTAGAGCTAACCGCTGACTATGGGCTAAGGCTTACTGGCCCTCAGGGCACAGAGACATGGGAAAATCCCAATTTCTCGGGACAGGCTGCCTTTGGTTTGATGAACGATAGAGGTAATTTCATGATAACAAACACCGCAGGTGATATTCTCTGGCAGAGCTTTGATGATCCAAGAGATACCTTGCTGCCTGGTCAGACACTGGAAAAAGGTGGGAGAAAGCTTAACTCTAGACTAAGAGAAAACAACTTCTCTCTTGGGAGGTTTCAGTTAAGGCTGATTCCAGATGGGAATGGTGTGCTTAATTTCAACAATTTGCCCACAGGTTTTGCCTATGATGCCTATTTATGGACTGATACTGTGGATACTAATGCATCCAATGCTGGGTTGCGAATAATATTCAACGAGACAGGCTACTTGTATGTCTTGAGAGCAAGCAATAAAACAGTGGTCATTACACCAAGTGCTCTTGTCCCAGTCCCATCTACTGACTATTATCAGAGAGTAATTCTCCATTTTGATGGGGTTTTGGCCCAATATTCTTACCCCAAGAATACCACTAGTGCTGGGAATTGGTCAGTTGTTTTCACCCAACCAGATAATATCTGCAATAGTATGAGTGAAGTAGGAACTGGACCTTGCGGCTTTAATGGCATCTGCCAACTTAGTGAAGATAACCGAGCAAATTGTTCATGTCCTCAAAGCTTTTCTCTACTTGATCCAACTGATGCGTTTGGAGGGTGTAGACCAGATTTTTACACTCAATTTTGTGAAGACGACGTTCCAAATTCCCCTCAAGATTTTGAATTCAAAGAACTGGTAGGAACTGATTGGCCAACTTCTGATTATGAGATGTATAAACCTTATAACTTAGAAGATTGCCAAAAAGCTTGCACCCAAGATTGCTTCTGCAATGTGATCGTGTATAGAGGACAAACCTGCTGGAAGAAGAAGCTGCCGCTCTCAAATGGGAGGCGAACTGAGCGTGTTGATGGGAAGGCTTTCATAAAAGTAAGGAAAGGCAATTACAGTATAAGAAGATCGTTTCCTCCTTCATTCCCTGATGAAAAGAAAAACAAGGACAGTTTGGTTGTATTGGTGTCTTTGTTATTAGGTGGCTCTGTTTTTGTCAATCTTTTACTGGCTGGCTTTGTGGGCTTGGGTTTATTCTTCTTTAACCGCAACTCTACAACTTCTCCTCAAGCTGTGAAATCCAATTTGCGCTACTTTTCCTACAAACAGCTAATGGAAGCCACAAATGGGTTCAAGGACGAACTAGGAAGAGGATCTTTTGGCATAGTTTACAAAGGACTAATGAAATTGGGCAACAATGTTGCTGTTGCTGTTGCAGTTAAGAAACTGGACAGGATAGTTGCAGATACTGAGAAAGAATTCAGGACAGAAGTTGAAGTCATTGGCCAAACCCACCACAAGAATCTGGTCCAGCTTGTGGGATTCTGCGATGAGGGACAGCATCGGCTGTTAGTATACGAGTTCTTGAGCAATGGAACATTATCAAGCTTTCTTTTTGGGGATATAAAACTGAGGTGGGAGCAGAGAATTCAAATAGCATTTGGGATTGCAAATGGACTAGTCTACCTACACGAAGAGTGCGGTACACAGATCATCCATTGCGACATAAAGCCTCAGAACATTCTTCTTGATGAGAATTATGATGCAAAAATTGCAGATTTTGGGTTGGCAAAGCTTCTGTTTTCCGATCAGAGCCGAACTCTGACTGCAATTAGGGGAACCAAAGGGTATGTAGCGCCTGAGTGGTTTAGAAACTTGCCCGTAAGTTTAAAAGTGGATGTGTATAGCTTTGGTGTGTTGCTGTTAGAGATTATATGTTGCAGAAGAAGTGTGGATAACGAAACGAAGGAAGAGGAAGCCATTCTAACAGATTGGGCTTATGATTGCCACGTGGAAGGCCTAATAGAAAGTCTAGTTGAGAATGATGAGGAAGCCATGAATGACATGAATAAGGTAGAGGTGTTTGTGAAGGTTGCGCTTTGGTGCGTACAAGAAGACCCAAATCTTAGACCAACTATGAAGATGGTGAGGTTAATGCTTGAAGAGATCGTGAAGGTTACAGCTCCTCCGTGTCCTTGTCCTTTTAGTGTTGTTAGTTGAAATTTGTCATGTAATTCACAAGTGATTTTTATTGGGTTCGTAGATGGGCCGCGTTCACATATAATTGAATCAAATATCTATGAGGAAATTGCATTAAATATACATTTTTTTTTTTACTTTTTGTTTTTAGAAATATCGTTTTTTTGTTAATGAAATATTTTCCGTTATTCGACCAGTCATTTATATTAAGTATGTAATTGGAAATCTAAATCTCCTAAAAACAGAAAATTTTGAAAATCAAAATCATCCCACTCAAATTAATAATTTATTTTTTGAAAATTCTCAAAAAAATTGTAAACATCTAATTTCAAAATAAAAAAAAAAATTCCCATTATTTTTCACCAAATAATTATTTCCTATCTTCAGGTATTTTTCATCATACAATTTCTTTATTTTCTGTTTGCTTTTGTGTTGATGTATAAAGATGGGATTTACAGGTCAGTTTGACCATTTCCTAAAGATCCCAACTTCTCTTGTTTCGTTTCTCTTTTAGAAATTTCAATTTTTATTCTAATAAATGCAGATTTATTAATTCTTTCCGATTTGGTATACATATGTATACCTACTATTACATCGAATTGAATTGATGCAATTTATAACTAGAATTTGGTGTGCAAGACTATACTTTAGGGTATATATAATTTCAGTGTCGAAATTATTGGACTTACTATTTGGTGAAAGTGTTTATGTATACTTTAGGGTATTTATTTGGTGGAAGTGTTTGCTGTTTGCTGAATAATTAGTTTTTGAAGAAAGTTGTTAATTTAGCCAAAATCTTTTCATTACGAGTTGCAGTTGTAATTAATCCCATATACTTCTGTGTTGGTGTCCCTTTACTTTTAGTTTCTTGCACCATAAAATCTGCATATATTTTTGTATTTGCCAAATATTTTTCTAGACTAATAAATTAATAAAATAGTAAAATATCGATTCGTATAAAAAATAAGTTACAGAAAGAGACCGCATTTATATAATTACTATTTTTGTAATTTTTTTATGTATTAACACCCTATCATTTTCATGCACAGAATCTAGATAAGAATTTTCATCAAGCATAGAGCTGTACAAAATTTGTAATCCAACCACCACAAGGTAAATTGACTTTTTTTCCCTATACTATATTGAAAAATTAATCCCCATTTGTTTTTGTAGTTCCTCTGTTCTGTAGTAGTATTTCCTATTCTAGGTATAAAGATGAAGCAAATAAGCTTATTTTAATGCTGTAATGTTTAGATAGTAAAATATTTTGTTAAAAATCAAGTAAAAATTGCAGAGATTTTTGAAATTGAAAAGAGAGACGGTATTGAATTGAAACAGCTAATGGTGAAAAGGAAAAATTACCGAAAGAGTGAGAAGAGCAATTTTCGTGTTTAAACTTTTAGGCTTTAGCATTTCAAGAAAAATAGGTTGTTTACATAAAATAATTAAATTTATATTAATTTTATCTTTTACAAGCGAAATTAAAGAGAATATAATCATGATAATAATAATTTTATCTGTTTACAAAACTTAACCTTGTCCACCGACCGGCTCCATATATATGTATGGTATAACTTTATTTTTCAGAGATTGATATGCATAATATGAATTAAATTGACCTATTGTATATTTTAAGGACCCAATTGAATGAAAAAAAAGAATATAGGGTTTATTCTTGATAAGACGCGGAAGTTTTTATCTAAAAAAAAAAAGAGAAAGAGGGCCTGTCGGACGCTTGAAATCTGTAAAAAAGAGTGTTCGGCCGGACTAGGCGTGAGCACTCCGAAACTTAAGTTAGTAGCTTTCTATATAGATAATTTTTAGAAAGAGAGTTTCAGAGATTCTTCATACCTAGTGTCACTGTATATTGGGTTATTTATAAGAGACATGAGGGATACAATTGGTTGCTTGAGGTGTGAGAACTAGTACTCAGAGTAGGTGAGAGGCGTGGTCATTACCTTGTGTCAGTGAACTGATGGGACAGGCTCCTCTTGACTTCTAGCTCACGCTTAATGCTATTTGTTGATATATTTTAAATCCTGCCAAATGTAGTGCGCCGACTATCTGAGCCACGACAAATAATATTTTTATAGTTATCAATTCTTTTAATTTCTTAAAAAAAAAAAAAAAAAAAAGGATCAAGTTGTGTCCAAGTTGAATTTGGACACGGAAATGCACCGTATATCCAAGCGAAGAAATATCAGTGAACAAATTCTTTCAAAACAGGTTTGAGCATTAAATGAAAAGAACGTCCAGATTCCATAAATCAACCACATTCAAAATGATTGATGGTAATTTCATTTTATTTTTATTATATACGACGAAATAAACGAAAAATATCATATTTTTTCTACCCTCGTGTATCTAAAGTTTGAGTTTTATTCTATGCAAATAATTGTGACTACAAGAAATTACAGACTAATTATATGTTTTTATTTTATAAAAAAAAAAGTATAAATATTGATGTTTACATAAATTAAAACAAGAAAACATATATTTAGCTTGTGGAAGTGACTCTAAAGCTAATAGCAATGGGAAAACTTCACACGGTTAGGTAGGTGTTGGGTGTTCCTCTTAAATATAGCTTAGATTAAATAAATGGAGATTTTGTTGCACTCCAAATACTTTTCCAAACAAAACTAGGATTAGAACCTTCTTTCGTTTATAAAAAATCCTCAAAAGAAAAATATTTGGCTTTGCTAGGAAGAGAATTAGGATTAGCGATAAAATGCCACCCACAATATAGAAAGATTTAATAAATGGATATGTCTAAAACCCAAACCACTGAATTTTTTAGGAACACAGACCCCTTTCCCAACTTGCCCAATGAATTTTCTTGTTACCATTAACATTAGAACTCCACCAAAAAGAGTTCATTATATTTTATAGGTCATCACAGAGACCTAAAGGTAACATGAAAACACGCATACAAAATAAGGGAAGAGCTTCAGCCACAGTTTTGAATACAACCTCCTTACCTGCTTTAGAGAGAAATCTGTTCTTCCAACTATTAAAAAGCTTATTGAGTGTATCCTTAATAAAAGAAAAAAAAAACATGTTTCTTCTTTCTACCCATGAGTGAACGCAAACTTAAATAACGCTCATAATCTAAAGGAGTGTGAACCCCTAAGATGGAGCAAGCTAGCTGTTTATCAGTAATTTTAGTATTTGAGCTGAAAAATAAGAGCTTTTAGTTCATATTCGTTGATGATAACATGATAATGACATATTTGAAAATAAACAATTTAAAATGTCTTATCTAAAAAGAAATGAACTACAATTTAATAACATAAATATGTATAAAAAAAGCTCTTTACTTTCAAGGTATAGTTTTTCTTCAAATGTCTTAATCTGAAATGATCTCTCTTAATTGAATGTTTACAATCGTTCCTTATAGGTCTGAATAATGGAAAATCTTCATATCAAAATTTCTTAATGTTTGAATCGGTCAACTCACTGTAATTATTCGACTCCGTCCAACTCTTGTCGATTACCTGCCTTCATAACTCCTACATGGTTCATAGTGTGCTAAGTTTAAGCAACTTTACTCTCTCTCTTTCCCAAATCCAAACTGCATATGACTTCTGCTAATCTTCTCTTCTTCTCCTTCTTCTTATTTTTGCTGCCATGTTCATTTCTTGCTCAAAATACAGGAGAATTAAGGGTGGGAGACAACCTCACAGCAATAGAAAATGCCCAAGGGTGGGTTTCTGCATCTGGGGATTTTGCTTTCGGGTTTTGGCAGATTCAAAAGAAGGATCTTTACTTGCTTGCTATCTGGTTCAATAAAATACCAGACAAAACTATAGTCTGGTACGCAAATGGAGACAATCCAGCCCCGAGAAATTCCAAAGTGGAGCTAACTGCTGACTATGGGCTAAGGCTTACTGACCCTCAAGGCGCAGAGATATGGAAATCTCCAAAAAGCTCGGGACAGGTTGCCTTTGGTTTAATGAACGATACAGGCAATTTCATGATAAAAAACACTGATATTCTATGGCAGAGCTTTGATGATCCTAAAGACACCTTGCTGCCTGGTCAGACACTGGAAAAAGGTGGGAGAAAGCTTAATTCTAGACTAAGAGAGACGAATTTCTCTCTTGGGAGGTTTCAGTTAAGGCTGATTCCAGATGGGAATGGTGTGCTTAATTTCAACAATTTGCCCACTGGTTTTGCCTATGATGCCTATTTCTGGACTGATACTGTGGATACTAATGCATCCAATGCTGGGCTGCGAATAGTATTTGACGAGACAGGCTACCTGTACGTCTTGAGAGCAAGCAATCAAACAGTGCTCATTACACCAACTGCTCTTGTCCCAGTCCCATCTACTGAGTATTATCACAGAGTAATTCTCCATTTTGATGGGGTTTTGGCCCAATATTCTTACCCCAAGAATTCCGCTGCTACTGGGAATTGGTCAGTTGTTTTCACCCAACCAGATAATATCTGCAATAGTATGAGTGAAGTAGGAACTGGACCTTGCGGCTTCAATGGCATCTGCCAACTTAGTGAAGATAAGCGGGCAACTTGTTCATGTCCTCAAAGCTTTTCTCTACTTGATCCAACTGATGTATTTGGAGGGTGTAGACCAGATTTTTATATTCAATTTTGTGAAGACAATGCGCCTAATTCCCCTCAAGATTTTCGGTTCATAGAATTGGTAAAAACTGATTGGCCAACTTCTGATTATGAGATGTATAAACCTTTTAAATTAGAAGAGTGCCAAAACGCTTGCACCGAAGATTGCTTCTGCAATGTAATTGTGTATAGAGAAGAAACCTGCTGGAAGAAGAAGCTGCCGCTCTCAAATGGGAGGCAAACTGAGAATGTTGATGGGAAGGCTTTCATAAAAGTAAGGAAAGGCAATTACAGTATAAGAAGATTGTTTCCTCCTTCATTCCCTGATGAAAAGAAAAACAAGGACAGTTTGGTTGTGTTGGTGTCTTTGTTCTTAGGTGGCTCTGTTTTTGTCAATCTTCTACTGGCTGGCTTTGTGGGCTTTGGTTTATTCTTCTTTAACCGCAAGTCTACAGCTTCACCTCAAGCTGTGAAATCCAATTTGCGCTACTTTTCCTACAAAGAGCTAATGGAAGTCACAAATGGTTTCAAGGAAGAACTAGGAAGAGGATCTTTTGGCATAGTTTACAAAGGCCTAATGAAATTGGGCAACAATGTTGTTGTTGCTGTTGCAGTTAAGAAACTGGACAGGATAGTTGCTGATACTGAGAAAGAATTCAGGACAGAAGTTGAAGTCATTGGCCAAACCCACCACAAGAATCTGGTCCAGCTTGTGGGATTCTGCGATGAGGGACAGCACCGACTGTTAGTATACGAGTTCTTGAGCAATGGAACATTATCAAGCTTTCTTTTTGGAGATATAAAACTGAATTGGGATATAAAACTGAGGTGGGAGCAGAGAATTCAAATAGCATTTGGGATTGCAAAAGGACTAGTCTACCTACACGAAGAGTGCGGCACACAGATCATCCATTGCGACATAAAGCCTCAGAACATTCTTCTTGATGTGAATTATAATGCAAAAATTGCAGATTTTGGGTTGGCAAAGCTTCTGTTTTCCGATCAAAGCCGAACTCTGACTGCAATTAGGGGAACCAAAGGGTATGTAGCGCCTGAGTGGTTTAGGAACTTGCCCATAAGTTTAAAAGTGGATGTGTATAGCTTTGGTGTGTTGCTGTTAGAGATTATATGTTGCAGAAGAAGTGTGAATACAGAAACGAAGGAAGAGGAAGCCATTCTAACAGATTGGGCTTATGATTGCTACGTTGGAGGCAAAATAGAAAGTCTAGTTGAGAATGATGAGGAAGCGATGAATGATATGAAGAAGGTAGAGAAGTTTGTGATGGTTGCGCTTTGGTGCGTACAAGAAGACCCAAATCTTAGGCCGACTATGAAGATGGTGAGGTTAATGCTTGAAGAGATTGTTAAGGTTACAGCTCCTCCCTGTCCTTGCCCTTTTAGTGTTGTTAGTTGAAATTAGGTTCTTAATTCGCAAGTGATCGGATTAGGACTGTAAAATTTACAGCCTTTCTACTGGGTTCGGTAGATGGATGTCGTTCACATATAATTGAGTCAAGTAGTTCTATATAAAAGCATTTGCAGTTTGCTGAATAATTGTTTTGTGAAAGTTGTTTAGCCAAAATCCTCATTATGAGTTGCTGTTTGTAAACAATCCCTTGACGTAAGTGTTGTCTACAATTTACTTTCAAGAACATTAATTTAATCAAGTAATCAACGTCATTTTTTTAAATATCCTATTTTATAAATTCTTAGTGCTAAAAACTACTTAAAAGAGTATTTTAAAGGATAGAAATTAAAAAATTATTTATAATTTAAACAGTTAAAAATTTAGTTACTCTCGGAATTAATTAGAGTTTGAATGATTTAAATATAATTTTTTTAGATTGATAATTGATGATAAATACTACTTTCGTTTCTCTATAAGCATTGATTTTGACTCATGATATATAAATTAAGAAAATAATTAATAGATCTTAATATTATAAAATAATACTATTAGTAATTGACTATATTATTTTTTTATTAAATAACATAAAAAAATGACAAAAAACATATAAATACTTTTAGAATATCAGGATAAGGGTAAAATAAAAAAAATGTATTAAATTTTTACTTAAATTCTAAAACGTACATTATATTTTTTAAAAAAATCTGAAAAACGATACTTCAAGTAAAAAAAAAAGTCAACAGTAACGTTTAAAAGGGAATGGTAACTATTTTAAGTATTTTTTTTTATATATTATTACTCATATTATATTTTTAATATTTTTATAAATAATACTCCCTTCGTTCCTTTTTATTTGTCAATTTTGAGAAAAATTCAAATTATATTTATCTGTCACTTTTGAATTTTTAATACAATTTAATTTACTTTTTTCAATTTAATTTTTTTTTTCAATGCAAGTTGACCAATTAGATTTAAATTTATATATTAAAATACTCAATTTTATCTTAAATTTAATCTTAATTAATACTCTTTAATTTTAATTAAAACAATAAAAGTGACAGATAATAAATAAAGGAGTGAGTAGTATTTAAAAATTTTAAAAAAAAATTCAGTTGAATTTGGTTAAACCAATCAAACCATGACCCTTAGAGCATTCGGTTCTATATCCGATTTGGTTTTAA
The DNA here is from genome assembly GCA_947683425.1 of Excoecaria cochinchinensis. Lineage (NCBI taxonomy): Eukaryota > Viridiplantae > Streptophyta > Magnoliopsida > Malpighiales > Euphorbiaceae > Excoecaria > Excoecaria cochinchinensis. The sequence continues at coordinate 9,042,990 of CANTUQ010000074.1, read as the reverse complement.
TAACATTTTCTAGAAGCAAATACCGAAAAAAGAAAAATTCTTCTATGGAAGCGCTAAAAGTGAAAACTAATAAAGTTCCACCAAAATAAGACGTGATTTTCTTGGTCGAGTACAATAAGACATGACTCATCAGTATTGCCCTCGTTCCTACGCTTGATGAAGAAATTTCAATGAACAAATTCTTCCAGAAACAGGGTTGCAACATTATTGGATTAAAGAAAGAGACAGCCTATAAATTACGTCCACCTCCACATTTAATACATCAATTAAATTCAAATAAATTGATGGAAGATTAATATAGTTTTAAGTTAAGTTCAATGTTTTCTTCAAATGTATTAATCTGAAATATCTCTTTAGTTGAAAACTTATAAAAGTTTCTGTCACGTTAAGTGACCAATAATGTTTCTACAAATTGAGACATTTATAGTTGTCCTCAAACTAGTAAAAAAAATTGTTCATTTTTGTCTCCCCAAATATTAACTAAATCAAATTTATACTATTTTTAATATTTTATTAAAACAAATTTTAAAAACAAATTTATAATATTTTCAATTATTTATGGATAAATTTAGCTTTTTTTCCATAAAAAACAATGTTAAATTTAAAAATTAAGTTAATAAATACTAAATTAATTGATTACAATATTTTTAAAATTTAATTAATATAATTAATATTCATTATAACTCGACAATCTATATTATATTTGTAATTTAATTATTTTCTATATTGATAAGTGTTACTCCCTCTATTATATTTTATTTGTCACTTTTATTATTTTTACTAAAATTAAAAAGTATTAATTATGTTTCAATTTAGGATAAAATTGAGTAATTCAATGAAAAAATTTAAATTTAATTGATCAATTTATATTGAAAAAAAATTAAATTCCATTTGAAATCTAAAAGTATCGTAAAAATAAAATTTAAATTTTATTTAAAAGTAATATATAAAATAGGATGGAAAGAGTAGCAAAATAGTATTTTATATATTACATAATTAAATTTAATGCTCAATTACCATTTTGTAAAGAAAATCACACTGATGACAAAAATTAACAATTTAAAAAAATAAATAACTAATTTTGAACCAAAGTTTGTCGCACTAAACTGAATTCGAATTATCAAGTTATTTTTGTTTAGTTTTAACATAAAGTTTTATGAGATATTTTTAAGGATTAAACATAAAATATCTAGATTCTAGCGAAAATGTGAGATCGAGGCTTTGTTTTTTTTTCTTTTAATTATTTTTTAATACAAAGTCTTGATTTATTTGAACCGTGAATTTTCTTAGTCTACTCGTATAAGACCATGAATTGCCTCGTCCCCATGCTTGACGAAGACATTTCAATGAACAAATTCTTTCACAAACAGGTTTGACCGTTTGAGCAAATATTGAATGAAAGAAAAGGCAACCGTACGTCACATTTATTACGTCAAGAAAATTCAAAATGACTGATTTGTTAAAATCTCTCTTAATTGGATGCTTTTAAAACGTCTTCTACTAAACTACCTTCGATCAAGTGGCCAATGTTTCTACAAAATGAGAATCTAATCAACTATTTTCTTAATTTTTGACTCCGTCCAACTATTGTAAATTATCTGCCTTTATAACTCCTACAGAGTGAACTAAGACTGAGCAGCTTTGCTCTCTCTCCCCTTGTTTTCTTTCTTTCTCTTTTCACAAATCCAAACTGCACATGGCTTCCACTAGTCTTTTCTTCTTCTTGTTCTTCATATTTTTGCTGCCATGCTCATTTCTTGCCCAAAATACACGACAATTAAAGGTGGGTGCCAACATCACTGCAAGAGAAGATGCCCAGGTGTGGGTTTCTCCATCTGGAGATTTTGCTTTCGGGTTTCGGCAGATTCAAAAGAAGGATCTTTACTTGCTTGCTATCTGGTTCAATAGAATACCAGACCAACCTATAGTCTGGTACGCAAATGGAGACAATCCAGCCCCGACAAATTCCAAAGTAGAGATAACAGCTGACTATGGGCTAAGGCTTACTGGCCCCCAAGGCACAGAGATATGGAAATCTCCCAATTTCTCGGGACAGGCTGCCTTTGGTTTGATGAACAATACAGGCAATTTCATGATAACAAACACAGCAGGAGCAACTCTGTGGCAGAGCTTTGATGATCCTAAAGACACCTTGCTGCCTGGACAGACATTGGAAAAAGGTGGGACAAAGCTTAATTCTAGACTAAGGGAGAACAATTTCTCTCTTGGAAGGTTCCAGTTTCAATTGACTCCAGAGGGGAATGGTGTGCTTAATTACAACAATGTGCCCACTGGTGTTGCTTATGGTACCTATTTTGAGACTGGTACTGCTGATACCGATACATCCAATGTTGGGTTGCGAATAGTATTCAATGAGACAGGCTACTTGTATGTCTTGAAAGCAAGCAATGAAACACAGCTCATTACACCAAGTGGTCTTGTCTCAGTCCCATTTGCTGATTATTATCATAGAGTAACTCTCCATTTTGATGGGGTTTTGGCCCAATATTCTTACCCGAGGAACTCTAATGGTGATGGGAATTGGTCAGTTATTTTTAAACAGCCAGTTAATATCTGCAATAGTGTTAGTGACAAAGGATCTGGACCTTGCGGCTTTAATGGCATCTGCCAACTAAGTGATGATCAGCGCGCAGCTTGTTTATGTCCTCCAAACTTTTCTCTACTTGATCCAACTGATGCATTTGGAGGGTGTAGACCAGATTTTTACACTCAATTTTGTGAGGAAGATGTTCCAAATTCCCCTCAAGATTTTGAATACAAAGAACTGGTAAGAACTGATTGGCCAACTTCTGATTACGAGATGTATAAACCTTCTAACTTAGAAGATTGCAAAAAAGCATGCACCGAAGATTGCTTCTGCAATGTAATTGTGCTTAGAGAAGAAACTTGCTGGAAGAAGAAGCTGCCTCTCTCAAATGGGAGGCAAAGTGGGATTGTTAATGGGAAGTCTTTCATAAAAGTAAGGAATGGCAACAACAGTATAAGAAGACCGCCTCCTCCTCCTTCATTCCCTGTTGGAAACAGAAACAACGACAGTTTGGATTTATTGATGTCTTTGTTCTTAGGCGGCTCTGTTTTTGTCAATCTTATACTTGCTGGCTTTATAGGGTTTGGTTTTTTCTTCTTCAACCGCAAGTCCACAGCTTCTCCTCAAGCTCTGAACTCCAATTTGCGCTACTTTACCCACAAAGAGCTAATGGAAGCAACAAATGGGTTCAAGGAAGAACTAGGAAGGGGATCTTTTGGCATAGTTTACAAAGGGCTAATAAAAATGGGCAACATTGTTGCTGTTGCTGTTAAGAAACTGGACAGAATAGTTGAAAATACTGAGAAAGAATTCAGGACAGAAGTTGAAGTAATTGGCCAAACACACCACAAGAATCTGGTCCAGCTTGTCGGATTCTGCGATGAGGGACAGCATCGGCTGTTAGTATACGAGTTCTTGAGCAATGGAACATTATCAAGCTTTCTTTTTGGAGACATAAAACTGAGATGGGAGCAGAGAATTCAAATAGCATATGGGATTGCAAAAGGACTAGTCTACCTACACGAAGAGTGCGGTACACAGATCATCCATTGCGACATAAAGCCTCAGAACATTCTTCTTGATGAGAATTATGAAGCAAAAATTGCTGATTTTGGGTTGGCAAAGCTTCTGTTTTCCGATCAGAGCCGAACTCTGACTGCAATTAGGGGAACCAAAGGGTATGTAGCGCCTGAGTGGTTTAGGAACTTGCCCATAAGTTTAAAAGTGGATGTGTATAGCTTTGGTGTGTTGCTGTTAGAGATTATATGTTGCAGAAGAGGTGTGGATACAGAAGCGAAGGAAGAGGAAGCCATTCTAACAGATTGGGCTTATGATTGCTACGTTGAAGGCAAAATAGAAAGTCTAGTTGAGAATGATGAGGAAGCGATGAATGACATGAAGAAGGTAGAGAGGTTTGTGATGGTTGCGCTTTGGTGCGTACAAGAAGACCCAAATCTTAGGCCAACTATGAAGATGGTGAGGTTAATGCTTGAAGGGATTGTTAAGGTTACAGCTCCTCCCTGTCCTTGCCCTTTTAGTGTTGTTAGTTGAAATTAGCTTTTTTAATTTTCAAGTGATCGGATTAGGACTTGAAAATTCATAGCCTTTCTGTTGGGTTGGTATCGTTCATATATAATTGAATCAAATATTTCTAATTATTTTGTGAAGAAAGTTGTTAACCAAAATCATCATCATGAGTTGCTGTCGTAACAATCCCCCGAGGGAAGTGTTGTCTATAATTTACTTTCAATAGTATTAATGAGTAATTAACGTCATTTGATTAATATCCTACTATTTTATAAATTTTTAGTCCTAAAAACTCCTTAAAAGGGTATCTAACTGTTGGAGATTAGCTAATAATTAATCGTTTGAACTTTTTTGCGTGTGTAAACATATATGTATATGGGTGATGGTGTGGACATATTTACGTAGGAAATCAACTAAAAAAATGTAATATGTACGTATTTAAATTATATTTATCCGAGATAAGGAAAAATAATATTATGTATATATATTATATTTTAAAATAGATTCTTTTAAATCATTTAGTATCCAAGGCTAATGTTGTTGCCTATAGGCTTGCCAACCTCACTTTTGACTTGTGTGGCATTCTTCCTTGCCGGTCAGTGTGCGTCTTCAGTTGCTTGCTTATGCCAACGGACTGGCCTGGCCAGCCGCACAGATTTAACCACAAACCGATAACTGGTCCAACCCGTTTAATATATAAAATTAAAATATTAAAAAGTGGATGGAATTGGCAAAGAATCAATTGAACTAGTAAAAAACTTAATTGAATTAGAAAAACCGATTTGAACCTAAAAAATCAAATTTTATCCAAAATGTCCATGCCAGATTTTTTTTGCTTGAAAAAATAAAATAAAAATACAAATACAAAGTGATTGGAATTTAGGCAATTTTGTTAAATTTTTTATGAATAAAAAAAAATTATAATTTATATTTGATGAATTTTTTAATATTTGTGATTTTTTATTATATTTATATTAAATTTTTATTATAAATGTTGAATGACTTGAAAATATTATCTTATGATTAATGCTTGATGATAAATATATTTTTTAAAATATTTTTTTATAAAGTGATATTTTCATAATATTTATATAAAATATTAAAATATATTATTTAAAAAACAAAAAAAAATCTATTGAATTCGGCTCAGCCACAACTCCTTTATCTGCGGTTCTTTATCATGTCTAATAATATTGGCTGATTCTGTTGGGGTGGCATTCCCCCGAGATGTTTTAATTTAAGCTTCAGTGTTTTTTCTTTCTTCCTCTATATATATCTCAAGCTTAGCATAACTACTTGGGATAGGTCTACAAAAGAGATAAAGTATTATCTTTTAAATATTTTAAAATATTTATTGATAGCTCCAATGTAAAATTTTTGATTAATGGAGAAATAATTTTTAATATCCTATTTCTTTCATGGAATGTTAAAATGAAATTTAATTTTTAATTTTTAATTTTTAACCGTTATTTTTTTAAGTAGACATTTCAGCAATAAATATTGTCCTTAATGTATTGAAAGGTTTAGATTTTGAACTTCTGCTCCCTTTCTCCTCTAAAAAGGAAGTAATAATGGTTAGTCCCTCCATCCCAAAATAATAATCTCACTTTTTCTTTTTATTTGTTCCAAAATATAACAAACTTTCTATTTTTATTCTATAATTAACTGTCAAATTGTCCATAACAACCGTTAATTAATTGTCTAAAAATAAATAAATTCTTAATTAATTGCATGGCACTACCCTCCAAAAAATTAGTACCTAGTGTTTGCTTATTTCAAAAAATGTACTGTTAATACTTAAAATTATAAATAAAAGAGTAAAATAGATAAACAATAAAAAAAATATATATATGTCATAAAATTAGAAAAACTAATAGTTATTAATTTGTGAGTGAATGTAAATGGAACAATTATTTTGGGAGGAATGGAGTATTAGCTTTTGCCGTATACTTAATAGTTGATTTTACCTATCAATATATATCAGCCATTTGGTATCAATTAATCAGTTGAAATGGGTAACAAAGGAATGGTTTGACGAAAGCAATTATGAAAACACTAAAAATGAAAATAAATTCGGTGTACAGTGCGAACGGTGCACAAATTTAAATTGTTAAATTAAAATACATCCGCACGATGTGAAAGCAAGCACGTTGCAAGTCCCCGGACTGTGTTCCACTCACTTTCAGTTTCTTGCACCATCAAATTACTATATCAGAAAATCTTAAATTTAAATCCTCGCTAAAAAAAACCTTGTCCACAATGGTTTGTTTTCATCTTTTAGTAAGTTTTAATTAAGGGCATTGGGCCTTGGTGAGATATAAACCTGCATTAAAGTCCAAAGAGTAAAAAATGATATGATTTACTTAATTAAACCGTGACTTTCTTGGTCGCCCGCAAACATGATTCATCAGTATTGCCCTCGTCCCCCAGGCTTGACCAAGAAATTTCATTGAACAAATTACTTCACAGCATGAACTAGAAATTAGGTCCACCTCCACTTTTAATACATCACTCAATCGCAGTAAGTTTCAGCTTTCCGTACAAATTAAAAAAAAAAATTATTACTCCTTTTATTTATTACTATAATTTAGTAAAATATTCATAATTATATATTCTCATCCAATTAATTATTATTATTATTTTATTGCACACGGAAGAATAAAGTGTAAAATTACATAATTAATGAATTTTTTAATTTAAAAATTATCATTTTGAATGGAATAAAAAAAATTTAAAAAATTATCATGATGAGCGAAGAAGAAGAAGAGATTATAATTTTTAAGTTTTGTTAAATTTTTTCTTTAAATGTCTTAATCCAAAATCTCTTCTTAATCGAAAACTTGTAAACGTTTCTATCACGTCTCCTTGACTGGCCAGTGTTTCTACAAATGGAGAAAGCTTTTTGGTAACGTAGTAAAGAAAATGAAGGCATAGAATTGACATATTGCCTCCAACAATTTTCATGCTATTCAGTAGCCAACTTCTTTAATAATTTGATTCGGTCCAACTTGGCAGCTCCTGTGAAAATGACTTATTTAGATCAGTTCAATGAGAAAATTCATGAATAAATAGTGAATAAACCAACAGGTGTTCACCTGTTGACTGGAGAAAAGTTTCATATTCCATTACTTATACTGACATTAGAGTGGGTCAAGGATTTAAATTATCTGCCTTCATAAAGTCCTTCAGAGTGACTTGAGTTTAGGCAACTTTGCTCTCTATATTCCCTTTCTTTCATTTATTTCTCTTTTTACAAATCCAAACTGCATATGGCTTCTGCTACTTTTCTCTTCTTCTTCTTCTTCTTATGTTTGCTGCCATGCTCGTTTCTTTCTCAAAATACAGAACAACTAAAGGTGGGTGACACACTCACTGCAACTGAAAATGCCCAACCGTGGGTTTCTCCATCTGGAGATTTTGCTTTCGGGTTTTGGCAGCTTGATAAAAAGGATCTTTACTTGCTTGCTATCTGGTTCAATAAAATACCAGACAAAACTACAGTCTGGTACGCAAATGGAGACAATCCAGCCCCGAGAAATTCCAAAGTAGAGCTAACTTCTGACTATGGGCTAAGGCTTACTGGCCCTCAAGGCGAAGAGATATGGAAATCTCCAAAAAGCTCGGCACAGGCTGCCTTTGGTTTCATGAACAATACAGGCAATTTCATGATAACAAGCACAGCAGGTCAAATTCTATGGCAGAGCTTTGATGATCCTAAAGACACCTTGCTGCCTGGACAGACATTGGAAAAAGATGGAAGAAAGCTTAATTCTAGACTAAGAGAGACCAATTTCTCTCTTGGAAGGTTCCAATTTAGGCTGATTCCAGATGGGAATGGTGTGCTTAATTTCAACAATTTCCCCACTGGTGTTGCTTATGATGCCTATTTCAGGACTGATACTGCCGATGCTAATACATCCAATGCTGGGTTGCGAATAGTATTCAATGAGACAGGCTACTTGTATGTCTTGAGAGCAAGCAATGAAACAAAGCCCATTACACCAAGCGGTCTTGTCTCAGTCCCACCCACTGATTATTATCATAGAGTAACTCTCCATTTTGATGGAGTTTTGGCCCAATATTCTTACCCGAAGAGTTCCACTAGTGATGGGAATTGGTCTGTTATTTTTGTCCGACCAAATAATATTTGCAATAGTGAAAGTGAAATAGGAACTGGACCTTGCGGTTTTAATGGCATCTGCCAACTGAGTGACGATCAGCGGGCAACTTGTTCATGTCCTCCAAGCTTTTCTCTACTTGATCAAAATGATGTTTATGGAGGGTGTAGGCCAGATTTTTACACTCAGTTTTGTGAAGACGATGCGCCTAAATCCCCTCAAGATTTTCAGTTCATAGAATTGGTAAGAACTGACTAGCCAACTTCTGATTATGAGATGTATAAACCTTACAACTTAGAAGATTGCCAAAAAGCTTGCACCCAAGATTGCTTCTGCAATGTAATTGTGTATAGAGAACAAACCTGCTGGAAGAAGAAGCTGCCTCTCTCAAATGGGAGGCTAACTGAGTTTGTTAATGGAAAGGCTTTCATAAAAGTAAGGAAAGGCAATTATAGAATAAGAGGATCGCCTCCTCCTTCATCCCCTGATGAAGGGAAAAACAAGGACGGTTTGGTTGTATTGGTGTCTTTGTTCTTAGGTGGCTCTGTTTTGGCCAATCTTATACTGGCTGGCTTTGTTGGCTTTGGTTTTTTCTTCTTTAACAGTAAGGACAAGACTTCTCCTCAAGCTGTGAAATCCAACTTGCGCTACTTTACCTACAAAGAGCTAATGGAAGCAACAAATGGGTTCAAGGAAGAACTTGGAAGGGGATCTTTCGGCATCGTTTACAAAGGACTAATAAAATCGGGTAACAATATTGCTGTTGCAGTTAAGAAACTGGACAGAATTGTCGCAGATACTGAGAGAGAATTCAGGACAGAAGTTGAAGTCATTGGCCAAACCCACCACAAGAATCTGGTCCGGCTTGTCGGATTCTGTGATGAGGGACAGCATCGGATGTTAGTATACGAGTTCTTGAGCAATGGAACATTATCAAGCTTTCTTTTTGGAGATATAAAACTTCGTTGGGAGCAGAGAATTCAAACCGCATTTGGGATAGCAAAAGGACTAGTGTACCTACACGAAGAATGCGGTACACAGATCATCCATTGCGATATAAAGCCGCAGAACATTCTTCTTGATGAGAATTATGATGCAAAAATTGCTGATTTTGGATTGGCAAAGCTTTTGTTTTCTGATCACAGCCGAACATTTACAGCAATTAGGGGAACCAAAGGGTACGTTGCGCCTGAGTGGTTTAGGAACTTGCCTATAAGTTCAAAAGTGGATGTGTATAGCTTTGGTGTGTTGCTGTTAGAGATTATATGTTGCAGAAGAAGTGTGGATACAGAAGCGAAGGAAGAGGAAGCAATTCTAACAGATTGGGCTTATGATTGCTATGGAGAAGGCCTAATAGAAAGTCTGGTTGAAAATGATGAGGAAGCGATGAATGATATGAAGAAGGTAGAGAGGTTTGTGATGGTGGCTCTTTGGTGCGTACAAGAAGACCCAAATCTTAGGCCAAGTATGAAGATGGTAAGGCTAATGCTTGAAGGGATTGTTGTGGTTTCAGCTCCTCCCTGTCCTTTCCCTTTTAGTGTAGTTAATTAGTTGAAATTGTTTTGTGAAGATAGTTGTTTAGCCAAAATCTTAATTATGAGTTGCGGTTGTAACCTCACCCTCTAAGGCCACTTGCCCTTCATTCACTTTAAAGAATATTAATGAGTCATCAATGCCATTTGGTTACTATTCTATTGTTTGTATAAATGTATGTAACAAATTTTAAAAAAAATAATAATAAAAAAATATAATTTAATGTGCATGCATATATACTGTTTGATTGAGTGGTAACATTTGATCTAATAATATGTTCATGTACATATATGTGCACTGAAATAATATTCTCTTTAGACCTTCATTTAACAAATTTATAAATGATGCAAAATGCTATTTTCAAAATATTTAAAAATATTTTATATTTAGAATTTTAATATGAAACTTTTAAAAAAATGAGAAAGAATTATCACTATTTATATAATGTTTAAATAGATTTAATTTTAAATTTTTAATAGTCATTTGATGTTAGAGGTAATAACTGCGATTAGAATTTATCAAATAATTTATTTTCCCAATCAAAATCAGCTAATTAGTATCAAATAATGAGTTGAAATAGGTAAACAAAGAAAATATTTGACGGAAAAAAAAAAGAAGAAAAAAAAATATTTATTATTCTATAAAATAACTAAAAATGGTGTTGAAGGTGAAAATAAAGCAAATGAAAGCACGTGTCAATGGGTTGCAGAAACTGCATGTTGTTTTTGGGTTGGGGTCCATTTACTTTTAGTTTCTTGCACAATACAATTTGCGTTTGAATTTGGATATGAAGGCCCACACAGCGTCCAATTACAGCATTCCAGCAATAAACCCTACTACTAATACATATACAGATTTTGAATTTAAACTATAATTTAATTAAAATAAAAAAAGTCCACAAAGCATAAAGTTCTACCAAATTTGAAATTTGTGCTTCATCCCCAAAATTACAAATTGATTTTTTTTTTGTTTCCTATACCAAATTAAAAAATTAACCATGTTTTTATATATATATATATATATAATTCACGCTCTAGTGAGGGAATTGCCTTTTATATAATAGGAAGAGTAAGAATATAGATTAATTTGCCGAAGTCGCAAACATGGTCCTTGAAATTGGCACAGAGAATAATAATTTATATTTCGTTTTTTTTTTTGTCGGAAATTATAATTTAATTTTCAAATTTAGTACTATTGTGAACTACTACTAGTGGTTGTCAAGGTGATGACTTTCACGATCTATCGTTCTTTCCACACATTAATTTGGCTGTCATCCAAAATATTATAGGATTTCAAGCTGTTTTGATTCAGACTTTTGGAAATTCAAGGGCACTTGGTAGGTTTAATTAATAGATAGACACATTCACATAAATCAATCACAAAATTCTAATTATTATTTTACTAATACGATATATTACTCAATATACTATTAACTTATTACAAAAAATATACACAAGGATATAATGAAAATAATAAATAATTGATTGTATTGAAAAAAAAAAAAAAAGCCAATCCCTTCTCTAATATTACTTATTTTACTATAATTTGGAACTTTACCATGTTTTAATAATTTGTTGAAGATAATGCCATATAAGAGGAAATTATTTTTCAAAACTAAATTTAAACTGTTTTACTAGAATGCGTTAAACAACAATGAATATTAATATTAAGTTTATTAGAATAGTAATATTAAATCGTGCATTAATAAATGATTTAATAGTATTTTTCAATATTGAAATCAAATAAAAAGTTATATAATCAATCCATTTCGCAAACAGATATAGCTAGAAATTCAATTCACTGAAATAAAAAATTACAATAATTTATAAAAAAATCATTCACATAAAAAAATAAGAATAAATGTGAAATTTGCCTTCAAAATATTGAAATCGATATAAATTTATTATTGAAATTTATTGACATTTTTATCGATGGCTAATATAAAAAGATGGTCCACATTTATCTCAAACTATTGAAATGATCCACATTTCCCCCTTAAAGTATTAAATAAATACAATTTTGTAGCATTTTTGATATCTTGATGAGCTTTTTTTTTAAAAAAACAAACTTCAAAGATAAATTTATACCATTTTTAATAATTTAAGTATAAATTTGGCTTTTATCACTAAAAAAATATAAAAAAATTCATTTAAATATTTTAGTAGAGTCAATTTCAATAAAAGTTAAAATTATAGTGTACTTTTTAATTTTTTTCATGGTTAAATGGGATCATCTAAAAAAAATTAAATTACAATGTGTTTTTTTAAAATTTTTTACAATTGAGCGGGTCAAATATGGGCAGTTACACCTCTAATTCTGCTCATCACAATAATTTTTGATAGAGTTTTTGCTTCACTTAAAGTGATAATTTTCAAATTTTAAGAAGCATTAATTATATATTTTTCTATTTTATCCTTGTATACGAAAAAAGTATAATTAATAGAGTAAAAATATATAATTATAAAAAATTAGTAAAATAATATTTTAGTAAATTATAATGAATATTTTATAAAATTGATATTAATTAATAATTTTTTTAATTATGTGAAGAGTTAAAAATTATCATGTTGAATGAAAGGGATAAGTAGTGCTATTTTAACTTTTATTTGACACAGTAATATTAAGTTTTTGTCGGTATCATTCCATGATGAATGTCAACGATAATAATTCGAATATGGATACAAATTATTATATGAATAGGCAGTGAAAAATCAATCCAACCATTGTATATATATATATATTACGATTAAAGTAAAACCCAAGTTCTCAAATTAACTAAAAGCAGGTAGTTGAGGATTAATAAGGACTAAGGACCACGTGAAAATAAAGCATAAATTTGAAATAGGGTTAAGAATTATTATTTTGACTTTTGAGGTAAAATTATTGGGTCATTTTAATAAATAATGCCTTTTTATAAAAAAAATAATAAGATATGGTGTTTTCGAAAAATTATTTGAAAATTTAGAGTTTTTAGAAAAAACGCATCTTTTCGTACGATTTCATATAAGTAAATTCCATTTGATTCTACAAAAATTGTACCAAAACCATAACTTACTTTTACGGTTTGCGGTAGCATATCGTCATGCCAAAATATAATAATAAATATTTGAAAAAAATTATAATTAAAAATAATGTTATATAATTATATTCATCAAAATTTGACTTAGACTTGTGAATTCAATCTATATAAATTCGATCTATATAATATATATTTTTTTATATAAATTCGACCTAATACATCAATAATTTATTTTTTACCCCCTCAAGTAATTCGATCCAGTATGATTTGTTATGCGATCCGTTTGAATTAATGACTCAACTCAATTTACTTATATTTTATAATTTTATAACTTTTCATATAATATTTTATAATTTTATAACTTTTCATATAATATATAAATATAAAAATAATTTTTTTACAGTATATGCATGCATTTTTCTTTGAAAAACAATATTACCTCCTTCCCTTTTTTTTTGTCCACCTTTCAATTTTCATATGTTCTGGAATGTTGTTCACTTTTATTTTTTACATTATAATTAATATATAAATTATTTATTATAATCCTATTTAGATACGAACTTTTACATATTTTGCACATGCTGAGATATAATGTTGCGTGCAGCTACAAACAAAGAAATTATGGTCTCAGCTAATATTAATATTATATTATTGTTATTAATAGTAATTAACAAAGTGTGTTATTGACCATTTTTATTAAATATCTATATATGCACTCTATATATATAAAGAAATTTTGTTTGAGAAATTTAATATGAAAGTGAGAGGAAATTAAAGCATGCATATATAGACATTTAACAAGACGTGTAGAATAGGTAATTGATTTGGTTTTTTCTTGTTCTTAATTGATTTTAATCATTTTATTTTATTTTTTCAAAATTCGATATATATATATATATTAATTTAAGTTAACAAAATTTGATTGATAGGCGCAATAAATAGTTATATTTCTTAAAATTGATTTTGGAAAAAGTTTTGATTATTCTTAAATTGAGACATGTATGGCAACAGGGTGATTGGATTATTTTAAAATATTATGCAACTTTTTTATGTTGTCTAGTATTATTGTTATTTTGAGAAGCACAAATTTTCTTAAACAAAATCTCCGGTATATGCAATGTACAACATTAGTAAGGTCACCTCAATTATGGTTGAATTATACCCAACTCTAAATTATTTAGTCAACATATCAACATATTCAAAATATTTAAGAGTTCATATATATTTAAATAGGAATAAAATAGACAGTTTATATGTTAATTATAATCTTAAAAAAGAAAGTGAATAACATTTTGGAACATAAAAAAAAATGGAAAGATGGACAAAAATTATGAGATGGATATATTACTTTGTTTCGAAAAAAAATTATGCTTTTACATTATAAAAGTTATAAAATTATAAAAATGTAAATGGATTGAATTGAGTATTGATATAAACGAATCACATAATAGAACGAATTGAATTAAATCGAATCGAATCAATTGACAGGATTATAAAAATATAAATGGATTTAATTGAGTTATTGAGTCAAATCAAATGGGTCACATAATAAAACGAAGCAAATCGAATCAATTAAAGGATAAAAACGAGTTATTAAAGAATCTAAGTTGAATTTAGATAAAAAAAAATATAAACAATATAGATTGAATTTAGGAGTCAGACTAAAATTTGTACGTATATAAATAAGATAAAAAGGTGCCATTCAAATAAAAGGAGTACACTTGTGCCACTAGACAAAGCATAACAATAGAAACCACTTCCATTATTGTTTATTATAATTGATAAATTCAAGAATGTCTTTATCTGTAGGAGAGAGGTCGCTCCGATCGGATGAGATAACCCTGCAGTAAGAAGAGCCCGGTCGGACCAGGCGTAAGCACTCCGAAGCTTAAGTTAGTAGCTTAGAGAGAGAATGTGCTTTAGAGAGATAATGATGTGAATTCAATACCTGGTACCATCATGTGCTGGGCTATTTATATGAGATAGTTGAGGGACACTCAAGTGCCTGGGGGATGATTACTAGCTGTCAGAGTAGGTATTCGGCGACATGACATGGGGCAGGTGATAGGCATGGGTGCTACCTTGTGTCAGGCGGCTGATGGGACTGGCGGTCACATCAGCCGATCGGTCATGATTGCTGCCTAGGAGCTCGTGTCTGATACCTTTAGCTGATGGGCTTTGGGCCCTGCCAGTTAAGTGGGCCGGCTGAATGGGCCTTAAGGCAAATGATATTTGCTGTGTTATCACTTGTCCCCCCTCAACAGGTCCGATCGGGCACAGAATTGCCTTTGTTGATCCGTTCGGATGGAATCAGTTATGGAGATTCCCGATCCGAAGACGCGTACTGGCGCGCTTTTTGAATTTGAAGGACGCTTTTCCTGAAGCGACGCGCCTGCTGAGACAGCTGTTCTCCTTTAATGCGGTGAGCGTATCGAGGGCGACGCTTCGTTCTTCGCAGAGACATAATGTCCTTCGACACGTGGCGCTTGCTGAATGGCGCGTTGCTTGGCGTTTTTGAGAAGCTTCAGTCTATAAATAGGGAACTTTGCAGAGTATTTCCTCTTTTATTTTCGAAATCCCTAGCGAAGCTCTGTCAAAATTCCTTCTTGAATCTCAGATTTCTGCAAACATCTTCTTGTTTCTTCGAATTCCTTGAGTTCATTCTGTCAAGTAAGTAACTTTTTTCCCCTTCTTTGCTTTCTTCGTGGTTTTCGTCCTTTGCTTTCTTTCCATACCCATCTCATTTAGAAAAAAGAGAGTTGCACTTTTCCTTTCATATTTTTTGTTGAAGATGGCCTCCAGCAGTGCTGAGGTGTTAGACACAAGTTTTTTGGAGTGGTATGAGAATAAACCAGCCGTCGCACTGCATTCTCGCCTGACCGCTGAGGAGGTGGCCGAAATTCCCTTCAAATATGGCCTTTCTGATGAGATAAAGGTGTTGGCCTGCCCTGAGTCAATGGCGGTGACAGAAGGGCCCTTTGGTCAAGATGGCGGAGAGTGGTTCGTCTGCCACCTGTGGAGCCTTGATGCGGGCCTGAGGTTCCCGTTGGGCGGCTTTGAGATGGCGGTGTTGAGGGGGTATGGTCTCGCCCCTAACCAATTACATCCGAACGGCTGGAGATCGGTGGCGTGCTTCAAAATCCTATGCCAAATTGAAGTGGTGGCGCCGACCTTGGAGCTTTTCACTCACTTCTTCTATATTTCGGGTCGGAGCGACGGCACAGAGTATTTCTTTACAAGCCGCCCAAAGAGGAAGTTGATGTTCGTCCCCACTTCCATAAAAGGGTACAGAGAACGGTACTTCTTGGTGGGGAGGAAAGGCGGGTTTGGGGTGCGCCTAACCCGATCGGCCAGGGTCGAGACCTTGAGGGACTTAGCCGCCGGTCAGGAATTCTACGAAAACGACATACAGAAACTGATGGCCGCCGTCAGCAGGAATAAAGGGCCTTATGAGTCCAAATTCCTTTTGCGGACACTGCTCGGCTCGCCCAATTTTCAGGAGACTGAGGACGTAGAACGTGAGCGTTAGGATCAGAAAAAACCCAATCATCGTGCATCAGATCATTCATTGCACTTTATTAATGTTTTATAAAGAGGATTTGTGTACGAAAAAACTTATCTCGCTTATTTTTTGTTGTGCAGCTGAGATGGCTGGTGGGAGTGATGCATCCAAGCAGCTCGGCGAAAAGATCAAGCAAAAACGTGAGGCCGAGCGGAGGGCTCAAGAGCAGAGGAAGAGGAGGAAGCTCGTGCCCGCGTCGGAGCTGCAATCATCTCGAGCAGTTGCTGGTGCTTCTAGGGGGGCGGTCGGCGCCTCTACAACGACTCCGGCCATTGCGGCCATTCCCATCTCGTCGGCGCCCCCTGCTGCTACGACTACGACTGCTGGACCTACCTCCGTCGCTGCTGGGCCCAAGATTGTGCTTAGAAGGGAGGCCTCTCCTCAGCCGTCGCGCCGTCGGCGTCACATTCTTCGAGATGAATCGGATGAAGATGATAGGCCGATCGGTCCTGCGATCCGAGAGGCGGAGGAGGCCGCCAAAAGGAAAAAAGCCGATGAAGCGGCTAGAAAGAAAGTTGCTGAGATGATAGCCGAGTCCGACGCACTGATTGCCGCCAGAGGGAAGACCATTCTACGTGGCGAATCTCCGCGGTGATCTAGTGATCGGCGGCCGACTCCCATGAAGGACATCTTGAGGGAGAACTTTGGTGATGAATGGTCTATGGGTCAAGTGGCCAACTTCATTTGCCGTGGTCTTCTCCGGGATGAAGATCATCGGGACGCCGGGGACGCTAGCCAACTCAACAGAGAAGTTCAGGCTATCAATCAACAGTTAATAGACGTAAGGACTCGTCGTTTTGTTTCTAGTGTTAATTTACACCTCTGTGTCTGATGAAGTTATTCTTGATTTTGTGTAGGCTGCCAGGAGGGCACAGCGGCTGCACATGATGGCCGGTCTGTGGAGAGGAAGGGCCGAATCGGGCGCCGCAGCTAAGGCGGAGGCGAACACACGCTGTGAAGCAGCTAAGAAAGAGGCCTCCGACCTTCGAGCTGAGGTGGCCAAGCTGGAGGAGCGATATGCTGCTTCTCAGTCGGAGACAGTAGCCTTGAGGAAGGAGGCTCACCAGAGTGCTCAGGAGCTGAAAGCTCGGCAGGGCGAGGCCGACAGGCTGAAGGGCGAAGTTGCCCGCCTATCCGCAGAGTGTGGACAACTGAGGCGGTTCGAGGCAGATGCAAGCCGACTGGATGCCGAATGCAGAGAGTTGGTTGCTGAGAACGCCAGGTTGAAGACAGAGGTGGAGTCCTTGAAGACGTCGGCAGCAGAGAACGAGGCGTCCTATACGAAGATTCTTGAAATGGAGCTTGCCAACCAAAAGGAGCGCCTGATCGATGAGTTGGCAGACACCCAGGTGGGGCTGTTGTCTCGGCTAGTTCATGAAGCTGGGCAGCGCTTCCCCGGGGTGGATCTGTCATGGATGGATGACCCGGCCTCATTGCCTGCTCCTCCAAGCAGTGACGACGACGAAGGCGCTCCCGAGGGGGAAGTCATCGAGAGAACTTCTGGAGAAGGTCCCTCACTTCTGCCGACTATTCAAGAGGTTCCATCTGAAGCAGGGCCTGTGGCGTCTTCAACACCTGAAGCCGAAACGGAGGTTCCTCCTGCACCTGAAGCTGAGCCAGTGGCGCCTTCTTCCACTGGGCCTGTCTCTGAAGGGGGGGCAGTATCTGTACCGTTAGCTGCCGACCCTTCTCAAGCCACGGCCGATCCGATCGTTGAACAGGTCGTTGAGCCTCCTGGCGAAGTGGAGGTTGTAAATATAGATAGTTAGCTTAGGAATTTAGATCAGCTTTACTTTTTTCTTTGTTTCCTATCTTTGTAACAATTCTTTACAAATTGTATATTGGAGGTATTTTGTATTAATAAGATTGCCTAATTTTGCAAATCAATATATACATAAGTTTGTACTAAAATTTGCAATATGATCGAGCTAATTAAAACTCGTAATTAAAATTTGCATTAAATTTCACAAGTACTTCCTGAATTCGAATAGCGTCGAAGCTAAGTGACCGATCGGGTCAGTCTGTCTTTTTTAGATCGTTTTGCTAAGGGATACTCATAAGGCTGCATAAGGGTTGCATAGCTGAGCTATATGATACTCGTAGGATCGCATAGTTATTGCGAAATCGAGTTGAGTGATACTCGTAGAGCTGCATGAGAATTGCATAGCCGAGAATACTCGTAATATTGCATAACGATTGCATAACCGAGCGAGAGAGGTTAGATCCTCTATAATAGGGATAATACTCGGGGAGGTAAGATCCTCCATCACGTCAGATTCGCTTTTGTAGCTTGAGACGGGCATCAAGCCTAATCGTAGAACGCTAAACTATGCATTAATTGAACGAATATGAAAGAAGGAACCTTTTTATTAATCAGGCAATTGCCAGGTTCTGATACATTATAAGACATGGTACTTCTTGAGTACTTCAACATTCCAGCTTCTGGGGACCTCTCGCCCTTCAATAGTTCGGAGCCTATAAGTGCTCGGGCTTAGGACTTTAGATACCTCATAGGGCCCTTCCCAATTTGGCATTAGCTTTCCCACTCCGGCGTTTCCCGAGCCTAGTTCTGCCTTTCTGAGTACCAGATCGCCTACATTGAAGGTTCTAGACCTTACTTTAGCATTGTGGTATCTGGCCACTCTTTGTTTATAGGCAGCGATCCTGGCGTAGGCGTCCTCCCTCTTTTCTTCGATGAGATCTAAGTCTTGGCATCTCTCTTGAGTGTTCGTCCGCTCGGAGTAGAGAGCCGATCGGTAAGAAGGGAGGCCGACCTCCACAGGAATCATTGCTTCGGAGCCGTAAACAAGAGAAAATGGCGTCTGATGAGTGCCTGTCCTGGGGGACGTTCTATATGTCCACATGACACTCTGCAGTTCTTCAGTCCAGTTGCCTTTGGCTTGACCCAGTCGCTTCTTCAATCCCTCCAAGATGGTCCGATTGGAGACCTCAGTCATTCCGTTGCTTTGGGGATGAGCGACAGATGTGAACTTTAGTTTGATGTTCAAGCCTTGGCAAAAGTTCCTGAAAATGGAGCTGTCGAACTGCTTGCCATTATCTGCAATAAAAACATTGGGTAAGCCATACCTGCAGATGATGTTCTTCCATGTAAAGCTCTTGACCCTCTCGGCTGTGATGGTGGCCACCGGCTCAGCCTCAATCCACTTGGAGAAGTGGTCTACTGCCACTATGAGGAACTTCATCTGCTTTTTGCCTTGGGGAAAAGGTCCCAAGATGTCCATCCCCCATTGGTCGAACGGCCATGCAACTCCGATCGGCTGCTGGTCTGCTCCATGCTGCCTTATAATCCTGCCATGAATTTGGCATTGCGGGCATATCCTTACTTTCTCCTGGGCATCCTTGAGCATGCTAGGCCAGTAATATCCCGTCTGAAGGGCCTTTCTGGCCATGGCTCTGCTTGCCTCATGCGCACCGCATATGCCCTCGTGGAGCTCTCTGAGGATGTAGTCCCCCTCTTCCTCCGACACGCACTTTAGCCAAGGGTGACTGAAAGCTTTTTTGTACAAATCACCGTTAATGATGGAATAATTGAGAGATTTTCGAGATACCTTTCGAGCTTCGTCCTTGTCCTCGGGCAGTCGTCCTGTCTGGAGGAACTGCACAATTGGGCTCATCCAGGTTTCATTCTCTTGGTCGATCTCCATCATCTCCGGTTCGTCTAGGGAGGAGGAAGTCTTGTCTACAACGGCAATGTTTTCTTCTATGACACTTTGTGCGGAAGCAGACATCTTAGCTAGCCGATCGGCCTCTGCAGTTTGATCTCTCGGGACTTTCTGTAGCACCCATTCCGATCCAGCCTCTTCCAGTTTTAAGAAAGCAGTCTTGACTTTGGCTAGGTACTGGATCATCGTGGCCTCACGTGCTTCGAAAGTCCCCAAAACTTGACTGGTGACCAGCTGGGAGTCGCTCCTGATGGCTACTGACTCCGGTCGGATTGCATGGAGTAGTCTCAGCCCTTGAAGGAGCGCCTCGTACTCTGCCACATTATTAGAAGCTTTAAAATTAAGCTTTATGGCGTACCTTATTGTGATGCCCAAAGGGCCTTTTATTACTATGCCGACGCCTCCTCGAATGTCGTTTGCTGCGCCGTCCACTGTCATTTCCCAGTTTTGTGGCTTGGGCAGACTTGGTGGTTCCTCACCCGCAAATTCGGCAATGAAATCTGCCAAAGCTTGGGCCTTTATAGCTTTTTTGGGTTCATATCTGACATCCCAGGACTGTAGCTTAATCGCCCATCCCACCATTTTGCCTTCCAGATCGAGCATCTGGAGTATCTTTCTTAGAGGATGACCCGATCGGACGACAATTGTGTGCGCCTCGAAGTAAGGTCTCAACTTCCTTGCACACATCATGAGGGCAATAATGAGCTGCTCAACCGGTCCCTTTCTCAGATCTGCACCTCTCAGTACTTCACTTACGTAGTACACGGGTAGCTGTTGGGTATCTTCTTCTCGGACCAAAGCGCCTGCAACAACTTCCTTAGAGGTGGCTAAATAGAGGTATAAATTTTTGCCTGGTACCGGTCGGCTGAGCAGCGGCGGGTTGGTGAGGAACGCCTTTAGCTCTTCGAAGGCTTGCTGGCAGTCTTCCCCCCAGACAAAGGTTTCGCTCTTCCTTAGCTTCTTGAAAAAAGGTGTGCAGCGCTTGGCTGAAGAGGAAATGAATCGTCCCAAGGCCGTTATTCTTCCATTCAGCTTCTGGACGTCTTTTATGCTCCTGGGGGGTTGCATCTCGAGGATGGCCTTTATTTTTTCTGGATTTGCCTCAATCCCTCGTTGAGAGACTAGGAATCCTAAGAATTTTCCTGATGGTACCCCGAAGACGCACTTCTCGGGGTTGAGCTTCATCTGGAATTTATTTAGGGTGTCAAAAACTTTTGCCAGATCGGCGGGATGTTCCTCGGCGCTTCGGCTCTTGACGATCATGTCGTCAACGTATACTTCGACATTCTGCTCGATCTGGTCTTTAAAAATCTTGTTCATCAGGCGCTGATATGTGGCCCCAGCATTTTTCAGTCCGAACGGCATCATCCTGTAGCAGAACGTTCCGTCGTCTGTGATGAAGCTGGTTTTCTCCTGATCAAGGAGCCACATCAGAATTTGGTGGTAGCCGGCATATGCGTCCAGAAGAGAGTAAATGGCATGGCATGCTGTGCCGTCTACCAATTGGTCTATACTTGGCAAGGGATAGCTGTCTTTGGGGCATGCCTTGTTGAGGTCGGTGAAGTCGACACACATTCGCAGCTTGCCAGACTTCTTCTTGACCAACACCACATTAGCCAGCCATTCAGGGTAGTCTACCTCTCGGATAGTTCCGGTCTTGAGTAGCCTATCAATCTCTTCTGAAATGAACTTCCTCCGATCGGGCGCGTGCCTTCTCAACTTTTGGCGGATCGGAGGGAAGCTCGGGTCCACATTCAACTTGTGGGTGATTATTTTGGGGTCCACGCCAGTGATATCCTCTGGCTTCCAGGTAAAAGTCGCTTGATTGATGGTCAAGACGTGCATGATAGCTTCTTCAGTTGTTCTATCCATGCTTGTCCCCACCTGAACACTTTTGCCTTTATCAAGCGACCTGGCCTTTGTGGCTTCTGCTGGGTCCATCCTGGGCCTTTCCGCCTGCTCTTGCTGTTCAAGGCCTGGCTCTACGACCATCGCTTCTCGTTGCTGCTTTATCATGGTGATATAAGCCTCCCTGGATGCTCTCTGGTCACCTCTCAAGATGGCGACGCCTCCTGTGGTCGGAATCTTCATCACCATGTATCGGATGGAGGTCACAGCTCCGGTCTGGAAAAGCAGTGGTCTGCCAAAAATGGCGTTGTAGGCAAATGTCATGTCCACAACCATGAAAATTACCTTACAAGCATGAGCTATTGCTTCTTGGCCGAGCTCGACAAAAAGCTCTACAGATCCCGCCACGGGGATGGTAGCATTGCCCAGGCCGATCAGAGGAGTGGCGTTCGGCTTCAGCTCTCCGATCGGAAGTCCCATGGCTCGGTAGGCCTGGAGGGTTAGGACGTTGACAGCACTGCCGTTGTCCACCAAGATTCTTTTTACATTGAAATTGTTTATCCGAGCTCTTACAACGAGGGCGTCCTCATGTGGAAATAGGACGTCTCGTGCGTCTTCGCTGGAAATGGTGACCGAGGCAGGCTGCTCGGCCTGTCGGGAGAGGTAGATGCCTTTCCCCTTCCCCTTTTTGGGGAGATCCTCTCCATAGGATGACCCTCCGGTGATCATATTTATGACCCCGGCATAGGGTCTGGCCGGGTCGGCGTTTCTGGGATTCCTGCGCTCATCATCGTCGTCTGAGTCAGGATCGTCCCTGCGAGGCTTCGGCTGTCTACAGGGTTCATCCCCTCTGGCCGGGCCTGTGAATCTCTTGAGGGCCCCACGGCGTATCAGCCTTTCAATTTCTTTTTTTAGCGAAGTGCACTCGTCGGTTAAATGACCGACGTCTCTGTGGAATTCGCAATATTTACTCGGGTCCCTCGCATCCCGACTTCTTCCGGAGAGGTCTCTAGGCCAGTTGACTCTGCGGTGCTTTTCCTTGATCCACATTAACACCGCAGTCGGGGTAGCATTGAGAGGAGTGTACGTCCTCTCTACCCGGTCGTCTGGACGCGGATTCCGGTCTCCTCCCGATCCCCTGGCTTGGCCTGCATTTCTGGAACTTTGAGCTCCATCTTGGCCTTTAGATGTCCGATCGGAAGCGGAGGCTCTTTGATTAGAGCGATTGTCCGGATATTGTAAGCGGTCCAGGACGCTGGTCCTTCCTCTGCTTTTGGACCTGAGAGCATCATCCAACTGGATGTGTTGCCTAGCCCTCTCCATTAGCTCAGCGAAGCTGGATGGGGGTCTTGTTGTAAGCGACTCGAAAAGTGGTCGGTCAGTGGTGCCCCCTTGTAAGGCGGTAGTCGCCATCTCCACACTGACATTTCTTACTTCAGACATGGTAGCCTGAAACCTGTCGATGTAGTCTCGAAGACTTTCATCGGTTCTTTGGTAAAGATTGCACAGGTCGTTCACCGTTTTGGGCGCGCGTGTTTGCACAATGAACCTCATGGTGAACAGCTCCTTTAACTGTCTGAAGGACGTAACGGATCCCATGGGCAGCTCATGGAACCATGTCAATGCATCCCTACCCAAAGTGGTGGGAAAAACCCTACAGGCTATTCTTTCGTCATAAGTATAGACCTGTACCTTGGTCAAGTACTCTGCCAAGTGCGTGGCAGGATCTGTTCTGCCTGTGTACCTTTCCATGACCACATCTCGCCACCTGGGGGGGAGCTCAGCATCGGTGATCTCTCTGCAGAAGGGAGAGGCAGTGTTCCCACAAGTATTTCCTTCGAACGTGCCTTTTTTGGGCGCGAGGACACCAAACTGCTTGAGCTTCTGCATGAACCACTGGTCCTACTTGTTCGGCGGGTTCTGTTTGCTCAGGGTCGTGGCGGTAGATTCGCCGCCCTTGTGCTTTCTCGTTTGGCCGCGACTTGGGGTGCACATGTAGGACACATCATCCCTTGTGGACAAAGTAGCAGACCTATTGCTGTAGGGAGAGGCCCTACTTGCAGACACTATCTGCTTCCCCTTGTCGCTCTTGCCTGGAATTCTGGTTGCATTTTTCCTGGCTCCCTGAACTCGGGATTCATTAATAATGACCCCCTTGTTCCTGTTTCTTCTGAAGTCTTCGCCCCTGAGGTAATCCTCTTGAGCTCTTTCAGAGGCGATTGGCATCTTACCCTTCTTGAGGGTTTGGACAATGCTTTTTGTAAAGTCATTGAGAATAGCGCGCATGTCTCTCACAGTGATAGGGGTGTCCTCTGGTTGCCTTATTGCGGCATCATCGAATTCGGGAAGGAGGTTGGCCCTTATGGGGGGCCTGGCGGGCGCTTCCCTCCTTCTCGAGGTGCCTGATATGGCACGGGTGTTGTCGTCATGGTCGAGGTCCATGGGGGTCGTATTCTCATTGGATCTTGAGTTTGCCATCTCTCAACGAAAGCACCAAATGATAAATCCAAGAATGTCTTTATCTGTAGGAGAGAGGTCGCTCCGATCGGATGAGATAACCCTGCAGTAAGAAGAGCCCGGTCGGACCAGGCGTAAGCACTCCGAAGCTTAAGTTAGTAGCTTAGAGAGAGAATGTGCTTTAGAGAGATAATGATGTGAATTCAATACCTGGTACCATCGTGTGCTGGGCTATTTATATGAGATAGTTGAGGGACACTCAAGTGCCTGGGGGATGATTACTGGCTGTCAGAGTAGGTATTCGGCGACATGACATGGGGCAGGTGATAGGCATGGGTGCTACCTTGTGTCAGGCGGCTGATGGGACTGGCGGTCACATCAGCCGATCGGTCATGATTGCTGCCTAGGAGCTCGTGTCTGATACCTTTAGCTGATGGGCTTTGGGCCCTGCCAGTTAAGTGGGCCGGCTGAATGGGCCTTAAGGCAAATGATATTTGCTGTGTTATCAATAATTTAGTGTATGTGATTACATATGTGAGTTTGACAATGCAATACTGAATTGTAAAAATCACGATGATAACAAAGCAAAATCAAAATCAAGGACGAACATTTAAAAAAAGGCAAAATCAAAGTAACATAATACAAATTTGAGAAAAAAAAAAAGCAACATAATACATAAATTTGTATTTAGAAACCATGTTTACAATATTAAATGTTAAATGCCAACAATTTTAGTTCAATAGCATTTGAAATTGTTATTGGAAAAACAATTTATGAGTTTAAAATTTAGCTAATTTATTTTTGATTAAAAATGTTTACAATGATTTAAAGTCCAAATTACCAAAAAAAAAAATTATTAGAAATAAGAGTGGTGGGATAGTTTCGTGCCAAGGTTTATTTACTTTACTGTTTACTCCTACATGGCATAAAGGTTTTTGAAAGTGAAGCATCTGTAGTTCTGTACAATGTACTCAGTTATTGAACAGTTGAACTTAGGCTCACTTACCACAGTACCCTTGCAATTCAATTTTCTTACAAAAATTAACACTCAGATCAAATGCCCATCTATCTATTCGCAATTCACACTTCAGCATTACTGTGTAGAGACTCACAAAGGCCTATCAACAAATATCTCTTCACGCTTCTCTTTGCTCCCTCTTTCTCCTTCTTTCTGTCTCTCTGTCTCTCTCTCTCTCTCTGTAGGTTTCATTTGGCCTTGTTTCTTTGAGGGGCCACACCTCTAATAGCTTATTCAAATCCTTAATATCTTCGAATCTCACTGCTTTTTGATCTGGGTATCACGTTTCTCTTCTTTAGATCATTGTTTTAGCCTTTAAAAATCTCTACTTTTGTTTTTTAGCAGGGAAGGACCAAGCTGGGTTTTGGTCTTCTTGGGTTTCTGTTTGCTCTCTTAACAGATTCGAAGTAATGGTTTTCTTGATGAAGATGCATATAAGTTTTTATCAAAACCAGGTCAGTTTCATTCCTTTCTTTTGTTTACATACTTTGATGTGAATATATTTGTGGGTTTTGAGAGTCGAAGCTAATTGAGTTTGTTCTGATCATTGGTTCAGTTTTGGTCAATCCTTCTATTGAGAAAAGTGAGAATTTTGATGCTCTTGTTGGATCTTACTTTGGATGCATAAAGGAGCTGGTTTGTGGCTTGAAAGTTTTTAGTTTTTGTTTTCCATATATGAAATTAGCAATCCCTAATTTGAGCTGCTATGAGGATGAGCCTCATCTTCTTGAATTTCTCTTATTCTATGAATCTATGATTAAAGATTCTACCTTTCCACTTCCTAATAGCACAGTTTTACTTATTGTTTGTGCTTCTATTGGGTTTCGGATTTCCATATCTCATAAGAACTTAGTTATGTAAGAGGAGAAATCATATCTTTTTCAATACTAATAATTCACTCATTTGGGTTTGAGAAAATAGAGCCTCCTTCCAACTGATATAGTCACAGCGGTTAGGCTATATGAAGCAGATGATTTCAAAGTTTGGGCTCAAAAGCAATTGAAAACACTGATTTGGTCTTTAGTTCTTCAGCTTTCTTTATTTAACTGTTTTATATTTCAATTGAGGTGCTGATATAATGGCTACTTGTATCAATGGAAGAACCTATTTGCTACATAGAGGCATTGAAGTTATAAGGCTTTTATGTTGAGTTTTGAGCAATAAAAGAATTGAAAAGATGGCCATAGACCCAATCGATTGTGCATTCATCATTTTATCATGGAAGTATATGGGATATTATCTTAATCCTGAAAATGGATCAAGCATTCAAGCTTTTATAAATCAAAACTTCAATGATATTTTGGCTCATTTGATAAAATTTTCAGTTTGTTTCCCTTTCTTGTTCCCTTCTCCCTATCTTCAAAGAGAAAGCGGTGTACATGATGCACTGGTTAATGTTTATCTATCATCTATTGCTAGATTCGCTGAAGTTCTTTTTATAGGCGATAAAAATTTGCAGTACATTTCAAGCTGTATGGCTATATAGTGTTCGTTTAGAGGTAGATGTTGTGTGATTACCGCATTAACTGTGTATTTTGCTCACTTTATTCATAGCTACTTCTGAAATTGCTGCAATCATCAGCTTAATGTTTTCTTTTCCCCGTTTTGATCTTGCAGAAAGTTCCTATGTTCATATGAGTTTTACTTTCAAGGGATTATAGAGTTATGGGTAGAGGTAGGGGAAAGGGAAAGAAATTGACTGTCAACAATCATGATGATCCTGGAAGTGGTGAGGAAGAGAAAATTCCGGCACAGAAGAGAAGGGGCAGGCCTCAAAAACCATTGAAAGACGATATGGATGAAGATGAAGTTGAAAAACTGGAGGAGGAAGATGGAGAGAATGAAAAAGCAGGCATTACAAACAAAGAAGCCAAAAGTCCTATAGCTGCAGAAAATGGAAAGAAGAGGAAGCGATATTCACAGGCAAAAGAGAAACCTGATCCATTGAAGGACGAGAATGGGGTTGCTACCAGATCAAGTACTGATGACTCAACCAAATCTAATGGATTTCGACATAACGGAAGCAGGCGGAAGAGCAAGCCTCGCCGAGCTGCAGAGGCAGGTGTTGAATGCAAGTGAGGTTAATGTTAGTTTTTGTGATGGGTCTCTTCTTTTGACTTGGCTGATAAATTACAAACATTGGAGGTGAGGCCTAGTAAATCAATAGTTTCATATTGATTTTTGGTTTATTATTTTGATAATATTTTTGGCAATTTTCCATTGTTAATTCCTTTTTTTTTTCACCGGGAGTTCGGGTACTGACTTTCTGCCTGTAATTTTTGATAATGTTATTTTGTTTTATGTCATCACTGATCTCCTGTATCATATGATTTACACAACATGCTTAGTCTGTTTGTCTAGTCCCTCATTTCCTGAATCATATCTATCCTGATTTTAAATACTCTCTTGTTTTTTGCTTTGATATTTGTTGGCATTTAGGATGACATTTCTGTGTCTATCTTCCAAATTCGTGATAGATTTCGATTCAGTTGTGTCATATTTACATAATGTATAGATGGCTTTGTAAATTAGCTCTGACGATAGATACATTCGCTGGTTATTATTTTCTTTGTTGGGCACCGAAGAACTAGTTAGCTATGAAAAACTAGGATAAGAATGAATTCATATATTTGGAAGCTTCGAATAGTATATGAATTTTTGCAGTCTATGAACAGATCCAAAACACAGTTGGTCACCTTATCCCACCAAAGGGCACATATTTTGCTTATAAAAGGGGCAATCGCTTCCTCAATTCCACACACAATTTCAGTCACAGAAAACTTATGCAGCAAAAAGGGAAAAATGAACACCGCCTCATAAGAATTTCCTTCATCTTCTTCATTACGCAATAGCCATCTTTCTTGTAACTTAACGCGTTTAATGGCCAGGACCCATGCATACTCTGTCATGCCCAATACCAACACTTAGCAATCAAAAGCAATCAACCAAAATGAGGCTCGCCGGGAAGAACATGAAGCCCAAACGGTGAACGAACTGTCAAGATTCTCATCACAAACGGTTTGGAAGATCCTGATACAAATGAGGATTGGCATCCCGAGCTCTCAATTAGAGTAGTGGAGATGCTGCCGGAAGATCCCTGAAAGCATCTCCACTAGTCTGATAGAGTTTTTACCCTCATACTTTTAAAAAGGTTTAGATTATTCAGAGATTTGCTTAATAAAATGATAAAATGCATAGAATGTTTGTTGAATAATTATGGCGTAGACGTTATTTCTGAAATGGTTAATGCTTCATTTTCATAACGGTTTAGCTCTAATAATTGCAAGCAAGGCAAATTAGTATTAGAGAGGGTTGGCAAACCCTACCTTTGACTTTGCTGGGAGGCAACTAATAGCACAGGCTGCTGTTAAAAAGACAGCCTTTTTGTAGATAATATGGTTAAAATAATAGGTACAAGATTGTCAAACAATCACAGCCGTAGCACACTGATTACCAGAGCTCACCCCCTTTCCTAAATAGTTGCCTATCTTATGTTGGACTCCTGTCTCTTGCTTTGCTGGCATTCGGTATCGTCACAACTTAATATATTTCTGATTTTCGGCATCCATAGTAGATAAATACATTCTTAATTACATACGACGGTAGAATTAATTTGAATCAATAATCATAATAAGTTTAAATTTCGAAAGGAAGAAAATAATATTCGGTTGGTTTAGGGTAAAAATAGTTTAAAAAATGAGTTATGAATGCATGGTTGTGGTTTCCCAACGCAAAATCAAAGAGGGTATTTTAATTTCTTAATCACAGCATTTATATTTGGTCAAATTCAGCAAGAGGATGAGGTTGACAAAACCCAATTCAAAAGAAGAAATAGAGGAAATGGAAAGCCAGCTAATACCCATCTGTCAAATGAGCTTGACTTAATACTCAATTTAGACTACTAGTAATAAACAAACACATCTCATTATTTATCTTAATGGATGACGTGGCACTACTTTTTTTCTATAACATTCTTTACAATTAAATTATTTCAATTTTTTTTTTTTTTTTTTTTTAAGAAGCCTTCTCGTATGGAGGATCCAAACAAAACTTTTTGACTAGCTTCTCAATCATTAGTAGAGCTTAATTAGCCCATTTTAAAATGCATTTGATTAGACCTCAATTACTCTCTCAATAATTAACTGGGCGGTGCCCTTTTCATCGCCCCAAACCAAGAGCCCAAATATACTGGGCCACTAGCCCTGTACTTAAGTTTACAGTCTTACACAATACAGTCCAACAAATATTTAATTTTTGTTTTAAAATCATAAATCCCATAATAAATAAACTTTAACTTCTCAATTTCTATGAATGACTTTTTAGCATTTAGTTAATAGTCCTGTAATTTTCTAAATTTAATTCATTATATTTTTTGACTTTGTCAGATTTATGATTGTTTACATATCTAACTAAATAAAAAAAAAAGGAGTTGGCCAAATGGCTAAATATTCAATTAAAAATACATAAAGTTTTGAGTTTAATTTTTGTTTTGGACATTTGAAGTTGAATACCCTTTTCTTCTTTATGTATTAGAACGCCAAATATAATGTTAGACTTAGTTATATGCATCTCCAACTGTCCCCTTTTCCTTGTTTTTTTTTTAGGGATTAATGATAACAGTTCTTCATGTATGTAGTATACTATAAATAAATAAATGTCGAAGTTGGAAAAAATTTAGATAATCATACCTCCATATTTTTAATATTTATTGAAAATGATATTTAAATAATTATACTAAATTCCTTTTTTTTTTTAAAGGAATTATGCTAAATTTTTTAATCACATTATTTGCGCTTGTTTCATTATGATGAATAATACATTTTTAGTATCTTTTCGTAATTTTTTATATATTTTTTGATATGAAGAGAGTAGAAGCAAAAGTTCCAATTTAAGATTTTTCATTATATTTAAATCAGCATTTAATATTGTAATGTCTATTAGATACTCATACATATACATATATATATATATATATATATATAGGCGTAGCCATAAATTTAGTCAAATAGAGTTAAAAATTACAATAATTTATAAGAAATTCGTTTACATAAAAATATAAATAAATGCAAAATTTTTCTTTAAAATATTGAAATTGGTATAAATTTGTTATTTAAATTTATTTTTTAAATGTGTTAAAATATTAAAAATTATATATATTTACTTTTATAGAGGCAAATATAGACATTTTTATTATGGATAATATGAAAATATGATTCGCATTCATCTCAAATTATTGAAATGATACATATTTACCCTTCAAATTATTGAATAAAAGCAAATATATGCCATTCTAATATATTAAGGAGATTTTTTAAAAAAAATAAATAAATTTTAGATGCAAATATATATAATTTTTAATAATTTAATAACAGATAAACACAAATGGCACGTGACACGATGAGAGAGTTGATGATTATTTTTGTCTGTTTTAAGTGGCGGAGATATTTAGCTGAAAAGCCTTGACTACCCTTGACTTCAAAGTGGAAATTAAAATTTAAAATGCTTCCTTGACACGTTTCACAACTAATTAATTAATTAATTAATTAATTAATATATTCTATAAATATTCAATATTCAAAAATTATTAATTCGATTATTTAATATTTTTATTAAATAAACTCACAAACTAACAAATCATTTTCTCATACGAGAAAATAAACTATTACCATTTAATCATTAAATCTCATCACTAGATTTGAATTAAATTAAAATCTGTCCAATATTTATCATTAGTTGAAATTTCTAGCAATATCTGCCAATAGAAAAGAACGTAAAATGAATAGAAATTGATAAAGCGCGAAACGTTTTTGTTGCAAATAATACATCGGATACTGTGCATATTGTCCGCTTTGGACCGGAACTTTCACGATTTTGTTTCTGGAATTTTATCCCAAAAGTCCTGCAAGGGGTGAGAGCGCTTTACCCACTCGATCCGCTGGGTGCTTTCATAACTCAGGATGAGCACCCGCTTGCATATTGTTCCCGCTAGAGGAGGCCTGCACAGGAAGAGGGTGTTCATGGCCTTTATAAGGTCTACTTCCAGCTAATTTCCAGCCGATGTGAGAAAGGAGTATAGCATTACTATCAGAAATTAAAATTTATTTCTAATATTTTTTTTAATTAAATAATAAGAGATGTGACGTTTGAACTATTAGATTGATGGAATATGGGTGATCACACGATCTAAATGTGTGCGTACTAAATTTGTTTGCGGTATAGTAAATATATTGATAAGGAATTTTCTGATGAATTTTTATTTTGTGTAAAACAATAATTTTTTGGCATAATCAAATTGTAAATTGTTTCTCTTTCACAACAATAAGAAATGGACCTTAATTAGTGATTAATAGGAATGAGCAAAAAAACAGTTAGATTTGGTTAACCGAAAAATCGAATCGATGTTAACTGCGAAATCGAATCGATTTTAATGGTTAATCATTAGTATTTTATAAAAATCGATATTATTGGACTGATTTATTTTTTTTGCTCATTAACCGATTAACTGAACCGATAAACGATACATAAATACTCCTATAATATATATATATATATATATATATATATATATATATATATATATATATATACACATACATACATACATACATATATACATACATACATACATACATATATATATATATATATATATTACTGATAACCCAGCAAATATCATTTGCTCTAAGGCCCATCTAGTCGGCCCATCCAACTGGCAAGGCCCAAAGCCCATCAGCAAAAGGTATCAGACACGAGCTCCCAGGCGATGAACATGCCACCGATCGGCTGATGTGACCGCCAGTCCCATCAGCCGCCTGACACAAGGCAGCACCCATGCCTATCACCTGCTCCATGTCATGTCGCCGGATACCTACTCTGGCAGCCAGTAATCACTCCCCAGGCACTCGAGTGTGCCCCTCAACCATCTCATATAAGTAGTCCAGCCAACGATGGTACCAGGTATTGAATTCACGACATTATCTCTCTAAAGCACATTCTCTCTCTAAGCTACTAACTTAAGCTTCGGAGTGCTCGAGCCTGGTCCGACCGGGCTCCACTTATTGCAGGTTTCTCTCATCCGATCGGATCGCCCTCTCTCCTACAGATAAAGACATTCTTGGATTTATCATTTGGTGCTTTCATTGAGAGATGGCAAACTCAAGATCCAATGAGAATACGACCCCCATGGACCTCGACCATGACGACAACACTCGTGCCATATCAGGCACCTCGAGAAGGAGGGAAGCGCCCGCCAGGCCCCCCATAAGGGCCAACCTCCTTCCCGAATTCGATGATGCCACAATAAGGCAACCAGAGGACACCCCTATCACTGTGAGAGACATGCGCGCTATTCTCAGTGACTTTACAAAAAGCATTGTCCAAACCCTCAAGAAGGGTAAGATGCCAATCGCTTCTGAAAGAGCCCAAGAGGATTACCTCATGGGCGAAGACTTCAGGAGAAACAGGAACAAGGGAGTCATTATTAATGAATCCCGAGTTCAGGGAGCCAGGAAGAATGCGACCAGAACCCCAGGCAAGAGCGACAAGGGGAAGCAGATAGTGTCTGCAAGTAGGGCCTCTCCCTACAGTAACAGGTCTGCTACTGTGTCTACGAGGGATGATGTGTCCTACATGTGCACTCCAAGTCGCGGCCAAACGAGAAGGCACAAGGGCGGGGAATCTACCGCCACGACCCTAAGCAAACAGAATCAGCCGAACAAGCAGGACCAGTGGTTTATGCAGAAGCTGAAGCAGTTTGGTGTCCTCGCGCCCAAAAGAGGCACATTCGAAGGAAATACTTGTGGGAACACTGCCTCTCCCTTCTGCAGAGAGATCACCGATGCTGAGCTCCCCCCCAGGTGGCGAGATGTGGTCATGGAAAGGTACACAGGCAAAACAGATCCTGCCACGCACTTGGCAGAGTACCTGACCAAGGTACAGGTCTATACTTATGACGAAAGAATAGCCTGTAGGGTTTTTCCCACCACTCTGGGAGGGGATGCACTGACGTGGTTCCATGAGCTGCCCATGGGATCCGTTACGTCATTCAGACAACTAAAGGAGCTGTTCACCATGAGGTTCATTGTGCAAACGCGTGCGCCCAAGACGGTGAACGACCTGTGCAATCTTTACCAAAGAACCGATGAAAGTCTTCGAGACTACATCGACAGGTTTCAGGCTACCATGTCTGAAGTGAGAAATGTCAGTGTGGAGATGGCAACTACCGCCTTACAAGGGGGCACCACTGACCGACCGCTTTTCGAGTCGCTTACAACAAGACCCCCATCTAGCTTCGCTGAGCTAATGGAGAGGGCTAGGCAACACATCCAGTTGGATGATGCTCTCAGGTCCAAAAGCAGAGGAAGGACCAGCGTCCTGGACCGCTTACACTATCCGGACAATCGCTCTACTCAAAGAGCCTCCACTTCCGATCGGACATCCAAAGGCCAAGATGGAGCTCAAAGTTCCAGGAATCCAGGCCAAACCAGGGGATCAGGAAGAGACCGGAATCCGCGTTCAGACGACCGGACCGAGAGGACGTACACTCCTCTCAATGCTACCCCGACTGCGGTGTTGATGTGGATCAAAGAAAAGCATCGCAGAGTCAACTGGCCCAGAGACCTCTCCGGAAGAAGTCGGGATGCGAGGGACCCGAGCAAATATTGCGATTTCCACAGAGACGTCGGTCATTTAACCGACGAGTGCACTTCGCTAAAAAAAGAAATCGAAAGGCTGATACGCCGTGGGGCCCTCAGGAGATTCACAGTGTCAAGACCGTCTGTACATTCGTCCGACCGGCCGTTCACACGATCCCGGATTCGCGGTCGGGAACACTTCCGGTCAAGACTCACAGAACTTTATACCCCCCTTGTACGATTTTGCCTTTCGTGGGATTCGAACCTAGGACCTGGGGATAAGTCCTTTGATTCCTAGAATCCCACTACCATTAGGAATCCGGTCGGGAACACTTCCGGTCAAGACTCACAGAACTTTATACCCCCCTTGTACGATTTTGCCTTTCGTGGGATTCGAACCTAGGACCTGGGGATAAGTCCATTGATTCCTAGAATCCCACTACCATTAGGCTAATGGTAGTGGGATTCTAGGAATCAATGGACTTATCCCCAGGTCCTAGGTTCGAATCCCACGAAAGGCAAAATCGTACAAGGGGGGTATAAAGTTCTGTGAGTCTTGACCGGAAGTGTTCCCGATCGCGAATCCGTGTGGTGCGGCCGGTCGGACGAATGTACAGACGGTCTTGACAATAAAAGGCGCCTTTTATTGTCAAGACCGTCTGTACATTCGTCCGACCGGCCGCACCACACGGATTCGCGATCGGGAACACTTCCCGTCAAGACTCACAGAACTTTATACCCCCCTTGTACGATTTTGCCTTTCGTGGGATTCGAACCTAGGACCTGGGGATAAGTCCATTGATTCCTAGAATCCCACTACCATTAGGCTACTGGCCTAATGGTAGTGGGATTCTAGGAATCAATGGACTTATCCCCAGGTCCTAGGTTCGAATCCCACGAAAGGCAAAATCGTACAAGGGGGGTATAAAGTTCTGTGAGTCTTGACGGGAAGTGTTCCCGATCGCGAATCCGTGTGGTGCGGCCGGTCGGACGAATGTACAGACGGTCTTGACACACAGGCCCGGCTAGAGGGGATGAACCCTGTAGACAGCCGAAGCCTCGCAGGGATGATCCTGACTCAGACGACGATGATGAGCGCAGGAATCCCAGAAATGCCGACCCTGCCAGACCCTATGCCGGGGTCATAAACGTGATAACTGGAGGGTCATCCTACGGAGAGGATCTCCCCAAGAAGGGGAAGGGGAAAGGCGTCTACCTCTCCCGACAGGCCGAACAGCCTGCCTCGGTCACCATTTCCAGCGAAGACGCACGAGACGTCCTGTTTCCACATGAGGACGCTCTCGTTGTAAGAGCTCGGATAAACAATTACAATGTAAAAAGAATCTTGGTGGACAACGGCAGTGCTGTCAACGTCCTAACCCTCCAGGCCTACCGAGCCATGGGACTTCCGATCGGAGAGCTGAAGCCGAACGCCACTCCTTTGATCGGCCTAGGCAATGCCACCATCCCCGTGGTGGGATCTGTAGAGCTCTTTGTCGAGCTCGGCCAAGAAGCAATAGCTCATGCTTGTAAGGTAATTTTCATGGTTGTGGACATGACATTTGCCTACAACGCCATTTTTGGCAGACCACTGCTTTTCCAGACCGGAGCTGTGACCTCCATCCGATACATGGTGATGAAGATTCCGACCACAGGAGGCGTCGCCATCTTGAGAGGTGACCAGAAAGCATCCAGGGAGGCTTATATCACCATGATAAAGCAGCAGCGAGAAGCGATGGTCGTAGAGCCAGGCCTCGAGCAGCAAGAGCAGGCGGAAAGGCCCAGGATGGACCCAGCAGAAACCACAAAGGCCAGGTCGCTCGATAGAGGCAAAAGTGTTCAGGTGGGGACAAGCATGGATAGAACAACTGAAGAAGCTATCATGCACGTCTTGACCATCAATCAAGCGACTTTTGCCTGGAAGCCAGAGGATATCACTGGCGTGGACCCCAAAATAATCACCCACAAGTTAAATGTGGACCCGAGCTTCCCTCCGATCCGCCAAAAGTTGAGAAGGCACGCGCCCGATCGGAGGAAGTTCATTTCAGAAGAGATTGATAGGCTACTCAAGACCGGAACTATCCGAGAGGTAGACTACCCCGAATGGCTGGCTAATGTGGTGTTGGTCAAGAAGAAGTCTGGCAAGCTGCGAATGTGTGTTGACTTCACCGACCTCAACAAGGCATGCCCTAAAGACAGCTATCCCTTGCCAAGTATTGATCAATTGGTAGACGCCACAGCATGCCATGCCATTTACTCTCTTCTGGACGCATATGCCGGCTACCACCAAATTCTGATGTGGCTTCTTGACCAGGAGAAAACCAGCTTCATCACAGACGACGAAACGTTCTGCTACAGGATGATGCCGTTCGGACTGAAAAATGCTGGGGCCACATATCAGCGTCTGATGAACAAGATTTTTAAAGACCAGATCGGGCAGAATGTCGAAGTATATGTCGACGACATGATCGTCAAGAGCCGAAGCGCCGAGGAACATCCAGTCGATCTGGCAAGAGTCTTCGATACTCTAAATAAATTCCAGATGAAGCTCAACCCGGAGAAGTGCGTCTTCGGGGTACCATCAGGAAAATTTTTGGGATTCCTGGTCTCTCAACGAGGGATTGAGGCTAATCCGGAAAAAATAAAGGCCATCCTCGAGATGCAACCCCCCAGAAGCATAAAAGACGTCCAGAAGCTGAATGGAAGAATAACAGCCTTGGGACGGTTCATTTCCTCTTCAGCCAAGCGCTGTACGCCCTTTTTCAAGAAGCTAAGGAAGAGCAAAACTTTTGTCTGGGGGGAAGACTGCCAGCGAGCCTTCGAGGAGCTGAAGGCATTCCTCACCAACCCGCCGCTGCTCAGCCGACCGATACCAGGTGAAAATTTATACCTGTATTTAGCCACCTCTAAGGAAGCTGTTGCAGGTGCTTTGGTCCGAGAAGAAGATACCCAACAGCTACCCGTGTACTACGTAAGTGAAGTACTGAGGGGTGCAGATCTGAGAAAGGGACCGGTCGAGCAGCTCATTATTGCCCTCATGATGTGTGCAAGGAAGTTGAGACCTTACTTCGAGGCGCACACAATTGTAGTCCGATCGGGTCATCCTCTAAGAAAGATACTCCAGACGCCCGATCTGGAAGGCAAAATGGTGGGATGGGCGATTAAGCTACAATCCTGGGATGTCAGATATGAACCCAGAAAAGCTATAAAGGCCCAGGCTTTGGCAGATTTCATTGCCGAATTTGCGGGTGAGGAACCACCAAGTCTGCCCAAGCCACAAAACTGGGAAATGACAGTGGATAGCGCAGCAAACGACGCTCGAGGAGGCGTCGGCATAGTAATAAAAGGCCCTTTGGGCATCACAATAAGGTACGCCATAAAGCTTAATTTTAAAGCTTATAATAATGTGGCAGAGTACGAGGCGCTCCTTCAAGGGCTGAGACTGCTCCATGCAATCCGACCGGAGTCAGTAGCCATCAGGAGCGACTCCCAGCTGGTCACCAGTCAAGTTTTGGGGACTTTCGAAGCACGTGAGGCCACGATGATCCAGTACCTGGCCAAAGTCAAGACTGCTTTTGCAAAACTGGAAGAGGCTGGATCGGAATGGGTGCTACAGAAAGTCCCGAGAGACCAAACTGCAGAAGCCGATCGGCTAGCTAAGATGTCTGCTTCCGCACAAAGTGTCATAGAAGAAAACATTGCCGTTGTAGACCAGACTTCCTCCTCCCTAGACGAACCGGAGATGATGGAGATCGATCAAGAGAATGAAACCTGGATGAGCCCAATTACGCAGTTCCTCCAGACAGGACGACTGCCCGAGGACAAGGACGAAGCTCGAAAGGTATCTCGAAAATCTCTCAATTACTCCATCATTAACGGCGAATTGTACAAAAAAGCTTTCAGTCACCCTTGGCTAAAGTGCGTGTCGGAGGAAGAGGGGGACTACATCCTCAGAGAGCTCCACGAGGGCATATGCGGTGCGCATGAGGCAAGCAGGGCCATGGCGAGAAAGGCCCTTCAGACGGGATATTACTGGCCTAGCATGCTCAAGGATGCCCAGGAGAAAGTAAGGATATGCCCGCAATGCCAAATTCATGGCAGGATTATAAGGCAGCATGGAGCAGACCAACAGCCGATCGGAGTTGCATGGCCGTTCGACCAATGGGGGATGGACATCTTGGGACCTTTTCCCCAAGGCAAAAAGCAGATGAAGTTCCTCATAGTGGCAGTAGACCACTTCTCCAAGTGGATTGAGGCTGAGCCGGTGGCCACCATCACAGCCGAGAGGGTCAAGAGCTTTACATGGAAGAACATCATCTGCAGGTATGGCTTACCCAATGTTTTTATTGCAGATAATGGCAAGCAGTTCGACAGCTCCATTTTCAGGAACTTTTGCCAAGGCTTGAACATCAAACTAAAGTTCACATCTGTCGCTCATCCCCAAAGCAACGGAATGACTGAGGTCTCCA
Source organism: Excoecaria cochinchinensis (assembly GCA_947683425.1). Taxonomy (NCBI): domain Eukaryota; kingdom Viridiplantae; phylum Streptophyta; class Magnoliopsida; order Malpighiales; family Euphorbiaceae; genus Excoecaria; species Excoecaria cochinchinensis. The sequence continues at coordinate 9,004,575 of CANTUQ010000074.1, read as the reverse complement.
ATCGGACCATCTTGGAGGGATTGAAGAAGCGACTGGGTCAAGCCAAAGGCAACTGGACTGAAGAACTGCAGAGTGTCCTGTGGACATATAGAACGTCCCCCAGGACAGGCACTCATCAGACGCCATTTTCTCTTGTTTACGGCTCCGAAGCAATGATTCCCGTGGAGGTCGGCCTCCCTTCTTACCGATCGGCTCTCTACTCCGAGCAGATGAACACTCAAGAGAGATGCCAAGACTTAGATCTCATCGAAGAAAAGAGGGAGGACGCCTACGCCAGGATCGCCGCCTATAAACAAAGAGTGGCCAGATACCACAATGCTAAAGTAAGGTCTAGAACCTTCAATGTAGGCGATCTGGTACTCAGAAAGGCAGAACTAGGCTCGGGAAACGCCGGAGTGGGAAAGCTAATGCCAAATTGGGAAGGGCCCTATGAGGTATCTAAAGTCCTAAGCCCGAGCACTTATAGGCTCCGAACTGTTGAAGGGCGAGAGGTCCCCAGAAGCTGGAATGTTGAAGTACTCAAGAAGTACCATGTCTTATAATGTATCAGAACCTGGCAATTGCCTGATTAATAAAAAGGTTCCTTCTTTCATATTCGTTCAATTAATGCATAATTTAGCGTTCTACGATTAGGCTTGATGCCCGTCTCAAGCTACAAAAGCGAATCTAACGTGATGGAGGATCTTACCTCTCCGAGTATTATCCCTATTATAGAGGATCTAACCTCTCTCGCTCGGTTATGCAATTGTTATGCAATATTACGAGTATTCTCGGCTATGCAATTCTCATGCAGCTCGACGAGTATCACTCAACTCGATTTCGCAATAACTATGCGACTCTACGAGTATCATATAGCTCAGCTATGCAACCCTTATGCAGCTTTATGAGTATCACTGAGCAAAACGATCTAAAAAAGACAGACTGACCCGATCGGTCACTTAGCTTCGACGCTATTCGAATTCAGGAAGTACTTGTGAAATTTAATGCAAATTTTAATTACGAGTTTTATTTAGCTCGATCATATTGCAAATTTTAGTACAAACGTATGTATATCTTAATTTGCAGAATTAGGCAATCTTATTAATACAAAATACCTCCAATATACAATTTGTAAAGAATCGTTACAAAGATAGGAAACAAAGAAAAAAGCAAAGCTGATCTAAATTCCTAAACTAACTATCTACATTTACAACCTCCACTTCGCCAGGAGGCTCAACGACCTGTTCAACGATCGGATCGGCCGTGGCTTGAGGAGGGTCGGCGGCTAACGGTACAGATACTGCCCCCCCTTCGGAGACAGGCCCAACGAAAGCAGGCGCCACTGGCTCAGCTTCAGATGCAGGAGGAACCTCCGTTTCGGCTTCAAGTGTTGAAGACGCCACAGGCCCCGCTTCAGATGGAACCTCTTGAATAGTCGGCAGAGATGAGGGACCTTCTCCAGGAGTTCTCTCGATGACTTCCCCCTCGGGAGCGCTTTCGTCGTCGTCACTGCTTGGAGGAGCAGGCAATGAGGCCGGGTCATCCATCCATGACAGATCCACCCCGGGGAAGCGCTGCCCAGCTTCATGAACTAGCCGAGACAACAGCCCCACCTGGGTGTCTGCCAACTCATCGATCAGGCGCTCCTTTTGGTTGGCAAGTTCTATTTCAAGAATCTTCGTATAGGACGCCTCGTTCTCTGCCGCCGACGTCTTCAAGGACTCCACTTCTGTCTTCAACCTGGCGTTCTCAGCAACCAACTCTCTGCATTCGGCATCCAGTCGGTTTGCATCTGCCTCGAACCGCCTCAGTTGTCCACACTCTGCGGATAGGCGGGCTACTTCGCCCTTCAGCCTGTCGGCCTCGCCCTGCCGGGCTTTCAGCTCCTGGGCACTCTGGTGAGCCTCCTTCCTCAAGGCTACAGTCTCCGACTGAGAAGCAGTATATCGCTCCTCCAGCTTGGCCACCTTGGCCCGAAGGTCGGAGGCCTCTTTCTTGGCTGCTTCACAGCGTGTGTTTGCCTCCGCCTTAGCTGCGGCGCCCGACTCGGCCCTTCCTCTCCACAGACCGGCCATCATGTGCAGCCGCTGTGCCCTCCTGGCAGCCTGCACAAAATCAAGAATAAATTCATCAGACACAGAGGTGTAAATTAACACCAGAAACAAAACGACGAGTCCTTACGTCTATTAGTTGCTGATTGATAGCCTGAACTTCTCTGTTGAGTTGGCTAGCGTCCACGGCATCCCGGTGATCTTCATCCCGGAGAAGACCACGGCAAATGAAGTTGGCCACTTGACCCACTGACCATTCATCGCCAAAGTTCTCCTTCAGAATGTCCTTCATGGGAGCCGACCGCCGATCGCTAGATCGCCGTGGAGATTCGCCACGTAGAATGGTCTTCCCTCTGGCGGCAATCATTGCGTCGGTCTCGGCTATCATCTCAGCAACTTTCTTTCTGGCCGCTTCATCGGCTCTTTTCCTTTTTGCGGCCTCCTCCGCCTCTCTGATCGCAGGACCGATCGGCTGATCGTCTTCATCCGACTCATCCCGAAGAGTGTGGCGCTTTGGACGCACCGGCGGAGGAGGGGCCTCCCTTCGAAGCACAATCTTTGGCCCGGCTGCAGTAGAGGTAGGTCCAGCGGTCGTAGTTGTAGCAGCAGGGGGCGCCGAAGAAATGGGAATGGCCGCAATGGCCGGAGTCGTTGTAGAGGCACCGGCCGCCCCCCTAGAAGCACCAGCAGCTGCTCGGGATGATTGCAGCTCCGACGCGGGCGCGAGCTTCCTCCTCTTCCTCTGCTCTTGAGCCCTCCGCTCGGCCTCACGTTTTTGCTTGATCTTTTCGCCGAGCTGCTTGGATGCATCACTCCCACCAGCCATCTCAGCTGCACGACGAAAAATAAGCTAGATAAGTTTTCATACACAAATTACCTTCACAAAGCATAAATAAAATGCAATGCATTATGATGCATAATGACAATGTTTTCTTCACGGCCCTAATGCTCACGTTCTACATCCTCAGCGCCTTCAGAACTGGAAGACCCGAACAGGGTAGTCAAGAGCAAACTGGACTCAAAGGGTTTCCCATTCCTGGCGACGGCGGTCATTAATGTTTTAATGTCCTGTTCATAAGAAGGCTGACCGACGGCTAAATCATTCAAAGCCTTGACCCTGACCGATCGGGTGAGGCGCACCCCAAATCCACCTTTCTTCCCCATCAGGAAATACAGTTCTTTGTACCCTTTCATAGAGGTGGGGACGACCATCAATTTCCTCTTGGGGCGGCTTGTAAAGAAATACTCCGTTCCGTCGCTCCGAGACGAGATGTAAAAGAAGTGGGTGAATAGCTCCAGAGTTGGCGCTACCGATTCGGCTATGCAAAGAATTCTGAAGCACGCCACCGATCTCCAACCGTTCGGATGTAGTTGGTTGGGGGCGAGATCATACCCCCTCAATACCGCCATCTCGAAGGCGCCCAGGGGGATCCTCAGGCCCGCATCCAGGCTCCGAAGATGGCAAATGAACCATTCCCCATTGTCTTGCCCAAAGGGCCCCTCCGTCACCGCCATCGACTCAGGGCAGGCCAACACCTTTATCTCTTCAGAAAGGCCATATGTGGAGGGAATTTCGGCCACCTCCTCAGCGGTCAGGCGAGAATGCAGTGCGACGGCTGGTTTATTCTCATACCACTCCAAAAAAGTTATGTCTAATGCTTCCGCACTACTGGAGGCCATTCTCAACAAAAAAAAAAGAATGAAGGAAAAGCACAACTCTCTTTTCTAAATGAGATGGGTGTGAGAAGAAAGACGAAAGATGAAGATACAGAAAAAGCAAAAAGGAGCAGGAAAAATTACTTACTTGACAGAAAGAACTCAAGGAATTCGAAGAAACAAGAAGATGTTTGCAGAAATCTGAGATTCAAGAAGGAATTTCGACAGAGCTTCGCTAGGGATTTCGAAAATAAGGAGGAAATACTCTGCAAGGTTCCCTATTTATAGACTGAAACTTCTCAAAAACGCCAAGCGACGCGCCATTCAGCAAGCGCCACGTGTCAAAGGACATTTTATCTCTGCGAAGAACGAAGCGTCGCCCTAGGTACCTGCGCAGCATTAAATGAAGACAGTTGTCCAGGCACGCGCGTCTCTTCAGAAAAAGCGCCTCCTAAATTCAAAAAGCGCGCCAGTACGCGTCCTCGGATCGGGATTCTCCAGACCAGATCCCATCCGAGCGGACCAACAAAGGCAATTCTATGCCCGATCGGACCCGTTGAGGGGGGACAAGTGATAACCCAGCAAATATCATTTGCTCTAAGGCCCATCTAGTCGGCCCATCCAACTGGCAAGGCCCAAAGCCCATCAGCAAAAGGTATCAGACACGAGCTCCCAGGTGATGAACATGCCACCGATCGGCTGATGTGACCGCCAGTCCCATCAGCCGCCTGACACAAGGCAGCACCCATGCCTATCACCTGCTCCATGTCATGTCGCCGGATACCTACTCTGGCAGCCAGTAATCACTCCCCAGGCACTCGAGTGTGCCCCTCAACCATCTCATATAAGTAGTCCAGCCAACGATGGTACCAGGTATTGAATTCACGACATTATCTCTCTAAAGCACATTCTCTCTCTAAGCTACTAACTTAAGCTTCGGAGTGCTCGAGCCTGGTCCGACCGGGCTCCACTTATTGCAGGTTTCTCTCATCCGATCGGATCGCCCTCTCTCCTACAGATAAAGACATTCTTGGATTTATCAATTACAATTTTTTTTATTTTTATATTTAATTATTTATATTCCTTTAATTTTTATTACTTTAAAATATATTTCAAATTTATTTTAAATCAAAAAATATTTTAATTAATTTATTAATTGTTCAATACGTCTATATTTAATATTTATTATTATTTATTTATTTATCAATTTTTCATTAATAAAAATTAAAATATATTCGAAAAGTTATATAATATTAATATATTAACTAAAATTTTTATTTTTTTTAAATATAATTTTTAATATATATGAAAATAATACGTGTCAAGTTAAAAAAAAAATAAAGGAAAAGAGTTGTTAGTATTAAATGGATTTATTTTAATAATTTCATATTTTTAAGTATTTTTGTTACACTTTTTTTTTATTATCCTAACAATTTTAAAGTTTTCAAGTATTTTTTTTTAATTGGCGATTACTATTAGTAAGTGTAACCATCCATCTAATTAGAGTGATCATGGACCGGTTAATTTATTTACTTATTAACTCTTAATTTTTAAAAATAAAATTGCTTATATCTACCAAAAACTTTTATTTTAACAACAATGATGTTATATTATAGTGAAAAAATTTTAATTTTTAAGTGTTTTGAAATTTTAATTTTATTTATTAATGTATCTTATAATTATAATATTTAATCGAAAAAATATTGATTAACCGATCCGAAAAACTGAAACCGATGAACTGGTTAATCGATTGTAACGAACTGGTTAATAGTTAGTATTTTGAAAAAATAAATATTAACGGATTGATTTTTTTGAGACTTATAGATCTGTTAACCGGTCCATAGATTTTTATGAGTTTTTTTGAAATTTTCTACAAATTTGGTCCATCAATAAAATACTTCATTCAGGGCCAGTTTGGCAAAACTTATGAAAACAACTTTTTCAATTGAAAAAAGTTGTATTCCAAAAAGCTGTATGTCGAAAAGTAGATGACTGTTTGGTAAATAAAATTCAAAATGACTTATAAAATTAAAAATAGTTGTTAACTGTTTGGTAAATAATATGATTAAAAATGGCTTTTTAGAATAAAAAAATAAAAAATAATAATTTTGAGTGGTAGTATAAGAGAAAAAACAAAAAAAAAAAGATTATATTAGATATAATTGTCATTATTAAATAAAATAAAGGATATTTTTGTCAAAAAAAAATATTAAATCTGCTGCCCTTAAAAGCTGAAAATCAGCTTTTCTGAAAAGCTCCAATTTCTAGCTTTTTCTAATAGCAGGTTTTTTCACTTTTCAGAAAATTGATTTTTCTAAAATCAGCATTTACCAAACACTTATTTTTGTCTCATAATCAGCTTTTTATCAAATAAGCAGCTTTTTAACCTTCCAAAAGCAATGCCAAACAGTATATCAGTCTACTTTAAATAATCACTTTTTTTCCCCATTTTAAGTGTCTCTTTAATTTTTTTTTTTTAAAAATTGCACATCTACTTTTATTTATTATATGTCACTGCATTTAATAAAATAATAAATTTATTTTTGATTATATAAAAATTAAATATTTTACTTGAAATTAAAAATGTCAGATTAATCAATTGCTAGTATTTTTTTATAAAATCAATATTTTCAAATTATTCTGTTAGTGGAATACGTCATTAATCATATCTTATCCAGTACGCCAGTTTGTAAAGGTGATGTCTTAGTCCATATGGAATTGGATAAAATAATAGCCAATACGGCATTAGTCCATGTGGAATTGGATAAATTAATAGCCAATACGGCATTAGTCCTTGTGGAATTGGATAAATTAATAGCCAATAGGGCATTAGTCCATATGGAATTGGATAAATTAATAGCCAATTGGACATCTAATTTTGTTTTTATATAAATTTTCATGTATACATGATGTTACCATAATATTTGAAAATCACACATAAAATTAAGATTGTAGAATGAAAATGATTTATACATATCTTATGCTCTCACAAGTTCATCTGATTATATTTTTATCTATTGTTTTTCAATGAGTAGAACAATATTACAATAGACTAGAGAAATGGGACATAAATCTCCATCCTTATTATATCCTACAAATGGATTGGATCGGATCATAAATGAATGGAATCACAAATGGATTAGACGCATTATGGATCGACTCACGGATTGATTCAAACAGACCATGTTATATAGATCGATCTATTTGAACCATAATATTTTTTTTTATAAAATATACAAAATTTAATCCTAGTTTAAAAAAATTTAAACTTTTGCCATTAAATTGAAAAAAAATATAATTAATCTGTATAATAGGTATTATTTTTAATTTTTATTAAATAAGAATTGTTATTTTTCGAAAGACATTTATGTTTGCTTCGGAGGCATAGTTGCCCCTCGGTGAGTAGGGTCAATTGACCCACTCAACTAGAAAAAATTAAAGAAAAGCCTTTTAATTTTAAATTTTTTATAAAAGTGATCCCACTAAATTAAGATAAAAAATAAAAAATATTCTTATAATTTTAATATTTTTAAAATTGATCCTACTAAACTATTTAAATAATTTATTTTTATTTTTATTTTTATTTTTTTACTATGCTACCGGTTTACTTGTTTTGAAAGGAAGATGTTGGATAACTCTTATCTAAGTTTGAAAATTCTAAATTAAGAATAAACATATACTAATAAATGCAAAACAAAATAGAGATAATTAGGAGATTAATAATGGACGCATTTGCTAAAGAAATTGCTATATAGCTGTTTGCTCTACACAGTGAAATAGACCAAGTAGACAGTGCCCATTTATGTTGAAAAGAATCGCGGTAATGTTTACATCAAGAGCAACCCACAGGTCACATCCATCAATCCGTGGATCAATATGTATGGATCTTAATTTAGGTCGATTTGTTTTGGCTAAATCACATATCAATAAAAATTATTTAAATAATTAAATTCTAAAAATATTTTTATTTGAATAATTAAACTATAAAAATAACCATACGAAGACCTAAACTTGATTTTTACGCAAATAATAAACAAAAATACTGATACAGACCAACTCTCCTCCCTCTGTAAAATCTTAATCCCCAAACCAATTCTTCTGGTTTACTCTTTCTCTCTAACGTCTTTATCGGATACAGAATCTATTAACACCATATAGTAACAGTTTGGTCTTGCCCAGACTCCAGCAATTGCTGCATGGAAACGAACAATTTAAAACTGAAAAAAAGGAAGACTATTCACGAATCCATTGAGTATTATAGTGATTAAGCAGTTTTTTTGCATCTAATCTAATATAGAATAAAGCTGACCCTTGTTGTGCAGAATTAATCATAATCAAAATTCAATCATGCAGAGACCAACAAACTAATTCCAAATTTCCAGTGTTTTTTTAGAAACTAAAAGGACTATAAAATTAAAATTAAAAGGACAATTAAAAGAAGCCTAGCTTTAACACTGGACAATTAAAAGATGTGCTCATGGCAAAAACGAAGATGATGCTACGGTTGTTGTTGGGTTGCCGGCGGCCATGACCAAGGGTTGGCAAGGAAGGTTTTGCTGGACGTGTTGGGGATATTTAATTCTCGTATATGAGCCTTTGGGATTAGGGGTGTGCAACGGTCGGTTCGGTAGGGGTGAGCAAAAAAACCGATGGACTCGGTTAACCGGAAAAAAAATCCGAAACCGAACCGATGGACTGGTTAACCGATTGTAATGGACTGGTTAATGGTTAGTGTTTTGAAAAAACCGATATTAATGGACTGGTTAATGGTTTTTGACTCATGTGACCGGTTAACCGAACCGAAACCGAATTTTTAGTTAATTTATTTATTTTTTAATAATTTATAACAATTTATCCTAATTAAAAGTGATCATGTATTTTTTTTTATTATACTAATTATTTTAAAATTTTTAACTTTTTTTAATTGGCTATTAGTAAATATAATAATTTATCTAATTAAAAGTAATTATGAACCGGTTAATATATTTACTTATTAAATATTAATTTTTAAAAACAAATTTGCTTATATCCACCAAATATTTTTATTTTAACAACAATAATGTTATATTATAGTGAAAAAAATTTAATTTTTAAGTATCTTGAACATTTTAATTTTATTTATGAATATATTTATAATTATAGTGGTTAACCGAAAAATATTGGGTAACCGATCCGAAAATCCGAAACCGATGGACTGGTTAACCGATGGTAATGGACTGGTTAATGGACTGTAATTTCAAAAACCGATATTAATGGACTGGTTAATGGACTGAGGCTAATGGACTGGTTAACCGACCATGCTCACCCCTACGGTTCGGTTCAATACCGAAATAACCGAAAACCGAAATTTTAATATTTGGACGAGCCGAACCGATATAATACAATAACCGAATTCAAACCGAACCGATATTTTCGGTCGGTTTGGTTCGGTTAACCGAAAAACCGAAATTTTAAAATTATAATTAAAATAATTCTCTAAAAATTATAAAAAATTACAAATTATAAAAATTAAAATTAAAAAATTCAAATTAAAAAATATACATATATTTAATTTGAGTTAAATCCACTTATATTAAATTAAAAAATACAAAAATATTGTTTATTTTAGTAAAAAATGAAAAATATATATGTATTATTATAAGTTCGGTCGGTTCGGTTTGTTATCGGTTTTTACCTTTCAAAACCGAATCGAAATAATCGAAATTACGTTATTTTTGAAACCGGACCGAAAAACCGAACCAAATTAAAATTTCGATCAGTTTGGTTCGGTTTGAACCGAAATTTGCTCACCCCTATTTGGGATCCAACTGTGTTCTGCTTAAAGAAAAAGAAGTAGAAGAAATAATAAATAAATAAATAAAATTAATTTAAATATGAACACCTGTCTTAATCTAAATGGTGTCTTAATCAATTAAAATTTTATATTTATTTATTTGTTAATCTTAATATTTTATATTCAATCAATTAAGATTTTGTATTTATTTATTGCATAATTTTTAAAATGTAGGTGCTAAGATGAATATTGTTTATAAGTTGAAAGAGGTTTACCCATTTGTTTTTGGATTATATACAAATTGAGTTGTATATAAATTATCCATAAATCGGTCGGAAAAGCTCAAATATGGCAACTCAAAGCAGCTTCTTGGCTCTCCTTCTTTGCTTAGTGATTAAAAGGAGCGTAGCTTCAACACCCAAATACGACCCCGTTTTCCTTAATCGCAGCAGTTTCCCCGCTGATTTTCTTTTTGGGACTGCATCAGCGTCTTACCAGGTTAATTTTATTTTAAGCTTCTTTTCAGTTATTTCAGCTACACTGAAATTATAGGAAATTAAGATTTTATTTTTACATTTATTTTGCAAAAACATGCTAATATTAGTACGTATGTTTTATTTTCTTTTTCTTTTTCAATCTTCAGTATGAAGGGCAGCCAGTGAAGGTGGTAAAGGTCCAAGTATATGGGATACTTACACTCATAAACATCCAGGTCTTCTTTCTAACTTTTTACTTACCAAATCAAACTCTATGTCATCTGCAGCAGGTCTGTGTTCATCTGGATTAAGTTCTATCGTAAACTAATTAAATAATTAAATGATAACTTGAATCATATTATATATATCGGAGTTATTTTATACTCCCTCAATTCACAAATAAATAAATAATTATTTTTTTTCTTTTTTTCACTAAAATTAAAAAAACTCATTGATTTTAGTATTTTATTAATTGGCAATTTCAAAATAAGAAGTGATAAATGTTCGATTGAAAGTATAAAGCTACTTTGAAAATTGAACAAATATCTATTGTAATATGGACAAATTTATATACAAAAATAAAGGGTAAATTCATATACAACCTCTGAGCTTGTCAACAAAAAATCGTTTGAGCACCTAAATTCTAAAAATGACCATATAAGCACCTAAACTTGATTTTAAAAAATAAATACACACAAAAGTTGACTAGGTCAAACGCGTGAAATACACTTAATTACAAGAGCGTGAACACGTTAACTTCTTCCTCGCTCCCCCTTCCTCACCACCTTCTCTCCCTCCGATTCCTCCTTCTCTGACTCCAGCCCGCCTTTTCTTTTTCTCCTCAAATTCCACCTGTCTCCTCTTTCTTTCCATCTCGATTCCCTCAAATCTCTCCCTTGCAACTCTCAAATCTCCTTCCTATTATGAGAATGACATGGTTCTTTAGTCAGTCTTGGATCGAATAGTTTTTAGATCCTGAATTCAAGGCTTTAGTGCCAATTATTGAACCCACTACAAAAAAACAGAGAATTAGCGAAGAAAATTTCCACCGCTAATTCCTTATATTCCGTGCTAATTACTTTTAACGACAAAACGACTAACCGTCGCTAATCGGTGGTCGCAAGGAATTTTGCAACCAAAACTTAAAATAGTCGCTAAAATAGCGACTGCAAATTCAGTCGCTAAAAACCAAATAATCCGTCGCTAAATAATTCTAAATTAGTCGCCGTAAATATTAAAAAATATTAGCGACAAAAAATTCCGTCGCTATTCCGTAACAAAAATTATTATTTTTTTTAAAAAAAAATTCAATTTCATTTATTATTATTATTATATCAAAAATTTAATTTATATAAATAATAATTATACAATATTATTAACAATACTATTAATTTAAAAATATAATATTATAAAAATATATTAAATTGTACAATTAAAAGTGTAAATGATCGGTTCGGTTCGATTTTAAACGGAACCGAATAGATCGAAAATCGAACTTATATGTAATAAAATAAACCATTTAAAATAAATAAAAGAAAAATAACATACATAAATTTTCATATTATGTTCCTAATAAATACTAAGCAAAATTACATTAAAAATAAATATACATAAATTACATTAGATGTTGCCTATGATTTCGTAGTTTTATTGGTCACGGACTGATTTTGCGTTTCAACTAGAGGTCTAAAATAAAATAAAAATAAAAATAAGTAAAGCAACAATATATGTAAATTACACAGTAAATCCAAATGAATTAATCTCCAAAAATTAATAATAAGAACAAAGTAGTATAATAATAATTATGTGTTAACAGTATTTTTGTATAAAGACTTCTAACATACAAAATAACCTATATTTATTCTACTTTTTCAATTCTAGTACCAATTAATCAAATGCAAGATACTCTTTTTAATAATAAAAATAACTACAAACATGTGCATTTCTTTTCATTATCTCATGCTGTGTATAACTCATCAGTTCACTAACATGATAAGATTGTGATCTAATTCTAAGACATAGCAAGTAGAATAGTATAATCCATATCCTTGTATCATGCTCTGTCTTTTATCCAAAGTTCCAAACCAATAATGTCGTCAGTATTAGCCAAATGGTAATAGGTTCACAACTAAACAAATAGAACAGTATAAGAACATAAATTATACGATAAATTCCTCTCTGAAATTAACTTACATCCAAACATAGCTTAATTAGATAAAATAACGTCAATAAAAACTAAAATGGATGACTCAAAAGACCAAATTCACCAAATCCAGTAATCTAATGGAAGCAAGAATAAAGAAGAACTATCATACAAGAATTACAAATAGGTATTACAAACCCCAAATTAGAAATGCTAAGTACCTTGCTAATTACACTTCCTGATCAAAGCTATTACAAATTTACAACAATTCAAATAGAACACGCTAAATAACTTAAATCGAAATTAAAGCTAACTTAACCAATTTTTGTGTGCAAGCAATTAACTTAACCAATAGCAAAACCATAGGAGACAATTTCTGGACCAGTAGCATAAACAAAAATCCAATTATCAGACTGCAATTTTTATACCAGTAGTATAAACAAAACGCTAATTGTTATATCAGTTGCTCATAGCACAAATTAGTTGCTCAATCTAAAGTAAAAGACAAGATTAAAATAGAAATTAAAGAAATCAAATTAAACAGTTCTTAGTGACAAAAAATTGCATTTGAGACTCTAAAAACTTATTATTTGAGGCGAGATTGAATTTGAAACTATATAGGGAGAGAGAATTTACAGTTTTTTTTCTGTCATTTTGGCTTGAAATTTCGTCGGTCACCGGAGACTCGCCGGAGCTCCACACTGGTGATGACACCACTACCGGAACGAAGCTCATGGTGTGGGGACTCTATTTCTGGTGGTCACACACCAGTACGCCCCGCCTTTTGACCGGAATCGCAGGTGAAAGCTTCGGTCCACCTCAACGTCGATCTCTTCATTGCCGGCGAGTGAGAAGGCAGGAGTTACACCGGAGAATTGCCTTGCCACCAGGAGTCGTCCGCCACCTTGCGTGTCGCCAGCAGTCGCCGGAGCAAGCAGAAGAAGGTTCGGCCTTCTCTCTCCAAATCGGGTCTATCTTCGCGAACGGGAGACCTGATCGGTTGGGTTGGCCAGCGTTGCGAAGAACGGCGGTCCGATTGATGGGTGTCGAATCCAACAAAAATAAAATTCTACTCTATAAATATTTATAGCAAAACATGAGTAGAGTTGTCTCCCAAGAGATTGATCGAATTATTAAATCTGAATTTTGCTTATGAAACAAGAAAAAGAAAAGGGGATTTTTGTTTATGAAAAATAAAATTAAAACAAATAAATCATAAAGTAGAAAATTAAATAGAGTAAATCAGATATTAAAAACTTCTAGTCAAAGGCGGAATATCTTGGTTATGATTCATTCAAACTGATCATTGAATACAATTGGATAAATTCCTACTTCTTCAAATAAATTGGTTATGAATACTAACAAGCTCTAGTATTCTGCTCTTCCTTAATATTAATTTCAAAGTGATAAGATCAGCTGATAAATCTTATTTCTCAACAACCACTAAACAAGCTCTTAGGATTTAATTGAGAAATAGCATTAAGAATTAGAAAAGCTACCAATTCCAATCAATAATATACAAGCTCGATTATTTAGATTGGACCAAATAAATTCACCCACACTAAAGTCAAAGATTCAATTCAATGAGTGCACAGATCTGCTACTTCGCCAAATCAAATAAACAATTACGGATTTACAAATTTGACTAGCAATATTTATTCAATCAAAATCAGACGTCAATAATTTTAATTGAACAAAATATCATTAAGTATAGAAAATGTTCAGATATTTGAGAAGAGAAGACAATGAAAACAAATCCTCACAATTTATTCATGAATCATACCTTAATATTCTTGACTAGAAAAGAAAATTCAGCCACTCATGGCTTGCAAAAACTATCAATTAAAAATAAAGAAAGCTAAATTCAAAGTATCACTGACATTCAAGATATCCTTTCCTTCATCACAAGATCCTATTTATAGAAAATTTAGATTAGGAAATTGATCATTTTCCTCAGGAACTTTTTCAGAGGTCCAATTTTTCTGCCAAAAGTCGGGTAGAAGATCTAGCTAAATTGATTTCCAATAACAGCAATTCTTGAAAAATCCGCACTGCATAATTTATGCGTAAGCAACCATGGGCACATTTAAGTTTGATTTCATGTTGAAAATATGGCTCCGATTGTATTTTGACTTTTAGCTTCCATTCTTGACTTCCAATTTGATTTCTTTGATTCTCAGCTCCATTTCTTGACTTCCTATCAGCTCCAATTTTTGACTTTAAATTCCTACTTTTTTATTTATTTTTCCGATTGAGCATGAGTTCCTATTAAAAAATTGAATAGGAATTAAATCAAATATTTATTTTATCAAATAAGCACAAAATAGGAATTTTTTATGGAAAATAAATAGGAATAATTTGCTTCATCACCGATCACCATCGTCGTCGTCGCTGTGCACTCTCTCTCTCTCTCTCTCTCTCTCTTATGCTGTCTGGTCCCCTCCCACCTCCGTTTTCGTGACTCCCCTGCTCACTCTCTCTGTTTTTCTTCATTTCACCGATCATTCTAGACTTAAGGGATTTATGTATTATTATTCACTTTGTCTATTTTTTTATTTTTTTTCATTCATTTATTATACGTCTATTTAATTAAAATAATTCAAATATTTATTTAAGTAATGTTAAAAGAAAAATCCAGATCTTATGGGTCTATATATATATATATATATATATATATATATATATATATATATATATATATATATATACACACACACACACACTATATTTGACTATTTATTTAGCTATAATTAAATATATTTAGCTATAATTTTGTAGATTAAAAAAAATTCAGATCATTTGGGTCAATATTGGCATTTGGTAAATTTTTAGCCTATCGAATTACTAATTACAACATCGAAAATTTTCGGGATATTACATATCTAATGCAGCGAAAGTATCCGAAACAAAAGAATTTTATCCAAAATCATGAAGTTTTTCCCCAAACTAGGGAAACAAACAATTCATATGAAAAAAAAAATAAAATTAAGAAAATACCCTAAACTTCAAATTGAAAAACGAAAGGCTAAACGTTATTTTTTAAAGTTCGAAATGGGCTGATACAAAGAGCTATGCCCTGTAACAGTCGACCGGCTTGAAACGAGGTTTCTGAAAATATATTATAATAAGCAATCTGACACCTGTAGCAAAAATTATAGTAAAACAAAAAAAACAGAACCGATTAACGACAATTGACCCGTTCAGCTCACTCCAAATACTGAAAATCTAATTCGTCCACATCAATATCTACTGTGATACTATTCACAACTCAGAAATTGCCGGGACGTTACAATATATACATACATATATTGAAGCAGCGAAAGTAGCAAATTAGAAAAACTTAGAAAATTCGATAAAATTTAGAATAATTCTTAATTTTTCAAAAAATAACAAAGTCAAATTTATTAATTCAAAACCCAAAAATAGTATCAACATATATTATTTAATAAATTTTTTTATTAATTTCAGTTCACCCATCTAATATTTTCATTAAACTTTTAAATACTTGAATAATAAAAAATTTATTTTAGACAAATTAAAAATAAAATCCATAATATAAAACGATTACAAGCTAAAAAATACAATTAAAAAATTTATCTTAATCAATGAAAAGTACTAAAAAAATTATTAAATTTTATTTACAATTGTTTTAATTATATATTTTCAATATTAAATGTTAATTTTATCAGAATTAGCAAAGACAATGAATTTCAATATAATTTTATGTGTATGCAAAAATAATAAAAATAATTAATAATTATAAGGATGTATGCATATTTTTATTAATATTATAATAAATTTAACGACGATATAGTGACAGATTATTCCGTCATTAAAATGTCACTTTAATTCCCAAAAATTATTTTCATATTTAAAAATTTGAAAATTTTTTAGCGATAGAAATATTAGTCGCTAATTAAAGTGTGTTTAGCGACAACAAGTTTAGTCGCTAAATCCGTCGCAAATAAAATCGCTAAAATTGCTTCCAAAATTTAACGATTGATATTGCCGTCGCTAATTTGGCGACTGTTTTTTTAGTTGCTAAATTAGTCGCAAAAATTAGCGACGAATGTTTTAGTTGCTAAATAGTCGCAAAAAAAGGCGCTGTAAATTGTCGCCAAATTTAGTTACGGATCTATATTTCCGTCGTTATTCCGTCACTAAAATTGAAAAATGGTCTTTTACGACTAATTCTGAATTCCATCGCAACTCAGCGATGGAAAGTTGTCTGTCGCTAATTTGAATTTTTTTTTGTAGTGACCAATCTTGAACAGCCTCTATTAACAATCTTTGCTTCAATTGATGAAGTGATGAATGAAGTTCCTGTTTGCTTTCTTGATTTGTAATAGACCATAGATTTATTTAGTCACAGAGATAAGCAAGCAAAAAGGAATCTTTTTGGTACCCAGAAACAATATATGGAATCTTAAAAACAAAAAGGAAGGAGTTGGGAGTTCAAATATGATTATGAATACAATTAGATAGAGAGTTGACATGATAACAATATTGGTTGTCAAACGTGTGATTGGAAGCTTTCACAATCAATCAAAGAGAATAAACGCAAAACTCCAAAATAAAACCCACCAATCTACATAATCCATAATCATATTCTCTGTTTTAAACTTTCCAATTTGTGTCTGAGATTATCAAACTTTAACTATGGCCACTGAAACTGAGAGACTTCACATTCTTCTCGTTCCTTAATGGCACAAGGCTATATGCTTCCAATTTTTGATGTAGCCAAACTCTTAACAGCTAGAAATGTTAAAACCACCATTATCACAACACCAACAAATTCATCCACCTTCACCAAATCAATTTAAAATTCCTCCACAAAAATCAACCTCAAGATCATCAATTTCCCCTCTAAAGAATCGAACTTACAAGAAGTACATGAAGCCAGAGTCTCGGGTGCAGAGGACGAATTCGATCCGCAAGAGGTAAAGATCCGGATAAGAATTAGAGAGTTGGATACAAGAGACGTTGAGCTCAAGTTGACCTTTGTGAGTGAAACTGAACTCATCGAAGGGGATAATCGGGCGGTCATCGTTAGCGATTTCGGAGAAACGGATCTCGGCGAAACAAAAAGAACAGAAAAGAGAAGCAATTAAAAAGAAGAGAAAGAAGCAAGCCATGGATATGAGAAACAAAGAGAAAGAATTCTCAGATCTGAGAGAAAGAATTCTCAGAAACAAGGAGAAAGCTTGTAGTGGTGGTGGTAGGGCAGAGTTGGAGATGGAAGTGTTTCTCTCTGCTATTTTTTATGTTTATCTTTTTTTTTTTCCTTGACACGTGTCTTAATATAACAAGTTGATTTTTCACGTCAGCGCGTTTGTATCTCACACGCATTTTATATTTCAGTCAACTGCGATTTTGTGTTTATTTGTTACGTAAAAATCAAGTTTAAGTGCTTATGTGGTTATTTTTAGAGTTTAGGTGCTCAAATGATTTTTGCTGGTAAGTTCAGGGACTGTATATGGGTTTACCCAAAAATAAAAGTTAGCAAGTTGAGAGTGAATTTCTAGGAAAATTAAATTGTATTGACTGGCCTTTACAACTATGAAGTCAAGCCTTGAAAAATATTTTGGCGTTTTCTCATAATAATAATAATAATAATTATAAAATAATTAACCGTTTACAATAGTTAAGTATTATATAATTGATTTCGGATATTCGGGCGGATTTATTTGGCCTATATATAATCAATTTAGTAAGTAATTAAAATTAAGTTAGTTTAGCATAATTTATCATGAGTTTATTATATATGTGCATGTGTGTGATTTTGCGGAGAAAGTTCATACATATATGTGATTTATCATATTGAATTGAATGTCTGATCAATTAATTAATTAATCTTTGAATTTCATACTCTATATATTTGCAATAATAATTCAAATGGCAAAACCACAGAGAGAATAGCAGATCATAGCAATGGAGATGTGGCTATTGATGCATATCATCGTTACAAGGTAAAACACCGTGGGATTAATGAAATCGATAAATAACGATATCATCAAAGATAATAAAGTTAAATTTTAAAAAAATATATATATCTTATGTCTCTTGTTTGAATCTTTCCTTTTAGCAATTCATTCATTCTCAGCATTTTCAAGGAATTACTAATTAATTCCATATTATATTACAGGAAGATGTTGGGATTATGAAAGAGATGGGTCTAGATGCTTACAGATTTTCAATCTCATGGTCAAGAATATTGCCAAGTAAGAGTAGTCCAAGGAGATTACTGTTAATTATGAGTACTCATCCAGAATTTTTGTTTGGTAATCTTCAATTTGAATGTTAACTAAACTAAAAGTTACATAAATTATTCAGAAGGAAAGCTGAACGGGGGTGTGAATAACGAAGGAATCAAATACTACAACAACCTCATCAATGAGCTTCTAGCCAACGGTAACACTTTCATTTCATTTTTTTAACCAGTTCTATAGGAAAACATTATCATTTGAACATAATCATATCATTTTAATTCGTTAATTTTGCAGGAATTCAGCCCTTTATAACTCTATTCCATTGGGATCTTCCCCAGATCTTGCAAGACGAGTATGATGGTTTTTTTAGCCCTAAGATTGTGTAAGTTAAAAAAAAAAAAGACTTTTAAATTTTTTTAATTTACTTATAATCAAAATTAGTTATTAACTAATTATATTATCATAGAGATGATTTCCGAAATTATGCGGAGATTTGTTTTAGAAATTTTGGAGATCGAGTAAAACATTGGATCACATTGAATGAGCCATGGAGCTATAGTATGGGGGGCTATGCCACGGGCATGTTTGCACCAGGTCGTTGTTCGGATTGGCAAAACCTGAATTGCTTAGGTGGAAATTCTGCAACTGAGCCATATATTGTAGCCCACAACCAGCTTCTTGCTCATGCAGCCGCTGTAAAGTTGTACAAACAAAAGTACCAGGTTTAATTTTATTAATTAATTACTTCACGGCCAATAGAAATACCATGATTTTATGTTGGGATTATTATATATTTTGTTCGGAATTATTAATAATTAATCAATAATGTTTGAAATTAAAATTTGCAGGGTGTTCAAAAAGGAGTGATAGGGATAACATTAATATCTCACTGGTTTGTGCCTTTCTCGAATGCCAAACATAACAAGAATGCTGCACAACGAGCTCTTGATTTTATGTTTGGATGGTATGTAATATGTATGTATGTCTACATAAATTAATAATCTTACTTATATACATTAAATATATAAAATTAGATCATAATTAACAATATTAAATATATTTTTTTTAGGTTTATGGATCCAGTGACATACGGTGACTATCCAAATTCATTAAAATCTGCAGTTGGAAACAGATTGCCCAAATTCTCAAAGGAACAATCCGAAATGCTAAAAGGGTCAATTGATTTTCTTGGATTAAACTATTATACAACTAATTACGCAGCTTATATGCATAGATCTAACGTTGTCAATCTCAGTATCATCACTGATTCTGGCGTTAATCTTAGAAGTAAGCGTGAATTCTATAATTTCCAACCGCATAATTTCCATGTTTTAATACTAACAAATAATCTATGATTTTTGTTGTGTGTGCAGCCGAGCGTAATGGAATTCCTATTGGTCCTAGGGTACGTATTACCTCATAATTTCAATAAAACAATTGAATTCTCTTAATTAGCTATATTTGTTGTATTTAAATGATCATTTTTGCAGGCAGCTTCAGATTGGCTCTACATTTATCCAAGGGGAATTAGAAATCTTCTGCTCTATACCAAAAAGAAATATAATAACCCGCTTATTTACATCACCGAGAATGGTAATTAAATACATTATTAATCCGTTTATTATACTAACCTATATTTATATATAATTAACATAAATTAGTAAATAATATCTGTTTCCACTAATCAGGTGTTGATGAGTATAACAATGGCACACTCAGTTTAGAGGAACAATTGGTGGACAATATGAGGATTGATTACTACTTTCGCCACCTTTCTTTTCTTAAAACAGCAATTAAGTAAGTTACATTTTGGCTATTAAAGATTCATGAGCAAAACCAAGACCCATAATTTAATTTAACTTTTGTTATTTTCCTAAATTGGAAAAGGGATGGTGTCGATGTGAAAGGATACTTTGCTTGGTCGTTACTGGATAATTTTGAATGGAGTTCAGGTTATACGGTGCGTTTCGGCATCAACTATGTGGATTATAAAGATGGATTAAAAAGGCATCCCAAACTTTCAGCTCATTGGTTCAAGAAATTTTTAAAGAAGTAGAGATGTCAACAAACTTGTTTCCTTACAAAGTAATCAAAACAATGTTATTATTGTTGGTTTATATAACTTTTTTTAATAAATTAATACTCTATAGAAGTTAAATTAAATACATGGTATAAAATAGGACAAAGGATTTAATTCCCTCCTATAATTAATTTCGGGAAAAATGCATATCTCCACTGTAGGAGTAATTTAAAAGTAACATCAGTTTTTTTTTTTTTTTATATGTCACCAAAGATCTAAATATTACGTATGAGTAGATCAGATCACTATTTTCTTAAATTCGGATTTGAACTATTGGATGCACACCTTTAGTTGCTAGTAATTAAAACTATTAAATTTTGACTCAATTTAAAAATTCAAGTTGAATTCACTTTAAAATAGTGATATGAATTTGAAAAAACCTGAATAGAGTCGAACTTAATTTAAATTCAAAAAGTTCACTCGAAAACACTTAAAATTGAATCCAAATTGTGACTCGATAGTTTTCATTTAAATTTTATTTTATATCATATATATTTTATAAATTACAGTTTAATATTTTATATATATATATAAATATATTAACATTATATTATTTTATTTATATTTTTATGTCAATTTTCATATAAAAATTAGATTTAATTAAAAAAATAAATTTTTAATTATTTAAATTTTAAGCAATAAATAAATGATAAAAGAAACAGAAATCGACCAAAATTTAATATCAATTTAGTTAGCATATATATATATTATCAAAATTTCAAATACCTGACTTTTCAATATTTTTTTCTTTTATCTGTTGCTCATCCTCTTATTCACCGTACTCTTTGTTTCACTTTACTTCCATCCTAATTGAATTTTTAGTTTTAGCATTAAAATGACATAATTTTACTAATAATTTGATCAATTTAATTTTAATATTTTTTAAATTATAAAAATCGAATAGATATAATTAAATTTTTATTTTAAAATAAAATTAAATATATTAAATTATTTTCTATTTGATACGTTTTTATTTTTAGTTTAATTTGTCATCAGATTTATTTTAAAATCCTACAAATTGGCACTCTATGTCGAATATTCTTGAGTTAGAATTTATTAAGAATCACTGAACCCTAAAAAAGCTCTGCTACAGTCAAATATGGCAACTAAAGGCAATTTATTGTCTCTGCTTCTGCTTGCTCTTAGCTTAGTAATTGATAGTAGCGTAGCATTGACACCCAATTACGACCCCATTTTCTTTAATCGCAGCAGTTTTCCGGCAGCTTTCCTTTTCGGCTCAGCCTCGTCGGCTTACCAGGTTAATTAGTTTTGTTTTAGGTTGTTTTTTTACTTGCTTTTTCACCTACATTGAAATCATAGCATAGGTTTGTTCAGATCCATGCTGATGTATACGTCTTTCATTTTCTTTTTCAGTATGAAGGAGCAGCCAATGAATTTGGCAGAAGTCCAAGCATATGGGATACTTACACTCATAAATATCCAGGTACTCTTTCTACCTAACATTATCATTTCCAAAATCAAATTATTGATGGCTTGTTCTACCTGTTATTAATGCAATTTCTGTACTTTAATCATGTCTTTATTTTGTTATTTTAATTGCTCGATGCAGCTACTTAGTGTCCTTTTTTCTTGTTGAACTTTGATTTGTGTTTGGCCTAAGCAAGAAAATTTAAGAATTTCTAGTTGAATAAACTGTGGGTGCGAGTTCCCTATCTGCCTATCAACTGCTTCATAAAAGTTCCCTTAGAGACTTGTTTCTCTTCTCTCAGACTCATTGTATTAGCATCTTCATGAATATGTGTTTGCATAAGAAAAAACGTAACTGACATGAGTGAATTGAGGTGTAAAAGACGAATTTTGTGCTTGTGATTGTGAATGTGAGTGGGCCATAGAAAGAGTTTCAGGAATTACAGTGGCACAGTGTATAGTAATTTAGTGTCATAACGTGCTGATGAGAATTAATATGTACAAAAGTTAATTCTACTAATCACTGATAATTTAATCTGGTTCTTTTTTTTTTTTTTAAAAAAAAAACTTTGTATTTATCAGTATTTTTAATAAAAATTCATGTGGTGAAAATGACAAAAAATAGCAGATCATAGCAATGGCGATGTGGCCATTGATGCATATAATAGATACAAGGTAAAAGCCTGTGGCATTTGCATTTAAGATGAAAGTTTTCTGAGAGTAATTTTATTCTGATTTGCTTGTAATCACAAATTTGGTATATATGTTACAGGAAGATGTTGGGATTATCAAGGAGATGGGTCTAGATGCTTATAGATTTTCAATCTCCTGGTCAAGAATATTGCCAAGTAAGAGTAATCCAAGCAGATTATTGTTAATTATGAATATTAATCCTGAATTTTTGTTTCCTAATCTTCAACTGAATGTTAACTAATTAATGTTTCATTCAACTAATTATTAAATAAATAAATTATTCAGAAGGAAAGTTAAATGGGGGTGTGAATAAAGAAGGAATCAAATACTACAACAACCTCATCAATGAGCTTCTAGCCAACGGTAACAATTTAAGTTCATAATTTTTGTGTCTAATTTCTAGTCAAACATTATCATATAAAAGCAATTAACTCATTTTGGCAATTCGCTTCTTGTCATGTGCAGGAATTCAACCCTTTATAACTCTGTTCCATTGGGATCTTCCCCAGGCCTTGCTAGATGAGTATGATGGTTTTCTTAGTCCTAAGATCGTGTAAGGCACCCACCTTATTACAAATCATCAAATATTAGTTACTTTTTCTTGTCGATGTTCTTTTTAACTGATTTCATATGGTTTGATGGAGATTCAAATTTAAGATCTCACAATTTTGAGATGAAAATTAGTACCACTAAGCTAAAATTTATTTCCTATGTTCATTTTAACTGTGAAGAAATAATTACTAACAATTGTCATCATAGCTCACGCAAAAATACCAGCCTGTTAAAAAAATTATAAATTTCTGCTTACAATTGAATTATATTAACATGTGTTTACATTATAGAGATGATTTTCAAGATTATGCGGACATTTGCTTTAAAAGTTTTGGAGACAGAGTAAAGCATTGGATCACATTGAATGAACCAGGGAGCTATAGCATGGCCGGCTATGCACTGGGCATAGCTGCACCAGGCCATTGTTCAGAGTGGCAAAAATTGAATTGTTTGGGTGGGAATTCAGCAACTGAGCCATATATTGTAGGTCATAACCAACTCCTTGCTCACGCTGCTGCAGTAAAATTATACAAACAAAAGTATCAGGTTCATTAGCTCTCATATCCTCTACATAGTTATTGATTTCTTCAAGTCAAATACCATGTTCAAGAATGTTATCATGTAATGCATTTCATGGTAAAACTCTTCTATTGGTTTCAGACCCACATTTAATCTCATTATTTTATTAATTAAGGGTGAAGGCCAGAAATCATTTGATCTTAAAAATCATAATGAACAAGTGCAAATTTTGATTTGATAGTTGAGACTGCACATCTTGTACTTCACAGTGAAAACTTTTAATTTTTCAACAAAATGTGATGGAGTACTCCGAGGATTATTAAGCCTTAAAAAATCCTATGGAGAAAATCAGCAGTTAATTACTATAACCAAAATGTGAATAATTTTGCAGATGGTTCAGAAGGGAGTGATAGGGATAACAATAGTGTCCCATTGGTTTGTGCCATTCTCAGATTCCAAGCATGACAAAAAGGCTGCAAAGCGAGCTCTTGATTTTCTGTTCGGATGGTATGCATGTCTTTACAAATTACTTAATTTGACATCTTCTTTTAAGTTTAGGATGAATGCTTAATCACTGTACCTTAATATTTTTTTAATGGATAGGGGTATGATAGTGCTGCAATTACTTTTTCAATCTTACAAAGTTTGTAATCCTATGACCTTATTTCTGCAGATTGTTTACCAGTCTTTTTAAAAAGAAAAAAACAAATTATAATGTCACAGGTAGCTGATTTGCCCAGTTCTAGCAAATACCCATATTTTTTTTATATTATCTTATAACATAATTAATAGGACTACTCTTAACTTTTCAAGTTGTCATCTTTGATTTAAGGTGTAAAAAATTTACGTGTTGGATCAAATCCCTTCTTGTGGAGATCTGTTTGTATAGTGATTCTGCTACTTAAGCGAGAGACAAAATAATGCAGTTAAAGGAACAAAGCTTGATTACTTAATCATTGCTTTGTCAGGAGCTCTCCAGTTGTTAGTCTGAATCTAAAGTGTTTGTAAATATGCGGTATATACCTATCAACCAATCTTGTGCCTACGATGGTGGTGGGGAAGAGAGGGATTTTTGTGACACCCTTAGATAGGAAATGATGCAGCCAATTGAGGGATGCCTAATTGCTTTTACATTTTCTTGCTTCACGTTTTTATAATCGTCCATAAGACACTTAATGGCCTATGTTGTACATACTAACTATAATTTTATCATAATTTAATCACAAACTAGGAACTTCAAGGAGAATATTAATTTCTGTTTTTCCAGGTATATGGATCCAGTGACTTATGGTGACTATCCACACACATTAAGGTCTCTAGCTAGAAACAGATTGCCCAAATTCTCAAAGGAGCAATCTAAAATGCTAAGAGGGTCAATTGATTTTCTTGGATTGAACTATTATACAGCTAATTACGTAGCTTATATGCATACATCTCCTGTTAATATTAGCATCATAACTGATTCTCGAGCTATTCTTTCCAGTAAGCATGAATTTTATATTGTCCAACTATTTTCACAATTGAATTGTCTTTTCTATTTCAATTTCTTGACATCAACTATCCATGATTTTTGCTGTGTGTGCAGCCGAGCGTAATGGAATTCCCATTGGTCCTAAGGTGTGTATAATCAAATTAAAATAAACCCTTTTGTTGTTTCAAAAATAAATTGGAATTGGTCTTTTTCTTTCAAGATATAATTATATTCTTCTCTTTTAAATGATAATAATTGCAGACCAGTTCAAATTGGCTCTATGTTTATCCAAGAGGAATTAGAGATCTTCTACTCTATGTCAAAAGGAAGTATAATAATCCGCCTGTTTACATCACTGAGAATGGTAAGTAAATTCTAACATGGTATTTACTTGATAAGATAAATATTAATTAAAATATAATGTATTGCTTTGTTAAATGAGAAACTGAAATTGACACATAAAAGTAGTCATCTTGTACGTATGGTAAGTTTCACGTTACAAAGCTCAATATGGCGTATGCACTAGTTTCAAATAATAGTTTTCCTTCTTTTAAATCTAACCAATATCGAACGTAATACCTTTTCCCACTCATCAGGTGTTAGTGAGTATAATAACGCCACACTCACTTTGGAGGAGCAACTGGCTGACCATGCGAGGATTGACTATTACTATCGCCACCTTTCTTTCCTTGGACGGGCAATTGAGTAAGTTATATGTGTATACACTTTGTCTTTCTTTTCTGGATTCATGACCAAAACGAGGACTAATCATCTAATTTTGTGAACTGGAATAGGAATGGTGCCAACGTGAAAGGATACTTTGCTTGGTCGCTGTTGGATAACTTTGAATGGAGTTCTGGTTATACTCAGCGTTTTGGCATCAATTATGTGGATTTTAAAGATGGATTAAAAAGGCATCCCAAACTCTCAGCTCGATGGTTCAAGAAATTCCTCGAAAAATAGATATATTTACATCATGCAATTTATTGTCTTAATATTCAACAATAAAAGCAAAAATAATTACTCACAATAACACTGAGGACAGCGATTACTTTTGTTGCTTGAAGCTTCGAAGGCAAAGTAACAATGATGCTTCATGTTTTTTCAGGAAAATATTCCATTCTTCTTCTATAGGATCCTCATCTGGCATTTTAATCCTGGCAATTGGCCTATCAGGAAAATAACCTGCAAATGCATATTGTCCAAAGTTGATTGCAGCATGGTGGCCTGAGGGTACCCAGGCTATAATTGTTGTGGGAACTCGGTTAATTTTTACTAAATTCATCTCGACTACTATTGAGCAGGTGAATAAAGTGTAAACGGTTGTACTGAAAAATCACACAAGGTAAAATTTTTAAGAAAAACCGGAGGGGTCACAAATGATTTCACTTAAAATTCAATTTTCTTAAACAGAATTTTCATAAGTAATTTAATAGTACAATAATTTACTAATAATATACCCGACAATAGCTATTAAATAGACAAATAAAGAACACTTGAATTTAACGAAATTCGGTCAATTATACATACGTTCTTGGACACTATTAAATTATATTTCACTATTTCAAAAAAGTAATACAAGTGAAATATTTATTCAAGAGAGAAAGAATTATTGGTTTAGGAAAAATTGGCAATTTTGGGATGAGAAAACTAATCAAATGAAACTTGCTTATATAAGTGATCAAACTTTTTAACTTCCTTTGAATTCCCGATGTGGGATTCCCAATTTTAGTTGCCAAATTGAATTGTCAACTTTTGTGAGCCACAAAATCAACAAATCTCCACCTTGGCGAACTCCATATCTTGAAATCTTTCACAAAATTCAACTTTAGTACTGTCACCAAATGCGTTTCAAAACGCTCAACTTTAACTTTTAACAATATTAATCAAGTTCAAATAATGTTGCAACTTGACCGCAGTCACTACTTTTGTAAACATATCAGCAGGATTCTCAGTGGTTCTAATCTGTTGGATTATTACTCCACCTTCTTGCAGAACCTCTCGTACAAAGTGATAACGAATATCGATATGGTTCGTCCTTTCATGGTAAACTTGATTTTTTGCCAAAAGAATAGCACTCTATCACAATACATTTTGATGTGCTTCTGTTGAACCCCTAATTCACCAAGTAACCCATGAAACCAAATTGCCTCCTTCACAGCCTCTGTAACTGCCATATACTCTGCCTCCGTAGTGGACAAAGCAACTGTTGACTGTAAAGTAGACTTTCAACTAACTGGTGCTTTCGCAAGAGTAAACACATAACAATAGTTGATCGCCGTTTGTCCAAATCACTAGTGTAGTCGGAATCACAATATCCAACTACACATTGACCATCTTGACCATCCTGTCCAAATATACATCTACGATATTCAGAATGTACCGGAGAATTAATTTCACAGTTTGCCAGTGCTCCTTTCCATGATCATGCATATACCTGCTTACAACCCCAACTGCCTGTGAAATATCAGGTCTTGTATACACCATAGCATACATCAAGCTACCAACAGTATTTGCATATGGTACTTTTGCCATGTATTCTCGTTTTGCTTCATTCTTTGGAGACAAAGATGCACTGAGTTTGAAATGAGGAGCAAGAGGAGTACTAACAGGTTTTGACTTTTCATTCATGCCAAAACGTTTTAGCACTTTTTTCAAATACTGTTTCTGAGTCAAACAAAGTCTTCCCAATTCCCTATCTCTGCTTATCTCCATACCGAGAATCTTCTTGGCTTCACCTAGATCCTTCATTTCAAACTCCCTGTTCAACTGAGTCTTTAACTTCGCAATCTCTAACAGACTCTTAGAAACTATCAATATATCATCAACATAAAGAAGAAGGTATATGTAGGATCTGTCTTGTAGCTTGCGCAAATACACAAAATGATCATATTTTCTTCTTGTGTACTTTTACCCCATCATAAACTTGTCAAATCGTTTGTACCACTGGCTCAGAGATTGCTTCAATCCGTACAATAATTTTTCAAGTTTGTACACCATATTCTCTTTTCCAGCAACTTTAAATCCTTCGGGTTGAACCATATAGATTTCTTCCTCCAAGTCTCCATGTAAAAATGCAATTTTCACATTCAACTGAACTAGTTCCATATCCAATTGTGCTACCAAAGGCAACAAAATTCGAATAGAGGAATATTTTACAACTGGAGAAAAAACTTCATTATAGTCAATTCCCTCCGTCTGAGCGTAGCCTTTAGCCACCGGCCTTATTTTGTAGCGAACATCATCCTTGTCAGGAAATCCATCTTTCTTTACATATACCCATTTGCACCCAATTGCCTTCTTTCCCTTTGGAAAACTAGCTAGCTTCCACGTATGATTCTTATGAAAGAATTGCATTTCATCATTCATGGCTTTTCTCCACTTTTCTACTTCTGAACTTTTGACTGCTTCATTATAAGTGGTAGGAATGTCATCCGTTGTAATTTGAAATGCGTAAGCCACCATATCGACATAGCGAGCAGGCTTTTTGATTGTCCTCTTTGGCTTACTTAATGCAATTGATTCAGGTTGTACTGTGGAGGTTCTTGGGTTAAAACCTCTTCTTCATATGACTCCTCATCTACCATAGGAGTTTCTGCATCTGCTTCATCATTTGCTGGGCTAACAATTTTCCTTTCAAACTTCACCTGTTTTGGAGTACCATCTGTCTGCTTAATACTTTCATTTGTCACCTTTCTCAACATAGTAGATTCATCAAAGGTAACATCTCTACTAAAGATTATTTTCTTTAACTCTGGGCTCCAAAGTCGATATCCTTTCACACCAGAGGTGATCCCCATGAAAATTGCTATCTTTGCACGTGGATCCAATTTTGATTCCTTAATGTGATAGTATGCAGTGGAACTAAACACATGTAAGAAATTATAATCTGTAGCAGATTTTTCAAACCATTTCTCCAATGGCATTTTTCCACCAATAGCACTAGATGGTAGGCGATTAATAAGATGGCAAGCATATGTAACAGTTTCAGCCCAAAATTCTCTGCCCAACCTAGAATTGGACAACATACACCGAATTTTCTCCAGCAATGTCCGGTTCATACGTTCTGCCATCCCATTCTGTTGTGGTGTATTTCTAACTGTAAAGTGTCTGACAATGCCTTCATTTTCACACACTTTCATAAATGAAACACTCATGTATTCCCTGCCATTATCTGTTCGGAGATGCTTGATCTTTCGGCCTGTTTGAGTTTTCATCATCTTTTTCCATTTGAGAAAAACTCCTAGCACCTCATCCTTAGTCTTCATAGTATACACCCAAACTCTCCGAAAAAAATCATCAACAAAGGTCACATAGTAGTATTTTCTTCCCAAAGAAGTCGTCTTGGAAGGTCCCCACACATCAAAATGAACATAGTCCAAAATACCCTTGGTATCGTGGATTGCTGTTCCAAATTTCACCTTTGTCTTTTTCTCTTTTACATAGTGCTCGCAAAAATTCAATTTGCAAGTCTGAATTCCTTTCAATAATTCTTGTTTCACCAGGAGATTTAAGGATTTTTCGCCTGCATGCTCCAAGAACATATGCCATAACCTGGTTGCTTCTAACTCCTTTTCATCAGTAGAAACCACTGCTGTTGTACCAATAACAGTAGTACCTTGGTAGTGGCACAATTTGTTATTCTTTCAAATTCCCTTTAACACGACAAGTGCACTAAAAATTATCTTCATTACTCTGCCTTTTGCTCGTACCTCGAGATCATTTTCTTCTAGAGCTCCTACGAAAATGAGATTTTTTGACAAACTGAGCATATAACGAACATCCTTCAGGATTCTAATTGATCTATCATGGTTTTTCAAACGAATGGAACCAATCCCATGTATGGTGATAGGGACATCATTTGCTGTATAAACAACTCAATCTTTTAGTTCTCTAAATTCATAAAACCAATCCCGATTGGGACATATATGATGACTGCAGCTTGAATCAAGCAGTCATACACTAGAAGAGCTAGTTGAAGATGTAACAGTAAGTGAGAAATCCGAGTCTTCATCATTACATTCAGCTACATTTGAATTTTCAACAGCCTTTTCTTTATCAGGTTTGCCCTTATACTTCAGCTTCGGACAATTTTTTTTTTTCAGTGCCATTTTTCTCGACAAAAGACACATTCGTCTTTGTCCAATTTGGGCCTCGACTTAGATCTTCCTTTCTTTCCTTTAGTCTGGCTTTGCGACCGACCTTTCACTACTAAAGCTTCTATAGCTCCACTTGTGTTTTCTTTCTTGTCTTTCTTTCTCAGTTCATAACTATACAAGGCAACACAAACTTCACTGAGAGTCACAGCAACCTTCCCATGAAGTAGGGTCGTTTCAAGAAACTCAAACTGCTCAGAAAGGGATCCCAACAATATCAAAGCCAGATCTTCATCTTCAAATGTCACATCTATATTTAATAAATCAGCGACTAACTGATTAAAACTGGTAATGTGATCATTTATTGTGGTACCCGAAATATAATTGAAACGAAACAGTCTTTTCTTCATGTGGAGCTTATTCTGAATGTTTTTTTTTTCAAGAATTTTTTCTCCAGTGCCTTCATTAATTTACTTGCAGAAGTTTTTTTCGAGAAAACATACTTTTGCTCTTTAGAAAGGCACGATCGAATTGTACCACATGCCAAACGATTAAGTCTCTTTCATTCTTTCTCATCAACATCATCTGGTTTCTTTTCTTTAATGGTAATGTCTAGACCTTACTGAAAGAGAGCGTCTAGAATCTCACTTTGCCACATGCCAAAATGACCCGTACCATCAAAAATTTCCACCGCAACTCTTGCATTTGCCATAAAATTGGACGACGAAGAAGCAATGGATGGATTTGTCATTTCTGCTATAATTACTATTCAATAGCTGTCGATGCGAAATGCCAATAGCCCAAGAAAAAATTTTTTCTTATGTGGAAGATCAAACTACGTTGCAACCACAGAGCATACTAAGAAAGAATCTAGGGCCTGATACCAATTGTTGTGAAAACTCGGTTAATTTCCATCAAATTCACCTCAAATACTATTGAACAGGTGAATAAAGTGTAAACGATTGTATTGAAAAATCACACAAGGTAAAATTCTCAGGAAAGACTGAAGGGGTCACAAATAGTCCCACTTAAAATCTAATTTCTTTAAATAGATTTTTTCTAAGTAATTTAATAGCACAATAATTTACTAATAATATACCCGATAATAGCTATTAAATAGATAAATAAAGAACACCATAATTTAACGAGATTCGGCCAATTATGCCTACGTCCTCGGACACTACCAAATTATATTTCACTATTTTAAAAAAATAATACCAGTGAAATATTTACTAAAAAGAGAAAGAATTAAACTTGACAATTTTGGGATGAGGAAATTAATCAAATGAAGCTTGCTTATATAAGTGATCAAGCTTCCTAACTTCCTTTGAATTCTCTACGTGAGATTCCCAATTTTAGTTGCCAAATTGAATTGTCAACTTTTGTGAGCCACAAATAAGTCAACAATAATTGTAGCAATTTCAATTAGGTCCTTTGGTGTTTTGAGCGGAGGCTACCATGGTTCATCCTTCTTGTCACCAGGCCCTACGGATCGAATTTCTGCCCACCATGCTTGCAGCTCTTCATCGCCCTACAAGGCTTGGTTCTGGATAGTAGTGAGTTACATACACTTACTAACCCATGGCTTGATAATATCCCGTAATATTAGGCCATCATTAGCAAAAGGGTAGTCTTCAATTGTAAGTTTGAGGCCATGTGGAGCAGTGGGATCTTCAATAGTCATGCCCCTAATCACAATTTAACGTTAAAAATAAATAACATCGTAGAGAAAGTCAGAAGTGAAGTTAATTACCTGCTAATAAGGTATTTTGGTTAGTGCTTGACGATCAAACCGCCATAATTTATCAGATGCAACAGAGCTCCATTGAATATTTGCCGGGAGAGAAGGAAGATTCAAGGATAAAGGTTCAAGTTTGCCTTTAAAGTATTAAAAATTGTATATATTTTTTCTTTTAAGTATATTTTAACCAAATTTGCTTTTGAAATATTAAAAATAGTACGGATTTATTTTGTTACGTAATTGACTCAAATTTGAAATTGAAAATATTGAGAGTCCAAGTAATTAAGCAAATAGAAACATATATGACAAGCTAATTGAAGTTGCATAAGCTTATTACACGGACTATAAATTGATATCTTGTTTTAACTATCGAAAAATGGTTAAAATTTTTTTCCATCAAATATTTTCCGTTTGCCTACAGTCCAATTATTTTGACAAGTTTACTATTAGAAATTTTTATTATTTTTCAAGAGTTAAAATAGAGTGTCAATTTACAATATATATGTGACGAGTTTAGAGTCGTATTATTTTCAATTGCAAATTTGAGCTAATTATGTAATAATTAGCGCAAATGTTACAGGTGAGCAAAAGAAAAACAGGTTGATGCAGTTAATCAAAAAATCGATCTGATACTGAACTGATAAACTGGTTAACCGATTATAACGGATTGATTAATGGTTAATATTTTGAAAAAACTGATATTAATGAACCGTTTTTTGGCTCATGAACTGATTAACCGGACCGATAACCGATTCATGATCACCATTACAGTTTATTAACTTTATTTCACTCTTTCTTTCTCTTTATTATAATTTTCTTTATTTCATTATTTTCATATTTAATTATTTATTTTCCTTTAATTTTCATTTAATTTAAAATATATTCCAATTTTATTTTAAAGACATTTTAGTTAATTTATTAATTTTTCAATATATCTATATTTAGTATTTTTTATTATTTTTTTATTTATCAATTTTTATTAATGAAAATCAGAATATATTCGAAAACTTATATAACATTAATAAAAAGTCATTTGAAATTTTTTTATTTTGTAGTTTGGCCTTCCAAATTTTTTGGTTCTACATATATTATTATATTATCTTCTTCCCTTCATCATGTGTCCACTATTGAGTATTGTAAATATTATTAAAATATTTAGAAAGATGGTATGGTATAATATAATATAATTTAATATTTTTTTATAAGAGAAAAAAATTTAAAAAAAATATATAAATATAAATAATTTTAATAAAAGAGATATAAGGTTGGGTTGTTTAATAATATAAAATGAGTTACCTGAATAAATAAAAGTAGGTAGTTATATATATATATATATCTATATATATAAAATCATGATAAAATACTAATTTGATGGCTTAAAAATTTAGATAAAAGTATATAATGAGATAACCATTAAATATAATATCATACCATACTACAACATCCCTAACCATGATGCAAACAAAAAGTTAATTAATCAAAATCAAGTTAAATAAGTCCCAATTAAAATAAAATGGTTTATCTATTTTTTGCTAAATTAATACGTTTATATTTCAATCCATCATAATTTTAATAATTAAGTACATTTCTTTATTAAGTTTAACAAGTTGTTATATTAAAGTTTATTTGGTTCAATTTTAAATTTCGAAAAGATAAAATTTATCAATTCAAATTTTATAGATTTATTTGACAGTATATATAAATTAAAAGATAATAATATTAATTTCTGTTGTATTTATGCCTTTATTTTTGGTTTAATACATCATTTGACTTAAACTTTATTTATACACTTAAACTTTAATAATGATACATTAAACACCTTATCTTATCAATTTTGTGTCTAATAAATCCTTGTTGCCAACTTGGCATGACAGGTGATTTACACCTGAAATTAGGCGCGTGAAGTACGTAACCAACTGAAAAAAAATATATATTCACAAAATGAAGCTCCACCAAGTCTTTCTCTCTCTTCAAACTCTCCACCTCCATCTCATGGTCTCTCTCCTCTGTAACAAAAGTCGGGCCAAAAATACAAATGATATTTTTAAAAAATTTATTTTCCATTTTAATGTGTTTTTTAAAATATTTTTGCGGATGTGATTTGATAAAAAAATCGCAACTATCAGCTGTAATTTCTGAAAATAATTTTTCTTTATATTGAAACCGTCGGACCGGCAACCTGTTAAACGTAAAAGCTTTTGGCTTTTGCTTTTTTTTTTTAATAAGCTATTTAAGCTGCAGATCTACAGCTAAAAGCTGCTGATTTGCAGTTTTTAATTTTTTTTTAATAAATTGTTATTTTATTTTTTAAATAAATAATATTTAACAATTTTTTTAAATACTAAATTTCAGTATTAATATAAATATAAAAATTTTATTTTAAATATATATTGACTTGATTTTTTATAAAAACATTTACAAATCAAATTAATAAAAAATTATTATATACACAAATTAATTTGCATATATTACATTCTTCAATATATTACTATAATTAATTTGTAAATATATTTATTTATTATACAATATTTTGTATAATGTATTAATAAAATTATTGTGTTAATTTGATAAAGTTAAACGAATAGGTGATAATTTCGAAATTTTTTACTCTTTGTCTATAAAAAAGAAATAAATTTGGCAGTTTGAAATTTTTGATAATAATAACAACAAAAGCAACTGTGTATTATACAACATGTATGTTTATTTTGAAATGCAAATACATTATACAAAATATTATATAATAGATAAATATATATACAAATTAATTATAATAACAAATTAAAAAATATAATTCTTGGAAATTAATTTGTATATGTAATAATATTT
Source organism: Excoecaria cochinchinensis (assembly GCA_947683425.1). Taxonomy (NCBI): domain Eukaryota; kingdom Viridiplantae; phylum Streptophyta; class Magnoliopsida; order Malpighiales; family Euphorbiaceae; genus Excoecaria; species Excoecaria cochinchinensis. The sequence continues at coordinate 8,969,882 of CANTUQ010000074.1, read as the reverse complement.
TATTAATTTAATTTGTAAATATTTTTATAAAAAAAAAATCAAGTGAATATATATTTAAAATAAAATTTTTATGTTTATATTAATTCTGTATTTAAAATTTATTATTTGTAAAAAAATATTAACTTTTATTTATTTATTTAAAAAATAAAATAATAATTTATTAAAAAAATTTTAAAAGCTGCAAGTTGCTTTTAACCGTAGGTCTGCAGCTTTAACAATTTAAAAAAAAAAAAGAGTAAAAAATTTTGCTTTTTAAAAAGTTGTCCGACCGACAGTCTCAATAAAAAAAAATTTTATCAGCTATCATGTTAGACATAGTTTCTGAACAAACCGTATCTACATAAATATTTTAAAAAACACGTCGAAATGCAAAATAAATTTTTTAAAAACACCATTTGTGTTTTTTTCCCACAAAAATCCCTGTCTATGTCCGTCTCATTGTCTCTCCTCGATAACCAAAAGTTTATTCTCCTTCAAAGTCACTCTCTTTATCTCTCTCATTATCGTTTTCTCTCTCGCCACTCAAAGCATAACAATGGAGTTTTGCAAGAGATAAATTTCTCAAGTAAACCCAATTTCTCAAAGTTTTGCAAGGTTACAGAATTTTAAATTTCTCAAAATTGTAACTTTTTACTATGATTTTGAGTTTGCAGAGATATAATAATGGATTATTTGTACAAAGTACACAAATTGGGGGGCAATTTTGTTTGAATATATAATTACCAGACCGGAGAGACCAGAAGGGAGAGAAGATAAAGGTTAAGCTTAGTGAGGAGAGATGATAAACACATGTCAATTTTGCATGATGAACACATGTTTGGTGAGGAAACTGTTGTAGATAGAGGTCCCAAATTTTTCATATTGCTGCAAAAAGAGCTCATATATCTTACAATGGAAGAGTACAAGTGTTCGATCAGTTTGTTTTTTACTGAGTTAAAATGTTAAAATAAAATTTATTATTAAATTTGGGTGTTAAAGATGCATTTGGCTCTTATTTTTTTAGTGAATAGATTGCAACAATGGACAATAATATTAATTTCTGTTGTACTTATGCCATTTATGACTTGTTTTTTGACTGATATAAAATTAATTACTACGTGGCTCACCTATACTATTAATCATTTTTCATATTGTTTTTTTTAGTGATGGGTTATGGAGAAGTTTTTGTAAGTACATGTGTCCATATTACAACTGGACAAATACTATTAATCACTTTACAGTATATTTACCTATCTATATTGACTAAAAAAGTGTATTACGCTTGAATAATGGACAATGATATTAATTTATGTTGTCCTTATGCCATTTATGATTTTTTTCATTGATATAAAATTAATATAGAGAGAAGTTTCTGTAAGCGCATGTGTCGACATTAGAAGTGGACAAATACATGGCTCAACTAGTAGTCTATAGAGAGAAGTTTCTGTAAGCACATGTGTCGACATTAGAAGTCGACAAACACTGATTAACGACTGCACAACATATTTACCGATTTATATAGATTAAAAGGGCGTATGAGGCTTGAATGACGGACAATAATATTAATTTCTGTTGTCCTTATACCATTTATGATTTTTTTTTAGTGATATAAAATTAATTAATACGTGGCTCATGTAAGCACATATGTCCGGTATTACGAATAGATAAGTACGTACTTATTAACCAGTGATTTTTTTAAATTAAAATCAAAATTTAGTTTATTAACAACCGATTAACTACTAAATACTAACGATTAGCTATAAAAAAAATTAAATATATATAGTCACCCAATACTTCATTAAAAATCGTACTTTCATAAAATTAAAATATAAATTTTAGATCTTTAAAAAAAAAATATATATATATATAAATCATTAAAATTTAATGTCAATATAATAAAAAAATTACATCGATAATAAAAATATAATTTAACACTAATTTATCACCCATAAATATTGATAAGTAGATGATTTTTGATGATTAAGTTATAAAATATATTCAAAATTATATAGAGCAAAATGGAGATAATTTACATAATTGGTCACTCAACTATAATATTTGTAAAAATAAGTCAATTTTCTTCAATTTATAATATGATTTTTAATATTGAGAGTGTAAATGTGGAAAGACAAAAAAAAATTGATTTGGAGTAAAAATATAATTTTAAAAAATTAATTGAACACAAAATGATATTATGAAGCCAAAAGTTGACACGTTAAGGCCAATCACTTCTTCCAATAAAACGTCAGAGCAAATAAAAATCTTATATTTTTTTTTCTTTTTAATTACAATTTTATATTTTTTAAAATTTATTTTTTATTTTTTATTATTGCCAACATAAAATATTTTTTTTATATCAAATATTCAGCATCTTAATTGACAGCATTTAATTATAAATTATAATTAACTTATTATATTTGCATTATTGTTTTAAACATGTTTATTATGTCCATATAAACATTTTTATTTTTATAGCTATTGGTATCTTTAAGGATTTTATCTTTGACCGATTCAATTTCAATAATGATGATAAAGTTTGGATACGCACATAACTCCCGATATGCATCTGAATCCATATTAGTATGGGAATTACACAAATATGCAAAGAGCTACATATCAGGTCTTTTAATTAAAATTTTTTTCCTTAATTAAGAGAAATTTGAAAAGGGTGTAACTTCCCTATTAATATTGTAACTGCCCTCATAAATATTGTAACTGTTCTATTGATTACTTTCCTAATTAAGAGCATGAGACTCTCTAAGCAGAGGTAAATCAAAGAGAGAGAAGAGAAAAAGTTCTTATACCGAAACTCTGTCGGTTTTTTCTCTCGCTCGCTTTCACTCCAAGAGGCTTTTAGACTGTGATTTAGTTGCCGTTATCCCGTTTGTGAATATCAGTCGGACTAGTGACGCCAGAAGGGATCCCTATAAACGCTTCCGTCAAAGTATCTGCGCTACAAGAGGTAGGTAACATATAACCTAATTATGTTACTTTCATATATGTATATGGCATGTTATTTTCCCTTCATTGGTATCAGAGCAATCGTTTTTGGCGTCTTGGCATGTGGCTAAAATTAGATATAATATTTTATATGTAAAATTGATAGATCTAGGATGTAGGAACACAATATATTTATTTTTGTGTTAAAATATATATTTGTATATATTTTTCGGCTTTAAAATCGTGTGTGTGTACACCGAAATTCGAGGAGATGAGCATGGGTGTTCAAAACGCTATAATAGAAATTGAGATTTGTAATATTTGACCATACCATTGAAATCATAGACCCCGAAAATCCCCCACAGGAAAAAACCAGGAGACCTGAATACGTCGGGAAGGCGGCACGTGGTATGCACGCGCCTCTATAAGTTGGGCGCGTGCGCATGGGCGATGGACCACACGTGCGCGAAGACGGGTCCACAGTGATGCGTCATTATAGACACGTGGCCCAATCGGATACGGCCATGTGGTTGACCTAGATCAAGTCACGTGGCAGTGACATGTCCAGAAGGTGCCACGTGCGCACTAGAATGACCAGTCAGGGGTGATACGTGGACGAATGAGGTCATGCCACGTTAAAACAGTGACATGTCACTGTTGCCACGTGTCCGACAAGTGTCAGGCTACGTGGCAGTGACGTGTTCACGGTTGCCACTTGGGCGACAAGTGGACCAACCATACTCTGACACGTGTCACGTTGTGGTTGTAACATTTTACGGGACAGTGGGAGGCGCACGTGATGGCGCGTAGGAGCGTCACTCCTCCCTCTGACGGTGCGTGCGGCCTTCTCTGACCACCGAATCAGCTCAAATTATTTACAGATCATATTTTTAAAATATTTTTGATTTTTTTATCATTTTTCCAAATCTTTTTAATGACCAGAAAATAAATTTTTATTTTTAAATTATTAAAAATATTATAAAATTGTGAAAAATGTGTTTTCTGCCTTTAAATAATTTGAAAAATATTTTTGAAATTTTCTTTGAGGATATGTCCTTATTGTTGATTGAAATGTGTTTCGATCATATATATTTATACATGAGTGTATTAAGTACATTATATTTCTATAATGTGTTGCAGAAATGGTGATAATAAGGACTCCTATGATTCCTCGCACTCCATTTGGGATTGCTTTAAGAAATGCAAAAGTGCGTTTAGTAAGCAACATAAGAATGTGAAGGAAGATCCGAGCTGATGACATTGATGTAATAGTGCATCACATAATGTTTATACATGAAGAAATGCAGGAGTGTATTTGGTTAGGTGGTTTAAGTATGGAAAAGGATGATCGAGTCCTGATCAAAGCGTTGATTGACTCATTTGTATATCATCCATAACTCAGGGAGTTATTGGAAACTTCTTGATATATTGGAGATAAAATTTATAGAAAATCTATCATCCACTTTTTGGCTAGAGTTGCCAAAAAAAGAGTGTTGAGGAGCAACACTACATCTGTAATGAAATTGAGAAGTGAACGTATTGTGCATCGTGTATGGCTTCATCAACGAACTTATATTTCGTATTGTTATTTGACATGAGTGTCATATTTTGGATTATTGGATTTTATCTATTGGTTGAGTGAATACGTTTATTTATTATGATGGCATTTAACTTTATAATAAATGTGTTTGTTTAACTGCTAGTTGCCTTGCATTATTTTATAAGTAAAATAATTGCATGTTTATTAAGTAGAAGCTTAATAAATTTAAACCAATATTATTTTCCTCTTAAGTTTGAGAACTTAATAATCCAATAATTCAAATTTACTATGCATGAAATTTTAACTTGTAAGGATGGACATTAGGACTTAGAGGATAACTGGATACTATTAGTAGTCTTTTCGAATTGAAACCTAATAGAAAACTTTACTGGGTTATTATTTCATATGCATAGTAAATAGGATGTGTTGCCCTATCTCCTTTAAAATTGTACAATATTATTCTATTTGAGATCAGAGGATCCTAATGGACATTGCTTCCAAGTCAAATGTTGCCAAATTTAACAAAAATATTAAGATGAATGGTGATAGTTGTGAAATTTGGAGTATGAGAATCCAGTATGTCCTTAAAGAGCTAAAGGCTCTTAAACTTATAAGTTCGGTTATGGCTGAACCTGAGAATGGCACTACATCCCAGTATAGACGGGAACGAAATGCCTTTGTGGTATGGAAAAAGCAGAATTCCACTGCTCGTTTCATCTTGCTAAGTGCAATAGATGATGATATCACTAAGCAGTTCAGCAAGTATCAAAATCCAATAGATCCGTAGATTGCTTTGTAGGAGAAGTTAAGAGATGTGTCTCTTACTAAGCTCCGATCATTAGTGATCAAATTTGATACTAATTAGGAAAAGTCTGATAATTCAATACGAAAATATCTATGAGAGATAAAAATAATAAGTGAGCTTAGTGAGGTTGGTCAAAAGTTGACTGACGAGCAGCTGGTCTAAACTGTTATTTGTTCCTTACCAAGAGTTGGGAGCATATGAAGATGCAACTAACTCAAACGGATAAGTATTAAGACATTTAAGGATGTCGCTTGTCATTTGAAACTTGAAAATGACTATTTGACAGCGATTAAGGTCAATATCAAAGTGCATTTGGCACAGTCCCATTCTGATAGAATGAGTTCTAATTGAAACAATAAAAGAAGCTTCAAAAGTAGGGGTAAGGACAAGGCTCGGGAGCCTAAAAAGCAAAAAGGGAAAATAGAATAGGTAAACGTTACAAGAGTGAAATATTTCAATTGTCTATAGAAAAGATACTATGCAGAAGGCTGCAATGTGCCCAAATAGATACACTATTCTGACTCAACAGTGAGTGAAATTTATGTATCTAGTTCTGAATTTCATTCTCTGTGGGTGATAGATTCAGAACGAATGAACCATGTAATAAGGGATCGAGATACCTTTGTTAAAAGTTATGTTTCTGTTCTTGTTTTTTTTTGAAATATGTTTTCAATTTATATTTTGAGGATGACAGTGTACGCTTATACTTGAATGATTTCTATTATGGTTCTAGTTATGTGCTGAACGATTTTGTTGTTATGGATGAGAACCATGACTATTTGGAGAAAACTAGTTTTTTCATTAATTTCTTCCTTTTTCACATAGTTATGAGAACGATGTGAAAATATGGTATGTTAGAATTAAACCAAATCGGATTAGACCGAAGGAATCGGTTAGCCAATATAGGTGTAATAGGTGATTCAAGTGAGGTTGAATTGTTTACGTGCGAGCATTACCTCAAAGGATCAATAGTTAGAAAATCATTCAAAAAAGGAACTAGAGCCAAATTTTCATTGCAGTTAGTTTATTCTAAAAGTATTTATCATTTTGACTTTGTATGTAAACGACATACTCATAAGTTGCAAACACTACAAGAAAATGTGACGAAAAAATAGCAACGAAACTTATTCCGTTGCTAATTACTCAATTCCGTTGCTATTTAGCAACCGAAATGATTTTCCGTTACTAAAATTGGTTAAACTTTGCAGATTTAGCAACAAAAATATATTTAGTTATCTTCCATCGCTAAAAGCGTAGAAAATTTTTAGCGCCAAAATTTAGCAAAGGAAATTAGCAACAGAATTACTGTACCGTTGCTAAATAAGGCCCCAATAGATAGCAAAAAAATTTTGGAACGAAAAATAGCAACGGAAATTACATTCGGTTGCTAAATGGCAGAAAAATAGCAACGAAATATAGTTTTCGTTGCTAAATAAGAAGCCATAAAAAATTGGGTTCTAAAATAGCAATGGAATCTACATTCGGTTGCTAAATGGCGGAAAAATAGCCATGGAATATAGTTTCCATTGCTAAATAATAAGCCTTAAGAAATTGGGTTCTAAAATAGCAATGGAATCTACATTCGGTTGCAAAATGGCAGAAAAATAGCAGCGGAATATAGTTTCCGTTGCTAAATAAGAAGCCATAAAAAAATGGGTTCTAAAATAGCAACAGAAAATAAATTCGGTTGCTAAATGACAAAAAATAGCAACGGAATATAGTTCCCGTTGCTAAATAAGAAGCCATAAAAAATTGGGTTCTAAGCAACGGAATCTATATTCGGTTGCTAAATGGCGGAAAAATAGCAACGGAATATAGTTTCCGTTGCTAAATAAGAAGCCATAAAAAAATGGGTTCTAAAATAGTAACAGAAACTAAATTCGGTTGCTAAATGGCGAAAAAATAGCAACGGAATATAGTTTCCGTTGCTAAATAACAAGCCTTAAGAAATTGGGTTCTAAAATAGCAACGAAATCTACATTTGGTTGCAAAATGGCAAAAAAATAGCAACAGAATATAGTTTCCGTTGCTAAATAACAAGTCTTAAAAAATTGGGTTCTAAAATAGCAACGGAATCTACATTCGGTTGCAAAATAGCGAAAAAATAGCAACAGAATTAGTTTTTCGTTGCTAAAATAGCAACCGAATGATTTTTCGTTGCTATTTTTCTTGCCCTAGGTATAAATATGCTATTTTTCTTCCCTCTCCCTCTCTCTATCCCTCTCCCTCTCCCTCTCTCTGTCCCTCTCCCTATCCCTCACCAACTGTAGTGAACTAAGAATCTACAGAAGATTCTGTTTCATTAATCTGTGGTAATCCTGTTTCATCAATCTGTGTTGAAAGATTTTTTTGTTTAATATTTTCTTATGCCTTTTGATTAATTGAATGTGGGTTTTGATTAGATGGGTGGAAGGATCGGTGGGTGTTATCGGACTAGAAAAGAAGCGAAGGAAAAGCTGGTAGTTTTAAGCACACAGCTGGGAAATGGTCTGGTGATCTGGTGATCCTGATGATAAAGGTATTTTATTTCACCTCAGTCCTTCACTATCTTAGTTTCTAGTACTCTCAGAAATTTGTAATGTTTAACATATGTTTAATTTTCATAAACTTAGTCGCCTGCTAGACATGTAAATTGGAAGTTTTGCCTTGGCTTGTAATGATGGTATTATTCCCGTAAGAATACCGTGAAACATTGCTCAATTGAGCTTGTGGAAATGAGCCTGGATAAATCTTTTTCTATTTCCTTTTGTATGTTTCTCAACTGCTTGGTACATCATAATATAAATATTGATGTATCATGGCTCCTTTGGGACATAAACTGAGATTAGGAAAATATGAACTCTCTTGATTAAACATAAATGCAGTATGGATATTCTTGGTTGATTTTCAGATTTAGAGAATATTTAGCTCAAGGAGTTAAAAATTGAACAATGATTGAGTAAATGGTATTTAGGTTAGTGTAAAATTGTGGCTAATTGGTGGTTTGAGATCAGAATTTGGTTCAGAATTTAACCTATAGTATTATGGTGATTATCTGAATTTTATGATGATTGTTTACGATTTGCTGTTAGCATAACTATAAATAAATAGCAAAGGATCATAGATTTGCAGCACCTCACGAATAGAATAATAAGAATGTGATATAGAATAGCAACATGCAAACTTGATTAGAAAATGTCAAAGTAGACCTGTATAAATTAAGTTTGAGAGTTTTTGTGATTATGTTTAGTTAAACCAGTAAAAAGTGACCGGCTCGAAACAAGCTTTCCAAAAATATATTATAATAAGCAATCGGATTCCTGTAGCAAAAGTTATTGCCAATTAAAGTTATGGTCAATTGTTTTTTTGATTATTGTTTCTTAATTATTTATTTTCTATTAAATTTTGTATTGCTGCAAGTTCGTAGGACTGTAACACCCCCTACAATGATCTAAACAACATCAAGGAACTATAATTGAAAACAGGGGAGGTCGCGCTCGGGACACCCATCGCGCCCACGACCGAGACGAATCTCGCCTAATGCCGCTCTCGCGACATCCTTCACGCTCGCATAGGGAGGGGCTGACAAGAGTCTGTCCCACTCACGACAAGAGTCGCGCTCACGACAGAGGGCAAGATGGGTCACTGTGGCGCTCGCACACGCAGGCGCTCTCGCGACAACGAATCACTTGACAATTCCTCGGCAATCGAGCTCTATGTCATGCTCGCGACCTATGTCGCGCCCGCGACAGAGACGCGTTGAGGCAGGAGCTCGGACAAGCTAGCATAATTTTACAATTTCTGACGTTAAAAATAGCAACGGAACAGAAATTCTGCAAATAACAACGGATTGAGCATGTCGGACAGAAAAGTAGCCCACTCACAAGAGTGTTTACCTTAATTTTGTTAATGAGTTGGCAAAGATTAAGATGAGATGAATTTTGAACATATGAAATTGCTCGAGAACCTGTTCAAAATAAAAGTACCGTTTTGCAGAAATTACAAGATTTGTCTTGTTAAGGTGCGAATAAGGATTGAATGTAATCCTATGGTGAGTTAAATGTAACTACCATGTTCTGTCTAAAAGCTAGAAGTAGTCTTTAAGTAAGTGGACTAAAGTTGGATGTTTCGATGCATCGCAACCTTATGCTTTTGTATGGTATTTTTGTGAGACATGAGCTCTTTTAAGGGAAGGAATGAACATCATAACACATGTTTTATACCATGTGTCCTTATGTGACCGAGGGATGAAAAGTTAATATTATTGATCTTAACTTTCACTATTGTGAGACCCTACCATATTTCGACCCTTAAATTAACTTATCCCTGAAGTATGGTTCAGTGTGACTAGCTTAGTTAGTCTCCAGTAGGCCATGGGATAATTTGGGTCTGGCGGACCTGGCTAGAAAAGCGAGCTAAATATTGATGGATGGCATATAATAAGAGAGAAAAATAATCTTTTGATCACATTCAACTGTTTCGTGGTTTACCGGCATGCCTATTGTAGTTTCTATGAGTAGAGACATAATAGTGAACACAAAAATTATTTTATGAGATAATAAGTTAAAACAGTGAATGTGAGAAGGTAATCTAGGGTTAGGCATACTTGAATAAGAGGATCTCGTATTTTCGAGATGCTATATATCCCTAACAGGTGTATAGCACTAGTGCTCTCGATGTATGCTGGTCACACGGTCTATCTGCCTGTATAACTGGAGAACTCAACTGAAAATCGTTCCGTCACGTGCGAGTGGGAGATGATAGAGTCTGGATACGCCCATAACTCTCGATATGGACTCGAATCTATATCAGTATGAGAATTACACAGATATGGAAAGAGCTCCATATCAGGCCTTTTAATTAAGAGGAATTTGAAAATGGTGTAACTTTTCTATTAATGGTGTAACTGCACTCATAAATATTGTAACTGCCCTATTGATTACCTTCCTAATTAAGAGCATGAGGCTCTTTATAAATAGGGCAGAGGTAAATCAAAGAGAGAGAAGAGAAAAAGTTCTTATACCGAAACTCTGTCGATTTTTTCTCTCGCTCGCTTTCACTCAAAGGGACTTTTAGACTGTGGTTTAGTTACCGTTATCCCGTTTGTGTATATCAGTCGGACCAGTGATGCCAGAAGGGATCCTTGTAAACGCTTCCGCCAAAGTATCTGCGCTACAAGAGGTAGGTAGTATATAACCCGATTATATTACCTCTATATATGTATATGACATGTTATTTTCCCTTCAAATGATAAGTTGAATATTTAATTCGTAAATTTTTATTTTTATTTTTTTAGAACAGTTTTGAAAAACCTCAATTGAGATTACACTTACACATTTACCAAACCAAATACATTATAGTAGCTTTCGGTTTCTAGTAGAAGTGGGCATGTACCGGTTAATCGATCAATTAATAAAAAAATTAATTAGTTCATTAAAATCGATTTTTCAAAATTATTAACCGTTAATCAGTCCGTTACATTCAGTTAACCAGTCGATCAGTTTTACTTTTTCAGTTTGATTAACCAATATTTTTTTTGGTTAACCATGAAAATTTATAATATATAATTATAAAAAAAAATTAGGCAAAATTAAATTCAATTTTAAATGTGAAAAATAATTTAAAATAAAAATCACAAAACAAACATAATATACTAGTCAAAATTCATGTTCAATAAATTAATATCTAATATTATAAAATAAATTTGATATTTGTTAGAAATTAGCATGCCTAATTCTAAGTCAAAATTTTTTTATATAAAACATAGATTCTAAAACATAAAAAAAATGTAATTAAATTTTATTAAATAAAATATGAATACCATATTATATAATAAAAAATAATGTATGTAAAAGTTAATCTATTACTCTATATAAATATTACTCTATATAATTAAAAAAATATATAATTTAAATATAATTTAAAGTATTATAAAAATTTTATAGAAAAATATAAAAAATTAAGATATAAAAATAAAAATATATTTTAAAATATTACTCTATATAAGTTTAAAAAAAATAAAAAAATAAAAATTTTTAAGGTATAAAAATAAATATATATATATATATATATGTATATAAAACGGAAAACCGTTTTAAATCAGTTAATCGTGTATTAACGGTTAATCAGTATCCAAATAATAAAATTAAAAATTAAAATAAAATTAAAAATAATAATTAAATAGGTCAGTTAATTAAAACTAACTTTTTTTCAGATCGTAAACTAAAATCAAAAAATTTAAAATTTATTAACTAAAAATCAAAACTGACAATTTAGTTAACTAAAATTTCGGTTGGAACTAATTTTTCCAATAATCTGTTTTCTTCAATTTTTTTTTTTTTTGGTCAGCGCTGGTTTCTAGTTCGCAGAGACGTAATTATGGAATTATCACGTGGCTTGTGTACTCGCCTAAAACTATTCTACAACGATGTTATAAGCAGTTAAGCACACGGTGTTTTTGTAAGCTTATGCAAGGACCACAGTTAATTCAAGTAATGTAAATGCCCATTTTCTCGCCCACCATCAACGTATTTTTCCGTACATACACGAGCCATCTAAGTAAAACAACAAACTTATTTTTAATCGGTATATCAATATCGATTTTTTAAAATTTTTAATCGTTAATCAGTTCGTTACATTCAATTAATCAGTTCATAAGTTTTAATTTTTCGATTAATCAATATTTTTCGGTTAATAAATAAAATTTATGATATACAATTATAAAAAAAAAATTAGACAATATTCAATTCAATTTTAAATATGCAAAATAATTTAAAATAAAAATTACAAAATAAACATAATATACTAGACAAAATTCATATTCAACAAATTAATAGCTAATATTATAAAATGGATTTGATATTTCTTAGAAATCTGCATGTTTAATTTTAAGCCAAAAAAATTTTGGACAATATTAAATATTAAAACATAAATTTCAATATATATGACAAAAAATAACATATATCAAAATTAATCGGTTACTCTATATAATTAAAAATTATAATATAATTTAAATATAGTTTAAACTTTTATAGAAATTTTATAGAAAAATAAAAAATTTAAGGTATAAAAATAAAAATATAATTTAAATGTATTTTAAAATATTAATTTATATAAGCTTTAGAGAGAAATAAAAAAAATAGAAATTTTTAAAACATGAAAAAAATATAATATATATGTATAGAAATCGATTACATATTATGAAACAGTTAACAGTGCACTAACAGTTAATCGATATTTACGAAATAAAAAATTAAAATAAAATAAAAAATAATAGTTAAATTGATTGATTAACAGAAATTATTGATTTTTTCAGGCTGCGAATTAAATAAAAAATTAATTCGATTTGAGAGCGATGTCTTATCTACCAGCCCGAAAAATATTCTAAAACGATATTATTAGCCAATGGTGTTTTTGTAAGCTTATGCAAGTACCACAATTAATTAATGTAATGTAATGTCCATTTTCTCGTCCCACCATCAACGTGTTTTTACGTACATACCCGAGCCATGTAAGTAAAACAACAAACCTATTTTTTAACCAGTATATTAATATCGATTTTTTAAAATTTTTAATCGTTAATCAGTTCATTACATTCAGTTAATCAGTTTATCAGTTTTAAATTTTCGATTAATCAATATTTTTAGATTAATCATTAAAATTTATGATATACAATTATAAAAAAAAAAAAATTAGACAAAATTCAATTCAATTTTAAATGTGCATAATAATTTAAAATAAAAATTACAAAACAAACATATTATATTAGCCAAAATTTCATATTCAACAAATTAATAGCTAATATTATAAAATGGATTTGATATTTCTTAGAAATCTGCATGTTTAATTTTAAGCCAAAAAAAATTTTGGACAATATTAAATATTAAAACATAAATTCCAATATATATGACAAAAAATAATATATATCAAAATTAATTGGTTACTTTATATAAATATTACTTTATATAATTAAAAATAATAATATAATTTAAATATAGTTTAAACTTTTATAGAAATTTTATAGAAAAATAAAAAATTTAAGGTATAAAAATAAAAATATAATTTAAATGTATTTTAAAATATTAATTTATATAAGTTTTAGAGAGAAATAAAAAAATAGAAATTTTTAAAGCATGAAAAAAATATAATATATATGTATAGAAATCGATTAACTATTATGAAACAGTTATCCGCGCACTAACAGTTAATCGATATTTACGAAATAAAAAATTAAATTAAAATCAAAAATAATAGTTAAACTGATTGATTAATCGAAATTATCGATTTTTTTAGGCCGTGAATTAAATAAAAAATTAATTCGATTTCAGAGCAGTGGATTACCTACTGGCCGAAAAATATTCTAGAAAGATATTATTAGCAAATGGTATTTTTGTAAGCTTATGCAAGGACCACAATTAATTAATGTAATGTCCTTTTTCTCGACCCACCGTCAACGTGTTTTTACGTACATACACGAGCCATGTAAGTAAAACAACAAACCTATTTTTTTCATACAGAAGGTTGCAAATAAAACAAATAATATATTTTTTCTCCATTTTCTGACAAAATAAATAAATGAACAAAACAAATTTCCATAAATTTAAGGGTAATGTGTATCTGCCTAGGTTTTAAGCAGGACGTAGCTGCCACTTGTTAGAGTGGAATTCATTGACCTCACCCACACATAAAAAATATTTAAAAAGTCATTATAATTTTGAATTTTTTAAAAATTGATTCCATTCAATTAGTAAAAAAATAAAAAATTATCTCTATGATTTTATTTTTTAAAAAATAAATAATTTTCTTATTTTTATAATTTTGACTCTCTTGAATTAAATTCTGGTTATTCTCTTGGTATCAAATATGTACAATTTTAGACCTACAAATTAAAACTAACATAATATTAATTTTAATCCAGCACTGCATATTTCCGTCCATTATTGCCTCTGCGCACTAAGGAATTACTTTAAATTAAGGGTTTTAATTTTCCATTTTTTTGCCATATTTTTCCATTGCAAATATCAAACTAAGTGTCCAAAGGTCTAACAGGTCTAACAACTGTTTTGAATTTTTTTTTTGTTAGAATGATTTGAATTTGCCAATTTTAATCAATTTCATTTATAATTTTTGTTTTATTCTAATTAATTTATCTATGCTTGAAACATTAGCATTTTCATAATTAAAACTGTCAAACGGCTTGGATTAGATGGATTTGGATTTGGGTCACTACTTTGGATTTTTGGTTCATCATTTATTTTTGGGATGGATTCAGATTGGATCTCAAGTAACAATTAAGGCTAAAAAATCGAACGGGTACTTATCATACCTAACAAAAAATAGAATTAAATTGAAAATAATTTGATATATTCGATTCAATTTTGAAATAAAAATTAAATTATATTGAATCGGTTTTAAATAGGGGTACCGGTCCATGAGTAAAAAAAATTGTCCATTAATATCGATTTTTTCAAAACACTAACTATTAACCAGTTTATTACGTACAATCAGTTAATTAGTCAATTGGATTCGATTTTTTGGATCGGTTAACCAATATTTTTTCGATTAACCACTACAATTATAAGATGTATTCACGAATAAAAGTAAAATATTCAAGATACTTAAAAATTAAAATTTGTCCAATATAGTATAACATCATTCTTGTTAAAATAAAAGCTTTCGGTGGATATAAGCAACTTTATTTTTAAGAATTAAGACTTAATAAGTAAATAAATTAACCGGTACATGATTATTCTAATTAGATGGACGGTTACACTTACTAATTGCCAATTAAAAAAATTTAAAAACTTCAAGATAATTAGGATAATGAAAAAAAGTGTAGCAAAAATATTTTAAAAATGCAAAATTATTAAAATAAATCCATACAATGCTAACAACTATTTTTTTTATATTTTTTTTAACTTGACACATATTATTTTTACGTATATTTAAAATTTTACCTTTGTTTTTTAAATTATTGAAAATTTTAGTTAATCTATTAATGTTAACTTTTCAAATATATTTTGATTTTCATTAATGAAAAATTGATAAATCAAGAAATAATAAGAAATACTAAATATGAACATATTGAACAATTAATAAATTAACTAAAATGTCTTTAAAAAAACTACAAAAAAATTGAAATATATTTTAAAGTAAATAAAAATTAAAGGAATATAAATAATTAAATATGAAAATAATGAAATAAAAAAATTATAATAAAAAGAAAGAAATAGTGAAATAAAATTAATATATAGGGATGTTCATGTATCGATTACCGGTTCGGTTAATCGGTCAAAGAGTTAAAACAAAACAAGTCCATTAATATAGAGCTTTTTAAAATGCTAATCATTAACCATAAAAATCTATAGGTTTGGTTTATCTATTTTTTGGATCGATTTCGGTTCAATTTTTCGGTTAATTAGGTCTAATGATTTTTTGAACACCTCTAATTTTAAATATTTTAAAAAATATGAAATTGGACGGACCGAACTATTGGTAAAGTTACGTCATTTTGATGCTGAAACTTAGAGATCGACGATAACGAAGATAAAGTGAGATAAAAATGACGGCGGGATGAGGGGAATGAGCAATAAAAAAGCGAAAAAAATCAAAAGGTTAAAAATTTGAGATATATATATATATATATATATTAACCAAAATGATGTTGCATTTTTTAAATTTAATTTATTAATATTATTGATTAATCAGTTCACCGTACATTTTTAAATTTAATTTATTAATAACCGATTAACCACTGAATGAGGTTGGTTAACTATTAAAAAATTAAATATATATAGTCACTCCATACTTCATTAAAAAATATACTTTCATAAAATTAAAATATAAATTCTAGAAGTTATAAATATAAAAATATAAATTATTAAAATTTAATGTCAATATAATAAAAAAAATTACATCAACACTTTATAAGATAATAAATAATAATTTAATACTAATTTATCACTCGTAAATATTGACAAGTGGATGTTTTTTTGTGAATAAGTTATAAAATATATTCAAAATTATACGGAACAAAATGGAGACAATTTACACAATTGGTCTCTCTACTATAATATTTGTAACAATAAAGTCAATTTTCTTCAATTTATAACATAATTCATGTAACAAAAAAGTCATTCTCACATGCTATTTTATAGGTCAATATTCTATTTTAATATTGAGAGTATACATGTGGTAAAGATGTAGGTTCTAAACGAAATTTAAAAGAAATGATAAATTTTGGAAAAGAAAAAAATTTGATTTGGAGAAAAAAAAAAAAATTCTAAACAATTAAAAGAATCTAGAAGGGCATTTTAGAGTCAACAGTTTAAACTTTAACGGCAAATCACTTCTTACAATAAAATGTTAGATCAAATAAAAACCTTATTTTTAAAAAAAAATACAATTTTGTATTTTTTAAAATATATTTTTTTATTTTTATTATTGTCTACATAAAATATTTCTTTATAATAAATATTCAATTTCTGAAAAAAATGATAAAATAGCAAAAATATAAATTTTTAAAGCAAATCTATTAATTTGCCAGCATTTTAATTATAAATTACAATTAACTTATCATATTTGCATTATTGTTTTGAACATGATCATTATGTCCATATAAACATTTTTATTTTTATAGCTATCAGTATCTTGAAGGATTTTATCTTCAAACAATTCAACCTCAATAATGATATGGTTGAATATTTAATCCATAAATTTTTATTTTCACATTTTTTTTTCAGAACAGTTTTGAAAAACCTTAATTGAGATTACACTTACACATTTTCCATACGAATGGTAGACATTAAGTCAAATTGATACCAATACATCACAGTAGCTCTCCGTTTATAGATGGGGCGTAATAACCGTTAGTCGGTTTATTAATAAAAAATTAATCAGTTTATTAATATCGATTTTTTAAAATTATTATTCGTTAAACGTTCCATTACATTCGGTTAATCAGTTCATTAGTTTCGATTTTTCGATTAATCAATATTTTTCGGTTAACCATTAAAATTTCTAACATATAATCACAAAAAAAAATTAGACAAAATTCAATCCGATTTTAAATGTGTAAAATAATTCAAAATAAAAATTACAAAACAAACATAATATACTAGCTAAAATTCATATTTAACAAATTAATAGTTAATATTATAAAATGGATTTGATATAAGAGTTACTAGCTAAAATTCATATTTAACAAATTAATAGCTAATATTATAAAATGGATTTGATATAAGAGTTAAGAATTATGAGCGGAGTGGATGAAATAATAAGTCTATAAGAATAATTGACAAAGAATAACAAAAGAAAAGAAAAAGTTCATGGGAATAAAATTCTAACACCGTGATCCATAAATGAAATATAATATAAATAGATCGATTTCGTATTTAGTGACCAAACTATTAGTGTATTGACATATAAAATTCGTAATTACATACCACACTTTCAACTTTTTTATGTTACGTGCCATTCATCTATTGATTTGATCTATTAATTTATTCACAGACCTGATCTAGATAAGTGTTTTCCTAATAGAAAAGCCTATAAATACAAAGGGTTGTGGAGAATACATTATGTTCCTCTCATCTTCTATTATCAATATGGACAGAAGATCAAATAGGGCAACTCAAAGTAGTTTATTGGCTCTCCTTTTCCTTAGCTTAGTGGTTAAAGGAATTGTAGCATTAACACCCAAAGTCAAACCCGTTTACCTTGATCGCAGCAGCTTTCCCTCAGATTTTCTTTTCGGGACTGCATCAGCATCTTACCAGGTTATTTGTCTTGAAATCATAGCATATATTTTGAGTTTTATTTTAGGCTGCGATCATAGCATCTTAACAGGTTATTTTAGGCTGTTTTGAGTTTTATTTCAGTTACATTGAAATCATAGCATATATTTTGTTCCTACATTTTCTTTTTTCCAGATACATGCTAATATATTTATGTTGTTGTTCTTCAGTATGAAGGTGCAGCCAGTGAAGGTGGTAGAAGTCCAAGTATATGGGATACTTGGACTCATGAACATCCAGGTCATCTTTATAAACTATTTACTTACATAATCAAAATTTCGATGACTTGATTCATTACTAGTACGTATTGGATCTTAGCCACCAAGAGCTGATTTGATAGCTAACATTTGATAAAAAGTGTAACTAGATATAATACACATTCAATCTTCACAGTAACTGCAGCAGATCTCTATTTAACTGGACTAAATTCCATCATGAAGTAATTAAATAATAAATTTAACATATTATATTAACATGTGAATTATTAAACATATTTTTATAAATTGATTATATTATTTTCTTTTAGAAAAATAATTAAATTATCCGAAATATCGGATTATTTCCTACCGAATTATTTAGAACTAAAAGAACAGAAAAGTCTCAAATTTGAAACTATATAATATGGATATTTTATTTTTACAATATAATTATAATAGTTTTTTAAAATTTGACTTTTAAGACAATATTGGGGTTTGTATAATGTCGCAATGAGATTCTATGTGTACAATTTTAGTAAACACTTATTTATAAATGGATGAAGTAGCTAGTCAAGATGTTGTATAATATGAGTATCATTGAGGGTAATTAATATGTGTACTTATGCAACTAAACCTTTTCAACATCGGATTACGGACGGACTTAATGGACCTATATAAAATCAATTTGGTAAGTAATTAAAATTAAGTTACAAATAATAATTTTAGCATAATGTATGTAGGAATTTTATATATATATATCTGTGCGTGGAGAAAGTTCATACATACATATTATTTTATATATGTAGAAAATTTATTTTGTGTGTATAAAATAAAGATTATTCTATAGAATATATTGGATGAAAACAACGGATTATTTTTATGTGTGTGTGTATATGTATATATATATATATATATATATATATATATTTTGACAGACCTCTTATGTTTGAATAATTTTGATTATTGTAATTTAAAAATAACCATAATTGAATTGCATGTTTGATCAATTAATCTTTGAATTTTACACACTATATATTTACGAATACTTGCAATAATAATAATTCATATGGTAAAAACGACAGAGAGAATACTGGATGGTAGCAATGGAGATGTGGCTGTCGACCAATATCATCGTTACAAGGTAAAAGCCCGTAAGATTAATTAGCATTGAAAATGGAAATGCTTTAAGAGTAAACATAGTATGATTTTGTTGTAATTACACATTATATTACAGGAAGATGTCGCGATTATGAAAGATACGGGCCTAGATGCTTACAGATTTTCAATCTCATGGTCAAGAATCTTGCCAAGTAAGAGTCGTCCATGGAGAGATTATTGTTAACTTAATTATGAATATAAATCCTGAATTTTTGTTTCCTAATCTTCAATTATACGTTAACTAATTAATTAATTAATGTTTCATTCGACTAAATATTAAATAAATTATTCAGCGGGAAAGCTAAGTGGGGGTGTGAATGAAGAAGGAATCCAATACTACAACAACCTCATCGATGAGCTTGTAAACAACGGTATCAATTTTATTTCATGATTTCTATAGTTAATCTATACAATTTATGTAGTCTTTTATTTTATTTTAATTTGTTAATTTGCTATGTTATGATTGGTGCAGGAATTCAACCCTGTGTAACTCTATTCCATTGGGATCTTCCCCAGACCTTGGAAGACGAGTATGGTGGTTTTCTTAGCCCTAAGATTTTGTAAGTCACTCACTCTTGTTAGAACAAAAAAAATAAAATAAAATAAAATAATAATAATAATAAAACATATTTTTTTAATTTATTTACGATTAAAACTATACATATTAAGATGCAGTAAATAACTAATTATATTTTTTCAGAGATGATTTTCAAGATTTCGTGGAACTTTGCTTCCAAAGGTTTGGAGATCGAGTAAAATATTGGATTACATTCAATCAGCCATGGGTTTTTATCACGGCGGGCTATGCACGGGGCCTTTCACCACCAGGCCGTTGTTCAGAGTGGCAAAACCTGAATTGTTCCGGGGGAAATTCTGCAACCGAGCCATATATTGTAGGCCGCCACCAGCTTCTTGCTCATGCTGCCGCTGTAAAGTTGTACAGGGAAAACTACAAGGTATCCCATACTCTATTCTTAATTTACAAATAGCATGATTTTATGTTGGGATCAAGAAGATGTAAATGAGAGAAGCAGTAGAAATTATGAATCAATGTTTAACTTGTAGGCGACTCAAGAAGGGATGATAGGGATAACATTAGTAACTCACTGGTTTGTGCCTTACAACTGTACGGAGCAAGATGAAGATGCTGCACAACGAGCTCTTGATTTTATGTTTGGATGGTATGTATGTATGTCTACATAAATTATTCATCTTACTTGTATGCATTAAATCACAATTAATTTGTTTTATTCTAGGTTTATGCATCCAGTGACATACGGTGACTATCCAGAATCAATGAAATCTCTAGTTGGGAACAGATTGCCCAAATTCTCAGAGGAGGAATCCAAAATGCTAAATCAGTCGATTGATTTTCTTGGATTGAACTATTATACAGGAAATTACGCAGCTAATGATGAAAGCGAACCTGTTTATGCTAGCTTTCTCACTGATTCTCGAGCTGTTCTTACCAGTAATTAAGCATGAATTCTATAATTTTCAAATCTATAATTTACATGTTTTAATGTTAACAATTAATCTATGATTTTTGCTGTGTATGCAGGCGAGCGTAATGGAATTCCTATTGGCCCTCAAGTACGTATTAACTGAATAAATCTTACCTCATTTCCAAAAAATAACTAAATCTAATAAACAATATATATATGTTTTTTAAACTTTTTAATGATAACACTTGCAGGCTGGTTCAAATAATCTCCACGTTTATCCAACTGGATTAAGAGATCTTCTACTCTATATCAAAAACAATTATAGTAATCCGCTTATTTACATCACCGAGAATGGTAAACTCAATTCTACTCATTTCGATAGCTACTTCCATAAGCAAAATATATAAGATATAATATATATTAAGTTTGATAAATGAGAATCTATATAACTTGAAGTTTGGATATAAAAATTAGTCTATCTTATCATGAGTAGTCAATTTCATATTATAAATTTTTATATATCTAATCTATTATTAGCGTAAATTAATAAAAAAATATTATCTTTCAACTAATCATCAGGTGTTTCTGAGATTAATAATACCACACTACCTCTAGAAGAGCAACTGGCGGACACTATGAGGATTCAAAGCTACTATTGCCATTTTTATTATCTTAAAAAAGCAATGGAGTAAGTTATATTTTGTGTATTTGATTCATAAGCAAAAGGAAGACCAATAATTAATTTAACTTACTTTATTTTCCTAAATTGGAAAGGTCGGGTGTCAATGTGAAGGGATTTTATGCTTGGTCGTTATTGGATAACTTTGAATGGAGATTCGGCTATACTGAGCGTTTCGGCATCTACTACATCGATTATATCAATGGATTAAAAAGGATTCCCAAAGATTCAGCATATTGGTTCAAGCAATTCCTAAAACTGAATGGTAGTTTGCTCTTAAAGACAGATTATAATTCTCAAATTCAAAGTTTCTAATTTCATTGTGACTTGTGGTTATCTGTCTTGAATGTGTCTTTTTAGTACTCCTAGATGGTTGTGTATGATTGTCGTTTAATAAGCTAGGAGTCTAAGCTCTATATATGTGAGTATTGTAGTAATTTAATATGTCTTTGTGGTACTCCTAAATGGTCATGTAGTATTGAATAAACTAGGAATCCAAGAGTGTACTTTGTAAGAATGGAGTTTATCCATAATATTATAAGTGTTCTAATTAATTTGATCTCTCTTCCATTCTCTTTATGTTTTATAACATTTACCCATTTAATCATGTTATTTTCTCCTTCCATATACCAAAAGTATTATCTAAATTAAACTAGTTGAATTTAAATTTTCCTTCAAAGTGTTATCAGAGTTAGGTAGATTTTAAGGAGAATTGATAATTATGTAATTGTATCATATTCCATCCTAGATATGAATTCACATGTAATTATTAGGATTTTTTTTTGTAACAATATCAATCATTATCATTAATAATATATTTGCGCCAAGCTATTGGCCAAATTTCTGTAAAGCAGCATTTCTAAGAAAAAAAAGATAAAAGATTGGAGAAATTAGAATTATCAAACTTATTATTAGCTATATCAAAGATGTGTGAAATTGAGTATGATCAGCCGTTGTAAGGCAACGCACACGCCCGATCGGCTGATGTGACAGCCAGTCTCATCAGCCGTTTGACACAAGGCAGCGCCCATACCTTCCATCTGCTCCCTGTCACTTCGCCGCATATATACTCTGACTGCCAGTAATCACTCGCTAGGCACTCAAGTGCCCCCCAACCATCTCATATAAATAGCCCAACTAACGATGGCACCAGGTATTAAATCTCTAGCATTCTATCTCTAAAAAGCATTTTCCTTCTTTAAGTTACTAACTTAAGTTTCGGAGTGTTTATGCTTGCTTCGACCGGGCATTTTTTCTTACAGGGTTTCACTCATCCGATCGGTCTTAGCTCTTCTTTTCAGATAAAAATAATCTTTGCTTTATCATTATTTCATTTTTTGATGTATTTAAATGTAAGATCTTCAAAAACAAAAATATGTTCAATCAAATTGACTAATTGCAAATCAAAGCAAAAATGAATGATGTTAGGATGTCAACACGTCAACTCCGTTTCGTGAAATTTTATCCATTGTGTAATGAAATTAAACTTGCTTTAATGAATGGAAAAGAAAAAAAAAAGCAATGTAAAACAAATCTACTTTAGTTTCTCTTCTATTGTTGGATTACCATAAAATAAACACAGAGTAATTAAATTAAATTTCTCCTTATAAGTTACTGAAAGAAGTGTATATATAAAAATTATTCTGACATTCATACCTTTAATGATACAAAAACTTAATATACCTCGTTGTTTTTATTTCTATGAAATGGGCAAATTACATTTAAATGGTGCGTTATATAAGATTCAATCACCTACTCAATTATTGTTGTCCATGCAAATTCCTTACAGAGCTTGAAAGAGAGAGCTTCAATGGAGTAAAAAAAACAATTGGACAAAATATGAAAGAGAATGTAAGGGACATAATAGACATTGTACATATTCTAGCAATTTTTCCTACCATTTTACTTCACTTTCCCACCTTTAAGATAGAACATTCTTACATAGATTCGACTTAAGAAAGTTGTATGAAACAATCAAATAATACATGTTAATTTATATTTTAAGAACTGTGAATCTTTTTTAATTTTATGTTATGATGTGCAATTTTTAATAATTTTTATGATAAATATCAAAAATATTTTTGATATCATGTCATTTTAATTACGCATGTATATATCTCAATATTATTGTCATTAAATAAGAATTTAATATGATTAAAATTAAAAGTGAAAGAACTCGATTTAGAACTTTTTAATTTGAGAACTCATCAGTATTAGAAAAAACATGAAAGTTAATGAATCTAAAAATATGTTTTGCCTTTTTTTTTTCCTTGGAAAAATGCATTCTCGTGTCTCTAAACAATTACTTTTTTCTTTTTTTTTTTTTATATTGAGTCTCTATATTTTAAAATGTTGACATTATAGTCTAATTAAAACTTTTTATCCAATACTTATTGGAATTTTTTTTGAATTGGTGTAATTTTTTAAAATATTTTGAATTTTGGTGTTACAGTAAAAAAAATTAGAGATTTGGGACGTCGAAAATTGGCACAAAAGAGTGTCGGTTCCTGTCAGAATGGGACCCACACAGAAAATACATTTGACTATCAAAAACCGGCACACTTTGGTGCCGGTTTCTGTCGGAAAGTGTGCTAATTTATGACACAATTTATATAATTTTTTTTTCTAATTGCATTTGAAGAAAAATGTTAAGAAGAATTCTATATTGAAATTTAAGGGAAATAATAATTACTATTATATTATTTTTATTATTTCATAGTTGAAAATGTCTGTGACATTCTTGCAGTCTAGGTTTTTATAATCCTCACTACCCAACAATAATCTGAAGCTGAAATTAGCATAGAATTGAAATTGAAATTATTTTTATGTTACATATTAAAGTCAAATAACAATCTGAAGATGAAATTATTAATTGGACTCATTTCAATTTGAACGTATTTAGATAAAATAGCGGAGGGAATGGATTCGATAACCAGACCCTTAATTATATATATTTGATCCAAGAAAATTAAAAAGATTTTTTTTTTTTTTTAATAACTATATTGTTATGTCTTTTTTTGTTGCTATTCAATCTTGATAAAGTAATCTAATCTCCAACTACATGATCAATTAAGCATTAATTATTTTTTTCCAAATTACGCTCATTATTTTCAACCCTCTCCATGTTGGACTTCTCCTTCTGTCCATGAAGAGAGAGTCAACAATGGTGGCCCTTTGAATCATGTGTATAAATACATATGAATGGTTTGAAAATGGGTGTGTGAAAAAAAAAGAAAAAAAAAAGGTTGGCAGAGAGAGTTGAAGAAAAAAGAAAGAAAAAATTAGTTTTTCTTCTACACAGAGCAGTCCCACGAGTTCTTCATTTTCTGAAGATTCAGCCGTTAGATCGAGCTGAAATTTGGAGAGACGCTTACTCACACGTCGATCTTAATTATCAAAGGTGGAGATCGGATTCTGACGTCCGCAGGTTATTTCGTGGCTGAGACAACAGATTTTCCTTTTATACAAACCAGTCCCACGGATTTTTTTATTTTCTGGACATTGAACCGTTGGATTGAGCTGCGTTTTGGACAGCATCTTCCTCACATCCTGATATTCATTATCAACGGTGAAGATCGGCTTTTGACATCCAGAGGTCAACTCGTGACTGGTATAGAATTGAAATTTCTAGGTATTAACTCTCTTACTTTTGTATTTGATTTATTCCATATATCTTGATGTTTATTCCAAGATTATGATGATGATTATATGCCTCTAGTTCTGCCTAGAGAAGATTTGCTGTAATAGATAGAATATATGTTGTATTTGTCCATTATTTAATAGTGAAAGATTTAAGAGGCCTAAACGTCCTGTGATTTTTACTTCTTACATCGATAAGGTTTTTCACGTAAAAATTTTGTGTGTTTTTGTATTGATTGTGGCTGTAGAGTTCAGAACTTATTACTGTAGTATTTATTTTGGATATTGCTCTACTTATTAGTTTATCTAAAAAGTTCATTCAAGTAGGGAAAGATAAATAACGAAAATTCATTCCACATATTTAGTGTTTCCGTTGTTGGTCATTTTTCCCATCAGATTGGTATCAGAGCATTTGGTTGTTGTTGTTGTTGTTAGACTTGTTTGAATAATGGAAGCTAATACAAGTAGAATGGTTAATTTAAATGGTTCAAATCACCATGTCTGGAAAGGAAAAATTGAAGATCTTCTTTATGTGAAGGATTATTATCTACCGGTGTTTATGAAAAATAAGCCTGATGATAAAAAGGAGGTAGAATGGACTATTTTGCATCGATAGGTTTGTGGGTATATACGGCAATGGGTGGATGATAATATTTTGAACCATATTAGTGGTCAGATAGATGCACGTAACTTATGGAACAAACTTGAGCAGTTGTATGCTCAAAAGACAGGGAATAACAAGTTGTTCTTAATTAAGCAAATGATGAATTTGAAGTACCGAGATGGAACTCCTATGGGAGACCACTTGAATGCATTCCAAGAAATTATAAATCAGCTTGAAGGAATGGGGATCAAGTTTGAGGATGAGATACAGGCTTTATGGGTTCTTGGTATATTATCGAACTCTTGGGAGACATTTAGAACGTTATTATCTAACTCTGCACCAGATGGGGTTATTACCATGGAATTGGCTAATGGAAGTGTCTTGAATGAAGAGATTAGAAGAAAGTAACAAGGTTCCTCCTCACATTCAGAAGTCTTAGTCACATAAAGGCGGGGGAGAAGTATGAGTAGAGGTCCGAATAGAGAAAATCAGTGCAGCAGTTCTAAGGGTAAACTTGCTGATGTTGAGTGTTTTCATTATGGTAAGAAGGGCCACACTAGAAAGTTCTGCAGAAAGCTAAAGAAAGAGAACAAACAACATGCTGATGACAGACAACGGGCTGACAATAATCAGAAGAATACTGATATTGGTAATGAAAATGTTATGGTTAATGCTACTACTGATAACTATCTTGTTTGTTGTGATTGTGACATTGTTAACCTTACACATGATGAGTCGAGTTGGGTAATTGATAGTGGTGCTACATGTCATGTTGCATCACGAAGGAATTATTTTTTATCTTACACTCCAGTTGACTTTGGTGACGTACAGATGGGTAATTATGGGATATCAAAGGATATTGGTATTGGAGAAGTCTGTTTGAAATTTGACACTGGGATGGAGTTGGTTTTGCATAACGTGAAACATGTCCCAGATATGAGATTGAATTTGATTTCTATAGGCTTGCTTGATGATGATGGCTATTACAACGGCCTTGGTAATGGACAATGGAAGCTCACTCGAGGTTCTTTAATTGTGGCAAGAGGTAGCAAACATTCAAAGTTGTACACTGTGCATCCAAAGATCTCCAAAAGTTTTGTTAATGTAGTGAAGAATACTGATGTGATTGATTTATGGCATAAGAGACTTGCCCATATGAGTGAAAAGGGCATGTTTATGTTGTCAAAGAAGAAATTGCTATCTGGTGTGCAGGATATTCACTTGAAAAAATGTTCTGACTGCCTGACAGATAAACAGACAAGAGTCTCTTTTAAGAGCCATCCTCCTTCCAAGAAGGAGAACATACTTGATTTGGTGCATTACGATGTTTGTGGTCCTATGTCTACAAGGACACTTGGTGGTTCCTTTTATTTTGTTACAATCATCGATGATTATTCAAGGAAGATTTGGGTTTATACCTTGAAGTCTAAAGATCAAGTATTAGATGCATTCAAGCAGTTTCAAGCTCTAGTTGAGAGACAGACTGGGAAGAAACTCAAGTGTATCCGGACAGACAATGGAGGGGAATACATAGACCCTTTTGATGCATATTACAGACAACAAGGTATTCGGCACTAAAAGACTCCTTCAAAGACCCTGCAGCTGAATGGTTTAGTAGTGAGGACAAACAGGACATTGATTGAGCGAGTCAGATGTGTACTATCACATGCAAGATTGCCTAGATCATTTTGGGGTGAGACTTTGAGTATTGTGATACATATTTTAAATCTAACAACATGTGTTCCTTTGCATTTTGATGTTCCTGACAGGGTTTGGAGCGATAAAAATGTTTCTTATGATCACTTATGCGTCTTTGGATGTAAGACTTTTGTGCATATTCCAAAAGATGAGAGATCTAAGCTTGATGTGAAGACTAGGCAATGTGTGTTCATTGGCTATGGACAAGATGAGATGGGTTACAAGTTGTATGATCCAATTACGAAGAAAATTGTGAGAAACCGAGATGTTATCTTTATGGAAGATCAGACTTTGAAAGATATTGAGAAGGCAGAGACAGTTCCTCAGCGTATTGATGATCTTATTGATTTGGATCCATTTCCTCCTTAGCATGCTGATACGCAGACTGGAGATGATGATCAGAATGCTGACCAGCATGGTACTGATGATGTTGATGCTCCACAACAAGTTGATATGGATGAGATTATCCATGAGGAGTTACCAGTACTAGATGCACCACCATTTGTTTCACTTAGTCGGTCTGTTAGAGATCGTCATTCTTCTACACGTTATTCTGTTGACGAGTATGTGTTGTTGACTGATGGGGGAGAACCTGAAAGTTATGCAGAAGCTATGGAAAATGAGCACAAGAAGAAGTGGATTGATGCCATGCAAGATAAAATGAAGTCCTTGTATGAGAATAACACCTTTGAGTTGGTGGAGTTACCTAAAGGCAAAAGAGCTTTGAAGAACAAGTGGGTGTACAAAGTGAAGCAAGATGAGAACTCTTCATAACCACGGTACAAAGCTAGATTGGTGGTCAAAGGATTTAGCCAGAAGAAAGATATCGATTTTGATGAGATTTTTTCTCCAGTTGTGAAAATGGCATCTATTCATGTTGTTCTCAGTTTAGCAGCTAGTTTTGATTTGGAGGTTGAGCAGATGGATGTCAAGACTGCTTTTCTTCATGGTGACTTGGATAAGGAGATTTACATGGAGCAGCCTGAAGGGTTTCAGATGAAAGGCAAAGAGAGGTATGTGTGTAGACTTCAAAAAAGTCTATATGGTTTGAAGCAAGCACCAAGTCAGTGGTACAAAAAGTTTGAGTCGGTTAGAGGGGAGCAAGGCTACCGGAAGACTACCTCAGATCACTGCGTATTTGTTCAAAGGTTTGGTAGTGATGATTTTATCATTTTATTGTTGGATGCTGATGACATGTTAATTGTTGAAAATAATACTGGAAGGATTGCCCAGTTCAAGCAACAGTTGAGTAAGTCTTTTGCTATGAAAGACTTAGAGCCAACAAAACGAATTCTTGGCATTAAAATTACTCGAGATAGGGCTGTCAAGAAATTGCATAGAAAAGTACATTGAAAAAGTGCTTTGCAGGTTCAACATAAATAAAGCTAAAGTGGTTAGTTCTCCTCTTACAACCAACTTAAAGCTAACTGAAAAAGATTGCCCTTCTACTGAGAAAGCGAAGGAAGAGATGGATAGAGTTCCATATGCCTCAGCTGTAGGAAGTTTGATGTATGCTATGGTGTGTACACGGCCTGATATAGCTCATGCAGTAGGTGTTGTTAGTCATTTTCTGTCAAATCCGGGTAGGAAGCATTGGAAAGCAGTTAAGTAGATATTTAGATATCTTCGGGGTACTTCCAAATTGGGTCTTATATTTGGAAATGGAAAGCCAGTGCTAGTTGGGTATACAGATTCTGATATGGCAGGAGACAAGGATAGTCACAAATCAACTTTTGGGTATTTGATGACTTTTGCAGGGGGAGCTGTGTCATGGCAATCAAGACTGTAAAAGTGTGTTGCACTTTCTACTACAGAGGCTGAGTATATAGCAGCAACGGAAGCAGGTAAGGAGATGTTATGGTTGAAGAGGTTTGTGCAAGAGTTAGGCTTCAAGCAACAATGCTATGTCGTGCTTTGTGATAATCAAAACGCGATTCATCTTGCTTAAAACTTGACTTACCACAAGAAAACAAAACATATTGATGTGAGGTATCATTGGATTAGAGATGCTCTTGAAGAGAAGCTGTTTGAACTTGATAAGATTCATACCAATGATAATGGTTCCGATATGTTGACAAAAGCTTTAGTTAAGGTGAAACTAAACGTGTGTTGCTCTATCGCCGGGATGGCAGACTCTTCCTCATAGTTAGAAAGGGGGAGATTTGTTGGACTTCTCCTTCTGTCCATGAGGAGAGAGTCAATAATGGTGGCCCTTTGAATTAGGTGTATAAATACATATGAATGGTTTGAAAATGGGTGTGTGAAAGAAAAGAAAGAAAAAAAAGGTTAGCAGAGAGAGTTGAAGAAAAGAGAAAGAAAAATCTGGTTTTTCTTCTACACAGAGCAGTCCCACGAGTTCTTCGTTTCCAAAGATTTAGCCGTTGGATCGAGCTAAAATTTGGAGAGAAGTTTACTCACACGTCGATCTTCATTATCAACGGTGAAGATCGTATTCTGACGTTCAGAGGTTATTTTGTGGCTGAGACAACAAATTTTTCTTTTGCACAGACCAGTCCCACGAATGTTTTATTTTCTGGAGATTGAACCGTTGGATTGAGCTATTTTTTGGATAAAATATTTCTCACATCTTGGTATTCATTATCAACGGTGGAGATCGGTTTTTGACATCCAAAGGTCAGTTCGTGACTGGGACAGAATTAAAATTTCTGGGTATTAGCTCTCTTGCTTTTGTATTTGATTTATTTCATATATCTTGATGTTTATTCCAAGATTATGATGATGATGATGATTATATGCCTCTAGTTCTGTCTAATATTTGTTGTAATAGACAGAATATATGTTGTATTTGCCCAGTATTTGATAGTGAAAGATTTAAGAAGCCTAAGGGTCCCATGGTTTTTACTCTTTACATCGAAGAGGTTTTTCACATAAAAATTTTGCGTGTTCTTGTATTAACTGTGGCTGTAGAGTTCAGAACTTATTGCTGTAATATTTGTTTTGAATATTGCTCTACTTATTAGTTTACTTAAAATGTTCATTTAAATAGGGAAAGATAAATAACGAATATTCATTTTGCACATTTAGTGTTTCCGTTGTTGGTTATTTTTCCCATCACTCCACTCATATCGCTCCTCCTAAATTAAGTGATCAATATTATATTAAATAAGAGTATTTTTGTCAATTTATAGCAAATTTATCTAAAAGCAAGGTTATTAATTAGATTTTTATTTTGTTTTTAGGGTATGGGTGTAGAAATCTTAAAAGACAGTTATTTTGAGATGATAAAGTACATGTTTATTATATTCATATTACATGTGGAGAGAAATCATGTATTAATCTTAAAATCTTACGTACGTGTTATTAAGACAAAAAAAAAGTAGTAAGAAGAATATATTTAGTAGTTTTAATACATCATTAATTATCGCCTTGTGCAAGACGGAATACTATATAACCATAACTCCGATCCGATTCACAGTTTCCTGATCCCTCAATTATCATCTCCTTCTTCAGCATAAGAAAATCAAGAACCATGTTGAAGCCACAAATTCAACATTTAAAACCTCAAGAGCTCTAGATCTGTTGCCCAAAACTTTCGTAAAGGGCCTTTCCCATACCCATCTCTCTATCCCTTCAAGGACCTCACTATTGAAAAATCAATAAAAGTGGCTTAATTAAATTCATTATGGCTTAAATTCATTATCTCACATCGAAAATGTAAAGAAATAGGGGATTTGTTAAAACTATAAATATAGCCCCTCCCTTCCTAATTGAAATCATCCCAAAATTGTCAATTTTTCTTAAAGCAAAAATTCTTTCTCTTTTTAGTAAATATTTCACTTATATTATTTTTTTGAAATAGTAAAATATAATTTGGTAGTGTCCGAGAACGTATGCATAATTGGCCGAATCTCGTTAAATTCTGGTATTTTTTATTTGTCTATTTAATAGTTATTATCGGATATATTGCTAGTAAATTATTGCGCTATTAAATTATTTAGGAAAATTCTGTTTAAGAAGAGATTGGGTTTTAAGTGTGACCATTTGTGACCCCTCCAGTATTTTCTAGGGATTTTACCTTGTGTGATTTTTGAGTACAATCGTTTACGCTTTATTCACCTACTCAATAGTATTCGACGTGAATTTGGTGAAAATTAACCCAAGTTTCCACAATAATTGGTATCAAAGTCTAGGTTGTTTCTTAATATACTCTGTGGTTGCAGCATAGTCTGATCTTTCATATCAGAAAAATTTTTTCTTTGAACAGAGATCATTCGAGAAAGTTGTTGTCTCTTTCTCAAGAGATATATATCAATAAAGTCCTTCAACAATTTAATATGCAGAACTACAAACCCATTGCCATTGCCAAAAATCAGTTTTTTAGTAAAGATATATGTCCAAAGATGCCAGAAGAAGTGAAACATATGAGAAACGTTCCATATACTGGTGTCGCGAATAGTCTTATGTATGCAATATTGTGTACAAGATCTGATATTTGCTATGTAGTAGGCATGGAAAGTAGATATCAATCTAACCCAGGCGAAGTGCATTAGAAAGCAATTAAAAGGATACTTAGATACCTCAAAGGTACAACAGATTATTCTCTTTGTTATCAAGGCAAGGATCTGCATATGAGAGGATATACTGATGCTGATTGGGCAGGAGATGTGGGTGAGAGAAAATTCACTTCAGGTTTCATATTCTTGTTTAGCAAGGGTGCCATCTCATGGAGTAGCAAGAAACATGTAACACCCCGAATATACCCTAGTCGGATTAGGGTAAGTTTAGGGTGTAACGGAAACTAAATATATTAGAGATGAGGACGGAAGTGTCCAAAAGGGGGCACAACCGTTGTTAATTCGAAAGTTTCGGCAAGTTTCGGTAAATTGGACAGTTATCTCGTTGTGCCTTAAATGAGTGAAAGGAATTATTTTGGTAATTAGAAATGTGTAATTGGATGATGGAAGTGATTAATTGTAATATAGGGTGTGATCGGTTTTTATTTGTATAAGGTAAGGGTATTTTGGTCATTTTATAATTATGGATTAAATTGAATTAATTAGTTAATTATGTGGGCCAATATATGTAAGAGGAAAGTTGAATGCCAATTGAATAAAAGAGGTAAGTCAAGGGATTAAAAGAGATGTTTGACATAAATATCAACTTTGGACAAATGAAGTGGTGACATGTGGCACTTGGGATAAGGATTGAATGAATGGCCTTAATTAAACTATTTTGACTTCATTTTAGGCCATTGTTGGCTGGGTGAGAGAGGGCAAAAGAGAGGGGCAACCTCTTCTCTTCCTTCCTCACGCCAAATCTACAATTGGGGGGCCAAAGGTGGATTTTCTAAATTTCAAGTAATTGGATGCAAGTTTTGGTTGAAAAGGTAAGTGGTTGAGTCTTTTCTTCTTCCCTTCTTCTTCACCTTAAACATAAATAGAGTTATGAGTAACTTTAAGTGGATTTCTGAATTTTGTTTGGTTTATTTGGAGGAAAATGAGAAGCTTAAGAAGGAGTATGAAAGAAAGGAGGTTGTATTGTAACACTCCAACCCATACGTAGGCAAACCCATCCATGAGGGAGTAGGATGCCGTACGAGTCGGTGTGTTACCGGACAGAAGCGATACAAAGTGTATAAAAATATGGAAGAATTTAAAACTTGAAACGTAAAACTGACATACATACTTCACAACGCACGTAAACCAAGCAGAAACATTTAGATGTGTAAGTTTACCACCATACAACAGAAGTTACAGACAGAAGATAAAATAGAGGAAGTTCTCAATAACAAATATTTACATGGTCCAGAATATTACATAAGTATCTTTACATGCCATTACATACTCATCTTATACAGAATTATAAAATCTTGATAAAGAAGCGGGACAAAATCCAAAACTCCTAGCTCCTATGTGGCCAACCCTTTGCAGATGTGAGACTCGAACCGGACCAGACCTGCCACCTGCACGGGAAAAAGAACCCGTGCTAAGCGATAACGCTTAGTGGGGAGAACAAACATAATAATATGGACGGCCATTCACAATGGTCGTCGAGGCATAACACACACAAATCTCATACACACCTAGTTCTTACCGAGAAATATATATGCTTACATATAATAGCTGTGCATTCAAATGTTTCTAATCATATTCATATACTTATATACTAATACTTGTATCGTTATACCAGTACAGGTCCTCATATGCATACATTTACAGAACACGTTGGGGAATCAGGCTTTTGAAAGTACATCATGCATAGATACAGAACAACTTAATCATGCAGTTATCCCGCCAAAATAACCATATACCAGTCCCGAAACTAGTACTCTAACTGTTCACACCATATTGCCCACAAATTCCTAAGCAAAACTCACTAGAGTCTACTCATACCACAATCATACTACAACACATATATACTAACTGAGAGCATAGGTACATAATCGCAATACCATCACACTTCCGTTGCGCAACATTAATCTTTAACATAAGCAACTAGATGATATTGCATTCCAATCACGGTGTTCCAGAGAGCCAATAAATCTGCACTTATTAATTCACATATCTATAATCATAACTGATCAGAACCGCATGCTTATAAACACAACATAACAAATCATACACCTGCTGACTCACAATAGTGGATAACGAGTACTGAATTGTACCTTACGGGTACCAATCGAACAGAAACATCATCTTTTTCCACATTTCAAAAACATTTCACTGCACAGGACCTTAAACAAGATCCATACACATACACATAATAGGGTTCGCGAGGAACCATTCGGGGACCTGATCAGGGTCCAAATCGTTCAAAGGGCGCTGCAGCTACACTTACATAGACTCTATTAGGCATGCCTAACTATCCACTAGACTGACTCTCGCAGGTCATGCGTAATACAAATCATGTTTCACATCATGGCGCATAATTTAACATATCATATTCATATAATTCATAACACTGTCCATGCATAATACATCCAATTGTATTAATATACTTCATAAAATAGTCCAAGTATAAACCTAAAGGTATCACAAGTTCGGAATTCAAACATTGGAATCACAAAAGAAAACTCAATTGAGAAACCAGGGAGTGTCGCGCTCGCGACAGAGGCGACTTGGCCCCCTGTCGCGATCACGGCAACCTTCGCGATCTCGCGAGGGAACTAGGGCATCTCGCTGTCGCGCTCGCGACAGTGAGCTGCTAACCCAAACCATTCGGTAATCGAGCTCTCTGTCGCGCTCGCGATATGTGTCATGCTCGCGACAGAGGCTCTGCTGCACGGCTCAACGGAGAGCTCGGACGTGTGCGAGGGCTGCTTTCACCGGGCTCTGTCGTAACCTCACGACGATGTCCCGCTCGCGACAGAGTCGGGAATTTCAACCCTTGCCCAGAAATTTGCAGGACGTTCCCCCTTCACAACACCCAAATCTCAAACCAACATCGAAGCATCAACTTATCTCATCTCCAACAAGCCACACATCATTGACAACATAAACACAACATCCACACCAAGAATCCCAAAATAAATCATGTCACAAACAATATTCATTTACATAATCTATAATGTCAATACTATTTGCCAATCATCACCACTACATCCATGTTTATATGCATTCAAAAATACAGTACATCATGCTTAGGTTACTCATGAGATCTACACATATCAACACTCATCCATAAACCAACCTTCACGGAGTTATATCTATTGCTATTCACTAGCTAGGTCATCACTCTTAATCATACTCATAAGTTCTTCCAAAAAAACTACTTATATACCCATTTAATTACCCTAAACATGCATAATAAGCTGAGGGGGAAGGTAGGGGATTGAACCGGGTCAACCAAGGGTTCAAAAATTAAGAAGAAAAACCTTTTTCAAGATTTTCTGTCGTGAGGTCGCGACCCTGTCGCGATCGCGACAGAGGCTCGCCTCCGATGCCTAAAAAAAACTGCTTAACGGCCTTGACTTGTGTTGCCCAAACCAACCTCTAAACTTCATTTTTATCCAAAACTTCCTTCTTGACAAATGTTACCTAGGATGTTAGCGTTCAAATGCAACAAATTTCAGATCAATTGGACATCTAAAGATTCATATAGGATCTAAACAACCTATAGAGCTCCCCTGAACCCGGCCAGAGAAGATAGCTCTACTTCATGACGACATTTGAGATCCTTAACGGTAAAATTAGCTCAAACCTATTTCTGAGACATTTGTAGGAATATGTCTTACCTTTCAAAAGGCACTGGTCTCATATCCATTGGAGTTCTAAAACTCACAATATGGCCTAATAACTGAAGAAAGGTCAAGTGCATTCTAACCCAGT
This sequence comes from Excoecaria cochinchinensis, assembly GCA_947683425.1. Taxonomy (NCBI): domain Eukaryota; kingdom Viridiplantae; phylum Streptophyta; class Magnoliopsida; order Malpighiales; family Euphorbiaceae; genus Excoecaria; species Excoecaria cochinchinensis. The sequence continues at coordinate 8,934,137 of CANTUQ010000074.1, read as the reverse complement.
TTTCACCCACAAACCTACTCACATGCACCAATAAATAAATTAAACCAACACTCACTACCACCATCATATATCATCAATAATAAATTCAAGAAACTTATAATACACATAAATATACTAAAATTCATACATAAAATGGAGAGTTTCCCAAACCTGGAAATCGCAAGGTCACTTTCTAGCTTCTATCTACAATCTTTTCCTTTCCCTTGAGTTCCCTCTTGTTACCACCAACTTGCACAAACCAAAACCCAGAAAATCACTCAATCCAAACTCTAACATATGCCAATAAAAAGTAAATAAAGAAGGAGAATAATCACACACACACACAAGCAAAATTAACTCTTACCTCTCCAATCTTGCTCTAATACTCACCCAAAACCACCTCTAAACAATCACCACATCCAGCCAAAAAGAGAAGCAAGAAGGAAGAGCAAAGAATGAGGAAAGGAAGAAGAAGAGGAGGGCGTGAAAGAGGGAGAACGGGAATTCCAAATTCATGTGTTTTCTCTCTCTCTTTTCCCCTTTCCTTTCCCATTAATTGCTTCCTATCCAAATCCAAATGCCCACTTCCCATTGGTCCAAATAGTTCACTTTGACTTTCTATTCAAGTGACCATACACACCCACACACTAAATCACTTCTCATAAAAATATCCTACATCTTTAGTTTCATACCCATAATCCACTTGATAATTATTTCTCTTATGTAAATATCTCTAAGGCACCATGCTCATAAACCACACAATAAAATCTCTTAGTTCACATACATCCTACTACCATACACTACAAACACACCATAATAATTCCTTCACTTAACTTATTTAATTAATTTCTTAGCAAATAAATCCTTATTATCCATATCACTCAAGTACAAATTACCGAATTACTCTTCACTTATCCGACTTAGCTTGCCGATTCTGACTAGGCCCGATTTTGGGGTGTGACATGTATAGTCATTGGAGCAATTAAGGAGCAAAGAAAAAGAGGTTTGAAAACTCTTTAGTTATATGTGTGAATTTGACTATGCTCATGTGTTAGATGAGTTATTTGAATGTTTTGTTAATGTTATATGATGATGGTAGTGAGTGTTTAGATTGTTAAGTTGTGCATGTGAATAGGATTTTTGGGTGAAAATTGTGTTAGGAAGCACTTGACTCTTCTTCAGTTATTAGGCTTTATTAGGAGTTTTAGGCCTCGAAATGATATGAGACCAGTACCGTTTGAAAGTTAAGACATATTACTACAAATGTCCTAGAAATAAGTTTGGGCTAATTTTAACTCTAAGTGTCCAAAAAGTGGTCCGGAAATAGAGGTATCTCCTCTGGCCGGGTTCAGGGGAGCAGTATAGGTTGTTTTGATCATATCTGATTATTTAGGTGTCCAAACGACATGAGACTTGTTTTATATTAAAGTAACATCCTAAGGATCATTTGTTAAGAGGATGTCTAGCCTAAAAATGAGGTTTAGAGGTCGGTTTAGGCGTTTGAAGTTCAAAGAGGAAACCAGTCTTATGACCTATCCTTATGAGGAACTGAAGCGAGCTTCTATCGCGAGAGCGACCATGGTCGCGAGCGCGACCATGGTCGCGAGCGCGACCATGGTCGCGAGCGCGACATAATCTACTAAACAAGTGTTTTTCTCCTTCTTTTGAACCTTTTGGTTAGTAGGAACCTTGCCTACCCTTACCCTCTTCTAGTTTGTATATTTTATGATGTTTTCTCTTCCGAAATACACTCGAACTTCGTCGGAACTTTATGAGATATATTCATTACATGTTTAGAACTTGTAAAAGAGTAAATAAATGGCTATCACTTAGGAATACAAGAGATTAAGGCTATAAATAAGAACATTGACTAAGGTACTTAAGGATTTAACAAGTCGAACACTTCCGAGTACATTCAATATTAACCTGATTTAAATTCTGATAAAAGATTGGGAGTGAGATTCGATAATCTGTATTTTGAGCTTGTTAAACTACAGGGTTCTGATTTCCAATTCTTTGGGATACGTAGGAAGCTTGGGATATCCTTCCAAGTCCAAACCAAAGCATAAAAATTATTCGGGTATAAAAGATAATGTATCAGTGGAACTTAGTTAATGCCTTGGTGTTTGTTAGAAATAAATGTGGCATGTATGAGAAGATTTATAAACATTATCGAACCGTTAATGATTTAAGCCTCATGCAAACTTATTTATAGTTTAAAATTTGTATATGATAGCGAGTTGAAGTAAATGACTGTTTTAGGCACGACACAACTGAAAATGAAATAAATCTTTCGTATCTCAAATGGTATTTAGGTGACTATCTAAATAATGAATGATTCTTAATAATTTGAATAGGCTGAGTTACTTATATTAAAGTTCTCAATTTTAATCCATAATTTTGGGGAGGTAATGTTTAAGAAATTATTTATGGGCATTACAAGAATGAGTATGTTTTTATGTGAAGTGTACTTAATCAAAATTTTACATGAGGGTGCTAAAGTATAGTGGCTCCTTGGGACTTGAATAGTGTGGGCAGGGTGTGAAGCTAGTGCTCTGTCACGAGCGCGACAGAGGCTATCCTGTTCTCTGTCGCGAGCGAGACAGAGGCTATCCTGTTCTCTGTCGCGAGCGAGACAGAGGCTATCCTGTTCTCTGTCGCGAGCGAGACAGAGGCCATCCTGCTTTCTGTCGCGAGCACGACTGGTGCCGCGAGCGTGACAGAGGCCATCTAGTTTTCTGTCGCGAGCGCGACTCTTTCCTATACTATGAAGGCATATTTGTTGAACTTTTTGACATGAATTTTGACTTGTGATTTACATATGACATATTTTATAAATTAGAATGCGATATACCATGTAAGCTATAGTTGAAATAATATGATGTTGCTTCTTGGAATTACTATGCTATATTACACGGTTAATGGAACAATAAATTGGACAAATAATGTAGCCTGCGATAGTCGAGTCGTGGATAGATAGGCATGCCTATAGAGTTTGATTTGCTGCAGCTTCCGTGATTTGGACCCTGATCAGATCCCCCGACTAGATCTTCGTGATCCTTCTGTATTGGATCCTCGTGATCCTTCTGTATTGGGTCCTCGTGATCCTTCTGTCTTGAATTTATATGTTACTCGTTATCCACCTCCTTGACTTAGCGGGCAATAAATGAACAAGAGTATGTGATTCGAATAATAATATGGGAATTGATAAATATATGTGATGACTGGTATGTGTGATCTAATGCTCCAAGGATTGGGAAGTTATATGGTAAGGCCTGTGTAAGCAAATTATATGAAATGAATTTTGGAAACCACAATGAATGTAGATAATTGAACAAAGTGACATGTATAAGATGTGAAAAAGTGTGTTAATACATAAGAGATTTGTTAACGTGGATATGCAAAGTAAGTGGCTATTTTGATATTTTCCTTGAAAGTATCTAATTTGTTATAATCAATATGATTATATTTTCTACATTATCCTTTTCTTTGAACTCATCTGACGGCCATTCTTAGTGGTCGTCCATATTTATATGTTTCCCACTAAGCTTTATACTTAGCATGGATTTTCTTTAATCCATGTAGGTACTATTGATTGGATCGTTCAAGAGTCTTCCCGCAGCAGTCCTAGCCAATGCAAGGTTATGAAGAAAGTTTAGAATAGGATTTGTTTAGGTTTAAGAATGTATGTCAGATTTGTAATTCTAGAATTATAAGTTTTGTATCAGCGCAACTGGTTAGTAATTAATGTATCTATGGTAAACTCTGAGAAAGTATCTTTTGTAATATGTTTGTGTAATGAATATATGGTTAGCTATAAAGGTGTTTTCGTTAACGAAAGAAATTTTATAACTCAGACTTCCAGCTTAATAGTTTATAAGATTTGCATGTTTGTGTTGGTAATGCCCTTGACCGTCGTCGTGAACCATCGGATCGTGGTCTGTTTTACTACGTACGGGTAAGGGATGTTACAAAATAAACCTGTGTAGCCTTATCAATAATGGAAGCTGAATTTTTTGCTTCCTTAACTGCAGTACAAGAGACAGTTTGGCAGAAACGGTTAATGGATCATTTAAGAGTAACTATCTCAGAGGAATCAGTGACAGTCAATCGTTGATAGCTTACCTGAAAGATCTAAAATTTCATAGTAGAACTAAACATATCGACATTAAGTATCAATAAATGAGAAATGTTGTTGCACGAGGAGATGTAAATTTATAGTACATATCTACGCATGATATGATTGCAGATCCGTTGACTAAACCTGTAACAAAAGATGTGTTTGAGAGACACATTAGATTTCAGGGTTTGCATAAAATTTGATGTGTACTATCTTTATTTTTGGTAACCCTTAACATTATTATTTATAAATAATAATAAAGTTAATTATTGGCAATACATGAGTGTGAATGTTTAATGTGTAAACACTTACTGTTATTTATTTGAGTTTGAGCATGTCAGATAAAGAAGTAGCCCGCTCATAAGGGTGTTTACCTCAGTTTTGTCAATGAGTTAGAAAAAATTAAGATGAGACATTTTTTGAACATATGATAAGCTAGAGAGCCTATTCAAAATAAAAGTACCGTCTTGCAGAAATTACAAGATTAGTCATATTAAGGTGTGAGATAAAGTCATACATAAAATTGTATGCTTTGGATTGAAATCCAAATAAGGATCATATGGAATCCGATGGCCAGTTATATATACCATGTTCTGTCTTAAAAGCCAGAAGTAGTCCTTAAATAAACGGACTAAAGTTGGGTGCTTCGGTACATTACAACCTTACGCTTCTGTATGGTGTTTTATATACACATTTTTAAAATATAAGACATGTGGTCCTTTAAGGGATTGAAAGAACACTATAACACATATTTTATATCGTGTGTGCTTAAGTGACCAAAGGGATAGGAATTTAATGTTAATGATCTCAACTTTTCCTATTATGAGACCTTGTTTATATTTTGACCCTTAGAACCCTTAACTTATCCCTGAAGTATGGTTTAATGTGGCTAGCTTAATTAGTCTCCAAAAGGTCCGAGAAAAATTTAGACCTGACGGATCTAATTAGAAAGCGAGTTGAATCATGATGGATGGCATATAGTAAGAGGGAAAGATAACCTTTTGATCGCATTCATAAGAGTTCGTAGTTCGCCAACATGTCTATTATCATTTTTATAAGTAGAAACATAATAGTAAACACGAAATATGTTTTATGAGATCATGAGTTAAAACAGTGATTGTGAGAAAGCCGTCTAGGGTTAGACATACGTGGAATAGGATGATCACTTTTTTCGAGAAACTATATATCCCTAACAGGTGTATAGCAATAGTGCTCTCGAGGTATGCTGGTCACACAATCTATTAGCCTGTATAACTGAAGATTATGAATGGAATATGTTCCGTCATGTGCAAGTAAAAGATGATAGAATTGGGATACACCCATAACTCTATTATAGATTAAGTTTCAATTCAGATAAAATTGGAAAATTCAATCTGATTAATATTACCAAATCCTATCTCAGAAAAAAGTCTGAGTCATATTAGAAATAGGTCTCTAACTTTTAAGATTTCTATAAATAGATGAGAGATTTTAGAGTTTAGTAACGAGAAAACGTATTCGTCGCAAAACTGCTTGTTGCTACTCACAAGTTTTTTGTCTTAATCTTTCAGTGAATTTTAGATTGTGATCTGACTGATCTTATCCTACACATAGGTAAAAGTCAGACCAGTGACCAATAATAAAGGGATCCTTGTAACGCTTTCGCAACGAATTTTCGCGCTATAAGAGGTAGATACCATTATTAATATTACCTCACTTATTATTTTCCCTTCACATTTTAATACTTATTTTTTTTAGAATACCTAAACTTATTACTTTAATAGTTTTTCCTTTAAATTTATCAATTATTAAATTTTAATCTATAAATATTGAAAATTATTACACTTTGATTTCCTTTAGATTTAATTTTATCATATTTAGCCAATTGAAATCTAATATTATATTTTGTTAATTAATTATACTATATTCATTTAAATTCAAATTGCTTTGTATATTAAAATTTTCTGTAAATTCTGGCATGATGACAAATATTTGTATAATTAGCCTTTAGCTCATATTCAGCTATGTTAAATAAATATATAAAACGAATGTAATTTAAATTTATATTGAAATATAATTGAAAATTTCATGTCTATCTTTTTCGTGTGTCGATATATTTATATATGTGATTATTAATATATAAACATGATTATTATATATTAATATGAAAATTATTATAATGAATATTAGTATTTTAAACATTTTATTATGAAAAATATTATTTGAAATATACTTAAATAGTATATATTTAAAAAATCATTAATCTTTTATTTTTTTCAGATATTATATACAGTTTGGATCTGACAACCTTAAATTAAATCAATTGATTATTTTATTTTAATTTAATTTAATTATATAGACCTGATTTAGAACGTGGATGTGCAGGACATCGTTTAGGGTAAGGATGTTTTTTGCCACCAAGAACTGGCCTAGAGCAAGGTCTGGGTTAGGGAGGAGACTGGCTTGGCCATTGCCTTGCAAGAGAAGAAGCTCCTCTCTCTCAGCCTCTTTAGTCCTATTGGCTATTGGTGTCTGCCATGCCAAGTATGAATGTCCCACAACACAACCATTAGATGGATTCTTTTCCAAATTAACAAAAATGTGAATAAATTCTTTGCCAGTAATATACCAAGGACCTACATGAAAACTTATCTTTAGAAGATTTATTTATTTATTTATTTTAAATCTTTTTATAAATTTAAAATTCATCCTTTTAATTTTAATTATTTGCCCTCTTTCATATTGATTTTAATCAATTTTTCATCTCCTTAATATTGATTTCGATCATATTTGCACCCCTTAATCTAAAATTCTAGGTCCGCTTATCATTTTAATAAAACTAGTTTCACCATTAAACAATTAAAATTAGGCCAGATAAATTTTTAAACCTTGTTTGGATGAAATTGATCATGGTATGATATGATATTGTATAGTATATTATTGTCAGGATCGGACCAAAGCAAGGGTGAAAGGCCTTAGCCCCCAAATTTTTTTGAATCCTCGGAAATATAATAAAAAGTCATTTGAAAATTCTATTTTATAGTTTGGCTTTCCAAATTCTTGATTCTACATATATTATATTATGGCCCCCTTCTTCCCTTCATCATGTGTCCACTGATCTTGCGTATTGTAAATATTATTTACATATCTAGAAAGATAGTATGATATAATATAATATGATTTAATGAATTTTTTATAAGAGAAAAAAAGTAAAAAAATAAAAAATAAAAATAATTTTAATAAAAAAGATATAAAGTTAAAGTTATTTCATAATATATAAAATGAGTTACCAAATTAAATAAAATTATATATATATATATATATATATATATATATGAAGAAAATCATGATAAAACACCAATTTGATGCCTTAAAAATTTAGATAAAAGTATATAATGAGATAACCATTAAGTATAATATCACGATGCAAACAAAGAGTTAATTAGTCAAAATTGTGTTAAATAGATAATAATTGAAATAAAATGTTTTACCTATTTTTGCTAAATTAATATGTTTATATTTCAATCCGCCACAATTTTAATAATTAAGTACATTTTTTTTATTATGTTTAACAAGTTATTATATTAAAGTCTATTTGATTCAATTTTAAATTTTCGAAAAGAAAAAATTTACGGATAGATTTATTTGACAGTCTATATAAATTAAAAAAACAATAATATTAATTTCTGTTGTCTTTATGCCATTTACGCCGTTTATTTTGGTTTAATACTTCATGAGACACTTATCGGCAAAAAAATTCATTTACACACTCAAGTCTCAATATTAACACATTAAACACCTTATCTTATCAATTTTGTGTCTAATAAATCCTTATTGCTAACTTGGCATTACAGGTGATTTACACCTGAAATTAGGCGCGTGAAGTACCTAACCCACTGTAAAAATATATATTTTCACAAAATAAAGCTCCACCATGTCTTTTTCGGGACAAAGATTTGACAGAGATAATTTAAAAAAAAAATTACCAAAATAGGGTGGTGTTAAAAATATTTCCGGATGTAAGGTTGAGTCAGAAGCTGCAGCTGACACCTGCGGCTTCTGACAGTAAAACCCACAATTTGGATCCCATTTTGCACAGTAATGCTGCAGCTGGTAGCTGCGGCATCACTTTATATATATATATATATATATATATATAAAAAGGCCCCTGCTGCCCCCTTGTTATTTTTTTAATTTTAATTTAATAATAAATAATATTATTTATTATAATAAAATAAAATTATAATAAAATATTTATTAAATATAATAATATAATTTTAATAAAATAATATTTAAATAATATACGAAATGAAATTTTATTTTTTAATTATTCAATTACAAATTTTACAAAAATATTAAATATTTTTATTTAATATTATTAAAAATATTTTTATTTAATATTTTAATAATATTAATAAACATATGATAATTTTAGTTTCATTTAGTGTTATTATTTGATTTTTAGATTGATTACTAGTAAAAAAATTTTTTTGATATATAATAATTGTCAATTTACTAATTGCTTCTATTTAGATTAAATGATAGGTAACGATCCAGTAATAAAGATATTAAATATTATTATTAATCAGATTAATTATCTAACAAGTGTTTTGAAAAATTTTAGTTTCAATTTGTAATATTAAATATTATTATTTAAAAAGATATATAAAGATTCAGCTGCTGCCCCTTTCTTTTATATATATATATATATATATAAAGTGATGCTGCAGCTACAAGCTGCGGCATCACTGTGCAAAATGGGACCCAAATTGTGGATCCCACTGTCAAAAGCCGCAGGTATCAGCTGCGCTTTCTGACTCAACCCTACATCGAAAATATTTTTGACACCACCCTATTTTGGTAAAAAAATTTTTAAATTACACCTGTCAAATCTTTGTTCGGTCTTTCTCTCTCTTCAACGTCTCTACCTTCATCTCATGGTCTCTCTCCTCCGTACCAAAAGTCCGTCTCATTGTCTCTCCTCTATAGCCAAAAGTTTATTCTCGTTCAAACTCACTCTCTTTATCTCTCTCATTCTCGTTTTCTCTCTCGCCACTCAAAGCATAATATTTTGCAAGAGATAAATTTCTCAAGTAAACCCAAGTATACTAAATTTCTCAAAGTTTGCAAGGTTAAATAATTTTAAATTTGTCAAAGTTGTAATTAAAAACAAAGTTATCTTCTTTTTACTATGATTTTGAATTTGCAGAGATATATCTTGTACAAAGTACACAAATTGGGGGGCAATTTTGTTTAATTTGAATATATAATTACCAGATCGAGAGATCAAAAGGGAGAGAAGGTAGAGGTTAAGCTTAGTGAGGAGAGATGATAAACACATGTCAATTTTGCATGATGAACACATGTGCGGTGAGGAAACTGCAGTTTTGTAGAGAGAAGTCCTAAATTGATAACAAATGTTTGCATTATACATGCACTGGTAAAAATGGCTTCCTATTTCTACTATAGCTCGGTGAGGAAATCTCGGTCGACCTGCGGAAAACGGCGTCAGAGACAAGGAGGGAAAGGTAGTGAGGAGAGTTGAGTATGATGGATTGATGGCTTTTAAGAGTTTTGGACTATGTGTTGGCTCAAAAGGCTAATTTATAAGTTTTGATGTATTAACAAAACATTTGCACTTAACAAAATTGGGTTTCTCCTTAGAATTTATATTGCAGGTCCAAGTTTCAGATACTGATGCAGCGTATTCTATCAAGAACAGAACAGACGTGTTCGTGTTCTACATTTGTCAGAACAGACCTACAGCAATGAAGGTTTATTAGGAAATAAAGTTTGTAAAATCATCTTTGAGGAATCCACACACTCACAGCACGTTAATTGCATTATTTTCTGCATTTAACATATTTTACAAATCACATCTTCATTCAAATCAAATTTATTTCTTTCCTAAAATGAATTTTTCACAATTATAATCTTTGAATATGGAAAGAAATTCTTTTATTTGAATATGATTTTTCTTATTTAATGAAGCATAAAATCTGTAGAAATATCTCTCAATCAGATCTTCATTGACTAAATAAACATAAAAACAAAAATCTCTTCAAACAAAGAAACATTTTTGAATTGTTGTTCACACCTAACAGCTATATTTTTTCAACTATAAAAATAAGTATTGTTGGTGTGTTCAAACAAGTGAGTGGAAAACGTTTTTGTTCTAAAGTGTATTTTATCTTGTAAGTTTTTCATTCCTTCATGTGCTTACACGATCACATCTCCTCAATATGATTATAGTTTTTATATTGTAATCATGTTAGTGAGGTTTATCAAATTTGTGAGATAAAATGGTGAGGTTAGGTTGCTAGAACCTAGGAAAATAAACTAGCAAGTGTTTAGGTTCTTTTACTTGGGAAAAAGGGCTAAGTGTTTTGATCATTTTACTTGGGAAAAATGATTAAGTATTTTTAGAGTTTTCACTTGGGAAGAAAAACTTGGGGTGGCTACATGTAACAGGCTTTTGACTCTTACCCGTAAATAGAGTCACATTAGAAAGAGAGAAACTCTTAAGACGGATTGTCTTAAGGAGAGGATGTAGGCGGTGGCCGAACCTCTATAAATCGCGGTGTTAAATTCTCTATCCCTTACTCTCTTTTTATTTTGTGCTCTATAATTTTTATGCTGAAATTAGCTGTTCTGTATCTGTTCTGTGTTCTATAGAACAGAGTCAGAAAATCACATCTGTTCTGAAAAACGGGATGAAATTGATTTTTCTAAATTAATCTATCCAATGAAAGTCTGATTTTTTGCCACTAATAATTTCGTCCATATGTGTAGTTTTTAATGGTAAAGGATAATTAAAAAATTATTTAAAGTAAATTGCATGAAATAGATTTATTATGATGATGGTATTTTGCATATCAACTGTATGTGTTCTAATCTGTCCAGATCACGAAAAAATTATGAAATGATCTATTCACCCCCCCTCTAGATCATATATTTGGGACTCACACTATGTGTTTTGATTTTAGAGAGAGAGAGAGAGAGTTACAGTGAGAAGAAAAATGGATAACTCTACTGGAATTAATGCCATGCGCTCTCACATTTTTCATATTGCTATAAAAAGGGTTCATTTATCTTAAAATTGAAATTACAAGTGTTCGATTTGTTGTTTTTCTTAGTTAAAATGTATAAATGAATTTTATTATCCAGTTTGGGTGTTAACTGTATATTTGGCTCTTACTCCCTCCATTACACAGGTTAATTTTTTCGGTGGTCACTTAACTTTTCGCTTATAACGATTTGGTTACTAAACTTCAATTTGTAACGAAAAAATAACCCATCTATTATTTTGTAACGAAAAAATTACAATGATCGGAAATTGTGATCGCCGATAACCGGCGCATAATTTGCAACGCACAAAGTTGAAGTTTAGTGATTATATCGTTACAAGGCACAAAGTTTAGTAACCACCACAGAAATTAACTCTAATCTGATGTGACAAAATTTTTAACGTGTCATTGGGTTTTGCCGTACCGATCACGCGCCGGTTGCCGGAGAATGCAATTTTCGGTTATTATGATTTTTTCGTTACAATATAATAGATGAATTATTTTTTTGTTACAAATTAAAGTTTAGTGACCAAATCGTTACAGGCCACAAAATTGAGTGACCACCGAAGAAATTAACCCTTCATTACACAGTAACGGTCACTTTTTAAAAAATTTAATATTCTATTTTATATATTATTTTTAAATTTTTAATATAATATTAATTTTTTAATTTTTAATTTTTGATGTAATATTAATTTTATATTTAATTTTTTATATTATTCAATTAATTAAATTTAAATTAAAAATTTAAAAATAATAAAAATAATTTAATTATTTTATACTATATTTAATTTTAAATTTATATCTAATTGATATTTTTTAATTTTAACGAAAATAACAAAATTTATATATATTATAAAATATGGGAAGTATCATTTTTAGTGAATAGACTGCAACAATGGACAATAATATTAATTTTTGTTGTACTTATGCCATTTATGACTTATTTTTGTAGTGATATAAAATTAATTACTACTTGGCTCACCCATTAGCGAATAGAAACATCAGCTTTTATAGGCACATGTGTCGGCGTTAGAAATGAACAAATACTAATTAACCAGTAATATTTATTTGTCAGTATAGATTAAATAAGTGCATCAGGTTTGGATAATGGACCATGATATTAATTTTTGTTGTCCTTATGCTATTTATGACTTTTGTTTTTGTGATATAAAATTAATTACTACTTGGCTCACTATATTTATCGATCTATATAGATTAAATAAGTGTATTAGGCTTGAATAATGGATAATGATATTAAATTATGTTGTCTTATGCCATTTATGACTTTTTATTTGTGGCTCATGTACTAGCCTACAGAGAGAAGTTTTTGTAAGCACATGTGTCCGTTATTAGAAATAGACAAGTAGTCTCCCGTCCTTAAATATCAGTTACTTTTGTTATTTTTATAAAAATTAAAAAATATTAATTAAATTTAAATTTAAGATAAAATTGAGTGTTTTAATATACAAATTTAAATTTAATTGGTCAACTTATATTGAAAAAAAAATTAAATTGAAAAAGAAAAATTAAATTGTATTGAAAATCTAAAACTGACAGATAAATACAATTTTCATTTTCCTAAAAAGTGACAAATAATAAGAAACGGAAAGAGTACTGATTAACCACCAATATTTTTAAAATCGAACTGAATATCGATTCGGTCTACTAACTGAATAAATTAATTGATTGGACCGAATTAACTTGAAATTTTTATTTTTTTTAAATATAATTATTTATAAAAAAAATAAAAATATGGTACGTATATATATTAATTTTTCTTCATTTATTTTACTACTTTTTTTAATAATAATAGTAAACAAATTAAACAATAATATAACAAATTAAACAACTCGATTTTTTTACTGTTTATTTCGGTTTTTATATTGGATCAAACCAACTTGACAGGCCAGTCCGATTTTAAAAATATTGTTATCCACTTTATAGTATATTTTTTAAAATTTATTTTATTAATATTAATTTTTTTAAATAAAAATCAAAGTACAGTTCATTAATAACCGGTTAACCGTTAAATGCGGTCAGTTAACCATTAAAAAAATTAAATATATAGTCACCCTATACTTAATTAAAAAACATACTTTCATAAAATTAAAATATAAATCCTAAAAATTTTAAAAATAAAAATACAAATCATTCAAATAATTTAATATCAATAAGATAAAAAAATTACATCAACTCCCTATAAGACAATAAAAAATAATTTAATATTAATTTATCACTCATAAAGTAGATGATTTTTGGTGATTAAGTTATAAAAAATATTCAAAATTATATAGAGCAAAATGGGGATAATTTACACAATTGGTCACTCAACTATAATATTTGCAACAATAAAATCAATTTTCTTCAATTTATAACATTAAAAAATGATAAAAATAGCAAAAATATAAATTTTAAAAGCGAATCTATTAATTTGCCAGCATTTTAATTATAAATTACAATTAACTTATCATATTTGCATATTATTGTTTTAAACATGATTATTATATCCATATAAACATTTTTATTTTTATAGCTATCAATATCTTGAAGGATTTTATCTTCAACCAATTCAACCTCAACAATAATGATATGGTTGAATATTTAATCCATAAATTTTTATTTTTTACATTTATTTTTTCAGAACTGTTTTGAAAAACCTTAATTGAGATTACACTTACACATTTGCCATATGAAGGGTAGAAGGGTAGACATTAAGTCAAATTGATACCAATACATCATAGCGGCTCTCTGTTTCTAGATGGGGTGGGGTGAGCATGTACCCGTTAGTCGGTCCATTAATAAAAAGTTAACCAATTCATTAATAATGATTTTTCAAAATTATTAACTGTTAATCAATCCGTTACATTCGATTAATCAGTTTATCAGTTTCGATTTTTTAATTTGGTTAACCAATATTTTTCGGTTAACCAATAAAATTTATAACATATAATTATAAAAAAAATAAATTAGACAAAATTTAATTCAATTTCAAACGTGCAAAATAATTTAAAATAAAAATTACAAAACAAATATAATATACTAGCCAAAATTCATATTTAACAAATTAATAGCAAATATTATAAAATAGATTTGATATTTCTTAGAAATTAGCATGTTTAATTTTAAGTCCAAAATTTTCAATATTAAATATTAAAATATAGATTCTAAAACATAAAAAAAGTAATTAAATGCTATTAAATAAAATATGAATACCAATATATATGATAAAAAATAATGTATATAAAAGTTAATCGGTTACTCTATATAAATATTACTTTATATAATTAAAAAGAATAATATAATTTAAATAAAGTTTAAAGTTTTTTAGAAATTTTATAGAAAAACAAAAAATTTAAGGTATAAAAATAAAAATATAATTTAAATGTATTTTAAAATATTATCTTATGTAAATTTTAGAGAAAAATAAAAAAAAAATAAATTTTTAAAGTATGAAAAAAATATAATATATATGTATAGAAATTGGTATTAACCAGTTAACCTTACACTAACTGTTAATCGATATTTACGAATTCAAAAATCAAATCAAAATAAAAAAAAATAATAGTTAAACTGATTGATTAATCGAAATTATCAATTTTTTCAGAAAACGAATTAACTAAAAAATTAATTCAATTTCAGAATAGATTTATCTAATTATCTGCTGGCCTGAAAAATATTCTAGAACGATATTATTAGCCAATGGTGTTTTTGTCAGCTTATGCAAGGACCACAATTAATTAATGTAATGTCCTTTTTCTCAACCCCGCCATCAACTTGTTTTTACACAATTAAATTGACCAAAAATTAAATCTATAGTCATTCTATACTTCATTAAAAAACATACTTTCATAAAATTAAAATATAAATTCTAAAAATTTTAAAAATAAAAATACAAATCATTCAAATAATTTAATATCAATATGATAAAAAAAATTACATCAACGCTCTATGAGACAATAAAAAATAATTTAATATTAATTTATCACTCATAAAGTAGATGCTTTTTGGTGATTAAGTTATAAAAAATATTCAAAATTATATAGAACAAAATGGAGATAATTTACATAATTGGTCACTCAACTATAATATTTGTAACAATAAAGTCAATTTTCTTCAATTTATAACATAATTCATGTAACAAAAAAGTCATTATAACATGCTATTGCAGGTTTATAGGTCAATATTTTATTTTAATATTGAGAGTGTACATGTTGTAAAGATGTAGGTTCTAGGCGAAATTTAAAAGAAATGATAAATTTGGAAAAGACAAAAATTTGATATGGAGCAAAAAAAAAAAAAATAATTCTAAACAATTAAAGGAATCTGATTTTAGAGTCAAAAGTTTAAGCGTTAAAGGCAAATCACTTCTTTCAATAAAATGTCATACAGTATCAAATAAAAACCTTATCTTTTTTTTTTCTTTTAAATAATAATTTTGTATTTTTTAAAATTTATTTTTTATTTTTGTTATTGTCTACATAAAATATTTCTTTATAATAAATATTCAATTTCTTAAAAAAATGATTAAAATAGCAAAAATATAAATTTTTAAAGCGAATCTATTAATTTGTCAGCATTTTAATTATAAATTACAATTAACTTATCATATTTGCATTATTGTTTTAAACATGATTATTATGTCCATATAAACATTTTTTTTATAGCTATCAGTATCTTGAAGGATTTTGTCTTCAACCAATTCAATCTCAATAATGATATGGTTGAATATTTAATCCATAAATTTTTATTTTTACATTTTTTTTCAGAACAATTTTGAAAAACCTTAATTGAGATTACACTTACACATCTACCATATGAAGGGTAGACATTAAGTCAAATTGATACCAATACATCATACCAGCTCTCCGTTTCTAGATGGAGTGAGCATATATCCGTTAGTTGGTCCATTATTTTAAAATTATTAACCGTTAATAAGTTCGTTATATTCGGTTAACCAGTTTATCAGTTTCGATTTTTCGATTTGGTTAATCAATATTTTTCAGTTAACCATTAAAATTTATAACATATAATTATAAAAAAAATTAGATAAACTTTAATTCAATTTTTAATGTGCAAAATAATTCAAAATAAAAATAACAAAATAAACATAATATACTAGTCAAAATTCACATTTAACAAATTAACAGCTAATATTATAAAATGTATTTGATATTTCGTAGAAATTAGCATTTTTAATTCTAAGTCAAAATTTTTTTGGACAATATTAAATACTAAAACATAGATTCTAGAATATAAAAAATATATATAATTAAATGCTATTAAGTAAAATATGAATACCAATATATATGATAAAAAATAAAATAATGTATATAAAATTAATCGGTTACTCTATATAAATATTATTTTATATAATAAAAAAGAATAATATAATTTAAATATAATTTAAAGTTTTATAGAAAATTTCTATATAGAAAATTTCTATTAGAAATTTTATAGAAAAATAAAAAATTTAAGGTATAAAAATAAAAATATAATTTAAATGTATTTTAAAATATTATTATACGTAAATTTTAGAGAGAAATAAAAGAATAAAAAATTTTAAAACATGAAAAAAATATAATATATATGTATAGAAATCGGTTAATTATGATGAACCAGTTACTCGTGTACTAACAGTTAATCGATATTTACGAAATCGAAAATTAAATTAAAATTAAAAATAATAATTAAACTGATTAGTTAATTGAAATTATCGATTTTTTCGGACTGTGAATTAACTAAAAAATTAAAACAGAATCATCACGTGGCTTATCTCCTGGCCTGAAAAATATTCTTGAACGATATTATTAGCCCATGGTGTTTTTGTAAGCTTATGCAAGGACCACAATTAATTAATGTAATGTCCTTTTTCTCAACCCCACCATCAACGTGTTTTACATACTCGAGTAAAACAACAAATCTACTTTTTTTGAAAATCAAATTAAAATAAAAAATAAGAATTAAACTGATTAATCAATCGAAATTATTAATTTTTTTCAGACCGTGAATTGACTAAAAAATCAATTCGATTTCACAATAAAATTATCACCTGGCGTGAAAAATATTCTAGAAGGATATTATTAGCCAATGGTGTTTTTGTAAGCTTATCCAAGGACCACAATTAATTAATGTAATTTCCATTTTCTCAACCCCACCATACATAGACGAGCTTTGTAAGTAAAACAACAAACCTATTTTTTGTCATATAGAAGGGTGCAAATAAAACAAATAATATATTTTTTTCTCCATATTATGACAAAATAAATAAATGAACGAAACAAATTTCCGTAATGTTTAGGGATGAGAAAAAAAATCGATTGACGATATTAACCGGTAAATCGATCCGAAATCGAATCGATAAACTTGTTAACCGATTGTAATAAACTGATTAATAGTTAGTATTTTAAAAAAATCGATATTAATAGACTAATTAATAATTTTGACTCATATAACCGGTTAACCGAACCGATAATAAAATTTTTAGTTAATTTATTAATTATTCAATATGTTTATATTTAATATTTATTATTATTTCTTGATTTATCAATTTTTCAACAATAAAAATCATAATATATTTAAAAGTTATATAACATTAATATATTAACGAAAAGTTACATATGTGGTGAACTTTTATTTTTACACACACAAAATTTTTTACCTTTCAAAATTTTTAATATATATAATTAATTTCTAATTGTAATTAATTTAATAATTTTAACTTTTTAATTAAAATATTTTATATTTAAATTATTAAAATTTAATATGATAAATAATATTCAATTAAAATGTGGAATGTTAGTTTTAATATTTTTATAGGTAGTATTTAACACTTGCAATTCGAATTAAATATATTTCGCTTTAAAAATAAAAAATTACGTTGCAAGTAATAATTAATATTTAATAAAATTAATAAATTATAATTTTTTCATTTATTATATTTTTCTATCCTATTCATGCATATTGACACAATATTTTTAGTTTATATTATAATTTAAATATTATATTGAATTATATTTGGTTTTTAATTTTTATTTTTAAGTAACATAAATATTTTAATTTTTTTATGAATATATTTTATAATTATAGTGGTTAACCGAAATAATATTGGTTAACTGATCTGAAAATCTGAAACCATTGTATTGGTTAACCGATAGTAATGGACTGATTAATGGTTAGTAATTTTTAAAAATCGATAGTTAATAGACTGATTTTTTTGAGAATTATGGACCGATTAACCGGTTTATGATCACCTCTAGTAATATTTATATGGCCAGGTTTTAAGCAGGATGTAGCTGCCACTTGTTAGAATGAGATTCATTCACTTTATCCGCTCACCAAAAAAATATTATAAAAATCTTTATAATTTTGAAAAAATTACCTTTATAATTTTATTTTTTAAAAAACTAATCTCAGTAAAGTATTTAAATGATTTTCTTATTTTTATAATTTTGATCCTATTAAATTAGATTCTGGCTAAGCTCTTGGTATCAAATATGTCCAATTTCAGACCCAAATTAGAAATAACACAACGTTAATTTTGATCCAGCACTGCATATCATTGCCATCGGGCGAACCGATGTTTAACCAGGAATCGGTCACCTAATAATTCAACTCTTTTCTTTCTTTTAAAGTAAAATGATCATACCATATTTTTCTTTAAAAGTTAAAAAGTTACTATCAATTTAGATTCAACTTGCCATAAACTTTGGCGAAATAAGCAACTTGGAAAGATAATCGTAGAACTGGGATCCAGTTCATTGGTCCCAAATTAAAGAGATCATTTATTATCTCTTTTTTTACTTGAAAAACGAGGATTTTTGTTTTTTTTTTTTGTTTTGTACATATGGTACTTGAGTATTCGATTGGTCGTGTTTTAGCCGCTGAACTAATTCATTTATCACATCGGAATATTCAGATATTCATATCTTGTTTGACTTAAACCTATAGTTGTAAATTGAAATACAAGTATGGTATTTTCTTTTTTAATTGTTAGAATTATATATAATGATAAGAATATATTAATATGAATGGAAAATATTGGAAGAACAGACAAGTGTTCCAACAAAATAGAAAAAAAAAAATAGGTACCAAAATTGACTTTTGCGATTTGACTACTATTATTTTATTTTTCATTTCTGTTTACGTCGCTTTACACCATTTATTAAAACCCAACATCAGCACTGCATTTTGCTGGATTTTCTTTTTCTATATTTATTTTTTCTTCTGGTGAGGTCTCCTGTCCATTTTCTTCATTAATTTTGACTACTTTATTTTTTTTATTGTATTTCGGATTGCGAAACTTTTCGTTAAAAAATGCCGTCCACACACATTTGATAAAAAACAGGTCAAAAAAACATAAAGAATTCCAAGAAGATCTCATTAACTTTGCTCTTTTACTTTATTATTATTTTGTTGTTTCCCATTCTACCCTCCGAGTGAATCTTTATTTATAAGGTCTTAATTCAAGATTTACGAGGCAGTCAAAGCAGGCAGCACCATACCATACCTACGATTTTCTTTATGATTCTTCTTTTATATTTTATTAATTTTTTAGAATTTATTTGCTTTTTCTGTTGAGAAGGAAAGGTCAACCATTTATTATAAAAATATTGTAATTATTGTAAATTTATTCTGTTACCTTTTATATTTTTTCTGCCTATTTTAGATTAGCAAGATTATAGGATTCTTTTGTATAAAGCTTCTTCTTTTGATTCAATGAAATAATTCAACAGGCAAATATTATTTTCTCTTCTTTTACATGGTATCAGAGCAGGAAACGATTCCCTAGTTTTGCTCTTCTTTTTTTTCTGCTCTTCTTCATTATGACAGAACGGGAAACTTTGAATGGAGGTAAGCCCGAAGCTACCAATCCATACTTTCTTCATCATTCTGATCACCCAGGAATGGTACTCGTTTCCAAGCCTCTCAATGGTGATAATTATTCGACATGGTGTAGAGCCATGACGATTTCTTTGAATGCAAAATCCAAAATAGGTTTCATAGACGGTACCACCAAAATACCATCTGCTACAGCCAAGCCAGAAGAATATGCTTCATGGAAAAAATGTAATGACATGATCCTGTCTTGGATTCTCAATTCTCTCACACAAGACATTGCAGACAGTGTCATCTTTTCCACCACTGCTCAGGAGGTATGGGAAGACCTTCGAGATCGTTTTTCTCAAAGCAATGCCCCTCGAATTTTTCAGATTGAAAGAGACATTGCTTGTCTTGCTCAGGATCAGATGACCGTTGCAGCTTATTATACAAAGCTTAAAAAATTATGGGATGAACTAGGATCCTATAATGACACTGTTTGTTCTTGTGGGGCAGATCATAGGCGACGCAAATTGATGCAATTTCTTATGGGACTCAATGAGTCCTACAGTGCAATCCGAGGACAAATATTGCTGATGAATCCGCTTCCTGATGTTGCCAAGGCTTACTCTTCCATTGTACAAGAAGAGAAGCAGCGAAGTCTTGGGTCTGTACGTGAGATGACCGAAAACTCTGCCATGGTTGTTCGAAAATCTGAACCAGTGGCTATGGCTGTTCGACATGGAAAAGGTTCCAACTCTTTCCATTCCAACTCATCTAATCGAAAGCCTTTGCATTGTTCATATTGTGACCGAGATCATCATGTACGAGAAACATGCTGGAAGCTGAATGGGTATCCACCAGACCATCCGAAACATGCATCAAACAAATCTAATCAAAGAAAACGTAGCAACAACCATCAGCCTTCAGTGAATAATGTCAAAGAAAGTCCAATAGTGCAAGAAGTGTCGTCAATAACAAATGGGCTATCTGATTTGCAAATGCAACAAATCATTTCTATCATGCAGGGTAAAGGAACAACAGAGTCCACCACTCCCAAAGCTAATGCTTCTTCGTCAGGTTTGTTACAAACATTATTGCGCCGTCATCGATTAATTATCGATAGTGGTGCCACAGATCACATTACTTCATCTCCAGATTTGCTTATTAACAGCAGTCAGAACACTTCTATTTCACCAGTTACAATGCCAAGTGGAGAGCAGGCTCCGATTACATCTGTTGGGAGTTTACCTTTGAATTCTGCTGTTACTTTAAAAAATGTGCTTGGTGTGCCATCTTTTAAGGTGGATTTAATGTCAGTGAGTCGAGTAACCAGAGATTTGAATTGTTCAGTGACTTTCTTCCCTCATTGGTGTATTTTGCAGGACTTGATGTCGAAGACGACGATTGGTTTGGGTGAACAACGAAATGGACTTTATTACTTGGTTGCGCTAGCATCAAAGAAGCCAACATCTCAAATTCCATCAGCAGCAACTACTTCTTGCAGTTTACTCAACCCTCAGGTCCCCTCCTCCACCTCTTTGTGGCATCGCCGTTTGGGGCATGTGTCTTTCTCTAGATTAGATTTTATGGCCAAACATTTGTTAAATTTTTCTTTTCAGTCCAATAATGCTTGTGACGTTTGTGCTTTTGCCAAACAAAGTCGACTTCCATTTTCTATTAGTTCTATTTCGTCTGTCAGACCTTTTGAATTAATTCACTGTGACATTTGGGGTCCTTATAAAATTGCCTCTCTTTCTGGTGCTAAATATTTTTTGACTATTGTGGACGATTATTCCAGATTCACATGGATATTTTTTATGCATCATAAAAGTGAAACACAACATTTACTTGTTAATTTTTTTACCTATGTCCAAACCCATTTTCATGTTTCCATAGCCAACATTCGAGTTGATAATGGTGGCGAATTTTTTTCTATGCGGGATTTTTTTAAACAAAAAGGAACCACATATCAACATTCTTGTGTCTACACCCCTCAACAAAATGGGGTTGTTGAGCGCAAGCACCGCCATATTCTTGAAACCGCTAGAGCTCTTCGTTTTCAAGCTCACCTTCCTTTACATTTCTGGGCAGAATGTGTTTCTACTGCTGTTCATATCATTAATCGTTTGCCCACCCCACTCCTTTCTCGCCAAACTCCTTTTGCAAGACTTTATGGAAAACTTCCTTCTTATTCCCATATCCGAGTTTTTGGTTGTCTTGCTTATGCTACTAATGTCCACGTACAACATAAATTTGCTCCTCGAGCTAATCGATGTGTTTTTCTTGGATATCCCATTGGTCAGAAAGCTTACAAGCTCTATGATCTTGCCACTCATCAACTATTCACCAGCCGTGATGTTGTTTTTCATGAAAATATTTTCCCTTATGAATCCATTTCATCCTCTTCCTCCAATTCAGACCTTGTGCTTCCCCTTTCTTTATCTGATCCTTCCCCATCTGACCCACAACCCTCACCATCAGAACAACCTTCTCCTATCAATCCACAAAATTCTATTTCTGCCCAGCCATCACCTGCTGGTCATCCTCCTGCATCTTTTTTGCGTCGTTCTCAAAGACATCATCATCCTCCTACGGCTTTGCGTGACTATGACTGCAACCAAGTAATGTCTCCCAACCATTTGCCGCCTTCGTCATCAGGTCCACAAAAAGGTACACGCTATCCCCTTTGTAATTTTATCTCTTATCATCGTTACTCACCCCAGCATCGTTCTTTCATTGCTGCCATTAGTACAGATGTTGAGCCTATCTCTTATGATGAAGCAGCCTCTCATTCCCATTGGCAAGAAGCCATGCAATCTGAGTTAGCTGCATTGGAAACTAACCGCACTTGGTCTGTTACTTCTCTTCCTCCTGGAAAGAAACCTATTGGTTGTCGTTGGGTTTACAAAATCAAACGACGGTCGGATGGATCAATTGAGCGTTATAAAGCTCGTTTAGTTGCCAAAGGTTACACACAATTGGAGGGTATAGATTATCATGAAACTTTTTCACCTACTGCTAAAATGATTACTGTTCGTTGTTTATTGGCTTTATCAGCGGCACAAAATTGGCCTCTTCACCAACTTGATGTTCATAATGCTTTTCTTCATGGTGATCTTCATGAAGAAATATATATGTATCCGCCTCCTGGTTTTCGGCGACAGGGGGAGAATCTAGTGTGTCGCCTTCACAAGTCTCTATATGGCTTAAAGCAAGCCTCTCGACAATGGTTTGCCAAGTTTTCTACAGCTATCCGAGATGCTGGTTTTGTTCAATCCAAAGCCGATTACTCACTATTCACATGTCGGAAAGGAAAATCTTTTACAGCCTTGTTGATCTATGTTGATGATATTCTTATTACGGGAAATGATTTCAAAGCCATAGTAGCTCTCAAAGAATTTCTGCATAGTCATTTTCGGATTAAAGATTTGGGTAATTTGAAGTATTTTCTGGGCATCGAAGTTTCTCGGTCGAAGAAAGGCATTTCTATTTCGCAACAAAAATACACTTTGGAAATTTTAAAAGACGGTGGTTTTTTGGGTGCTAAACCAGTGAACTTTCCTATGGAACAAAACATAAAGCTTTCGGACTCGGGTGAATTGCTTAAAGATCCGTCTCAGTATAGGCGACTTGTTGGACGTCTAATTTATTTGACTGTCACTCGGCCGGATATCAACTACTCGGTCCATGTTTTAAGCAGATTTATGCATGCTCCACGTAAACCACACATGGAAGCCGCTCTGCGTGTATTGCGTTATTTGAAAAGCAGTCCAGGACAAGGTTTGTTTTTCCCTTCTCAGAATGATTTATCTTTGCGCGCTTTTTCTGATTCGGATTGGGCTGGTTGTCCAATGTCTCGTAGATCCACAACAGGTTACTGTATTTTTTTGGGATCCTCTCTCATTTCTTGGCGCACAAAGAGACAGAAAACTGTATCTCTATCCTCAGCAGAGGCTGAATATAGAGCCATGGCATGTACATGTTGTGATTTATCTTGGCTACGCTCGTTATTAACAGATTTGAGAATATTGCATCCAAAGCCAGCATTGTTGTATTGTGATAACACAGCTGCTTTACATATAGCTGCCAACCCTGTTTTTCACGAAAGGACCAGACATATAGAGATGGATTGCCATTTTATTCGTGACAAAATACAAGATGGTTCAATTGTAACCAAGTATGTTGCTTCAACAAATCAGCTTGCAGATGTGTTCACGAAGCCATTGGGAAAGGAAGCTTTCTCAACTATGATACGCAAGTTGGGTGTTCTAGACATTCACTCTCCAACTTGAGGGGGAGTGTTGAGAAGGAAAGGTCAACCATTTATTATAAAAATATTGTAATTATTGTAAATTTATTCTGTTACCTTTTATATTTTTTCTGCCTATTTTAGATTAGCAAGATTATAGGATTCTTTTGTATAAAGCTTCTTCTTTTGATTCAATGAAATAATTCAACAGGCAAATATTATTTTCTCTTCTTTTACATTTTCTTTGGCTTTGATCAGGACTTCTTTCTTTCTCTCTCTTTACCAAGGTTTTTATCCGTTTTAAGCCAAAATTAGCTTTCATCTTTTCATTTTCAAATTTTATACACATTCTTCCCCTCCCTTCTTCACATGTCATTTTCTTTAGCATCTTCTACACCTTCTTCTGTCTCCAAATTTCCATTATTCTCTCTCTCCCTATTTTCACCAATGCATTGTACGTATTATAATTTATATACTCGTATATATACGCATTAAGATACGTATATGTATATATTTCTTTAAATAGAAAGAAATCTTCTCCACACGCAAAAAAAAAAAAAGAATTTTACGAGGGAAATAGCCAAAATTTGGAATATATGTATATTTCCTTACTTTCAGGTCATGTTTTACTTTTTTTTTTTAATATTATTATCTAAAATGTCATTTTATAAAATGAGAAAAATCAAAATTTATCTTAAAAGTGGTCTAAAATATGCTTGAGAAATAAAAATGTGTGCAATTTTCAATATATTCGGGATAAATTTGACCTTTCACCCTTTTATAAAATTAAGATGGTATTTATAATAATTATTTCAACTCTGCTCTTCTTATGATTATCAACACCATTAATATCTTCATATTGTCTAAAATTAATGAGAGTATTTTAATTTTTTTAAAATATTTTTTGATAAAATTGGAAAAAAATTAATAATTATTTTAACAGGTGCGAAAAAGAAAAATATATAGTGACATTCAACTTTGTGAGGAACAA
Source organism: Excoecaria cochinchinensis (assembly GCA_947683425.1). Classification (NCBI taxonomy): domain Eukaryota; kingdom Viridiplantae; phylum Streptophyta; class Magnoliopsida; order Malpighiales; family Euphorbiaceae; genus Excoecaria; species Excoecaria cochinchinensis. Next base: position 8,908,929 of record CANTUQ010000074.1, on the reverse strand, counting down.
AGTACATGAAGTAATTAATTTAGCATGGATGTGTTAGGTTTCCAATAATTCACGAGTTAGGACGAACTTGATTACAAATATATTTAATAATTATGGAAGAATTTACTGTGTTTGTTTGTGGGTTGTGCATGCAAATAAGATAAAATGTCACAATTACTTAGTCCACTTTTAAGATATGTAGAGGGTGAAAAAGGTTGTAATAATTAGTAAAACATGTTGGACCATATACTATATCTTAATTATATCATATTGTTTTCATTTTGTTTCTTAATCATTTATTTTACACTCTTTTTTCGCATTTCCGTTTATCTCTAGTTGGTATGGGCCTAATCATTTCATTTCTACATGCTCATTATCTTTTAGTTTAGTGGTCGAATTTGGCTTTTGCAATTTTTTATTTTAATGTAAATAATATTTGACCATTTTTTGCCATATTTCTCCTTTGCAATTATCAACCTAAGTGTCTAAAGATCTCACAGGTCTAACAACTATTTTGAATTTTTTTTTGTTAGTTAGAATGATGTGAATTTGCCAATTTTATTCAACGTCATTTATAATTTTTGTTTTATTCTAATTAAATAATATATGCTTGAAATATTTAGCATTTTCATAATTAGACCTGGCAAAACAAATTGGGTTAGATGGATTTGAATCACTTAAAGTCAGTTTTTTTTTGACTTCGGATTTTCAGGTGATCATTTATTTTTCGGATGGGTTCAGATCGGATCTCAAGTCACAATTAAGACTAAAAAATCGGATTGAAAATTGAACCGGTCCTCATCATATTTGACCAAAAATGGAACCCAACTGAAAACAATTTGATATATCCGGTTCGGTTTTAAAATAAAAATTCAGTTATATTGATCCAGTTTTAAGAATTTAAAAAATTTTAAAATCGAACGGATTGAACTATTAGTAAAATTACGTTATTTTGATACTGAAACTTGGAGACCGACGACGACGGAGATAAAGTGAGATAAAAAGGATGATAGTATGAGGGGAATGAGCAATAGAAAAGTGAAGAAAACATCAAAAAATTAAAAATTTTAGATTTCAAAAATAAATATATATATATATATACACACACTAAACAAAAGAACGTCGTATTGAATTTCGATCGATCCCCGTTTGATTTTTTTTTCTTTTTCTTTCATATTTGACTTATTGCTAAAAATTTAAATAATTAGCTATTTATCTTTCTTTTTTTTCAAATAAATTTAATTTTTTATATAAATTAGAATGAAAATATTAATAAAACGGCATATTATTAATAAATATATATATATATATATATATATATATATATATATATATATAATATTTTTTTTTGAAAAAATATATATAATATTAAACAATAGTTTATGAATAAATATGACAAAATAAAATTTAATTGAAAAAATAGATCACGGGTTCAGAGTCGGATTTTAGGTATTTTCAGATGATTTTTTTGGATTTCGAGTTCGAGATAGATTCAATCCTAAATTTTGTTAAAGATTGTAAAGAAGGAAGAAATCTCAAAAGGATTAATTAGGTTTTCACATATTTAGAGTATTTATACAAGAAAAGGAAAAGGTAAAAAGACTACTCTACCCTTACAATGGTAAAATAATTACTACAGCATAAAATATAAATACAATATATCTAACATCCCCCCGCAAACTCACGATGCATTAATGGACAACATTGAGAGTTTGCTAATCAAAAAATGAAAGCGTGCACGGGAATGAGACTTAGTAAGCAGATCAGCAACTTGCATGGAGGAAGAGACGAAGGAAACGGTGATGGTGCCACGTTGAAAGTGTTGTCGTGTGAAGTGGCTGTCAATCTCAATGTGTTTTGTACGTTCATGAAAAATAGAGTTGCGGGCAATATGGATAGCACTCAAGTTGTCACAATACATAGGAGTTGGTCGAGAAAAGGAAACGCCCATATCAGCAAGAAGCCAGCATAGCCAAACAATTTCGGCAGTTGTTGATGCCATGTACGATACTCAGCCTCCGTGGAGGAGCGAGAAATAACATCTTGCTTCTTACTTTTCCATGAGATAAGAGAATCACCAAGAAAAATACAGTACCCGGTGTAGACTTACGATCTGTAGGATCACCAGCCCAATCGACATCTGAATAGGAATGCAGTTCCAATGAAGATGATGAAGGGAAGAGAATGCTTTGAAATTTTGTACCGCGAAGATAACGAAGAATACGAAGCACTGCTGCCCAATGAACAGAGGTAGGGGAAGTAACAAATTAACTAACAATATGAACAGTATAAGAGATATCAGGTCTAGCAATGGTGAGGTAAACCAAACTCCCAACAAGTGTACGATACAAAGTTGGATATGTCAAGGGAATGCCATCAGAAGTTGTATATTTGACATTAAGTTCAAGAGGTGTATCAACTGTTTGAGTATCAGAAAGATGTGCTTGTTCAAGAATATCACCAATATATTTAGATTGAGATAGAAGATAGCCCCGAGGAGAGTAGGCAACTGCTATGCCTAAGAAGTATCGGAGAGTCCCAAAATCTTTCATCTCAAAATAACGAGTTAACTGCAATTTTATCCTCTTAATCTCATCAACATCATCACCTATAACAGTCATGTCATCAACATATAAAGCAATTAAAATACGATCATTTGGTGTATTTTTGAGAAATAGAGCAGAATCATGAGAGCTGGCATAAAAATCAAGAGATGCAATTGCAACAGAAAATTTATCAAACCAAGCTCAAGGTGCTTGTTTAAGTCCATAGAGAGCCTTCTTCAACTTGCACACTTGACCAGAATTATGAGGATAAGCGGGTGGAGGAACCATATAAACTTCTTCTTGAAGATCACCATTCAAGAAAGCATTTTTAACATCCATCTGAGAGATATGCCATTCTCTTATTGAAGCAACTGTAATAAGAGCACAGACGGTAGTCATTTTGGCAACTGGGGCAAATGTTTCTTCATAATCTAGACCATATTGTTGAGAATATCCCTTTGCAACCACACGAGTTTTATATCGCTCAATGGATCCATCGGATTTGGTCTTGATCTTATACACCCAACGAGAACTAATTGCACTTTTACCTGGAGAAAGAGTTACAAGGTCCCATGTACCCATCTTATGCAGTGCAGAAAGTTTCTCTGCCATAGCTTGCTGCCATAAAGGATTAGTAGCAGTCTCTTTATAGGAAGAGGGCTCAGAAAGATTATGGATAGAGGACAATAAAGAAATAAAAGATGTAGAGTAAGTAGAATAAACAAAGTCTTGCAATTGAGTGGACTTACGAGTACGAGAGGGATAACGAGGAGGAGGAAGAGAATCTGCTATCTCAGAGGTGTTATGAGAGGCAGTAGGGACAAAAAGGACATCAGCAAGAGGAATATCTGCAGAGCTGGTAATGTCGACCCTGCAAGGCACAATATCAAAATGATTTGGTTGAGAGATTACCTGGGGAGTTGTAGAATCTGCATCAGTACAGAATGGATCAATGTTAATGAGATCAGGTTTTATGAGATTATGAGCATTAGGAGGAATGAAATAAAATGGTATATGTTCAAGAAATACAACATGACGGGAAACATAGAGTTTTTGAGTGGTGGGATCATAACAACGATATCCCTTTTGACCAATACCATAACCAAGGAAAACACACAGTACTAAACGAGAAGATAGTTTATTACGTTCAACCTGCGGATGAAGGACAAAACAAGCGGAACCAAAGACCTTCATATGGAAATAGTCAGGAGCATAACCATACAATTTCTCAATGGGAGACAAACCTGACGTAAGGGATAACGGGATTCTATTAATAGCATGAATAACAGTAAGAATAGCTTCTCCTCAAAACTCACTTGGGACATAAGCAGACAACAATATAGAGCTGGCAGTTTCAACAATGTGACGATATTTTCTTTCAGCAACATCATTTTGTTCAGGAGTGTCAGTGCATGAAGTTTGATAGAGTGTACCGTCAGAAGCAAGCAATTCAGAAAACTGATTAGATTTAAATTCACCACCTAAATCACATCTAAAACATTTGATAACAGAATTATGTTGAGTTTTGACAAGTGCACGAAACATGAGATAAATATTATAGAAATCAGAGCGATGTTTTATAAGATAAACCCAACAATAGCGAGTACAAGTATCAATAAAAGAAACATAATATCTAGAGCCACCTTTTGTGACAACTCGAGATGGTCTCCAAACATTAGAATGGATTAAATCAAAAGGTACAACAGAAATAGAAACACTTTTGTAGAAGGGCAAGGCAGAAAATTTAGCAAGTTTGCAACCACAACAATCAGAAATGTCATGACAATTCAACTTTCCTAAAACTCCTGTAGAAACTAAGTACTTTAGCCTAGAAGCAGAAACATGCCCAAGACGAGAATGCCAAAAATAAAAATCAGAGGAAGATGGACTCAAACGAAAAGATGAAAAATCAATGGTAGCAGCTGCAACCCGACGATTTTTTGCAATATCTGGAACTTTTAACTCATCTAGAATGTAGAGTCCCCCCCTGCCTATGGCCTGTCCCAATCAGCCTCTTGGAACGCGGATCCTATACATGACAAGAATTTGGTGTAAATAAAACTTCAAAACCTGAATCACATAACTGACCCACAGAGGTAAGACGAGGAATATGGTAAACATCTGAAAGAGAAATTTTTATCGAATGAACTGAGCCAATTCCTGCCAAAGACATAAGAGTACCATCGGCAGTCATGACTGACACAGATGATGCAGGACATAAGGATACAAAAGATTTGGAATTAGGCAACATATGTTTAGAGGCTCCAGAATCAAGAATCCATATACATGAAGGTATACCTGAGGATTGAGAAGCAGAAGGCAAACCTATATTTGAGGAGGCAGACATGGCATGTGGCTGAGTGGCAAGAAACTTTTGAAACTGCTCTGCAAGGGTATCAACCATAGGACTTGAAGATGATGAAGCTTCAAATGGAGTTATATTCCCAAGAACAGATGAATGTGTTGATGGTACAATTGCTGCTGTATTAGGAGGCCTGAAGTTTTGTTGATACGTTTGAAAATGAGGTCTCCATTGAGTGGTCTGTGATGTTTGGTGGAGTCTATTTTGATAACGATGGCTAGCAATGGTGAAACCTAAAAGGAGGAAGATAATAGGAAATAATCTTGTATAGGAAATATTAGCTGTATGGTCTTGTATAGGAAGCAAAATCTTAATTTACACACACACATATATATATATATATATATTTAAAAACTAATTAGCATAAATTATGCCGAAAGATTATATACAATAATTATACCTATAGAGGAAAGGTTAATTGTATATATATGTATAAATTAATTATACCTACACAAGAAAGATTTTGCTTCCTATTCAAGACCATACAACCAATATCTCCTATACAAGATTATTTTATATTAGAAGAAGTAATTTGGTGAACAGATGTATACGGTGTGAGCAAACTTGGACCGCTGGATCAAAAGGGATATGATCCAACGGTCCACATTTGCTTGCACCACATACATTCGCACACCAAATCTTAACCTTAGAAAAATATTCTGGTGCTTGATGTATATGGTGCATGCATGCAAATTTGGACAGTTAGATCAAGATACACTCTTAATCTGACAGTTTAGATTTGATCGCACCATATATATTCGTACACCAAATCATATGTCGGCAATTGGACGCTTTTTAACAGTAATTGAAATACACATGCATTAGTCTTGTTAATTTAAGGAATGTATGTTATCTAATATTCAAATGTAAACTTATAATCGATTTTTTTTTATATTTTTATTTTTTATGAAGACATTCAATGTAGAAAGTTTTAAAAATTTGAAACCCGAAAATGGGTTTGTCCTATTTATTTTTAGTGCATATATAAGGGTAAAATATTAAGTTATGTAATTAATATTTTTTAAAATTTGAAAATTGTCACTTTGAGTAAAAAAAGTTAAGAATTACGAGCAGAGTGGAGGAAATAATAAGTCTACGGAAATAATGGACAAAGAAAAACAAAAGAAAAGAAAAAGTTCATGGGAGTAAAATTTTAACACGGGGATTCATAAATGAAATATAAAATAAATCGATTGATTTTGTATTTGGTGATCAAATTAATAGTGCATTGACATATAGAATTCGTAATTACATACTATGTTTTAAACTTTTTTTATATTATTTGATATTCATGTGTTGATTTGATCCATTAATTTATTCATGTAACTGATTTAGATAAGTGTTTTTCTAATTGAAAAGCCTATAAATACCAAGGGTTGTGGAGAATACATTATGGTCCTCTCTTCTTCTATTATCAATATGGACAGAAGATCAAATAGAGCAACTCAAAGTAGTTTATTGGCTCTCCTTTTCCTTAGCTTAGTGGTTAAAGGAAGCGTAGCATTATTAACACCCAAAGTCAGACCTCTTTACCTTAATCGCAACAGCTTTCCCTCAGATTTTCTTTTCGGGACTGCATCAGCATCTTACCAGGTTTTTTTTCTTTTAGGTTGCTTTTGAGTTTTATTTCAGTTACATTGAAATCATATCATATATTTTGTTCCTACATTTTTTTTCCAGATACATGCTAATATATTTTTGTTGTTGTTCTTCAGTATGAAGGTGCAGCCCGTGAAGGTGGTAGAGGTCCAAGTATATGGGATACTTGGACTCATGAACATCCAGGTCGTCTTTTTAGACTATTTACTGACATAATCAAAATGTGGATGACTTGATTCATTACTAGTACGTGTTGGATCCTAGTCACCAAGAGCTGATTTAATAGCTAACATTTGATAAAAAAAAATGTAACTTGACATAATACACGTCAATCTTCACATTAACTGCGGCAAATCTCTATTTAACTGGACTAAATTATATCATGGAGTAATTAAATGATAAATTTAACATATTATATATTAACATGTGAATTATTAAACATATTTTTATAAATTGATAAGCATATATCATTTTTTTAGAAAAATAATTAAATTATCTGAAATATCGAATTATTTCGTACCGAATTGTTTAAAACTGAAAAAACAGAAGAATTATAATGATTTGTTCCAATTTGAAATTATAGAATATGGATATTTTATTTTTACAATATAATTATAAGACTTTTAAAATTTCCAACTTTTTAAGATAATTGTGGAGTTTGTATAATACCACAACGACATTGTATCAAATACAATTTTAATAAACACATATTTATAAACGGATGGGGTAGTCAAGATATTATATAATATAAGTATTGTTGAGGGTAATTAACATGTGTACGCGTGTAAATAAACGTGTTCAACATCTGATTCGGATGGACTTATTTGACCTATATACAATCAATTTGATAAGTAATTAAAATTAAGTTACAAATAACGATTTTAGCATAATTTATATCGGAATTTTATATATGTGTGCGTGTGATTTTGTGGAGAAAGTTCATACATATATATTATTTTATATATGTAGAAAATTTATTATGTGTGTATAAAATAAAGATTATTTTATAGAATATATTGGATGAAAACAACGGATTTTTTTATGTATATTTTTTTTTACAGACCTCTTATATAGAGTTAAAGTAACTATTGTATATGTTTGAATAATTTTGATTGTTGTAATTTAAAAATACCAATAATTGAATTGCATGTTTGATCAATTAATCTTTGAATTTTACACACTATATATTTACGAATATTAGCAATAATAATAATTCATCTGGCAAAACGATAGAGAAAATAGCGGATGGTAGCAATGGAGATGTGGCTGTCGACCAATATCATCGTTACAAGGTAAAATACCGTGGGATTAATTAGCATTGAAAATGGAAATGCTCTAAGGGTAAGCATAGTATGATTTTATAGTAATTACCCATTATATTACAGGAAGATGTTGCGATAATGAAAGATACAGGCCTAGATGCTTACAGACTTTCAATCTCATGGTCAAGAATCTTGCCAAGTAAGAGTAAACCATGGAGAGATTATTGTTAACTTAATTACGAGTGTTAATCCTGAATTTTTGTTTCCTAATCTTCAACTACACGTTAGCTAATTAATTAATTAATGTTTTATTCAACTAAATATTAAATAAATTATTCAGATGGAACGCTAAGTGGTGGTGTGAATGAAGAAGGAATCCAATACTACAACAACCTCATCAATGAGCTCGTAGACAACGGTAGCAATTTTATTTCATAATTTCTATAATTAATCTATACAATTTCTGTAGTCTTTTATTTTATTTTAATTTGTTAATTTGCTATATTATGACTGGTGCAGGAATTCAACCCTTTGTAACTCTATTCCATTGGGATCTTCCCCAGACCTTGGAAAACGAGTACAGTGGTTTTATTAGCCGTGATTTTATGTAAGTCACTCACTCTTGTTAATTTGAACAAAAAAAATATTAAAAAAAATATATATTTTTTTAATTTATTTATAATTAAAATTATACATATTAAAATGTACATAATAATTATATTTTTTAAAGATGATTATCGAGATTATGCGGAGCTTTGCTTTAAAGAGTTCGGAGATCGAGTAAAATATTGGATCACCTTCAATGAGCCATGGAGTTTTTGTCAGGCGGGTTATGCACGGGGCTTATCACCACCAGGCCGAAATTCTTCAACCGAGCCATATATTGCAGGCCACCACCTTCTTCTTGCTCATGCAGCTGCTGTAAAGTTGTACAGGGAAAAGTACAAGGTAAATCCTAAATATTCCATACTCTATTCTTAACTTAGAAATTGCATGATTTTATGTTAGGATTAAGAAGATGTAAATGAGAGAAGCAGTATTTTTTTTTTTTCGAAATCAAAGAGAAGCAGTAGTTAATTATTAATCAATGTTTAACTTGTAGGCGGCTCAACAAGGGATGATAGGGATAACATTAGTAACTGACTGGTTTGTGCCTTACAACTGTACGGAGCAAGATGAAGATGCTGCACAACGAGCTCTTGATTTTATGTTTGGATGGTATGTATGTATGTGTACATAAATTATTCATCTTACTTGTATGCATTAAATCATAATTAATTTGTTTTATTCCAGGTTTATGGATCCAGTGGCATACGGTGACTATCCAGAATCAATGAAATTTCTAGTTGGGGACAGATTGCCCAAATTCTCAGTGCATGAATCCGGAATGCTAAAACAGTCAATTGATTTTCTTGGATTAAACTATTATACAGGAAATTACGCTGCTGATAATGAAACCGATCCTGTTTATCCTAGCTTCCTCACTGATTCTCGAGTTGTTCTTACCAGTAATTAAGCATGAATTCTACAATTTCCAAATCTATAATTTACATGTTTTAATGTTAAAAATTAATCTATAGTTTTTGTACGCAGCTGAGCGTAATGGAATTCCTATTGGTCCTCCAGTACGTATTAACTGAATAACCCTTATCTCATTTCCAAAAAATAATTAAATCTAATAAACAATAATTTTTTTTTTTTTAACTTTTTAATGATAATACTTGCAGGAGGCTACAACTTCGCTCTTCATTTATCCAGTGGGATTTAGAGACCTTCTACTCTATATCAAAGACAAATATAATAATCCGCTTATTTACATCACCGAGAATGGTATACTCAATTTTACTCATTTCGATAGCTACTTCCATAAAGAAAATATATAAGATATAATATATATTAAGTTTGCTAAATGAGAATCTATATAACTTGAAGTTTGCATATAAATTAGTCTATCTTATCACGAGTCGTCAATTTCATATTATAAATTTTTGTATATATATAATCTATTATTAATTTAAATTAATAAATAATAATATATTTCAACTGATCATCAGGTTTTGATGAGATTAATAATACCACACTGCCTCCAAAAGAGCAACTGGCGGACAATTATAGGATTCAAGCCTACTATTGCCATTTTTATTATCTTAAAAAAGCAATGGAGTAAGTTATATTTTGTGTATTTAATTCATAAGCAAAAGGAAGACCAATAATTAATTTAACTTATTTTATTTTCCTAAATTGGAAAGGGCAGGTGTCAATGTGAAGGGATTCTTTGCTTGGTCGTTATTGGATAACTTTGAATGGAGACTAGGCTATACTGTGCGTTTTGGCATCTACTACGTCAATTATACCAACGTATTAGAAAGGATTCCCAAAAATTCAGCATATTGGTTCAAGCAATTCCTAACACTGAATGGTAGTTTGCTCTTAAAGACGGATCATAATTCCCAAATTCAAAGTTTCTAATTTCATTGTGACTTGTGGTATCTGTCTTGAATGTGTCTTTTTAGTACTCCTAGATGGTTATGTATGATTGTGGTTTAATAAACTAGGAGTCTAAGTGTGACATATATATAGTGCTATATATATGTGAGTATTGTAATAATTTAATATGTGTCTTTGTGGTACTCCTAAATGGTCATGTAATATTGAATAAACTAGGAGTCCAAGTGTGTACTTTGTAAGAATGGTGTTTATCCATAATATTATAAGTGTTTTAATTAATATTTTTATCTCTCTCTTCCATTCTTTTTATGCGTTATAACATTTACCCCTTTAATCATGTTATTTTCTCCTTCCATTATAACAAAAGTATTATCTAAATTAAACTAGTTGAATTTAAATTTTCCATTAAAGTGTTATCAGATGAGTTAGGTATATTTTAAATGGAATTGATAATTATGTAATTGTATCATATTCTATCTAGGATCTTTCACATGCTTGTATATCCTAGATATGAATTCTCAAGTAATTATTAGGACTATTTTTATTTTTTTTTTTGTAAAAATATCAATTGTGGTGGTTGGAACATCCAACATGGAGGGCCACATCACATAGAAAAAATAATAATAAATTTGTGGCTAAAATTACAAGCAATGTGGCCATCGTTTTGGCCACATGAAAAAGCCTTCTCATGCCTATAAATAGGTAAGAAGTTTTAGTCTTTAAACACACCAAAGAAGAGCAAAAAATAAGAGAGCAAGTGAGTTGAACAAATTATTTTAGAAAAATATTTGGAATATTTTTCTAAAAGGGAGTGACAAAATAATGAGTTTGGAAAACACTTGTGTGTTACTATTTTGGCTTTATCTCAAATTGTTGTATTGTCTATCTCTCTTATATTCATTAATTTTATTAGTGGAAGAAATATAATTTCAGAATTTGTTTCATGGACGTAATCCAAATTAAAAGGTGAACCATGTAAATTGCCGGTGTTATTATTTTTATTCTACTAATTTTATTTTAATTTATCTGTTGTGCCCTACATCAATCACTATCATTAATAATATATGTTAGGATCGAGGAGCTATTTAGACAGTGATTTTAATGGCAACAATAAAAAAATAGCCAAAGTATAAGAAAAATAAAACACACAAAAATTTACGTGGTTCGGTAATGTGCCTACGTCCACGGGAGAAGGGGAGCAATAAATTCACTATGGGATAAATAATATTACAAGTGGAGTAACTATCAACCCAAAATCCAATTACACCCGTTCACTAAATGCTCTCTTAATTAATTAGAGCATTAGCTATAATAATACAACACAACTCTCTTAACAAAGCTCTCAATTTGTGATGCAAATACAAATGGCAATGGAAGCCTTTTATAGGCAAATGATATGCCATAAATTCAATGCATGAATTCGGTGCATTGTGAAGGTTTAACAATTATTCAACAATTGCTGCTTCTTCTTTTGACAAATGAGAAATTGAATGCAAAATTCAAGGCACCAATCAAGGCACCTTTTGACAAATCTCCACCTTGACTTGAATTTTACTAATAGTAAACTTAGCTCCACCTTCTCCAAAAAACTTTAAGTGCTACGTACATACACCAATCAAGTCCAAGCAATGCTTGAACTTGGTAGTAGGAAGAGACTTCGTCAACATGTTAGCTGGGTTATCTGCAGTACCAATCTTTTTAACCATAACATTTCCTTGTGCGATAATATCTCGAACAAAATGGTACCTGATGTCAATGTGCTTCGTTTTTCCATGAAACATCTGGTCTTTGGTCAGATGTATTGCACTTTGACTATCACAGAAAACAACAGTCACTTGATGATCTGAATTTAGCTCATTGTATAAGCCTCTTAACCAAATAGCCTCTTTGATAGCTTCAGTCACTACCATGTATTCAGTTTCTGTTGTAGACGGCGCAACTGTGGATTGCAACGTAAATTTCCAACTGACAGCACTGTTTCCAAAAGTAAATACGTAGCTTGTCAAAGATCTCCTTTTGTCTAGATCTCCTTCATAGTATGAGTCGACATAACCAACCAAACTACTGTCACCACTACTGAACTCCAAACAGGTGTCAACTGAGCCTTTTAAGTATCTCAAAATCTATTTTACTGCTTGCCAGTGAATTTTACCAGGATTTGCCATGAATCTGCTCACAACACTAGCTGCATGAGAAATATCAGGTCGAGTACATACCATGGCATACATGAGACTGCCTACTGCACTGGAGCATGGAACATGATCCATGTATCTCTGCTCTTCATCTGTTTGTGGTGATAGTGCAGCTGAAAGCTTGAAATGAGCAGCTAATGGAGTACTCGCATGCTTTGCATCTTTCATGCCAAAACGCTCTAGAACTTTCTCAACATATTTTTTTTTGAGTGAGGAACAACTTTCCTGCTTTCCTATCCCTCTGAATCTCCATCCCGAGAATTTCTTTGCTGCTCCAAGATCTTTCATCTCAAACTCTTTACTTAATAAGACTTTTAGCTTCTTAAATTTAGAAGTATTCTTTGCAGCAATCAACATATCATCAACATATAACAATAAATATATGAATGATCCATCAACTAACCTTCTGAAGTAAACACAATTATCATAATTACTCCTTGAAAAGTTATTACTGGTCATGAAGGAGTCAAACCTCTTATACCACTGCCTGGGTGACTACTTAAGGATGTATAGAGAATTCTTCAGCAAATAAACATGGTCCTGCTTGCCTTCAACCCTGAAACCTTCTGGTTATTGCATGTAGATTTGCTCTTCAAGATCACCATGTAGAAAAGCAGTTTTTACATCTAACTGCTCCAATTCTAAGTCATACTTAGCCACCATAGCAAGCAACATGCGAATGGAACAATATTTCACAATTGGTGAAAAAACATCATTGAAATCCACACCTTGTACTTGTTTGAACCCCTTTGCAACTAAGCGAGCTTTGTATCTTGTTTCTTCAACACCTGGGGTGCTTTCCTTTTTCTTAAAGATCCATTTGCAGTCGATAATCTTCTTTCCCTTTGGTAGTCTAACGAGCTCCCAAGTACCATTCTTATGTAAGGACTCCATTTCTTCTTACATAGCTATCAACCATCTATTTGAGTTGGCTCCTGAAATGCCTTCTGAATATGTGGATGGCTCTCCAACATTGTTGATCTCCTCAGCTGCTGACAAAGCATAAGCCACCAAATCTGCATAATCGTTATATTTTATTGGCTTCTTTATTTTTCTCCTTTCTCTATTTTTGGCAATAGAGTATGGTTGCTCCTGTTCAACTGAGTTAGGTTTTGAATCACCTTGCTGAGAGCTAGATGGTTGTGAATCTAAAAGTAAAGTAGAATCTTGCTGAGCAGGATAGTTTTCAACATCCATCTCCTGTCTCTGACTGGCCTCCTCCTGCTTATCAGAACTGTAAGGTACCAATACTTCATTTTTTGAGTGAAGCATGGAACCTTCGTCAAATGTGACATCTCTGCTGATTATAACTTTGGATGATTTGGGACACCAAAGTTTATATCCTTTCACTCCTGATGGATATCCTAGAAAAATGCACTTCTTTGCCCTTAGTGCTAACTTGCTATCATTGACGTGCATGTATGCTGGGCAGCCAAAGATTCTCAAATTCTAATAATTTGCAGGTTTGTCAGACCAAAATTCCTCCGGGGTCTTAAAGCCAATTGGAACTGATGGAGAACGATTGACTAAATAGCAAGCTGTTGAAACAGCTTCTGCCCAGAAACTCTTTGGTAATCCAGCATTTGAAAGAATACACCGTGCTCTCTCAATAAGGGTTCTGTTCATACGTTCAGCAACTCCATTTTGTTAGGGTGTCATTCGAACTGTGTGATGCCTCACAATGCCTTCATTTTTACAGAATTCATTGAACTCACTAGCACAAAACTCCAAGCCATTATCTGTTCTCAGACTATTTATTTGCCTTCCTGTCTGCTTCTCTGTCATGGTTTTCCATTGCTTGAATGTGAAAAATACCTGATCCTTGTGTTTAAGAAAGTAAACCCAAACCTTCCTCGAGAAGTCATCGATGAAGACAAGCATGTATCTGGCACCACCTTTTAATGGAACTTGTAATGGCCCCCAAAGATCAGAATGGATGTAATCCAAAGTACCTTTGGTTGTGTGGGTACCTTTGCTGAAACTGACACGTCTTTGCTTTTCGAAAATACAGTGTTTGCAAAAATCAAGCTTGCCAGTATTTTGTCCACACAAAAGACCCCTCATTGCTTAATAGGGTCAAGCCTTTCTCGCTCATATGACCTAACCTCATATGCCACAATTTGGTGATGTCAGTTTCATACATTTGAGTAGTAATTGCAATAGCAACTCCTGTAACTGTGGTTCCTTGCAGAATATAAAAACTTCCAACATGTCGAGCCTTCATCACCACCAGAGCACCTTTGCTAACTTTCAAGACTCTACCTTTACCTGAGTATTTGCACCCACCAGCATCAAGGGTGCCTAGAGAAATGAGATTTTTCTTCAAATCAGGAACATGACGAATGTCTGTCAAAGTTCATACCATGCCATCATGCATCTTGATTCGGATTGTGCCCTTGCCAATAACTTTACAAGCTGCATCGTTGCCCATCAAAATAACTCCACCTGCAAAATATTCATATATGGAGAACCAGTCCCTATTGGGACATATGTGATAAGAGCAACCTGAATCTATAATCCAATCATCCTTGAATGTACACCTTTCACTGTTAGTGACTAAAAGAATATCGGATGTGGACTCATTTTCGACAATACTAGCTTCGGCGGATTTTTCCCTTCTTTCTTCAGTTGATTGTTTATTTTTTAACTTATAACAATCAACTTTAATGTGCCCCTTTTTATGACAATAGTTACATATTAAATACTTATGTCTAGATTTTGACCTAGACTTGCTACTGCCAGAACTCTTATTTTTAGACCTTCCTCTAGCCACAAGGCCTTCTGTTACATTATCCTCTTTAGTACCGACAATTCCTTTATCAATTATAATTTTAGAGAGTAAAGCTGTCTTAACCTCTGCCAAAGACACACTATCTTTTTTATAAAGCATTGTGTCCCTAAAACTTTTATATGACGGTGGTAGCGAACACAACGATTTCAAAGCAGCATTTTCATCATCAACTTTAGCACCAACATTTTCTAGATTTACTAAAATTTATGTATATTCTTCAAGGTAGATTTTAATAGAAGTACCTTCCTGCATTTGAAATGTATAGAACCGCGTCATGTGGTACAGCTTGTCGGCCAGGGTTTTGGACATATACAAGGACTCCAACTTTGCCCATAAGCCAGTTGCTGTATCTTCATTGATGAACTCCTGAAGAACTTCATTAGACAAATAGAGCTGAATTGTGAAAACTGTCTTATTGATGATCTCCTCCTTCTTTTCTCCAATCATTGACTCTGGCATTCTATTCTTCCCCAATAAAGCTTTCTCAAGCCCATTCTGAATTAAGATGGCACGTATCTTAATCTTCCACAAAGAGAAATTTATGTTACGATCAAATTTCTCAATATCAAATCTTGTAGTTGCCATTGCTTCTGTCACGAACTTCTTTTGATAAAAAAATAGCTCCCACTATTCCACATGAATAGTAACCGTATAAGTGAACAGTATTGTATAAATAAATAGTACCATATAGGTGAACAATGTCCAAGGAAAAATCTTTTCTGACGTGAAAGATCAGTTTATACTGCAACCACAGAACATACTCAAAAAAAATCTCGGCTCTGATACCAATTTGTTAGGATCGAGGGTTATTTAGACAGTGATTTTAATGGCAACAATAAAGAAATAGCCAAAGTATAAGAAAAATAAATCACACAAAAATTTACGTGGTTCAGCAATGTGCCTACGTCCACGGGAGAAGGGGAGCAATAAATTCACTATGGGATAAACAATATTACAAGTGGAGTAACTCTCAACCCAAAACCTAATTACACCCGCTCACTCAATGCTCTCTTAATTAATTAGAGCATTAGCTATAATAATACAACACAACTCTCTTAACAAAACTCTCAATTTGTGATGCAAATACAAATGGCAGGGGAAGCCTTTTATAGGCAAATGAAATGCCATAAATTCAATGCATGAATTCGGTGCATTGTGAAGGTTTGGCAATTATTCAACCATTGCTACTTCTTCTTTTGACAAATGATGAGAAATTGAATGCAAAATTCAAGGCACCAATCAAGGCACCTTTTAACAATATATTTGCGCCAAGCTAGTGTCAAAATTTCTATAAAGCAGCACTTCTAAGAAAAAGAAAATAAAAGATTGGTGAAATTAGGATTATTAAACTTATTATTAGCTACATCAAAGATGTGTGAAATTGAGTTTGATCAGCCATTATAAGAACCAAAAAGCAACAATAACAAGCTATTTTATATTTTCCAAATTCGAGGTCCTGGATAGAAACTATTTTAAGGTTTGTCTTCCACCATAAATTGTAATAAATATATAATCAATTGGGTAAGTAATTAAAATTTAGTAAAATATAACGATTTTAGCATACTTTATGTAGGAAGTTTATATATGTGTGAGAGTGATTTTGTGGAGAAAGTTCATACATATATATTATTATATATGCAGAAAAATTATCATGTGTCCTTATAAAATAAAGAATATTCTATATAATAGTATTGACAAACCTCTTATATAAAGTAACTATTTGTGTATCTTTATATATGAATTCTGGTCCAGAATGAAGATATAGGCAAAATAATTGTGGAACAACAACTCATCACTATTCACTGCCCTGTTTTCAAACACTTTCCATTTCTCTCGAGCCACACAAACCAGATGGGAGGTAAGAAAATAATAAGCCAAACTTTTCCTTGAATTTTCCCACGAACTATATCAATCCACTGTACAAGAAAATCATTTTTTTTTCTATAGCTGAATTATATTAAAATCAAGGAAAACAAATAAGAAAAATGACATTAACAAGGATATTAACCTTGCAGGTGAAGAAGACTTTTGTGCTTATTGTGAAACATAGAGTGAATCCAACAAGCACAATGTACATTAATAGGGCCATTGGGAAATTCAAACTTTTAGTTTTATTGTAATTAATTTATGTATGAACTTGGTGTCCTTGTCCAGCCATAATTTTTTGGAAAAATTTTCGTCTCTATTTTTCTGTCTCTATTTACTATATTTAGAGACGGATTTTGAATTCGGTCGCTAAAAATGATAGGATTGATTTTTCTCCAAATTTAGAGACGATATTTAGAGACGGAATAATTTTTTCGTCTCTAAATAGATACGGAATCATGTTTTCGTCTCTATTTAGAGACGAAAAATAAAGTCCGTCTCTAAAAATAGAGATGGAATAGATGTTCGGTCTCTAAATAGAGACGGAACTTGATTTTCGTCTCTAAATAGCGACTAAATTTAGAGACGAAATAGTATTTCCGTCTCTATTTAGAGACAAAAAAAAATTTTCATCTCTAAATAGAGACGAAAATACTATTTCGTCTCTAATTTAGAGACGAAATATCATTCCGTCTCTATTTAGAGACGGAATACATTTTTCGTCTCTATTTAGAGACGGAATTTTCGATTCCTTCTCTAAATTTCGGGGTTTTAAAAAAATCCCTTGCTTTCTTTTTTCTCCTCTTTCTTTTTCCCCTTTTCTTTCTTCCCCCCTCTCCCCCCTGTTCCAGATCGGTGCCCCCCTCCCTCCATTGCCCTCGCCGTCCGATCCCTCCGCTGTCCGGTCCGAGCGCCGCCGTCGAGTCGACGCCGGCGAGGTTCTTTTTTCCCCTATTTCCTTTTTTCCCCTCTTCTTTCTTTCCCTCCTCTCCTCCTATTTCGCTGCCCCCCACACCGTTCGTTGCCCATCGACGTTCGGTCCTCGCGCCACCGACGAGTCGACACCGGCATCCTTCTCTGCCCCGTCGCGTGCTCCGGTGTACCTCCTGCATCAGGTTATATATATATATATATATTTTTAATTTTTTGAATTATTATATGCAATATTATATTTAAATTTAGAATAATTATATGTTGTTGTGTTTTTCTTGATGTAGTTTTTTTTTCTTGTATTTAAATTGTTTTATAAAATTTAATTGTTTTAGACTTTTATAGATTGGTTATGTAGTTGTTTTAGTTTATAGTGTGTAATGATGGATAGACAGAGATTATATTTATATGGAATTTGAAATATCCATGCTTCAAATTACCAAAAGTTTGAGCCTTTTTAGTTTGGAATATCTTTTATAATTGAAGCCTGTTCTTGTGTATGTTTAGTTGGAATGAATTGAGAGAGTTAGTGTGGCTCATTATTGGGTGAGTGCAAAATTAATATTTTGTATCATGTCTTCTATTTTAGGTTCTAGGGAGGTTCAATCGCGCTCGTGCAGCTCAGCTGACACTCCCCCACTTTGTGTGCCAGACTCCTTTGTTTATGCGTGTAGGCACGCAAGGTCCACTACAAGAAACAAGGAAATAGAGACGAAAAATAGAGACGAAATTTCGTCTCTAATCGAAAATAGAGACGGAAAATTTCCTTCTCTATTTCGTCGGTTGCTAAAAATTAGAGACCAAAATACTCCGTCTCTATTTTTAGAGACGAAAATCTGTTTTCCATCTCTAAAAATAGAGACCGAACTGTTCTACCGTCTCTACTTTTAGAGACGGAACGACGCTTTCCGTCTCTAAAAATAGAGACGAAAAACTCTTTCGGTCACTATTATTAGAGACAGAAATCTGTTTTCTGTCTCTAAAAATAGAGACGAAAAATGCTTTTTCGTCTCTATTTTTAGAGACGGAAAGCGTCGTTCCGTCTCTAAAAGTAGAGACGGAAGAACAGTTCGGTCTCTATTTTTAGAGACGAAAAATAGATTTTTGTCTCTAAAAATAGAGACCGAAATGGTTTTCCATCTCTATTTTTAGAGAAGGAACGATGCTTTTCGTCTCTAAAAATAGAGACGAAAATTGCTATTCCGTCTCTAAAACAGATTTCCATCTCTAACTTTTAGTTTTTTTTTTAATATGTGAAAAATAATAAATAATGTTAAATTTAAAAATTCCTTAATTTTATATAATGGAAAAAAAATTTAATAAACAGTAAATAGATTTAAAAATATTATATTTTATAATGTATTAATAATATATAAAAAGAATTAGTGACATTACAAATAAAAAAAATAACAAGTCCACAAATAATAACTAAGGTGGAGGAGTCTACGAACGATTAGTAGATGGTGGGTCAGCAGGTAATCTACGACTAATGAAGTCCTTTAACCTATTAATACGGTCCATCAGTACGTCGACCATGCCGCGAAGCTCAATGACCTCATTTGTAGTTGCCGCAAGCCTACTAGCTGTAGCCGTGGAGGAGGATGACGCATGCAAATAACAAACATTCGCGTAGGAACCCAAACCGAATACCCGTCCATGGCGATCCCGACCACCAACAGCCTCATAATATACTGGAGCGTGATCAACATTGTCGCCGTCCGTCTGCTGACTCTGAAGACTCTCAACTACTCGCTCCTGTAATTAAAATTGTCCGAATGTTATGTAATAGTAAAATAAAACTAATAGGTTATACGAAACTGAATATTAAGTTTTGAAATTAGCATACATGAACTTGTCTGGCACGATCACTGACGAATGTCACAACGTCATGATTCCGAGCATTCAAAATTTGCATGGTATTGTAGCTAGGTACTGTTCATACAGTATTGTAGCTAGGTACTATTCATACAGTACTGCAGTTATGTACTGTTCATATGGTACTGCAGCTATATACTGTTCATATAGTACTATTCATGTGTTCTAAGAAGTCAGGATTAAGGTTTGAGTTGGAGAAATTTGACAGAAGAATTAATTTTTGCTTGTGGCAAACTCAAGTCAAGGATTTATTGATTCAATCTAAGATACGCAAGGCATTGGATGATAAATGTCCTCTCGTTACCAGTAAAGAAGGTGAAAAATCTATTATGAGCGATAAAAACTGGGAAGATCTCGATTTGAAAGCAGCAAGTACAATCCGCTTATCTTTGGTGAAAAATATTCTTGTAAATGTATAAGAAATTTCTGCTGCCAAAAATTTGTGAGAGAAGCTTGAAGAGATGTATCAAGCAAAGGGCATCTCAAATCGGGTGTACCTTAAAGAGAAAGTTCATACTTTACGTATGGAAGAAAAAACTACCATTTCGGACCATTTGAGTGTCCTTAATGGAATCGTCTCAGAATTAGAGTCTATAGGAATGAAACTTGATGATGAGGATATTGCATTGAGATTCATCTAGTCTCTTCCATCTTCCTATGAGCACATGAAACCCATTTTGATACATGGGAAGGATAAAGTTGTGTTCTCTGAAGTCACTAACAAACTTTTATCTGAAGAAAAAAGGCTGAGTGGTAGAAATAGTGTGTTACCTGAAAACTCAGTATTGGTAGCTGCTGGAAGTAGGAAAAGAAAAAACTCAGGGAATAAGAACTTAGTATGCTAGGGGTGTGGACAATCGGGTCACCTTAAAAGAAATTATCAAAAATGTGGAGCTGACAACTCAAAGTTTAATTCCGTTGGTGAAGCTAACAGTGTGTCTATTTCGGGTGAGGTAGATTTTGGGGATGCTCTCTAAAAGAGCATAGACATCCTCATAGCATGCCACTAGTCTCCACAAGTTGCCATGATAGAGGATGTGTTACCACTAGTAGGTTATCCACACGGGCATTAGCTTGATCAAGATGCAAGGTGTGAGGTAAATTTATGTCAATGGTTGAGGAACTCTCGAAAAAATCAAGTACGAGAGTTGCACCATAATTTCAACAATTTTGTTTGACATGTTGCCAGAGGATTAATGACTTAAAAATTTCTTAATTTTAAGTGAAATACTTTGTATTGTAGAGTATGTATTTTTAATTATCGGTTATAGATAATTATTTCGTCAGTAAAGGCGATTGTAGTTATTTTTTTTAAATCTAGGTGGAGATTGTTGTATTAGATTTTTTTTTTTTTAAAAAAAAAGAAGGAAAGTCAAAATTTGCTGGCCATTAACTGGCTTCTTAGCAAGCAAATTTTGACTATGGCCAGCAAGTAAATTTTGACTGTTGCCAGCAAATCTTTAGCTGGCTACACAGAGTCTCTTGCCTATATAAGGCAGGAGCTTAGTCTTCAAATGATAATTGGATCTCAAAGGAGCATATCCAATAAAAACTTGTTTGTAAGGTTTGAAACTTAGAGAATTTGTGAAAAATTCTCTTTGGTTTGTAATTTATTGGATGTGTGAGAAAATATTAGAGTGAGTGAATGTAAAAATTATTCAAACACTTAGTAAAATTTTCTTGGTTGTTTTCGGACAACGAGTAGTTTTTTTTTCGATTTGGAGTTTTCTACTATAATTACTTGTGTTGTGATTGTTATTTTAATTTCTTCTGATTTATTTCGTATTTATTAGAAGGGTTATTTTTTCCAACAGTATATTATAATTGATAACCAAACAATCTAGTTAGGACTTCTTAAGCTCGAATAGGACTCAAGCTGTCTAAACATTACCAGCATTTAAGAGCTAAGTAGTAATTGATAGATGGTACACTATTAATGACCAGCCATTACCTTGCATTAATAGCTTGTCTCATTTAATACAGTATGGTCAAATACTATAAAAAGACTTTTATTAACACTGGGTATATTTTCTAAGCTATGATACCCTCATTTTATCTTCCTATATTTTTTCAATAAAAATTACTATCTTAACCATCCAAATCTTTCTTATCGAAAATCCCTCAAAGTTTTTTTCTTTCAAAATTGGTAGCTGTAATCAATAATAAAAATTCCTAGAAATATAAATGGATGTTTGTTTTCTCTAAGTTACCAAAGGAAGGCTAATGACCACTCCAATTTCTGCCCTTATAATTTCAGTTGTAATAGCTGATTTTAGAGGCCCATATATCTCATGATCAAGTTTACACTTTAATGGCCATTCTTACATTTATAAGAATTGATTAATGTCCATCAATTTCATATTACAAAGATTGGGAACTATAAATTATAAGAATAGAAAGGGCACATATAATGACCAATTTTATGCTGTAGGGATTAAGACCAGCAAATGTTTGCCTAGCAAATCCTTCATCCTTAAACCAAAAGAATTTATAACGTGGAAAATGACAAAATTTTTAATATGTATGAAAAAGTAATTATCGAATAAGATATACATAATAAAAAGTAGATTACTCTCAGATGTTTGTGGGGTCTCAAAGCGCAAGACATCTTTTCCACTGATGGCCTTGAAAAGGGGTCAATTTCACACATGGTCACTCAACTTATCACTTATTGCCCAAAAGTAACCGACTTTTTTTTTCTGACTTAAATGTCACTGAACTTCTAATATTTTTGCAAAAAAGTCATGTAGGCCGGAATCCGGCAAGAATCTTTGCCGGATTGATGACATGGCATATGACACGTGGTGACAAATAGTAAATACATGATTTTTTTGCAAAAATGTTAGAAGTTCAGTAACATTTAAGTTGGAAAAAAAAGTTGGTTACTTTTGCGTGATAAATGATAAGTTTAGTTACCGTGAGTGAAATTGATTTAGACGTAGTATTTATTGGAAATATTGTTAAACGACATGTAGTTTCTGACATGGCATGCCATGTCATCAATCCGGCGATGGTCCTCGCCGGATTCCGGTCAACATAACTTTTTTTGCAAAAATGTTAAAAGTTCAATGACATTTAAGTCAGAAAAAAAAAGTCGGTTACTTTTGCGCGATAAGTGATAAGTTGAGTGACCGTGGCTGAAATCAACCCCTTTGAAAAGCCGGGGGTTAATTACTTCGATGGTCACTGAACTTTAAGGGTTGCAACGATTTGGTCACTAAACTTCAATTTGTAACAATAAAATAATACATCTATTATTTTGTAACCAAAAAATCAAAATGATCGGAAATGGCAACCGGAACCTGACCTATTAGCAAAATAAACGTTAAATTTTTTGCCACGTCGGATCTGACATGGATCCGACGTGGCTTTATGGTTAAAAAGAATCAATTTTCACTGTCTTCAAGCAGCTCCCGTTTGCCGCCGAAACCGAATTTTCGATCAATTTGATTTTTTCGTTACAAAATAATAGATGTATTATTTTATTGTTACAAATTGAAGTTTAGTGACCAAATCGTTGCAACCCTTAAAGTTCAGTGACCACCGAAGTAATTAACCCAAAAGCCGGGGAAGCATAGTTTGCCAAAAACCTTCTCTTGAAAGAGGAGGCATAGCACCTTCGTTTAAAAGTGAATCTATGGAAGTAAAATATGGGAATCCAAGTTCAAATCAACAAAGACTTCTCCTAGACCAATGCATGAAATAACGGGTACATCGTCTTTGCTGAGAAGGTTAGCTGCTTTACTTCTGAGAATGCTTCCCCTATAGGTACATAGAAGTTGCTTTTCCTTTTCTCTACTGATGGATCTGAAATATAATTCCATTTCTTCTTATTACTAATTAATTAATTGATAATTGTGTTTTAATTTAATTTAATTATACCTGATTCAGAACGTGGGTGACCAGTACAGCATCGTCTAGGATAAGGATTTTTTTGCCACCAAGAACTAGTCTGGCAAGGTCTGGGCTAGAGTCAGGATTGCCAAGATAATTGTAAATCATATATTCTATCTCCAATCTTACGTTTGCCTTGCCTATTGCCTTGCAAAAGAAGAAGCTCCTCCTCTCTCAGCCTTTTTACCCCCTATCGGTGTCTGCGATGGCAAGTATGACCGTGCCACAATAATTCCATTAGATGGATCCTTTTCCATACAAAAATGTGAATGAATTCTTTCCCACCAACAAGAAATTGACAATTATTAATTTCAACTCAAGTGTAAAATAGGCCATATAAAATTGTTCAGATAGTATCAAACTTAGGCGATATAAGCTTTTAAGCCATTGGACTATACGTGATCTTTATATTGGTCACACTCTTCACCTGTTGTGACGCGCGCCTGAACCAGCAAGGCCCTCTTTCGGGAATCCGCTTTTAGGATTCGAGGGATTGGTTCGCGTCTTTTCCGATTTTAGGTGTTATGAGATATTTTCGGCACCTCCTTTCACAATAGAACATTGAAAAGGACCATCCATCGCCATAACACCTTTAGGCACTTTTGAGGTATTTTGGAGTCGCCACCCAATTTACAAGAAATTGGGAAAGTTTAACCTCTTATCGGTCTAAACCAGAGATGGTGTTCGGAACTTCACACTTATTGGTGCCTTGGTTAATTATAAATGGGTTTTTGAATAATAAAATTTCATTCCTCATCTCACTCGATTAATGCATTGAATTTAAAGCGCACATCATTCACATATAAAACGATAAAAAATAAAATTAAAGACAAAATAAATTACAATAAAATTAGGGGCGGAATACAACCCCCATTATAAATAAAATATAAATCATACATAAAACGGGGTATTTATTGATGTTGAGGACATTGGTCCTCTCATGCATAATTAAAAATTCATTTTTGAAGTGATAATTTATTTTGGATGGACAACTAGGACATTGGTCCCATTTTATTAGAAAATCCAATTTTATTTGTAGAAGTGTTTTTGTTTGATTTTTGATTAAGCGTGCATAAAATAAATGGTTCCATTAATTATTACATGCCAAATAACTCAATAAAACAGAAAGGAAAAATAACAAGTACAATGAAAAATAAAAACTCCTTGGATCTCCTCCTTCATTCGCACGGGTGCTCAAACAGGGGAATACAAGTATTTGACACCGACAATAAACACAAATAAACTTAATATTAGTAATCGAAATAAGAAAATCAATTAAAGCAAATAGTAATAAATAAAACAAAGCACGCATATTAGGTGATAAATAAGTTTAAATGACATATTTAAATGAATTAACACATTAATAGATCAACATACACTACAAGAAATTGAAGATTTCCCGACGGAAATTCCCGACGGAAATCCAGGATTTTCCGTCGGGAAATTACATTGCCGACGGAATACCATTCCGTCGGCATTAAGAGCGTAGGCAATTTTTCCCGACGGAATTTTTATTCCGTCGGGAATATTACCGACGGAATTTAAATTCCGTCGGCAATTTTACCGACGGAATTTTTATTCCGTCGGTAATTACCGACGGAATTTTTGTTCCGTCGGTAATTTGCCCGACGGAATTTTTATTCCGTCGGGAAATTCTGAAATTTTTTATTTTTTTAAATTACCGACGGAATTTTCCGTCGGTAATTTAAAAAGCAAATAAAAAAATTAAATTTCAGTACATGTTCAATTCCAGCGCAATTAATTATAGTTTAGTATAAATTTAACTAAAAGATACTAGTCAAAATTAAATGCTAATAAACCCAATGTAAAATCATGTAGCATTACAAACTAAAATCATGTAAAATGAAAGTTGTTTAGATGAAAAATAAACCTAATCTATCTATTATGTACAATCACAAAATTAAATTCTCAAAAATCTTAACAATCTCAAAATGAATCATACTATTAATAGAAATAACAATAATAATATTCAAAATTCAAATTTAAAACATATAATTAAAAGAGATAGAACATTTCATCTAATTTATTAATAATTTTCCTTTATTGCTAGTGTAAAGAGTAGATAAGGTTGCTAGTATAATTTTCCTTCTATTGATTGGGATGCTTGATATGTTCATTAGAATTTCATACTTGGATAATTAATTCTTCAATTAATTTAGTAGTTGTATAACATAAACTAAACCTACGTAGTTTTATAATAATAATCTTTTATTACACTACATGTTTATCACTTGCCATAACTATGATTAAAAATCATCCACTGGAGCTTCATAGTCAAATATACATATATATATATATATATATATATATATATACTTTTAGAGCATGAATGAATAGTAAATAGAAAAACATTTCACCAACCTTGATCTGGAAAATTAAAATGTGAAAATTATAACAAGATCCCACATGCTGTTCTGATACTAGAAGTAATAAACCGTGTTAATTGAGTGTAGGCATCATAGCGAGCCACGGGCTGATTGCAGACAAAAGCTCTGGCTTTCTGAGATGCCAATTTAGTATCAGATCCTCTACGATATAATGCATTAGACACTATCCAAGTTTCTCTTGCTGGACTTGAAAACTCAGATGATGTGTCCGAAGAGGACCTCAATACCAGATCTTGGTATCATACGGCATAAATTTTAATTACTAGATCATACTTTCTTTAAAATGACTCAAAATCTACATTGACGTTCTTGTACTTTTACCCGACATAGCAGTAAATGGAACCAGAAATAGAACAATTACCAGCTACCAGGAAAAATGGCACTGAACAAAACACTAACGTCAAAATCCAAATGCAGCTATTAAAAAGGCAACACAACACTGAACCCACATAACACCCAGCAAAGTACCCATAACACCAAAAAGGCACAGAAACCAGAATAACAACATAAACACCACATCAAGATCCAGACTTTTAACCAGAATCTTCTAAAACCGCTTACAGGGACATCAAGTTTCAAATTTCACAGAACCCTCATTAACTACTAGTGATCAAATTTCACATCCAAAAAACAGAAACTACCAACAGAGCAATCATCAAGAAATCAAAAATCCAAGCCAAAATTATATATAAAATATACAGAATTAATGCATATTTCGGCTGACCTACTAACAAATCAAAATTAATGCAAATCATGACCTACTAACAAATCAAAATTAATGCAAAAAATATACAGAAAATTAAAATATATAAAATATTTCGGCTGACCGGAGAGGGACGGCGCCGGCGTTGGGCGAGCGGTGGCCAGATCTGCTCGGCGGCGGCTTGCTTGAGGCGGGCGGTGGCCAGATCTGCTCGGCGGCGGCTTGCTTGAGGCGGGCGGTGGCCAGATCTGCCAGAGAAGCGGGGAGGGAGAGAGAGGGGAAGGGAAGAGAGGAAGAGAGCGGGGAAGGGAAGAAACGCAGCGACGAGGGGCGACCGGCGACCACTGGGCGGCGAGGGGCGAGCGGCGACCACGGGGCGGCGCGGGGTGGGGGGCAAGAAGAACCAGACCTGCGTGGGGAGCGGGAGGAAGGGAGAGAGGGAGGGAGAGAGGAGGAGAGAGAAAAAAATCAGAAAAGTTTATTTATATAGATATAAAATATTTTTAGCGACGGAATTTAATTCCCGTCGCTAATTCCCGACGGAAATTAAATTCCGTCGCTAAAATTACCGACGGAATTTAATTTCCGTCGCTAAAATATATAAAATAAATTAATTAAAATATTTTAGCGACGGAAATTAAATTCCGTCGCTAATTTTAGCGACGGAAATTAAATTCCGTCGCTAAAATATATAAAATAAATTAATTAAAATATTTTTAGCGACGGAAATTAAATTCCGTCGCTAAAATTAGCGACGGAATTTAATTTCCGTCGCTAAAATATATAAAATAAATTAATTAAAATATTTTAGCGACGGAATTTAATTTCCGTCGCTAATTCCCGACGGAAATTAAATTCCGTCGCTAATTTTAGCGACGGAATTTAATTTCCGTCGGGAATTGCCGTAGCCATTTTTGCCGCCAAATTTTCGCGCCCAATTTACCGACGGTTAGATTTTCCGTCGCTATATTAGCGACGGAATATTTTTTCCGTCGCTAATTAGCGACGGAATTATTTTCTGTCGCTAATTAGCGACGGAAATGTCTTTTCCGTCTCTAAATAGCGACGGTACATTTTCCGTCGCTAAATTTCCGTCGGTAAATGTCGATTTTCTTGTAGTGATATAAAATATAAAGTAGAAATAATAATAATAATAATAATAAAACAGACATTAAATAATAATAATAATAATAATAATAATATTAATAAACAGAAATTAAATAAATATATAATAATAATAATAATAATAATAATAATAATAATAATAATAACATAACGTAAAATACTAACAATAAACAAATATAACAATTAATTAACAATAACAGTATAATAATAATAATAATAGTAATAATAATAATAATAATAAAAACAAAATATAAATATATATAATAATGATAATAATGTAGAAAACAGAAAATAAATAAAATATATATATATATATATATATTAATAATAATAATAATAATAATAATATAAAATGAGGAAATAGGGATTTACCTCGCCGGAGCTTCGCCGGAGGAGAGGTGGTCGACACCACCTATGCCGGAAGATAGATCGGCGCCCGAGGATCTCGTCGGAGCTGGTCACGCGCCGGAAGGAAGTCGGTCGTCGCCGGAAATCGCGTCGGAGCGTTGCGGGCTTCTCCTCGCCGATCTCCTCCACGCGCCGTCTGCCGGAGTCCGATGGAGGAACGGCTGCCTTCGTCTGAAGCGTCTGGATGTGGGGAGTGCGCCGGTGTGGCGCGTGCCGCCGTGTACGGTGGAGGTTGGCCGGCGGAGGCCTCGCCTCCTCTCTCTCTCCTTCTCTCCTCTTTTTCCTTCTCACCGGCGTCGTTTCCTGCGTTTGGTTTGGCCTGGGTCTCCTCTCTTCTATTTCTTGCTCTCTTATTTCCTTATTACTCACTCTTTCACTCTCTCTTTTCTTTCTATTTTACTTTTCTCACTTGGTTGCTCTCAGTTCTCTCTTGCTCTCTCCTTTGCTCTCACTTCTTTTTCTTTCTTTTGATCTGCCGAGCCCTTCTTGCTCTCTCTGTATCTTTCTTTTCTCTTTCTTTTTTTTTCGTTCCAGCCGAATGAGAGAGCCCCCCCTTCATTTTTACTCATCTTGTTCTTTTTATACCTTCAAATTAGGGCTAAGGGTTATAATGGTAACTTCCCACTCAATTATTTCCCTCATTTTCTCTATTCTTAATTAATTTAACTTAATTCAAATAACACATACATTAATTAATTAAACATACATATTAATTAAACTCTCTATTAATTAAACATTACACTAATTAATCCATTTAAATTATCATACATATATTTATTTTATCTAATTAATTACACACTTTAACTTTAATTTTACATGCATTTTAATTAACACGATAATATTAACCACTTAATTAACTAACAACATCAACTAATTAATTACCTAATTTCACACACACATATTTTTATTTTATTTTTTTATTTATATATTTTTTTTTATTTTTTCGGAGGGAATAATCAAGAATCAAAAATCACCATTTTCATTTTATGCCGGAGTTCGGGACCCGGTGTCTACAGTTGCCCCCAATTTTGGAGAAGCTAGTGCATAGACACCTAGGTGAGCCAAAATTCAAAGAGAAAGAGAGAGGGGATTACATACCTGTGGCGGAGACCTTGCCTTCTTACTGGGAGTCGGATAAAGAGATGCCTCCTCAGAGGGCTTTGGGATTTGCCTCCTTAGAGGGCTTGAGATTCTGAAGTGGTAGTGCCGAGGCCGTGTGCCGACGCCGTGCTAACCCTTCGGTGTTTTGATAAAGATATGCCTCCTCAGAGGACTTGAGATTTTGCCTCCTCAGAGGGCTTCAAGATGCTTTGCCTCCTCAGAGGGCTTGAGATGTTCTGAAGTGGTAGTGCCGAGATCGTGCAAACCCTCCTTGGAGTAGTAGTACCGTCCTCGTGCGAACTGTTTTTGGAGTGGTAGTACCGTTGTCGTGCAAACCTTCC
Organism: Excoecaria cochinchinensis; assembly: GCA_947683425.1. Taxonomy (NCBI): domain Eukaryota; kingdom Viridiplantae; phylum Streptophyta; class Magnoliopsida; order Malpighiales; family Euphorbiaceae; genus Excoecaria; species Excoecaria cochinchinensis. The sequence continues at coordinate 8,879,099 of CANTUQ010000074.1, read as the reverse complement.
GTAGAATGGTAGTACCGGCAGCGTGCAAACCTTTTGAAGCAGTAGTACCGAGATCGTGCAAACCCTCCGTGGAGCAGTAGTACTGTCCTCGTGCAAACTGTTTTTGAAGTGGTAGTACCGTTGTCGTGCAAACTGTTTTTGAAGTGGTAGTACCGTTGTCGTGCAAACCTTCCGTAGAATGGTAGTACCGGCAGCGTGCAAACCTTTTGAAGCAGTAGTACCGAGATCGTGCAAACCCTCCGTGGAGCAGTAGTACCGTCCTCGTGCAAACTGTTTTTGAAGTGGTAGTACCGTTGTCGTGCAAACCTTCCGTAGAATGGTAGTACCGGCAGCGTGCAAACCTTTTGAAGCAGTAGTACCGAGATCGTGCAAACCCTCCGTGGAGCAGTAGTACCGTCCTCGTGCAAACTGTTTTTGAAGTGGTAGTACCGTTGTCGTGCAAACCTTCCGTAGAATGGTAGTACCGGCAGCGTGCAAACCCTTTGAAGCAGTAGTACCGAGATCGTGCAAACCCTCCGTGGAGCAGTAGTACCGTCCTCGTGCAAACTGTTTTTGGAGTGGTAGTACCGTTGTCGTGCAAACCTTCCGTAGAATGGTAGTACCGGCAGCGTGCAAACCTTTTGAAGCAGTAGTACCGAGATCGTGCAAACCCTCCGTGGAGCAGTAGTACCGTCCTCGTGCAAACTGTTTTTGAAGTGGTAGTACCGTTGTCGTGCAAACCTTCCGTAGAATGGTAGTACTGGCAGCGTGCAAACCCTTTGAAGCAGTAGTACCGAGATCGTGCAAACCCTCCGTGGAGCAGTAGTACCGTCCTCGTGCAAACTGTTTTTCGGAGTGGTAGTGGTGCTGTCTATGAGCTCTTCGGTTGATTGTTTGCCCCTTGAGAGGTCTTTGGTTGATATTTGTTTTGATTGATGATTGAGCTGATGTTGATTTGATGATTGGACTGATGTTGGATTAGTGTCGTCGCTTGCCCTTTGTCGGTGCTAGCATCGAGTTTCTTTTTCTGCAAAATTTAGAAGGTAGATATGCAGGTATAGATGGTGAGCATGCATGTGAAATGTATGTGTCATGCAGCAATGCAGGATAAGAGTTCATCCGAGTGGATTCGGAGGCGTCAGCTGATTTGGTTGTCAGTTACGGTAGGATCTGTGCCCCCTTGGATTGCCTTTGAATTTCATGCCTTTAAGGGATTATGAGGTTCTCCTCTGGTACCTGTAGTCATTACTTGAAGGTAGTGCGTCCCTCGTGGATTTTCACACTAGCTTTTCTTAGTGGGGGATGCGTCCTTGTCGGATTTTCACATAACCCTGTGCCTTATTTTTTTGCCTGGGATGGACCCAACCCAATCCAGTGGCTTTTATTTATTTTATTTTTGTAGGGCAAATTGCCTGTCGCCAGGTTTTCACCCTGCCCTTTAGCCTAACTTTTGCTTAGAGCGCCAGTCACGGTTTTCATCTCTAACGGGTTTTTTTTTTTTTTTTTTTTTTTTTTGGTGTGAGAGAAGTTGGAGTTGTTGCGAAAGGTCTTTTGGGTATGATTGGCATGTGCTTATGTCTCAGATATTGGTTGTATGAGTTTGGTTCTTTATTGGGAAGGTGCTGTTGGATTGGCTTCACAGTAGGTAGCAAGATGATTTGGCTGAAGTGCCTGAGTAGCGAGAATGGTAGAGGGTAGATGATAATAATGTGCTGGTTTTATATCGGACTCAGACAACTTTGAGTGTGCAAGATGAACCGCCTCGGTTATGCCAATACATCTTTGCATAAATGCATATATTTCAATCTGATTTTATAACACATGATCACTATTTGGCATTAACTCGAAAAATATGAGACATCATCTAATCTCGGGATAGATCTTGAGAGCATCGAACTCCTGTTATCAATCAGCCCTCGCGGGTTTTCTTAATTGAATATTTTCTCTCTTCTTTTTTTTTTTTTTATTTATTTAGCCTCTGCCATGAACCCTCCTTCAGTTTGTCAGTATTGGTTGAATTTGCTTTCATCTTCGTTAGCCGGGGGGACTGCTGCTTTTGAGAGTGGCTCCTCTTGGTATCAAAGTCTTGGTCTTAGGCCTTGTGCAGACTGGCTGAGATATTGAGTTTCTTTGCTTCAATCTGCGTCTTCCATTTGTTGGTTTTTAATTCCTGAGGTAACCGTTGATGGCTGGGATGGAGTTGTAGGATAAAACTATGGTTTAGGATAGGACTATAGTTCCTCCCCCTTTTTTTTTGTTTTGTTCTTTGCTTCTTTTTTTTTTTATTTTTTTTTTGAGAGATAATGAACTGTCCTCCTGAGTTTGGTTATATGGGTGCTTTTGGTCTCATCTGATTAAAGGTTGGTCTTGATTGGTTTTGCATCTCAAATGGTTGGGGTGATGGGTTCCTTATTTGGGGCTTGAATATGAAGTTTCACGTTTGGCCTTTATTGGCTTTGGCGGTTCGAACCCTAGGATGGCCTTTCAATGGTTGGGATAGGGTGACAGGTAGGGCTTGGATGATCTGGGATACTTTTATCGGTTTTGGTGGTTTAAATCCTGGAATGGCCTTTCAACGGTCGGGGTTGGATGGATGGTTTGTGAATTAGCCTTCTAGGTCCCTTTCAGATTTATTTTGGGCTTTCCCAATAAACCACTCCTTATCATTAAATTTCTTTCTATTAAGCGCATCAACAACTCTAGCAGCAGCATCCGCATTCTCAAAGTTGACAAATCCAAACGGGATTTGAACAAAACTCGTCCCCAAATAGCATTCCCTTGCAAGCTTCATTCAAGTAATGAAGTTACATATACGTGCACTTTTCATCTTAACCACTGGGACCGTTGTGGTTCAATTTAGTCAAGCATTGGGTTTTAACAAGAAACTTGGCGATAAGGGTTCTGGATGGTCAAGGGTTAATCATAATTGATTTTGAGGGTGCACATTTTAAAGGGGGTCAGGAGGAACGAGGTCATATGGTTTGGTTCTGATGGGTCATATATTTCTCGTGGAGGTCCTGAGTTTTATTCGTCCAACTTTTGATGTAGATTTCGGAGTTTGATCTTATTTGGTAGCGCCATACGCAACTTAGATGTTGTGGATGCAAAGAAATGGCTTTCAAAATTCGGTTCGTCGTCATGTTGGCACGTGGAAGTAGTACTGATCTCAAGAACGTCCTTGTCAATTTTCAGCATGTCACACCAGATCCAGGCAGAGGCCCTTTTTTTTTTTATCTCTCAAAATTATCCTCTCCTCAAGAGTTATATCAGATGCTATCAAGATTTTGTTTGGATTCCCCAAATTTCCGAGACTAGATGGAGCCGTATTAATTGAATTAGCGTCAAAATGAATGCATCATGACCATGTGAAATAAAATCATTAGGAATACCATACAGATAAGCAGAAATTGTTCAATTTATTGAAAATAACCAAATTGTCATGAGTAGTTCTTGAAATGAAAAGAAATAAGGCATTTTAAAAAAACATAATCTTCTTCCCCACTCTCCCGACAAGTGTCAGCGACTTATTCATATCCATGTAGCTCCTGCAAAATATGACATTCTGCTGGATCAGACCCGATCACATATCTGGTGGAGGGACTGCATTGTAGGCTGGCTCTTTCTTTTTCTCCCTCTTTTCGGGGTCCGTGATCTGTTTGGTGTCGATGAGGTCTTGAACACGACACCTCAAGGTCTTGCAATCATCTGTGGTATGCCCGGTGTGCTGGTGAAAAGCACAGTACTGGTCATCCCTATGTCCTGGCTGTCCTTGAGTCGCAGCTGGCCTAGGTGTTAGTGGCCTCAGCTTGCCCAATTTCATCAATCTCTCCAATACCCATGACAAAGAGCGGCCTAAATCGGAGTAGTGCCTCTGACCTTGCCCCACTCCGGTGGCTGAGACCTTGGCTGTCTTAGCATTTTTGCCATTACTACTTCCAGCCCCTCCTGACTTGTAGCCTGACTGGTTCCCAAAGTTCCTCCCAACAAAGTTATTTTGGCTTGCCTTCTTTGCCAGGTAGGCTGCCTCGGCTTCTACAGCGATGTCCTTAAGTGACTTCCAATCCCTAAGGCCTTTGAAGCTGAGCAAGTCTCTCAAGTAGGGACAGGAGTTCCTGATGAACAGTCTAATTTGATCGGCAGTGTCGGGTTTTCTCTTTATTTCCATGACCCGGTTCCTCCACCTAGTGAGGTATTCATGGAATGACTCGTCATTCTTTTGCTGTAGAAGCTCAAGGTCCTTCAGGGTGACCTCCATTCTAGTGCTGCAATCATACTGTTTCATGAATTCATCAGTCAGGAGGTCCCAGTCCTCTTTCGATCTCCTATCAAGGCCATGATACCAGTCGACTGCCGGACATGCTAGACTCAGGCAGAAATAATCCATCTTTTGGCTCTTAGTCAGCCCTGTGCCTTTCATCACCAGGGTATACTGCTTGATGTGTGCAGATGGGTCAGAAGCACCATCAAATTTCGGCAGCTCAGGCATCTTGAACCTTTGGGGTAGCAGCTCTTCATCCCCTAGATCTCTGTCCTCAGGGTTGATCCCTTTTCCAGCTGATAACATGCGAGTGATAGCTTCAATCTGCTGTCTCATCCCCCTCAAAGTCTCATCCTCTAACCTAGGTGCTCTGCCCCTCATAGCTTGTTGGACCATTGGCTCTTCATCTTCCTCCTTTACCACAAAATCCTCATTAGGATTGGGGATCCTTTCCCCTCTTGGCTCGATGGGTGCGACAGCTCTGTGCTCGTTGACAGGTTGATGGGCAGTAACTCCAATGAGAGGAGCCTCTCCATCAGCAGGTGGTTCGGCTTGCTCCCGAGGAGGGACCACCGGCGCTTGTGGAGCAACAGGCGGCTGTGGAGCAATAGGTGCTTGTGGAACAGGAGGGTGAGTAATTCTTTCGGCCATAGCTCCCATCATTTCTAACATTCTTCGCTCAAAATCTTCTAACCTCTTAACAAGGTCTTGAGTGGTCAAAGTTCCAGTCTCATCTGCCATAGAGGATGATTCACTTGTTGTTGAGAGTGACTCAGAATCCCAATTAAGCACTAATTCTAGCGATCCAAAGGGCGAGTCCATACTCACTAGCCGACCGTCAAGACCTCTAATCCACTTAAATGAATCTATGATGGCTGAAAAATTTAAATTATTAAAACGGTGCATGAATGATATATATACAATGCATGATTGTGAATTATGTAGGTGGTCCTGGATGAGTGAAAGGTCAAAAAATTACAGTGATATAATGCGATGCATGAAAAGAATATATGTAAAATGATATGCAGACAAAAAGATATACACACACAAAATGAAATGCATTTTTTATTTTTTCATTTTTTATTTTTTTAATAATTTTTTTTCATTTTTAATTTTATCATAAAAACATGCATGAATGACGTATACAATGAATGGTCGTGTGTTATGCAACATAGACAAACACATGCAAGCAGGTAGATCCTTCCAACCTTATTACTCCTGCACACGAGGTCAAATAGTCTCTTCCTAGGTGGGCTTGGCCCATGGGTCAACGGGGAACCCAATGGGCGTGTATGTTGCGCGGTGGAAAACCGGCAGCATAACACTCTTAATTTAAAGCACATGCGCATGAATTTTAGCCATTATATATTTAAATAATTCAACTAAATTAAAATGGGCCCATCGGAGCATGAAAGCCTTTGATAAAAACCATTTAATTTGATTGATCTTATTTAATATACGATGGCCCACATAGCAAGCATAGTATTATGGTACATGTAACCTAGGGGAAGTATCTATTGTCATTACATGAGCTTTGGTCAGGGTGATGTTACTTTAGGGCTACCCAAGCATGGTCCCTGCACGACGGGTCTATCTCATCACGAACATAACGACCGATCGGGTCACCATTTGATATACCATTTGATGGCACGAGGCTTGGGCTGGTGATTATCCCTAACACTTCCCCAAATTGAGTGAAAATGAGGTCGTGCTTCAGGAACGCACCGGGGCTAATAAAGGGACCAAACTAACATATTCTAAAGCTCTAGCATGAATGCAATGCAATTTAGATGAGAGATGAAATTTTAGTTTTAAAAAACCCAATTATACATTTTAACCAAGACATTTTCAGAGCAAAGTCACAAACAGTCCCCAGTGGAGTCGCCACTGTGACGCGCGCCGGAACCAGCAAGGCCCTCTTTCGGGAATCCGCTTTTAGGATTCGAGGGATTGGTTCGCGTCTTTTCCGATTTTAGGTGTTATGAGATATTTTCGGCACCTCCTTTCACAATAGAACATTGAAAAGGACCATCCATCGCCATAACACCTTTAGGCACTTTTGAGGTATTTTGGAGTCGCCACCCAATTTACAAGAAATTGGGAAAGTTTAACCTCTTATCGGTCTAAACCAGAGATGGTGTTCGGAACTTCACACTTATTGGTGCCTTGGTTAATTATAAATGGGTTTTTGAATAATAAAATTTCATTCCTCATCTCACTCGATTAATGCATTGAATTTAAAGCGCACATCATTCACATATAAAACGATAAAAAATAAAATTAAAGACAAAATAAATTACAATAAAATTAGGGGCGGAATACAACCCCCATTGTAAATAAAATATAAATCATACATAAAACGGGGTATTTATTGATGTTGAGGACATTGGTCCTCTCATGCATAATTAAAAATTTATTTTTGAAGTGATAATTTATTTTGGATGGACAACTAGGACATTGGTCCCATTTTATTAGAAAATCCAATTTTATTTGTAGAAGTGTTTTTGTTTGATTTTTGATTAAGCGTGCATAAAATAAATGGTTCCATTAATTATTACATGCCAAATAACTCAATAAAACAGAAAGGAAAAATAACAAGTACAATGAAAAATAAAAACTCCTTGGATCTCCTCCTTCATTCGCACGGGTGCTCAAACAGGGGAATACAAGTATTTGACACCGACAATAAACACAAATAAACTTAATATTAGTAATCGAAATAAGAAAATCAATTAAAGCAAATAGTAATAAATAAAACAAAGCATGCATATTAGGTGATAAATAAGTTTAAATGACATATTTAAATGAATTAACACATTAATAGATCAACATATAAAATATAAAGTAGAAATAATAATAATAATAATAATAAAACAGACATTAAATAATAATAATAATAATAATAATAATATTAATAAACAGAAATTAAATAAATATATAATAATAATAATAATAATAATAATAATAATAATAATAATAATAATAACATAACGTAAAATACTAACAATAAACAAATATAACAATTAATTAACAATAACAGTATAATAATAATAATAATAGTAATAATAATAATAATAATAAAAACAAAATATAAATATATATAATAATGATAATAATGTAGAAAACAGAAAATAAATAAAATATATATATATATATATATATTAATAATAATAATAATAATAATAATATAAAATGAGGAAATAGGGATTTACCTCGCCGGAGCTTCGCCGGAGGAGAGGTGGTCGACACCACCTATGCCGGAAGATAGATCGGCGCCCGAGGATCTCGTCGGAGCTGGTCACGCGCCGGAAGGAAGTCGGTCGTCGCCGGAAATCGCGTCGGAGCGTTGCGGGCTTCTCCTCGCCGATCTCCTCCACGCGCCGTCTGCCGGAGTCCGATGGAGGAACGGTTTCCGTCGTCTGAAGCGTCTGGATGTGGGGAGTGCGCCGGTGTGGCGCGTGCCACCGTGTGCGGCGGCGGTTGGCCGGCGGAGGCCTCGCCTCCTCTCTCTCTCCTTTTCTCCTCTTTTTCCTTCTCTCCGGCGTCGTTTCCTGCGTTTGGTTTGGCCTGGGTCTCCTCTCTTCTATTTCTTGCTCTCTTATTTCCTTATTACTCACTCTTTCACTCTCTCTTTTCTTTCTATTTTACTTTTCTCACTTGGTTGCTCTCAGTTCTCTCTTGCTCTCTCCTTTGCTCTCACTTCTTTTTCTTTCTTTTGATCTGCCGAGCCCTTCTTGCTCTCTCTGTATCTTTCTTTTCTCTTTCTTTTTTTTTTTCGTTCCAGCCGAATGAGAGAGGCCCCCCTTCATTTTTACTCATCTTGTTCTTTTTATACCCTCAAATTAGGGCTAAGGGTTATAATGGTAACTTTCCACTCAATTATTTTCCTCATTTTCTCTATTCTTAATTAATTTAACTTAATTCAAATAACACATACATTAATTAATTAAACATATATATTAATTAAACTCTCTATTAATTAAACATTACACTAATTAATCCATTTAAATTATCATACATATATTTATTTTATCTAATTAATTACACACTTTAACTTTAATTTTACATGCATTTTAATTAACACGATAATATTAACCACTTAATTAACTAACAACATCAACTAATTAATTACCTAATTTCACACACACATATTTTTATTTTATTTTTTTATTTATATATTTTTTTTCTTTTTTCGGAGGGAATAATCAAGAATCAAAAATCACCATTTTCATTTTATGCCGGAGTTCGGGACCCGGTGTCTACACCTGTACTCTTAGAATCAGATTCCTTCTTTTCTACCAGGCAGAAAAGGTTCTTGCTATTAAGCCATTGGACTCTCAACACCATATGTGATCATTATAGTAAGCGGGCTTTCAAGGTCTTTGAGAGTGTTAGATCATTAATTTTTTTTTCTTTTTATTCCCCATTTTTCATTTTATCGAAATACTCACTTCCACACATACACCACAACTGCACTAATTTCTCCAAATTCATTTGGAACTTCAAATTATACTTCATATTTTACGTCCCCTTGATCACTTTTTCCTGTTCTATGTGCAAATCCTTCGATAGTAGGCTTCTCCAATCCCGTATCTTCCATGAAAACAAAAAAATAAAAACTATATATGAATTTGGTGTAAGAACAATAAATTTTTTTGTCCAAACCATAATATTTTGGAAAATAGAAAAGCGTTCTCTTGTATCAATTATTATTTCGATATTTTAGATTTATAAAGTGCAGAAAACAAAAGAGCTTTATTATTTTGGAAAATTAATCTAGATCTGGCCTATTAATTTTTATGAACTAAATTAATAATGAATTATCTATCCACTTTCAACTATTGTATTCAATATGCTATTTTGCTATTAACATGTTTACTATCATGATGTTGTCTACATTTTACATTTGGGGTTATTCTATGTTAGAGTGCAAATTAGCATAGTTTTTAGGATAGTTTGATTACTATTTCTTAGTTTTAAGATTCCATTTGTTTGAGTTTTACTTTGTTTTTAGTTTTTTTTTTTGTTTGTGTGTTTTGTATGTATTTATTGATTTGGAGTGCATTTGGATGTATTGAGGAGAAGGATGATGTGTGAAGGGAAAAAAAGGAGGAAATGAAGTCTGTCACGACTCGGCACGAATGTCACGAGTCGGCACGAAGATCAAGAGTCACGAGTCGGCATAGATGTAATGACTTGTCACAAAAAGGAAGAGTCACGACTCGGCACATATGTCACGAGTCATGACAGAAGGAGATAGTGTCGACTCAAGCCTGAGTCGACACACATGTTACGAGTCGGCACTAGCACCCTTCCCAGATGTTGTCTTCTTTCATCACACCATTTCAAGGTACCTTTTCACATTTACACCCATTCGCAAAAGGTACAAAAAGGGTTAGAAAGAAGACTATAAAAAAAGGGATGAATGATAATGACGAAAAGATAAAGCCAAAGGAACAAGAAAAACACAGAGAGATCTATCTAATATTAAGTAACTTCCTGAAATTTAAAGCATTGAATAAATTTGTTGATGTTTAGAATATTTTTTTGTTATTGTTTGATAATGGATAGTATGTATTTTAGGTAAGTGTTTGTATATTAGAATTGCAATGATAAATTAATATTAAGAACTACATTTACATTTTTATAATGCATGAATGATTTAAGTTCAATTGAGTATGAAATGTGTTATGTATGTTTGATCACTATATATAACTTGTTAGTCAAATGTTCACAATGAGAATTGAGGCATTTTGGTGGAAATGCAATTGAATTTATTTAAAGGTTAGGAAAGTACTTGGAGACAAGAAATCCACTTTAAGAGGTTTAAGAATTGGCATAGAACTTCATGGTTTTTATTTATCTCTATAATGACATGAGATACTTGTATATTTTAAATAAAAATACCCTTAATTGACAATGAGAGTTGCTTTTAAGAATCATTGGCTTTATACTCCAATCATTGCATGTATTATATGTTAGTAATTATTATAGTTCTTGATTAATTCTCAATTATAATTCTAATATACATTGCTTGAAATTGTTATTAGCACATTAGATTAATTAGAATAAATTATAATTTAGGAATATTAGAACATTTCAACATCGTCTTATTTAATAATTGTCTATCCATCTAAGTGTCTATTCAATTAGTATAAAATTGCTCTAAAATTTTCAGTGTTCGACACCCTACTTATTCTATACTTAGTCTTAGAGACTAGGGTATACATTTTGACGCACATCATTCTACAATGTCCAATAGTTTTCTCCAATTAATTTATGCGGCTGTGAAAGTTTAAGAGTGCATAATAATACTAGTAATAATTTGAAAGAACAAATTTATTCTATTAGAAAATATGAACTTTTAGGAGCAAGTGTTAGAACTCAAATCATGAATTACTTACTGGGATCAAGCTATGTACTAACAAGCTCTAGAAGAAGGGTTTTTCCAAGCAAGTCTTGTATATCATCCAGTCCTCTCTCTATCCCTAAGCTTGTGATTAAGCCACCAATTATTTGCTTCACTGTAATCACAGCTTTCACTCTAAAACATTTCTCTAAATTACAACTACTCGATTTGGCTTTCACAACATTAGTACAATTACTGCTTAGAATTGAGCTACATCTAATATTATAGGACCTTCTTGCTTTGATAAATGGAGATCATGATGACTTAACAACTTCAATTCTAGTGAAGAATGATTTAGATGATAAGAAATGAGTTATTTTTGTATAATAAGAGTGTGAGTGGTGATGAACCTGTGGCTTCAACATCCTCTGCAATATAAAAGAAGATAAGTGGTGAGAGCAAATGCTGGCTAAAATTTTGATGGCGTTTATTGTATTTGTTGAATGTAGACATTATAATCGACAGGTAATGGTTTTATATAGATTTTTGGATTTTTTTCCATAACAACTTTTTAAGAAATAAGACAAACTATGATTGCTCTGTACTAAATTCGTTTTGGCGTTATAAAAAGGGAGACGAAACTGCTTTGCACAGCAAATTTTCCCTCAATGTTGTGGAAACTCGGGTTAATTTCTACCAAATTCACCTTGAATACTATTGCGCAGGTGAATAAAATGTAAACGATTGTACTGAAAAAATACACAAGGTGAAATTCTCAGGAAAGACTAAAGGGGGACAAATGGTCCCACTTAAAATCCAATCTCCTTAGACAGAATTTTTATAAGTAATTTAACAGCGCAATAATTTACTAGCAATATACCCGATAATAGCTATTAAATAGACAAATAAAAAATACCAGAATTTAACGAAGTTCGGCCAATTATGCCTACATCCTCGGATACTATCAAATTATATTTCACTATTTCAAAAAAATAATATAAGAAAAATATTTACAAAAGAGAGAAAGAATTTTGCCTTAAAAAAAAATGGCAATTTTGGGATGATATCAATTAGAAAGGGAGGGGCTATATTTATAGTTTTAACAAATCATCCTTTTTTTACAATTTTTTGATGTGGGATAACAAAAGAATTAAACCACAATTGTTGACTTTTCCAATAAATCTCCACCTTGGCGCAATTCATATCTTCAAATCTCTCACAAAACTCAATTTTAGTAGTGTCACCAAATGTGCTTCAAAACGGCCAACTTTAACTTTTAACAATATTGATCAAGTCCAAACAATATTGCAACTTGACTGCAGTCACCACTTTTGTCAACATATCAGTAAGATTCTCAGTGGTCCTAATCTTCCGGATTGTTACTCCACCTCTTCCAGGACCTCTTGTACAAAGTGATAACGAACATCGATATGCTTCATCCTTGCATGGTAAACTTGATTTTTTGCCAAAAGAATAGCACTCTGACTATCACAATGCACTTTAATGTTCTTCTGTTGAACCCCTAATTCACCAAGCAACCCTTGAAGCCAAATTGCCTCCTTCACAGCCTCTGTAATTGCCATATACTCTGCCTCCATAGTGGATAAAGCAGCTATTGACTGTAAAGTAAACTTCCAACTAACTGGTGCCTTCGCAAGAGTAAACACATAATCAATAGTTAATCGTTGTTTGTCCAAATCACTAGCATAGTTGAAATCACAATATCCAACTATGCATTGACCATCTTGATCTTCCAACTGAAATACTAAACCAACATCTACGGTGTTCAGAATGTACTGTAGAATCCATTTCATAACTTGCCAGTACTCCTTTCCAGGATCATACATATACCTGCTCACAACCCCAACTGCTTGTGAAATATCGGGCCTTATACACACCATAGCATGCATCAAGCTACCAACAGTATTTTTATATGATACTTTTGCCATGTCTTCTCGTTCTGCTTCATTCTTTAGAGACAAAAATGCACCGAGCTTGAAATGAGGAGCAAGAGGAGTATTAACAGGTTTTGAGTTTTCATTCATGCCAAAACGTTTTAGCACCTTTCTCATATACTGTTTCTGAGTCAAACAAAGTCTCCCTAATTTCCTATCTCTTTTTATCTCCATACCAAGAATCTTCTCAGCTTCACCTAAATCCTTCATTTTAAACTCCCTGTTCAACTGAGTCTTTAACTTCTCAATCTCTATCAGACTCTTGGAAGCTATCAACATATCATCAACATAAAGAAGAAGATATATGTACTTGTAACTTGCGCAAATACACACAATGATCATATTTGCTTCTTATGTAATTTTGCCCCATCATAAACTTGTCAAATCGTTTGTACCACTGCCTCGGAGATTGCTTCAATCCGTACAATGATTTTTCAAGTTTGCACACCATATTTTCTTTTTCAGCAACTTTAAACCTTTCGGACTGAACCATATAGATTTTTTCCTCCAAGTCTCCATGTAAAAATGTAGTTTTTACATCCAACTGAACTAGTTCCATATCCAATTGTGTTACCAAAGACAATAAAATTTGAATAGAGGAATGTTTTACAACTGAAGAAAAAATTTTATTATAGTCAATTCCCTCCGTCTGAGTGTAGCCTTTAGCCACCAGCCTTACTTTATAGCGAACATCATCCTTGTCAGGAAATTTATCTTTCTTTGCATATACCCATTTGCACCCAATTGCCTTCTTTCCCTTCGGGAGACTAGCTAGCTTCCACATATGATTTTTATGAAAGGGACTATATTTCATCATTCATGGCTTTCCTCCACTTCTCTACTTCTAAACTTTTGACTGCTTCATTATAAGTGGTAGAAATGTCATCAGTTGCAATTTGGAATGCGTAAGCCACCATATCAACATAGCGAGCAGCCTTTTTGATTGTCCTCTTTGGCTTACTTAATGCAATTGATTCAGAAAACTCGAGTTAATTTCCACCAAATTCACCTTGAACACTATTGCGCAGGTGAATAAAATGTAAACGATTGTATTGAAAAAATACACAAGATAAATTTTTTAGTAAAGACTGGAGGGGTCACAAATGGTCCCACTTAAAACTCAATCTCCTTAAACATAATTTTTCTAAGTAATTTAACAGCACAACAATTTACTAACAATATACCCGACAATAGCTATTAAATAGACAAATAAAAAATACCAGAATTTAACGAGGTTCGGCCAATTATGCCTACGTTCTCGGACACTACCAAATTATATTTCACTATTTTAAAGAAATAATATAAGTGAAATATTTACAAAAGAGATAAAGAATTTTGCCTTAGGAAAGAATGTCAATTTTGGAATGATATCAATTAGAAAGGGATGAGCTGTATTTATAACTTTAACAAATCCCCCTTTCTTTACAATTTCTCGATATGGGATAACAAAATAATTAAGCCTCAATTGTTGACTTTTCCAACACTCAGCAATTTCTCTCCATAGGAATTAAATTCGTGACTTTAATATCAGTTATGAATCTTAGATATTACACCATTTCTCTAAAAACTAATTGATGTAAAGGAATGTTAGCATTTTCTTTTTTTGGAAGGCAGTCGGATGTGCGAATAAACAAAAATATGTTCAATCTAATTGACTAATTGCCAAATCAAAGCAAAAATGAATGATGTTAGGTTGTCAACACTTGAACTTCATTTCTTGAAATTTTATCCACTGTGTAATTTTAAAGAGAAATTAAACTTGCTTTAATGATTGAAAAAAAAAAGTTACTTTAGTTTCCCTTCTATTGTTAGGTTACCATAAAATAAACACAGAGTAATTAAATTAAACTTCTCCTTATAAGTTACTGAAAGAAGTATATATATAAAAGTTATTTTGACATTCATACCCTTAATGATACAAAAACATAATATACCTCATTGTTTTAATTTGCTATGAAATTGGCAAATTACATTAAAATGGTGTGTTATATGATTCAATTACCTGATAAGTTATTGTTGTCCATGCAAATTTCGTCCTTATAGAGCTTGGAAGAGAGAGCTTCAAGCAACAAGTGGATAAAATATGAAAGAGAATGTTTAGCTTTTTATTTTTATGCTGAGGGACATAATAGACATTTTAGATATTCTAGTAATTTTTCCTACCATTTACTTCACTTTCCCACCATTTAGGATCAAAAATTATTGTATAGATTCGGCTTAATCGAGTTGTATGAAACAATCTAATAATATGAGAATAAAATGTTGGGTACTCCTTAGGGTTAGGATTTTCTGATTTTAGTTTTTTTTAATTAATTGACACATGTTGCATTTTGATTTGTTATGCATTTACTTTATTGCCACATTGGCAACTTACGTGGCGTGTCAACTTGACTTGTTGAAGTTTCCATGTGGCATGCCAAGTGACATGTTTTTCATGTGTCAAGCCCACGTGTGCAGGGAGTGCTGAGTATACGTGCCAACTGGACTTTTCGACGATTTTTTTGCCAAAAATGGTCAAAGTGATTTTTTTGCATACATGTTCTAAGTTTAGTAATTTTTAAGAGAACAAAAATTATTTTATTATATTAGTGTTATTTGAGTATAAGTTCAGTGACTATGGGTGAAATTAATCCTGAAAGTTTATATTTTTGTCTTTAATTTCTCTATTTTTTAGTTGGTTTATCGTTGTATACGTGGGAATACATAACTGCAGACAAGTAATATCAAAATTAAAATTAATAAGTATACCATATGGTATACCTTTATATATCAATTTCAAGTTAAAAATTACAACAATGAAGTTTGGTATATCGGTATATATACATAGATATATTAAAGTGAATGATATGAATTTTCAATTATATAATTTGTTATATCTATTGGTATACTAAATGCATGTTCCGCAATCAGTATACTAGTGGGTATACCTTAATATGCACAGATATATCGAATTAAATGTTATAGAATTTTTAAATATAAATTGGCTTAAAAAAGAAAAAAGAAATAAAATTGTAACATGATATATATATATATATATATATATATATATATATATATATATATATATATATTTCGGAAGATGGAAAGTTGATTTTAAATATGAGACTTTTAAAAAGTGAGTTAATGGAAAATTGATTGAAAATAGAAAATTGATTTTAAATAGGAGATTTTTAAAAAAGTCGAT
Organism: Excoecaria cochinchinensis; assembly: GCA_947683425.1. Taxonomy (NCBI): domain Eukaryota; kingdom Viridiplantae; phylum Streptophyta; class Magnoliopsida; order Malpighiales; family Euphorbiaceae; genus Excoecaria; species Excoecaria cochinchinensis. The sequence continues at coordinate 8,863,374 of CANTUQ010000074.1, read as the reverse complement.
TGATAAGAAGCTGAGTGAAAATAGGATTTTTATTGAAAAGTGGTACTTTTAAAAATAAAAATTTTTAAAAATGCATTTTTAAAATAAGAAAGTTTTGGTAGTGTTTTTTGAAAACACTTTTAATTTTCTATGGTTGTTTTGTGTCTGAATTATTTATTACATTAACTAATTATTACTTTATCCGTTTCATAATATTTGTCACTTTTGTTATTTTTGTTAGGATTAAGGAACATTAATTGAGTCTAAATTTAGAAATAAATAGAGTAGAAAATGACTGAATTACCCTTATTTTTATTATTTGCAAAATTGTGATTTAAATCTAATTGGTTGAATAACATTGAAAATAGAATATGGAATTAACATTATATTGAAAATTAAAAAAAAATTAATTTTATATTGAAAGTTTAAAAATGACAAATAAAATGGAATATGAAATTTCTTCAAAAATGAAAAATATTATGGAATGGAGGGAGTATTAAAAAAGACTATAAGTAATCAGTACTCATTCCGTTCCAAAATACTTGACGTTTTTTAGGAAATTTCATATTAAATTTTATATGTCGTTTTAAACTTTCAATACAACATTAATTTTCTTTTTCCATTTTTTACTATAACATTAATTGTATATTCCATTTTTAATGTTATTTAATCAATTAGATTTAAATCACAATTTTGGGAGAATAAAAATAAAAGTAATTTAGTTATTAATTCTAGTAAACATAATAAAATTGACAAAATATATGAAATAGATGAAGTAATATATTAATTAATAACTAATAATTAATTATTAATGCATTAATTAATTACTCTCTCCCTTTTAGGCCAAATGTCACTTTTTAAATTTGTCCCACTTTAAAATAACTTTATATAATTAAGACAACATTTATTGCATTTATTTAAATTTTGCCCTCTTATTAGTATCAACACTATATTAATGTTTTCATTAATACTTTTTTTACGCGTTATTCTCCATTATATTTATCTTCATTAAATATAAGAGATGGTATTATAGTTCTTTTAAAGTATTTTCCGATAAAATTACAAAAAAATCAATTATTAACTTAATATGTGAAAAAAAAAAGTGACAAACAAGTAGCTCCTGAATCCATGCAAAAGCCAACAAGGAAATCCTTATAACTATTAAATAGTAGTTATTATTAGAGGTGAGAAAAAAAAATCGTTTAACTTAATTAATCGAAAAATCGAACCGAAATCGTTTCGAAAAATATGTTAACTAAATCGATTTTAATGGTTAACGGTTAATATTTTAAAAAAATTGATATTAATAGACTGGTTTAATTTTTTTGTTCATGAACCGATTAACCGAACCGATAACCGATATATAAATACTCCTATAATATATATATATATATATATATATATATATATATATATATATATATATATATATATTTCATTATTTTCATATTTAATTATTTATATTTCTTTAATTTTTATTATTTTAAAATATATTTTATTTTTTAAAAAAATATTTTAATTAATTTATTAATTGTTCAATATGTACATATTTAGTATTTATTATTATTTCTTGATTTATTAATTTTCTATTAATGAAAATCAAAATATATTCGAAAAGTTATTTAATATTAATATATTAGCTAAAATTTTCAAAAATTTAAAAAAAACTAAAATTTTTAATATATGTGAAAATAATGTGTGTCAAGTTAAAAAAAAAAAAAGAAAACGAGTTATTAGCATTGAATGGATCTATTTTAATAATTTTGCATTTTTAAGTATTTTTGCTACACTTTTTTTCATTATCCTATTATCCTAATTATTTTGAAATTTTGATTTTTTTTAATTGGCGATTAATAAGTGTAACCGTCCATCTAATTAGAGTGATCATGTACCGATTAATTTATTTACTTATTAAGTCTTAATTTTTAAAAATAAAATTGCTTATGTCCACCAAAAACTTTTATTTTAACAATAATTATGTTATATTATAATGGAGAAATTTTAATTTTTAATTATTTTGAATATTTTAATTTTATTTATAAATGCATCTTATAATTATAATGGTTAATCGAAAACTATTGGTTAACCGATCCGAAAAATCGAAATTAATGTACTGGTTAACCAATTGTAATGGACTAATTAATGGTTAATATTTTGAAAAAATCGATATTAATGGACTGATTTTTTTAGAGGCTTATGAACCGGTTAACCGGTCCATGCTCACCACTACGACCGAGAATAAGTCTCATGGGAATATGCATTTGATCTATTTTCAAGTGTATATTTTTAACTTCACAAATATAAGGTATATAAATGGTGTACATATAATTTAAAATATGCCTTATGTGAAAGGATGAAGAAAAATGGTTTATTACTTTTATTGTTTTCGTCCATAAATGTGTAAAAATTCCTTCTTACGGAATGCGAACCAAAAACTGCAGTGGGACAATCGGTGTAATGGGCCTTTTGACTGAGACATAAACTAATGGGCCTTGGATTGCATCAACTAACGAACAAATCTGCTAGAGGGGCCTATATCTCCCAATCCTCTACCCTAAAAAGGTACTCTTGCTGGTTGAAGCTTGGAAGGCAAAGTAACAATGATGCTTCAGGTTTTTTCAGGAAAATATCCCATTCTTCTTCTATAGGATCCTCATCTGGCATTTTAATCCTTGCAATTGGCCTATCAGGAAAATAACTTGCAAATGCATATTGTCCAAAGTTCACTGCAGCATGGTGGCCTGAGGCTACCCATGCTGTAATTGTAGCAATTTCAATTAGGTCCTTTGGTGTTTTGAGCTGAGGCTACCATGGTTCATCCTTTTTGCCACGATGCCCTACGGTTCGAGTTTATGCCCACCATGCTTGCAGCCCTTCATCACACTCTACAAGGCTTGGTTCTGGACAGTAGTGAGCCATTGCTTGATAATATCCCATAATATTAGACCATCATTAGCAAAAGGGCAGTCTTCAATTGTACGTTTTAGGCCATGCGGAGAAGTAGGATCTTCAACAGCCATGCACCTGATAACAATTTTAACGTTAAAAACAAATAACTAACATCGTAGAGAAAGTCAGAAGTGAAGTTAATTACCTGCTAATAAGGTATTTTGGTAGTGCTTTGATGATCAAACCGCCATAATTTGTCAACAGAGTTCCATTGAATATTTGTCTAGAGAGAAAGAAGACTCAAGGATTAAGAGTTGCCTTTAAAATATTGAAATTGATAAATATTTGTCCTTTAAATATATTTTAATCAAAATTGCTTCTAAAGTATATACATTAATTTGTTCAAGTTTGCAATTAAAAATATCGAGATTACAAGTAATTAAGTAAACGAAAATATAAATGACAAGTTAATTGAAGTTACATAAATTTACCATACATACTGTAAATTAATATCTTGTTTTAACCATCGAAAAAGGTTTAAAAAAAATTTTCCATCAAATATTTTTCGTTTGCCTATAATCCAATTATTTTGACAAGTTTACATCAAAAATTTCAACCATTTTTCGAGAGTTAAAATAAGGTGTAAATTTATTATATAATTAAGGCAAGTTTATGTGGCTTTAATCAGCATGTCATGTGGTTTTTCATTTATTTACTTAGAATCATGTTATTTTTTATTGCAAATTTGAGCCAATTATATAATAATTAGCGCAAATGTGTATTATTTTCAATATTTTAAAGCAATTTTAGTTAAAAATATACTTAAGGCACATTTGTGTACTGTTTTGCAAGTTAAAGGATACATTTGTGAACCATTCCCATTTGACCCTTTTTCCAAGACTCAATGATACCACCAGCATTGATGAGCTATTCTCCAGCCAGAGCATTGATCTCCATTGTAATACTGAAAAGGGTGTAACGGTCTATAAATGGGATGCATAACACTAAGTTGGATTGGTTGCAATTGTAAATGGTTCTGTCACACAATGTGTCTTTAGCCTGCAAAAAGTAAAATTTCAGCTTCTTAGCCTGCAAAACAGTACCATTTCAGCTTCAATTCCTCAAAATTGGCTACAGAAAAGATAAAAAAAGCACAAGGCTAAGAAGAACACATACCAATGGCTAACAAGCTGATGATCGCCAAGTCATGAGAAAGGACTTTAGCTAGCCTCCAGAGTGAGCAACCATGTGGAATCCCAGTTGTGTGTGGAAACATGCTTCCATTGAGGCTTGCCGTCCATCGGTGGCCGAGTTAGCTCAGTGTGGCTATCGGCCTTAATGTGCCTTTTGCTGTTGGAAACAATATTGTCCTTGTAGTTTGCTCTCACACACACAAACACACACGTGTATATATAAATTAGAATAGAATTATTCCAAAAAAATTGGCATGTATTATTCTTTTTCATTTAGGAGTCTCACTTGTCAAGGCCTCCAACAAAAATTTTATGCCAATTTGTTTTAATTTATTTTGGAATAAGTTTTTTTTTCCCCCAAGCTATGTAAAATGGAGTGATTTTATCTCTTCTTTTTGTGGTTTTTTACCTCTCAACTTATTAAAAGGGATTAATTTTGCTCATTTCTTAGAGTTTTAACTAGAGGTGGCAAGTTGGGCGGGTTTGGGTTGGGTCACTAATGGGCGGGTCACAAATGGGCCAAAAAGCATGGGTCACAAATGGGTCAAATATCCAAATGGGTTGGGCGGGTTGGATCAACCCATGGGCTAAAAACTCTTTGAATATACAAAAATATTATAATAATACACAAATGAGTCGGGTGGTCCAAACGGACTGATTTTGGTCCAAACGGACTGAGTGGCCCAAATGGGCCGCTTGAGACCCAAACGGGCCAAGATGTAATTTGTCATCTAATCTCTTTTGGATCAAGAATGAAGCATTCTACTATCATGGAGACAGAAAGGCTCATAAAACATATTATTTTTATTTGGAAGTTTGTAATGGAGTAAGTTTGTGACATTAAAGGATAAGGAACAGCAGCGGAAACAACAACTACACACAGTTTAAGAAAACCAACTAGGGATAAAAGAGAAAAAAGGCAAACAGAATAATGATAATTTGCTCAAGTGAAATAAGGCAAAGTAACAAACATGTAATATGAAGAATATAAAAAGTTCAAAATCGAAAGCTAGTAGCCAAAGATGAAAATTTAAGAGTATGTGGGCCCATGCTTCATCTGAGAAGTAAACATTGTCAGGGCCCATGAGAATGGCTGAAGCCCTTTTCAAACCCCCAAGTAGACAAAAACTGATAAATGAATTGATGATGAATATCAGGATTTTACAAATTAACTGACACTGATATGTAATCTTATATCATTTGAAGTTCTTACTTCATAAGGGAACAAGACTATTTACCTTAATTCCACTGTATCCTAGACGTTCCCCAAGCCCACCTGCAACAAGAACAAATGCAGCATTCTGGAACTCCCTGACTCCTGCCTCCTCAAATTTGATAAAGTTTTCATCACCAAAAGTCAGGTTTTCTCCTGTTGGAACCTGAAAATTGATCAATGCATCAGCAAATTATTTGTTGTATTTATTGTTTAGATGACACAAAACAAATTGTCCAATAGTTAACTGTAATGCAAATGATCAAGAACAATGATTCATAGAATGTTCTTTTCCTTTTGGCTACATTTAGGAGGACGTGATGCAATACAAAGTAACCAAATCTATTAATAAATCCAACCTATAAGCAGTTATTGAAGCCCAACTACACCATTGACTAAAAAGATATATGAGCCATTTCTATTGCACAAAAAAATCATAGGTAAAGTTCAACATCATGAAAAGAGAACTAGGTAAAATCTGGGGGCAAGAACATATTAATAATCAATAATAACAACCTCAAACTATCTGTTTCAGGGTTCATGGCACCAATTAAATTCTCAATCACAGAAAAATGTGAGATACTAGAAACCATTTTTGAAATAATTGCTAAAGTAATCTAACAGTTCTGCTATAGTGAATGTAAGAATGCCATGATTTAACTAACTGCTAAAGTAATTTAAGCAGTTCTACTATGTCGAATGTAAACAGTAACATGCTATTATAAATGTGAAGAATACAATTATGTTAAATATTTCAATTTTTTATTTTACTGCTCCTCAATGATCAATTATTGCAGAAGACGAGCATTGACTAAGCTGAGCATGGACTTATGCATTCACTTACAGAAGGTGTGAAGCCATCAAAAGGGTTCTTTCCTGCTTTTGAATCAGCTAACAGTTGTTTTGCCGTCTTAATATATGATTCCAAACCTCCTGGATAACTCGAATTTAAATGAGCCACCTAGGTGCAACAACCACATAAGAAATGAAGGTTACCAGATGACAAAATCACATTTATAAGAACTGGAGCAACTCAGATCTGTAGTTTGGCATGCATACGAGACTAAATCATCTTGTGGATGAAAATTTCCCCATGCACAAGAAAAGATGAAAAGATGCTAATCTACTTTTTCTGATAGACGATGCAAATACCAAAAGCTTGTTATTGCATTGCAGCCTATTTGGAAAATATTGCCTATCTGCACTGTTAAAAATGCTTTTTATAATGTACAAAAATTCAAATTCAGAGGCCTAAAGAAATTCAAATCTTTGAACAACCTCCTCCCATGAACCTCATACTCCAACCTGATACATGGCAAGCAACAAATTCCAACCAAAAGGCAAGCAACAGATTCCAAACAAAGGTCTTATCACCTGATATTCTATTGCAACTGTCTCATAGTTTTTCAAAAACAACCCCAAATGTTATCCTTTGAATTCGAATATAGCTGCTTCAAAAAGCTTCTGTTACATCAATTAAGAGTATCGACTATCCTCCCTCAAATTATACTCTATGTTCAAGTATCTAAGTTGTAGTTATCCTCTTATCCACAACTAACTATCAAACTTTACCAAACTAATATCTATTGGCAAACAAAACTGATTGGTTGATCGGTTGATAAAAGTTAGGATCTCAATTATGATTTGGATTTATGAAACTGAATAATTCAAGCATCCAACTTTACTGGAAAAGTACAGAAAAGCATCCAAAAAATATGAATTTGTTGGTTAATATTCTCTAATTGAACAAGTATACATTTCTGCTCCTCAGAGCTTGAAATTAACTATCACTATCACCCAATTATGGACTCAGTTGTAGAAATACAAATATACTCTTTATTTATTTAACCCTTCCAATCTCAAGTTTTTTCCCCTTTTTCATAAAGAAGCTTAGGGCCTGTTTACTTACAGAAAACAGTTTTCTGTTTTCTGTGTTCTATTTTCTTAGAAAATTGGAGTATTTATTTTCTGTACAAAATTTAGAGAACGCGTTTATTTATCAAAAAATAAAAAAATAGAGTATTTATTTTCTATATATATTTGTACGTATGTACATATACATATGCAAATACATATCAATAAATGAAAAATTAGAGTAATTATTTTCTATATATATGTGTATGTATATACATACATACATGTAGATGCATATACATATGCACATACATATCAATAAATGGTAAATTAGAGTATTTATATTCTATATATATGTGTATGTATGTACATATACATATAAATATATATATATGCATAGCATGCACATGCATATGCATATGCATATAAATATATGTGTTTGTGTGTGTATATATATATACATATGTATGCGTGTGTATATATATATATATATATATATATATATATATATATATATATATATATATATATATATATATATATATCTATGCATATGCATGCGCATGTGCATATGTATATATATATATGCATATGCATGTGACATGCATGTATGTGTATATGTATATATATATGCATGTATGTGTATATGTATATGCATATGCGCGCGCGCGCGCATACACACATATATGTATGTATATGTATGTATAAATATGTGCATGTGCATGTATATGTACGTATATACATACGTATATATATATACATATATGTATGTGTATGTCTACGTACATGCATATATATGTATATAAGTACATACATACATATATGTATATGTATATGTATGTATATGCGTATGCATGTACATACATACATGTCTATGCATACATATACATATACATATGCATTTATGCACATACATGTATATGTATGTATATGTATGTGTGTAAATATATACACACATGTATATATGCATTAAAATGATTTAGAAAATTTAGAAAACATCTTTTATTAGTTTTCCAATCTCTTCTTTATTTTAGAAAACTGGAAAATCTATTTTCTATTTTCTATTTTAGAAAATTGACTAAAATAAACATGATCTCTGTTTTCTGTTTTCTGTGAAAAAATTTTCTGGAAAACTGGAGCAGTTTTCTGTAAGTAAACAGGCCCTTAGAATCTTACCGGAGAATCGTTGACGGAGAACAGCCAAAGAAAATGAATGAATGGCAGCGAGCGAGGGAGAGAAAGTGCCGAGGGTGGCAGCGGCGACGACTGGATGGTGGAGAGGCAGAGATGCGGCGAGGCTGGAAGGAGTCGATGGAGAGAGCTCGAAAGCGAGAAACAGATGGGCACAGCAAAAACAGACCCGTTGGGCATTTGTGGGTAGACCCGAACGGGTCAATTTTTTTATGGGTCTCAATTGGGCGGGTCTAAATGGGTATAGTTTTTATTGGGTTGGGTTTGGGTTAATTTTTATTGGGCGGGTTGGCCGGGGTTTTTGGGCCTGGGCCAAATTTGACACCTCTAGTTTTAACTAGCGTAATGTAATTAATAAATTTTTGGTACATTAATGATATTTAGTTCTAATTTTAACTTCTCAATGTAACTAATATTTTTATACATAATTTTTTGGATAATGAATTAATTTGTATAGTTGAAAATTTATTTAAAAAATATAATCTTAATATTCTATCTTTACAAATTTATTTCATTACTCTTATAATTTTAAAAGCATATATATATTTTTTTTATTTTTGGAACAGTATTAAATATTACATGATTATAGGAACTCAGGAAGAACATGTAGTTGTAATTTGAAATTGTCTAGTGTAATTAATAATTTTTTGGTACATTATTTAAAATTAATGATATTTAGATCTAATTTTAACTTCTCAATGTAACTAATATTTTTATACATAATTTTTTGGATAATGAATTAATTTGTATAGTTGAAAATTTATTTAAAAAATATAATCTTAATATTCTATCTTTACAAATTTATTTCATTACTCTCATAATTTTAAAAGCATATATATATATTTTATTTTTGGAATAGTATTAAATATTACATGATTTATGAAAAGGTTAAATATTCGGTACTCGGTAGTAAACAAATCAATGAATAGATAATAGATTGTATCTTTTAATTTTTTTTTTTGTATGTTGAAAATAATATTAATCCTTTTTCAAGAGTTAAAATATGCATGCTATTAATTTACAGTGCACACGAGAAATTTTGACCAAAACAATATATACAATTTTCAATACTCTAATAGCAAATTTGACCATTGATCCTAAACTTTTAATAGCATTTTTACATTTTTATACCTATTTTTTTAGAATACCTAAACTTATTACTTTAATAATCTTTCCTTTAAATTTATCAATTATTAAATTTTAATCTATAAATATTGAAAATTATTACACTTTGATTCATTTTAGATTTAATTTTATCATATTTAGCCAATTGAACTCGAATATTATATTTTGTTAATTAATTATACTATATTCATTTAAATTCAAATTGACTTTGTATATTAAATTTTTTTGTAAATTCTGGTATGATGAAAAATATTTGTATATGAAGGGAAAATAATATGCCATATTCATATATAGAGGTAATATAATCGGGTTATATGCTACCTACCTCTTGTAGCACAGATACTTTGGCGGAAGCGTTAACAATGATCCTTTCGGCATCACTAGTCCGGCTGATATCCATGAATGAGATAACGGCAACTAAACTATAGTCTAAAAGCCCATTGGAGTGAAAAGCTAGCGAAAAGGAAAACCGACAGAGTTTCGGTATAGAAAAAATTCTCTCTCTTTGTTTTCCATTAGAAAACCAAACCTATTTATAGAGTCACATTCTCCATAATAGGTCAATGCAACATTATGGGAATTAAATTCCCAATATGGCAGTTACAAATTTAATATGGCAGTTACACAATTAATGGGAAGTTAAACAATTAAAACTAGTAACTTCCCTTTTCAAATTCCTCTTAATTAAGGGAATAACCCTTAATTAAATGACCTAATATGGAACTTTTTCCATATTTGTGTAATTCTCATATTGATATGAATTCGGGTCCATATCGGGAGTCATGGGAGTATCCAGATTCCATTATCTCCCACTCGCACATGATAGAACGATTTCCACTCGAGTTCTCCAGTTATACAGGCAGATACATTATGTGACCAGCATACATCGAGAGCACTTGTGCTATACAATTATTAGGGATATATAGCGTCTCAAAAAGACGAGATCCTCTTATACACGAATGCCAAACCCTAGATTACTTTCTCACATTTACTATTTTAACTCATGATCTCATAAAATAATTTTCGTGTTCATTATTATGTCTCTATTCATAGAAACTACAATAGGCATGCCGGTGAACCACGAAACAATTGAATGTGATAAAAAAGCTATCTTTCCTTCTTACTATATGCATCCATCAAGATTCAGCTCGCTTTTCTAGCCAAATTCGCTAGGCCCAAATTATCTCATGGCTTCTTGGAGACTAACTAAGCTGGGTACACTGAACCATACTTCAGGAATAAATTAAGGGTTCTAAGGGTAGGGTCTCACAATAGAAAAAGTTGAGATCAATAATATTGACTTCCCATCCCTTGGTCATATAAGCACACATGGTATAAAACATATGTTATGGTGTTCATTCCTTCCCTTAAAGGAGCGTATGTCTTACATTTAAAATGTATATATATAACGCCATACAGAAGTGTAAGATTGCAATGCATCGAAACATCCAACTTTAGTCCACTTACTTAAGGATTACTTCTGGCCTTTTTAGACAGAACATGGTAGTTACATATAACTTACCATCGGATTCCATACATTCCTTATTTGGATCTCAATCCAAAGCATACAACTTTATGTATGTCTTTATCTCGCATCTTAACAAGATAAATCTTATAATTTCTGCAAGACGGCACTTTTATTTTGAACAGGCTCTCGAGCAATCTCATATGTTCAAAATTTGTCTCATCTTAATCTTTGCCAACTCAATGAAAAAATTAAGGTAAACACTCTTGTGAGTGGACTATTTTTCTGTCTGACATGCTCAATCACATACAAATAATAGTAAATATTTACACATAAACATTCACACTCATGTATTGCCAATAATGAACTTTGGTTATTATTCACAAATAATAACATTAAGGGATCATAAAAAAATATAACAGTTTCAATTAAATTCTACGTAAATCTTGAGATCTATTATGTTTCTCAAAACACATCTCTCGTTATAAGTTTACTTAATGGATCTGCATACGTAGAAATATACTGTAAGTTCACTTCTCCTCGTGCAACAATATCTCTCGTATATTGATACTTAATGTCGATATGCTTAGCTCTACTATAAGCTATCAACTGATGGTTTATGTCATGGTATGTGTATGTAGATAACGCAGCGGAAAAATATCGAAAAACGATCATACACATCAAACAATTCCACGATAAGAATCGAAACATGCACTTTTAGGGTTTTTAAAACTTACAACTTTAGATGCCTATTCCGAAATGAATTTGATGATGACCAGCAACCAAGATTAGTTTTTCCACTTTTGATCTTCACCACCAATGCCAAGGAACAGCCTTTACGCCAATCCTCTCTATGCTCACACACACACTTGCAAGCTAGGCTCAAAACCGAGAATGCTAGCTCTCAAAATTTAGTATTGCGTAATGGTAAGGATTGAAGCCACAAGATTTTTTCTTGCCCTTCCTTTAGATGTTCTTCACGCCTAAATAACACAAGAAAGCAAAAAAAAATCTCTCTTTGTGTATTTCGGCCAAGAAGAAAAATGAGAGAGAGAAAGAGAGGTTCACGCCAATACTAGCTCTCCTAGGGTTTTTTCTTTCTTCCCATCCGTATCCTCATCCTATGGCAAGTCTTTTAAATTGAATTCAACTACCTTAAGATAGTATATTCAACCTTAAACACTTCCTAGAGATAAGTAACAAATATTAATTTAAACCCTTTTGAATTTAGAGTTCAAATTCGGATTTAATAATCAATTAACTTAATTAATATAATTAACTAATTGATATTAAACCTTATGGGCCGAAATTCTCCTCTCTCATGGACCAAAGTCCAATAGCAATTTTAATACCCATTACATGCATTAATTTGACTTTAATTAAAAGCCCAAATTAATGCCCAATACATTATTTAAATATTTTAAGCCCAATACTTTGTGTGCGATCCTATAGGTCCATTTAATGTTGGCAATGAATTAATGAATTAATTCAAAGGCTATATATATTCTCTAGCAAGATATTATAGCATTCCAAATTAAATGAAAAATGCAAATGGCATTTAGTGACCTAATGCAATTTTTATATAGTCCCTTACCCATAAATATCAGAATTAATATAAGGCATGGAACTAGTCATCCTTATATGTAAGTTAATTCCTTTCTTGATATTCCAGTGACACTGAACTCTCAGATAAATAATGATTGCACATTATTACATCTCGGTATGGCCATACACTTCTCAGTTCACTGATCAAGTGGCCGATGATATTTTTCTCTCTTATAGAGAGGGGTAATCCCTTCACTTCTCTCATGCTCTCTAACATGAATCAATGCATACCCAAGCATACCCATACTTGTCACTCAGTTACGAGCACGTTAGGTGTATGTCAAAGTACACAGTAATTCATAAAGAGTTTCATAGAGATTTTAGGTCTAAGAACTCCGATACAAAACTTGCATATGAGGAACACTTATGACTTGTACCATGTAGTGTTCTCATGTGTGGATCGTATCCAAATACCATGTTATAAACATGTATCTATGATCTCTGATTGACACTTTTGTCCTTATGATCCGTAAGACAGAACTCAACTAATCAGAGAGAGCATACTAGTCTTAATTCATTTGTTATTCCCATAACAATGACTGACTAGGGATATTTAGAATGAAGTCTCATTTGTTTCAAGGTCTTACAACCATGTGCCTCACACATGATAACTTAAACTGAAACAACATTCTTGGATAGTTCTATCAATTGATATGCACAGGAATACAATTGGTAAAACAAATGCCTCATTTATTAACTAAAGTGTTTTATTACAATGTATTGGGGCTAGGGCTTACACTAACAATCTCCCACTAGCACTAGTCCCAATTGGGCATAGCCCTAAGACCGAATGCTCTCAAATGAGTTTCGTGCAGATTTGGACGCAACTGTTTCGTCAAAGGATCTGCTACATTATTTTCACTTGCTATCTTGCTAACCTTGACGTCCCCACGATCAATGATCTCTCTGATCAGGTGGTACCTCCTGAGTATGTGTTTGGATTTCTGGTGTGACCGGGGCTCCTTGGCCTGTGCAATGGCCCCGTTGTTATCACAAAAAATTTCTAATGGATCTAGGATGCTTGGGACCACTCCTAATCCAGAAATGAAATTTCTAATCCAAACAGCCTCTTTTGCAGCCTCACTTGCTGCAATATACTCAGATTCTGTAGTTGAGTCGGCAACGGTCTCTTGCTTTGAGCTTCTCCAGCTGACAGCAGCACCGTTTAAAACAAAAACGAATCCAGATTGCGATCTTGAGTCCTGAGTGCTGGTTTGAAAAGCAGCATCGGCATAGCCTTGTATGACGAGCTCTTCCTGACCACCATACACCAAGAAGTGATCCTTAGTCCTTCGTAGGTACTTTAGAATCCCTTTTACAGCAGACCAGTGCTTTTCACCAGGGTCTTGCTGAAACCTACTGGTTATACTCAGTGCATGAGCAACATCCAACCTAGTACATAACATAGCGTACATGATAGATCCAATAGCAGATGCATATGGGATTCTACTCATGTTGTCCCTTTCCTCTTTGGTTTTAGGGCACTGTTCTTTAGTTAAAGGAACTCCCAAAGCCAAAGGTATGTACCCTTTCTTTGAGTCTCCCATACTAAAACGCTTTAGTACCTTGTCTATGTACTTTTCTTGACTTAGTCCCAATAGCCGATTCGATCTATCTCTGTAGATCCGAATGCCAAGTATTGTCTCAGCTTCACCTAAGTCTTTCATTGAGAAACATTTCCCCAACCATTGCTTAACCTTTTGCAATGTTGGAATGTCATTCCCAATGAGAAGGATGTCGTCCACATACAGGACCAGAAATACTACTATGCTCCCACTAACCTTCTTGTATACACAAGGCTCATCTTCGTTCTTGACGAAGTTAAATTCTTTGACTGCCTCATCAAAACGAAGATTCCAACTTCGGGATGCTTGCTTTAATCCATAAATGGATTTCTGAAGCTTGCAAACCTTCTTAGGATGCTTGGGATTGACAAAACCTTCAGGTTATATCATATACACATCCTCAAGTAAATTTCCATTAAGGAAAGCAGTTTTGACATCCATTTGCCATATCTCATAATCATGATATGCAGCTATGGCAAGCAAGATCCTAATGGATTTGAGCATGACTACAGGCGAAAAGGTTTCATCATAGTCTACACCATGTGTTTGTCGAAAACCTTTTGCTACTAGTCTACCTTTGTAGGTCTTATCAGCTTTGAGTTTAAATAGCCACTTACATTCAATTACTTTAGCACCTTCTGGTGGATCAACCAAGGTCCAAACCTGGTTATCGTACATTGATTGCATCTCAGATTTCATGGCTTCAAGCCAATTTTTCGAGTCTGGGCTTTCAATAGCTTCTCGGTAGGTAGTAGGATCCTCACGATCTACTAACTCAATAGTGTCACTGTCGGTGATTAGAAAACCATATCTCTCAATCCCCTGACGTACCCTACCGGACCTTCTAGGTACTTGTGCAATGGGTTCTTGTTCCACAATTGGTTGTGAACTTGATCCCATTTCCAACTCATCTTGTATAGGAGTTTGTGGCGTTTGAATTTCTCCAAGTTCTACTTTACTCCCACTGTCTTTCTTGAGAAGGAACTCCTTTTCCAAGAAAACAGCCTTGCGAGCAACAAATACTTTGTTCTCGGTTTGTGAGTAAAAGTAGTATCCCTTTGTTTCTTTGGGATAACCCACAAATAAGCAGACAGTGGATTTGGACTCTAGTTTGTCAGATGTTAATTTCTTAACATGTGCTTCACAGCCCCAAATCCTGAGAAACGACATATTGGGTTCTTTCCCAGTCCATACCTTGTATGGTGTCTTTTCAACTGCTTTAGTTGGAATACGGTTTAGTAGAAACGCAGCAGTTTCTAATGCATAGCCCCAAAAAGAGACAGGAAGATTTGCTTGACTCATCATAGATCGAACCATGTCCAATAGAGTTCGATTTCTCCTTTCGGACACACCATTCCATTGTGGTGTTCCAGGAGGAGTGAGCTGTGAAATAATACCACACTCCTTTAGATGACAGTCAAACTCTTGGCTTAAATATTCGCCACCTCGATCTGACCGAATGGCTTTTATACTATTGCCAAGTTGGTTTTGTACTTCGTTTTTAAACACTTTGAATTTCTCAAAAGTTTCAGATTTATGCTTCATTAGATAGACATAGCCATATCTACTGAAGTCATCTGTGAATGTCACGAAGTAGCTAAAACCACCTCTGGCTTGTGTACTTAATGGTCCACATACATCGGTATGTATTAGCTCCAATAAGCCATTAGTCCTCTCACCTTTCTTGTTAAAAGGACTCTTTGTCATTTTTCCATGCAAACATGGCTCGCATGTATCATAAGATTCTAAGTCAAATGACCCAAGCACTCCAGTTTTGTGGAGTCTTGAAATGCGTTTTTCGTTTGCATGTCCTAAACGACAATGCCAGAAGTAAGTAGGGTTTAACTCATTTGATTTAACCCTCTTTGTATTAATGTTGTATATGGACTCTTTGTTTGATAGATCAAGGATATAAAGGCCATTTTGCAACATGGCATTGCCATATGAAATGCCTTGGCGACGAATATGAGCATTGCCATTTTTAATAACAAAATCAAATTCATCCAAATCCAATAATGAAACTGAAATAATGTTTCTGCTCATAGCAGGCACATAATAACAATTTTTCAAAATTAAACAAAGTCCGGAAGGTAAAGTGAGTTGATAGTCGCCTATCTCCATGGCAGCAACTCGTGCTCCATTCCCCACACGGAGGTCCACTTCATTCTTCCCAAGTAACCTCCTATTTCTTAGCCCCTGCACATTTGAACAAATGTGAGAACCACAACCGGTATCTAGTACCCAAGTGGTAGAAATAGAAAGGTTAATTTCAACAACAAAAATACCTGAACTGGACGCCTTGGCTCCATTCTTTTTTTGCTCTTCCTTGAAGAGAGCGCAATTCTTCCTCCAATGCCCTATTTTGTTGCAGTGGAAGCAAGTGCTCTCGCTCTCCTTGAGCTTTTGTGCCTTGGGCTTGGATTGGGCCTGAGGTGCACTCCCATTTGACTTGAGCCGAGTCAGGTCATTCTTGGGTTTTGCCTTTCCCTTTCCCTTTCCCTTAGCGGGTCCCTTCTTGATGCCCCCTTGAACCATCAGTAAGGGATTGGTCTTTCGAATGTTTTCTTCAGCATTCTTAAGCATCCCATGAAGCTCAGTAACTGACTTGTTCATCGCATGCATGTTATAATTCATTACAAATGGATCATAATCATCAGCCAATGATCCTAAAATCAAGTCAGTAGCCAATTCCTTTGGTACTTGTACCTCAAGCTTCTCAAGAGTATCAAGATACCCTTTCATCTTGAGTACATGCGTACTAACAGGAGTACCTGCAGCCATCTTACAGGAAATTAAGGCCTTAGTTGTCACAAACCTCTCGTGACGAGCTTGCTCTTGGAACATCTCCTTTAAGTGCACCATGATCGCATAAGCCTCTTGGTCCATAAATTGCTTTTGCAAGTCAGGCACCATAGTGGCTAGCATCAAACAGGTCACATCATTGGAGTCGCTCTTCTTGGTCTCAAAAGTTTCCCTTTGAACCGCAGAGGCGTTCCTACCAGGTTCTTGAGGCAAGGGTGCATCCAAAACATACGACTTTTTCTCTTGCTTAAGAACTATCCTTAAGTTTCGAGACCAGTCTATGAAATTGGTGCCATTCAATTTGTCCTTTTCAAGGACCGATCGCAATGAGAAATTGTTGTTTGAAGATGCCATTTTTCAATCTACAATAAAATTTAGCAAGATTAAATGAGGTCTTATTAATAATCCCACAAACCGAATTAATATCCCTTTAAATAATTCGCGTTAGTGATTTAATGTGGGCCAAGATCCACTTTTCACAACAACCTTATTAGTCAAGCTGAGCTTGTACACCTAACAAGTTAAGTTACTTAGGTAGGATAACTCCAATCATGACTCGTACATGACTCTTGGATCAAATGGGCTAACATCTTAAGATGTTATAGCACAAACCCATTTATTAGTTGCCTAGGTCCGGGCATCCCTTTCCATGTTAAGTCCAACCTACATTCACAACTCATGCCTCACAAAGATAATCGGGCGCATCTAGGACTCCTAGTCTACGTTACCGATGATTGATGCCTTGACATGTTTCGAATTAGGAAGGCAACTTTGTGACTTACTATTTTAGGGATTCATTTTATTACGGCTTACATGGCATACGCTTTGTCATCCATTCATAGCATGCATATATAAATAATTGCATAAAGTAAAGCGTGACAAACATGGGCCCATAAAACCTACAACTAAGATTCTATACTATTACACAAGAATCTTCGAGTTGGGCTTCACCACTCCGGTGGGCTTCATCTTGATTTACAAAGTCTTCAAGTAAATTCTATTCTAAGAAATAAATGAAACTTTTACAATAATAAATAATGGCTCGCAGGCCATAATTAATTACAAAAACCCAGGGCCCATGAATGCACCATGCATATCCATTTATCACACCAAACAAGCAAATTAATATACATAACATTCATGGATCAAACAAAGTCCAATTTTAATTAAATTAGCCAAGCCCATTAATGGAAATCGTGTACTTGAACCTTTAAGAGATGACCCTATGATGGGCCTGGGCCGAGGCCCAATGGACTAAATCCTCTTATTGAATAAGTTCTCTTAAAAGCCCAAAACACAAACTAGTTAGATTTGTGCTATAAATCAACTCTAGTATAATTTCCAATTTTGCCATTTTTAATGTTATGTCATACTGCCCATAAACATTAAAAATACATATAATATGTACCGACATGAATTAAAAAAATAAAAAACATGAAGAACACATATATGATACACGGCATACATATAAAAACAAACAAACAACAAAACTAGTTGTTTAATGCTTATGTGATGCCACAAAAAATGCACAAACCCTTAAATCAATTTTATGAGTCAATTAATAATTCAAATAAGGTCATAAAAATGATTTAATATATTGTACCAATCTGATCTAAATGTGTTTTTACCATTTTAATCAAATCAAAACAAACAATGTTGATTAAACATGTAACAAACACAAACTAGTCATTGTTTTAAGTGATATTAAAATTAATCAATTAAATTGTCATGGACCAGAATTAAAACCAAATTTTAAAAATGTCCAGACCTGATATTTAATCATTAAAAACCACTTACAAACATGCCAAAAACGTTTTTACATTTAATATTCAAAACTAGTTGTTTAATTAACAATTAACATGCCAAAAAGCACCTAGTTTTAATATTAACATATACCATCAGGTATTACCAATTAAATCTGACTAATAACAGCTCCTAGAACATCTTAGGACAGTATATTAACATGTCATATTAATTATAATACCTATCTAATCAATTAAAATCGTTTTTACACCAAAACAATGCAAAAAACTCAAAACAGAAAATTTCAGCATTGCATGTATTAAAAGTAACGATTTTTAATTAATTATTTCATGCATCTAAAGCACTAAAATAAGCATGTTTAGGCTCTGATACCACTGATGGTTTATGTCATGGTATGTGTATGTAGATAACGCAGCGGAAAAATATCGAAAAACGATCATACACATCAAACAATTCCACGATAAGAATCGAAACATGCACTTTTAGGGTTTTTAAAACTTACAACTTTAGATGCCTATTCCGAAATGAATTTGATGATGACCAGCAACCAAGATTAGTTTTTCCACTTTTGATCTTCACCACCAATGCCAAGGAACAGCCTTTACGCCAATCCTCTCTATGCTCACACACACACTTGCAAGCTAGGCTCAAAACCGAGAATGCTAGCTCTCAAAATTTAGTATTGCGTAATGGTAAGGATTGAAGCCACAAGATTTTTTCTTGCCCTTCCTTTAGATGTTCTTCACGCCTAAATAACACAAGAAAGCAAAAAAAAATCTCTCTTTGTGTATTTCGGCCAAGAAGAAAAATGAGAGAGAGAAAGAGAGGTTCACGCCAATACTAGCTCTCCTAGGGTTTTTTCTTTCTTCCCATCCGTATCCTCATCCTATGGCAAGTCTTTTAAATTGAATTCAACTACCTTAAGATAGTATATTCAACCTTAAACACTTCCTAGAGATAAGTAACAAATATTAATTTAAACCCTTTTGAATTTAGAGTTCAAATTCGGATTTAATAATCAATTAACTTAATTAATATAATTAACTAATTGATATTAAACCTTATGGGCCGAAATTCTCCTCTCTCATGGACCAAAGTCCAATAGCAATTTTAATACCCATTACATGCATTAATTTGACTTTAATTAAAAGCCCAAATTAATGCCCAATACATTATTTAAATATTTTAAGCCCAATACTTTGTGTGCGATCCTATAGGTCCATTTAATGTTGGCAATGAATTAATGAATTAATTCAAAGGCTATATATATTCTCTAGCAAGATATTATAGCATTCCAAATTAAATGAAAAATGCAAATGGCATTTAGTGACCTAATGCAATTTTTATATAGTCCCTTACCCATAAATATCAGAATTAATATAAGGCATGGAACTAGTCATCCTTATATGTAAGTTAATTCCTTTCTTGATATTCCAGTGACACTGAACTCTCAGATAAATAATGATTGCACATTATTACATCTCGGTATGGCCATACACTTCTCAGTTCACTGATCAAGTGGCCGATGATATTTTTCTCTCTTATAGAGAGGGGTAATCCCTTCACTTCTCTCATGCTCTCTAACATGAATCAATGCATACCCAAGCATACCCATACTTGTCACTCAGTTACGAGCACGTTAGGTGTATGTCAAAGTACACAGTAATTCATAAAGAGTTTCATAGAGATTTTAGGTCTAAGAACTCCGATACAAAACTTGCATATGAGGAACACTTATGACTTGTACCATGTAGTGTTCTCATGTGTGGATCGTATCCAAATACCATGTTATAAACATGTATCTATGATCTCTGATTGACACTTTTGTCCTTATGATCCGTAAGACAGAACTCAACTAATCAGAGAGAGCATACTAGTCTTAATTCATTTGTTATTCCCATAACAATGACTGACTAGGGATATTTAGAATGAAGTCTCATTTGTTTCAAGGTCTTACAACCATGTGCCTCACACATGATAACTTAAACTGAAACAACATTCTTGGATAGTTCTATCAATTGATATGCACAGGAATACAATTGGTAAAACAAATGCCTCATTTATTAACTAAAGTGTTTTATTACAATGTATTGGGGCTAGGGCTTACACTAACATCAACAACTGACTATCACTGTAAACTATCACTTATACTGCAGTTAAGAAAGCATCAAATTTAGCTTCCATTGTTGATAGGGCTACACAAGTTTATTTCTTACTACTCATATGAGATGGCATTCTTGCCAAGCAAGAGTAAAAAACCTGAAGTGGATTTTCTCTCATCTACATCTCATGCCCAATTAACATCTCTGTATTCTCTTAATTGCAGATCCTTGACTTAAGAATATAGAGAATAATTTGTTGTACCTTTGATGCATCTAAATATCCTCTTAACTGCTTTCTAATATGCTTCGCCTGGGTTAGATTGATATCTACTTACCATGCCCACTGCGTAGCATATATCATATCTTGTATACAATATTGCATACATAAAACTACTCATGGTACTAGCATATGGAACATTCTTCATATATTCCATCTCTTTCGGTATTTTAGGACACATCTCTTTGCTGAGAAACTGATTCTTAGCAATAGGGGTTATATATGGATTTGTAGCTTTGTATATTAAATCGTTCAAGAACTTTGTTGATATATTTCTCTTAAGAAAAGAACAACCTTCTCGAACGATCTCTTGAAATCTTAACTTTAAGAATATAATATGGTTAACCTATATCCTATCTCAAAATTGGACGATAACCAATCTTTGATTTCATTTACGTACCTTTTGTCATTTTCTGCTATTAGTATATCGTCTACATACAATGTTAAAATGACAAAATTACTTTTAGAGCTTTTACTATAAGCGTAACGGTCTTCATCAATCATGTTGATCCCATTCGACATGATTGTATCATGAAATCTCAAATATCATTATCTCGAACACTGTTTAAGGCTATAGATTGAACTCATCAATCAGCAAACCTTATGTTCGCTGCATTTTTCAATGAAACCTACAGGTTGATCCATGTAAATTTCTTCATACAATTCTCCATTGAGAAAAGCAGCCTTTACATCAATTTGATATAGCTCTAGGTCCAAATTTGCCACTATGCCCAGAATTAATCTTGTGGACGTAAATCTTACTATAGCTGAGAAAGTCTCCTCATAGTCAATCCCTTCCTATTATGTAAATCCCTTAGCAACTAGCTGAGCCTTGTATCTTTCGATACTTCTTTCAGCTTATAGCTTCACTTTGAGAATCCATTTGTTCTCAATTTGTGTCCTTCTAGTAAATCAACTAGTTCTTAAACATGATTTGGTCTCATGGATGCCATTTATTCTTCCATTGCTTTAATTCATTTTCCTTAGATGGGCATGAAAGAGACTCTTGAACATTTTTAGGCTTTTTCTCGTCTTGTGGGGTAACCAAAAGGGCTTTGTTCGAGCCTTTAATCTCAAATCGTCAGCGTGGAACACTTTTCCTTTTAAATTTTCGCAGCTCTAAATCTTGATAAACATGTCTCATAGATTCATCATAATTCAGAATGCTCCCACTGGGACCATATTCTCTTGCTCCGAATGGGACCATATTCTCTTACTTCCACTGGAGTTAGGAATACCATATTCTTTACTCCCACTAGAGTTAAGAATACTCCCATTTAAATCAGGGTCTCGAACATCCGGATCGTTTGGAGGATGAGAGTCTTAACCTTCTTCCTCTAACTCTCTCCCACTCAGATGGAGTGATCCTAATAGTTCCTTTTTCCTAAGTTTAATATAAAGTGAAAACTTGATTCACTTTGCCCAAATTTGGAAATTCATTCTTTAAGAATATAACATCTTGTGATTCGAATTTTGTCATATTGCCATTTTCTTGCTCACCCATGAAAATGTATCCTTTTAATACTTTAGAATATCTCACATAGATACCCTTTTTAGCTTTTGGTCCCAATTAACTAATTTTACATGAGGTATCATGAATGTAAGCAGCACAACCCTAAGTTGGTAAATGGTTTAGGTTAGCTTGTCGACCAGTCCACATCTCATAAGGTGTGGATGTAATAGATTTGGAGGGCACACGATTTCGAACATATGTGGCAGTCAATAAATGATCTCCTCGATAGAAGATTGATAAATCTACCTCTGCCATCATAGATCTAACCATATTAAGGAGAGTCCTATTTATCCTTTCCGCAATACCATTTTGTTGTGGATTTCTGGGAATGGACAACTGATGCTCAATCCCTTTTTTTCATCACATAAAGCTTTAAATTCATCAGAAAGATATTCCCGACCTCAGTCAGTTTTCAAAGCTTTAATACTTTTGTCTAATTGATTTTCAACAAAAATCATAAAAATCTTGAAGCAACACAATGCTTCTGACTAGTGAGAAATCAAATTGACATGACCATACCTAGTATAATCATCTATAAACGTGATGAAATAGTAGGCCCCATGCCTTGCCCTCACATTCATTTGACCACATTCATCGGAATGAACTAACTGCAATGAAATTTTGGCTCTAGTTCTTTTTCTGAATGATTTTCTAACTATTTTTCCTTTTTAGGCAATGCTTGCACGTAGGTAATTCAACCTCATTTGAACTGCCTATTAAACATCTATTAACTAACCGACTCCTTCGATCTAACCCGCTTTGGTTTAATTCTAGCATGCCATATTTTTATATTGTTCTCATAACTATGTGAAGAGAAAGGAATTAAAGAAAAAACTCATTTTCTTCAAATAGCCATGGTATACATCCATAACAATAAAATCATTCAGCACTTTACTAGAACCATAATAATCATTATTTAAGCATAAGCATATATTGTTATCCTCACAATGTAAATTAAAAATAAATTTCAATAAAGCAAGAACAAAAATAGAACTCTTAACAAAGGTATCTCGATCCTTTATTGCATGGTCCATTGATTTTGAATATATCACCCATAAAGGATGAAATTCAGAACTAAATAAATTTTACTCACTCTTGAGTCAGAATAGTGTATCAGTTTGGACATATTGCAGCCTTTTGCATAGTGTCCTTTCTGTAGGCAATTGAAAAATTTCACTTTTGAAACATTTACTTTCTTTTTGCCTTTGGACCTATAGTGATTCTATTTTATCTTTTGCTTTTTAGGCTCCCGAGCCTTTTTTTATCCCACTTTTGAAACTTTGTTTATTATTCTGATTAGAACTCATTCTATCAGAATGGGACTGTAATATATGCACTTCGATATTGACCTTAATCGCTATCAATTAGTCCTCTCTAAACTCCAAATGACAAGCGGCATCCTTAAATGTCTTAATGCTTATCCATATGAGTTGGTTGTACTTTATATGCTTCTAACTCTTGGGTAAGGAATGGATAACAACTTGGACCTGCTGCTCGTTAGTCAACTTATGACCAACCTCACTTATCATTTTCATCTCTCATAGATGTTTTTGCATTGAATAATCAGACTTCTTCTAATAAGTATCAAATTTGATCACTAATGATCAAAAAACTTAGTTAGAGACACAACTGTGGACTTTTCTCGCAAAGCGATCCACAGATCCATTGCATTTTGATACTTGTGAAACTGTTTAGTGATATCATCACCTATTGCACTTAGTTAGATGATACGAGCAATGAAATTCTTCTTTTTCCATGCCACATAGGCATCCCGGTCCTACTTATGCTGGGATGTAGTGCCATTCTCAGGTTCAGTCATAACCGAACTTAAGAGTTCAAGAGCCTTTTTCTCTTCAAGCACATATTGGATTCTTATACTCCAGTTTTCACAATTGTCACCATTCATCTTAATTCCTTTATTAATTTATGTGATAATTGACTTAGAAGCAGTATCCATTAGGATTCTTTGATCTTAAATGGAACAACTTTGCACAATTTTAAAGGAGATAAGACAATACATGCTATTTACTATGCATCTAAAATAATAACCTAGTAAAGTTTTCTATCAGGCTTCAATTCGAGAAAGCTACTAATAGTATCCAATTACCCTCTAAGTCTTAATGTCCAACCTTACAAGTTAAAATTTCATGCATACTAAATTTGAATGATTGAATTATTAAGTTCTCAAACTTATTAGGGGATTTTTATTAAGTCTCTACTTAATAAACATGCAATCATTTTACTCATAAAATATTGCAAGGCAATTAACAGTCAAATAAATACATTTATTATAAAATTAAAAGCCATCCTAATAAATAAACGTATTTATTCATCCAATAAATAAAATTCAATAACTCAAAATATAACACTCATGTCAAAATAACAATAGGAAACATAAATCCTATTTAATAAAATTAAACGCTGCCCAAGAGTGACACTCATGTCAACTAATCTAGAAGTCTAGATTTTCGCAAAATTTTTATTGACACTGGGACTGATTCTTTAACCATCTTCATCAATTCATCAGGTAACTCATAAGTTCGCTGATGAAGCCATAAACGATGCACACTACGTCTACTTCTCAATTTCATCACAGATGTAGTGTTGCTCCTCAACACTCCTCTTTTGGCAACTCTAGCCAAAAAGTGAAAAATAGATTTTCTATAAATTCTATCTCCAATGTACCAGGTAGTTTCCAATAACTCCCTGAGTTCTGGATGATATACAAAAGAGTCGGTCAATGCTTTGAACAGGACTCTATCATCCTTTCCCATACTTAAACCACCTAACCAAATGCACTCCTGCATTTCTTCACGCATAAACACTATGTGATGCACTATCGCATCAATATCATCAGCTCGGATCTTCTTTCGCATTCTTATGTTGCTTACTAAACGCACTTTTACATTTCATAAAGCAATCTCAAACGGAGTGTGAGGAGCTACAGGAGTCCTTATCATCACCATTTCTGTAACACATCATAGAAATAAAATGTAGTTAATACACTCATGTATAAATATATATGATTGAAACACATTTCAATCAACAATAAGGACACATTCTCAAAATTTTTCAAAAAAAATAATTTTTAAAATTAATTAATGGCAGAAAACACATTTTTCATAATTTTATAATATTTTTTAATAATTTAAAAAATTAGAATTTATATTCTGGTTATCAAAAAATTTTGGAACAATAACCAAAAAATCAAAAATTTTTAAAAAAATTGTTCTGTAAAAAATCGGAGCTGATTCGGTGGTCGGAGCAGGCCGCACGCACCGCCAGAAGGAGGGATGACGCTCCCACGTGCCATCACACGCACCACACGCGTCTCCCACTTGTCCTGCCACGTGACACATGTCGGAATATAGTTGGTCCATCTGTCGCCAACGTGGCAACCGTGGACACATCATCGCCACGTGGCCCGACACCTGTCAGACACATGGCAACGACCTATTGGGCCACGTGGCATCAGTGACACGTCATTGTGCTGACATGGTCTGACACGTGGCACAACTCATTCGTCCATATGTCACCCCTGACTGGTCTATGTGGTGCCCACGTGGTGCATTGTGGACACGCCATCACCACGTGGCTTGATTTGGGTCAACCACGTGGCAGAATCCGATTGGGCCACGTGTCCACAGTGACGCATCACTGTAGACCCGCGTTTGCGCGTATGTGGGCTACATACCTCTTGTAGCGCAGATATTTTAACGGAAGCGTTAACAAGGATCCCTTCTAGCATTACTAGTCCGGCTGATATCCACGAACGGGATAACGGCAACTAAACCACAATCTAAAATCCCATTGCAGTGAAAAGCAGGCGAAAGAAAAAACCAACTGAGTTTCGATATAGGAAAAATTCTCCCTCTTTGTTTTCCATTAGAAAATCAAACCTATTTATAGAGTCACATTCTCCATAATAGGTTAATGCAACATTATGGGAATTAAATTCCCAATATGACAGTTACAAAATTAATATGACAGTTACACAATTAATGGGAAGTTACACAATTAAAACTAGTAACTTTCCTTTTCAAATTCCTCTTAATTAAGGGAATAACTATTAATTAAAGGATCTGATATGAAGTTTTTTTCATATTTGTGTAATTCTCATACCAATATGGATTTGGATTCATATCGAAAGTTATGGGCGTATCCAGACTCTATCAGTATAATTAGCGTTTAACTTATATTCAGCTATAATAAATAAATATATAAAACGAATATAATTTAAATTTATATTGAAATGTAATTGAAATTTTCATATCTATCTTTGTCGTGTGTCAATATATTTATATACATGATTATTATATATTAATATGAAAATTATTATAACGAATATTAGTATTTTAAACATTTTATTATGAAAAATATTATTTTAAATATATTTAAATAGTATATATTTAAAAAATCATTAATCTTCTATTTTTTCAGATTTTATATGCAGTTTGGATCTGATAGCCTTAAATTAAATCAATATTGTATTTTAATTTAATTTAATCATATAGACCTGATTTAGAAGGTGGATGTGCAGGACATTGATTAGGGTAAGGATGTTTTTTGCCACCAAGAACTGGCCTACAGCAAGGTCTGGGTTAGAGTGGAGATTGCCTTGGCCATTGCCTTGCAAGAGAATACGCTCCTCTCTCCCGGCTAGGGGTGTGCAACGGTCGGTTCGGTTTAATAACCGAACCGAAATAACCAAAAACCGAAATTACAAAATTTTACGAAACCGAACCGTAATTATGTGATAACCAAACTCAAACCGAACCGATATTTTCCGTTGGTTTGGTTTGGTTAACCGATAAAACCGAAATTTTAAAATTATAATTGAAAAAATTATCTAAAAATTATATAAAATTACAAATCATAAAATTAAAATAAAAAAATTCAAATTAAAAATGTAAATATATTTAATTTGAGTTAAACCCCTTTATATTGAATTAAAAAAATACAAAAATAAAGTTTATTTTTGTAAAAAATGAAAAAAAAAATGTATATGTTAATACAAGTTCAGTCGGTTCGGTTTTTTTTTTTTTTTTGCCTTTCAAAACCGAACCGAAATTATCTTATTTTTGAAACTGAAACCGAACCGAAAAATTAAAAAATTCGGTCAGTTTGGTTCGGTTTTCCAGTTTGAACCGAAATTTGCTCACCCCTACACCCGGCCTCTTTATTCCTATTGGCTATTGAATAAATTCTTTGCCAGTAATACCAAGGACCTACATGAAAACTAAGGGGGGCAATTGCTCCCCTTATCTTTCTAAGGTTTATTTATTGTAATCTTTTTATAAATTTAAAATTCATCCTTTCAATTTTAATTATTTGTCCTCTTTAATATTGAGTTTAATCAATTTTCCCTCCTTAATATTGATTCGATCATATTTGCACCCCTTAGTCTAAAATTCTAGATCCGTCCCTGATTTCAATAAAATCAGTTTTACCATTAAATGATTAAAATTAGGCCAGACAAACTTTTAGACCTTGTTTGGAGGAAACTGATCATGGTATAATGCGTCTATTAAAGTCTATTTGATTCAATTTTAAATTCTTAAAAAGATAAAATTCACAGATAGATTTATTTATTTGCAGTCCATATAAATTAAAAGACAATAATATTAATTTCTGTTGTCTTTATGCCATTTATGCCTTTTATTGTTGATTTAATATATCATCCGACACTTAAACTTGGCAAAAAATTTCATTTACACAGTTAAACTTCAATAATAACACATTAAACACCTTATCAATTTTTTGTCTAATAAATCCTTGTTGCTAACTTAGCATGACAGGTTATTTTACACCTGAAATTAGGCGCGTGAAGTACCTAAGCAACTGTAAAAAAATATATTTTCACAAAATGAAGCTCGGCCAAGTCTTTCTCTCTCTTCAAACTCTCTACCTCCATCTCATGGTCTCTCTCCTCCGTAACAAAAGTCCCTCCCTGTGTCCATCTCATTGTCTCTCCTCTATAGCCAAAAGTTTATTCTCGTGCAAACTCACTCGCTTTATTTCTCTCATTCTCGTTTTCTCTCTCGCCACTCGAAGCATAATAATGGAGTTTTGCAAGAGAGAAATTTCTCAAGTAAACCCAAGTATAAATTTCTCAAAGTTTTGCAAGGTTAAAGAATTTTAAATTTCTCAAAATTGTAATTAAAAACAAAGTTATCGTCTTTTTACTATGATTTTGAGTTTGCAGAGATATAATAACGGAGGTACACAAACTGGGGGGCAATTTTGTTTGAATATATAATTACCAGATCGGAGAGATCAAAAGGGAGAGAAGGTAGATCAGGTTAAACACATGTCAATTTTGCATGATGAACACATGTTTGGTGAGGAAACTGCAGTTTTGTAGAGAGAAGTCCTAAATTGATAACAAATGTTTGCATTATACATGCACTAGTAAAAATGGCTTCCTCTTATTTTGACTATAGCTCGATGAGGAAATCTCGGTCGACCTGCGGAAAACGGCGTCAGAGACCAGGAGGGAAAGATATTGAGGAGAGTTGAACATGATGTTTTTTAAGAGTTTTGGACTAGGTGTTCTGATTTTAGAGAGAGAGAGAGAGAGAGAGTGTTACAGTGACAAGAAAAATGGACAAATGTCATTACTCTACTGGATTAATGCCAAGTCATAATATATATGTTTGTTGCACGCGCTCTTACATTTTTCATATTGCTGTCAAAGGGGTCCATTTATCTTAAAATCGAAGAGGACACGTGTCGTGTTCGATGAGTTGTTTTTTGAGTTGAAATGTATAAATAAATTTGGATGTTAATGATGTATTTGGCTTATAATCTTTTTTAGTGAATAGACTGCAACAATGGACAATAACGTGAATTTCTGTTATCTTTCCGCCATTTTTGCCTTTTAATCTTTTTTAGTGATGTAATGTCCCTTTCCTTTGTCGTTCTCGTTATTAAACTAAATGTGTGGTTTCTTATATTAAAGTCTATTTTATCCAATATTAATTTTTTAAACATATATAGTCACCATGTATGTCATAAAAAAACATAATTTCATAAATTTAAAATATAAATTTTAAATGTTTTAAACAAAATATAAATCATTAAAATTTAATGTCAATATAATAAAAAAAATTAGATCAATGCTCTATAAAATAATTTATCACTAATCAATATTGATAAGTGAATTATTTTTTATGATTAAATTATAAAATATACTCAAAATTTTATACAGAAAAATGGGGATAATTTACATAATTGGTCACTCAATTATAATATTTTGTAACAATAAAGTCAATTTTCTTGAATTCATTATAACATGCTACTGCAGGTTTATAGGTCAATATTCTATTTTAATATTGAGGATTGAGGGCGTACATGTGGTAAAGATGTAGGTTCTAGACGAAATTTAAAAGAAATGATAAATTTTGGGAAAGAAAAAAAATTTTGATTTGGAGCAAAAATATAATTCTAAAAAATTAAAGGAATAAAGAAAGGTATTTTAGACTAAAAAAAATTTAGACAATATTAAATGTAAAAATATAAATTCTAAAACATAATAAAATGTAATTAAATGTTATTAAGTAAAATATAAATACCAATATATATGGTAAAAAAATAACGTATATAAAAATTAATCGATTACTTTATATAAATATTACTCTATATAATTACATTACAAGGAAATAACAAAATTATTACGATAATTTCTCAAAGGAAAAAATTTTCGTTTTAAATACCGATGAAAATTAATTTTCATAGGTAAAATTATAAGCAAACAATGTTTTTGCGACGGAAAAAAGAATATGTAATTTTCTGTCATAAAAAATGAAGGTAAATTTTATTGTCCAACTTTTTTTATGGAATTTAGCAATGGAATAGTAAAAGCGTCATAAAATAAGGTGCCAATATTTTCGGAAAAATTTTCCAATGAAATTTGCCGATGAAAAAAAGATTCCGTAGGAAAATGCCCGGTAGTCAAAGACGAATCCGTACGGAATTAATCAAAGATAAAAAAATTACCTATGGAATTATTTTTTCAATGGAAAATATTTTATTTTTTGACAAAATAGTCAGTTCCGTAGGAAATTTTTTCTAATGAAATTTTTGGTGCAGAAAAGAGAAAAATCTATACTAAACCAAATCCTCTGTATAACAGGTAATTTTTATTTTTACATGAGATTTCTTTTGAAAATTGTTTTCTTTGAGGTCTGTATCATTGTTTTGAAAACCGAACCAGTCAGTTGAACCGATTCAATCGCAAACTGGATAGATAATTTATTCGATTTAATGTAAAAACCAGAACAGATAAAAAATCGAATTTACAGTGAAAAATTGGGTTTAACCGAAAAAATCAAATATATTTTAAATTTTATTTTTATAAAATATATTTTTATAATCTGGATTAATAGTTGTTGAATATTATTCGATTAAAATTTTATATTGGATGATAAAATTAATTTATATTAATTAATATTAAACTTGATAAAATTGAACATTATGCGAAATTATTTTCACTATATTTTTATTTTATATTTTTTAAAATATTTAATAGCTAAATAATTTAAATGTAACGGAATATTGAAAAAAAATTAATATAAACCTGATAATCATAAAAATAATTAACGTCATAAAAATAAATTTCAATATTTAACAAAAAAAATCAATTGTTGTGGTTAATTAATTTTTTACTTTACTAAAAAAGTAGTAAAATAAATAATGATAACAGGACTATCTGATCAAGAAATCGGTAACAGGCTCTCCGAACACACATTGCTAACCGGACTTCCAGTCGAAGAGTTCGATAACCGGGGTCACTCGGATAACCACTATATCAGTAGCTCGGTCATCCAAACAGTTCGGAATTAACATACAGAAAGTCATCATTCACGGGTATCTTCCAGATATTATTGAGAATCTCATCACATAATGATGGAAAGTACAAAAATCACTCAACAAATTATTACAAATTAGAAATCAAGCACCAATCAAGGAGTTAGAGTGATTTCCTCCTAATCATGATTCTATTTTTTATTTGGCCTAGGAAAATAGCTCTATATAAAGTAAAAGAACAGGTACGTTCTAGGCTCTCTGAATTTTTTACACAGAATATACACTTTAGTCAATTTACTGACTTGATCGTCGGAATCCCGTCGATTTTCTTGAGTTTTTTAAGTGATTTACTTAAGAGGATGATTCGAAAAATCTCATTATCATCAAATAAAAATTGATTAATATATTAATATTTAATAATTAATAAAATGTTCAAATATATTTTTTATATACTATATATTTTTTATTTTTTTATTAATAATTATATTTAAAAAAAAAGATAAAAACTCTGAGTCAATTCGATCGAACCAATTGACTTCTGATCTAGTTGGCAGGCCGAATCAACATCTGGTCCGATTTTAAAAACATTGGACTCTACATGTTTGTGTAATAAGTTCATATAATCTGTACTACGCATGATTATACCCTTTCGGCCTTTTCTGCTTTTCTTTTTTCTCTCAGGTTTTATTGTTTCATCTTTTCTTTATGAAGTATATGTATAAAAAAAGATATGTTTTTTTATGTCATATCTCCTCATATTAATTTTTTTTTATGAAATTCATGGATTTTATTTGGATATATGTAGGTTTTTTGTGCATGGATTTTAGTACACGTGCTACTTATTCTTCTCCTGTAGCTATGGTTTTGTTAATTTTTATTTTTTTAATTTATTTGTGAGATCTATTGATCTAATTGTGATTACTAGGTTTCTATACGTGTGTTTTTGTTTGGAAGCATGTATGTGAGGTTTTAGTGAGTGGAAATGCATATTAAGTGATAAAGATGTATAGTAGCAGATTAAATAAAGATGCATTCACCTTCATGTTAATCTTCATGCTACATTTTTATATACCTGAGCTCAGCAATTGAAGATTGACATCAGAATTTGACTAAGTTTCCAAGGCTAGAAATTGTTTCCCTTAAATTTGACATGTAACCAACTTTTTTCCCTTAAAACCCATGGACTAAGATGCTGAATCTATTCGGATACAAAGGGAAAAGTTCATTGAAAATAAATAATTCAAAAGTTTAGGATAATAATTCAGAAGTCTTTTATTTTCTAGCATGAGGGAAGAACAAGCGGGTTGATTTCACCCATGATCACTCAACTTATAATTTATCGCGCAAAAGTAATCGACTTTTTTTTTCTTACTTAAATGTCACTGAACTTTTAACATTATTGCACAAAAGTCATGTTGACCGGAATCCGGCGACGACTCTTGCCGGATTGATAAGTTCAACAAATGCTACATTTAAATTAATTTCACTCACGGTCACTAAACTTATTATTTATCTCGCAAAAGTAATTAACTTTTTTTTTTCAACTTAAATGTTACTGAACTTTTAACATTTTTGCAAAAAAGTCATCAATCCGGCAAGAGTCGTCGCCGGATTCCGGTCAACATGACTTTTGTGCAATAATGTTAAAAGTTCAGTGACATTTAAGTAAGAAAAAAAAAGTCGGTTACTTTTACGCGATAAGTGATAAGTTGAGTGATCATGAGTGAAATTGACCCAAGAACAAGCAATAGGGATGCTAAGCACTTAACTAGGTTCCTTTTAGCAATTACTTTTCCAGAGTAAACTATAGATTAGTTGCATCTCCTACTTTAAGGGCTGTTTATGTATTGATGTTATCTAATCTGCAAGAGAAAAAATTCGATAGTGTAATAGATAAGGTGAATGTATGAGTTCAACTTTGAAGTTTTAAAGCAGCTATAAAATAGTCTCTCTGTCTGGCATTTTAACCATTTTACCTTTTTATTTTTTATTTTTTTTTTTTCAAATAATGGCATTTAACTGCGGATTTACCTTTTCTTTCCTAATTAATGAAAGCTTTCGGCATCAGCACTGAATGATTCACATATTTATTCAATAATCAACTACTTTTATTGTAATCAACTTGAATTCCAACGGAGAGAAATGGCAGTTCTTCACTGTGACAAGCTGCATCTTTTCTAAACTTTTATTAGGCAATCACTTCAACTAGATGAATGAATTCGCAGTCCATTCAATAAGCATTTTTTTATTTACTGTGGAAAAGTGAATGCCGTTAATTTAGTTGTTGGTGGGTTTAATTCTTTGCGGTGTCTGTGGCTACCAATCCTACTGATTCTAGCATCAATAACAAGGTCGGAATTCGGTTTACTGCCCTGTGTTCATAATTTGGTTTTCTGTTTGCTTATCTAAGAGAGGACTTGCTCCTAATATTATAAAGTGAATTTGATATTTGTTAGAAATTAGTATACTTAATTCTAAGTCAAAAATTTTTTAGACAATTTTAAATGTTAAAATATAAATTTTAAAATATAAGAAAATGTAATTAAATACTATTAAGTAAAATATGAATATCAATATATATGATAAAAAAATAATATATAAAAAAGTTAATCGGTTATTTCATATAAATATTACTCTATATAATTAAGAAAACAACATAATTTAAATATAGTTTAAAGTATTATATAAAATTTATATAAAAATACAAAAAATTAAGGTATAAAAATATAAATATAATTTAAATGTATTTTAAAATATTACTCTATATAAATTTTTATGAGAAATAAAAAAATAAAATTTCTTAAGGAATAAAAATAAAAATATAATATATATGTATATGAACTGGTTAATCGTGTACTAATTTTAAATCAGTACCTGAATCATGAAACAAAAATCAAAAAAAGAACTGAAAATTAAAAAAAAATAGTTAAAACCGGTCGATTAATCGAAACCATTGATTTTTTTAGACGCATACCGTAACCAAAAAAACTAAAATTTACTAACCATAAATTGAAACCGATATTTCGGTTAACCGAAAAATCTGTTCAGTTTCGAATCAAATTTTAGCTTAACCGATCTTACAGGATTTTTTTTTTTCTCAGCCCAAGGCAAAAAGGATGGTATAAAGATAAGGATATGAAACCCAGATATTACTCGAATGGAGAAATTGTCAACTTTTTACTTGATTACTAGGCCTAAATTTTCCTCCTCCCTTTTCTGTTCCCGTAATGTCTACATTTTGCGTCTTAGGGACCATTCTGTCCAAGATGCAAGTTTCTGTTCTATAATGTCCAATAGCTTTATCCAATTAATTAATGATTTTGTCGTTTTCAAAAAATTAGTATCTTTATTAGTCTTTAATAAATTTTAACCTTGTCCTAGTTTCTAATTTTGTGGCTGTGTTTAAGAGTCTGAACAAACAATAATACTAATAATAGCTATTAAGAGTTGGCCCGATGGCCTGCATCCAATAAAAAATTTGTGATCTTTCGAATTCAATTTTTTTTTTTTAATATTTCTAGTTGAATTATGTATCACCTAGGGGTGTTTAAAGATGGGTTGGATGGGTTACGATCGGTTTTCCATCCAACCCATCTAAAATTTTAAATGGATTGAACCCAACCCAATCCAGCTGGGTTATAACTTAAACTCTTTATATTGGGTTGGTTGGTTTATAACTGGGTTACATGGGTTATGTTAATTTTCTAATATATAAATTTTATATTATCCATATCTATATTTTTTAAGTATAAAACATTAATTTTAAAAATATTTAAATATTACTATGATTTTTCATTAATTTATGCAATATTACTATGATTTTTCATTAATTCAATCAATTGAATAATTTCTAAATTTAACTAATAAAGAGTTCATTACGTTAAAAAATATTTTTTTGCTGTTTTTTATGAATAAGTAGAACGCAAAATTCAAAATGGACATCAGAAATTTCAACAAGTGGAGCAAATAGAGTTAGGTGGAGAACTGAGATTGGTAAGATTTCTTTTTCTTTAAGGAAGTCGACAAATTTTACTTAATTCTTATTGACTTGGTTTCTTTGTTTTTCTTCTTGTTTTCAATTGATTGTAAAAAAAATGGAAAGCGATGAGCATTTTTTCCACTCCAGCTGCATGAAAATTGAGAAAAATAATTAAATTACATTTTTTCTAATCGACTTGGCAAGTTTTGAGGGTCAACGATTATTGGTGGTTTGGTCTTATCTTTATAAAATATAAAATATAAAATATAAAATAAATAAAAAGAAGAAAAAGAAGAAACTAGAAAGCCACGTTTTTACACAGCCTAAAAAAGAGAGAATGAGAGATGGGTTTACTTTAGGAAAATCATTAAAAAATCCATTTAGGAAAATCATTAACAGTTCGATAATTTATTTTTCTATGTGATCCAAAAATTAATTTTCACTTTCAAAAATTTTCTTACATTATTTGGAGTGAGTTCATATGTCAGGTTAATTTTTCGGAGGTCTATAGCATTTTTTTAAAGTCCGGTCAAAATTTAGTCAATTACCGTTACTATTTAAATCGAACCGCGTCTTATTTTTATTTTTGATTTTTGATAATTTATTTAAACTCAAATTCACCTCAAATTATACTCTCGGATTTTTCATGAATTGTACTTTCCAATAGTCGAATAAAATATTTTTCAATACCAGGTGGTATCGTTCGCTGTATTGTTACTATTTACGACCCGAAAAGTACTATTTACGAAAACTGAAATTTTGGAACATTATATGATAAGTATACGAGTTTAAATATATTAAATATTTTGATATAAATTTATATTATAATTTGATATAAATAATAAATTGAGTCAATATTTAGATGGGCTAGTTGGCTGGGTTATATAATAATCCATAACCCATATAAATATTTTGTAAATTTTAAAATGGATTATATGGGTTATAATAATCCATTAAAATTATGAAAAAAATGGGTTAAACGGATTGGATTAAACGGTTTGGATGACTAGATACTACCACCAAAAGTTGATATAATGGCCAGTAACCAATAAAAGATATGTTCAGATTCGATTTTTACTCTTTAACTTTTCTAGTTAATTTAGGCATTATGCCTCTATTGTAACAAAAAAATAATAATAATTCTAATAATTTCAAAGAACAATATCTTTATTCTATATTATAGAAAATGTGAAACTATTTAGTAGCAAATGTCAATTAGGATTACTTTCACTTAATTCAATTGGACTTACGAACAATAACCATAAAATGATAAAAAAAAAATTTTTATGAGCTTGAAGTTCGGCTTAGAGAAAAAAAAAAAAAAAAAAAAAGCGGAAAAGAGAAGAAGAGAAAGAGATATATAGGAAATCACGGGATGAGAAACATTGACCGAAAATGCATTAAGAAATTGAAAAAGACGGTGGCTGGCAATGGTGAAACCTAAAAGGAGGAGGAAGAAGATATAAGAAGAACAAATTCGGTGAACAGATGTATACAGTGTGAGCAAATTTGGACCGTTTGATCAAAATAGAATATGATCCAGTGGTCCACATTTGCTTGCACCACATACATTTGCACACCAAATCTTAACAATAGAAAAATAATATGGTTCATGATTTATATGGTGTACACAAATTTGAACAGTTGAATCAAGATGCATCTTAATCTAGTCATTTTTAGATGGATTCAAATTGAATTTTTGAATCCGGTTATAAATTGTCAGGTCTAGCCATAATATTTTGGGAAGAGGAAAACAGTTCTCTTACATCAATTAATTATCCTTACTTTGGTATTTTGGATTTTTCTTAGTGCCGAAGGCAGCGTAAGGATAAGTATGGACTGATTAATCGGTTTATTAGCAAAAAAATTAACCAATTTATTAATATCAGTTTTTCAAAATCATTAACCGTTAATCAGTCGTTATATTCGATTAACCAGTTCATTAGTTTCGATTTTTCGGTTTGGTTAACTAATATTTTTTTTATTAACTATTAAAATTTATAATATGCAATTATAAAAAAAATTAGAAAAATGTCAAATCAATTTCAAACGTGCAAAGTAATTCAAAATAAAATTTATAAAACAAACATACTATACTAGCTAAAATTCATGTTCAACAAAATAATAGCTAATATTTTTAAGTAAATTTGATATTTGTTAGAAATTGAAAATGCATGAAGAAATTGAAAAAGACCGTGGCTACCAATGGTGAAACCGGAAAGGAGGAGGAAGAAGATATAAGAAAAAGCAATTTGGTGAACAGATAAATACAGTATGAGCAAATTTGGACCGTTGGATCAAAATAGAATATGATTCAACAGTCCACATTTGCTCGCAACACATACATCCCACACTAAATCTTAACCTTAGAAAAATAATCTGGTGCTTCATATATATGGTGCATGTAAATTTGGACAGTTGGATCAAGATGTACTCTTAATCTAATAGTTTAGATTTGTGCTTACCATATATATATATCTATGCACACCAAATCATATTTCAGTTGATTAGATGTGCTTTTTGATAGCAATTAAAATACACACGCATTTGTCTCGTTAATTTAAAGAATGTATGTTATCTAATATTCAAATATAAACTTATAATAGAGAATTTTTTTTTTTTAAAACACCTAATGTAGACAATTTTAAAAATTTGCGACTTGAAAAAGGGTTTGTCTTATTTATTTTTAGTGCATATATAAGGGTAAAATAGTAAGTTACGTAATTAATATTTTTTAAAATTTTAAAATTGTCATTTTGAGTGAAAAGAGTTAAGAATTATGAGCGAAACGCGATGAAATA
Organism: Excoecaria cochinchinensis; assembly: GCA_947683425.1. Lineage (NCBI taxonomy): Eukaryota > Viridiplantae > Streptophyta > Magnoliopsida > Malpighiales > Euphorbiaceae > Excoecaria > Excoecaria cochinchinensis. The sequence goes on along the minus strand of CANTUQ010000074.1, from coordinate 8,825,249 downwards.
ATAAATCTATGGGAATAATTGACAAAGAAAAACAAAAGAAAAAGAAAAAGTTCATAGGCGTAAAATTCTAACACTGGGATACATTTTTTTTTTGATAAGCCACAGAATTTCATTAAATATAGAATAGCGTACATATGGGCAAGAAAAAGCCAAGTGAGATACAAATACACAATCCATCAGATGCCATAGTTGAAAATCCAAAATCAAAGATAGGGAGCACCGAAAATAGTTGGTAGAGGATATAACACTCACTGCTCCACATCTGCTAACTCCAATAAAAAAGTAGCAGCTTCATATGTAAAAATGTTAGCAGAATCCTTCGTAGCATGGCCCAAAAAACAGCAGCTCCACTTGTAAAGCAGAGTTACTCATATTATTATATTAATAAAAAGCCTCCCCACTATATGCACTGTCCAAACGCTCATCACTAAACACTGGGATACATAAATGAAATATAATATAAATCTATTGATTTCGTATTTAGTCACCAAACTAATAGTGTATTGACATATAGAATTCGTAACTGCATACTACATTTTCAACTTTTTTTTATGGTACGTGCCATTCATCTGTTGGTTTAATTTATTAGTTTATTTATCGACCTGATCTAGATAAGTGTTTTTCTAATTGAAAAGCCTATAAATACCAAGGGTTTTGGAGAATACGTTATGTTCCTCTCATCTTCTATTATCAATATGGACAGAAGATCAAATAGGGCAACTCAAAGTAGTTTATTGGCTCTCCTTTTCCTTAGCTTAGTGGTTAAAGGAAGCGTAGCATTAACACCCAAAGTCAGAACCGTTTACCTTAATCGCAGCAGCTTTCCCTCAGATTTTCTTTTCGGAACTGCATCATCATCTTACCAGGTTATTTTTCTTTTAGGCTGCTTTTGAGTTTTATTTCAGTTACATTGAAATCATAGCATATATTTCGTTCCAATTTTTTTTTTTCCAGATACATGCTAATATATTTATGTTGTTGTTCTTCAGTATGAAGGTGCAGCCAGTGAAGGTGGTAGAAGTCCAAGTATATGGGATACTTGGACTCATGAACATCCAGGTCGTCTTTCTAAACTATTTACTTACATAATCAAAATTTGGATGACTTGATTCATTACCAGTACATATTGGATCTTAGCCACCAAGAGCTGATTTGATAGCTAACATTTGATGAAAAGTGTAACTAGATATAATACACGTTCAATCTTCACATTAACTGCAGCAGATCTCTATTTAACTGGACTAAATTCCATCATGAAGTAATTAAATAATAAATTTAACATATTATATTAACATGTGAATTATTAAACATATTTTTATAAATTGATTATAGTATTTTCTTTTAGAAAAATAATTAAATTATCCGAAATATCGGATTATTTCGTTCTGAATTATTTAAAACTAAAAGAACAGAAAAGTCTCAAATTTGAAACTATATAATATGGATATTTTATTTTTACAATATAATTATAAGAGTTTTTTTAAAATTTGACTTTTAAGACAATATTGGGGTTTGTATAATGTCGCAATGAGATTCTATGTGTACGATTTTAGTAAACACTTATTTATAAATGGATGAAGTAGCTAGTCAAGATGTTATATAATATAAGTATCATTGAGGGTAATTAATATGTGTACTTATGCAACTAAACCTTTTCAACATCGGATTACGGACGGACTTATTGGACCTATATAAAATCAATTTGGTAAGTAAATAAAATTAAGTTACAAATAATGATTTTAGCATAATTTATGTAGGAATTTTATATATCTGTGCGTGGAGAAAGTTCATACATACATATTATTTTATATATGTAGAAAATTTATTATGTGTGTATAAAATAAAGATTATTCTATAGAACATATTGGATGAAAACAACGGATTATTTTTATGTGTGTATATATATATATATATATATATATATATATATATATATATATATTTTGACAGACCTCTTATGTTTGAATAATTTTGATTGTTGTAATTTAAAAATAACCATAATTGAATTGCATGTTTGATCAATTAATCTTTGAATTTTACACACTATATATTTACGAATACTTGCAATAATAATAATTCATATGGTAAAAACAACAGAGAGAATACTGGATGGTAGCAATGGAGATGTGGCTGTCGACCAATATCATCGTTACAAGGTAAAAGCCCGTAAGATTAATTAGCATTGAAAATGGAAATGCTTTAAGAGTAAACATAGTATGATTTTGTAGTAATTACACATTATATTACAGGAAGATGTCGCGATTATGAAAGATACGGGCCTAGATGCTTACAGATTTTCAATCTCATGGTCAAGAATCTTGCCAAGTAAGAGTCGTACATGGAGAGATTATTGTTAACTTAATTATGAATGTAAATCCTGAATTTTTGTTTCCTAATCTTCAATTATACGTTAACTAATTAATTAATTAATTAATGTTTCATTCGACTAAATATTAAATAAATTATTCAGCGGGAAAGCTAAGTGGGGGTGTGAATGAAGAAGGAATCCAATACTACAACAACCTCATCGATGAGCTTGTAAACAACGGTATCAATTTTATTTCATGATTTCTATAGTTAATCTATACAATTCATGTAGTCTTTTATTTTATTTTAATTTGTTAATTTGCTATGTTATGATTGGTGCAGGAATTCAACCCTGTGTAACTCTATTCCATTATGAACTTCCCCAGACCTTGGAAGACGAGTATGGTGGTTTTCTTAGCCATAAGATTTTGTAAGTCACTCACTCTTGTTAGAACAAAAAAAAAAAAAATAATAATAAAATATAATTTTTTTAATTTATTTATAATTAAAACTATATATATTAAGATGCAGTAAATAACTAATTATATTTTTTCAGAGATGATTTTCAAGATTTCGTGGAACTTTGCTTCCAAAGGTTTGGAGATCGAGTAAAATATTGGATTACATTCAATCAGCCATGGGTTTTTAGCACGGCGGGCTATGCACGGGGCCTTTCACCACCAGGCCGTTGTTCAGAGTGGCAAAACCTGAATTGTTCCGGCGGAAATTCTTCAACCGAACCATATATTGTAGGCCACTACCAGCTTCTTGCTCATGCTGCCGCTGTAAAGTTGTACAGGGAAAACTACAAGGTAAACCCTAAATATTCGATACTCTATACTTAATTTAGAAATAGCATGATTTTATGTTGGGATTAAGAAGATGTAAACGAGAGAAGCAGTAGTTAATTATTAATCAATGTTTAACTTGTAGGCGACTCAAGAAGGGATGATAGGGATAACATTAGTAACTCACTGGTTTGTGCCTTACAACTGTACCGAGCAAGATGAAGATGCTGCACAACGAGCTCTTGATTTTATGTTTGGATGGTATGTATGTAGGGTTAATTTTACTGATGGCTATCGAATTTATACCAAAATTACACAAAAATGACTAAATAATTTTTTGTTTCAAAAAAGTTATTGAACTTAAAACCATTATACACAAAAGGGGTCAATTTCACTCATGGTCACTCAACTTATCACTTATCGCGCAAAAGTAACTGATTTTTTTTTTCTTACTTAAATGTCACTGAACTTTTAACATTATTGCACAAAAGTCATGTTGACCGGAATCCGGCGACGACCCTTGCCGGATTAATGACTTTTTTGCAAAAATGTTAAAAGTTCAGTAACATTTAAGTTGAAAAAAAAAAGCTAATTACTTTTGCGAGATAAATGATAAGTCTAGTGACCATGAGTGAAATTAATTTAAATGTAGCATTTGTTGAACTTATCAATCCGGCAAGAGTCGTCGCCGGATTCCGGTCAACATGACTTTTGTGCAATAATGTTAAAAGTTCAGTGACATTTAAGTAAGAAAAAAAAAGTCGGTTACTTTTGCGCGATAAGTGATAAGTTGAGTGACCATAGGTAAAATCAACCCTACACAAAAGTCATTATGAACAGATTCCGGTGTTGACGCTCACCGGAAAATCTAGCTGACAGCTCATGTGCACACGCGAACTTAAAACCATTTCACCCATGGTTATCGAACTTATACCAAAATTACGCAAAAGTAACTAAATAATTTTTTTCTTTCAAAAAAGTTATTGAACTTAAAAACATTATACACAAAAGTCATTATGAACGGATTCCGGTGTTGACCATCGTCTACTTTTTTCAGTGAGAGTCAATGAGGGTCAATACCGGAATCCGTTCATAATGACTTTTGTGTATAATGGTTTTAAGTTCAATGACTTTTTTGAAAGAAAAAAATTATTTAGTTACTTTTGCGTAATTTTGGTATAAATTCGATGACCATCAATGAAATCAACCCTGTGTATGTATGTCTACATAAATTATTCATCTTACTTGTATGCATTAAATCATAATTAATTTGTTTTATTCCAGGTTTATGCATCCAGTGACATACGGTGACTATCCAGAATCAATGAAGTGTCTAGTTGGGAACAGATTGCCCAAATTCTCAGAGGAGGAATCCAAAATGCTAAATCAGTCAATTGATTTTCTTGGATTGAACTATTATACAGGAAATTACGCAGCTAATGATGAAAGCGAACCTGTTTATGCTAGCTTTCTCACTGATTCTCGAGCTGTTCTTACCAGTAATTAAGCATGAATTCTATAATTTCCAAATCTATAATTTACATGTTTTAATGTTAACAATTAATATATGATTTTTGCTGTGTATACAGGCGAGCGTAATGGAATTCCTATAGGCCCTCAAGTACGTATTAACTGAATAAATCTTAACTCATTTCCAAAAAATAATTAAATCTAATAAACAATATATATATGTTTTTTAACTTTTTAATGATAACACTTGCAGGCTGGTAGAAATAATCTCTGCGTTTATCCAACTGGATTAAGAGATCTTCTACTCTATATCAAAAACAATTATAGTAATCCGCTTATTTACATCACCGAGAATGGTAAACTCAATTCTACTCATTTCGATAGCTACTTCCATAAGCAAAATATATAAGATATAATATATATTAAGTTTGCTAAATGAGAATCTATATAACTTGAAGTTTGGATATAAAAATTAGTCCATCTTATCATGAGTAGTCAATTTCATATTATAAATTTTTATATATCTAATCTATTATTAGCGTAAATTAATAAAAAAATATTATCTTTAAACTAATCATCAGGTGTTTCTGAGATTAATAATACCACACTACCTCTAGAAGAGCAACTGGCGGACACTGTGAGGATTCAAAGCTACTATTGCCATTTTTATTATCTTAAAAAAGCAATGGAGTAAGTTATATTTTGTGTATTTGATTCATAAGCAAAAGGAAGACCGATAATTAATTTAACTTCCTTTATTTTCCTAAATTGGAAAGGTCGGGTGTCAATGTGAAGGGATTTTACGCTTGGTCGTTATTGGATAACTTTGAATGGAGATTCGGCTATACTGAGCGTTTCGGCATCTACTACATCGATTATATCAATGGATTAAAAAGGATTCCCAAAGATTCAGCATATTGGTTCAAGCAATTCCTAAAACTGAATGGTAGTTTGCTTTTAAAGACAGATTATAATTCTCAAATTCAAAGTTTCTAATTTCATTGTGACTTGTGGTTATCTGTCTTGAATGTGTCTTTTTAGTACTCCTAGATGGTTGTGTACGATTGTCGTTTAATAAGCTAGGAGTCTAAGCTCTATATATGTGAGTATTGTAGTAATTTAATATGTCTTTGTGGTACTCCTAAATGGTCATGTAGTATTGAATAAACTAGGAATCCAAGAGTGTACTTTGTAAGAATGGAGTTTATCCATAATATTATAAGTGTTCTAATTAATTTGATCTCTCTTCCATTCTCTTTATGTTTTATAACATTTACCCATTTAATCATGTTATTTTCTCCTTCCATATACCAAAAGTACTATCTAAATTAAACTAGTTGAATTTAAATTTTCCTTCAAAGTGTTATCAGAGTTAGGTAGATTTTAAGGAGAATTGATAATTATGTGATTGTATCATATTCCATCCTAGATATGAATTCACATGTAATAATTAGGATTTTTTTTTGTAACAATATCAATCATTATCATTAATAATATATATGCGCCAAGCTATTGGCAAAATTTCTGTAAAGCAGCACTTCTAAGAAAAAAAAGATAAAAGATTGGAGAAATTAGAATTATCAAACTTATTATTAGCTATATCAAAGATGTGTGAAATTGAGTATGATCAACCGTTGTAAGAACCAAAAAGCAACAATAACAAACTATTTTATATTTTCCAAATTCCAGGTGCTGGATACGGCCAAACGTTATATAGAAATTGAAACTTTTTTAAGGTTTGTCTTCCACCATAAATAGTACCAAATATATAATCAATTTGGTAAGTAATTAAAATTAAGTAAAATATAACGATTTTAGCATACTTTATGTAGAAAGTTTATATATGTGATACATATTTATTATTATATATGCTGAAAACTTATCATGTGTGCGTATAAAATAAAGATTATTCTATATATAATAGTATTGAAAGACCTCTTATATATAAAGTTACTATTTGTATATCTTTATAAGTTTTGATCCAGAATGAAGATCTAGCCAAAAACAATTGAGGAGCAACAACTCGACAATATTCACTGCCCGGATCAATTTCACTTATGATCACTCAACTTATCACTTATCGTACAAAAATAACCGACTTTTTTTTCTCTTACTTAAATGTCACTGAATTTCTAACATTTTTGCAAAAAAGTCATGTAAACCTGAATCCGGCGAGAACTCTTGCCGGATTGATGACATGGCATATGACACGCGCCTACGAATAGTAAATACATGACTTTTTTGCAAAAATGTTAGAAGTTCAGTAATATTTAAGTTGGAAAAAAAAAGTTGATTATTTTTGCGCGATAAATGATAAGTTTAGTGACCGTGAGTGAAATTGATTTAAATGAAACATTTGTTGGAAACATTGTTAAACGACATGTAATTTCTGACATGGCATGCCATGTCATCAATCCGGCGAGAGTCCTCGCCGGATTCCGGTTAACATGACTTTTTTGCAAAAAATTTAAAAGTTCAGTGACATTTAAGTAAGAAAAAAAAGTCGGTTACTTTTGCGCGATAAGTGATAAGTTGAGTGACCGTGGGCGAAATCAACCCTTCACTGCCCTGTTCTCAAAATAGTTGTATGTAGAGGTGGCAAATTGGACGGGTTTGAGTTGGATCACAAATGGGTGGGTTATAAATGGGCAAAAAAATATGGGTCATAAATGGGTCAAATGCCCAAATGGGTTGAGCGGGTTGGATCGACGTATAGGCTAAAAATTTAACTGTTTTTTGAATAAAATAATTCTTGATATAATAACGGAATACTAAAAGAACTATCAATATTGGTCTAAATGGATCGGGTGATGGCCCAAACAGGCCAAGATGTTGGTCAATTCATTTGATATAATATCGTGATACTAAAATGGGTCGGGTGGCTCAAATAGGTCGAATGGAGGTCCAAATGGACCGGGATATGGGTCAATCCATTTGATATATTTTTTAATGAAAAATAATTTTTGATATAATAATTGCATACTAAAATGACTACTATAAAAGAATTGTCCCAAATGGGCCGAGTAACCCAAACGCGTTGGATGGAGGCCTATATGGACTGATATATGGATCGACCCATTTGATTTATTTTTTTAACGAAATATAATTATCGATATAATAACATGATATTAAAACGATCTTTATAAAAATATTGGTTCAAACGGGCCAGGTGGCCTAAACGGGTCGGATGGAGATTCAAATGGGCCGATATGTGATCGATCCATTTGACTTTTTTTTTTAATTACAAATATTTATAGATAAATCAATTTAGTTTAATTTTTTCCTTTGCAAAATCATTACGCATTTGGAATTGGGTGCTCGAGGTTAGCCCGAATTTTACATATGACATGAATTCATTAATTTGGTCTACAAAGATGGGATTCATGCAAACTTACAAAGTTACAATTAACGAAAGTAATTATGACTTTAACAATCAAAAACAATCAAAACAAATTCCCCTTGGTGGTGAAGAAGACTCTTTTGTGCTTATTTTGAAACTTAGAGTGAAGACAAGAAGCACAATGAACATTAACGGGGTGTAGACACTGGGTCCCGAGACAGCTCATATTAGTATTACCCAATGATAAAATTAATTGTGCCTATTTATAGGCAAAAATGAAAGTTGAAAGTGATGATTTTTTTGTCAAATTGATTTATTAAAAAAAAATAAAAATGTGTTTTAAAAATATTTTGAAAATGTTTTAAAAATTATTTTAAGATAAAAAAAAGTGAGTTTTGAAATTATAGTGTTTTAATAAAAATTAAAAAAAAAAATTTTGCGAGTGTCGGCCTGCGGAAGCGCGCGCGAGCGGCTCGAGGGGCGTTGCCCGCAGCTCGAGCGACGCGCAGGGCGTCGCTCGCCCCTGCCGCGCGCCTGTCGCCCCTCCAGCAGTCTTTTGGGTATTTTTGACCCAAAATTCATGTTTTTTTTCTCATTTTTTTTGTAAAATTTAATTTTAAAACCTTTTGTCTTCTAAACCCTTCAAATTCTTCGGTTTTTGGGTTTAATGGGAATTAAATTAATTTAATTTTTTCATTAAAAATTGATTTATTGGGAGGTATAAAATGATTTTTTTGGAAGAGAATTAGGGGGATTTTTCTTAAGAAAAATATTTTCTTCTTCTTCTTCTTCTTCTTCAAGAAAAATTCTCCAAATATTCCAATTGATTTTTCCAAGTTAATTCTTAAGGCAAAAAGAATAATTTTTGTTTTTGGAAATTTTTTTCTTTTTATTTAATAATCTATTTTTTGAGACAAATAAATTAATTATTTGTTCTTGAGATAAAATTTCTCTTTAATATTTTATTTTTCTAATCTTATTTTTCTAAATCAAGACAAGAAAATTTATTATCTACCTTCATTCATCAAATCAAAATTTGAGAGTAAGTTTTTTAGACTCAATTTTTAATTTAATTTTTGTTTACAATTAACTAGTCATAATGTAGTTTTTTTAAATCTTTTGTTGTTTTTAATTTGTTTATGTTCATATGATTTAGCCATAGATTTAATATTTTAGCACATTTTATTTTATTTTATTTTTGTATATTTATTTGATTGTTCATCTTTTATTATTATTATTATTATTATTATTATTATTATTATTATTACTTTTGTTCATACATTATTATTATTATTATTAGTATTATTATTTAACATACTTTAACATGTTTTGTTTATTTTATTTTATTTATTTTTTCTTTACTTGATTGTTCATCTTTTTTATTGTTATTGTTTATTATTATTATTGTTAATATCATTATTACTTTTATTTTATTATTATTATTATTATCATCATCATCATCATCATCATCATCATCATTAGTATTATTATTATTATTATCATTATCATTGTTATTACTATTATTATTACTCTTGTTTTTACTCTTATTATTATTATTATATATTATTATTATCATTATTACTTTTATTATTCTTGTTTATAGTTATTATTATTTGTTATTGTTATCATTATTATTATTTTTATCATTTATGCTTTTTATGCACGTTGAATAGTTAATATGTTAAGTTATATATTTTTTATTATGTCATTTAATTGATTTGTCATACATGATGCATTGTATTTTATTTATTTTCATGTGTTATATGTTTAATTCATTTTTTTTACTAACATTACTTTTATTTGTGTTTTTTTATTTCAATAATTATTTTTATGTGTGAGCCTTTTCAATGGCAAGCGGGAGCCCATGGAGATTTGAAAACACCCTCATGATTTAATTTGTCATTTTTAGTTTTGTTTATTATTCTTCATTATTTTGCTTTTATTTGGTTTTATTATGTAATATGTAATAAATTTATTTATTTTTATGCACGTTAATTAAAAAATCACATAAAAAATTTTATATTAATAAATTGGACTTTTTCTAAGAAAATGGGACTAATGTCCTAATTTCAATCAATAAAAACTCACTTTAAAAAGAAGAGTCAATTTTCTTAAAATGGGATCACTCATCTCGATTTTCTCTAAAGTATACCAAAATAACTATTCGATTTTCTAAAGTGAACATGAAGGAACCAATGTTCCTATTTTAAATAATATCCCGATTTATGAATATTTATTTTATTCATTTGGTTTATTTATTTATTTATGTTTTGTTTGATTTTATTTTGAGGGATTGTATTTTTTGTCCCAAATTTTAATACATTTTTATTTTGGTGGATTGTATTTTGTCCCATTTTTTTTATCTTTCTTTAGTTTGCTTTATTATTTTATTGCTTTTTTTACTGCTTGATTTGCGCTTTATTTTAATGCATAACCGTGTGAGAAGAGAGATAGAAATTTAGAATTAAAAACCCATTTATAATTAATCAAGGCATTAATAAGAGTAAAGTTTCGAATCTTTCTCTAGTTTAGACCCTGAGGTTAGACGAACTTTTTCAATTTCTTGTAAATTGGATGGCGACTCCAAAACAACTCAAAGGTGTCTAAAGGTTTCATGAGATTAGATGATCTTTCCAATGTTCTATTGGAAGGAGGTGTCCAAAATATCTCATGATTGCCCAAGATCAAAAGACGCACACCCCTCTCTGGCCATAAAAGCGGGTCTCCGGGAATCGATCGAGTTTTGTGCACATCACAGTGGCGACTTCACTGGGGATCTTGAAATTTTGCTCTGAAACTGTCTTAATTAATAATATAATTGGGTTTTTTTAAATTAAAATTATATCTCTTTCCGAAAAATTGCATTGCATCCTTACTAGAGTCTTAGAATTATGCTAGTTTGGTCCCTATCTTAACCCCGGTGCATTCCCAAAGCACGATCCTACGTTCACTCAATGTGGAAAAGTGTTAGAGATAATCACCAGTCCAAGCATTGTACCTTATGGTATATCAAATGGAGATCCAATCGGTCATTATGCTCGTGATGAGCTAGACTCGTTAGTAGGGACAATGCTTGGGTAGCCCTAAAGTATCATCACCTTTGACCAAAGGTCATGTAATGGCAATAGATACTTCCATTAGGTGAAATGTACCGTGATACCGTGCTTGCTATTTGTGCCGTCATATATTGAACAAAACCAATTAAATTAAATGGTATTTCATCAAAGGCTTTCATGCCTCGGTGGGCCTATTTTAATTTAGTTGAAGTGTTTAAATACATAATGGCCAAAAACCCATACATATGTACATTAGATAAGAGTTGTTATGCTGCCGATTTTCCACCGTGCACTACACGCGTCCAATGGGTTCCCTATTAACCCTTGGATAAAGCTCACCTAGGAAAGAGACTACACTACCTCGTGTGTGGGAGAGATAAGGTTGGAAGGATCTATCTGCTTGCATGTGTTTGTCTATGCTGCATCAACACGACCATGCATTGCACTTCAATCATATATCATCCTAATGAGGTGTATTCTGCAGCCATCATAGATTCATCCAGGTGGTTTAGAGGTACTGCCGATCGGCTAAGAAGGATTTCACTCTTTGAATTACCAGAGCTAGTGTCAGATCAGAGTTCAGATTCTCTTTCAGAGGGTAGTGAGATATTATCTTTCGAATCATCAGCTGGGATAAGTATATCTAATCGATCAAGTGGGTCTGATGCAACCAGAGCAATAATTACCGAAGAAATGGGGAGAAGAATGGAAGAGTTTGAGGCCAGAATGATGGCGATGATGGGCAACCTTGCCACTACCCTAGCCCCACTTGCTGGCCAACAGGCTGCTGCTCCAATTAGGGGGCAAGGTAAATAAGAAATTATTAGAGAGGATCCCCCAGCGGTAGTTGATCCACCTGCAATTGAGCCAAGGGCACTGGTGCCTGTTGAACGTAAAGAAGGCCCTAAATCTGAGGTTGACTTATGGGAGGAAGAGCAAGAGGAATAGATGGTAACAAAGGGGAAGTCGCCCAAAATAGAGGATGCAATATGGAGAAAGATGGAGGAGAAGTTTGAGGCCATGACGAGGATGTTGACGATAGGAAGGGGAATGAAACCTGAGGATCGAGAGCTGAACGGTGATGATCTGATCCCCCAGAACTTTAAGATGCCCGATATTCCCAAGTTTTATGACATTTCTGACCCTGTGGCGCACATCAAGCAGTATTCATTGGTCATAAAGGGGACAACTCTGACTAAGAAGCAAAAGATAGAGTACTTTTGCCTGATTCTCACGGGGCTGCCATTGATCGGTACCACGAGTTGGACAAAAGGTCCAAAGAAGATTGGAACTTGTTGACCAAAGAGTTCCTAAGGCAATATGATTATAGCACTAGGATAGAGGTCACGTTGAAGGATTTAGAGCTGCTACAACAAAAGGCTGGGGAGTCTTTTCATGAGTACCTCACTCAGTGGAGGAATCGAGTTATGGAGATGAAGCGCAAACCTGACATTCCTGATCAAATCCGATTGTTCATTCGGAATGCCAGCCCCTACCTGAGAGATGGGCTAAAAATGAAAGGACTGTAGGATTGGGAGTCTTTAAAGGACATCGCTATAGAGGCAGAAGGTGAATATATGGCCAGGAGGGCAAGTAGTGAGGCTTATGCCAAGAAGGGCTACACTAATCAAGGGGAAACCAAGTCAGCAAGCTCTAGTAGTGGTAATAGAAGTGGGAAGACAGTTGAGGTGTAGACAACAGGTGTGAATCAGAGGTACTTCTCAAATTTGGGTCGACTTTTATCATGGGTGTTGAAGAGACTGGTAAAGGAAGGGAAGCTACAACCCTACCACCCAGGTCAGCCAGAACCTAAGGATAGCGGGGACATAAAGAGAATGAATATTGTGCCTTTCACGAACGTACTAAGCATATGACAGACAGATGCATGAGGCTGAGGCACCAGATTCAGGATCTGATCGATAGTAAGCAGATCACTGATCTTGAATGGAGAGAAAGCAAGAAGAGGTCCAACTACAATGCTGTGCCACCACCTGTCTTTATGATTGGGTCAAGTCTACCTGAGTGGTATGTCTTGCAGGACTTATATGGTAATGAATACGTTGCTATCACTCATCCTGAGGCAAGGGAGGAAGGGATGCCCGTGGCGGCGATAGATGGTTGGTCCACTAGTGAGAGTGGAGAAGAAGATGAAGAAGAGGAAGAAGGAGGAAAGTCTATGGATCTTGTGGGATTTAGATAGAGAAGGAAAAGTTAGGGCTGTAACAAGAAGTGGGAGAGTGGTCCCAGAAGTTGAGAGGTTGCAGGACCTAGGGGGAGCCGAAAGAGAATCTTATAGTAAAGCAATTGAAAAAAACCGCGGCTCAAATATATATTTGGGACCTTTAAAGACAGTCCCCTTCCCACAGACAAAAGTTAGTTGAGGCTTTGAGTGAATCTACCGTGCCCACCACAATTTCTCCATCCAAGTTGCTAGATCTTGTCAAAGGGGGATCAGGAGAGAAATTGGTATTTTCTGATGCAGACTTGCCAGCAAAAGGGCATAATCATAAACGACCACTATACATCAAGGCGCAAATTAATGACAAGCACACCGCTAGTGTTATGGTCGACGATGGCTCATCCATAAATGTTTGTCCTTTAGTGGCACTCCAGACTTTTAGGCTATATGAAAACATGCTGAACAAGTCTGATTTGACCATCACAGCTTACGATAATTTTTGAAGACAAGCATCGGGAACATTTAAGATCTGGTCAAGACTGGGCCTATTGAAACGGAGACAGAATTCGTGGTCTTGCCTATTCCAGCAAATTTCTCAGCTCTGCTTGGAAGGCCATGGTTCCATAAATTGAGAGGATCGTGTCATCTACCCTACACTAGATGATCAAGATACCACAGGAAGGAGAGGTGGTGACTATCAAAGTGGTGAGAGAAAATCAAGTGTCTGTCTTGAGGATTTCTAATCATATATTGGTGATAGGAGAAGAGCAGGGTTCAGTAGATTGCCCCTCTGATATGATTGAAAGCTGAAGCACTAAGCGTTGCTATAAAGAAGCATCAGATAAAGGTTAGTTCCGTTTTTCTGTCGTTGTGTTGTTTATTGACGCGACCTCAGCAAGTGTACTGAATCGGCAAGTAATATAGTGGAATATAATTAAGACCACAAGTTATCGAACCCAAGGGACTGTGTTGTGCAAGTGTTTGATAATTAATTATATGCTAAAGAATTCCCAATTATTTTGATTTGGTGATTGTTTAACGCAGAAGAATTAATAATCTAACTGATGATATTAATGTCTAAGAATATTAACGATTTAATAAAACAACAATTTGATAAAATAACTAAGAGATCTTGCTAAGGAATACCCATTCTCCCCAATAATATCATATGAATACTTGATTCAACAAATTCATATACAATCAGTGAATAATCTAGCCTATACCATAGCTTGCCTTTCGGATCCAGCTTCTCTAAAATATGCACTTACCAATCCGGATTCAGCACATAAATTAGCATTATTACAGATCTTAAGTTCTAAGTTACATAATCTTACCATTACGGATTCAGATATCAAACTCATTTATCTTCCACCATTCTAAACCTATTGAAATAAACATTCACAGATTTTAACTACCAATTCGGATTCATCAAATCAATGAAAGTTGATTAAAATTGAACAGAACATGTGTATGTATTTATGGGCTGATTGCAATCAAAGTTTATCTTGGTAGATCTCCCCTTAATTTACATTCAAACCAGCAACAACAGATAATTTCAGAGAAGATAAAACTGAATTATATTTGTATGTATTTTTGAACTAATTACCATTAAAGTTTATCTTAGTAGATCTCCCCTTAACTTGTATTCAATTCAGCAACAACAAATAAAATCAGAGAAAATACAACTGAGTATATGCATAATACAACCATACAAAATATTCACATGATTTACTGGGGATTTAAGGCATCCCTTAACAAGAATTAAAATTACTCACTCATATTTGAATTAAAAACTGAATTAAATAGAGAGAAATTGATATCACCCATTTGAATCTGAAAATGAAAATCTTACAGCAAACCAAACGATGTTCTTCAATTGAATCAGCTATTCCAACTTCCAAATTGAATTACAGAATTGAATTCTAACTTCTAAGAATTTCCAGATCTGAAATCCCAGAGTTTATTTTCTTTCACCCAAAATAAATCTCTCCCTAAAACTCTCGTCCTCTCTCTATTTAGCATTCCAGAAACCTCCCTTTCAGCTCATTTTCCCCCCAAGAATAAAAGTCAAAAGTCTATTCGGTGGCCTCCAATTCTGATTTTTCCCGGATTTGATTCACACAACAGATCTTAAAAGTTACACGGCGGTGATAGATATCCTCACCGCCGTGTAAATGTCCCAGGATATATTTGCATTTGGAAATTTTGATGTTACACGGCGGTGAGGGAATTCTTCACCGCCGTGTAAATGTCCCAGGTCTGCTGCTAATTCCTTGATTTTCGATTCACACGGCGGTGAAGAATTTTCTCACCGCCGTGTAAACACTCCAGGTCTGCTTTCTTGATTTTTCCTCATGATTCTGGCCTCCCGTCTCACACGGCGGTGATAGATATCCTCACCGCCGTGTAACACACCTAATTTTTGCCAAAAACAACATAAATCTTCATTTAGTGCACCAACTAACATCAAATGACATTTTATCAAAAATTAACACAAATAACAGCTTTTAGACTAAGAAATAATCTCTAAATTCACATCAAAACATTTATTTAATTTAAACTTATCAAAATACACCACACTTAGCTTTTGCTCGTCCTCGAGTAAAATAACTCTTCAATTCCAGCCATCTCAATTTTCAAGCAGGAAAATGGAAATTCAGAATACCAAGCAAACACTTAGTAAATTCCACTTTAGAGTAATTCTTACTCAAACAAGTTTCAAAGAAAGAAAATACAATCGAATTTCTGATGTGTGTGTGCAAAAGCCAAAACCAATGTTTTAATATTTTTCAAAACTAAAAACTTCCAGCATCAATCAATCAAGAGCAGATTAAATTAGTACATAAATGCACTTCTGGTTTCTCACTTGAAACTCTAGAAACACCATAGGCCTCTCCTTTAGTACCGGAACCCGAAGGTCATCTCCACTGAACAAATTAAAACATAAACATGATCATGAGGTCTTAAGCAGGTTGTAATGTACGGTTCAATCGGTGATGGCTAACAAGAAAAGTTTAGGAAATCAAATGAAGATTCAGCCACTCTACCAACTAACACTGCTACCCAAAAAAAAATTTTCCATCACCTGCTTCCACTTCAGCAACAATTTCCAAGACTTAGCTATTTTCCCAAATATGAAAAAAAATTTTTATCACAAGAGAAATAATACGATACAATTTCTTTTTCAGTCCCTATTATACCCCAATATTGTCTTCTAATAGAGGATACCCCACACTTAAATTTTGCTATACTCAGAAAGAATATATATATATATATATAAATATATATATATTTTTATTTTTATTATTTTTTTTTATTTTTTATTTTTTTATTTTTTATTTTTATATAAGAGAATTGAACTTAGTGGGATACTTATATCCTCTATTTTCTTACAACTTACTTGTCAAGCAATATCCCAAAATTCCTTAATTTTTTTCTTACCCTCACTTATTTAATACTAAACACCTTATTTCAACTTTCAATGTCTTCCCAACCCAATCCTAGAGTGGCCAATTCTTAAAAGGGATAGGCAAAAGCATTTAAGTTAAATGGCATATTAAGTGTGTAACAAGAAAAATTTCAGAGTACGCTTTTAGCATACCAATTCAGCTCAATGGGGCTAGCAATGGAAAATTAATTCAATAGGTGGGATAAAGTTTATTTTAAGTAGCTTCTCAAAAGAATTAATGCCTAAATCATGTCAACATTTATGCCTTAATTGTTATATCGTTTCGAAGGGCAATGAGGAAGGTTCTAGTGTTTTAAAAATTTTCTGATCAAAAGATTTCATGCTGGTTTTTCTTTACTTGTAAAAACTGGCCTAAGTGCACAATTCATGGAAATTGCAATTGTATATTTCTACTTTGAAAATTGTTAAGAAAAATAACTTTAAGACAGAATCTTACTCTCTTGCAGACTAAGTGCTCTGAATGACCTTTTCAAGATTAACAATTGAGCTGGAATAACAACTTAAAAATTTGTTAAGCTAAGCATGAGTCAAATTGATGAGCTCAAATCACAAAATAAAACTTAAACAACTAACTAAAGAAACCATTATCAAAAAGCAGAAAATATAACTTCTAAAATATAAAGGCAAAAGAAATAATAATATTAAACTTTGATAAAATTTAAACTTACTCAAAAGAAATAATAAAATTAAGCATACTAAAGTACTGCAGGGTTAGTCACATCCAAGTTACAAAAACTAGCTACCCCACACTTAAAAGCTTGTTGTCCCCAGCAAGTACGTTAGTCAAACAAAAATAATAAAAGTAGCAAAAGAAAAGATCAGAGAACTCCCAGAAAATCAGTCCTGTGAAGGTGGTGGCGGTGGAAAGCGGTCCATCATCGTTCTAAAAAAATGCTCCTGCTCCTCCCGAGCAAGGGCTATGGAGCGCTCTATCTTGGAGAAACTGAGTGACTGCGAGAGTAATTGCTGCTCCTGCACAGCTAAACGGTGCAAAATCTGATCTTGTCCAGTCTGTAGTGCCCCTAACTGAGCAGTAATATGCGCGAGATCATGAACGGCCCCAGCGGCAGCAGGCTCAGCACCAGCAGCTGCTCCCCCAGCCGCCTCTTGCTCCTCCTCAGACTCGTCGGCTTCTTCTGCTGGCAATTGCACACGACCCCTCTCTACAAGTCTCAAGTACTCGTCCCGGGTAGATAGCCTAACCTGATGCTGGAAGTGGTGATCGTCTACTATGAGTTTGAGGTTTTTGAGCATCTTAAAGTCAATCAAAGTGCTCTCACCTACTTCATCTCCCAAGGGATTGTGGCCGACTCTTTTGGCCAACACAGTCGCAATCCATCCAATAGATATTTTCTTTACTTTCTTGGGATTGCCCTGGAGGTCTTCAAACTTTTTCAACAGATAGTAGGCTCCATTTAGCCTTACCTGCTGGACCATACAGTAGAGAAATAGTGCTTCTGATTGGTTCACTGCACCTGCTGCCTCAATATGGCCATAAAATGAAAGGGAGAAAAACCTGTGTAAAATTCGCAGTGCATGATCCCTCAAATGATGGGCTTTGGACTGCCCAGTCACATATCTGGTGGCGGTGATGGGGTCTCTGATTGCTACCCATATGGTTTGCTTGTCCAAATCATTTATATAACGAGCGCCATCGACTGGAAATCCAAGTGCCTCCGCAAAATCATAAAAGGGCATAGTATACTTCGTCTGATTCAGCCAAAAAATTACCTCCCCAATATCTTCTCCGTCATCTGTATCAATCCTGCATGTGACTGTTGCAAGGAAATCTCGAGTCAAGTGTGGATATACTTTCTCCTTCTTTGTAAAAAAATCTGTCCATCCGATCCTAGCAATCAATCCCTCAATTTCATCTCGAATTCCCACGTTCCCTAAAGAAGTGAAGTCCAGAAAAGTGGAAGGAACATAGGTTGCAGCAGTGAAGTCCTTGTATGCTTGACGGCATCGAGTAGGTACCCAAGAAGGTACCAAATCGCTTCTTCCTTGAGAAGATGATGCTTGACTGGTTCTGGATCGTTTAGGGGCCACTGCATGAATCAATAAAGCACTCAAATTAGTCACTGCACAATAATTAAATATACTCAATTCAACAAGATGTCAAGTAATGTATTTCACTAACAACCAGTATCAGAATTACGAAAAATCACAATCTGCATGTCTCATGGATTTAATTGTTTAAGTGCTTGAAAATCTTAATTTTCATAATAAGATTGTATCCCCAATTGCATCTTTTCCAATTGAACTTCACAATATATCAAGAGTTAAAAACATGTTCAAGAGCAATAGATGGAAGCCAACAGAATTGCAAAAATAAAAGAACAAATTCTGGAACCAAGAAAACAGAAAATCGAAAATGCGTTCTCACTCAGACATTATATCAAACACTTGGTGGGCAGAAAATTTGAAAAATCCAATATACTCAATTCTGTAATTCCTAACCCCAACATTAAGCACAGGGTATCAAGAACCCACAATCACACAATGAAAACACAAAAACACATGATTTCAGCAAACAAGGAAATGAAATTCGTTCATTCAAGCATTTTATCAAACACTTGGTAGGCATGAATTTTGTTGCACACAATCATGCAAAATTGATGAAATTCCATCCCCCATTTTCTTAATCAGCAACGAAATCGTAGACAAAACACACCGAATTAACTAATCCACGCTTTAATTCCAGAAAGAAGGAGCAAGATAGAAAATTAAAAGAAGAAAACCTAAAAACTAATAAGAACAGAAAAGAAACGAAAAAAAAATAATAAAATAGAAGATAAAGGATAAAACTTACTTGAATTTGATGCTAATTAGGCCGAATTTATGCTTGATGGACAAATTAACCCACGAAAATGGAAGACAACGAATTGATGGAGGAAAATAAAAGAAAAAGAAAGAGGGAGGGCGAGAGAGATAGGCGAGAGGGAAGATGGGGATTTGATTTTGTGTTTTAAAAATTAAAGTTTAACTGGCAGTTAACACTTAAAAACCGAAATTTTTACCTTACACGACGGTGAGAGATTGCCTCACCGCCGTGTAAATCGTGACTGGGCACATATTTTTCAAAAATAAGAATTTCACACGGCGGTGAGGGATTTCTTAACCGCCGTGTAAAATCTCCACTGGACATCAATTTTTCAAAAATTAAATTGTCACACGGCGGTGAGGGATTTCTTCACCGCCGTGTAACACGAAATTTTCTGCCAAAAATTTTAAAATTGCACAAGTTTCTCCCCATCTTTCTTTCCACACATTCTTCACCCTTCCTCATCACAAATTCAACATGAAATGACAATGACATTTATTGATGCAAATGATTAAAAATACACACATTGAAAACAAAAATAGCAAGGTTTAGGAATTTATTTAGTTCTGATTTTTAAGTCTCAGCTAGACTTTCACGTACCTCATTCTTCGTCCAATAAAATAGCCACTGCTGCACCTTCAGCGTGGTTTTCAAAATAAGGTTTTAGACGATGACCATTTACCTTAAATTCCGTACTTCCAGATTGCTTTCTGATGGTAATAGCTCCGAAGTCGGTCACACTTACCACTTCAAATGGTCCCGTCCACCGCGACTTCAAATTTCCAGGAAACAACCTTAATCGACTATTGTACAATAGGACTTTCATACCTGGAGTGAATTCCTTTCTGATCAGTTTCTTGTCGTGCCATCTCTTCGTATTTTCCTTATACTTCTCCGCTTGTTGATACGACCAAAAGCGTATTTCTTCCAATTCATTCATCTGGAGAAGTCTCTTCTCACCTGCACTCTTAACATCAAAATTAAGAAATTTGGTTGCCCAATAAGCTTTGTGTTCAAGTTCGACAGGGAGATGGCATGACTTACCATAGACTAACTTAAACGGGGATAACCCTATAGGCGTTTTGAATGCGGTTCTATAGGCCCATAAAGCTTCATCCAGCCTCAAATACCAATCCTTCCTAGATGAATTTACAGTCTTTTCTAGGATTGTTTTGAGTTCTCTATTAGAAACCTCAACCTGTCCATTTGCTTGAGCATGATATGGGGTGGTAATTTTGTGCCTCACACCAAATTTTCTTAATAGGGCAGTAAATTGATGATTAACAAAGTGTCTGCCCCCATCACTAATTATGGCCTTTGGCGTGCCAAACCTAGTGAAAATGTTCCTCCTAAGGAATTCTAGTACAATTTTGGCATCGCATGTCTTAGTAGCTATGGCTTCTACCCACTTACTCACATAATCCACAGCTACTAATATATACTCAAAACCAAAGGATATTGGAAAAGGCCCCATGAAATCTATCCCCCACACATCAAATAATTCCACTTCAAGCATATTGGTTAGCTGCATTTCATCTTTCTTAGAAATATTTCCTACCCGCTGACATCTATCACATGTTTTCACAAAACTTTGAACATCTTTAAACATGGCAGGCCAATAAAAACCAGAAGATAAAATTTTTGCTACCGTTCGATTTGGCCCATGATGGCCACCAGCTTCCCCACTATGACAAGCCTTAATGATTTCTCCTTTTTCTTCATCTGAAATGCACCTTCTCATTACTTGATCGGCACACAAGCGGAATAAGTACGGGTCATCCCAAATGTAATGTTTGGTATCAGCACGCAGCTTCTTCCTTTGTTGCCATGTAAAGTCTTTTGGCATAAAGCCTCCTGCAAGAAAGTTGGCTATATTAGCGAACCAAGGGACAGAAATTTCACATGCAATTAAAGCACAGATATGTTCATCAGGAAACAAATCCAAAATTTCCCCTTCTTCAATGTGTTCACTCTCCAATCTCGATAAATGATCTGCTACAAAATTTTCCGCTCCCTTCTTGTCCTTGATTTGCAAATCAAACTCTTGCAATAACAGCACCCATCTAATCAGCCTTGGCTTGGATTCCTTTTTGGCAAACAAATGCCTCAAAGCTGCATGGTCTGACCACACCACGATTTTTGCTCCCAGCAAGTATGGTCTGAACTTCTCAAAAGCATACACAATTGCTAGAAGTTCTTTCTCAGTGGTTGTGTAGTTGACCTGTGCTCCTGTCAAAGTATGACTGGCATAATAGACTGCACAAAATACTTTATCTCGCCTCTGTCCAAGCACTGCCCCAACTGCAAAATCACTAGCATCACACATTAATTCAAACGGCAAATTCCAATCCGGAGATATAATTACCGGAGCTGAAATTAGCCTTTGCTTCAAAGTTTCAAAAGCTAGCATACATTCACTGTCAAAATTAAAAGGAGCATCTTTCATAAGCAAATTTGACAAGGGTTTAGCAATTTTCGAAAAATCTTTGATAAAACGACGATAAAACCCTGCATGCCCTAAGAAACTCCTAATACCCTTTACACTAGTTGGGGGTGGCAACTTCTCTATCACCTCTACCTTGGCCTTATCGACCTCTATCCCATTTTCAGAAATTTTGTGTCCAAGTACAATGCCTTCTTTCACCATAAAGTGGCATTTTTCCCAATTTAGTACTAAGTTGGTTTTTTCACACCTCCCTAGCACTACATCAAGATGCTCTAAACAATTTTTAAAGTCAGCCCCATAAATGGTGAAATCATCCATAAAAACCTCCATAAATTTTTCTATGAAATCATGAAAGATAGCCATCATACACCGCTGAAACGTAGCCGGTGCATTACATAATCCGAAAGGCATTCTCCTATAGGCGAATGTGCCATAAGGGCAAGTAAAAGTTGTTTTCTCTTGGTCTTCAGGGGCTATAGGGATTTGTAAATATCCCGAGTACCCATCTAAAAAACAGTAAAACTTATTACCTGCTAACCTTTCTAACATTTGGTCAATAAATAGTAAGGGAAAATGGTCTTTTCTTGTGGCATTGTTTAACCTTCTGAAATCAATACAAACTCTCCACCCCGTAACAGTACGAGTCGGGATCAATTCATTCAGCTCATTTTTAACCACAGTCATCCCCCCCCTTCTTAGGCACGCACTGTACTGGACTAACCCACTTACTGTCCGAAATAGGATAGATAATACCTGAGTCAAGGAGTTTCAATACCTCCTTCTTTACCACTTCTTGCATTGTCGGATTAAGTCTTCTTTGAGGTTGAGCAACCGGCTTACATTCTTCTTCCATCGGAATTCGGTGTGTGCAGTAACTTGGGTCAATCCCCTTCAAATCTGAAGTTTCCCATCCAATGGCTCCTTTGTGCTTTTTCAGCACCTCAAGCAGCATTTTCTCCTCGATATCTGTCAGCAAAGAAGAAATAATCACTGGCTTTTTTTATCTTCTAAAAATACATATTTTAAATGAGAAGGAAGGGGTTTAAGTTCAGAATGTGTATGCCCCTTTCCCAGGTTCAGTCCTTCTTCCTGTGTGTTTTCTTCTCCACTTTCTTGCTCCACAGCTGCAATCACTTCCTCATCTTTAAATTTTTTATTCTCCAAAGAATGCAGTAAATCCTCATTCATCGGATCAGCTTCTAACATTTCCTCTTGCATTTCTTCTACACACTTGTCGATTGTATCCATAAAGTAAGCAGATTCTTCTATATCATCTGATGGATACCTTTGAGCTTTGTTCATATCAACAACTAATTTTTCATCATTGAATCTCAGAGTAACGGTTTGCCCATGCACATCAATCAAAGCTTTCGCTGTGTTTAAAAATGGTCTCCCCACAATAAGTGGTACTTTCCTATCCTCTTCCATTTCCATCACCACAAAGTCTACTGGAAAAATAAACTTCCCCACTTTCACCAACAGGTCCTCTATCACTCCCTTGGGTCGCCTTACCGACCTATCCGCAAGTTGGAGTCTCATTCCCGTCTCCTTAAGATCACCAAGATTCAGCTTCCTGCAAATAGAATAAGGCATTAGATTTATGCTTGCACCTAAATCACACAAAGCATTACCATAAAAATTTTTACTAATAGCACAAGGTACAGTGAAGCTACCTGGATCTTCCAATTTCTCAGGGATCTTGTTCATGATTATAGCACTGCAATTTTCTGTTAGTTGAACAGTTCCATGCCCTTCTAATTTCTTTTTATTAGAACATAGTTCTTTCATAAATTTAGCATAGTTGGGCATATGAGCTAAAGCTTCAGCAAATGGTAAATTAATGTGTAATTTCTTAAACATTTCTATAAACCTAGCTTTTTGCTCATTTTTCTTTTCTTGTCTAGCAACAGCAGAAAATGGCAGTCTATTTATGTCGAGATCCTCTACTCTTGGATTCACTATACTTTTACCTTTATCCTTTTTAGGAGCATTTTCATTCATTTCTAAATTAGAGTTAGAATTACTTACAGCCCGTGTTGGCTCCTCCTTTTCTGATGAAGAAATTTTACCTTGATCTTCTCTTTGTGCCACGTCCTTTCCACTTCGCAGTGTAATTGCTTTTGCTTCCTCTTTTGGATTTCGATCCACGGTTGAAGGAAATGTTCCTGGTTGCCTTTGGGACACAGAATTTGCAAGCTGACCCAATTGAGTTTCCAGATTTCTCATAGAAGCATCTTGGTTTCGGTTCCACTGCTCTTGAGATTTCCACCTAGCCTCTTGATTTGTCATGAATTGCTGCTGACTGTTTATGAAGCTAGCCACCATATCCTCAAGGTTTGGCTTTTTCTCTTGCATAGGTGGTCTAGGTTGGTATTCCGGTGGATGGTATGTTTGAGCTTGTGGTTGATTGAAGTTTTGTCCATGGTTGTGATGGGGTGGATATGGCATTTGGTATTGGTTGGCTGGTTGGGGTTGGTATGAATGTCCTTGATTGTGCTGAGTACTTTGGTTGAAAGGTGGTCTTGTTGGTGGTTGTGAGGATGAGGCATTCTGATTTCCATCTTTCCAAGAAAAATTCGGGTGATTTCTCCAGCCCGGGTTGTATGAGTTACTATAAGGGTCACTCCTTCGATAATCCCCTACAGCATTAACATTTCCCATTGCTGCACTCTCTTGAGCATATTGCCCACTTTCATACCACTCATCTTCTTGAGAAACAGAGGCTACATTTTTCACTCTTAAGTTTTTCATCTCGTTCTGCATTGACTCCACCTGTGCCCTCAGCATTGACACTTCATCTACACTATGTATTCCTTGTCTTCTTGGGACTGATCTAGGATTAGCCCACTGAGCGTCATTTGATGCCATTTCATCCAGCAGCTGGAATGCTTCTTCTGGTATTCTATTCATAAAAGAACCTCCTGATGATGCATCCAACAAAGATTTTGTTTGTGGTGAAATACCAGAATAAAATTGTTGCATCAGATGGTAGATTGGTATTTCATGATGCGGACAGCTTCTTAACAATCTTCTGAATCTTTCCCAAGCCTCATAAAAAGGCTCATCACTCAATTGGCTAAATTGAAAAATGTTGTTGCGAATATTTGCTGTTTTTTTAGGTGGGAAAAATCTCATCAGAAACCTTTCTTGCAATTGATCCCACGATGTAATTGACTGTCTTGGTAGCATTTGCAACCACTCCCTTGCCTTTCCAATCAATGTGAAAGGAAATAATTTCAGTCTTATAGCATCAGGTGTTACTCCTGGAATCTGCACTGTGTCACTAATCTCCAAAAATAAATCCAGGTGTTGTGCAAGATCTTCCACTTCTGTTCCAGAAAATTGATTTCTTTGCACCATGTTGATAGTTGCTGGTTTCAGTTCAAATTGTACTCCTCTTGGTAGTACAATTGTCCTATGGTCTTCAGTCCATCTTGGCACAGCATAGTCCCTTATCGTTCGCTGCCTAGGGACTTCTCCTCCATAATTTCTTGGTACCGCTTCTTGTGCCCTTGGCACGTGTTCGTTCTCGGGAGGAATTTCATCAATAGGGAGAGGATCATTCTCCATGTTGTTATCTCTGTTGGCTCTCCTGTGTTGACGCAAAGTCCTCTCGATTTCAGGGTCGTAGGGTGCTAATGATCCTTGTCTAACTCTGCTCATACACCTCAACTACCTGAAAAGAATAAAAATAATAAAATCAGAAAAATGAAAACACATACAAATCAAAATCAAAACTTACTGACAACGTTGTTCCCCGGCAATGGCGCCAAAAACTTGACGCGACCTCAGCAAGTGTACTGAATCGGCAAGTAATATAGTGGAATATAATTAAGACCACAAGTTATCGAACCCAAGGGACTGTGTTGTGCAAGTGTTTGATAATTAATTATATGCTAAAGAATTCCCAATTATTTTGATTTGGTGATTGTTTAACGCAGAAGAATTAATAATCTAACTGATGATATTAATGTCTAAGAATATTAACGATTTAATAAAACAACAATTTGATAAAATAACTAAGAGATCTTGCTAAGGAATACCCATTCTCCCCAATAATATCATATGAATACTTGATTCAACAAATTCATATACAATCAGTGAATAATCTAGCCTATACCATAGCTTGCCTTTCGGATCCAGCTTCTCTAAAATATGCACTTACCAATCCGGATTCAGCACATAAATTAGCATTATTACAGATCTTAAGTTCTAAGTTACATAATCTTACCATTACGGATTCAGATATCAAACTCATTTATCTTCCACCATTCTAAACCTATTGAAATAAACATTCACAGATTTTAACTACCAATTCGGATTCATCAAATCAATGAAAGTTGATTAAAATTGAACAGAACATGTGTATGTATTTATGGGCTGATTGCAATCAATGTTTATCTTGGTAGATCTCCCCTTAATTTACATTCAAACCAGCAACAACAGATAATTTCAGAGAAGATAAAACTGAATTATATTTGTATGTATTTTTGAACTAATTACCATTAAAGTTTATCTTGGTAGATCTCCCCTTAACTTGTATTCAATTCAGCAACAACAAATAAAATCAGAGAAAATACAACTGAGTATATGCATAATACAACCATACAAAATATTCACATGATTTACTGGGGATTTAAGGCATCCCTTAACAAGAATTAAAATTACTCACTCATATTTGAATTAAAAACTGAATTAAATAGAGAGAAATTGATATCACCCATTTGAATCTGAAAATGAAAATCTTACAGCAAACCAAACGATGTTCTTCAATTGAATCAGCTATTCCAACTTCCAAATTGAATTACAGAATTGAATTCTAACTTCTAAGAATTTCCAGATCTGAAATCCCAGAGTTTATTTTCTTTCACCCAAAATAAATCTCTCCCTAAAACTCTCGTCGTCTCTCTATTTAGCATTCCAGAAACCTCCCTTTCAGCTCGTTTTCCCCCCAAGAATAAAAGTCAAAAGTCTATTCGGTGGCCTCCAATTCTGATTTTTCCCGGATTTGATTCACACAACAGATCTTAAAAGTTACACGGCGGTGATAGATATCCTCACCGCCGTGTAAATGTCCCAGGATATATTTGCATTTGGAAATTTTGATGTTACACGGCGGTGAGGGAATTCTTCACCGCCGTGTAAATGTCCCAGGTCTGCTGCTAATTCCTTGATTTTCGATTCACACGGCGGTGAAGAATTTTCTCACCGCCGTGTAAACACTCCAGGTCTGCTTTCTTGATTTTTCCTCATGATTCTAGCCTCCCGTCTCACACGGCGGTGATAGATATCCTCACCGCCGTGTAACACACCTAATTTTTGCCAAAAATAACATAAATCTTCATTTAGTGCACCAACTAACATCAAATGACATTTTATCAAAAATTAACACAAATAACAGCTTTTAGACTAAGAAATAATCTCTAAATTCACATCAAAACATTTATTTAATTTAAACTTATCATTTATTCTTGATGAATGTTGTTCTTATTCTAAATCTTCGCCCATTCTGTTACAGGGGTCAATATTGGGCGGGGATGTCATTGCTAAAATGAACAAGCTGATTATGGCCTGGAATAGGGAGATGCATAGTGTTGCCGGGCATCGCTTCCGAGCCAACCAAGCAGAGGCCAAACTGAAGGACTGTGAGAAGAGGGCACAAGAGGCTAAGGTCAAAGTGGCTAATGCATTGAATAAGGTCGCCGAGGCCGAAGAAAGAGCGGCTACTTATGAGAAGAGAGGGGCTGATACGGAGGCCGAGCTGAATACACTTAAATCTGAGCTCGAGGAGGTTAAGGCGAAGAAGACAAACTTGGAGGATAAATATTCTGTACTGGAGTATAAGTCATTGGAATTGTCAGTCGACAAGTGCCTGGCTTACAGTCAAAAGCTTTCCGAAGCTGTCAAAGGGCGTATCCAGACATGGACTGGTCTTGGTTGGATGATGTCTATCCAGATGAGTAGATAGGGATTTATTTTTCTTTGCTTTTGTCCCTGTACGGTTTTTTCTATTAATGAAATCAAAAAATTTATTCGATATCTGAATGTGTTGAATTATTATCGTAAAGAACCATATTGCCCAAGCACCTGGATTGGATCATGACCAACAAGCCATTTGTTCATCCGAATGATAAAATAAGCTAAATGGAGATCATACCCGAGCTAAATAATAAATAATAAAATAAATACTCTGGTGGCGATATTGCCGAGTGAGCGACATTAAACTATAGCCGAGCTTAGAATGAAGAGTGATGCCCTTTATGGCGAAATAGCCAGGTTTGAGCGCCAATAATGCATTTAATAAAAACACTGCTGATTGCATAAATATGACTCTTTATTGACAGTTTATCTAGTACAATTGCTTTAATGGCGATACAGCCGAGCTAAGCGAAATACTATACTAGCTAAATATGCTCGTATGACGATATAGCCGAGTGAGTGATATTAAGTGTAAACCGAACTGTTCGTGGACAGTGGTGCTTGTTATGGATAACGTGGCCGATTTCTGGATGAATGGCTATTGATAATAGAGCTTCAAGTTGGAGATGTTCCAGGAGTGAGGAAATATTTTTCTAGAGAAATCCTTCAGTTTGTAAGCTTCACCTTTGACTTCATGTATTAAATAACCCTAAATATTTGATACTTTATACTTAATTTAGAAATAGCATGATTTTATGTTGGGATTAAGAAGATGTAAATGAGAGAAGCAGTAGTTAATTATTAATCAATGTTTAACTTGTAGGTGACTTAAGAAGGGATGATAGGGATAATATTAGTAACTCACTGGTTTGTGCCTTACAACTGTACGGAGCAAGATGAAGATGCTGCACAACGAGCTCTTGATTTTATGTTTGGATGGTGTGTATGTATGTCTACATTTGAGGCAGGAGCTCGGACAAGCTAGCATAATTTTACAATTTCTGATGTTAAAAATAGCAACGGAAGAGAAATTTCGTTGCTATTTTTAGCAATGGAAGAGAAATTCCGTTGCTATTTTTAGAAACGGAAAAATCAATTCTGTTGGTACTGTTGACCAATTTATTGGAATATATATTGGTTAGATTTAGCAACGAAATTTAAATTTCGTTGCTAAATTTAGTAACGAAAAGCAGTTTCGGTTGCTACAAAATATCCACCGTAAAAATTGCAACCGAATTTTTCGTTACTATTTTCGATTGCTAATTTTGATTATCAACGGAAATTCAACAAATTCGGTTACTAATTTCCATTGCTATTTGATAATTTTTTTGTAGTGAAATGACAAAGGGTATGTAAATGAAATCAAAGATTAGTTATCGTCCAACTTTGAGATAAAAGATATGGGTCTAGCATATTACATTCTTGAAGTTAAGATTTCAAGAGATCGTTAGAGAAGGTTGTCTTTTTCTTAAGAGAAATATATCAACAAAGTTTTTGAACGATTTAATATGCAAAGTTGTAGACCCATACATAACTCCATTGCCAAGAATCAGTTTCTTAGCAAAGATATGTGTCTTAAGATGCCAGGAGAAATGGAACGTATAAGGAGCATTTCATATGCCAGTATCTCAGGTAGTCTTATGTATGCTATGTTGTGTACAAAACCTGATATATGCTATGCTATGGGCATGGTAAGTAGATATCAATCTAATCCAGGTGAAGCACATTGGAAAGCAGTTAAGAGGATACTTAGATAACTCAAAGGTACAGCTAATTTTTCTCTCTATTATCAAGAAAATGATTTGTATTGAGAGAATACAAAAACGTTGATTAGGCAAGAGATGTGGATGAGAGGAAATCCACGTTAGGTTTCATATTATTGCTTGGCAAAAGTGCCATCTCATAGAGTAGCAAAAAGAGTAAACCTGTGTAGCCCTGTCAACAATGGAAGCTGAATTTGTCACTTCCTCAACTATAGTACAAGAGATAATTTGGCTAAAATGGTTTGTGAGCCATTTAAGAGTAACTGCCTTAGTGGTACCAGTGACAGTCAGTCATTAATAGTTTATAGTAGAGCTAAGCATATCGACATTAAGTATCAATATACGAGAGATATTGTTGCACGAGGAGAAGAGAACTTACAGTATGTTTCTATGTTTGCAGATCCATTGAGTAAACCTGTAACGAGAGATGTGTTTTGAGAGACATATTAGATCTCGAGTTTTGTGTAGAATTTAATTAGTACTGTTATATTGTATATAATCCCTTAACGTTATTATTTGTGAATAATAACCAAAATTCATTATTGGCAATACATGAGTGTGAATGCTTATGTGTAAACATTTATTGTTATTTGTATTAGATTGAGCATGTCGGACAGAAAAGTAGCCCACTCACAAGGGTGTTTACCTTAATTTTATTAATGAGTTGGCAAAAATTAAGATGAGGTGCATTTTGAACATATGAAATTGCTCGAAAACCTGTTCAAAATAAAAGTACCGTCTTGCAGAAATTACAAGATTTGTCTTGTTAAGTTGCGAATAAGGATTGAATGTAATCCTATGGTGAGTTAAATGTAACTACTATGTTCTATCTAAAAGCTAGAAGTAGTCCTTAAGTAAGTGGACTAAAGTTGGATGCTTCGATGCATCGCAACCTTATGCTTTTGTATGGTATTTTTGTGAGACATGCGCTCTTTTAAGGGAAGAAATGAACACCATAACACATGTTTTATACCATGTGCGCTTATGTGACCGAGGGATAAAAAGTTAATATTATTGATCTCAACTTTCACTATTGTGAGACCCTACCATATTTCGACCCTTAGATTAACTTATCCCTAAAGTATGGTTCAGTGTGACTAGCTTAGTTAGTCTCCAATAGGCCATGGGTTTATAGTACGGCGGGCTATGCACGGGGCTTTTCGCCACCAGGCCGTTGTTCAGAGTGGCAAAAACTGAATTGTTTCGGCGGAAATTCTGCAACCGAGCCATATATTGTAGGCCACCACCAGCTTCTTGCTCATGCTGCTGTTGTAAAGTTGTATAGGGAAAACTACAAGGTAAATCCTAAATATTCCATACTCTATTCTTAATTTAGATATAGAATGATTTTATGTTGGGATTAAGAAGATGTAAATGAGAGAAGCAGTAAAAATTATGAATCAATGTTTAACTTGTAGGCGACTCAAGAAGGGATAATAGGGATAACATTAGTAACTCACTGGTTTGTGCCTTACAACTGTACGGAGCAAGATGAAGATGCTGTACAACGAGCTCTTGATTTTATGTTTGGATGGTATGTATGTATGTATGTCTACATAAATTACTCATCTTACTTGAATGCATTAAAGCATAATTAATTTGTTTTATTCCAGGTTTATGGATCCAGTGACATTCGGTGACTATCCAGAATCAATGAAGTCTTTAGTTGGCAACAGATTGCCCAAATTTTCATAGGAGGAATCCAAAATGCTAAATCAGTCGATTGATTTTCTTGGATTGAACTATTATACAGGAAATTATGCAGCTAATAATGAAACCGATCATCTTTATCTTAGCATCCTCACTGATTCTCGAGCTGTTACTCTCAGTAATTAAGCATGAATTCTATAATTTCCAAATCTATGTATAATTTACATGTTTTAATGTTAACAATTAATCTATGATTTTTGTTGTGTATGCAGCTGAGCGTAATGGAATTCCTATTGGTCCTCCAGTACGTATTAACTGAATAAATCTTACCTCATTTTCAAAAGATAATTAAATCTAATAAAATATATATATATATATATATATATATATATATATATATATATATATATATTTACTTTTTAATGATAACACTTGCAGCAAGGATCAGCTCATCTCTTCCTTTTTCCAACCGGATTTAGAGAGCTTCTACTCTATATCAAAGACAAATATAATAATCCGCTTATTCACGTCACTGAAAATGGTAAACTCAATTCTACTCATTTCGTTAGCTACTTCCATAAGGAAAATACATAAGATATAATATATATTAAGTTTGCTAAATGAGAATCTATATAACTTGAAGTTTGTGTATAAATTAGCTAAATGAGAATCTATATAACTTGAAGTTTGTATATAAATTAGTCTATCTTATCATGAGCAGTCAATTTCATATTATAAATTTTTATAAATCTAATCTATTGTTAAAGTAAATTAATAAATAATGTTATCTTTCAACTAATCATCAGGTGTTTCTGAGATTAATAATACCACACTACTTCTAGATGAGCAACTGGCGGACACTGCGAGAATTGAAAGCTACTATTGCCATTTTTATTATCTTAAAAAGGCAATAGAGTAAGTTATATTTTGTGTATTTGATTCATAAGCAAAAGAAAGACCAATAATTAATTTAACTTATTTTATTTTCCTAAATTGGAAAGGGCTGGTGTCAATGTGAAGGGATTCTATTGTTGGTCGTTATTGGATAACTTTGAATGGAGACTAGGCTATACTGTGCGTTTCGGCTTCTACTACATCGATTATGACAATGGATTAAAAAGGATTCCCAAACAATCAGCATATTGGTTCAAGCAATTTCTAAAGCCGAATGGTAGTTTGCTCTTAAAGATAGATTATAATCCTCAAATTCAAAGTTTCTAATTTCATTGTGGCTTGTAGTTATCTGTCTTGAATGTGTCTTTTTAGTACTCCTAGATGGTTATGTGTGATTGTGGTTTAATAAAATAGGAGTCTAAAGTGTCATGTCGAGTGCTATATCTATGTGAGTATAGTAGTAATTTAATATGTGTCTTTGTGGTACTCCTAAATGGTCATGTAGTATTGAATAAACTAGGGTTATATTTGGTAAGTTGTAATGGAGTGTAATGTAATGAGAAACGTAATGAATTAAAAAATGTAATATAATTATAATTACATTACTATGTTTGGTTGTATTGGTAATGTAATGTAAATATTAATACATTCCTATATTTGGTTATATTATATATATGTATTGAAATATAATTATATTTATAATTATAAACTAATTTTTTATATAATTATTTTATATATTTATTATATTATGATCTCATATAAAAATACAATTATACTAAATTGTAACATTGTTTTTCCCCTCTATATATATATTTCATAAAAAAAATATTACTCCAATGCAATAGTACTTATTAATATACAGTGTTGGATTTAAAATTAAATCACAATTTAAAACAATATGAATAGATTTTAATTTAGTTAAATTGATATAAAAATTAAAATAATAATATTGAATTTAAATTTCAGTATAATTCTTTATTTGAAAAAAAAATAGAAATTAAGCTGAGTAGGGAGAAAATCAAAATTTAAAGAAAAATATTTGAATGAGATAGTTAAGAGTTCACAATCCAAAAAATTAAATCACATGTAATGAAAAATACAATACAATTTTAAGGGATTAAAAAATACACCAATGAATGCATTCAACATTACTAATGTATTTACCATTATAATACAATATAAAAATTTTACATTAACAAACATAGGATTAATTACTAAACTGATTACATTACAATGCAATATTTCCTACCAAACATGGCCTAGGAGTCCAAGTGTGTACTTTGTAAGAATATGGAGTTTATCCATAATATTATAAGTATTCTAATTAATTTTATATTTTTCTTCCATTCTCTTTATGTGTTGTAACATTTATTCCTTTAATCATGTTATTTTCTCCTTTCATTATAACAAAATTATTATCTAATTAATTAAACTAGTTGAATTTAAATTTTCCATCAAAGTGTTATCAAAATTAGATAGATTTTAAGGGAAATTGATAATTATATGTAATTGTATCATATTCTATCTAGGATCTTTCACATGCTTATGTATCCTAGATATGAATTCTCATGTAATTATTAGGACTAATAATATATTTGCGCCAAGCTGGTGTCAAAATTTCTATAAAACAGCACTTCTAAGAAAAAAAAATAAAAGATTGAAGAAATTAGAATTATTAAACTTATGACATTAATTCATGTAGTGATATCTGGTATATCTATCCAATATTTTATTTTCTAGCAAGTACTTGCAAGTTTGAATTTTTTTTTTTTTTGATAAGCTGATGTTATTATTGAAGAAATTCAAAACAGCAAAATTACAAAAATGCAGGAAATGGCTGCCAGCCCGGTGTGAACAAAGAAAGAAACAAGAACAACCTGGGCCCAGCCAAAAAAGACATAGAAACCAACAGAGATACCAACAGAGATACCCAGACATAGAAACCATATATAATCATCTAATAATTATCAATTAAATTCATACTAATTTTAATTTATCATTTTTCCTTTAGTGATAAATTACTATAGATATTTAAAATAATATTAAATAATTGGTCATAAATATTATAAATATTATTATAATTTAACATGCCAACAATATATTAATGTTTAAAACCCTTTTATAAATGAAAAAATATCAAAATATTTAGTTAGTGCATAACCACTAACAGGAACATCTTATGGTGTTCATTGTCTACAAAAACTGCACCAATTTCTCCAAAGTCATTTGGAACTTCAAATTCTGTTTCATATTTTAAGTCCTTCTTATCGTTTTTTCCTGTCGTAGGCTTCTGCAATGTTAATGTTATAATACAACTGAAAACACTTGCACAAGTGCTTCCCTAAGTTAAATAACAACAAAAAAGTTGCAATCAGATCACTTTGATATATAATTATGTTTCCAATTCCTACGTCTTCCAGGTCCTTCTCTCATTTTCAAATTAATGAAGCTGAATTAATCTGTGCCTTTTTTTTTCCCAAATAAATCAAACAAGAAAGTGGTTCAGTTTTGCTGTCAATTTACTCGTCAAAAGCTCTTCACTTTTTTTTTTTTTTTTTCAGAGATATCTCAATGTAAATAATCAGGAAATAGTTTACAAAAATTCAACGAAGTTCACAGTGCTTCTCTTCTTGATTGCCCATGAAATTTTACTAACTTCTCTGCAATAATATGATGATCAGATATAAAATGAGGCTGAATTAAGAGCTGTTGACAATGCTCTATCATTTTCCCTTGATTTTCTTTTGAAGAATAATTCGGCTGTTATTTTTGAATTGGACTCTAGCACTGTGGTTTCTTGGCTGTCTAATCCTAATAAGGCTAGACCTTGGAAATTCGCTGCTATCTGTAATAGTATTGAGAATAATTTATCTCAGCTATATAAGGTTGTGGGAACTAAGTCTATGATTCTGAAGGTGGGGTTCTATTGGTTCAAGCTACCCAAATATGCTAATTTGGCTGATCTGTTACTCTTGTTGCCCGCTGGGCAGTTTATCCTCTTGTACTCATCTCTTCTTATTGTATTTCATTGGCTTATCAAAAAAAAAAAAACTATATGAGTGTGGCTTTAAAAGCTCATAAGGAACAACTCCAGCTCCATTTCTGTTCATGAATTTCGGATTAGCATTTCTCTCGTCAATTATTCCTTCAAGTTCTTTGAGCCTTCCATTGAATTTCTCAAAAGCTGATTTTATGACAGGATCTTGATCAGCCCAAGATGGCTCTATTTCCTTACCAAGATACTCTTCATCAGCAGAATGAGTGGACAGAACATCTAATATAACCACAACTTTTGTTGCCTGAATCTGTGAAGGTAATGTTGTCAAAGACACCGCTTCAGGTTTTTCTGCAAGGAATTCAAAATCTCTATCTGTTGGATCTTTAATTGGCATCTTCAATCTTGCAGTTGTGGGTCTATTTGGGAAATATCCTCCATAAATATATTGCCCAAAGTTCAGTGACCTGAAGCTACCCATACAATTGTTGTGATCATTTCAATCAAGTTCTGAGTTGTTCTCAATTCAGGCCACCATGGCTCGTCCTTTTTATCACCGTGGCCAACCTTGCGAACTTCTGTCCAAAATGCCTGCAACTCTTCATCGGACAGCACCAGACTTGAATTTGGATAGTAGTGATTTACATATTCGTCACCCAAGCTTTAATGGCATCCCATAAAATTAGTCCATCATTAGCAAATGGGTAATCTTCAATTGTTATGTTAGTTCTAGACCATGTGGAGCAGAGGCATTTCAAAAACGAAATCAGTAAGTAGTTACGCTTTGATTTACTTGAACATAATTAAGAGTATAAGTTATCGGCTAATTAGATCCTTGGGCAATGGTTGGTAATAAAATCTCCAGAGTTTATCATAGATAACAACACTCAGTTTAGAGTCCATTTCAGTAAGGAAACATGATTCAACAATTCCTCCTCCGTTTGATTAAAGTTCGTCGAGCCGACGCATTGATCTCCATTGCATATCAAAAATGAGGGTCAAGAGTCTGTAAATTGGATGCATAGCACCGAGCTGGAGATTGGCTGCAATTATGTATGGTTCTGTGCAAGCATGTGTTCCCAACCTTAAAATTAAAATAAAAAATAAATAGTAAAACCTTTTTGAAAAAGTGGTCTGAGAGCTAGAAAATTCTTACTCAGACCTTCGTGCAAGTTACAAAAATGATTATTAGGCATATATGTTTTTTATTTTTTATTTTTTGTATTTTTATAACTTAAGTGTCAACGTGCTATTAGCTTATAGTGCAATGCACCGGATTTATTTAGGGAAGAAATTTGTCCTCCGATATTAACCGCGACGAAAATTTTCATCGCTAATTTCATAAAGTCAGTAGCTAATCACATTTACCGACAAAACAACTAACCGTCGTTAATCCGGCCGTCACAAAAAATTTTGCGAATAAAACATAAAACAGTCGCTAAAAATAGCGACAGAAAATTCCATCGCTAAAAATAAAAAATTTTGTTGGTAAATAACACCTAAATTAGTAGTTGGAAATACTAAAAAAATATTAGCGACAAAATATTCCGTCGCAAAAATTATTAATTTTTTTATTATTAATTTCTATTTATTTTATTATTCTTATTATTATTAGTATTATATCCAAATTTTAATTTATAAAAATAATAATTATACAATAGTATTAACAATATTATTAATTTTAAAAAATAATATTATAAAAATATATTAAATTGTACAATTAATGGCGTACAAATAGCCAGTTCGGTTCGATTTTAAACATAACCAAAAAGATTGAAAATCGAACTTATATTAAACAAAATAAAATCATTTAAAATAAATAAAAAAAATAACATACATCAATTTTCATATTATGTTCCTAATAAACACTAAACAAAATTACATTAAAAATAAATATACATAAATTACATTAGATTTTGCCTATGAGTTCGTGCTTTATTGATCTCGGACTGATATTACGTCTAATCTTGAATAGAAGCCTAAAATAAAATAAAAAAATAAAATAAGCAAAGCAACAATATCAGTAGACAATAACAGTAAAGAGGAGAGTTCACTCTCTAAATAACAACAGTTTATTAAATAGGGAGCACCATTTAATGGTTTGCAATATCAGCATGAAAGAAGAAACCTGCATATCATTTAAATCATTTAAAACGAACATGATTAATTAAGGCCAAAGGTAGAAGCACGATATAAGAAAGGCAAAGGTATAATTGCACATGCAAATTGACTGAGGGACATCTCATAACTTCAAGAAAACAAAAGAAATGAGGGAAAAAAGAGGCAAACAAAAGCATACCGTGCTGACTCATTCACCAACGCAAAAGGGGGTAACACAACCTAGTGGAACCTTGAGAAACAAAAATATATAACATCAGACAGTGGACAATACGAAAACTTGCAAATTGTAGAAAAATATTAATTTAAAGAAAAAACACATGAGCTTTGCATTTTCAGAAATGGAGAAGGATTTGAGTAATACACATTAAAATTAGATTTACATGCTCATAAATAGAACACTACCTGAAGTATCTCACCCAATGCTTCTTCAGGAGCCATTCTTATACCTCCTTTTCCCAGACCAAGCCTTTGAGATAAAACTGCTCAGCCTTAAAGGCATCAGAAATTCAAACTTAGGCAAGCACAAAACAGAGCAAGCCTATAACATCTCAAACCCATAAATTACAGGATTAAAAACTCAAAAAGTTAAGAAATTTTGATTCACCTTTCATATCTACTTTAGTATCTGACAAAGCAGAAACAATATAGTATCTACTTTTCTTATCCTGCATATATATGCACGTGCACAAAAATCTACATTACTTTTTTGCCAAAGCAGAAACAATATAGTATCAACATTTTTTGCCAAAATAATTAGAAGATACACGTCTTAAAATCACCTCTATCCCTTACCTTCAAAAATAAATTTTTACTCAGCCCGCCTCCTTTATCCCCAACATATTTTGCCTTATAAAAGAAGTCATTTTCATGCCATCAGCAGTCCAATGTATGATGTGCGAATTGATAAATCCAAAAATGTCTTTATCTATAGAAGAGAGGTCAATCCGATCGGATGAGTTAACCCTGCAATAAGAAGAGCCCGGTCGGACCAGGCGTGAGCACTCCGAAGCTTAAGTTAGTAGCTTAGAGAGAGAATGTGCTTTAGAGAGATAATGGTGTGAATTCAATACCTGGTTCCATCGTTGGCTGGACTATTTATATGAGATAGTTGAGGGGCACTTGAGTGCCTGGGGAGTGACTACTGGCTGTCAGAGTAGGTATTCGGCAACATGACAGGGAGCATGTGGTAGGCATGGGCGCTGCCTTGTGTCAGGCGGCCGATGGGACTGGCGGTCACATCAGCCGATCGGGCATGTGCGCTGCCTAGGAGCTCGCGTCTGATACCTTTAGCTGATGGGCTTTGGGCCTTGCCAGTTTGAGTGGGCCGACAGGATAGGCCTCAGAGCAAATGATATTTGCTGGGTTATCACTTGTCCCCCCTCAACAGGTTCGATCGGGCATAGATTTGCCTTTGTTGGTCCGTTCGGATGGAATTAGTTATGGAGATTCCCGATCCGAAGACGCGTACTGGCGCGCTTTTTGAATTTGGGAGGCGGTTTTTCTGAAGCGACGCGCCTGCTGAGACAGCTGTTTTCCTTTAATGTTGTGAGCGTACCGAGGGTGACGCTTTGTTCTTCGCAGAGACATAATGTCCTTTGACACGTGGCGCTTTCTGAATGGCGCGTTATTTGGCGTGTTCCAGAAGCTTTTGGCTTATAAATAGGGAACTTTACAGAGTATTTCCTCTTTGTTTTCGAAATCCCTAGCGAAGCTCTGTCAAAATTCTGTTTCGAATCTCAGATTTCTGCAAACATCTTTTTGTTTC
Source organism: Excoecaria cochinchinensis (assembly GCA_947683425.1). Taxonomy (NCBI): domain Eukaryota; kingdom Viridiplantae; phylum Streptophyta; class Magnoliopsida; order Malpighiales; family Euphorbiaceae; genus Excoecaria; species Excoecaria cochinchinensis. Next base: position 8,786,263 of record CANTUQ010000074.1, on the reverse strand, counting down.
TTCAAATTCCTTGAGTTCTTTCTATCAAGTAAGTAATTTTTTCTCTTTCCTTTTTGTTTTCTTTCTGCTTTCGTGCATCCACTCGATTTAAAAACCAAAGATTTGCATCTGTCCACCCTTCTTGCCTGTCGAAAATGGCCTCTAGTAGCGGTGATAGGCTAGATAGCAGCTTTTTGGATGATTATCAAAACAGACCAGCCATTGAGTCCCACTCTCGATTGACCGCCGGGGAAGTGGCTGAGATCCCCTCTAAATATGGCCTTCCCGACGAGGTGTCGGTAATGGCGTGCCCAGAATCAATGGCGGTGACCGAAGGGCCTTTTGGCCGGAATAACAATGAGTGGTTTATTTGCCATCTTTGGAGCCTGGATACTGGCCTGAGGCTCCCACTCGGCGCCTTTGAAATGGCTGTCTTGAGAGGGTATGGGATCGCCCCCAACCAGCTGCATCCGAACGGGTGGAGATCAGTGGCTTGCTTCAAAATTTTGTGCCAAATAGAGGTGGTCGCTCCGACCCTTGAGCTTTTCACGCACTTCTTCTACATATCAGCTCGAAGCGATGGGACAGAGTACTTTTTCACCAGTCGACCGAAGAAGAAATTGATGATTATCCCGACCTCGATGAAAGGGTACAAGGAGAGATACTTCTTGGTCGGGATGAAGGGTGGATTTGGCGTGCGCCTTACCCGATCGAACAGGGCCAAGATTTTAAAGGACCTTACAGCGGGTCAACCCATGTATGAGGGCGATATAAAGAAGCTGATGGACGCTGTAAGTAGGCATGGAGAGCCCTATCAGTCCAGCTTTCTTTTGACTACGCTGTTTGGGTCTTCCAGCTCTGAAGCCGCTGAGGATGCAGAACGTGAGCATTAGGATCGGGAAGAAAATATTGTCATTATGCACTATCATGCATTGCATTTTATTTATGCTTTATGATAGAGATTTTGCGTATGAAAAAACTTATCTAGTTTATTTTCTATTGTGCAGCTGAGATGGCTGGTGGGAACGAAGCCTCCAAACAACTTGGCGATCGGATCCGTCAAAAGCGCGAGGCAGAGAAGAAGGCCCAGGAGCAAAGAAAAAGGAGGAAATTGGTCCTCGCTTCCGAGCTTCGAGCTTCTAAGGGGCCGACCGGTACCTCTACAACGACTCCGGCCATCGTGGCTGTTCCGATTTCGTCGGCACCCCCTGCTGCCACTACTGCGCCTACCTCCACCGCTGCTGGGTCAATGAATGTGCCTCAAACTGAGACCTCTCCTCGGCCAGTGCGCCGCCGGCGCCACACTCTTCGGGATGAGTCAGACGAAGATGATAGGCCGATCGGTATCACTTTCCGAGAGGTAGAAGAGGCGACTAAGAAGAGGGCTGAGGAGGCTGCCCAGAAGAAGGCCAAGGAAGCGGCCAAGAGGAGGGCTGCTGAGCTGATAGCCGAATCGGACGCCCGGGTTGCCGCAAGAGGCAAAGCTGTGCAGCACGGCGAGTCTCCAAGGCGCTCATCCGATCGGCGGATTGTTCCTATGAAGGACATTCTGAGAGAAAACTTTGGTGATGAATGGTCAGTGGGCCAAGTGGCTAACTTCATCTGCCGTGGTCGTTTACACCTCTGTGTTTGATCCATTTATTCTTGATTTTGTGTAGGCTTCCAGGAGGGCACAGCGGCTGCACATGATGGCCGGTCTGTGGAGAGGGAGGGCCGAGTCAGGCGCCGTGGCCAAGGCGGAGGCAAACACACATTGTGAAATTGCCAAGAAAGAAGCTTCCGACCTTCGAGATGAGGTGGCCAAGCTGGAGGAGCGGTACGCAGCCTCGCAGTCGGAGACAGTGGCCTTAAGGAAGGAGGCCCACTAGAATGCTCAAGATTTGAAGGCTCGGGTGAGCAAGGCTGATAGGCTGAAAGGCGAAGTTGCTCGTCTATCTGCGGAGGGTGCGCAGCTGAGGCAGTTCGAGGCAGATGCAACCCGACTGGATGCCGAGTGCAAAGAGTTGGCTGTCGAGAACGCCAAATTGAAGGCAGAGGGCGAGCAGCTTCGGAAAGAAGTGGAGTCCTTGAAGATATCGAAAGAGGAGAAGGAGGCTTCCTTTACGAAGATTCTCGAAGTGGAGCTTGCCACTCAAAAGGAGCGTCTGATTGATGAATTAGCAGACACTCAGGTGGAGCTGTTATCTCGGCTAGTTCATGAAGCTGGGCGACGCTTCCTCAGGGTGGATCTGACTTGGATGGACGATCCGGCATCCCTGCCTGCTCCTCCAAACGATGATGAAGACGAGAACGCTCCTGAGGGTGAAGCAACTGAGAGAACTTCTGGAGAAGGCCCTTCACTACTGGGGATTATTCAAGAGGCTCCCTTCGAAGTGGAGCCAGCGACGCCTTCAGCCCCTGAAACTGAGATGGAGGCTCCCCCTGCGCTTGAAGCCGAGCGAGTGGCGCCTTCTTCCACGGGGCCTGTGTCTGAAGGGGGGGCAGGATCTGCACCGTCTTCTGCCGACCCTTCCCAAGCCACTGTCGATCCGAACGCTGGGCAGGTCGTTGATCCTTATGACGGAATGGAGGTTGTAACTGAGCAAATCGCTGATCCTCCTGGCGATGTAGAAATTGTAAATATAGATGGTTAGCTTAGGAGCTTAGATCAACTTTGCTTTTTCCTTTGTTTTCTATCCTTGTAACAATTATTTACAAATTGTATAGTGGAGGCATTTTGTATTAATAAAATTGCATATTATTCAAATCAATGTATACATAAGTTTGTACTAAAATTTGCAATATGATCGAGCTAATTAAAACTCGTAAAATAGCGTAATGTTTGCATTAAATTTTGCAAGTACTTCCTGAATTCAAATAACGTCCAAGCTCAGCGACCGATCGGGTCGATCTGGCTTTTCAGATCGCATAAAATTTGCACCATTTTGTTAAGTGATGCTCATAAAGCTGCATAAGGATTGTACAGCTGAGCTAGGTGATACTCGTAGAATCGCATAGTAATTGCAAAATCGAGTTGAATGATACTCGTAAAGCTGCATGAAAATTGCATAGCCGAGAATACTCGTAGGATCGCATAGTAATTGCAAAATCGAGTTGAGTGATACTCGTAGAGTTGCATAAAAATTGCATAACCGAGCGAGAGAGGTGAGATCCTCTATAATACAGATAATATTTGGGGAGGTAAGATCCTCCTTCTCAAAGGATTTGCTTATTTAGCTTGGAATGGGCATCATGCCTACCGTAGAACACTATATTATGTATTAATTGAACAGTCATGAAAGGGAGAACCTTTTTATTAATAAGGCAATTGCCAGGTTTTGATACATTATGAGACATGGTACTTCTTGAGTACCTCAACATTCTAGCTTCTGGGGATATCCTGTCCCTCCACAGTTCGGAGCCTGTAAGTGCTCGGGCTTAAGACCTTAGAGACCTCATAGGGCCCTTCCCAATTCGGCATTAGCTTCCCCACACCGGCATTTCCCGAGCCTAATTCTGCCTTTCTGAGCACCAGATCACCTATATTGAAGGTTCTGGACCTCACTTTAGAATTATGGTATCTGGCCACTCTTTGTTTATAGGCAGCGATCTTGGTGTAGGCGTCCTCCCTCTTTCCTTCTGTGAGATCCAAGTCTTGGCATCTCTCTTGGGCGTTCGTCCGTTCGGAGTAGAGAGCCGATCGGTAAGAAGGGAGGCCGACCTCTACAGGAATCATTGCCTCGGAGCCGTAGACGAGGGAGAATGGCGTTTGATGAGTGCCTGTTCTGGGAGACATTATGTACGTCCACAGGACACTCTGCAGTTCTTCTGTCCAGTTGCCTTTGGCTTGACCCAGTCGTTTCTTCAATCCCTCCAAGATGGTCCGATTGGAGACCTCAGTCATTCCGTTGCTTTGGGGATGAGCGACAGATGTGAACTTTAATTTGATGTTCAAGCCTTGGCAAAAGTTTCTGAAGACGGAGCTGTCGAACTGCTTGCCATTATCTGCAATAAAGACATTAGGTAAGCCATACCTGCAGATGATGTTCTTCCATGTAAAGCTCTTGACCCTCTCGGCTGTGATGGTGGCTACCGGTTCAGCCTCAATCCATTTGGAGAAGTGGTCTACTGCTACTATGAGGAATTTCATCTGCTTTTTGCCTTGGGAAAAAGGTCCTAAGATGTCCATCCCCCACTGATCGAACGGCCATGCGACTCCGATCGGCTGTTGGTCTGCTCCATGCTGCCTTATAATTCTGCCATGTATTTGGCATTGCGGGCATATTCTTACTTTCTCCTGGGCATCTTTGAGCATACTAGGCCAGTAATACCCCGTTTGAAGGGCTTTTCTTGCCATGGTTCTGCTTGCCTCGTGCGCCCCGCATATGCCTTCATGGAGCTCTCTGAGGATATAGTCTCCCTCTTCCTCCGTCACGCATTTGAGCCAAGGGTGGCTAAAAGCTTTTTTATATAAATCACCATTAATGATGGAGTAATTGAGAGATTTTCGAGATACCTTTCGAGCCTCATCTTTGTCCTCGGGCAGTCGTCTTGTTTGGAGGTACTGTTTGATCGGGCTCATCCAGGTTTCACTCTCTTGGTCAATCTCCATCATCTCCGGCTCGTCTAGGGAGGAGGAAGTCTGGTCGACAACGGCAATGCTTTCCTCTATAACACTTTGTACAGAAGCAGCCATCTTCGCTAGCCGATCGGCTTCCGCAGTTTGGTCTCTTGGGACTTTCTGTAGCACCCATTCCGACCCAGCCTCTTCCAGTTTTGTGCAAGCAGCTTTAACTTTGGCTAAGTACTGGATCATTGTGGCCTCACGTGCTTCGAAAGTCCCCAAAACTTGACTGGTTACCAGCTGGGAGTCACTCCTGATGGCCACCGACTCCGGTCGGATGGCGCGGAGCAGCCTCAGCCCTTGAAGGAGCGCCTTGTACTCTGCCACATTATTAGAAGCTTTAAAATTAAGCTTTATGGCGTACCTTACTGTGATGTCCAAAGGGCCTTTTATTACTATGCCGACGCCTCCTCGAGTGTCGTTTGCTGCGCCGTCCACTGTCATTTCCCAGTTTTGTGGCTTGGGCTGGCTTTGTGGTTCCTCACCCGCAAATTCGGCTATGAAATCTGCTAAAGCTTGGGCCTTTATTGCTTTTCTGGGCTCATATCTGACATCCCAGGACTGTAGCTTAATTGCCCATCCCACCATTTTGCCTTCCAGATCGGGCGTCTGGAGTATCTTCCTAAGAGGATGGCCTGATCGGACGACAATTGTGTGCGCCTCGAAGTATGGTCTGAGCTTCCTTGCACACATTATGAGAGCGATAATAAGCTGCTCAACCGGCCCCTTTCTTAGATATGCGCCTCTGAGTACTTCACTTACGTAGTACACGGGTAGCTGTTGAGTATCTTCCTCTCGCACCAGAGCACCTGCAACAGCTTCCTTAGAGGTAGCTAAATATAAGTACAGATTTTCACCTGGTACTGGTCGGCTAAGCAATGGTGGGTTGGTGAGGAATGCCTTTAACTCTTGAAAGGCTTGCTGGCAGTCTTCCCCCCAGATGAAAGTTTCACTCTTCCTGAGCTTCTTGAAGAAAGGCGTGCAGCGCTTGGCAGAGGAGGAAATGAATCGTCCTAAGGCTGTTATCCTTCCGTTCAACTTCTGGACGTCTTTTATGTTCCTGGGGGGTAGCATCTCGAGGATGGCCTTTATTTTTTCTGGATTTGCCTCAATCCCTCGTTGAGAGACTAGGAATCCCAAAAATTTTCCTGATGGTACCCCGAAGACGCACTTCTCGGGGTTGAGCTTCATCTGGAATTTATTCAAGGTGTCAAAAACTTTTGCCAGATCGGCTGGATGTTCCTCGGCGCTTCGGCTCTTGACGATTATGTCGTCAACATATACTTCGACATTCTGTCCGATCTGGTCTTTGAAAATCTTGTTCATCAGACACTGATATGTGGCCCCAGCATTTTTCAGTCCGAACGGCATCATCCTGTAGCAGAACGTCCCGTCGTCTGTGATAAAGCTGGTTTTCTCCTGATCCAGGAGCCACATCAGAATTTGGTGGTAGCCGGCATATGCGTCTAGGAGAGAATAAATAGCGTGGCATGCTGTGGCGTCTACCAACTTGTCTATGCTGGGCAAGGGATAGCTGTCTTTGGGACATGCCTTATTAAGGTCGGTGAAGTCGACACACATTCGCAGCTTGCCAGACTTCTTCTTGACCAGCACCACGTTAGCCAACCACTCTGGATAGTCTACCTCTCGGATGGTTCCGGTCTTGAGCAGCCTATCCACCTCTTCGGAGATGAACTTCCTCCGATCGGGTGCGTGCCTTCTTAACTTTTGGCGGATCGGGGGAAAGTTTGGGTCCACATTTAACTTGTGGGTGATTATTTTGGGATCTACCCTAGGGATATCTTCTGGCTTCCAGGCGAAGGTCGCTTGATTGATGGTCAAGACATGCATAATGGCTTCTTTAGTTTCTTTATCCATGCTTGTCCCCACCTGAACATTTTTGCCTTTATCTAGCGACCTGGCCTTTGTGGCCTCTGCAGGGTCCATCCTGGGTCTTTCCGCCTGCTCTGGATGCTCAAGACCGGGTTCTACGACCATTGCTTCTCGCTGTTGCTTTATCATAGTGATATAAGCCTCCCTAGATGCTTTCTGGTCACCTCTTAGGATGGCGACGCCTCCTGCGGTTGGAATCTTCATCACCATGTAGCGGATGGAGGTCACGGCTCCTGTCTGGAAAAGCAATGGCCTGCCGAAAATGGCATTATAGGCGAAAGTCATGTCAATAACCATGAAAGTTACCTTACAAGCGTGAGCTATCGCCTCTTGGCCGAGCTCGACGAAGAGCTCTACAGATCCCACTACGGGAATGGTGGCGTTGCCCAGGCCGATCAAAGGGGTGGCATTCGGCTTCAGCTCTCCGATCGGGAGTCCCATGGCTCGGTAGGCCTGGAGAGTTAGGACGTTGACAGCACTGCCATTGTCCACCAGAATTCTCTTTACATTGAAATTATTTATCCGAGCTCTTACAACGAGAGCGTCCTCATGAGGGAACAGGACGTCTCGTGCGTCCTCGCTGGAAATGGTGACTGAGGCAGGCTGCTCTGCCTGGCGGGAGAGGTAGACACCTTTGCCTTTCCCTTTCTTGGGGAGATTTTATCCATAGGATGACCCTCCGGTGATCACATTTATCACCCCGGCGTAGGGCCTGCTTGGATCGGCGTTTCTGGGGTTCCTGCGCTCATCATCATCTGAGTCAGGGTCGTCCCTCCGAGGCTTCGGCTGTCTACAGGGTTCGTCCCCTGTGGCCGGGTCTATGAATCTCCTGAGGGCCCCGCGGCGTATCAGCCTTTCGATCTCCTTTTTGAGAGAGGTGCACTCGTCGGTTAAGTGACCGACATCTCTGTGGAATTCGCAAAATTTGCTTGGGTCCCTCAAACCCCGGCTTTTTGCAGAGAGGTCCCTGTGCCAGTTGACTTTGCGGTGCTTCTCTTTAATCCACATCAACACCGCGGTCGGGGTAGCATTGAGAGGGGTGTACGTCCTTTCTGCCTGGTCGTCTGGACGCGGGTTCCGGTCTCTTCCCGATCCTCTAGCCTGGCCTGAATTTCTGGAACTTTGAGCTCCATCTTGGCCTTTAGCTGTCCGATCGGAAGTGGGGGCTCTTTGAGTAGAGCGATTATCCGGATATTGGAGGCGGTCCAGAACGCTGGTCCTTCCTCTTCTGTTGGACCTAAGGGCATCATCCAACTGGATGTGTTGCCTGGCCCTCTCCATGAGTTCGGCAAAGCTGGATGGGGGTCTTGTTGTAAGTGACTCGAAGAGTGGTCGGTCAGTGATGCCCCCTGATAAGGCGTTGGTCGCCATCTCAACACTGACATTTCTTACTTCAGACATGGTAGCCTGAAACCTGTCGATATAGTCTCGAAGACTTTCATCTGTCCTTTGGTAAAGGTTGCACAGGTCGTTCACCGTCTTAGGTGCACGTGTTTGCACAATGAACCTCGTAGTGAACAGCTCCTTTAACTGTCTGAATGATGTAACGGATCCCATGGGCAGATCATGGAACCACGTCAATGCATCCCCTCCCAGAGTGGTGGGAAAAACCCTACAGGCTATTCTTTCGTCATAGGTATAGACCTGTACCTTGGTCAAGTACTCTGCCAAGTGTGTGGTAGGATCGGTTTTGCCTGTATACCTTTCCATAACCACATCTCGCCACCTGGGGGGGAGTTCAGCATCAGTGATTTCTCTATAGAAGGGGGAGGCAGTATTCCCGCAAGTGTTTCCTTCGAAGGCGCCTCTTTTGGGCGCGAGGACACCAAACTGCTTGAGCTTCTGCATAAACCACTGGTCATGCTTATTCAACGGGTTCTGTTTGCTCAGGGTCGTGGCGGTGGACTCGCCCTTGTGCTTTCTCGCTTGGCTGCGGTTTGGGGTGCACATATGGGACACGTCATCCCTCACGGATGGAGTGGCGGACCTGTTGCTGTAGGGAGAGGCCCTACTTGCAGACATTATCTGCTTCCCCTTGTCACTCTTTCCTGGGGTCCTGATCGCACTTTTCCTGGTCCCCTGAGCTCGGGACTCATTAATAATGATTCCCCTATTCCTGTTTCTCCTGAAGTCTTCGCCCGCGAGGTAATCCTCTTGGGCTCTTTCAGAAACAGTTGGCATCTTACCCTTTTTAAAGGGTTTGGACAATGCTTTTTGTAAAATCACTGAGAATGGCGCGCATGTCCCTCACAGTGATGGGGGTGTTCTCTGGTTGCCTAGTAGTGGCATTATCGAATTCGGGAAGGAGGTTGGTTCTAATGGGGGACCTGGTGGGCGCTGCCCTCCTTCTCGAGGTACCTGATATGGCACGAGCGTCGTCATCATGGTCATGGTCCATGGGGGTTGTATTCTCGTTGGATCTCGAGTTCGACATCTCTCAACGAAAGCACCAAATGATAAATTCAAAAATGTCTTTATCTATAGAAGAGAGGTCGATCCGATCGGATGAGGTAACCCTGCAATAAGAAGAGCCCGGTCGGACCAGGCGTGAGCACTCCGAAGCTTAAGTTAGTAGCTTAGAGAGAGAATGTGCTTTAGAGAGATAATGGTGTGAATTCAATACCTGGTTCCATCGTTGGCTGGACTATTTATATGAGATAGTTGAGGGGCACTTGAGTGCCTGGGGAGTGACTACTGGCTGTCAGAGTAGGTATTCGGTGACATGACAGGGAGCAGGTGGTAGGCATGGGCGCTGCCTTGTGTCAGGAGGCCGATGGGACTGGCGGTCACATCAGCCGATCGGGCATGTGCGCTGCCTAGGAGCTCGCGTCTGATACCTTTAGCTGATGGGCTTTGGGCCTTGCCAGTTTGAGTGGGCCGACAGGATGGGCCTCAGAGCAAATGATATTTGCTGGGTTATCACGAATGTCAAAAATTACAGAGTTCAAATGAACTTTACCTGAGCTTCAACAGTCAAAACAGCTGGATGTTCATATTGAGTAAAATCAATTTGAAGGTCCTAGAAAGAATCAAATTTGAAGATTAGTTGAAATAATTCAGAAGATGTACATTAACGCGAGCAATTCTCAAATGACTTAAAACATTCAATTCTCCATGAGAACTACAACTCATTACAGAACATGGACAGCAGAGAAGAATTGTAGCTCTTAACCCACAGAAGCAGACAAATACACTGGGCTAGCAATAATACAAGCTCAAACAATTTAAAAGAGAATATCAAATATTCAAACAATTTAATTTACTAGGCTAGCAATAATACAAGCTCAAACAATTTAATTATACTGTCAATTTTAATTTCCTTGGCAATACAATTCATTCCAACAAACACAACAAATAAGTCAACTTAAAACATAATTTCACATTCTGTAATTTATAAAAACAGTCCCTAGTAAATTGAATTTATATAAAATCATATAGATCAGTAATTTTGGTAGTCACTCACCGTTTTTCTAGGGACAAAGATTTGACTAGGGCTTTTTTATAAAGTTTTTACTGCAATAGGGTGGGTTGAAAAATAATTCCGGGAGGGGGGGTTGAGTCAGAAGCCGCAGCTGACGCCTGCTGCTTCTGACAGTGGGACCCACGTAGTGGGTCACTTTTGGAATAGTGATGCCGCAGCTGTTAGCTACGGCATCACTTATATATATATATATATATATATATATATATATATATATATATATATATATATATATATATATATATATATATATAAAGAAAGGGGCAGCAGGCGGTAATTATATTATTATATTTAATAATTATATTATTATATTTAATAAATATATTATTATAATAAATAATATTAATATAATAATATTATTTATTATTATATTAATATTATTTATTATAATAATATATTTATTAAATATAATAATATAATTATGATAAAATAATATTTAAATAATATACGAAATGAAATTCTATTTTTTTATTGTTAAGTTATAAATTTTAAAAAAATATTAAATATTTTTATTTAATGTTATTAAAAATATTTTTATTTAGTATTTTAATAATATTAATAAACATATGATAATTTTAATTTCATTTAGTGTTATTATTTGATTTTTATATCAAAAAAATTATTTTTATGTTATTATTTGATTTTTATATAAAAAAATTATTTGTTACTAGTAATTGATCTAAAAATCAAATAATAAAAAATTACTTGTAATCATTTATAAAATATTTTTGTAAAAACACATAATTTTTTTTATCACTATTAGTATATTTTTTAAAAAATATCTGTTATTATTTTTTATTTTTATTTTTTTAATTAATATATATACATAACGTATAGTAATTGTATCATGCATTTATGAAAATTTATATTTCTTAATTAGTTTTTTTTTTGTACTAAATTGTTTGCTTGGGTTACTTATAAAATTTTTATATTATACTATCTATAAATTTCCTACCTTACACATAAAAAATAAAAATACAAAAAAAATGTTAAAACTTTATGAAATTTTAATATTTTTGTAAAATTTATAATTAGGCAATTAAAAAATAAAGTTTCATTTTATGTATTATTTAAATATTATTCTATTATAATTATATCATTATATTTAATAAATATATTTCTTATTTTATTTTATTTCTATTATAATTCTATTTTATTATAATAATTAATATTAATATTTTTTATTATTTAAAAAAACTTATATATATATATATATATAGAGAGAGAGGGGCAGCAGGCGGCAGGTTTGCCTGCTGCCCCTTTTTACTTAAATAAAGGGGCAGCAAAAGCCGCCCCTATGGATGCCGCAGCTAAGAGCTGCGGCATCTTTCAAGGAAAAGGGACCCACCACTGTCAGAAGCCGCAGGCGTCAGCTGCAGCTTTTGACTCAACCCCCCTCCCGGAATTATTTTTCAGCCACCCTATTGCAGTAAAAATTTTATAAAAAAGCCCTAGTTAAATCTTTGTCCCATTTTTCTATCGTTTTGGTTCCCTTTGTCCGTCACCGGCGATTGAGGAAGAACGGCGGGTACAGGGAGGAGCGTCTGGTCGCCAGGAGTTCGTTGGTGTCGCTCGTATAGCCGTCCGACACCGGATCTGGCCGAAAAATTGAGAGGTAGCTCGGGTTACACTGTTCGCGATCTCCTTGCCGGCGGCACGTGGGGATGAGCGGAGGGTGCCGGAACGTTCGCCTGGTCGCTGGGACTTGAGCGGTGGTGCCCGTTCCTCCAACTGCCGTCGGAGTTGGTCGAAAATCGCAGGCGAAGCTTCGGTTTTTTTCTCCCTCTATCCTGGAACGGCGACGCCGTGAATAGGGATGAGACACCGAGGACAGCGCAACAGGGATCATCGGCGTTTCGCCGCCGCCGTCGTCACCGGCGCTGCCCCTCCGTCACTCTCTCTCCTTCTCTCTTCTCTCTCCCCGTGGCTTTTTCCCGTTCTCCCCTGTTCATCCCGTTATTCCCCTCTTTCTTTTCCCTTATTTCATTTTCTCCTCAATTCGTCGGTTCTCCTGAAAATTCTAGGCCTATGAAAATTCTAGGTCTAACATTGGGTTTGGGGGAGAGATTCTTCTGCTGATTCGTTGAATTTTACAAGTTACTAATAATCTTCCTCGCCTCTAACTAATTAATTCATTTACATATTACCAAATTCTTATTATATTATAATTTTATTTATAAACTAAATAAATAATATATATATATTAATTCATACTTTATGTATTAATTTATGCCTAACATACATATATTAATTTATGTATTTTAATTTAGTCATTTAGTCAAAGTTATTAATTCAAAACCCAAAAAAATTATCAATACATATTTCTTAATAAATTTCTTTATTAATATTAATTTCAGTTCATCCATCTAATATTTTCATTAAATTTTTAAACAATTGAATAATAAAAAAAATTATTTTAGACAAATTAAAAATAAAAATAAAATTTATGTGTAAAGCAAAAATATTAAAAATAATTCATAACCATAAGTATGTAGGCATACTTTTATTAATATTATAATCAATTTTACCGACGAAATAGAGACGGATTAATCCATCGCTAAAGTATTCCGAAAATTATTTTCATATTTAAAAAATTTGAAAACTTTTTAGCGATAGAAAATTCCGTCGCTAATTTAATTATGTTTAGCGACAAAAATTTCAGTCGCTAAATTAGTCGCAAACAAGTTAAAATTGCCTCTAAATTTAGCGACGGATATTGTCGTCGCTATTTTTTTAGTCGCTAAATTAGTCGCAAAAATTAGCGACTACTATTTTAGTAGCTAAATTAGTCGCAAAAAAAAGGCGCCATAAATTGCCGCCAAAATTTAGCGACCGTTTCTTTTTCAGTCGCTATTCCGTCGCTAAAATTGAAAAAAATAGTCTTTCACGACTAAATTTTAATTTCGTCGCAAATCAGTCGCTAATTAGCGACTAAAAAGTTTTCGTCGCTAATTTGAGTTTTTTTTGTAGTGAACAGTGGCTGATAAGCTGGTGATAGCCGGCGTCATGGGTGAGGACATGGGCTTTGGCCACCTTCCCAAGTCAAGCTGGTCTAGGCGTGCATCCATTGTGTGGCTTTCCGTCCAAAGGCGGGCGAACCAGCTCGATGGCTAGCGGGCGCAATGTGTTGTCTTCGGTTAAGAAGAATACTGTGCGAGATCCATATAATGTAGAAATCTCATTGTCTCAAGCTGTCTCACTTTGCTCATATACGGTAAATGTGTATAAATGAAGAGTGTTACATGATTGAGTTTTTTTATCTAATATAAGATTTTTTTTTTTTCCAGGAACAAGATGCAAATTTTGAAGTTTCAACAGATTTTATTTCTTGATTAGGATGCAAATTTAATATTTTGTATTGGACAGTATGTTTTTTTTTAATTAACCTTTTATTTGAATAAATACATTATATTAGATTTTCTTTAGAAATTTAATTGATTGTATGACTTTAAATTTAAAATGTGTCATTTTTAATACAATGTATATATGATAAGTATATTTGTCATAATTTGTCGACTAATTAGTTCATAAATAACGATATAATGTTTACAATTATAATATTAATATTGTAATAAAAAAAATATAATTTAATGACAATAAAAAATTGTCACTAAAACTATTTTTTGTGACATTATTTTTATCCCTATTTATGTCACTAAAATGTAACGTAATATGACGATTTATATTCATCGTTAATATACATTAATTTAATGACGAAATCATTTTTCGTCACTTAAAGTATTAGATTTAGTGACGAAATTAAATATTTTATGACGAAAATTATATTTATTTGTGACGATAATTACGTAAACAATGCTTAATGGTTTTAACAAAAAGCAGAGTTTCGTCGTTAAAAATATTTAATTTCGTGACGAATTTTAAATTTGTCATAAAAAATACCAATTTTTAGTGACGATAAATAATATAATGTGACGAAATATAATTTTATTTATGACATAATTTTTTTCATGAAAAGTAAGAATTAAAAATAACAATAATCATTTTCGTCACAAAAAATGATACTTACGGTGACAAAAAAGTAAATCGTCACGTAAACTTTTATGTTACGCGCCTACCGTTACGTTCTCTGTGACGATAAAAAATCATCACCTTATCTTTTCAGCGACGAAAAATGAATTTTTCATGACAATTTTTTGCGTAATAAAAAGTGTAATTTCTTGTAGTGTACCATGTTCTGTCTTAAAAGCCAGAAGTAGTCCTTAAGTAAACGGACTAAAGTTGGGTGCTTCGGTATATTACAACCTTACGCTTCTGTATGGTGTTTTATATACACATTTTTAAAATATAAGACATGTGGTCCTTTAAGGGATTGAAAGAACACTATAACACATATTTTATATCGTGTGTACTTAAGTGACCAAAGGGATAGAAATTTAATGTTAATGATCTCAACTTTCCCTATTATGAGACCTTATTTATATTTTGACCCTTAAAACCCTTAACTTATCCCTGAAGTATGGTTCAATGTGGCTAGCTTAATTAGTCTCCAAAAGGTCCAAGAAAAATTTAGGCCTGGCGGATCTAATTAGAAAGCGAGTTGAATCATGATAGATGGCATATAATAAGAGGGAAAGATAACATTTTGATCGCATTCATAAGAGTTCGTAATTCACCGACATGTCTATTATCATTTTTATAAGTAGAAACATAATAGTAAACATGAAATATGTTTTATGAGATTATGAGTTAAAACAGTGATTGTGAGAAGGCCATCTAGGGTTAGACATACGTGGAATAGGATGATCACTTTTTTCGAGAAACTATATATCCCTAACAGGTGTATAGCAATAGTGATATCGAAGTATGCTGGTCACACAATCTATTAGCATGTATAACTGGAGATTATTATGAATGGAATATGTTCCGTCATATGCAAGTGAAAGATGATAGAATTGGAATACACCCATAACTCTATTATAGATTAAGTTTCAATTCAGATAAAATTGGAAAATTCAATCTGATTAATATTACCAAATCTTATCTCAGAAAGAAGTCTGAGTCATACTAGAAATAGGTCTCTAACTTTTAAGATTTCTATAAATAGATGAGAGATTTTAGAGTTTGGTAACGAGAAAACGTATTCGTCGCAAGACTGCTTGTTGCTACTCACAAGTTTTTTGTCTTAATCTTTCAGTGAATTTTAAATTGTGATCTGACTGATCTTATCCTACACATGGATAAAAGTCAGACCAGTGACCAATAATAAAGGGATCCTTGTGATGCTTTCGCAACGAGTTTTCGCGCTATAAGAAGTAGATACCATTATTAATATTACCTCACTTATTATTTTCCCTTCACATTTTAATACTTATTTTTTTTAGAATACCTAAACTTATTACTTTAATAGTTTTTCCTTTAAATTTATCACTTATTAAATTTTAATCTATAAATATTGAAAATTATTACACTTTGATTTCCTTTAGATTTAATTTTATCATATTTAGCCAATTGAAATCTAATATTATATTTTGTTAATTAATTATACTATATTCATTTAAATTCAAATTGCTTTGTATATTAAAATTTTCTGTAAATTCTGGCATGATGACAAATATTTGTATAATTAGCCTTTAGCTCATATTCAGCTATGTTAAATAAATATATAAAACGAATGTAATTTAAATTTATATTGAAATATAATTGAAAATTTCATGTCTATCTTTTTCATGTGTCGATATATTTATATATGTGATTATTAATATATAAACATGATTATTATATATTAATATGAAAATTATTATAATGAATATTAGTATTTTAAACATTTGATTATGAAAATTATTATTTGAAATATACTTAAATAGTATATATTTAAAAAATCATTAATCTTTTATTTTTTTCAGATATTATATACAGTTTGGATCTGACAACCTTAAATTAAATCAATTGATTATTTTATTTTAATTTAATTTAATTATATAGATCGATTTAGAACGTGGATGTGCAGGACATCGTTTAGGGTAAGGATGTTTTTTGCCACCAAGAACTGGCCTAGAGCAAGGTCTGGGTTAGAGAGGAGACTGGCTTGGCCATTGCCTTGCAAGAGAAGAAGCTCCTCTCTCTCAGCCTCTTTAGTCCTATTGGCTATTGGTCTGCCATGCCAAGTATGAATGTCCCACAACACAACCATTAGATGGATTCTTTTCCAAATTAGCAAAAATGTGAATAAATTCTTTGCCAGTAATATACCAAGGACCTACATGAAAACTTATCTTTACAAGATTTATTTATTTATTTATTTTAAATCTTTTTATAAATTTAAAATTCATCCTTTTAATTTTAATTATTTGCGCTCTTTCATATTGATTTTAATCAATTTTTCATCTCCTTAATATTGATTTCGATCATATTTGCACCCCTTAATCTAAAATTCTAGGTCCGCTTATCATTTTAATAAAACTAGTTTCACCATTAAACAATTAAAATTAGGCCAGATAAATTTTTAAACCTTGTTTGGATGAAATTGATCATGGTATGATATGATATTGTATAGTATATTATTGTCAGGATCGGACCAAAGCAAGGGTGAAAGGCCTTAGCCCCCAAATTTTTTTGAATCCTCGGAAATATAATAAAAAGTCATTTGAAAATTTCTATTTTATAGTTTGGCTTTCCAAATTCTTGATTCTACATATATTATATTATGGCCCCCTTCTTCCCTTCATCATGTGTCCACTGATCTTGCGTTTTGTAAATATTATTTACATATCTAGAAAGATAGTATGATATAATATAATATGATTTAATGAATTTTTTATAAGAGAAAAAAAGTAAAAAAATAAAAAAAAAAATAATTTTAATAAAAAAGATATAAAGTTAAAGTTATTTCATAATATATAAAATGAGTTACTGATAAAGCCTTGAATTGTCTTTAGCTGGAGAGGGAGGGAACGACCGATCGGGTGAGAGCGACCTGAAAAGAAGAATACTCGGTCGGACCGGGCGTAAGCACTCCGAAACTTAAGTCAGTAACTTTAGAGAGAGAAAGATTGTAGAGAGAGAGTGCTCAATGTTCAATACCTGATGCCATCGCTGGCTGGGCTATTTATAAGAGATGTTGAGGGGCACTTGAGTGCCTAGGGGAGTGATCTCTGGCTGTCAGAGTAGGTATCCGGCGAAGTGACAACGAGCAGGAGATTGAGGTGCGCACTGCCTTGTGTCAGGCGGCTGATGGGACGGGATGTCACGTCGTCCGATCGGTCCTCCTTGGGGCTCGTGCCTGTTTGCTTCGCCTTGTGGACCTTGGGCCTTACCATTGTTTGGGCCGACTTCATGGGCCTGAAGGCAGATGATATTTGCTGTGTTATCACTTGTCCCCCCTCTCAACAGGTCCGATCGGGCATTGGGTTGCCTTTGCCGTCCCGTTCGGGTGAAACGCCGCTTGAGTCGTTCCGACCCGAGGGTGTCCGTTGGCGGGACTTTGAAATTTGAAGGGGCGGCCAGTCGAAAAGACGCGCCTGTTCCTACAGCTGTCTTCCCATTAAATGCCGTGCGTGTACCGAGGGCGACGCTTCGTTCTCTACAGAGCCATAATACATTTGGCACATGGCAATGCTTTAGTGGCGAGGTCGTCGGCATATTCCAGAGGTCTAGGCCTATAAATAGGCTCTCTCTGAGCCTCTCTCTTCCCACTTTTCGCAATTTTTTAACGAAGTTCTGCCAAAATTTCCTCTCGTCTTCCATTGAGCTGTAGCGAACCACCTTTTTAGTTTCTTTTTTGCAGAAACACCTCCCATCGCCAAGTAAGTTCCTTCTTCCTCCTTTGCCTTCTACCTTCAATTTTTCGCATCCATTCTTCTATTATTCCCTGTCTTGCATTCCCTTTCCTTCAAATGGCCTCTAGCAGCAGTAGTATACCGAGCAGAGCCTTCTTGGATGAGTACCAAAACCAATCTGCGGTTGAGCAGTGCTCCCGCTTGACGGCGAAAGAGGTGGCTGAGGTTCTTTCCAAGTATGGTTTTCCATCGGATGTATCGGTGGTACCTTGTCCAGATTCTATGTCGGTATGGGAGGGGCCGTTCATAGAGGATGACAGCGAGTGGTTCATCTGCCACTTATGGAGCCTCGACGCCGGGATGCGACTTCCCTTTGGTGCCTTTGAGATCGTTGTACTGGAAGGGTACGGTCTCGCCCCCTACGAGCTTCACCCAAACGGCTGGCGGTCGGTGAGTTGCTTTAAAGTGCTGTGCCTCCTAGAGGGAGTGGCTCCGACCCTCGACCTTTTCACACATTTCTTTTACATCTCCTGCCGGAGCGACGGGTCGGAGTACTTCTTCACCAGTCGACCAAAGAAAAATCTGATCAACATCCCCACCTCGATGAAGGGTTTCCGCGAAAGGTACTTCTTGGTGGGGAGGAAGGGCGGCTTCGGGGTAAGTCTCGCCCGGTCAGCTGGGACGAGGATTTTGAAGGACCAAGCCATCGGCCAATCGCTTTACGATGCTGACATCCAGAAGCTGATAGATGCGGTGGCTCGGAAGGGAGGTCCTTACGAGTCCAGGGAGCTGTTGGAATCGCTCCAGGGGATCCGAGCCGAGGCAGGGGCAGCTGCCGAACGTGAGCGTTAGGACTGGCCTGGCCGCAATTTTATAAGCATAAAGCATTTTATTTAATCATTTGAAAATAGGTATTTTAATAAGAGCACTTATCTTTTGTATTTTTGCTGCAGCCGAAATGGCCGGAGGAAGCAGTGCCGCGCAGGAGCTAGCCGATCGGGTCTCTTCTAAGAGGTTGGCCCAGGTGGACGCTCAGGGGGCAAAGGCGGGTCACAAGAGGAGGAAGCTCATGACACAAGCCCAGAAGGAGGCCGCAGCCAAAGAGAAGGCCGAGATCGCGGCTAGGAAAAAGGCCAAGATCGAGGCCCAGAGGGAGGCCCTAGCTCCTGCCATTACCGCTGCCCCGTTCGCCGCCGTGTCTATGCATGCTGCTCTTACTGGATCGGCTCACACTCCTCCTGCTCCGTTGCCCAGCCAAACTCCGGTCGTTCCAGGGCCTTCGGCTCGGGTTTCTCGTAGGGAGCACGTAGTGGGGGACGAGCCTGAGGAGGAGGAGGAGGTGCCTGGAGGAGTGAGCCCTCCCGATATTCAAGCGTTGAGGCGGGTGTCTCAGGAGAGGGCGACGCACTTAGACATGATTGCTCAGCAGCAGCTGCAAGAGAGGGCCAGGCTGAGGGTGACCGAGCTGGTGGCAGAAACGGACGCTCGGGCGGCATCCAGGGAAAAGGGCGCCCAACAAGGGGATGTATCCAGGCGGTCCGGCAGGCATTTCGCTCTCTTCGGGGACTTCCTGAGGGAAAACTTCGGCGACAATGGTCGCTCAACCAAGTGGCCGGTCCCATTTTCCGGGGTCTCCTTCGGGATGAAGACCATAGGGAGGTTGGGGATGTCCGCCAACTCTACCGAGAGACGCAGGCCATAAGCCACCAGCTAATGGACGTAAGGCCTCACCTTTCCCCTCTTCTGTCTTTTCGGATCTCCTCTTTTCTCAGCGTCCCTTACATTTCCTCTCATTCCCTCTTTCCAAGTAGCCAGGAGGTCCCAACGGGTCGCCCTGATGGCCGACACTTGGCGAGCGAAAGCCGAGGAAGGAGCCAATGCTAGGGCGGAGGCTCTTGCCCAACGTGAGGTGGCCCGGGCTGCCCAAGAAGAGGTCTCCTCCCTCCGTGATGAGGTGCTGGAGGTGAGGAAGCGGTCTGAAGCTTCCCACTCAGAGACGGTGGCCTTGAGGAAGGAGGTCCACCAGAAGTTCCAAGAGCTGAAGGCTCGTCAGGGGGAGGTGGACAAACTGAAGGGGGAGACCGCACGCCTGACTGCTGAGGTTGCTCAATACTGGCGCTTCGAGGCAGACGCAACCAGATTAGATGCTGAGTGCAAGGATCTGGCTGCCAAGAACACCAGGTTGGAATCAGAGGCCGCTCAGGCGCGCGGGGAGGTGGAGTCTTTGAAGTTTTCCTTAGGGGAGAAAGAGAATTCCTGGGCTAGAAAGCTTGAAGAGGAAGTTGCAGATCAGAGGGAGCGTCTACTTGACGAACTTGCTGATGCTCAGGCGCAGGTGCTCGGGCGTCTGGTTTATGAGGCTGAGAGGCATTTTCCAGACGTCGACTTTGGATGGATGAACAACCTAGCTGCACTGCCCGATCCGCCTGTAAGTGACGAAGAGGACGATGCTCCTGGAGAGGGTGCAACCTCCGAAGGCCCAAGCACGGGGCTCTCTCCTCCTAGGGCTAGTTCAGAGGTCCCTCCTCCACCCGAGACTGATCCTTTTATACCGCCGCCGCCCGAGGACGAGTATGGTGAGCTTCCTTCCGAGGGGCCTATCTCCGATCCGAGGGTCCTTCCTTCAGGGGGGCATGTCTCTGAAGGGGGAACGGGAGCTGCTGCCCCTGCCTCCGACCCTTCTCAAGCCGCCGCCAAGCAGGACATTATACAGATTGCCGATCCTCCTGGCTGCGAAAATTTTGTAGACATAGAGATGTAGGAGTTTCTTGCTAATTTTCTCTTTTCTTCGTGGCTCTTCCTGTAACCATTTTTGTAAATTGTATATGTATACCTGAAGCTTTTTTTCAATAGAGTCTCTCCCCTTCTTTCTTCTTCCTGTGCTCGTTTGTGTTTGTTTGTTGTTTTTTTTTTTTTTGCAATCATGGCATGTCCGAACGGTTAGTATAATTAAGCACATAGACTTAAGGGCATTAATTTGGAAATAACTTGCGTAATTTGCACATACTTCCTGAATTGTAAGAGGCCAGAATCTAGCCTTGTATACTTCCTGAATCTGGAAGGGTCAGGCAATCGGCGAATCAATCAGGAATCCCGAGGTCCGACGCCGTGGTCTTCATTTGCATACTGGTTCGTGGCTGCTGCATAAAAATGCATATTAGCCTGGGACCGCTGCGTGAGTATCGCATGTTGACCCATGGCCTTTGCATAAAATTGCATGGTGGCCTGACCATGGCCTTTGCATAAAATTGCATGGTGGCCTGGGGTCGCTGCGTGAGTATCCGCCTCGCGTAGTGTTGCCGTACCCGTCGATAGATCCGAACGGGGGGCGGTGGCCTGCCTTTGGCTAGACGTAGTGTGTAAGCTTGGGAGAAGATCGAGTGTTGTTGTACCCGTCGAAGGATCCGAACGGGAAGCAAGTGGTCTGCCTTTGACCAGATTAGCGGTGCTGGATCGGAATCTCATCGATCCGTGCGTCCCCGATCGACCATTTCAGCAATCCAGATCGGATGGGTCGTCGGGGTGCGCAATGAGCTTACTGCTCTGAGGTGTTAACACATATCGAATTCGATTAAGACAGTTCGACTTTCGCATTTTCAGCTCGGAATGTGCATCGAGGCTAGCGTAATAGTCGTGGCATATGATGCCTTTGCAATAAGAAGATTCCATGAAAGAATTCTTTTATTGATGAAGAGAGAGACCGGTACAATATTACAAAGACTGAGAGGGCTCCCGCAGCCGGAGACGTGTGCCTTTAGGCTATGTCTATCCGGGGGTACGCGCTTATATAGTGCTTATCCTCTTCGGGTCGTCTAGGGGCGCATCGGCCCTCTAACCCCTAAGGCTTGATTAACAAGCTTCTTTTTGTTGCTTGATCATCGTGACGTAGGCTTCTCGGGACGCTTTTTGGTCCCCTCTCACGATGGCAACACCATTCCCTGATGGGATCTTCATCACCATGTATCGAATCACTAGTGACGGCTCCTGTTTGCACGAGCAAGGGCCTGCCAAAGATGGCATTATAGGCAAATATTAAATCAATTACCATAAAGTTTACCTTGCAAGTGTGGACCGTCGCCTCCTGTCCGAGCTCAACGAAGAACTCGACCGATCCAACTACAGGGACGGTGGCGTTGCCTAAGCCGATCAGCGGCGTGGCGTTCGGCTTTAGCTCTTCGGTCGGCAATCCCATTGCCTTGTATGCTTGCAGGGTGAGCACGTTCACGGCGCTGCCGTTGTCTACCAGGATCCGCCTAACATCAAAGTTATTGATGCGTGCCCTGATGACGAGTGCGTCCTCGTGGGGAAGCGCAACGTCCCTGGCGTCCTCACTGGACACCGTAACGGGCATGGACTGCTCAGCTGCCTGGGAGAGGTATACTCCCCTCTCCCTCTTCTTTTTATGGAGCTCCTCCGCGTAGGCCGATCCTCCTGAAATAATGAATATCGTACCTGCATTCGTCCTGCTCGGGCCGGCGCTTCGGGGGTTCCGTCGTTCCTCATCCTCATCCTCGTCTGAGCTATATCGGGGCTCGGGGTTCGGTCATCTACAGGGACTTGCCCCTCTGACCGGTCGGACGAATCTCTGAAGAGCGCCTTTTTGTATCAGGTACTTGATTTCCTTCAGCAGTGAGTTACACTCGTCGGTGGGATGACCAATGTCTTTGTGGAGTTCACAGTACAGACTTTTGTTTCTCCTGTATCTGCTCCGGTTTGACATCTTCCTGGGCCAGTTAATTGTGTGGTGGTTCTTTTCCATCCACACCAGCACTCGGGAGGGCCTTGTATTTAGCGGGTGAAGCCTTGAGGTGTTAGATCCCTCATCCTTCCTGAAGATCCGCTTTCTGTTCTCTTCCCCCTGCTTCCGCGTCGCGGACTTCCGAGCCGATCAGCTACTCTCCCTCTTGTAAACGGGCGTCCGTCCGAATACTGGAGCCTGCTCATTATATTGACTGGTCTGGCTCTGCCTGTTCTCCTGGCTTCCTCCTTTCGGGCGTTCCGCCAGAAATCCAATGGAGTTGGTGTTGGTGCACGCTGAGGTGAGGGGCGCTCAGGGGACCATTTCTCACGGGCGGTCATCGTCACTCGCTCGCTTAAACTCTTCATTTCCGCGACAGCGGCCTGGAGTCAATCCACATAGTCTTTCAAGCTCTCATCGGCTCGTCTGTGAGAGCCGTCCCTGCCGACAGCCGGCTCGGATGCGCGCGCGGCAGTCCCAAATTGCGCGGCCATAAGCTCTTTAATCTGCCATATAGAGGTGACCGACCCCTCTGGGAGCTGCCAGAACCATCTCGCTGCTCTCCCCCCAAGCGTGTTGGGAAAGATTCGGTACACAGCCCTTTCATCGCGGCTACATGCCTGCGCTTTTAGCAAAAATTTAGCTATGTGGACGGTGGGGTCGGTGTTACCTGTATACTTACCCATGCGGAACTTTCTCCATTTGGGAGGCATCTCGAATTCCGTGATTTCTTTCAAGAATGGGGAGGCCTTGCCTTTGGGGGCCCTTCCTTCGGGCACGCTCCTTTTAGGACCCGTAAACCCAAACTGCTCCAGCTTCCGTTTTAGCCACTTGTCTCCCTTGTTCAGGAGGGCTGAGCTGAGGTCCTGACGGGAACTCCTGGAAGCAGAGCGACCAGGTGTACGCAAGAAAGACGAATCGTCCTCGTCGCTGGAAGCGGAGGACTCTGAGGGGTGGTGAGAAGAGTCTTTTCCCGAGGACGCTACTCCTTTACCTTTGTCGTGGCGTCCTAACATCTCCATGCGGCGTTTTTCCCCGCTTCGAGCTCTTGGCTCGCCGACGGTGATTCCCTTATTTTTTCTTTGTTCGAAGTCTTCGTCCGTGGGGTAATCCCCGCGGACTCTTTCGGAAACCTCAGGCATTTCGCCTTGTTGAAGCTTTTGAACTATATTCTTGGTGAAGTCGTCGAGTATCGCGCGCATGTCGCGGACGGTAACAAGCGAGTCCTCTGAATACTCGAAGGCGGCATCGCTCACTTCGGGAAGGGGGGTGGTATCCACTAGGAAGCCAATGGGCCTTTCCCCACCTTGGGAGGTGCCTGGGTTGGCACGGTCATCATCATCATAGTCGAAATTCATGGGGGTCGCGTCTTCATTTGATCTGGAGCTCGCCATGCCTCTCAATGAAAGCACCAAATGATAAAGCCTTTAATTGTCTTTATCTGGAGAGGGAGGGAACGACCGATCGGGTGAGAGCGACCTGAAAAGAAGAATGCCCGGTCGGACCGGACGTAAGCACTCCGAAACTTAAGTCAGTAACTTTAGAGAGAGAAAGCTTGTAGAGAGAGAGTGCTCAATGTTTAATACTTGAGGCTATCGCTGGCTGGGTTATTTATAAGAGATGTTGAGGGGCACTTGAGTGCTTAGGGGAGTGATCTCTGGCTGTCAGAGTAGGTATCCGGCAAAGTGACAGCGAGCAGGAGATTGAGGTGAGCACTGCCTTGTGTCAGGCGGCTGATGGGACGGGATGTCACGTCGTCCGATCGGTCCTCCTTGGGGCTCGTGCCTGTTTGCTTCGCCTTGTGAATCTTGAGTCTTGCCAGTGTTTGGGCCGACTTCATGGGCCTGAAGGCAGATCATATTTGCTGTGTTATCAGTTACCAAATTAAATAAAATTATATATATATATATATATATATATGAAGAAAATCATGATAAAACACCAATTTGATGCCTTAAAAATTTAGATAAAAGTATATAATGAGATAACCATTAAGTATAATATCACGATGCAAACAAAGAGTTAATTAGTCAAAATTGTGTTAAATAGATAATAATTGAAATAAAATGTTTTACCTATTTTTGCTAAATTAATATGTTTATATTTCAATCCGCCACAATTTTAATAATTAAGTACATTTTTTTTATTATGTTTAACAAGTTATTATATTAAAGTCTATTTGATTCAATTTTAAATTTTCGAAAAGAAAAAATTTACGGATAAATTTATTTGACAGTCTATATAAATTAAAAAACAATAATATTAATTTCTGTTGTCTTTATGCCATTTACGCCGTTTATTTTGGTTTAATACTTCATGAGACACTTATCGGCAAAAAAATTCATTTACACGCTCAAGTCTCAATATTAACACATTAAACACCTTATCTTATCAATTTTGTGTCTAATAAATCCTTGTTGCTAACTTGGCATTACAAGTGATTTACACCTGAAATTAGGCGCGTGAAGTACCTAACCCACTGTAAAAATATATATTTTCACAAAATAAAGCTCCACCCTGTCTTTCTCGGGACAAAGATTTGACAGGGATAATTTAAAAAAAAATTTACCAAAATAGGGTGGTGTCAAAAATATTTCCAGATGTAGGATTGAGTCAGAAACCGCAGCTGATACCTGCGGCTTCTAATAGTAGAACCCACAATTTGGATCGCATTTTGCACAGTAATGCCCCAGCTGGTAGCTGCGGCGTCACTTTATATATATATATATATATATATATATATATGAAGAAAGGGGCAGCTGCTGCCCCTTTCTTTTATATATATATATATATATATATATATATATATAAAGTGGCAGCAGGGGCTACCTGCTGCCCTTTGTTATTTTTTTTATTTTAATTTAATAATAAATAATATTATTTATTATAATAAAATAAAATAATAATAAAATATTTATTAAATATAATAATATAATTTTAATAAAATAATATTTAAATAACATACGAAATGAAATTTTATTTTTTAATTATTCAATTACAAATTTTACAAAAATATTAAATATTTTTATTTAATGTTATTAAAAATATTTTTATTTAATATTTTAATAATATTAACAAACACATGATAATTTTAGTTTCATTTAGTGTTATTATTTGATTTTTAGATCGATTACTAGTAAAAAATATTTTTTTGATATATAATAATTGTCAATTTACTAATTGTTTCTATTTAGATTAAATGATAGGTAACGATCCAGTAATAAAGATATTAAATATTATTATTAATCAGATTAATTATCTAACAAGTGTTTTAAAAAATTTTAGTTTCAATTTGTAATATTAAATATTATTATTTAAAAAGATATATAAAGATCCAGCTGCTGCCCCTTTCTTTTATATATATATATATATATATATATATATATATATATATAAAGTGATACCGCAGCTACCAGCTGCGGGATCACTGTGCAAAATGAGACCCAAATTGTGGGTTCCACTGTCAGAAACCGCAGGTGTCAACTGCGTCTTCTGACTCAACCCTAAATCGAAAATATTTTTAACACCATCTTATTTTGGTAAAAACTTTTTTAAATTATACCAGTTAAATCTTTGTCCCGTCTTTCTCTCTCTTCAACCTCTCCACCTCCATCTCATGGTCTCTCTCCTCCGTACCAAAAGTCCGTCTCATTGTCTCTCCGCTATAGCCAAAAGTTTATTCTCGTTCAAACTCACTCTCTTTATCTCTCTCATTCTCGTTTTCTCTCTCGCCACTCAAAGCATAATATTTTGCAAGAGATAAATTTCTCAAGTAAACCCAAGTATACTAAATTTCTCAAAGTTTGCAAGGTTAAATAATTTTAAATTTGTCAAAGTTGTAATTAAAAACAAAGTTATCTTCTTTTTACTATGATTTTGAATTTGCAGAGATATATCTTGTACAAAGTACACAAATTGGGGGGCAATTTTGTTTAATTTGAATATATAATTACCAGATCGAGAGATCAAAAGGGAGAGAAGGTAGAGGTTAAGCTTAGTGAGGAGAGATGATAAACACATGTCAATTTTGCATGATGAACACATGTGCGGTGAGGAAACTGCAGTTTTGTAGAGAGAAGTCCTAAATTGATAACAAATGTTTGCATTATACATGCACTGGTAAAAATGGCTTCCTATTTCTACTATAGCTCGGTGAGGAAATCTCGGTCGACCTGCGGAAAACGGCATCAGAGACAAGGAGGGAAAGGTAGTGAGGAGAGTTGAGTATGATGGATTGATGGCTTTTAAGAGTTTTGGACTATGTGTTTTGATTTTAGAGAGAGAGAGAGAGAGTTACAGTGAGAAGAAAAATGGATAAATGTCATAACTCTACTGGAATTAGTGCCATGCGCTCTCACATTTTTCATATTGCTATAAAAAGGGTTCATTTATCTAATTGAAACTACAAGTGTTCGATTTGTTGTTTTTCTTAGTTAAAATGTATAAATGAATTTTATTATCCAGTTTGGGTGTTTACTGTATATTTGGCTTTTACTCCCTCCGTTACACAGTAACGGTCGTTTTTAAAAAAAATTAATATTCTATTTTATATATTATTTTTAAATTTTTAATACAATATTAATTTTTTTATTTTTTATTTTTAATGTAATGTTAATTTTATATTTAATTTTTAATATTATTCAATTGATTAAATTAAAATTAAAATTTTAAAAATAATAAAAATAAAAATAATTTAATTATTTTAAACTATATTTAATTTTAAATTTATATCTAATTAATATTTTTTAATTTTAATGAAAGTAACAAAAATTGCATATATATTATAAAATATGGGGAGTATCATTTTTAGTGAATAGACTGCAACAATGGACAATAATATTAATTTTTGTTGTCCTTATGCCATTTATGACTTATTTTTTTAGTGATATAAAATTAATTACTACTTGGCTCACCCATTAGCGTATGGAAAGATCAGTTTTTATAGGCACATGTGTCGGCGTTAGAAATGAACAAATACTAATTAACCACTTCACATAATATTTATTTGTCTGTATAGATTAAATAAGTGTATTAGGTTTGAATAATGGACCATGATATTGATTTTTGCTGTCCTTATGCTATTTATGACTTTTTTTTTTGTGATATAAAATTAATTACTACTTGGCTCACTATATTTATCGATCTATATAGATTAAATAAGTGTATTAGGCTTGAATAATGGATAATGATATTAAATTATGTTGTCTTATGCCATTTATGACTTTTATTTGTGGCTCATGCACTAGCCTGCAGAGAGAAGTTTTTGTAATTAGGAATAGACAAGTACTCCCCCTTCTTAAACAACAGTTACTTTTGTTATTTTTACAAAAATTAAAAAGCAATAATTAGATTTAAATTTAAGGTAAAATTGAGTGTTTCAATATACAAATTTAAATTTAATTAGTCAACTTGCATTGAAAAAAAATTAAATTAAAAAAAAATTAAATTATATTGAAAATCTAAAACTGACATATAAATTCAATTTGGATTTTCCTTAAAAATGACAGATTATAAGGAACGGATAGAGTACTGATTAACCACCAATATTTTTAAAATCGAACTGAATATCGATTCGGTCTACTAACTGAATTATAAATTAACTGATTGAACCGAATTAACTTGAAATTTCTATTTTTTTAAATATAATTATTTATAAAAAAATTAAAAATATGTTATATATATTAATTTTTCTTCATTTATTTTACTACTTTTTTTAATAATAATAGTAAACAAATTAAGCAATACAGCTGAATTTCACTGTTAAATATTTAAATTTATAAAAAAAAATTATTTTTAAATTTTTAAATTTTAATTTCAATTGTAATTTTTTTTATGACGTTATCTAAAAATATTATTTTTATAATTATCATATTTATCTTCATTTACTTCTTAATATTTTATTACATTTAAATTATGTAGTTATTCAATATTTAAAAAATATAAAATAAAAATATAGTGAAAATAATTTCAGGTAATTTTTAATTTTATCAAGTTTAATATTAATATGAATTGATTTTATCATCAAATATAAACTTTTTATTAAACAATATCCAATATCTATTAATTCGAATTATAAAAATATATTTTATAAAAATATAAAAAATATAATTTAAGGTATATCATATTTTTTCCAGCACAGCCGATTTTCCAGTTTAACTCGATTTTTTTACTGTTTATTTCGGTTTTTATATTGGATCGAACCAGCTCGACAGGCCAGTCCGATTTTAAAAATATTGTTATCCACTTTACAGTATATTTTTTTTTAAATTTATTTTATTAATATTGATTTTTTTAAATCAAAATCAAAGTACAGTTCATTAACAACCGGTTAACCGTTAAATGCGGTCAGTTAACCATCAAAAAATTAAATATATAGTCACCCTATACTTAATTAAAAAACATACTTTCATAAAATTAAAATATAAATCCTAAAAATTTTAAAAATAAAAATACAAATCATTCAAATAATTTAATATCAATAAGATAAAAAATTACATCAACTCCCTATAAGACAATAAAAAATAATTTAATATTAATTTATCACTCATAAAGTAGATGATTTTTGGTGATTAAGTTATAAAAAATATTCAAAATTATATAGAGCAAAATGGGGATAATTTACACAATTGGTCACTCAACTATAATATTTGCAACAATAAAATCAATTTTCTTCAATTTATAACATAAAAAAAATGATAAAAATAGCAAAAATATAAATTTTAAAAGCGAATCTGTTAATTTGCCAGCATTTTAATTATAAATTACAATTAACTTATCATATTTGCATATTATTGTTTTAAACATGATTATTATATCCATATAAACATTTTTATTTTTATAGCTATCAATATCTTGAAGGATTTTATCTTCAACCAATTCAATCTCAACAATAATGATATGGTTGAATATTTAATCCATAAACTTTTATTTTTTACATTAATTTTTTCAGAACAGTTTTGAAAAACCTTAATTGAGATTACACTTACACATTTGCCATATGAAGGGTAGACATTAAGTCAAATTGATACCAATACATCATAGTGGCTCTCCGTTTCTAGGTGAGGTGAGCATGTACCCGTTAGTCAGTCCATTAATAAAAAATTAATCAGTTCATTAATATCGATTTTTCAAAATTGTTAACCGTTAATCAATTCATTACATTCGATTAACCAGTTTATCAGTTTCGATTTTTCAATTTGGTTAACCAATATTTTTCGGTTAACCAATAAAATTTATAATATACAATTATAAAAAAAATTAGACAAAATTTAATTCAATTTCAAACGTGCAAAATAATTTAAAATAAAAATTACAAAACAAATATAATATACTAGCCAAAATTCATATTCAACAAATTAAAAGCAAATATTATAAAATAGATTTGATATTTCTTAGAAATTAGCATGTTTAATTTTAAGTCCAAAATTTTCAATATTAACTATTAAAATATAGATTCTAAAACATAAAAAAATGTAATTAAATGCTATTAAATAAAATATGAATACCAATATATATGATAAAAAATAATGTATATAAAAGTTAATCGGTTACTTTATATAAATATTACTTTATATAATTAAAAAGAATAATATAATTTAAATAAAGTTTAAAGTTTTATAGAAATTTTATAGAAAAACAAAAAATTTAAGGTATAAAAATAAAAATATAATTTAAATGTATTTTAAAATATTATCTTATGTAAGTTTTAGAGAAAAATAAAAAAAATATAAATTTTTAAAGTATGAAAAAAATATAATATATATGTATAGAAATTGGTATTAACCAGTTAATCTTACACTAACTGTTAATTGATATTTACAAAATCGAAAATCAAATTAAAATAAAAAATAATAGTTAAACTGATCGATTAACCGAAATTATCAATTTTTCAAACAACGAATTAACTAAAAAATTAATTCAATTTCAGAATAGATTTATCTGTGTGTCTTATCTGCTGGCCTGAAAAATATTCTAGAACGATATTATTAGCCAATGGTGTTTTTGTAAGCTTATGCAAGGACCACAATTAATTAATGTAATGTCCTTTTTCTCAACCCCGCCATCAACTTGTTTTTACACAATTAAATTGACTAAAATTTAAATCTATAGTCATTCTATACTTCATTAAAAAACATACTTTCATAAAATTAAAATTGAAGGGAAAATATAGAATAAAGAACGGAGATAACAATAGAATTGATACCTACCTCTTATAGCGCAGAAATCTCGTTGCGCAAACGATACAAGAATTCTCTTTTATTTGATCACTAGTCTGACTATTACCCACTCGGAATAATAGCAACTAGGTCACAGTATAACAGCTCCTGAAAGATTAAGACAAAAATCGTGAGTGTGAACGAGTAGGCTTGCGGCGTATACGTTTTCTCGTTACCAAATAATGGGGTTGATTTCACCCATACTCACTCAACTTATCACTTATCGCGCAAAAGTAACCGACTTTTTTTTTCTTACTTAAATGTCACTGAACTTTTAACATTATTGCACAAAAGTCATGTTGACCGGAATCCGGCGATGACTCTTGCTGGATTGATAAGTTCAACAAATACTACATTTAAATTAATTTCACTTACGGTCACTAGACTTATCATTTATCTCACAAAAGTAATTAACTTTTTTTCTTTCAACTTAAATGTTACTGAACTTTTAACATTTTTGCAAAAAAATCATCAATCCGGCAAGGGTCGTCGCCGGATTCCGGTGAACATGACTTTTGTGCAATAATGTTAAAAGTTCAGTGACATTTAAGTAAGAAAAAAAAAGTCGGTTACTTTTGCGCGATAAGTGATAAGTTGAGTGACTATGAGTGAAATTAACCCCAAATAATGAGATCTTTCATCTATTTATAGAGATCAAAAATGCTAGACACTTATCACTAATCTAATTCAGAATCTTTTCTAAAATAGAATTTGGTTATTTTAATCAGATTGAATTACTCATATCAATCTGGATTGGAACTCAATCCATTATAAAGTTATGGGCGCATCCCAACTCTATAAAAAATATAAATCCTAAAAATTTTAAAAATAAAAATACAAATCATTCAAATAATTTAATATCAATATGATAAAAAAAATTACATCTACGCTCTATAAAACAATAAAAAATAATTTAATATTAATTTATCACTCGTAAAGTAGATGCTTTTTGGTGATTAAGTTATAAAAAATATTCAAAATTATATAGAACAAAATGGAGATAATTTACATAATTGGTCACTCAACTATAATATTTGTGACAATAAGGTCAATTTTCTTCAATTATTAATTCATGTAACAAAAAAGTCATTATAACATGCTATTGCAGGTTTATAGGTCAATATTCTATTTTAATATTGAGAGTGTACATGTTGTAAAGATGTAGGTTCTAGACGAAATTTAAAAGAAACGATAAATTTTGGAAAAGATAAAAATTTGATTTGGAGCAAAAAAAATATAATTCTAAAGAATTAAAGGAATCTGATTTTAGAGTCAAAAGTTTAAACGTCAAAGGCAAATCACTTCTTTCAATAAAATGTCATATCAAATAAAAACCTTATCCTTTTTTTTTTATCTTTTAAATACAATTTTGTATTTTTTAAAATTTATTTTTTATTTTTATTATTTTCTACATAAAATATTTATTTATAATAAATATTCAATTTCTTAAAAAAATGATTAAAATAGCAAAAATATAAATTTTTAAAGCGAATCTATTAATTTGCCAGCATTTTAATTATAAATTACAATTAACTTATCATATTTGCATTATTGTTTTAAACATGATTATTATGTCCATATAAACATTTTTATTTTTATAGCTATCAGTATCTTGAAGGATTTTGTCTTCAACCAATTCAATCTCAATAATTATATGGTTGAATATTTAATCCATAAATTTTTATTTTTATATTTTTTTTTTCAGAACAGTTTTGAAAAACCTTAATTGAGATTACACTTACACATCTACCATACAAAGGGTAGACATTAAGTCAAATTGATACCAATACATCATAGCAGCTCTCCGATTCTAGATGGAGTGTGCATATACCCGTTAGTTTGTCTATTATTTTAAAATTATTAACTGTTAATAAGTTCGTTATATTCGGTTAACTAATTTATTAGTTTCGATTTTTCAATTTTAATTAATATTTTTCAGTTAACTATTAAAATTTATAACATATAATTATAAAAAAATAGATAAAATTTAATTCAATTTTTAATGTGCAAAATAATTCAATATAAAAATCATAAATAAATATAATATACTAGTCAAAATTCACATTCAACAAATTAATAGAGTGTGCATATACCCGTTAGTCTGTCTATTATTTTAAAATTATTAACTGTTAATAAGTTCGTTATATTCGGTTAATTAATTTATTAGTTTCGATTTTTCAATTTTAATCAATATTTTTCAATTAACTATTAAAATTTATAACATATAATTATAAAAAAATAGATAAAATTTAATTCAATTTTTAATGTGCAAAATAATTCAATATAAAAATCATAAATAAACATAATATACTAGTCAAAATTCACATTCAACAAATTAATAGCTAATATTATAAAATGTATTTGATATTTCATAAAAATTAGCATGTTTAATTCTAAGTCAAAATTTTTTTGGGCAATATTAAATATTAAAATATAGATTCTAAAACATAAAAAATATATATAATTAAATGCTATTAACTAAAATATGAATACCAATATATATGATAAAAAATAATGTATATAAAAATTAATCGGTTACTCTATATAAATATTACTCTATGATAATAAAAAAATATAATTTGAATATAATTTAAAGTTTTATAGAAATTTTATAGAAAAATAAAAAATTTAATGTATAAAAATTAAAATATAATTTAAATGTATTTTAAAATATTATTATACGTAAATTTTAGAGAGAAATAAAAGAATAGAAAATTCTAAAGCATGAAAAAAAATAATATATATGTATAGAAATCGATTAATTATGATGAATCAGTTAATCGAATACTAGCAGTTAATCGATATTTACGAAATGAAAAATTAAATTAAAATCAAAAATAATAATTAAATTGATTAGTTAGTTAAAATTATCGATTTTTTCATACTGTAAATTAACTAAAAAAATTAAAATAAAATTATCACCTGGCTTATCCACTGGCCTGAAAAATATTCTAGAACGATATTATTAGCCCATGGTGTTTTTGTACGCTGATGCAAGGACCACAATTAATTAATGTAATGTCCTTTTTCTCAACCCCACCATCAACATGTTTTACATACTCGAGTAAAACAACAAATCTATATTTTTTTAAATCAAATTAAAATAAAAAATAATAATTAAACTGATTAATCAATCGAAATTATCAATTTTTTTCAGACCACGAATTGACTAAAAAATCGATTTCACAATAAAATTATCACCTGGCCCACGAATTGACTAAAAAATCGATTTCACAATAAAATTATCACCTGGCCTGAAAAATATTCTAGAAGGATATTATTAGCCAATGGTGTTTTTGTAACCTTATCCGAGGACAACAATTAATTAATGTAATTTCCTTTTTCTCAACCCCACCATCATCGTGTTTTACGTACACGAGCTTTGTAAGTAAAACAACAAACCTATTTTTTGTCATATAGAAGGGTGCAAATAAAACAAATAGTATATTTTTTCTCCATATTATCACAAAATAAATAAATGAACGAAACAAATTTCCATAACGTTTAGAAATGAGCAAAAAAAATTTGATTGATGATATTAACCGGTAAATCGGTCCGAAATCGAATCGATAGATTAATTGATCGATTATAATAAACTGATTAATAGTTAGTGTTTTAAAAAAATCGATATTAATGAACTGATTAATAATTTTAATTTATATAACTGGTTAACCGAACCGACAACAAAATTTTTAGTTAATTTATTAATTATTCAATATGTTTATATTTAGTATTTATTATTATTTCTTGATTTATCAATTTTTCAATAATGAAAATTATAATATATTTGAAAAATTATATAATATTAATATATTACATATGTGGTGAACTTTTATTTCTACACATACAAAATTTTTTACCTCTCAAACTTTTTAATATATTAATTAATTCCTAATTGTAATTAATTTAATAATTTTAACTTTTTAATTAAAATATTTTATATTTAAATTATTAAACTTTAACATGATAAATAATATTCAATTAAAATGTGAAATGTTAGTTTTAATATTTTTATAAGCAGTATTTAACACTTGCAATTCGAATTAAATATATTTTTCTTTAAAAATAAAAAATTATGTTGCAAGTAATAATTAATATTTGATAAATTTAATAAATTACAATTTTTTTCATTTATTACATTTTTCTATCCTATTCATGCATATTGACACAATATTTTTAGTTTATATTATAATTTAAATATTATATTGAATTATATTTGGTTTCTAATTTTTATTTTTAAGTAATATGAATATTTTAATTTTTTTATGAATACATTTTATAATTATAGTGGTTAACCAAAATAATATTAATTAACCGATCCAAAAATCTGAAACCATTGGACTGGTTAACCGATAGTAATAGACTGATTAATAATTAGTAATTTTTAAAAATCGATAATTAATTGACTGATTTTTTTGAAAATTATGGACTGATTAACCGGATTATGATCATATCTAATAATATTTATATGGCCAGGTTTTAAGCAGGATGTAGCTGCCACTTGTTAGAATGGGATTCATTCACTTCATCCGCTCACCAAAAAATATTATAAAAATATTTATAATTTTATTTTTTAAAAAGCTAATCTCAGTAAAGTATTTAAATGATTTTCTTATTTTTATAATTTTGATCCTATTAAATTAGATTCTGGGTAAGCTCTTGGTATCAAATATGTCCAATTTCAGACCCAAATTAGAAATAACGCAACGTTAATTTTGATCCAGCACGGCATATCATTGCCATCGGGCGAACCGAAGGATTACTCCAAATTAAGGGTTTTAATTTTCCTCAAAGTTTAACCATTTTTTGCCATATTTCTCCATTGCAAATATCAACCTATGTGTCTAAAGATCTCACAGGTCTAACAACTATTTTGATTTTTTTTTTTTGTTAGTTAGAATGATATGAATTTGCCAATTTTATTCAACGTCATTTATAATTTTCGTTTTATTCTAATTAAATAATATATGCTTGAAATATTAGCATTTTCATAATTAGACCTGGCAAACAAATTGGATTTGATGGATTTGGATGACTTAAAGTCAGTTTTTTTCAACTTCATATTTTCAGGCGATCATTTATTTTTCGGATGAGTTTAGATTAGATCTGAAGTCACAATTAAGACTAAAAAATCGGATTGAAAATTGAACCGGTCCTCATCATATCTAACCAAAAATGGAACCCAAATGAAAACAATTTGATATATCTGGTTCGGTTTTAAAATAAAAATTAAGTTATATTGATCCAGTTTTAAGAATTTAAAAAATTTTAAAATCGAACAGACTGAACTATTAGTAAAATTACGTTATTTTGATACTGAAACTTGGATACCGACGACGACGGAGATAGAGTGAGATAAAAAGGGTGATAGTATGAGGGGAATGAGCAATAGAAAAGTGAAGAAAACATCAAAAAATTAAAAATTTGAGATTTTGGAAATATATATATATTGATGACAATGGGATTTTTTGAAGGATCCTCTCAAGTAAGTCACCTGAAAAATTCAAGAAAGCCGACGGGATTCCAACGATTGAAGGTCCGACGATCAAGTCAGTAAATTGACAAAATGGGTATTCTGTGTAAAAAGTTTAGAGAGATGAATTTACTTGTCCTTTTTTTTTTTTATATAGAACTCTTTTCTTTGGCCAAATAGGAAGTAGAATCCTGATCAATGGGAGGAAATTACTCTGATTTCTTGATTAGTGTTTGATTTCTAATTTGTGAGTTATTGAGTGATTCTTGGTATTTTGTATTATTATTGGATCAGGATCTGCACAATATCTGAAAAATATCCGTGAATGATGATTTTTCATATTCTGATACCGAGCTATTTGGGTAATCGAACTACTGATATATCAAATGTCCGAATGAGCCTGGTTACCTAACTTTTCGAATGAAAGTACAGTTCGCAACATGTGCTCGGAGAGGTGCTATCGATCTCTTGTTTAGAGAGTCCGGTTACCATATATATATACACACACACTAAACAAAAGAACGTCGTATTGAATTTCGATCGATCCGTTTGATTTTTTTTTTCTTTTCCTTTCATATTTGACTTATTGCTAAAAATTTAAATAATTAGATGTTTATTTTTTTTTAAAATTAAATTTAATTTTTTTTATAAAATTAGAATGAAAATATTAATAAAATGGGATATTATTAATAAATATATATATAATATTTTTTTTGAAAAAATATATATAATATTAAACAATAGGTTTATGAATAAATATGACAAAATGAAATTTAATTGAAAAAATAGATCACGGGTTTAGAGTCGAATTTTAGGTATTTTCAGATGATTTTTTTGGATTTCAAGTTCGGGATAGATTCGATCCTAAATTTCTCAAGCCATTCAATTTTTTTTTCGGATTTGAATAGTCATGTTTAAGAGTCTGAATAAATAATAATATTAATAACAACTACTAGGAGTTGGCTAGCACCTAATAAAAAATGTGTGACCACTTGAATTCGATTTTTTTTCTTTTGATATTTCTAGTTAAATTAGGCATCACCAAAAGTTAGTTTAGTGTTCAGCATCCAATAAAAGATATGTGAGGAGATTTTTACTCTTAACTTTTCTAGTTAAGTTAGGCATTATTCCTCTCTTATAAGAAAAAAATAATAATGCTTATAATTTAAAAGAACAATATCTTTATTCTATATTAGAAAATGTAAAATTATTTAGTAGTAACTGTTAATTAGCATTACTTTCACTTAATGCGATTGGACTTATGAGCAATAGCCTTAAAATGATAAAAGAAAATTTTTTTATGAGCTTGAAAGTTCGGTTTAGAGAAGATCGGGGGATGAGAAACGATAACCGAAAATGCATGAAGAAATTGAAAAAGACGGTGGCTAGCAATGGTGAAACCTAAAAGGAGGAGGAAGATAATAGGAAATAATCTTGTATAGGAAATATTAGCTGTATCGTCTTGTATAGGAAGCAAAATCTTAATTTATATATATATATATATATATATATATATATATATATATATAAAATTAAAAACTAATTAGCATAAATTATGCCGAAAGATTATATACAATAATTATACCTATAGAGGAAAGGTCAATTGTATATATATGTATAAATTAATTATGCCTATACAGGAAAGATTTTGCTTCCTATACAAGACCATACAACCAATATTTCCTATACAAGATTATTTTATATTAGAAGAAATAATTTGGTGAACAGATGTATACGGTGTGAGCAAACTTGGACCATTGGATCAAAAGGCATATGATCCAACGGTTCACATTTACTTGCACCACATACATTTGCACACCATATCCTTAACCTTAGAAAAATATTCTGGTGCTTGATGTATATGGTGCATATGCATGCAAATTTGGACAGTTAGATCAAGATACACTCTTAATCTGACAATTTAGATTTGATCGCACCATATATATTCTTACACCAAATCATATGCCGGCTGATTGAACATTTTTTGACGGTAATTGAAATACACACGCATTAATCTTGTTAATTTAAGGAATGTATGTTATCTAATATTCAAATGTAAACTTATAATCGATTTTTTTTTTATGAATACATTCAATGTAGAAAGTTTTAAAAATTTGAAATCCGAGAATGGGTTTGTCCTATTTATTTTTAGTGCATATATAAGGGTAAAATATTTATTATGTAATTAATATTTTTTAAAATTTGAAAATTGTCACTTTGAGTAAAAAAAAGTTAAGAATTACAAGTGGAGTAAAATTCTAATACGGGGATCCATAAATGAAATATAAAATAAATCGATTGATTTTGTATTTGGTGACTAAATTAATAGTACATATTGACATATAGAATTCGTAACTACATATCATGTTTTAAACTTTTTTATATTATTTGATATTCATGTGTTGATTTGATCCATTAATTTATTCATGTAACTAATATAGATAAGTGTTTTTCTAATTGAAAAGCCTATAAATACCAAGGGTTGTGGAGAATACATTATGGCCCTCTCTTCTTCTATTATCAATATGGACAGAAGATCAAATAGAGCAACTCAAAGTAGTTTATTGGCTCTCCTTTTCCTTAGCTTAGTGGTTAAAGGAAGCGTAGCATTAACACCCAAAGTCAGACCTGTTTACCTTAATCGCAACAGCTTTCCCTCAGATTTTCTTTTCGGGACTGCATCAGCATCTTACCAGGTTATTTTTCTTTTAGGTTGCTTTTGAGTTTTATTTCAGTTACATTGAAATCATATCATATATTTTGTTCCTACATTTTTTTTTCCAGATACATGCTAATATAATGTTGTTGTTCTTCAGTATGAAGGTGCAGCCCGTGAAGGTGGTAGAGGTCCAAGTATATGGGATACTTGGACTCATAAACATCCAGGTCGTCTTTTTAGACTATTTACTTACATAATCAAAATGTCGATGACTTGATTCATTACTAGTACGTGTTGGATCCTAGTCAACAAGAGCTGATTTAATAGGGGTCAATTTCACTCATGGTCACTCAACTTATCACTTATCGCGCAAAAGTAACCGACTTTTTTTTTCTTACTTAAATGTCACTGAACTTTTAACATTATTACACAAAAGTCATGTTGACCGGAATCCGGCGACGACCCTTGCCGGATTGATGATTTTTTTGCAAAAATGTTAAAAGTTCAGTAACATTTAAGTTGAAAAAAAAAAGTTAATTACTTTTACGAGATAAATGATAAGTCTAGTGACCGTGAGTGAAATTAATTTAAATGTAGCATTTGTTGAACTTATCAATCCGGCAAGAGTCGTCGCCGGATTCCGGTCAACATGACTTTTGTGCAATAATGTTAAAAGTTCAGTGACATTTAAGTAAGAAAAAAAAAGTCGGTTACTTTTGCGCGATAAGTGATAAGTTGAGTGACCATGGGTGAAATCAACCCGATTTAATAGCTAACATTTGATAAAAAAAAAAATGTAACTTGACATAATACACGTCAATCTTCACATTAACTGCGGCAAATCTCCATTTAACTGGACTAAATTATATCATGGAGTGATTAAATGATAAATTTAACATATTATATATTAACATGTGAATTATTAAACGTATTTTTATAGATTGATAAGTATATATCATTTTTTTAGAAAAATAATTAAATTATCTAAAATATCGAATTGTTTTGTATAGAATCGTTTAAAACTGAAAAAACAGAAGAATCATATAATGATTTGTTTCAATTTGAAACTATAGAATATGAATATTTTATTTTTACAATATAATTATAAGACTTTTAAAATTTCCAACTTTTTAAGATAATAGTTGAGTTTGTATAATACCACAACGACATTGTATCAAATACAATTTTAATAAACACATATCTATAAATGGATGGAGTAGTCAAGATATTATATAATATAAGTATTGTTGAGGGTAATTAACATGTGTACGCATGCAAATAAACCTGTTCAACATCTGATTCGGATGGACGTACTTGACCTATATACAATCAATTTGGTGAGTAATTAAAATTAAGTTACAAATAACGATTTTAGCATAATTTATATCGGAATTTTATATATGTGTGAGTGTGATTTTGTGGAGAAAGTTCATACATATATATTATTTTATATATGTAGAAAATTTATTATGTGTGTGTATAAAATAAAGATTATTTTATAGAATATATTGGATGAAAACAACGGATTTTTTTATGTATATATTTTTTTACAGACCTCTTATAAAGAGTTAAAGTAACTATTGTATATGTTTGAATAATTTTGATTGTTGTAATTTCAAAATACCAATAATTGAATTGCATGTTTGATCAATTAATCTTTGAATTTTACACACTATATATATGCGAATATTAGCAATAATAATAATTCATCTGGCAAAACTACAGAGAAAATAGCGGATGGTAGCAATGGAGATGTGGCTGTCGACCAATATCATCGTTACAAGGTAAAATACCGTGGGATTAATTAGCATTGAAAATGGAAATGCTCTAAGGGTAAGCATAGTATGATTTTGTAGTAATTACCCATTATATTACAGGAAGATGTTGCGATAATGAAAGATACGGGCCTAGATGCTTACAGACTTTCAATCTCATGGTCAAGAATCTTGCCAAGTAAGAGTAAACCATGGAGAGATTATTGTTAACTTAATTACGAGTGTTAATCCTGAATATTTGTTTCCTCAACTGCACGTTAACTAATTAATTAATTAATGTTTCATTCAACTAAATATTAAATAAATTATTCAGATGGAAGGCAAAGTGGGGGGGAGGGTGTGAATGAAGAAGGAATCCAATACTACAACAACCTCATCAATGAGCTCATAGACAACGGTAGCAATTTTATTTCATAATTTCTATAATTAATCTATACAATTTCTGTAGTCTTTTATTTTATTTTAATTTGTTAATTTGCTATATTATGACTGGTGCAGGAATTCAACCCTTTGTAACTCTATTCCATTGGGATCTTCCCCAGACCTTGGAAGACGAGTACAGTGGTTTTATTAGCCGTGATTTTATGTAAGTCGCTCACTCTTGTTTGAACAAAAAAAAAATAAATATTTTTTTTATTTATTTATAATTAAAATTATGCATATTAAAATGTGCATAACTAATTATATTTTTTAGAAATGATTATCGAGATTACGCGGAGCTTTGCTTTCAAAAATTTGGAGATCGAGTAAAATATTGGATCACATTCAATGAGCCATGGAGTTTTTGTCAGGCGGGTTATGCACGGGGCTTATCACCACCAGGCCGAAATTCTTCAACCGAGCCATATATTGCGGGCCACCACCTTCTTCTTGCTCATGCAGCTGCTGTAAAGTTGTACAGGGAAAAGTACAAGGTAAACCCTAAATATTCCATACTCTATTCTTAACTTAGAAATTGCATGATTTTATGTTGGGATTAAGAAGATGTAAATGAGAGAAGCTGTAGTTTTTTTTTTTAAAAAAATCAAAGAGAAGCAGTAGTTAATTATTAATCAATGTTTAACTTGTAGGCGGCTCAAGAAGGGATGATAGGGATAACATTAGTAACTCACTGGTTTGTGCCTTACAACTGTACGGAGCAAGATGAAGATGCTGCACAACGAGCTCTTGATTTTATGTTTGGATGGTATGTATGTATGTCTACATAAATTACTCATCTTACTTGTATGCATTAAATCATAATTAATTTGTTCTATTCCAGGTTTATGGATCCAGTGACATCGGGTGATTATCCAGAATCAATGAAATCTCTAGTTGGGGACAGATTGCCCAAATTCTCGGGGGATGAATCCAAAATGCTAAAACAGTCAATTGATTTTCTTGGATTGAACTATTATACAGGAAATTACGCAGCTGATAATGAAACCGAACCTGTTTATCCTAGCTTCATCACTGATTCTCGAGTTGTTCTTACCAGTAATTAAGCATGAATTCTACAATTTCCAAATCTATAATTTACATGTTTTAATGTTAACAATTAATCTATGGTTTTTGTACGCAGCTGAACGTAATGGAATTCCTATTGGTCCTCCAGTACGTATTAACTGAATAAACCTTACCTCATTTTCAAAAAATAATTAAATCTAATAATAATAATTATTTTTTTACTTTTTAATTATAACACTTGCAGGAGGCTACAACTTCGCTCTTCATTTATCCAGTGGGATTTAGAGACCTTCTACTCTATGTCAAAGACAAATATAATAATCCGCTTATTTACATCACCGAGAATGGTAAACTCAATTTTACTTATTTCGATAGTTACTTCCATAAGGAAAATATATAAGAAATAATATATATTAAGTTTGCTAAATGAGAATCTATATAACTTGAAGTTTGCATATAAATTAGCCTATCTTAATTTCATATTATAAATATTTGTATATATATAATCTATTATTAATTTAAATTAATAAATAATATTATCTTTCAACTGATCATCAGGTTTTGATGAGATTAATAATACCACACTACCTCCAGAAGAGCAACTGGCGGACAATTATAGGATTCAAGCCTACTATTGCCATTTTTATTATCTTAAAAAAGCAATGGAGTAAGTTATATTTTGTGTATTTAATTCATAAGCAAAAGGAAGACCAATAATTAATTTAACTTATTTTATTTTCCTAAATTGGAAAGGGCGGGTGTCAATGTGAAGGGATTCTTTGCTTGGTCGTTATTGGATAACTTTGAATGGAGACTAGGCTATACTGTGCGTTTTGGTATCTACTACGTCAATTATACCAACGTATTAGAAAGGATTCCCAAAAATTCAGCATATTGGTTCAAGCAATTCCTAAAGCGGAATGATAGTTTGCTCTTAAAGACGGATCATAATTCTCAAATTAAAAGTTTCTAATTTCATTGTGGCTTCTGGTATCTGTCTTGAATGTGTCTTTTTAGTACTCCTAGATGGTTATGTATGATTGTGGTTTAATAAACTAGGAGTCTAAGTGTGATATATATATATAGTGCTGTATATATGTGAGTATTGTAATAATTTAATATGTGTCTTTGTGGTACTCCTAAATGGTCATGTAATATTGAATAAACTAGGAGTCCAAGTGTGTACTTTGCAAGAATGGTGTTTATCCATAATATTATAAGTGTTTTAATTAATTTTATCTCTCTCTTCCATTCTTTTTATGCGTTATAACATTTACCCCTTTAATCATGTTATTTTCTTCTTCCATTATAACAAAAGTATTATCTAAATTAAACTAGTTGAATTTAAATTTTCCATTAAAGTGTTATCAGATGAGTTATGTATATTTTAAATCGAATTGATAATTATGTAATTGTATCATATTCTATCTAGGATCTTTCACATGCTTATATATCCTAGATATGAATTCTCAAGTAATTATGAGGACTTTTTTTTTTTTTAAAAAAATATCAATTGTGGTGGTTGGACCATCCAACATGGAGGGCCACATCACATACAATTAAAAAAAGGGTAAACCTATATGAAAACCCTGAACTTGTCCAAAAAATTCATTTTGACACTTGAATTTAACAAACGACCGAATAAACACTTAAATTTTTTTATTACGATATTTTTAAACACTTAAACTATTTAATTTCGATATTTTTAAATACAAAATTCTGATAAAACGGGGACAAACTTAACGTGTGAGTATCACCTGTCTGGAATAACCGACACTTGCCAGTCATGCATAAATGACCGACATGTGTCGATTACCTTTCTTCTTCCTCATCCTCTTCCTTACTGTGTGTTAAAACCATTCTTATTCTTGCTGCTCCTCTTCCTTTCTCTCTCAATCGGGATCAACAAACATAAACTTTACACACACACACACAGGTATTACCCATAGGTTCAAAATTTTGCTTCTTGTTGGTTGAACCGAGAGGTCTCCCTCTAGCCTTCTTAATCCCAGTTGGCGAGGCTGACCCTCCTGAGCAAGCAGAAGGGGCACCACCACCACCAGCAGCGGCTGCTGGAGGAGGAGGAGAGGTAGGAGAAGAGAAACCACCTCCACTCGGCTGTGGTTGGGTGGCGGTCTGCGATGAAGATACGAGAGCCAATGCCATAGTGCCATCTGGCCCATACAAAATGATTTCCTGCCAAAGTTTGTTCTTTGCAATACTACCCAACGATTTGTCCGTTCATCAAGAGGTCCGTGTGCTCCTGTTCAAAAACCATCAGTTCCACATGCAAAGCCAAACTTCTATTGTGGCACCAGGTAAGAACTAGCCACTATCTTTTGATTGGGACTTGTCAGTTCAATGTTCTTGCGGTGTTTGCTCCTGATAAATTGCAATTGCTATCCTTCATTGTTGTCATTGTCATGATAGGAGTTGAATTCTGCACACCAGAGTTTTGCTCGCTTGCACAGTGGGTTCTTTGGAATTCCTTATGTGTTTTCTATTGTTAAACTTCTGGGATCCAGATCACTGCCTTGGTTTATCCGAGCCCTAATAGATCATATATCAAATAAGGTAATTCCATTTTTTACAAAACTTAGTTTATTATCATTTGCTTAATTAGAAAATTAAATTTCCAAGACTACTGGAAGTTACCAGTTCCCTAACCTCCTTAATTTTGTCATAGGTTTTCACCTATAGCACATATCAAACTCTCTATCTTGTTGCTATCAGTGCATAGTATATAATTGTAATAAATCATCTTGAATAGTTTGGTTATTACACACCAAACCTGTTTATATATTTTCCTTTCTTGTGCACTCCTACAATTTAGTTATGTTATCTATTAGTGCTAAATTTATTTTTCTCTTCAAGCAAACAACC
The DNA here is from genome assembly GCA_947683425.1 of Excoecaria cochinchinensis. Classification (NCBI taxonomy): domain Eukaryota; kingdom Viridiplantae; phylum Streptophyta; class Magnoliopsida; order Malpighiales; family Euphorbiaceae; genus Excoecaria; species Excoecaria cochinchinensis. The sequence continues at coordinate 8,741,381 of CANTUQ010000074.1, read as the reverse complement.
ATGTTGTTTCACAGAGTGGATAATTCTAACTGGTTATGACGCTACTGAAACTTCAGCATCATGAAATTTTGGCTTCTTGCATTTTATGTTCTATTTTGATTTATGTCCAAGAGTTAGCTACCCTGAACTATTGATCTCTTTACACCACAGTATCTGTATTAATATTGGATTTATTTGCTGCATTAGTTCATAAAACATCCCATCTTAGATTTTCAGAGGAGTAAATTCGTTGAGATTCAATTTAATGTTCTGAGAATTGCATGTTTCATCTAACTACACTTGAACCAATGATTGCTGGATTGCAAGAATCATTGCCAAAGTCTATTGGACTGCTTCCTTTTGATGGGGGTGTTGTAGGTATGTGGCAGCACTATTGTTTTGGAGGTGTCTTCCCCTCCCCCTTCCTCAAACCACCGCTAATTTAGAAAATAGAAAAAGCAAAAAAATTTAGAAAAAAAAAAATCAGATCAACTTACCAATACTTTAGAAAATAGAAAAAGCTGAGAAGAAAATTAGAAGGAGAAGAAATGAATAAGAAGAGCTCACAAAAGTTTTTTTTTCTTTTTTTGGGAGAAATGAAAGAAATCTGAAATTATTAACATATAATAATAATTTAATTGAGAGAGGATTTTTTTACCGGCTTTACGCGCTTAAGGAGGGGATGAAAAACACTTACTGCCAACTCAGCAAATTGTATTTAAAAATATTGAAATTATATAGTTTGAGTGTTTATTTGGTCATTTTTAGAGTTTAGATATTAAAATAAAATTTGTTGACAAGTTTGAGTATCTGCATATAGGTTTACCCTTAAAAACAATAATAAATTTGTGGCTAAAATTACAAGTAATGTGGTTATCAATTTGGCCACATAAATTTATAGCTAAAATTACAAGCAATGTGGCCATCATTTTGACCACATGAAAAAATCTTCTCATGCCTATAAATAAGTAAGAAGTTTTAGTCTTTAAACACACCAAAGAAGAGCAAAAAATAAGAGAGCAAGTGAGTTGAACAAATTATTTTAGAAAAATATTTGGGATATTTTTCTAAAAGGGATAGAGTGACAAAATAGTGAGTTTGAGAAAACTTGTGTGCTACTATTTTGGGTTTATTTTAAATTATTGTATTGTCTATCTGTCTTATATTCATTAATTTTATTAGTGAAAGAAATATAATTTCAGAATTTGTCCCATGAACGTAATCCAAATTAAAAGGTGAACAACATAAATTGCTAGTATTATTATTTTTACTCTGCTAATTTTATTTTAATTTATCTACTGTGCCCAACATCAATCACTATCATTAATAATATATTTGCGCCAAACTAGTGTCAAAATTGTAAGAAGATAATTAAAAAAAGAAGGAGGAAACTTTGAAAAGTCAAAGTTTCCGGCTGTGCAATTTGCATTTGCAAATTGTAAAGGCAATTTGCATTTATAAATTGTAAACGCGTGGACGGTTAATGAATTAGCTGTCCATACGCGTATAAGAATGGCTATAAATAGGTATTGTTCTTTTGCAAAATTCAGAACTCCAATTTCAAGCAAACAAAATACGTGTGGGGTGAGTAAGAGTTTAAGAGTTTATTTGTGAGCATAAGAAAATAGTAAGAGTTTAAGGGTTTGTTCAAAAATTTTTGGGATACCATATGGGTATTTTTCTTGTGTTAAGGGTATAAGAAAAATATTGTATTTGTTATTGTATGGGTGTAACAATTTTTCACATAGTGAATATTTTTCTTGATTGTCTTTTGATAACGGCCGTGATTTTTCTCCGATTTTGGAGTTTTTCATGTAAATTCTTTTCTTGTAATTTCTCTATATTTGTTTGACTATTTTTCATATTTTGATGGGTGTCGAAGCCACCAAAAATAAATACCTTAATTAACCTATCAAATAAATTGCAAATAGGGTAAGAAAGGGTCGAATCCACAGAGACTAGCACTGAATTAATTCTAAATAACCAGATTTTAACAATAAAAATATAAAAATGGGGATTTTGATAAACTAAAAGCTAACAGATGATGAATGTAAAGAAATAAATAACAAGCAGTAAATTGATTTAAAAGAAAATTCAATAAATGGTAAATTCCAGTTAAAGATATTCGTAGCACAGATTTAATTCAACTGATCATTGACGAAAGAATAAATCTAAAAATCAAACAATGGGCCAGTTATAGCCGTCGGCTTCGCGCTCCCGACCTAATCTTTCCGTATTAATGAATTAATCAAGTAAGACTGTAATTAATTCCTAACCAATAAATAACCCTAAACACGCGCAAGGATTTAATTCATTGACAGCATTAATGAAATAGAAAGACCTGACCTAAGCCAACCAACCTCACGCGAGATTGATTTAGACTCAATCATGCATCTACTCAACATAACAGCCCTTGTGAGGAAGCTACACTGATTGCCACTTGTTGTTGACTTCACTAAACAATTACGGATCTAGTAAATTCAACTAGCAATATATTATTTAATTAAATGAACAACGGCGCCTCATTGAACATGAAATAAATAATAATCGAGATATGGTTTCTCTAAACTTCAGTAGATAACATGAACATTATATGAAATTAAGAACAATAAATCATTGCAACAATCTCACAGTGAATATAAACCTGGCTTTGAATTGATCTTTAACTGAAATAAGAGTATTTAGCCACACATAATTGAAAGAAAATCAAAATAAAATTAAATTAAAAAAATAAACTCCCTGTTACAGCCTTAGGAAAACGCAGATGAAGAAGAAAAAGAGAAGATCCTACTGTTCACGTTCTTCCTAGGCCATATAGGAGTCTAACCTAGATAAGTTAGGAAAAGAGATAAAATCCTATCTAAACTTGGAAAATAAATTACAAATATTAAATGTAATATTATCCTACTAAAAATACTGCCTAATATCCCCTTAATTACAGCATAATTATCCCTAAAAATCAGATTGAGAAAAGGTGGCGGCTAGGTCAACTTCGGATTAAAATAAATCTGAAAACTGCACTCTGTTCGCGTCTTGGCTGTTGGCCTTGGGCAAGGCAGCTCCTTAGCCTTGCCCCTTAGCCTTGGGCAAGGCTAAGCCCAATATCAGCTTTTCACTTCAGAATTTCTTGCACTTTCATGGCTGTTCCAAATTCACTCCCTTTAGCTTTAATTTGTTTCCTTTCTACCATTTTGATCCTACAAAGACCAAAATCATAAAACAAGTAAAAAGTACTAATTTAAGCTAGAATTAAATGCATGAAAGTGATGAAAAACATGTTAAAATATGCAACATTAGGCACTTAACAAATTCCCCCACACTTATCCAATGCTTGTCCTCAAGCATAAATTAAATCTCAAGCACAATCCTTTCAAAAGTTCATTCACCCAAATATCAAATTCCAATCCCCTAAGTTCCCAATAAATCAAAATGCAAGGCAAGATAGAGATAGAAATCCAAAAATAATTTACCACAGAATCATATCAAGACATGGGTATCTCAACTACCTTTTCAAATTAGATACAACAAGGTTCATAATCATTAAACACACATAAATTTATATCCCAATTTATGATTAAATCAATGTATAGAAGAAAACTTGTCAAACCAAATTAGACACTTTAATTTTTCATTATTATCAATAGAAAAAGGAACAAGGAAAACTAGGAAATTTATTTCAATTTCTTTCTTTCTCTTTTTTTTTTTTTTTCATTTTCTTTTTCTTAGACTGTAGTGGACACGAGGGCACCCGGTTCTGACCCGCATACACCCGGTCTTTCCAGTCAAAGAAAAGATTAAAATGCTTACAAGAAATGTAGAGATCCTTTTTACGCGAGGGTACCCGGTTCTGACCCGCATACACCCGGTTACTCAGATCACACAGTTTCAAGCGGCTACTAGCTCTACTCTTAACCGCTTTTTTTTTTTTTTTTTTTTAGCGGACAGCGGAGTAAAATTTATTTATTTATTTTTTTTTTTTCTTTTCCTGGTAACCAGGTTCCTCAATCTAACAACACACAATATCAAACAAGTGTCCAAAATAGTTTTAACAAATCTCTAATATGCAAAGAATCCAATTTTAATACACGCATAAGTTTTATATTTCACCTTAAAAATTTGAACCTTGATATTTCTAATTCAAAAAATAATTAAGATCATCATAAATTGTATGTAAAATGGGTAAATAATTGTGGACACTACTCAAACTTGCTTAACAAATTAATGCATAAAAAACTAAATGATTTTGGAACTGATTTAGACAAACACTTTTCTCTAGAATTGTGAATGAAACTTAACAAATATTTAAGAATAAGATGGATGTAACATTGAACAAGGGGACAAGTTATAAAATTCTAATGAGGATGACAGTATTTTTGCATAGAAATCATGGCCAAAACATCAATTAACCAAGCCAGATTAATCCAAGGTAAATGCCACTCAAAACTTATGTGTAATCTTTCCTCAAAATGGTTACCACAAATACTCTATAAGAGCATTTGCATCTAAAGTTTTGCACAAAATTAACTAAATTAACATGATTTCAACCAAAGAATTCATCATTGGAATATTGAATCTGAAGTGCCAAGTGCCATTCATTCAATTCAACCACCAGAAATTTTTTTTCAAAAATTAGCACAAAATGCATCAATGTAAGCCCATATCCAGGTAAACTCCAAATTAAACTCTAACTCAAAACTCATGCACAATTCTGCTAAAAATGGTCACCAAAAATACTTCATAAAAGTAGATATATCAAAATTTTGCATAGAATCAACCAAATAAACAGAATTACAACACAAGCATCTAACAATTAAGCACTAAAAACGGCAGGGCAACTCAGTTCAGTTCCCATCAAAGTAACAAGCCAACAAATATATGCACAATTTCTTCCAAAATAATTATTTTTCAGCATCTGACCAAAATATGCACATATCTAACCAATTAGATGCAAAATCCAGCAATAAAATCAACTTCAAATCACCGTGAAAATCAGCAACAAGCAAAATCAGCAGTTTTAATCACAATTTCGACGCAAAGCCACAAAATAAGTACTTCTAAATCAAACTCCTCCCCCACACTTTCTCCTCGCATTGTCCCCAATGCGGAATGACACAACAACGTGGGGCGAAGACTGGCACAAAATGAAATAAATAAAGAGATGGAGTTAAGAAACTGCCCTGTTGTGGCGTTGGAGTAGCTCTGTTTTTGGTTTGCTGAAGGAGCAGCGTGCGTGTAGTGGGTTGGGCTCTGGGCTACAGCGGTGGTTGCTTCTGTGCGTGGGAGCTGGCGCGTGGGGCTTCAGGCGACGACGGACTAGGCACAAGGCGGAGCTGGACGGAGGCGCGATTGGCTGGGCGAAGCGCGATCTGCTGGGGATGGGTCTGCGCTACGGTGGTGGCTGGCGAAGCTACTGCGAGCGCGATCTGGAGTGGAGGAGCGGCGGTGGCTGGCGTTGGTGGTCGGCGGAGTGAGGCGCGGTGGTCGCTGTTCTGGAGATGCGTGCCGATCTTTGGTGGTTGAGAGGAGCGTGCGATCGTTGAGATCGGAGGTTGGGTCACGACGGTGAGCTGTGGCGTTGGTGGCTTGGGCGACGATCGGTGAGCTGTGGCGTTGGGGCTTGGGCGACGATCGATGGCGGCTGGAGTTGGTGATGCGTCGGGCTGGTGGAATCGCGCGGTGAGGAGATCGGGTGGCTGTTGATCGGTGGTGAACCGGTGGCCGGTGGATGGAAGCTTGTGAGCTGTAGAGTGAAAGTAAAATTAGAAATGTAAATTAATTTTGTTAGGGTAAAAGAAAATAATGGCAAATGGGTAAAATAAATTAATTAAAGTGAAGTAAAATAACTCAATTGAATTAAAAATAGAAATAAAACCCATTAGAGTAGAAAAGCCCAAGAATTAAAACACAGTAACCCAACAGACCGATTAAACCCAGAATAAATTGAAGATTGCCTGCAATTCAAAAGATTAAATTAAGACCCATCAAAAACTCCATTTAAACCACCCCTAACTACTTATTCCTCATAACATGACATTAGTTTGCTTGAACCATTATGCTCAAAATAAATATCCAATGCTTATCATTCTGAATTGCCCATTTGTTACCAACGTACCTGTGAAGAAAAAGAATTGAAGTTAACCATGAGAATGCAATCAAGGATAAGAAGACAGTAAACTAAAATAAAATAAATAAAATTGCAATTAAATTTAAATAGGTATATGTTAGCCTTGAACAAGGCTAAAAAGTGGGTTGCCTCCCAGAAGCGCCTCTATTTAACGTCTTTGGCCAGACATTAATGAGTTTCAACGTCTCTCAAACTGGTCTTAAATCCCATTTCAATGTCCTTCCATTCATTAATTCCTGCAAATTGGCATCAACTACCAAATTTTTTTCAAAACTGTTAGGATTTTTGAAAGTAGAGTCCAAATAATATGAAAAATTTAAATTGTTTGAATTATCACTCAATTCAAAAGATTCATTTACTGAATGTGCAGTAACATCTACTTCAAAAATATTGGACACATAATCAGCATTCTTCTTCGAATTATAAACATAAAATTGATCAATGCCCCAAGGAGGAGAATTGTTTGTTTCCTTTAAGGCTGCAAGTTCATGCACTATTTTTTGTAAATTTGCTTCCAAATCCAGCTTCTTTTCCAATGTATTAGTGCTATCCACATTTATATCATCACCCAAAGTTACCTGTAACTTGTCATCCTTATTCAATTCAAACATTGGAGGAGTTAAAGGCTCAATTTTATCTACACCACAAACAGAAGGTAAATCACTAGGATTTTTCATGGCGTCATAAACATTAAATTTTTCCATCTTACCATCAAATTCCATAGTAAGTATACCTGCATACACATCTATTTTGGTCCTAGCTGTTTTAAGAAAAGGTCTTCCCAATAAAATTTCAGATGACTCCAAAGATTTGTTATCATCATCCATATCAATAACATAAAAATCAGCTGGAAAAATTAAGCCATTAACTTGCACTAAAACATTCTCTAATAATCCTTCAGGATAAACAATTGATTTATTAGCAAGCTGAATTACTATTCCTGTTTCTTCTAAAGGCCCAGCGTTTAAAGAAGAATAAATTGACAGAGGCATAACATTTATTGATGCACCTAAGTCACACATTGCTTTCTTAATGCTAACATTACCTATTTGACAGGGAATAGCAAACATACCTTGATCCTTGCATTTTTTTGGCAATTTTCTTTCAAGTACAGCTGAAACATTCTCACTCACAGTTATTTTCTCATAGCCAACCTGTTTTTTCTTGTTAGTACAAAGCTCTTTAAGAAATTTTGCATATCGAGGTATCTGTTTAATAGCATCTATTAAAGGAATATTTACCTCAACCTTACGAAATATCTCGAAGATGTCTTTTTCCTCTTTCTCTTTCTTAGATTTGGCCAATCTCTCAGGAAACGGGGGTCGGATGACTATAGCTGGGGGTTGTTCTGAATTTCTGTCTTTTAGTTGCTCATTTTCCTCAATTTTTACCTCTTTTTCAGCTTTTCTTACCAGTTTTTGGTCACTTTTCTTAGGCAGGAGCTGTTCGACCTCTTTTCCACTTCTTAAAATAATTGCACTCACATTTTGTCTTGGATTTTCTATGGTTTGTGAGGGCAAACGTCCTTGGGACTCAATTCTACTCAAGGATTGTGCTATTTGGCTTATTTGTGTCTCCAAATTCTGAAGCCTTGAGTCTGATTTCTTTACATGCTGCTGGAGATCATGCACATTATTAGTTAAAGAATGAACATCATCCTCAAGACTCGTACCTTGTTTAGGAGCTGGTTGAGCAGGTTGTTGTGGTTGTCTAGGCTGGAATGGTTGCTGTGGATTTTGTTGCCTAGCTCCATAGCTGAAATTGGGGTGATCTCTCCACCCTGGATTATATGTGTTGGAATATGGATCATATTTCCTGTAGGGCTGTCCAGAATATCCTCCCATCGCATTTGCTTGCTCTTGTGAGTCTTCTTGCAGTGTTGGGCACATGTCTGTTGGATGTCCAGCATATGCACATATTCCACATACTCTTGCTTGTGAAGATGTACCTGAAGCCATATTTTGCACAAGAACAGTTAGAGCATTCAGTTTATCTTCAATGGAAGAAGAGCTTACCTCATGTACTCTTCTTGGAGGGTCCTGATATCTTCCAAACTGTTGGGAAGTGGCTGCCATATCCTGTATCAACTCACGTGCTTGGGTAGGGGTTTTATTGTTGAGACTTCCCCCACTTGCTGCATCTATCATCCTTCTCTCCATACTCAACATACCCTCATAAAAATACTGAATAAGGGACTGATCGGTGATTCCGTGTTGGGGGCAGCTTGCACATAATTTCTTGAATCTTTCCCAATAATCATGAAGTGATTCCACATCCTTTTGTCTGATTCCACTAATTTCTCTCCTAATTACAGCAGCTCTGGAGGCTGGAAAAAATTTGTCTAGGAACATTCTCAACATATCAGTCCATGTGGTGATCGTTCCTGATGGTAAGTTCAACAACCACTCTTTTGCGGAATCAGCCAATGAGAATGGAAAGGCCCTTAATTTCACTTGCTCTTCAGTAACTCCTTGTGGTCTCATACCAGAACAAACCACATGAAATTCCTTCAAATGTTTGTGAGGGTCTTCATTCTCTAAGCCACGAAATGTGGGTAATAAGTGAATTAGCCCCGATTTTAGTTCGAAAGCGGTGTCTAAGGCTGGATAAGTTATGCACAGGGGCTGTTGGTTCAAAGGGGGTGCATTCAATTCTCTCAACGTCCTTTCTGCCATTCTTTCCTCTTCTAATTCTGCTGGAAAGTCAGTAAAATCAGTTTCCTCCTCTTCTTGCTGCTGTCGTGAAGAATTTTCAGCAAGTTCCTTGCGTATCCTTGTTTCTTTTCTCAATCTCCGGGCTGTTTTTTCAATTTCCGAATCAAATAAAATTTCTCCCGGAATTTCAGACCTGGTCATTAACAAATTAAATCAAATTAGACTAGTCCCCGGCAACGGCGCCAAAATTTGATGGGTGTCGAAGCCACCAAAAATAAATACCTTAATTAACCTATCAAATAAATTGCAAATAGGGTAAGAAAGGGTCGAATCCACAGAGACTAGCACTGAATTAATTCTAAATAACCAGATTTTAACAATAAAAATATAAAAATGGGGATTTTGATAAACTAAAAGCTAACAGATGATGAATGTAAAGAAATAAATAACAAGCAGTAAATTGATTTAAAAGAAAATTCAATAAATGGTAAATTCCAGTTAAAGATATTCGTAGCACAGATTTAATTCAACTGATCATTGACGAAAGAATAAATCTAAAAATCAAACAATGGGCCAGTTATAGCCGTCGGCTTCGCGCTCCCGACCTAATCTTTCCGTATTAATGAATTAATCAAGTAAGACTGTAATTAATTCCTAACCAATAAATAACCCTAAACACGCGCAAGGATTTAATTCATTGACAGCATTAATGAAATAGAAAGACCTGACCTAAGCCAACCAACCTCACGCGAGATTGATTTAGACTCAATCATGCATCTACTCAACATAACAGCCCTTGTGAGGAAGCTACACTGATTGCCACTTGTTGTTGACTTCACTAAACAATTACGGATCTAGTAAATTCAACTAGCAATATATTATTTAATTAAATGAACAACGGCGCCTCATTGAACATGAAATAAATAATAATCGAGATATGGTTTCTCTAAACTTCAGTAGATAACATGAACATTATATGAAATTAAGAACAATAAATCATTGCAACAATCTCACAGTGAATATAAACCTGGCTTTGAATTGATCTTTAACTGAAATAAGAGTATTTAGCCACACATAATTGAAAGAAAATCAAAATAAAATTAAATTAAGAAAATAAACTCCCTGTTACAGCCTTAGGAAAACGCAGATGAAGAAGAAAAAGAGAAGATCCTACTGTTCACGTTCTTCCTAGGCCATATAGGAGTCTAACCTAGATAAGTTAGGAAAAGAGATAAAATCCTATCTAAACTTGGAAAATAAATTACAAATATTAAATGTAATATTATCCTACTAAAAATACTGCCTAATATCCCCTTAATTACAACATAATTATCCCTAAAAATCAGATTGAGAAAAGGTGGCGGCTAGGTCAACTTCGGATTAAAATAAATCTGAAAACTGCACTCTGTTCGCGTCTTGGCTGTTGGCCTTGGGCAAGGCAGCTCCTTAGCCTTGCCCCTTAGCCTTGGGCAAGGCTAAGCCCAATATCAGCTTTTCACTTCAGAATTTCTTGCACTTTCATGGCTGTTCCAAATTCACTCCCTTTAGCTTTAATTTGTTTCCTTTCTACCATTTTGATCCTACAAAGACCAAAATCATAAAACAAGTAAAAAGTACTAATTTAAGCTAGAATTAAATGCATGAAAGTGATGAAAAACATGTTAAAATATGCAACATTAGGCACTTAACATATTTTATTAAAGGCAACTTCTTACGATAAAGGGAGAGAATTTTTTTCCAACAACTGGTATCAGAGTTAAGGTTCTTTCTTAGAATGACCTGTTGTTGCAGCATAAACTGATATTTCACATCAGAAAAAATATTTTCTTGGGTACTGTGCACCTATACGGGTACTGTTCACGTATACAGTCACTCTTTATCTATACGGTACTGTTCATGTGAATAGTAAAAGCTGATTTGTTCTTGATAGAAAAATGTTTACAACAAAATTCGATATTGAGAAATTTGACGAGAGAATCAATTTTGCCTTATGGCTAGTGCAAGTCAATGATATATTAATCCAGTGTGGATTGTATAAACTATTGAAGGGAAAGACAATCCCTTTAACCAGCAGTGGAGATTCAGGAAAGTACACAATGAGCGATGAAAATTGGGAGGAGCTGGACATGAAAGCTGCCGGTCTGATTCGTCTCTGTTTAGCAAAAAATGTTGTTGCTAATGTGATTGGACTATCTACAATAAAGGAGATCTGGAATAAGTTTGAAAAATTATACCTGACAAAAAGTGTCTCAAATAGACTTTATTTAAAGGAGCAATTTTATAAATTGCAAATGCAAGAAGGCACAAAAATTTCAGATCATTTGAGTGTCTTCAATGAAATTATTTCTGAATTGGAGACTCTTGGAGTTAAGATAGATGAGGAGGACAAAGTCTTGCGACTCATCTTGTCTCTTCCACCTTCCTATAATCACATGCAACCCATTTTAATGTATGGGAAGAAAACTGTAATTTTTTCAGAGGTGGCGAGTAAATTAATTTCTGAAAAAAGAAGAATGAATGGAGAAAATAAACCTTCGAAAAACTCAATTTTGGCTGTTTATGGGAAGAAGAAGAAAAACTTTGAGAATAAAATTATATGCTGGGGATGTGGGCAAACTGGCCACATTAAAAGGAACTACAAGAAGGGTGGAGCTAGTTCGGCCAATAGCTTCAAAGAAAAACATGATGTTACCAATGTAGTCTTCCTGCAAGAGAGATGGTGAATTTTATTAAACATACATATGTACTCATGGTATGATTACTACCATTGAAAATGCCATGAAAGAGGACATATGATTGGTAGCATGTCCACGGATTTGCACACGGACATTGGCTGATAATTAAGCAAGGTGTGTGGTGCAATAAAAGAATGTCGATGGTTAAATTGTCAACTTTTTTCTTGATTACTAGGCCTAAATTTTCCTCCTCCCTTTTATGTTCCCGTAATGTCTACATTTTACGTCTTAGGGACCATTCTGTCCAAGATGCATGCAAGTTTCTGTTCTATAATGTCCAATAGCTTTATGATTTTGTCGTTTTCAAAAAATTAGTACTCCCTCCGTTCCTTAATATCTGTCACTTTTGACAAAAATCCAAATTCCATTTATCTGTCACTTTTAGATTTTTAATACAATTTAATTTAATTTTTTTAATGTAATTTTCTTTTCCAATGCAAATTAACCACTTAGATTTAAGTTTGTATATTGAAATACTCAATTTTATCTTAAATTTATGTCTAATTAATACTCCTTAATTTTTGTGAAAATGGCAAAAGCGACTACTATTTAGGAACGGAGGGAGTATCTTTATTAGTCTTTAATAAATTTTAACTTTGTCCTAGTTTCTAATTTTGTGGCTGTGTTTAAGAGTCTGAACAAACAATAATACTAATAATAGCTATTAAGAGTTGGCCCGATGGCCTGCATCCAATAAAAAATTTGTGATCTTTGGAATTCAATTTTTTTTTTTAATATTTCTAGTTGAATTATGTATCACCAAAAGTTGACATAGTGGCCAGTACCCAATATTTTTACTCTTTAACTTTTCTAGTTAATTTAGGCATTATGCCTCTATTGTAATAAAAAAAATAATAATAATTCTAATAATTTCAAAGAACGACATCTTTATTCTATGTTATAGAAAATGTGAAACTATTTAGTAGCAAATGTCAATTAGGATTACTTTCACTTAATTCAATTGGACTTACGAACAATAACCATAAAATGATAAAAGAAATTTTTTTATGAGCTTGAAGTTCGGTTTAGAGGAAAAAAAAAAAAGCGGAAAAGAGAAGAAGAGAAAGAGATATATAGGAAATCACGGGATGAGAAACATTGACCGAAAATGCATTAAGAAATTGAAAAAGACGGTGAAACCTTAAAGGAGTAGGAAGAAGATATAAGAAGAAGAAATTCGGTGAACACATGTATACAGTGTGAGCAAATTTGGACCGCTTGATCAAAATTGAATATGATCCAATGGTCCACATTTGCTTGCACACCAAATCTTAACAATAGAAAAATAATATGGTGCATGATTTATATGGTGTACACAAATTTGAACAGTTGAATCAAAATACATTTTAATCTAACAATTTAAATTTACGCGCACCATATATATTAGCCCATCAAATCATATTACAGTTGATTTGACTTATTTTTTAATGGCAATTGAACTATATACGCATTAGTCTTATTAATTTAAGAAATGTATGTTATCTAATATTCCAATATAAACTTATAATCGAGAATATTTTTTATAAAGACACCAAATGTATAAAATTTTAAAAATTTGAGACCGAAAATGAATTTGTCTTATTTTATAAGGGCAAAATAGTAAGTTATGTAATTAAAATTTTTAAAATTTGAAAATTGTCACTTTAGATGAAAATAGTTAAAAAGTTTGAAAATTATAACGGATAAAGAAAAAAAAAAGTTCATGGGAGTAAAATTCTAAAACTGGGATCCATAAATAAAATATAATATAAATCGATTGATTTCGTATTTGATGACTAAACTAATAGTATATTGACATATAGAATTCGTAATTATATACCGCATTTTCAACTTTTTTTATACTATGTAGCATTAATTTATTGGTTTAATCCATTAATTTATTCATAAATCTGATTTAGATAATTGAAAAGCCTATAAATACCTAGGCTAGGGTTGTGGAGAATACATTATGTTCCTCTCTTCTTCTATTAGCAATATGGACAGAAGATCAAATAGGGCAACTGAGAGTAGTTTATTGGCTCTACTTTTATGACAATATTGGAGTTTGTATAATGTCACAATGAGATTGTATCGTGTACAATTTTAGTAAACACCTATTTATAAACGGATGGACAAGTTAAGATGTTATATAATATAAGTATCGTTGAGGGTAATTAACATGTCTACCTATGCAACTAAACCTGTTCAACATCGGATTCGGACAGACTTATTGGACCTATATACAATCAATTTGGTAAATAATTAAAATTAAGTTACAAATAACGATTTTAGCATAATTTATGTAGGTATTTTATATATGTGTGCGTGTGATTTTGTAGAGAAAGTTCATACATATATATTATTTTATATATGTAGAAAATTTATATATATATATATATATATATTTGACAGACTTCTTATATAGAGTTAAAGTAACTATTGTATATGTTTGAATAATTTTAATTATAACTGAATTGCATGTTTGATCAATTAATCTTTGAATTTTACACACTATATATTTATGAATATTTGCAATAATAATAATTCATCTGGCAAAAACGACAGAGAAAATAGCGGATGGTAGCAATGGAGATGTGGCTGTCGATCAATATCATCGTTACAAGGTAAAAGCCCGTGGGACTAATTAGCATTGAAAATGGTAGGAGTGAGCAAAAAAGCCGATAGACTCGGTTAACCGAAAAAAAAATTCGAAACCGAACTGATGGACTGGTTAACCGATTGTAATGAACTGGTTAATGGTTAGTGTTTTGAAAAAACCGATATTAATGGACTGGTTAATGGTTTTTGACTCATGTGAATAGTTAACCGAACCGAAACCGAATTTTTAGTTAATTTATTGATTTTTTAATAATTTATAACAATTTATCTTAATTAAAGGTGATCATGTACTTTTTTTTCATTATACTAATTATTTTAAAGTTTTTAAGCTTTTTTAATTGGCTATTGGTAAGTATAACAATTTATCTAATTAAAAGTGATTATGGACCGGTTAATATATTTACTTATTAAATATTAATTTTTAAAAACAAATTTACTTATATCCACCAAATATTTTTATTTTAACAACAATAATATTATATTATAGTGAAAAAATTTTAATTTTTAAATATCTTGAATATTTTAATTTTATTTATGAATATATTTATAATTATAGTGGTTAACCGAAAAATATTGGGTAACCGATCCGAAAATCCAAAACCGATGGACTGGTTAACCGATGGTAATTGACTGGTTAATGGACTGAAATTTCAAAAAACCAATATTAATAGACTGAAACTCATGAACCGGTTAACCGACCATGCTCACCCCTAGAAAATGGAAATGCTCTAAGAGTAAGCATAGTATGATTTTATAGTAATTACACATTATATTACAGGAAGATGTTGCGATAATGAAAGATACGGGCCTAGATGCTTACAGACTTTCAATCTCATGGTCAAGAATCTTGCCAAGTAAGAGTAAACCATGGAGAGGTTATTGTTAACTTAATTATGAGTGTTAAGCCTGAATTTTTGTTTCCTAATCTTCAACTATACGTTAACTAATTAATTAATTAATGTTTCATTCAACTAAATATTAAATAAATTATTCAGATGGAACGCTAAGTGGGGGTGTGAATGAAGAAGGAATCCAATACTACAACAACCTCATCAGTGAGCTTGTAGACAACGGTAGCAATTATATTTCATAATTTCTATAATTAATCTATACAATTTCTGTAGCCTTTTATTTTATTTTAATTTGTTAATTTGCTATATTATGATTGGCGCAGGAATTCAACCCTTTGTAACTCTATTCCATTGGGATCTTCCCCAGACCCTGGAAGACGAGTACGGTGGTTTTCTTAGCCCTAAGATTTTGTAAGTCACTCATTCTTGTTAGAACAAAAAAAAAATAACAATAAAATAAATTTTTTAAATTTATTTACAATTAAAATTATACATATTAAGATTATACATATTAAGATTACAATTTATACATATTTACTAATTATATTTTTTCAGAGGTGATTTTCGAGATTACGTGGAACTTTGCTTTCAAAAGTTTGGAGATCGAGTAAAATATTGGATCACATTCAATCAGCCATGGAGTTATAGTACGGCGGGCTATGCACGGGGCCTATCACCACCAGGCCGTTGTTCAGAGTGGCAAAACCTGAATTGTTCCGGCGGAAATTCTTCAACCGAGCCATATATTGTAGGCCACTACCAGCTTCTTGCTCATGCTGCTGCTGTAAAGTTGTACAGGGAAAACTACAAGGTAAACCCTAAATATTCGATACTCTATACTTAATTTAGAAATAGCATGATTTTATGTTGGGATTAAGAAGATGTAAATGAGAGAAGCAGTAGTTAATTATTAATCAATGTTTAACTTGTAGGCGACTCAAGAAGGGATGATAGGGATAACATTAGTAACTCACTGGTTTGTGCCTTACAACTGTACGGAGCAAGATGAAGATGCTGCACAACGAGCTCTTGATTTTATGTTTGGATGGTATGTATGTATGTCTACATAAATTACTCATCTTACTTGTATGCATTAGATCATAATTAATTTGTTCTATTCCAGGTTTATGGATCCGGTGACATACGGTGATTATCCAGAATCAATGAAATCTCTAGTTGGGAACAGATTGCCCAAATTCTTAGGGAATGAATCCGAAATGCTAAAACAGTCAATTGATTTTCTTGGATTGAACTATTATACAGGAAATTACGCAGCTGATAATGAAACCGATCCTGTTTATCCTAGCATCCTCACGGATTCTCGAGTTGTTCTTATCAGTAATTAAGCATGAATTCTACAATTTCCAAATCTATAATTTACATTTTTTAATGTTAACAATTAATCTATGGTTTTTGTACGCAGCTGAGCGTAATGGAATTCCTATTGGTCCTCTAGTACGTATTAACCGAATAAACCTTACCTCATTTTCAAAAAATAATTAAATCTAACAATAATTATTTTTTTTTAAAACTTTTTAATTATAACACTTGCAGGAGGACCCACATATATTGACTAAAAATAATATTTTCACAATCTTCACAATCCCACAATGGGGAAATGTAAGGGGAAGGGGGAATTGTTAAGCTATAAATATAGCCCCCCTTTCTAATTCAAACCATCCCAAAATTGCCAATCTTTTTTAAGGCAATAATTTTTTCTCTTTTTAGTAAATATTTCACTTGTATTATTTTTTTGAAATAGTGAAATATAATTTGGTAGTGTCCGAGGACGTAAGCATAATTGGCCGAATCTCGTTAAATTCTTGTGTTCTTTATTTGTCTATTTAATAGCTATTGTCGGGTGTATTGTTAATAAATTATTGTGCTATTAAATTACTTAGAAAAATTCTATCGAAGGAGATTGGATTTTAAGTGGGACCATTTGTTACCCCTCCAGTCTTTCCTGGGAATTTTACTTTGTGTGAATTTTTAGTACAATCGTTTACGCTTTATTCACCTGCTTAATAGTGTTCGAGGTGACTTTGGTGAAAATTAACCCGAGTTTCCACAACAATTGGTATCAGAGCCTAGGTTCTTTCTTAATATGCTCTGTGGTTGCAGCATAGTCTGATCTTCCACATCAGAAAAGATTTTTCCTTGGGCTATTGGCATTCCGCATCGACAGCTATTGAATAGTAATTGTAGCTGAAATGACAAATCCATCCGCTTCTTCTTCCTCGTCCAATTTGATGGCAAATGCAAGAGTTGCGGTGAAAATTTGTGATAGTACGGGTCATTTTGGCATGTGGCAAAGTGAGGTTCTAGACGCTGTCTTTCAGCAAGGTCTAGACATTGCACTTAAACAAAAGAAACCAGACGATGTTGACGAGAAAGAATGGAAGAGACTCAATCGTTTGGCATGTGGTACAATTCGATCGTGCCTTTCTAGAGAGCAAAAGTATGCTTTCTCGAAAGAAACTTCTGCAAGTAAATTGATGAAGGCACTGGAGGAAAAATTCTTGAAAAAAAACAATCAGAATAAGCTCCACATGAAGAAAAGATTGTTTCGTTTCAATTATGTTGCGGGTACCACAATAAATGATCATATCACCAGTTTTAATCAGTTAGTCGCTGATTTAATGAATATGGATGTGACATTTGAAGATGAAGATCTGGCTCTGATGTTGTTGGGATCCCTTCCTGAGGAGTTTGAGTTTCTTGAAAAGACTCTACTTCATGGGAAGGCTGTTGTGACTCTCAGTGAAGTTTGTGCTGCCTTGTATAGTTATGAATTGAGAAAAAAGGACAAAAAAGAAAGCACAAGTGGAGCTATGGAAGCTCTAGTAGTGAGAGGTCGGTTGCAGAGCCAGATTAAAGGAAAGAATTGGAGATCGAAGTCGAGGCCCAAATTGGGCAAAGACGAATGTGCCTTTTGTCAAGAAAAAGGGCATTGGAAAAAAGATTGTCCTAAGCTGAAGAATCAAGGAAAACCTGATAAAGGAAAGGCTGTTGCAGATTCAAATGTAGCTGAGTGTAATGATGAAGACTCAGATTTCTCACTTGCTGTTACATCGTTAACTAGCTCTTCTAGTGTATGGCTGCTTGATTCAGGCTGCAGTCATCATATGTGTCCCAATCGGGATTGGTTCTATGAATTTAGAGAACTAGAAGATGGAGTTGTTTATACAGCAAATGATGCCTCTCTCACCACACATTAAATTGGTTTCATTCATTTGAAAAACCATGATGGATCAATAAGAATCCTGAAGGATGTTCGATATGTGCCCAGTTTGTCAAAAAATCTCATTTCCGTAGGAGCTCTAGAAGAAAAGGGTTTTGAGGTGCGAGCAAAAGGCGGAGTAATAAAGATAATCTCTGGTGCACTTGTGGTGTTGAAGGGAATTCAAAAAAATAACAAATTGTACCACTACCAAGGTACTACTGTTATTGGCACAACAGCAGTGGCTTCTACTGGTGAAAAGGAGTTAGAAGCAACCAGGTTATGGCATATGCACTTGGGGCATGCAGGTGAAAAATCCTTGAATCTCCTGGTGAAACAAGGATTATTGAAAGGAGTTCAGACTTGCAAATTGAATTTTTGCGAGCATTATGTCAAAGGGAAAAAGATAAGGGTGAAATTTGGAACAGCAATCCATGATACCAAGGGTATTTTGGACTATGTTCATTCTGATATGTGGGGACCTTCCAAGATGACTTTTTTGGGAGGAAAACACTACTATGTGACCTTTATTGATGATTTTTCTCGGAGAGTTTGGGTGTATACTATGAAGACTAAGGATGAAGTGCTAGGAGTTTTCCTCAAATGGAAAAAGATGATGGAAACTCAAACAGGCCGAAGGATCAAGCATCTCCGTACAGATAATAGCGGGGAATACAGGAGTGATCCATTTATGAAAGTGTGTGAAAATGAAGGCATTATCAGACATTTCACAGTCAGAAATACACCACAACAGAATGGGGTGGCAGAACGTATGAACCGAACATTGCTGGAGAAAGTTCGGTGTATGTTGTCTAATGCTGGGTTAGGCAGAGAATTTTGGGCTGAAACTGTTACATATGTTTGCCATCTTATTAATCGCCTACCATCTAGTGCTATTGGTGGTAAAACGCCATTGGAGAAATGGTCTGGAAAACCTGCTACAGATTATAATTCCTTACATGTGTTTAGTTCCACTGCATACCATCACATTAAGGAATCAAAGTTGGATCCACGTGCAAAGATAGCAATTTTTATGGGGATCACCTCTGGTATAAAAGGATATCGACTTTGGTGCCTAGAGTCAAAAAAAATAATCTTCAGCAGGGATGTTACCTTTGATGAATCTACCATGTTGAGAAAGGTGACAAATGAAAGTGTTGAGCAGACAGATAGTACTCCAAAATAGGTAGAGTTTGAAGGAAAATTATTAGCCCAGCAAAACATAAAGCAGATGCAGAAACTCTTATGGTAGATGAGGAGTCAGATGAAGAAGAGGTTTTAACCCAAGAACCTCCACAGCAACCTGAATCAATTGCATTAAGTAAGCCAAAGAGGACAATCAAAAGGCCTGCTCGCTATGTTGATATGGTGGCTTACGCATTCCAAATTACAACGGATAACATTCCTACCACTTATAGTAAAGCAATCAAAAGTTCAGAAGCAGAGAAGTGGAGGAAAGCCATGAATGATCAAATGCAGTCCCTTCATAAGAATCATACATAAAAGCTAGCTAGTCTCCTGAAGGGAAAGAAGGCAATTGGGTGCAAATGGGTATATGCAAAGAAAGATGGATTTCCTGACAAGAATGATAATTGCCTTCTTTCCCTTCAGGAGACTAGCTAGCTTTTATGTATGATTCTTATGAAGGGACTGCATTTGATCATTCATGGCTTTCCTCCACTTCTCTGCTTCTGAACTTTTGATTGCTTTACTATAAGTGGTAGGAATGTCATCAGTTGCAATTTGAAATGTGTAAGCCACCATATCAACATAGCGAGCAGGCCTTTTGATTGTCCTCTTTGGCTTACTTAATGCAATTGATTCAGGTCGCTGTGGAGGTTCTTGGGTTAAAACCTCTTCTTCATCTGGCTCCTCATCTACCATAGAAGTTTCTGCATGTGCTTCATCATTTGCTGGGCTAATAATTTTTCTTTCAAACTCCACTTGTTTTGGAGTACCATCTGTCTGTTTAACACTTTTATTTGTCATATTTCTCAATATGGTAGATTCATCAAAGGTAGTATCCCTGCTAAAAATTATTTTCTTTGACTCTGGGCACCAAAGTCGATATCTTTTCACACTAGAGCTGATCCCCATAAAAATTTCTATCTTTGTAAGTGGATCCAACTTTGATTCCTTAATGTGATAGTATACAGTGAAACCAAACACATGTAAGAAATTATAATCAGTAGCAGGTTTTCCAAACCATTTCTCCAATGGAGTTTTACCACCAATAGCACTAGATGGTAGGCAATTATTGAGATGGCAAGCATATGTAACAGTTTCAGCCCAAAATTCTCTGCCCAACCTAGCATTGGATAATATACACCGAACTTTTTTCAGTAATGTTCAGTTCATGCGTTCTGCCACCCTATTCTGCTATGGTGTATTTCTGACTGTGAAGTGTCTGACAATGCATTCATCTTCACACACCTTTATACATGGATCACTCCTGTATTCCCTGCCATTATCTGTACAGAGATGCTTGATCCTTCGGCCTGTTTGAGTTTTCATCATCTTTTTCCATTTGAGAAAAACTCCTAGAACTTCATCCTTAGTCTTCATAGTATACACACAAAATCTCTGAGAAAAATCATTAACAAAGGTCACATAGTAGTGTTTTCCTTCCAAAGAAGCCGTCTTGGAAGGTCCCCACACATCAGAATGAACATAGTCCAAAATACCCTTAGTATTATGGATTATTGTTCCAAATTTGACCCTTGTCTTTTTTTCTTTGACACAATGCTCGCAAAAATTCAATTTGCAAGTCTGAACTTCTTTCAACAATCTTTATTTCACTAGGAGATTCAAGGATTTTTCACCTGTATGCCCCAAGCGCATATGCCATAACCTGGTTGCTTCTAACTCATTTTTATCGATAGAAGCCATTGCTGCTGTACCAATAACAGTAGTACCTTGGTAGTGGTATAGTCTGTTATTCTTTCGAATTTCCTTTAACACCACAAGTGCTCCAGAGATTATCTTCATTACTTTATATTTTGCTCGCACCTCGAAACCCTTTTCTTCTATAACCTCCATAGAAATGAGATTTTTTGACAAACTAGGCACATAACGAACATCCTTCAGGATTCTGATTGATCCATCATGATTTTTCAAACGAATGGAACCAATCCCATGTGTGGTGAGAGGGACATCATTTGTTGTATAAACAACTCCATCTTCTAGTTATCTAAATTCAAAAAACCAATTCCGATTGGGACACATATGATAACTGCAGCCTGAATCAAGCAGTCATATGCTAGAAGAGCTAGTTGACGATGTAACAGCAAGTGAGAAATCGGAGTCTTCATCATTACACTCAGCTACATTTAAATCTGCAATAGCCTTTCCCTTATCAGGTTTGCCTTTATTCTTCAGCTTAGGACAATCTTTCTTCTAGTGTTCTTTTTACCGACAAAAGGCACATTCGTCTTTGCCCAATTTGGGCCTCGACTTCGATCTCTCTTTTTTTCCTTTAGTCTAACTCTGCAACCGACCTCTCACTATTAGAGTTTCTGTAGCTCCACTTGTGCTTTCTTTCTTGTCCTTCTTTCTCAGTTCATAACTATACAAGGCAGCATAAACTTCACTGAGAGTCACAGCAGCCTTCCCATAAAGTATAGTCGTTTCAAGAAACTCAAACTTCTCAGGAAGTGATCCCAATAACATCAAAGCCAGATCTTCATCTTTAAATGTCCCATCCATATTTAATAAATCAGCGACTAATTGATTAAAACTAGTGATGTGATCATTTATTGTGGTACCCGAAATATAATTGAAATAAAATAGCCTTTTTTTTCATGTGGAGCTTATTCTAACTATTTTTTTCAAGAATTTTTCCTCCAATGCCTTCATCAATTTGCTTGCAGAAGTTTCTTTCGAGAAAGTATACTTTTGCTCTCTAGGCACGATCAAATTGTACCACATGCCAAACGATTAAGTCTCTTCCATTCTTTCTCATCAACATCATCTAATTTCTTTTCTTCAAGGGCAATATCTAGAACTTGCTGAAAGAAAGCGTCTAGAACCTCACTTTGCCACATGTCAAAATGACCCGTACCATCAAAAAATTTTACCACAACTCTTGCATTTGCCATCGAATTGGACAAGGAAGAAGAAGTGGATGGATTTGTCATTTCTGCTACAATTACTATTCAATAGCTGTCGATGCAGAATGCCAATAGCCCAAGAAAAAAAAATTCTGATGTGGAAGATCAGACTACGCTGTAACCACAGAGTATACTAAGAAAGAACCTAAACTCTGATACTAATTATTGTGAAAAATCGAATTAATTTTCACCAAATTCACCTCGAACACTATTTAGCAGGTGAATAAAACGTAAACGATTATATTAAAAAATCACACAAGGTAAAATTTTCAGGAAAGACTGGAGGGGTTCCAAATGGTCTAACTTAAAATCCAATCTCCTTAGACAGAATTTTTCTAAATAATTTAGCAGCACAATAATTTGCTAGCAATATGCCCGACAGTAGCTATTAAATAGACAAATAAAGAACATCAGAATTTAACGAGATTCGGCCAATTATGTTTACGTCCTCGAACACTACCAAATTATATTTCACTATTTCAAAAAAATAATAAAAGTGAAATATTTACTAAAGAGAGAAAAAAATTTTGCCTTAGAAAAGAATGGCAATTTTGGGATGATTTCAATTAGAAAGGGAGGAACTACATTTATAATTTTAACAAATCCCCCCCTTCCTTTACATTTTCCCGACGTGGAATAACAAAAAATTAAGCCAATGTTGACTTTTCAACACTAAGATCATATGATCTGATAGAGATTCAAATTTAAGTTCTCAATTAGCACCAATAAACTAAAAAAGCTCATGCAAACATACAAGCCTGTTACATTTTATAAAAAAAATTAAAAAAGAAAAAGATTTAACGGATGGATTAGCTACAAATTTCCAAGTTCGCCAGTAAAAATAGAAAAATACAACCACAACATTTTTAGCAACAAACTGGAAAATCCGTTTGGCTGAAATTTTGGCAAAATATGGTCGGCAAAAAAATTTATTTTTATTTTTTTTGCTATTTTAGTGACGAATTTTACTTCGTTTAAAAAGTTTTAATTTATGTTTAATAATTATAGCGATGAATTTTAAAATCGGTTGATAAAAGTGGAGAATATTACAGAGCAATAATTAGTGATAGACATGACAATGGATTATTCATTGGTAAAGTTATTTATATTTTCCAATAGATTTTCTATGGGTGTTTTTTTGAATAATATTTTTTTTTGGGGGGGGTAAATGGTAGGAATATTTTTTCCTAACCCTTTGTTTGATTATAAATTTGTACAAAAGAAATTTATTCTACTTTAATGAGAGAAATATGTAGAAAAGAAAAGAAAATAGTTGTATCAGATTATTATTCTTTCTTAATTACAAAACTCACATTTTTGTAAAAAAGAAAATATAATCTAATTTTCCCAAATGTATCAGAGGTATATGAGATTAAATTTTCGGAACATAATTATATTTATAATTTCCCCGAATGTCTGAGTTAATACAAAGTTGTATTGTAGCAGTAATTTTTGTTTATATTTCAAATGGAAATGCTATATGGAACTCCATGTCCTGTGACTCCTGGTTTAGAAAATGGTTTCAAAAGCTCATACGGAACAATGCCAGCTCCCTTTCGGTTCTTCAATTCCTTCTTGTTATTTCTTTCATCTATAATTCCTTCCAACTCTTTCAATCTCCCACTGAACTTCTCAAATGCTGCATTAATAATGGGATCATCAAGCCATGATGGCTCCATTTGCTCACCGATATATTCCTCATCAGGGGAATGATTGGATAAAACACTGAGGACAGCCATTACTCTTGTTGCCTGAAGCTTGGAAGGGTAAGTGGCTAACAATGATGCTTCAGGTTTTTTCAGGAAAATATTCCATTCTTCTTCTGTAGGATCCTCATCTGGCATTTTAATCCTGGCAATTGTTGGCCTATTAGGAAAATAACCTGCAAATGCATACTGTCCAAAGTTCACTGCAGCATGGTGGCCTGAGGCTACCCATGCTATAATTGTAGCAATTTCAATTAGGTCCTTCGGTGTTTTGAGCTGAGGCCACCATGGTTCATCCTTTTTGTCACCATGTCCTACGTTTCGAATTTCTGCCCACCATGCTTGCAGCTCTTCATCACACTCTACAAGGCTTGGTTCTGGATAGTAGTGATTTACATACTCACTAACCCATTGCTTGATAATGTCCCACAATATTAGACCATCATTAGCAAAAGGGTAGTCTTCAATTGCAAGTTTTAGGTCATGTGGAGCAGTAGGATCTTCAACAGCCATGCCCCTGATAACAATTTAATAAGAAAAAAACATAAAAATATAATAATTAATATGATACAAAAAGCCAGAAATTAAATTAATTACCGGCTAATAAGGTCTTTTGGCAGTGCCTGATGATCAAACCGCCATAATTTATCATAGGCAACAGAGCTGAGCTCCATTGAGTATTTGCTTGGAGAGAAAGAAGACTCAATGATACCATCAGCATTGATGAGCGATTCTCGAGCCAGAGCATTGATCTCCATTGTATACCGAAAGTGAGGGTGCAATAGTCTATAAATCGGATGCATAACACTGAGTTGGCGATTGGATGCAATTATAAATGGTTCTGTCACACAATGTGTTCTTAGCCTGCAAAACAATACCAATTCAGCCTCCAGCTCGAAATTGGCTAAAGAACTGATAAAAAACAGAAGTATAAAAACACATACCAATGACTAACAAGTTGATGATAGCCAGAGTCATGGGCAAGGACATGTACTCTAGCTATCCTCCAGAGCCAGCAACCTGTGGAGTCCCAGCTGTGTGTGTAAACTCGCTTCCATTGAGGCTTCCCGTCCATCGGTGGCCGCGTTAGCTCAATCGCTATTGGCCTTAGTGTGCCTTTTGGCGTTAGAAAGAAAATTGTCCTTGACGCGTACAATGTTGTGCCTTTAAGTTCCCTAACTTTGCTCACATATGGTAATAAGAGATCATGATAATCCAGGATGAATAGCTTCTTCTGCTTTATGGCCTGAAAGTATCAAAACAAACAATACTTGTTCAGAAGTCAATTATATTATAGTTGATAACCAAACAATCTAATTGGGACTTCTTAAGCTCGAATAGGACTCAAGCTGTCTAAACATTACTAGCACTTAAGAGCTAAGTAGTAACTGATAGATGGTACGCTATTAATAATAAGTCGTTACCTTACATTAATAGCATGTCTCATTTAATACAGTCTGACAAATACTATATAAAGACCTTTATTAACAAAAGGTACATTTGCTAAACTCTGATGCCCTCATTTTAACTTCTTATATTTTTTTTTAATAAACATTACTGATTTAATCATCCGAATCTTTCTTATTAAAAATCCGCCAAAGTTTTTTTCTTTTAAAATTGGTAGCTGTAATCAATAATAAAAATTCCTAGAAATATAAATGGATGTTTGTTTTCTCTGAGTTACCTCAGGAAGGCTAATGACCCCTCCAATTTCTGCCTCTATAATTGCAGTTGTAATAGCTGATTCTGGGGGCCCATATATCTCAGGATCAAGTTTACTCTTCAACGGCCATTCCTGCATTTATAAGAATTGATTAATGTTCATCAATTTCATATTATAAAGATTGGGAATCGCAAATTATAAGAATAGAAAGGGCACATACAGTGACCAATTTAATGCTGTAGGGATTAAGACCAGCAAGAGTCTGCCTAGCAAATTCTTCATCCCTCAACCAGAAGAATTTGTCCCCTGGAAAATGACACAATTTTTAATATGTATGAAAAAGTAATTATCGAAGAAGATATATATAATAAAAAGTAGATTACTCTCAGATGTTTGTGGGGTCTCAAAGCGCAAGACATCTTTTCCACTGATGGCCTTGAAAAGCCGGGGAAGCATAGTTTGCCAAAATCCTTCTCTTGAAAGAGGAGGCATAGCAATGCCTTCGTTGAAAAGTGAATCTATGGAAGTAAAATATGGGAATCCAAGTTCAGAATCAACAAAGACTTCTCCTAGTGAGGGTACCAGCGCATGAAATAATGAGTACATTGTCTTTGCAGAGAATGTTAGTTGCTTTACTTCTGAGAATGCTTCATCTCTAGGTACATAGAAGTTGCTTTTCCTTTTCTCTGCTGATGGATCTGCAATATAATTCCATTTCTTCTTATTACTAATTAATCAATTGATCATTGTGGTTTAATTTAATTTAATTATACCTGATTCAGAACGTGGGCGACCAGTACGGCATCTTCTAGGATAAGGATGTTTTTTGCCACCAAGAACTGGTCTGGCAAGGTCTGGGCTAGAGTCAGGATTGCCAAGATCATTGTAAACATCATAATCATATATTCTATCTCCAATCTTATGTTTGCCTTGCCCATTGCCTTGCAAAAGAAGAAGCTCCTCCTCTCTCAGCCTTTTTATCCCTATCGGTGTCTGCGATGGCAAGTATGACTGTGCCACAACAAACAATAGCATTAGATGGATCCTTTTCCATACAAAAATGTGAATGAATTCTTTCCCACCAACAAGAAATTAACAATTACAACTCGAGTAAAATAGGCCATATAAAATTGTTTCAATAGTGTTATAGAATCAAACTTATGCCATATAAGCTTTAATTGATATAAAGTGATTTACCTATTTTCTACACATTAACATGTTTATGTTACGATTTTTTTATATTGACATTTTCAATCTGTTACAAGTGCAATTATTAGAATTTTTTATTAGCATTTTCGTTTTTTACAAATAGGAAGGGAGAGCAAGAGGATCTAACTCAATATCTCCTATTACATTGAGCTCAGGATTTACGGCCCATATGTCTCCTTAGGAACTATTAGCACTTGCAATACGTCAAGTGCAATCATTGGAACTTCCTTCAATTAAACTAGATAGACATTAAATTAGAATCTATTTGATCCAATTTTAATGTTTTAAGAGTGAAATTGGTTCAATTAGATCATGACGAGCTCATAAACACATCTGACTATGGAGAGGTAAATCATTTAGGCATTAATTTTTTTTGGGCTTTACAACAAGTGAGCTTCTCTCCCAATGGCTATCGTCCCCAACAAGTTCATGAACTAGTGTATTTTTTTTGGATCCCTGAATCTTCTCTGGGCTATTAAGCCATTGGACTCTCAACACCATATCCATATGCGATCATTATAGTAACTAGTAAGCGGGCTTTCGAGGTCTTTGAGAGTGTTGGATCATTATTATTTTTTTTTCATTTCCCATTTTTCTTTTTATCGGCATACTCACTGATGTGGGATTTCCTTTTCCAAAAATCTCAAAGTAATTTCGCACTATATATATATATATATATATATATATATATATATATTTAATCTGCTGCCCTTCTCCCATTTATCCCTTTTAATGATTTTTTGATGCTGTAATCTACATAAATAATCTTTTTTTTATTTTATATAAAATAGAAAGTTGAGATTTTTTTTTTTTGGTGAGTAATGCTACGGTGTCCGTTACGCGCACATCTCTACTGTGTGATCGCGGACATATCGACCGTGAGACATTTGAACAGTGTAGAAGTTTAGATGGGCATGCTTACGTGGTCTGCGCTTTTTTGGTTTGGAATATAGAAGAAGGAAAACAGAAGCGTAGGGGATTTTAATTGGGAAAATGGACTTGAGTAGGGATAAGGTTTGGAATTATCACGTGGCTCATGAAATAGCCCAAAGTCTACCAACAGAGAAGTTTTTGTAGGCACATGAGATTATTTGTACGCAAGGACCCTACCATTTTTTTTTTTTTTTTTGATAGACGTATGGACCATAATTAACTTCATTGATGTAACGTATCTTTCTAGGATTCCTCGAAAAAAAAAAATCTTTCTTGAAATGTCACCATCATCGTTTAAACTAAATAATATTTCCTTTATTTTTTAATAATTGATCACTTTTAAAAAAAATTATATTTCATTTTATATATTATTTTTAAATTTTTAATAAAATATTAATTTTATTTTTTAAATTTTAATACGATATTAATTTCATATTTCATTTTTAATATTATTTAATTAATTAAATTTAAATTATAATTTTTGAATTAATAAAAATAAAGATAATTTAGTTATTATCTACTATATTTAATTCTAAATTTAGGTTTAATTAATATTTTTTAATCCTAATCCCAGTGAAAATAGTAAAAATTACAGATATTAAGAAACGGAAATAGCAGAATCTGTATCTGATTTTTCAAGTTTAAAATGTCACAACTTCAAATTTAAAAATGATTTTATCTAGCTTTTATTGAATTATGTTTTGAAATGAAGGAAAACAAATAAGAAATATGCACAGCCTTACCTTGGTGGTGAAGAAGACTCTTTTGTGCTTATTTTCAAACTTAGAGTGAAGCCAAGAAGCACAATGAACATTAACAGGGCCATGGGGGAAACCATCAAGAACAATATCTTGAAGGAACATCTCCTTATGGTGTTCATTTTCCACAAAAACTGCACCAATTTCTCCAAATTCATTTGGAACTTCAAATTCTGCTTCATATTTTACGTCCCCCTTATCACTTTTTCCCGTTTTGTGTGCAAATCCTTCGATCACAGGCTTCTCCAATCCCGTATCTTACAAAAAAAAAAAAAAAAACTATGAATTTGATGACCTTGTAAAACATTAACTTTTTTTTGTCCAAACCATAATATTTTGGAAAATATAAAAGGGTTCGTTTGTATCAATTATTCTTATTTCGATATTTTGGATTTATATAGTGCATAAAGCAAAAGGTCTTTATTATTTTGGAAAATTAGTCTAGATCGGGCCTATTAATTTTTTATGAAATAAATTAATAATGAATCATAGTATGTATTCAATATGGCATTTTACTATTAACTTAGTTTATAAATTTTATCATGATATTGTCTACATTTTACATTTGGGACTGTTCTACAGTGTCCAATAGTTGTCTCCAATTAATTTATTTATGTGGCTGTGAAAGTTTAAGAGTGAATAATAATAACAACAATAATAATACTGGTAATAATTTGAAAGAACAAATTTATTCTATTAGCAAATGTGAAACTTTTAGTAGCAAGTGTTAGAACTCAAATCATGAATTACTTACTGGGATCAAGCTGTGTACTGACAAGCTCTAGAAGAAGGGTTTTTCCAAGCAAGTCTTGTATATCATCCAGTCCTCTCTCTATCCCTAAGCTTGTGATTAAGCCGCCAATTGTTTGCTTCACTGTAATCACAGCTTTCACTTTAAAACATTTCTCTGAATTACAACTACTGGATTCGGCTTTCACAACTTCAGTACAGTTGCTGCTTGGAATTGAGCTACATCTAATATTATAGGACCTTCTTGCTTTAATAAATGGATATCTTGATGACTTAACAACTTCAATTCCAGTGAAGAATGGTTTAGATGATAAGAAATGAGTTGTTTTTGTATAATAAGAGTGTGAGTGGTGATGAACCTGTGGCTTCAACATCCTCTGCAATATAGAAGAAGATAAGTGGTGAGAGCAAGTGGTGGCTGAAATTTAGATGACTTTTGTTGTACTGTTCAATGCAAACATTATAATCGACAGGTAAAGGTTTTATATAGATTTTTTGGTTTTTTCCCATAGCAACTTTTTAAGAATAAGACAAACTGTTATTGCTTTGTACAATTAGTTTTGGCATTGTAAAAATGGAGACGACACTGCTTTTCACAATAAATTTTCCCTCAGCAATTGCTCTCCGTGGGAATTAAATTCGTGACTTTGACTCTAATATCAGTTATGAATCTTAGATACCGCACCATTTATCTCAAACCTAATTGATTTAAAGGAATGTGCTAACAATTATCTTTGTACCATACTCAATAGCCTACGAATGACTACAACCAGAGTATTCAATTGTGACTCAATTCCTTTATTTTGGCCTCCGCTCCAAAACAGATACTGCCACACATTCACCACAACTTCTCAATCTAAGAATTCAAACAAGCACCACTACTTCAAGCTTCAGGCCCATATCGATTTTCTAAGTCTTTTCTATCTTTCAGGCCCAAATTACACTCCAAAGGCCCATATCGCGTTTCAGGAGATATCAAAAAGTAGACCAAAAATGTATGGTTTTTCTTAGTAAAAGAATTGAAACGTTTCTTTTCTTTTTTTTTTTCAAGGAAAATTTTTGTAATACCGGAACCAGCCATCCAATATGGATATTTTGTTTAGACTTTCATCCTAAGAAAGTCATAAATGTACTTGATGACAATATTTATTTAAATAATGCATATCATGAATCAATTTTATATGAATGGTAATATTACAAAATCAAATAATCTGTATTCGGATACAAATACATTTAATTAAGAAAGAATGGATGGATTTATTTTGTGCTCACTCAGAGCATGACCATATCTATTATTATCCATCACTTTCCCAATTCAGAATCAAACAATGCAATCTCTGTTTTTCTTAATCCGAAAATCAGATAATTAATGAATAATAAAAAAATAGAATAATCTTATATTGACATCCGAGTGGGGACCGACCATTGGCTGGGCAGCCTCCGCACAAGTCCTTGAAAAGAGTTTGATATTTGAGTGGGGCCCACCTAGAATTGTTACATGATAATCAACCATTACGTCTTGGAAGGAAAAGCAGTCCATTTTTATATGTATGACGTGTTAGGTTATTTGCCAAAATCAATAATTTATTAAATAAATTATGTAAATGATTAATTTATTCTTATTATTTTCCTCCTAAAACTCTATTTCCCACACCAATATTCTATCTCTTCCTAATTATGCGGCTTAATTATACATTTTTCATTAATACTAAATCTTATTGCAATAAATAAATCTAGCGTCATAAATGAATCTGTTTTACTGTCAAAAAAAAATCTATCAAAATTTTTTATTCAAAATTTTAAAAATTCCACAAAAAAAAATTCTACCATGGAGTATTTGAACGTAAGAGGGTAGAAGGATAAGCATATTCCATAGAACTAGAAACACAATTTACTGATGTTTGTATTACCAATTCTAATCAAATTTTTGATCTCAATGTTAGTCCAAACTCTTCAATGATTGGAATATCTTCATCAAAAAATTTACTATTGGACTTAAATAATGAGCGATATGAAGAAGAAGAAGAAGAAGAAGAAAAAGAAAAAGGTACACATTTTAATAGCAATGATTTTGCAAACATACCAGTAACAGCAATGACTTAAAGTTGGAGCAATGTGCAGAAGAAGATGATAGAATGACAATTGCCTTTTTTGTAAATAGTTTTCGGTAATTTGGTATCCTTACATTCTAATAGCAATGATACTGTTGCATATTATGTGTCTAAAATTTTAACAGATGTTAGTAAGCATTTCTTAAGGTTGAGTTGTCTATATAAAGAAAACATGCAGTTATTTTTGCCCCTTTGGTATTGAATTTTGTCAAAACATTACTGGACGTTTGCTATTCTATAACCAAGTGAATTGATTAATCATCAGCTCCTGCTAGCATAACTATTGGCGTATAAAAAACATAATTATAGGTGTATAACCAAGTGAATTGCTTAATTATCAGCTCCTGCTAGCATAACTATTGATGTATAAAAAGCATAATTATAGGTGTATAACCAAGTGAATTGCTTAAGTATCAGCTCCTACCAGTAATTGCGAAAGCAAATGCCAAAAGTAGCCGCAATGAATTGCTTAATTATCAATTTTGTGCTTTCTTATTGTCTGTTAGTATGCTGTTATTGTCTGTTAGTGAATTGCTTAATTATCAATTTGGTGCTTTCTTGTTGTCTGTTAGTATGCTGTTATTGTAGTTGCTAATAGTTTAGAGAAATATTTCTATAAAATTCTGAGTATTTTATAATCTAACACAAGGGATTGTATCAAGAAGAAAAAAAAAATGAGTGATTCTAAACGAAGAGCTATACACGCTATGCTTTTACAAAAAAGTGTTGATGGAAAATTAAAAAAAAAAGAGGTAACAAAGGCGGTGGCATCAATTTTTTCAGTTCTTATTCGTACTGTTTAACGGATTTGGAAACAATCAAAAAACTATTTACCTGGTGATGTACCAAATAGAAGAAAATATTGTGGCCGCAAAAGAATTCAGATTGACTATGCTCAAATTCGTGAGATTCTTTTACGTCAACGGACAACTCTTGAATCTTTAGCTTGTTCCTCGAAGATTAGCAAGACTAAAACATTTAATTTGTTGAAGGAAGGAGCTATACAACGACATTGCAATGCTATCAAGCCTTTTTTGAAAGAAGAAAATAGAAGATCTCGACTGCAATTTTGCATTTCTATACTTGAAGAAAATAGCTTACCAGATAATCCAATATTCAAGGGGATGTATAACATTATACATATTGATGAGAAATGGTTCTATATGACGAAGAAGTCTGAGAATTACTACTTGTTACCTACTAAAGAAGATCCTGTATATATCTATAAGAGCAAAAATTTCATTGGAAAAGCAATGTTTTTAGTTGTTATAGCTCGTCCAAGGTTTGATGCACAACTAAATGAAATATTCTCTGAAAAACTTAGCATCTTTCCTTTTGTCACACAAGAACCAGCTAAAAGAGTAGTGTTAATAAAGCAGTAGACACATTAGAGACTAACCGATAACTTCAGTGAAAAGAGAAGTTATGAGACCATACTTTATTGAAAAATCAATACATGCTATCAAGGAAAAATGGCCAAGAGATGATATAATGCATCTAATATTTATTCAGCAAGATAATGCAAGGACACACATTGATCATAATGATAGTGAGTTTTGTGAAGCAGCTAGACAAGATGGATTTGATATCCAATTAATGTGCTAACCTGCAAACTCTCCAGATTTGAATGTCTTGGACCTTGGATTTTTTAGTGCTATTCAATCCTTACAATATAAGTAGTCTCCTAAGACGGTTGATGAGCTTGTTTGTTCTGTTGTTAAATCATTCGAGAGTTTTCCTACGGTTAAGTCTAACCGTATATTTTTAACATTACAGCTTTGTATGATTGAGATCATTAAAGCAAGAGGTTGCCATAAATACAAAATTCCACATATTAACAAAGAAAAGCTAGAATGCGAAAGCAAGCTTCCTGTTCAACTGAACTGTGACCCTGCATTGGTATAAGATATTCTGTAATTTTTAAGTTAGACTAGGTTGCAATTTTTTTTTTCCTTTTATCCAAAACCTGATAGAAACAAGGATGGCAATACAAGTTAAATAGCAAACCAGTTATATATCTTGGTTACCGATTTATGAATGTTAACTATATGGACATTTTATCAAATATGAGTATCAGAATAGTATTCTTATTGTCATCTGCTCATCTATTAAATCAGCTGCTTCAGAGTTTCCATAAATTGGTTATCCCGGTATGAACATGAAATGAACAAATTATAAGATACTCCATTAACATTGAATAAAAATTAGGAAAACAAATTTTCATAAGATGTATGAACAACTCCGCTGACGTTAGAAATTGAACTAAAATGGACAAATCATAAGATACTCCATTAACATTGCAAAAGAGAATTACTACTCTTAATAAAAATTAGGAAAAAAAAATTTCAATATCGTCTTAACAATTTGTTGAAATTCATTTTCCTCAATATTGGCTTTTTCCCCTTCATCAGCAAACTTGTTAAAATCAAACCCATAATCAGCTGATAAATTTAAATCAATATCAAGCGCAACCTTTGTCTTCTTCTCCATGGAGACTTCTCCTTCACGTTTTTTTGTCTCCAAACCATTCTTCATTTTTTTTTTCTTTTGTTAGAGAAAATCTGAATATCATCATCCTCTTAAGTAGTGTTTTGCAGAAACTTTTCATATTCTTATTTGAAGATTGCAATTCTTTGATTTCCTTAAATATAGTGTTCATTTAAAATGAGCAAATTAATTAAGAGCAGATATGGGAAAAACTAACCAAAAATATATCGAACGTCATTTATAAAAGAATTTTTTAGCAACTCTTAAACGTCAAACATATAAAAATGAAATGAGTAATAATTATGTATCAGGATTTTTCAATAAAAAAAACTCCATTCTTCTTCTGTAGGAGTAGGATCTTGGTTCGGCATTGGCCTAATAGGAAAAGCAAAATATCCTCCAAATGATTTTATAATTGAATTCTACATCATTCGAAATTAAAAATTGTATTATCATCGGTCTAATGAGCCTTTTGATTCAAACATATAGTAATGGGCCTTGGCTTGAATCAACTAACAAATAAATCTGTTATACGGTTTATAGCTCTCCATTCTTTAATTCATTACAAAATAAAATAAAAGGCTAAATATACCTACAAAACTTTAAAGTTTTTTTAATTTTTGTTATTAAATATTTAAATATTTATTTTATAATATTAAATTTTAAAATTTTTATTTTTTATACATTAAATTTTTAATAGATAAAAATTGTAAAATTAATTTATCCACATTTTAATATATGCATTTCAATTTGATGAAACTTAACAAGAAGCTATTGATTAAACTCAACATAAAGTAAATGGATAAATCTTCACATCTGGATTTTCTATAATTTTGTCGGGACGTGCATTTCACTGTGCTTAATGAATTCTTTTTTAATAAAGCAAACCATTAACACTTTTTTCTGGTTGGGCCACACCCACAAACGACAAGAACTAGCGGCCATACGGTTTGTCGCGCACTTCCTCCAAATTTTTTCTTAATAGCTCTAAAAATGGTGGAGCAAACTCCTTTATCTTGAAAAGATCATTCGCCATGTCCACCACACATTTATTTTCACATTCAACAACCTGCCTTTGATCAAAAAGAAAATGTCCACCACACATTTATTTTCTCATTCAACAATCTGCCTTTGATGAAAAAGAAAATGTAGAAAATTGATGTGTCAGAAACTATTTAGAAAATTAGATTTTTTATAAAATCGTAGCTACTGTTTGGGATATCAGAAGCAGTACTTACATATTAGGGATCGAAATTTAGGTTTGAAAATATAGCCAACTGTTGCGATTTTAGGTCTAACACCGCAACAGTTGATTGCATTTTTAGATTTGTCAATTTTGGCGCGCATGCTATATTTAATATAATAAAATATATATACAAAGATATTACATGTTATATGTGGCCAAATGGTAGGGGTGAGTATGGTCGGTTAAGCGATCCATGAGCCCCGATCCATGAGCTCCAGTACATTAACTAATCCATTAATATCGGTTATTTGAAATTTCAGTCCAATAACTAGTCAATTACCATCGGTTAACCAGTCTTTCGATTTCGAATTTTCGGATCGGTTACCCAATATTTTTCAGTTAACCACTATAATTATAAATATATTTATAAATAAAATTAAAATGTTCAATATACTTAAAAATTAAAATTTTTTCACTATAATATAACATTATTGTTGTTAAAATAAAAATATTTGGTGAATATAAGCAAATTTGTTTTAAAAAATTAATATTTAATAAGTAAATATATTAACCGGTCCATAATCACTTTTAATTAGATAAATTATTATAGTTACTAATAGCCAATTAAAAAAATTTAAAAACTTTAAAATAATTAGTATAATGAAAAAATTTAGCATAAATTTCATCAAACATTAATTATCCCAACTGGTAAAGCTAAGATTCTAAACCAATATATAATGGGGTACAAAATACAATCACCACAACACAAGTGGAGGTTTACTGTAGATAACGGATACTTTTATGATACTAAATGGTTTTCTAGGCTCAACTCAAACCCCTAACGTAACCCATCATTCACAGAATCTTTGTAGAAATTAATAATGATGAGTGTTGCTTGTTTATTCTAATTTCTTTATGCTGCATATGCTTTATTATCATGAATTAAGGGCATCAATTGCCTAAGTTGAAAATTGAGCATTCATTTCGGTGCAACTATAATAATAATTTTTAATAGTTGAGCCTTCACTACTATTGCACTCTAATGATTTTTTTTTTTTTTTTTTTTTTCTGAGACTACCTTAATGGCGAGTAATTAAGTATTATTATTGAGTAACGGCTGTTGCGACCGTTCGAACCCCACTCGGCATCCGAATCGCTCACAGAAGTCCGCTTTTAGAACCCAAGACCGGATGAAAGTTCATTAAAACTCGTGAAAACTGATCCATTCGCAATGGACAGGGATTTACCCCCATTCCATTGTTAACAATCGACTTATAAGAGCATCTTATTTGATATCACAAGATAGGTATCACGGAATCGCCATCCAATAAAACATTGAAAAATAAATTCTAACCTTACGAGGCCAAAACCAGCTCACTCTTATTCATACCTTTGGCTAATATTATGTAAATGAATTTTAGAATCAATTATTTTATCTTTCTTCTCACACGATTCATGTAATAAATTAACGCGCATTACAAGCACATAAAGAGCAATTAATAAAGCAATAAATAAAATATAATTACAATAATCCAAAAATAAATACAAAATTCATAATATCGTTAAAATAAAAATACATACATAAATTAGACTATTCATTTAGACGGAAACATTAGTTCCCAACCACTTTATAAAAAAGGTAAATAGTTCTCAAACCGATTTTATAAAAAAAAAGACGAAGTGATTTTGTTTTAATTAAAACGTAAACCTTTCGTTTTTGGGACGACAACGAGGACATTGGTCCAGTTTTATTAATAAATTTTCATTTTAGTAGAAAACATTTGTGTGGTGGTTCTTTTCAAGCGCGGTCGAAAATCTTTTATTATTACAGACCTCAAGTAAATGAAAGGAAATAAAATAATAATTACATATTTCAAAATAATAAATAAACCCTAAACTATTCGCCTCGACCGCGCTCCTTGAACGAGCCACATGCTACTCGCGGTTACAATCATAACAAAAAAATAATAATGGTTAATAATGAATTAAACTAAATTAAGTGACAAATAAATAAATAAATAAATAATTGAATAAAGTAAATTGAAAAAAGTAATTAAGGTTAATAATGGATTAAATTAAATTGAATGATAAATAAATAAGTAAATAAATGAATAAAATAAATTGAGAATTAATTTGGTATGGTGAAAATAAAATGAACTGATACAATTAATGAATATAAAACATAAATGACAATTATAATGATCAATGTCAATAAAAATAATAATGCTAATAATAATGTCGGAAGATAATAATAATAATAAGACAAATATTAATGACAATAATAGCAATAATGCAATGTAATAATAATAACATGAACAAAATAATAATAATGATAATAATTACACAATCAAAAATATAATGATAATAATAATAATACCCTAATATCAATAATAATTATAATATAAAATAAATATAAAATAATAATATTAATAATAATATAACAATAATAATAAACAAATAATAATAATAATAATAATAATAATAATAATAATAATAAATAAACATAACATAATAATAATAATAATAATAATAATAATAATAATAATAATAAATAAACATAACATAATAATAATAAATAAATAAAATGATAATAATAATAATAATACTAACAATAAATTAACGACATACCAATAATGATAAATATAATAATCATAATGATACCACAATAATGATAATAATAATAACATACTAATATCAATAATAATTATAATATAAAATAAATATAAATTATACTATATTAATAACTATAATATTAATATAACACAATAATAATAATAATAATAATAATAATAATAATAAAGATAATATACAGAATAATAATAATAATAATAATAATAATAATAAAAAAGAGGGGAGGAGGACTCACCGGAGCCTCGCCGAAGCCGCCGGGAGCCGGAGGTGGGCGACACCTCCCTCACCGGAAGACAGATCGGAACGCCGAGAGTCTGACGGCGGTGGTCACGCGCCGGAGTACGGCGCCATTTGGTCGAAAAGCGCGCCGAAAGTCCCGCCGTTCACCCCTCCGATCTCCTTGATGGCGGCGAGTAGCGGAGGCCGATGACCACCGGAAGGATCGTCCGGCTCTCCCCTGTCCAGCAACGGGGCGCGTGCGGCGGTTCGGCGCCGTGGGTGGCCGGCGGCGACCCCGCCCCTTCTCCTTTCTTTCTCCTTTTTTCTTCCGCCGTTGCCTGCGTTTTTGGTCCACCTCTGTTGGCCTCCCCGCCCTCTTCTCCTTTCTTTCTCCTTTTTTCTTCCGCCGTTGCCTGCGTTTTTGGTCCACCTCTGTTGGCCTTCTTCCCTTATTCTTTCTTTCTATTTTCCCTTTTTTGCTTCTTTTGTCACTGTCCCTCCCCCTTCTCTTTTATTTTCTTCTTTTTATTCCTTTGCTCTCTCTCTCTTCTTCCTTATTTTTATTTTCTTTTTCTTTCTTCGGTCTCCTTGGTTTTTCTCATCTGCCGGCCTCCATTTCCTTGCTCACTCTTTTCTTCCTTCTTTCTATTTTCTTTTATTTCTTCTTTTGCCGACAGCCCCCCCTTTCTTCTCTTCATTATTTTCTTATTATAGCCACAATTAGGGTTCGGTTAAGCCCCTTAATTCATTTTCCCCGTATTTTTAATTTTTTTTTTTTCGAAACTAAAACAACTTCATTAAATTAGATACTTAGCAAGATAAACACCCAAAAAATGATGTGCTCCCTGCCAAAAAGTGGAGCTAGCATAAAAATGGGCTGCCTTAGCTAGAGTATGAGCAACACTATTTGCTGACCTCTTTACAAATGAGACAGAAATATCATGTCCCATGTTACAAATCGAAATATAATCAGAAATTAAAATGCCAAACTCTGACATGTCCTGTCTATGAAAATTAAAAGCATCAACAACTAACTTAGCATCCATCTCAATAGAAACCTTAGACACATTATTCCTAATGATCCAAGACAAAACTTCCTTCAAACCAAGAGGTTCAGAAGCTTGACTGGAAAAGCAACCATTCACTTGATTCACCCCACACCCCAAGAATTGACCAAACTCATTTCTCCATACCCACCCAAAGCTCACATAATGGCTTCTAGAATTCACAGCTGCATCTACGTTAATTTTAGTATATCCCCCACTAGGCTTGCTCCATTTCATCACTTCAGCCGAGACATTATTAGAGTCACTCACCCTTTCCTTATAACGAGCTTGAGTCCATTCCTGCAGAAAACCCAAACAAGACAAGCTAGTAGCATTTGAATTTGGCACCTTAGAGTTCCACACCACTGCATTCCTTTCTTTCCATATACCCCAAAGAATCATACAAACTTTATTAATAAAACTATCATCTTTACATGCACACATACAACCAAACCAATCGTCAAAACTGGCCAAATGCAGACCAATCAAATCCAATCCCACACAAGCAAAGCTGCAATCAAGAAACACATGCATACGATGCTCTCCAAATTCCCCACATAAAGCACAAGTATTAGTAATATTCAAGCCCTTCAAAAACAATTTCCCGCGCGTCGGGATACAATTAGAAAGAATACGCCAAACAAAACATTTAACTCGTGGAGGGATATCAAGATTCCATACCTTGTGCCACGTCTCTCTACTGACAAAACCAGAATTATTGAAATCTTCGCTAGTTAAACTCTTGTAACCCGATTTCACCGAGTAAGAACCCCTTTTCTCATAGTGCCAAATAACTCTGTCCTCATGAGCCCCATCAGTCAAAGGAATTGACAAAATTGCATTAGCTTCATCCACAGAGAACATATCAAGAACTTGTTCAACATCCCATTCCATTCATCCCGGGATAAATAAATCGCTAACCCTCATCTCGTAACACCCTATCGGACACTGAGACTGAACATGAAAAGTGTTATCCCTAGGTAACCAAGCATCACTCCAAACCTTCACATTGTTACCATCACCTATCCTCCATCGGCAACCAAGTTGAAGAACATGCTTAGCACTCCAAATACTTCACCAAATAAAACTAGGATTATGCCCTAGTGAAGAGTCTAAAAAATTACAAGTAGGAAAATATTTAGATTTGAGAAGCCTACTAACCAGCGAATCCGGATTAGCTATCAAATTCCACCCTTGTTTAGCCAATAAAGCCAAATTAAATTTATGAAGGTCCCTAAAGCCAACACCCCCCTTATCATTCGAAGCACAGAGTTTATTCCAAGAAAACCAGTTAATACGTCTACCTCCATTATGTTTCATACCCCACCAAAAAGAATTCATCATTTTTTCCAACTCCTGACGGAGAGTAATAGGCAATAAAAAAACACTCATACAGAAAGAAGGAATAGCTTGCCCCACCGATTTAATAAGAATCTCTCTACCCGTTTGAGACAGAAATCTACCCTGCCACCCTTGATTCTTTTTCCACAATCTATCTCTAAGAAAAGCAAAAATATTCCTCTTCTTTTTACCAATGAGAGAAGGTAGACCAAGATATTTACCAGTATCCAAAGCACCCAAGACCCCCAAGATATGAGAGACCTGATTCTGCCTAGCTTGCGCCACATTAGAACTATAGAAAATACCCGATTTCTGAAAATTTATGGCCTGACCTGAATCCCTCTCATAAACCGATAGGATATCCTGCATCACCCTAGCCTCCCTTTCATCTGCTCTAAAAAAGAAGAAACTGTCGTCTGCAAAAAATAAATGGGAAATAGTAGGAGCCCCCCGACAAATCTTACAGCCATGTAAATCACCCTTAGCCTCAGCTCTTTTAATTAAAGAAAAAAGACCCTCCGCACACAAAATGAACAGATAGGGGGACAATGGATCTCCCTGTCTAAGCCCTCTTTTCGGTACAATAGGACCAACCTCTTTACCATTCATCAAAACAGAATACTGAACAGAGGAAACACATAGCATAATCCATGCAATCCATCTAGAATCAAACCCCATCTTACCCATAATATTCTTCAAATAATCCCAACTAATTCTATCATAGGCTTTACTAATGTCTATTTTCAGAGCAGCGTAACCCATCTTTCCCCTAGTTCTTCTCTTCATATAGTGAATCAGCTCAAATGCCGCAATAACATTATCCTGAATAGACCTCCCATGGACAAAAGCCGATTGGGAATCCGAAATTAAATTGGGCAATAACTTCTTGAGCCTATTAGCCAAGACTTTAGAAATAATTTTAAACAACACATTGCACAAAGAAATAGGCCTTAAGTCTTTCATCGAGTTAGGAGGATGGCATTTAGGAATAAGAACAATCAATGTACTGTTAAGTTCAGCAGGGAAACTTACAGTATGCAGCCAAGAACAAGCAGCTCCAAACACATCAGGCCCAATGATATTCCAGAATCGATTATAAAAAGCCGGGTTAAGTCTTTATATATATATATTTTTTTTGAAAAAATCATCAAATTGCATGGAGGGCCAAAATTACTATTTATTTTTTTTTTATATAAATGTTACCCTTAACTCGGGACCCGGTGTCTACAGTTGTCTTCACGATAAGTCTTTATTGAGTAATGGCTACTTTTATAATGGAAGCCGAGCTATCTCATACTGCTGAACTGTTCCCCGTAGACCGAGCTAGCAACATTTTTCGGGCCGGTGTTAAGAGATTTGCGGACACCTCAGCAGCCGGACTCAAGAGCATTGTGATAACCGAACTCTCTGGAAGGTTGCTCGGCTATCAAATAATAATAATAATAATGAAATCATATTGCATTAAATTACAACTTAAACGTGTCTCATGTCTAGAGGCATAACGCTTTAACAACTATTTATTATTATTATTATTATTATTATTATTATTATTATTATTATTATTATTATTATTATTATTGTTATGCCAGAGCTAAAGCTCACAAGTCATACCTAATATGAGCAAACTTGCATGCGGGATAATATCAAACACCTTCCTACTCTGTCCAAAATTTTTGTTCAAGAAATTATAAGCATAATCAATCATTAATCTCTTCCCTAAACTTGATCCTTTCCCTGTGTAACGAAATGGGTTTTTAGAAGGAAAATAGAACAGAGTTTAGAGGAGAGAGAAGGAATCGAAGAAATCTCAAAGAGAGAGAGAGAGATCTATATTCATCTTTTTACCTAAGGATTACAAGGAATGAAATAGCATTATATAACTGTTACTACTCTTTCCCACAAATACAGCTCACACAACTCACAAGATTTCCTCTACAATCCATAACTAACTCAAAACAGAAAAGAGATAGCAAAAGAAATAACGGAAGGGAAAGCGATTGCAATTTCCCACTAGCCACGAACTCATATCCTCAAGCCTCCTTTATTAATGAACTGGATCCTCCACTTTGGGCTGCCCCTCAAATGTTGACCCACTGTTCTCTTCATAGGCCTCCCTTATATTTGGGCTGACTTTATTGGGCTCTTTCTCCTTGATCATAACAATACCCTCCCCTTTTTGAGCCACCTTGTCCTCAAGGTGCAGAGTTGGAAACTGAGAGCTGAGAAAAGAGAGGTCTTCCCACGTGGTCTCATCAGGGTGTAGGTTGGTCCATTGCACAAGGACTTGTGTGACAGAATGCCCCTTCCTTTCGACTACCCTTTTGTCCAATATAGCAAGAGGTTCTACTTTGGGTACACCATCGGAAGTGACAGCAGGTAAGTCGGTCATGGTTTGATGGTTTCCAATTGCTTTCTTAA
The DNA here is from genome assembly GCA_947683425.1 of Excoecaria cochinchinensis. Classification (NCBI taxonomy): domain Eukaryota; kingdom Viridiplantae; phylum Streptophyta; class Magnoliopsida; order Malpighiales; family Euphorbiaceae; genus Excoecaria; species Excoecaria cochinchinensis. The sequence continues at coordinate 8,698,653 of CANTUQ010000074.1, read as the reverse complement.
GAAGAGAAACATGAAAGACATTGTGGATAGCAGATTGGGGCGGCAATTCTAATTCATAAGCAACTTCTCCTACTTTTGCAGTAATAAGAAAGGGGCCATAAAACTTAGCTGAAAGTTTAAGGCTTTGCCTCATTGCCACAGATTGCTGTCGATAAGGTTGTAGCTTCAAATAGACCCAATCGCCAATCAAAAATGTGCGCTCAGTTCTACCTTTATCAGCCTGTTATTTCATTCGACTTTGAGCCTTCAGGAGTTGATCGTGAAGAAGGGAAGCCATCTGTTGCCGCTCAAGCAAGAATGCTTCCAAATTGGCAGAAGGTGACTCTACTGTAGGAAGGAAATTGAATGAAGGGGGCTTGTAACCATAGAGCACTTGGAATGGCGACATGTTGAGGCTTGCATGATGGTTGCTATTGTACCACCATTCCGCAAGACTGAGCCACTTGGACCAAGATTTTGGTTTATGAAAACACATGCATCTGAGGTAATTCTCAACACATCTATTAACTCTCTCTGTTTGACCATCAGATTGTGGATGGTAAGATGTTGAGAGATGTAGCTTGGTCTGGAGTAACTTGAAGAATTCCTGCCAGAAAAGACTAGTAAAAATTCAGTCTCGATCAGACACAATAGTTGAGGGCATTCCATGAAGTTTAAAGATAAAGTCCAAAAAGACTTTAGCCACTGATGCAGCAGTGAAGGGATGTTGCAGAGCAATGAAATGACCATATTTGGTAAACCGATCCACCACAACCATGATAGTGTCTTTGCAAGCTGACTTTGGCAATTTTTCTATGAAATCCATAGAAATGTGAGTCCAAGCACTCATAGGTACTGGCAGAGGTTGCAATAACCCGGGATAAGGGACTTGCTCTCCTTTACACCTTTGACAAACGTCACAAGATGAAACCCATTCCTGCACTTCTGTTTTCATGTGGGGCCAATAAAAAAGAGCTGACAATCTCTTCCAAGTTCCCGTGATTCCCGAGTGACCCCCAATGCTAGAGTTATGAGCAACTAAAAACAGATTTGTCTTGAGCGCAGCGGAATTGCCGACATAAATCTTGCCTTTGTAGTACAGTAAACCATCATGCAAGGAAAAATGAGGCTTGGAAGTGGGAGTAAGCATTAATTCCTGCAACAATTGTTGGCGGCATCGTCATGTGCATAGCTATCCAATACCTCCTGCATCCATAGAGGCACTATTGCAGAAATTACAGAAAGTGCACCCTCTTCCATATCTCTTCTTGAAAGAGCATCTGCAACCCGATTCTCTGACCCTCTTCTGAAAATTATCTTGTATCGCAACCCCAGGAGCTTGGTGATTCCTTTTAGTTGGATATAATTATGCAATCGTTGTGACAACAAGTGCTTGATAGACTCATGATTTGTTCTGATTAGGAATTCAGAATGATCGAAGTAGTGTCGCCATTTAGTGACTGCCAAGATAATTGCAAGCAACTCCTTTTAATAAATAGAAAGCCCTTGATTTCTCAAACTTAAAGGTTGACTGAGAAAAGCAATGGGTCTGCCTCCCTGCATTAGCACTGCCCCTATCCCCTTGTGAGATGCATCCTTTTCTAGAACAAAAGGTTGAGCGAAATTGGGCAAAACCAGAACTGGTGCAGTAGACATGGCCACCTTGAGATCTTCAAAAGCATTATCAGCGGCAGGAGACCAATGAAAGGCATCCTTCTTCAGCAATTCAGTCAATGGCTTGGCTATAACCCCATAGAGTCGCACAAATTTTCTGTAATAACCCGTAAGGCCCAAAAATCCTCGTAACCCTTTGAGAGTTTTCGGCTTTGGCCATGTTAGCATAGCTTCAACCTTTTGAGGGTCTGTAGCAACGCCACTGGCAGTGATTAAGTGGCCTAAATATTCAACTTGCGGCTGATAGAAAATACACTTGGATCGCTTTGCATAAAGTTGATGATCAGTTAAAATCTGAAAAACAGTCTGCAAGTGTAACATGTGCTCTTCAAAAGTGCGACTGTAGATTAATATATCATCAAAAAAAACTAATATGAATTTCCTCAAGTGTGGCTGAAAAATGTGATTCATCAAAGCTTGAAATGTGGCAGGAGCATTGGTAAGGCCAAAAGGCATAACCTTAAATTCATAATGCCCATGGTGGGTTCTGAATGCGGTTTTATGTGTGTCCTGGATATTGACTCGAATTTGGTAGTATCCAGCTGTTAAATCAATTTTGGAAAAATATTTGGCTCCATGAAGTTCATCCAACAAATCATCAATCACAGGTATGGGAAATTTATCTTTGATAGTAACTTCATTTAACTGTCTATAGTCAACACAAAACCGCCATGTGCCATCTTTTTTCTTAACTAGCAGAACAGGGGATGCAAAAGGGCTATGGCTGGGTTTAATAATAGAGGCAGCAAGCATGTCTTTAACTTGTTTTTCAATTTCAGTTTTCTGTAAAATAGTTGTACCTGTAAGGTCTGATGTTGATTGGCTTTGCTCCAGGTATGAGATTGATAGCATGGTCGAACATTCTTTCTGGTGGCAAAGAATCCGGAATTTTAAATATAGCCTGGTACTGATCCAAAAGCTGCTGCAGTCTTGGGTGGAGTTGAGTCGACTCCAATTGAGTAGAGGGAGTGGTGACCAAGACTGAAAATAATTGAGAGTGCTCTTGGGCTTCCCGTGCTGCCAGTATCTTATGGAATAACTTCCCACTCATCAACTGCAAAGATGCTTCCTCCTTGATACCCTTCAATATGATCTGCTTTCCATCCTTATCAAAAGTCAACGCAAGGTCAATGAAATCAAAGAGTATTGGATTATACCCTTTTATCCAATCCACCCCAAGGACCATATCATAAGCCCCAAGCTCTAATAATCGAATGTCTAATTGGAAATAATGCCCTTGCATCTCCCATTGAAAAGCCATGCATTTAGAGCTGCTGATTACTTTCTGCCCATTCGCCACAGTCACAGATAAAGGGGAGGCCCTAACTATAGGTGCTTGAACCTGAGCAGCAATCCGGGAATCTAAAAAACTGTGGGTACTCCCACTATCAATTAAAATAACCACCACATTTCCATTAACTACACCTCTCATCCTTATAGTATCGGGAGAAGATTGTCCAGTTAAAGCATTCATTAAGAGTTCGCCAGTTACTTCCTCTTCTTCTACGAATTCCTGGTGATCTCCTTCCTCCTCGACATTCATAGACAGTAATTGCTTGTTTTTACATTGATGGCCAGGAAAAAATCTGTCACCACACTTAAAGCATAACCCAGCAGCTTTTCTTTGTTCAAACAAGCTGGATCTATTATTAAAATCCCCTGCTAATACTTGGTCAGTCCGGTCAGCAGCTTTAGTATTTACTATGGCCATTTTGGATGGTGGCGATGGTGAGGAGTAGGTGTTTTTGATGGGGAAGGGTTGTCTGTGAAATAGCTTTTGTTTTCTAAGGATGGCTTCAAATGATTGCTCCTGTAACTTAGCTTGTTCAAAAGCTTGGTTGAGCGTTTGGGGTTTGAACATTTTTATCATAGGTCTGAGCTCATCATTCAGTCCACTAATGAAGCTTGAGATAAAATAGGACTCCCCCAAGCCAGGATTTGCTTTCTGCATTAGAGCCTTAAGCTCCTCAAACGTCTCCTGGTAATGGATTACAGCCTCAGTCTGTCTCAGCTTATTGAACTCCTCAATCACATCAGCTGGTGTTTTTTCCCCAAAGCGTACACAAAGATCTTCTGCAAACTGGTCCCAGCAAATAATCTCCTGGTGCATCAACCATCCCTGCAACCAATTATCAGCCTTCTCGCCAAATTGTAGAGTCGCCAACTCCACCTTTTGCTCTGCCTTGATGTTATAGAACTGGAAATATTTTTGATATTTTCTAACAAAATTGCGGGGATTCTCGCCATTAAATGGGGGTAAATCCACCTTAGGGAGTTTGATTGGGAAGGTCTCAGCTCTGACCTTGTCCATGCTGCAATCCCCTTTTCCCCAAGATCGAGGTGTAGGTAAAATTCCTTTTTCTGAGCTAGAATTAACCGCTGGAGCAGAATGAGTGAATATGGGCTCCTTAGCCTTGTTACCGACGGTGGCCTGTTCAATCATTTTCTCCATCATCATTTCAAACCTCTTCTCCAACTCCCCCATTCTACGTTGTTGCTCATCATTCAGTTGTTCTAGCCGTCGGTGTTGATCTTCCTGCATCTCTGAAATGCGGGAATCAAGTTGCTTAAACTGGTCATCAAAATTTTTAGCAGATGCATTTTCCCCCATTGTAGTTTTCTTATTCTTAGCCAGTTTGTAAATATTAATGGGTTCTTGGGAATCAATTGAGGACATAGAAATTCAGTAGTCAGAGGTGCGCACAAGATCGTCCGCTCTGATACCAATCGTAACAAAATGGGTTTTTAGAAGGAAAATAGAACAGAGTTTAGAAGAGAGAGAAGGAATTGAAGAAATCTCAAAGAGAGAGAGAGAGATCTATATTCATCTTTTTACCTAAGGATTACAAGGAATGAAATAGCATTATATAACTGTTACTACTCATTCCCACAAATACAGCTCACACAACTCACAAGATTTCCTCTACAATCCATAACTAACTCAAAACAGAAAAGAGATAGCAAAAGAAATAACGGAAGGGAAAGCGATTGCAATTTCCCACTAGCCACGAACTCATATCCTCAAGCCTCCTTTATTAATGAACTGGATCCTCCACTTTGGGCTGCCCCTCAGATGTTGACCCACTGTTCTCTTCATAGGCCTCCCTTATATTTGGGCTGACTTTATTGGGCTCTTTCTCCTTGATCATAACACCCTGCAATCACTTCATGTATGTAATAATTAGAGCTTTAAGATCACGATCTAATGATTTCAATATCTTTGTCTCTGTGTTTATAATTCAGTATCACACTCTAAAAGAAAAAATATATTATGATTTGATCACTTCAATTTGATCAACATTTTGATTCTGAATTTTGACATTATTCAATCCGTCCATAAAAAAATTTATAATTCTAATAAAAAAAGAATTGGAAGTTCCTAATTTCTGCTTGCATTATGCATGTGGTTTTCTTTTAATTAATGGACCAGTGCATTGTTTTTTTATTGAAAAGAAAAAAAAAAAAGAAAAATAGAAAGGGTCCACCTGATAGTGAAGTATCGAACTTTTAATATTAATAACAACTACTAGGAGTTGGCTAGCACCTAATAAAAAATGTGTGACCACTTGGATTCGATTTTTTTTCTTTTGATATTTCTAGTTAAATTAGGCATCACCAAAAGTTAGTTTAGTGTTCAGCATCCAATAAAAGATATGTGAGGAGATTTTTACTCTTAACTTTTCTAGTTAAGTTAGGCATTATTCCTCTCTTATAAGAAAGAAATAATAATGCTTATAATTTAAAAGAACAATATCTTTATTCTATATTAGAAAATGTAAAATTATTTAGTAGTAACTGTTAATTAGCATTACTTTCACTTAATGCGATTGGACTTATGAGCAATAGCCTTAAAATGATAAAAGAAAATTTTTTTATGAGCTTGAAAGTTCGGTTTAGAGAAGATCGGAGGATGAGAAACGATAACCGAAAATGCATGAAGAAATTGAAAAAGACGGTGGCTAGCAATGGTGAAACCTAAAAGGAGGAGGAAGATAATAGGAAATAATCTTGTATAGGAAATATTAGCTGTATGGTCTTGTATAGGAAGCAAAATCTTAATTTACACACACACATATATATATATATATATATTTAAAAACAAATTAGCATAAATTATGCCGAAAGATTATATACAATAATTATACCTACTGAGGAAAGGTTTATTGTATATATATGTATAAATTAATTATGCCTATACAGGAAAGATTTTGCTTCCTATACAAGACCATACAGCCAATATTTCCTATACAAGATTATTTTATGTTAGAAGAAGTAATTTGGTGAACAGATGTATACGGTGTGAGCAAACTTGGACCGTTGGATCAAAAGGGATATGATCCAACGGTCCACATTTGCTTGCACCACATACATTCGCACACCAAATCTTAACCTTAGAAAAATATTCTGGTGCTTGATGTATATGGTGCATGCATGCAAATTTGGACAGTTAGATCAAGATACACTCTTAATCTGACTGTTTAGATTTGATCGCACCATATATATCCGTACACCAAATCATATGCCGGCTGATTGGACGCTTTTTGACGGTAATTAAAATACAAACGCATTAGTCTTGTTAATTTAAGGAATGTATGTTATCTAATATTCAAATGTAAACTTATAATCGATTTTATTTTTATTTTTTTTTTACGAAGACATTCAATGTAGAAAGTTTTAAAAATTTGAAATCCGAAAATGGGTTTGTCCTATTTATTTTTAGTGCATATATAAGGGTAAAATATTAAGTTATGTAATTAATATTTTTTAAAATTTGAAAATTGTCACTTTGAGTAAAAAAAGTTAAGAATTACGAGCGGAGTGGAGGAAATAATAAGTCTACGGAAATAATGGACAAAGAAAAACAAAACAAAAGAAAAAGTCCATGGGAGTAAAATTCTAATTAACACCTGGGATCCATAAATGAAATACAAAATAAATCGATTGATTTTGTATTTGGTGACCAAATTAATAGTGCATTGACATATAGAATTCGTAACTACATATATACCACGTTTTAAACTTTTTTTTATATTATTTGATATTCATGTGTTGATTTGATCCATTAATTTATTCATGTAACTGATATAGATAAGTGTTTTTCTAATTGAAAAGCCTATAAATACCAAGGGTTGTGAGAATACATTATGGCCCTCTCTTCTTCTATTATCAATATGGACAGAAGATCAAATAGAGCAACTCAAAGTAGTTTATTGGCTCTCCTTTTCCTTAGCTTAGTGGTTAAAGGAAGCGTAGCATTAACACCCAAAGTCAGACCTGTTTACCTTAATCGCAACAGCTTTCCCTCAGATTTTCTTTTCGGGACTGCATCAGCATCTTACCAGGTTATTTTTCTTTTAGGTTGCTTTTGAGTTTTATTTCAGTTACATTGAAATCATATCATATATTTTGTTCCTACATTTTTTTTTTCCAGATACATGCTAATATAATGTTGTTGTTCTTCAGTATGAAGGTGCAGCCCGTGAAGGTGGTAGAGGTCCAAGTATATGGGATACTTGGACTCATGAACATCCAGGTCGTCTTTTTAGACTATTTACTTACATAATCAAAATGTCGATGACTTGATTCATTACTAGTACGTGTTGGATCCTAGTCACCAAGAGCTGATTTAATAGCTAACATTTGATAAAAAAAAAATGTAACTTGACATAATACACGTCAATCTTCACATTAACTGCGGCAAATCTCTATTTAACTGGACTAAATTATATCATGGAGTAATTAAATGATAAATTTAACATATTATATATTAACATGTGAATTATTAAATATATTTTTATAAATTGATAAGCATATATCATTTTTTTAGAAAAATAATTAAATTATCTGAAATATCGAATTGTTTCGTACTGAATTGTTTAAAACTGAAAAAACAGAAGAATCATAATGATTTGTTCCAATTTGAAACTATAGAATATGGATATTTTATTTTTACAATATAATTATAAGACTTTTAAAATTTCCAACTTTTTAAGATAATAGTGGAGTTTGTATAATACCACAACGACATTGTATCGAATACAATTTTAATAAACACATATTTATAAATGGATGGAGTAGTCAAGATATTATATAATATAAGTATTGTTGAGGGTAATTAACATGTGTACGCATGCAAATAAACCTGTTCAACATCTGATTCGGATGGACTTATTTGACCTATATACAATCAATTTGGTAAGTAATTAAAATTAAGTTACAAATAACGATTTTAGCATAATTTATATCGGAATTTTATATCTGTGTGCGTGTGATTTTGTGGAGAAAGTTCATACATATATATTATTTTACATATGTAAAAAATTTATTATGTGTGTGTATAAAATAAAGATTATTTTATAGAATATATTGGATGAAAACAACGGATTTTTTTTTATGTATATTTTTTTTTTACAGACCTCTTATATAGAGTTAAAGTAACTATTGTATAAGTTTGAATAATTTTGATTGTTGTAATTTAAAAATACCAATAATTGAATTGCATGTTTGATCAATTAATCTTTGAATTTTACACACTATATATTTACGAATATTAGCAATAATAATAATTCATCTGGCAAAACGACAGAGAAAATAGCGGATGGTAGCAATGGAGATGTGGCTGTCGACCAATATCATCGTTACAGGGTAAAATACCGTGGGATTAATTAGCATTGAAAATGGAAATGCTCTAAGGGTAAGCATAGTATGATTTTGTAGTAATTACCCATTATATTACAGGAAGATGTTGCGATAATGAAAGATACGGGCCTAGATTCTTACAGACTTTCAATCTCATGGTCAAGAATCTTGCCAAGTAAGAGTAAACCATGGAGAGATTATTGTTAACTTAATTAAGAGTGTTAATCCTGAATTTTTGTTTCCTAATCTTCAACTACACCTTAACTAATTAATTAATTAATGTTTCATTCAACTAAATATTAAATAAATTATTCAGATGGAACGCTAAGTGAAGGTGTGAATGAAGAAGGAATCCAATATTACAACAACCTCATAAATGAGCTCGTAGACAACGGTAGCAATTTTATTTCATAATTTCTATAATTAATCTATACAATTTCTGTAGTCTTTTATTTTATTTTAATTTGTTAATTTGCTATATTATGACTGGTGCAGGAATTCAACCATTTGTAACTCTATTCCATTGGGATCTTCCCCAGACCTTGGAAGACGAGTACAGTGGTTTTATTAGCCGTGATTTTATGTAAGTAACTCACTCTTGTTTGAATAAAAAAAATATATTTTTTAATTTATTTATAATTAAAACTATAGATATTAAAATGTACATAACTAATTATATTTTTTAGAGATGATTATCGAGATTATGCGGAGCTTTGCTTTAAAGAGTTTGGAGATCGAGTAAAATATTGGATCACATTCAATGAGCCATGGAGTTTTTGTCAGGCGTGTTATGCACGGGGCTTATCACCACCAGGCCGAAATTCTTCAACCGCGCCATATATTGCAGGCCACCACCTTCTTCTTGCTCATGCAGCTGCTGTAAAGTTGTACAGGGAACAGTACAAGGCAAACCCTAAATATTCCATACTCTATTCTTAACTTAGAAATTGCATGATTTTATGTTGGGATTAAGAAGATGTAAATGAGAGAAGCAGTAGTTTTTTTTTTTTTTTTTGAAATCAAAGAGAAGCAGTAGTTAATTATTAATCAATGTTTAACTTGTAGGCGGCTCAAGAAGGGATGATAGGGATAACATTAGTAACTCACTGGTTTGTGCCTTACAACTGTACGGAGCAAGATGAAGATGCTGCACAACGAGCTCTTGATTTTATGTTTGGATGGTATGTATGTATGTCTACATAAATTACTCATCTTACTTGTATGCATTAAATCATAATTAATTTGTTTTATTCCAGGTTTATGCATCCAGTGACATACGGTCACTATCCAGAATCAATGAAATCTCTAGTTGGGGACAGATTGCCCAAATTCTCAGGAAATGAATCCAAAATGCTAAAACAGTCAATTGATTTTCTTGGATTGAACTATTATACAGGAAATTACGCAGCTGATAATGAAACCGAACCTGTTTATCCTAGCTTCATCACTGATTCTCGAGTTGTTCTTACCAGTAATTAAGCATGAATTCTACAATTTTGCAAATCTATAATTTACATGTTTTAATGTTAACAATTAATTTATGGTTTTTGTACGCAGCTGAGCGTAATGGAATTCCTATTGGTCCTCCAGTACGTATTAACTGAATAAACCTTACCTCATTTTCAAAAAATAATTAAATCTAATAATAATTTTTTTTTTTTAACTTTTTAATTATAACACTTGCAGGAGGCTACAACTTCGCTCTTCATTTATCCAGTGGGATTTAGAGACCTTCTACTCTATATCAAAGACAAATATAATAATCCGCTTATTTACATCACCGAGAATGGTATACTCAATTTTACTTATTTCGATAGCTACTTCCATAAGGAAAATATATAAGATATAATATATATTAAGTTTGCTAAATGAGAATCTATATAACTTGAAGTTTGCATATAAATTAGTCTATCTTATCACGAGTCGTCAATTTCATATTATAAATATTTGTATATATATAATCTATTATTAATTTAAATTAATAAATAATATTATCTTTCAACTGATCATCAGGTTTTGATGAGATTAATAATACCACACTACCTCCAGAAGAGCAACTGGCGGACAATTATAGGATTCAAGCCTACTATTGCCATTTTTATTATCTTAAAAAAGCAATGGAGTAAGTTATATTTTGTGTATTTAATTCATAAGCAAAAGGAAGACCAATAATTAATTTAACTTATTTTATTTTCCTAAATTGGAAAGGGCGGGTGTCAATGTGAAGGGATTCTTTGCTTGGTCGTTATTGGATAACTTTGAATGGAGACTAGGCTATACTGTGCGTTTTGGTATCTACTACGTCAATTATACCAACGTATTAGAAAGGATTCCCAAAAATTCAGCATATTGGTTCAAGCAATTCCTAAAGCGGAATGATAGTTTGCTCTTAAAGACGGATCATAATTCTCAAATTCAAAGTTTCTAATTTCATTGTGACTCGTGGTATCTGTCTTGAATGTGTCTTTTTAGTACTCCTAGATGGTTATGTATGATTGTGGTTTAATAAACTAGGAGTCTAAGTGTGATACATATATGTGAGTATTGTAATAATTTAATATATATGTGTCTTTGTGGTACTCCTAAATGGTCATGTAATATTGAATAAACTAGGAGTCCAAGTGTGTACTTTGCAAGAATGGTGTTTATCCATAATATTATAAGTGTTTTAATTAATTTTATCTCTCTCTTCCATTCTTTTTATGCGTTATAACATTTACCCCTTTAATCATGTTATTTTCTTCTTCCATTATAACAAAAGTATTATCTAAATTAAACTAGTTGAATTTAAATTTTCCATTAAAGTGTTATCAGATGAGTTAGGTATATTTTAAATGGAATTGATAATTATGTAATTGTATCATATTCTATCTAGAATCTTTTACATACTTATATATCCTAGATATGAATTCTCAAGTAATTATTAGGACTTTTTTTTTTTGTTTTGTAAAAATATCAATTGTGGTGGTTGGACCATCCAACATGGAGGGCCACATCACATATATTTAAAAAAAATAATAAATTTGTGGCTAAAATTACAAGCAATGTGGCTATCGTTTTGGCCACATGAAAAAGCTCTCTCATGCCTATAAATAGGTAAGAAGTTTTGGTCTTTAAACACACCACATAAGAGCAAAAAATAAGAGAGAAAGTGAGTTGAACAAATTATCTTAGAAAAATATTTGGGATATTTTTCTAAAAATAATGATAAAATAGTGAGTTTGAGAAATACTTGTTTGCTACTATTTTGGGTTTATTTCAAATTGTTGTATTGTCTATCTCTCTTATATCCATTAATTTTATTAGTAGAAGAAATATAATTTCAAAATTTGTCCCATGAACGTAATCCAAATTAAAAGGTGAACCACGTAAATTGCTGGTGTTATTATTTTTACTCTACTAATTTTATTTTAATTTATCTGCTGTGCCCAACATCAATCACTATCATTAATAATATATTTGCGCCAAGCTAGTGTCAAAATTTCTATAAAGCAGCACTTCTAAGAAAAAGAAAATAAAAGATTGGTGAAATTAGGATTATCAAACTTATTATTAGCTATATCAAAGATGTGTGAAATTTAGTATGATCAGCCGTTGTAAGAACCAAAAAGCAACAATAACAAGCTATTTTATATTTTCCAAATTCGAGGTCCTGGATAGAAACTATTTTAATGTTTGTCTTCCACCATAAATTGTAACAAATATATAATCAATTGGGTAAGTAATTAAAATTAAGTAAAATATAACGATTTTGGCATACTTTATGTAGGAAGTTTATATATGTGTGAGAGTGATTTTGTGGAGAAAGTTCATACATATATATTATTATATATGCAGAAAACTTATCATGTGTGCTTATAAAATAAAGATTATTCTATATAATAGTATTGACAGACCTCTTATATAAAGTAACTATTTGTGTATCTTTATATATGAGTTCTGGTCCAGAACGAAGATCTAGGCAAAATAATTGTGGAACAACAACTCATCACTATTCACTGCCCTGTTTTGAAACACTATCCATTTCTCTCTAGCCACACAGACCAGATGGGAGGTAAGAAAATAATAAGCCAAACTTTTCCTTGAATTTTCCCACGAACCATATCAATCCACTGTACAAGAAAATCATTTTTTTTCTATAACTGAATTATATTAAAATCAAGGAAAACAAATAAGAAAGATGATATTAACAAGGATATTAACCTTGCACGTAAAGAAGACTTTTGTGCTTATTGTGAAACATAGAGTGAATCCAACAAGCACAATGCACATTATCAGGGCCATCGGGAAATTCAAACTTTTAGTTTTATTGTAATTAATTTATCTATGAACTTGGTGTCCTTGTCCAGCCATAATCTTTTGGAAAAAAGAAAACGGTTCTCTTACATCAATTATTCTTGGTGCACAATGTTGGGGTACAATCCAAGTCCCACATTGAAAAATTAAGGGAGAAACACCTTGAATATAAAGTATTCACTAACTCCATTATTATGAGGCCTTTTGGGAGGAATTCAAAAACAAATCCGTACGGGCTTAGCCCAAAACGGACAATATCATACTAATGTGGACTAATGTGGAGTTAAGTGATGTTTGGCAGTCCTAACTAGGGGTGTACACGGTTCTGGATCTTCCTGTACCGAACCGAAATACCGAATAAAAAGATCCAAAACCGAATTGTACCGTTGACTTTTTTTACTAGAACTGAACCGAATTGTACTGTTGACTTTTTGATCAGAACCGAACCGAATTGTACTGGAACCGAAGCGAGAATCGTATTGAACCGTACCGAACTGTTCTGTACTGAATTGGATCGAAATAACCGATATTTATTAATTATTATATATAATATTAGTAATTTATATATAAATATAATTTATAATTTATATTATATCGTTATTATATAAATTTAACTTCATAATTATTTGTATTTTTTTAAAACTTTTATAATTATTTGTATTAAATATTTTAATATATGAAATTAATATAATAAATAGTTAATAAATTAAAATAAATATTTTGATTATTAATAAGATAAATTTAATTATCATATCTATATGAATGTGCAATTAAAATAACTTATGTTTAATTTAATTTACGTTTAAAGTTACTTTACTACTACATAATTTTTCATTTTGTACAAATATTTATATACACACACAAATATAATTATTATATCAATGAAATTTTACTAATTAGTGTTATTATATGAGTATATAATAATCTTACCAATTAATTTCATTTACTTTTAATATCACTCAACTAGTATTTATTTATTGTAAGTTAATAATTTAATTATATAATTAAATTTTACTAATTAATATAACTATATAAGTATATAATTATCTTACTAATTAACTTCATTTATTCTTAGTATCACTCAACTAGTACTCATATATATTTTTTGTACAATACCTATATGAATAATTGAGCATATAAATTAATAATAATAATATAATGAAATTTACCAATTTAATTCATGTAATTATATAAATATATAATCACCTTACCAATTAATTTCATTTGTTTTTAGTATCACTCAACTAATACTTATCTATTTTGGCACAATACATATATGAGTAATTGAGTTGTAACTTAATAATTTAACTATATATAATTAAATTTTACTAATTCGTATTTAATTTAATTTAACTTTAATGTCACTCAGCCACTACTTAATTTTTTTTTGTACAAATATTTATATACACAATCACTTTACCAATTAATTTTATTTACTTTTAATGTTACTTTTACATTCACCCTTATAGTTATTAACTATAATATTAATTAATAATCTTTTAACTATTAAGCCAAATTTAGTGAAATTGAGTATAATAACTGAGCCAAAATAATATATATGGATGGATCCTAACCATATAATTAACCGATACTGTATATATAATTAACTTATCAATTAATTTCATTTATATTTAGTATCACTCACTTAGTAATTATCTATTTTGACACAATATATATTTGAATAATTGATTTATTTTAATAATGTAATTATATATAATTGAATAATTTATTATATAATCATTTTATCAATTAATTTCATTTGCTTCTAGTGTCACTCGACTAATACTCATCTATTTCTATCACAATACCTATATGAATATGTAAATTAAAAATAAAATTATATATAATTATTTATAATAAATTTTTTTTTTTTTTATTTTTAGCGTTACTCAACTAATACTAGGGGTGAGCATGGTAGGTTAACCGGTCCATTAGGCTCAGTCCATTAATATCGGTTTTTTGAAATTACAGTCCATTACCATCGGTTAACCAGTCAATCGGTTTCGAATTTTCGGATCGGTTACCTAATATTTTTCGGTTAACCACTATAATTATAAATATATTCATAAATAAAACTAAAATGTTCAAAATACTTAAAAATTAAAATTTTTTCACTATAATATAACATTATTGTTGTTAAAATAAAAATATTTGGTGGATATAAGCAAATTTATTTTTAAAAATTAATATTTAATAAGTAAATATATCCGAAATACCGTACTGTATTGTCTTATTTTGTTTTGTACCGAAAGAACCGAATAACCGAACCGAACTGTACTGAAAATTATAAGAACCGTATTGAACTGTACCGAAGTTAATAAGAACCGGACTGTACCGAAATTTATAAGAACCGAAATTTCAATACAATACGGAGATTTGTAAAAAATCGAACTGGACCGAACTGTGTACACCCCTAGTCCTAACAAATGGTATCAGAGCCATGGTTTGGAGACGGTCCGGAATAGTGGACTGCGTTGTGTGAAAGGCTCCTGGTACGACCTCGCGATTGGAGATTCATGTTTGGTGCATTGTGTCGAAAGTCTTCCTGATATTGTGGTGGTCAGGCAGCATGTCCCGTTAGTTGATAATGGCGGTGCAAGATAATTTAAAGAATAAAATGGATTATCGCTCGAGTGGAAGACATAAGCTGTGTGATCCTTGGCTTGAGGGTTAGGGTACAATCCAAGTCCCATATTGAAAAATTAAAGGAGAAACACCTTGAATATAAAGTATTCACCTAACTCTATTAGTACGAGACATTTTGGGAGGAATCCAAAAATAAATTCGTGCGGGCTTGGCCTAAAGCGGAAAATATCATACTAATGTGGACTAATGTGGAGTTAAGTGATTTTTGACAGTCCTAACACATAATGCAAAAGGGGCTAAGTACTATTCCTCCTTCCCTTGATGTGTTTGTCTATATATTACGTTTTAGGGATCACTCTTTTCAGTATGAACGAATTTGGCATAAGTCCTAGCATATAGTGATGTATTGATGCATATCGTCGATAGAAGGTAAAAGCTTGTGGGATTTACATTGAAGATGAAAGTTTTCTGAGAGTAATTTTATTCTGACTTGCTTGTAATTACTAATTTATTATATATATGTTACAGGAAGGTTTTGGAATTTGAAAGAGATGGTTTAGATACTTACAGATTTTCAATCTCATGTCTCTAATCTATAGCCAAATATTATGATTTGAAAGCAAGTAACTCATTTTGACAATTTGGTACATGTCATGTGCAGGCATTCAGCCCCTTATGATGGTTTTGCAAGATGAGTACGATGGTTTTCATAGTCCTAAGATGATCATTGTTAGAATATTAGCATTTTAGTTCCAGATGTCTATTGTTTTTAATTTATTGCAAAATTAGTTTATTTTACTGTTTTTTCAAAACAAATGACTTAGTCAAACTTAGTTGCTTTATTTTATAAAGTTACTGTTGTTAGTGGCGTATTATTTTTTCTTTTTAGTTTCTCCTACTTTGCAAGTGGCAGTTATTTAGGAAGTTTTTTTTTATTATTTCTTGTATAAATTCTGTAATTCCCTTCATTAATGATATGCTGGAATTTTAATTCATTTTTTCTTTTCTTTTCTTTTGGTTCTTGTTCTTCAATTCAATTCTTTGCCACTATATATTCTCTCAGTCGTATTAGATACCCTAGTTGGAAGTTTATGACCTTTGGGAAACGGTGACTGAAGACAAACCATCACTTTCATCAAATCCTACCATGGCTCAAATCAAATCCAATAATGAAGAAAAAACTAAGAAATCCAAGGCTAAGTCACTAATTCAGAATTCTATAGCAGACTATGTGTTATACAGGATTATGGCTTGTAATACAGTAAAGGAGGCTTGGGACAAGTTGAAAGAAGAGTACCAAGGCAGCGTTAGAACACGCCAAATGCAAGTGCTGAACATAAAGAGAGAGTTTGAGTCTTTGAGCATGTAGGAGGATGAAACAATTGGTAATTACACTGACCGAATCTCTTTAATTGTTAACAACATTGGACTCTTTGGAGAGTGTAGACACCGGGTCCCGAGTAGCCAAGATCAGGATTACCCAATGATGAAATTAAGTGTGCCGATCTATAGGCAAAAAGAATGAAGTTGGAAGTGACGATTTCCTTGTTGATTTGTTGTTTTAAAATTAAATAAAAATGTATTTCAAAAATATTTTTAAAGTATTTTAAAATTTATTTTGTGAGGAAAAAAAGTGAGTTTTTAATTTTATAAAAAAAAAAAAATTTAATTTCCGCGCGAGGGACGGGCAGGCCGTCGGTCGGCCCCTCCGCGCCCATGTTCGTCCGTTTTGCCTATTTTGGCTATTTTGGCCATAACTTCCTAATTTTAAATGCTTTTTAACTCATTTTTTTTGCAAAATTTAATTCAAAAATCATTCTATCTTCCAACCCAATAAATTCAGTGGTTTTTTGTAATTATGGGAATTAAATGAATTTAATTTCTTAATTAAAAAAATCTGAATTTTAAGGGGAATAAAAAGGATTTTGGAGAGAGAATTAGGGGAATTTTCTTTAGAAAACATTTTTTCTTCTCTCTTCTCTCAACCAAATTCTCTCAATTTCTAAAGGAATTTCCAGCAATTTTTGAGACAAAATATAACAATTTTTGTTCTTGAGAATTTTTCTTATTTTCAATTGATAACTTTTTACTTTAAGACAAATAAACTAATTGTTTGTTCTTGAGTAAAATTTATCTTTCAATATTTTATTTTTTCTTCTAATCATATTTTTCAAATCAAGACAAGGAATTGAATCATCTACCTTCATTTCTTCAAGATCAATTTTGAGGGTAAACATTCTTGGCTCAATTTGTTAGTTTAATTTTTAATTTCATTTCTTTTTTTATTTAATTAATTAATATGTAAATTCTTTTAGTTCTATCATTTTATTCTTATTTTTTATTCTTTTACTTTTATTCAATTGATTATCATGTAAATTCTTTTAGATCTATTATTTAATTGTTCATATTATTGTCATTTTTTTAGTTCATATATATTATTAGTATCATCATTTAACATGTTTTATCATAATTGACCTATTTTATTTTCATGTTATTTTTCTATCTTTAATTGGATTGTTCATCTTCTTTGATTATCATTATTATTATTATTATTATTATTATTATTATTATTATTATTATTATTATTATTATTGTCATTATGTTATTTGATTGTTCATATTCTATGGTACTATTATGTTATTATTATTATTGTAGTTATTACCATCATTAGTATTATTATTATCATTATTCTTGTTTATTTTTATTATTACCATCATTATTTTAATTTCATGCATGCTGAATTTTACATGCTTTATTTTTTTATGCATGATTGGATTTTATTATTATTATATCATATTTTATATGCATGTTAAATTGTTAATTTGTTAAATTGCATATTTTTATTATGTCATTTTAAGCGGCTTGTCATACATGATGCCTTTTTATTTACTTTATTTTTATAGTATGTTTAACCCATTTTTATTACTAACATGGCTTTTATTTGTTTCTTTTATTTCAATACTTATTTTTTATGTGTGAGTCTTTTCCATACCAAGTGGGAGTCCATGAAGATTTGAAGATCCATTTGGATGTTGTTTTTTATTATTCTTATTATTTTGGATTAATTTATTATTATGTAATTTGTAATAATAAATTTATTTTCATGCACGTTAATTAAGAAAATCACAAAAATATTTCTATTAAACTAAATTGGATTTATTTAATAAAAATGGGACCAATGTTCTAGATTTTTTTTATCCAAAATAAATTATCACTTTAAAATTATTTTCTTAAATTATGCATGAGAGGACCAACGTTCTCATTTTTAATAAATAGCCCGATTTATGTATGATTTGCATTTTATTTACAAATGGGGGTTGTATTCCGCCCCTAGTTTTATTGTAATTTATTTTGCTTTCATTTACTTTATTTATCGCTTTTATTATATGATCGATATGCGTTTAATTAAATTGCATTAAAAATTGAATGAGAAATGGGATGAAATATTAAATTCAAAACTTGATTATAAACTTAGCCAAGGTATGAATAAATGGGGAGTCCCGAACTTTCTCTGGTCTTTGGGCTCAACGATTACAATCCTAGGCCTCATGGCCCAATATGGATAAAATGCGCAAGTCTTAAGCTCTCCGAGGCAAGAGAAACTTTCCCAATGTTCTATTGGGTGGCGACTCCATGAAACCTCTTTGTTGCCCAAAATAGACGCAGCTTGTAAATACCTTACAAGTTTTTATGAACCTCTCTCGATCGCCCTAAGGCGGGCTTTTGGGAGGCATCGAGGTTCGGCGCGCATCACAGTGGCGACTCCACTGGGGACATTAGAGACTTCCCTTCGAAAATACCTTGGCTAAAATTTATAATTTAGTTTTAATTTAAAATTTCATCCCTTTTCAAAAATTGCATTTGCATATCATTAGAGCCTTAGATTTATGCTAGTTTGGTCCCTTTTCTAGCCCTGGTGCGTTCCCGAAGCACGACCCTATTTTCACTCAATTTAGGGAAGTGTTAAGGATAATCACCAGCCCAAGCCTCGTACCGTCATGGTATATTAAATGGTGACCCGATCGGTCGTTACGCTCGTGATGAGCTAGACCCGTCGGCAGGGATCATGCTTGGGTAGCCCTAAAGTAACACCACCCTTTGACCAAAGCTCATGTAATGGCAATAGATACTTCCCCTATGTGGTATGAACCGTAATACCTTGCTTGCTATATGGATCATTTTGTATTGGACAAACCCAAATAATCTGATTGGTCACCTAATCAAAGGCTTTCATGCCCAGATAAGTCCATGTCAACTTATTCGGACTGCCTAAATATATGATGGTCAAAACAACCATATGTATGTACATTAGATAGGAGAGGTTATGCTGCCGGTTTTCCACCGTGCACCATACGCGTCTAAAGGTTTCCCTGTTAACCCTTGGATAAAGCCCACCTAAGAAAGAGACTATGCTACCTCGTGTGTAGGAGAGATAAGGTTGGAAGGATCTATCTGCTTGCATGTGTTTGTCTATGCTGCATCAGCACGACCATGCATTGCATTTCAATCATGCATCATCCTAACGAGATGTATTTGTTTCAGCCATCATAGATTCACCCGGGTGGTTTAGGGGTCCCGACGGTCGGTTGAGAAGGATTCCACTCTTGGGATTACCAGAGCTAGTTCAGAGCTCAGATTCTCTTTCAGATAGTAGTGAGACTTTCTCTTCAGAATCATCAAGTATGTCTAATCCAGCCAGTGGGTCTGATGCAACCAGGGCTATGATTGCCGAGGAAGTGGGGAGAAAGATGGAAGAGTTTGAGGCTAGAATGATGGCTATGATGGGCAATCTTGCCACTACCATAGCTGGGCAACAAGTTGCTACTGCTCCTATTAGGGGGCCAGATGAACAAGGGGCTGTGAGAGAGGACCCCCCTGCTGTAGCTGACCCACATGTGGTTGAGCAAAGAGCACCAGCACTTGTTGAGCGTAGAGAAGGCCCGAGATCTGAGGTTGACCTTTGGGAAGATGAGCAAGAAGAACAGATGGTAGCAAAGGGAAAGTCACCCAAGCTGGAGGAAGTAATGTGGAGGAAAATGGAGGAGAAATTTGAGGCTATGACCAGGATGATGACGATTGGAAGGGGAATGAATCCCGAGGATCGAGAGCTCGATGGTGATGATCTGATTCCCCAGAACTTCAAGATGCCTGATATCCCAAAATTTGATGGCACCTCTGACCCTGCCGCACACATCAAGCAATACTCGCTGGTCATGAAGGGAACGACCTTAACAAGAAAGCAAAAGATAGAGTATTTCTGCTTGAGTCTCATAGGAGCTGCTATTGATTGGTACCATGGGCTTGAGAGGAGGTCTAAGGAGGATTGGGACTTGCTAACCGAAGAGTTTCTTAAGCAGTACGATTGCAGTACCCGGATGGAGGTCACTTTGAAGGATCTAGAACTACTACAGCAGAAGGCTGGGGAGTCTTTCCATGAGTATCTTACTCGGTGGAGAAATCGGGTTATGGAAATGAAGCGCAAGCCTGATACTTCTGATCAGATCCGGCTATTCATTCGAAATGCCAGCCCTTACTTGAGAGATGGACTGAAAATGAAGGGACTCAAGGATTGGGAGTCCTTGAAGGACATTGCCATAGAAGCAGAAGGAGAATATTTAGCTAAGAGGGCAAACAGCGAGTCCTATGCCAGGAAGGGATACAGCAATCAGGGGACAACCAAGCCAGCAAGTTCAAGCAGTGGTAACAGAGGTGGGAAGACAACTGAGGTGTCTGCAACAGGTGTAAGTCAGAGGTATTTCTCCAACTTGGGTAGGCCTTTATCATGGGTGCTGAAGAGGCTAGTAAAAGAAGGAAAACTGCGACCCCTATCACCTAGGCCGGCCAAGACCCAGGGGCAACCAGGGCACAAGGAAAATGAATATTGTGCATTTCACCAACATACCGGGCATTTGACAGATGATTGTATAACGCTAAGGCATCGGGTCCAAGATCTAATTGACAACAAACAGATCACTGATCCTGAAAAGAGAGAAAGCAAGAAGAAGGCTAATTTTAATGCTGTGCCACCACCTGTCTTTATGGTTGGGTCTAGCCTACCAGAATGGTATGTGATGCAGGATTTATACGGAAATGAGTATGTCGCTATCACTCGCCCTGAGGCAAGTGAAGAAGGGATTCCCGTGACGACGATAGACTGTTGGTCCACTAGTGAGAGTGGAGATGAAGAAGATGAAGAGAAAGATGGAGAATTCGCGGATCCATGGGATTCGGAAGAGGGGGAAAGAGTTGAGGCTGTAACAAGAAGTGGGAGAGTAGTCCCAGAAGTTGAGAAGCCACATGACCCAGCGCAATCACCTGCAGAAAAGGAGCCGAAAGAAAGTGCTATAGTGAAACAGCTGAAAAAGACCACGGCTCAGATATCAATTTGGGACCTTTTGAGACAGTCCCCCTCCCACAGACAGAAGTTGGTTGAGGCATTAAGTGAGTCCACTGTAGCCACTACAATTTCTCCATCTGAGCTGCTAGACATTGTAAAAGGGGAATCCGGAGAGAAACTGGTGTTTTCTAACGCAGACTTACCGATAGAGGGCCGCGATCACAATCGGCCGCTGTACATCAAGGCTCAAATTAATGACAAGCATACCGCTTGTGTTATGGTTGATGATGGCTCATCCATAAATGTTTGCCCTCTAGTTGCACTTCAGGCTTTTGGGCTAAATGAAAGCATGTTGAGCAAGTCCGATTTAACCATCACAGCCTATGACAATTCTCGAAGACAAGCATCGGGAACTTTCAGAGCTCTGGTCAGGACTGGGCCTATCGAGACAGAAACAGAATTTGTGGTCTTGCCTATCCCGGCGAATTTCTCAGCTCTGCTTGGAAGGCCATGGTTCCATAAATTGGGAGGAGTGCCCTCTACCCTACACCAGATGATTAAGATACCTCATGAAGGAGAGGTGGTGACTATTAAAGCAGCTAGAGAAAACCAAGTGTCTGCCTTGGGGATCTCTAATCAGCCATTCAGTGGTTTTCATATATCGATGATAGGAGAGGAGCAGGGCTTGGCAGATAGTCCTCAAGTAGTGAATATGATGAAGAAGATGTACTTTCTCCCAGGGGCTGGTCTGGGTAAAAACTCGCAAGGGCTGCAGGATGCTATCACCACACAAGGCCAGAAAGATCGGAAGGGTCTGGGCTACAAAGGAGAGCATGGTAAGAAGAAAGTGTCGGAGAAGATTCCCCACATTTTAGAGAGTTTTGTTCCCTCATCTTCAGTCTGTACCTATACTGGAGAAGAAGAGCCTCAGTGGGTGGATGGAAAGATCATTTCGGGGTTTGAAATCTTCAATGACGTCTTCGACTGGGATATTGGAGTTATCAAGTCTGCAGAGAACTTCTGGGATGAGGAGATCATGACTCAGTGCAGTGTCTGGGACAGGGATGAGCCTGAGGAGATTGTTACTGATAAGCTATTAGCCACCAGACTTAAGGGAAAGGAAAAGATGGTAGAGCTAGAGATTGAAGATTTGAAGATTTTATCGGAGGTAGTTGAAAAGCCTCCACCAAGCCAAGAAGTCAAAGCCCAGTCGGCTGCAATGACATCATCGACAGAAGATAAAGACAATAGTTATTTAGATACTATTTTTATGCCAGAACTTTTTAATGACAATGTTAATGTTTCTGATTACATCAATGAGATGAATAACTTTGCTTACTTGTGTGATGTTTCTGATGATTTCATTCCTCATGATCATAAACATGATGCATTCATTTTTGACATTAACTCAACTAGCACGACTGCATTTAATCTCAGAACTTTGGAGAATCCAAAGGAAATTTTGATAGCATCAGATATAGCTCCTGAGGAGAGGCTAAAATTTGAGAGAATATTAAAAAAATATGAAAAAGTCTTTGCCTGGACCTACGAGGACATGCCGGGAATCGATCGAGATGTAGCCGAACATGCCATTCCAACGTACCCAGAGAGTAAACCGGTCAAGTAAAAGCTCAGAAGACTTAGGCCAGAATGGGCTCAGAAGGTGAAAGAGGAAATCCATAAGCAGATTGAGGCTAAGTTTCTACTGGAGGTTAAATACCCGACGTGGCTCGCTAATGTGGTTCCTGTGGCTAAAAAGGATGGAAAAGTTCGAGTATGTGTGGACTATCGGGACCTGAACAAAGCCTGCCCGAAAGATGATTTTCCTCTGCCTCATATTGATGTGCTGGTAGATAGTGCCGCTGCTTGTATGATGTACAGTTTCGTAGATGGGTACGCAGGGTACAATCAAATTCTTAACAAGATAATGGATCGGATCAAGACAGCCTTCATCACCGAATGGGGTACATTTGCTTACCGGGTTATGCCTTTCGGATTAAAGAATGCAGGAGCAACCTATCAAAGAATGGCCACTAGAGTTCTTAATGACTTGATCCACAAAGAAGTGGAGGTGTATGTTGACGACATGATGATCAAGTCAGCTACCAGAGAAGGTCACTTCGAGGCCTTGGAAAAGTTCTTTCAAAGGATTAATAAGTATGATCTACGCCTCAATCCCAAGAAGTGCATTTTTGGAGTTACCTCGGGTAAGCTGTTAGCCATGTGGTAAGCCAGAGAGGAATTGAAGTAGATCCCGATAAGGTCAGGGCCATCAGAGAGATGACAGTGCCTCAAAAAGAGAAAGAGGTTAGAAGTTTCTTGGGAAAGCTTCAGTACATCAGCCGGTTTATTACCAAGCTGGCTTCAGTATGTGAGCCCATCTTCAAGCTTCTTAGGAAGAATTAGCCGGTGGTGTGGAATAATGATTGTCAATTGGCTTTTGATACTATTAAGGATTATCTCCTGAATCCTCCAGTTTTAAGACCACCACGGCATGCCAAGCCACTAATCATGTATCTGGCTATAGAAGACAATTCAGTGGGTGCCATGATGGCCCAGGAGGATGATTTTGGGGTAGAGTTTGCTGTCTACTATCTTAGCAAGAAATTCTTGGCATATGAAGCCAAATATGTGGAAGTGGAAAAGATTTGCTTAGCAGTTGTTTGGGCTTCTAAGAAGTTGCGGCACTATTTTCATTCCTTCAGTGTACAAGCGGTTGCTAAGCATAACCCGCTTAGGTACCTTCAGGAAGCACCCTCTTTGCTGGGAAAGATGGGAAGGTGGTTACTACTATTGCAGGAGTTCGATATCGAATACATAACCAGGAAAACCATTAAAGGAAGAGCCGTAGCGGAGTTCTTAGCCGAGCATCCTATTGAGGGAGATCAGTTTGAATACAACTTCCCAGATGAAGATGTCACGGCCATAGCAGTACAAGGGTGGCAATTATTCTTTGATGGAGCAGTCAATAATAAGGGAGCAGGCGTAGGAGTTATTCTTACGACCCCAGATGGTGAAAGGCTACCATTGGCTAAGAAGTTGAGGTATAAGGCTACCAATAATGAAGCAGAATATGAAGCTTGCATCTTTGGATTGGAAGCATTATTTGCTCTGGGGGCAAAGACCGCAGAAGTATTCGGAGATTCTTCCTTGGTAATTCATCAGATCAGAAGGGAGTGGTCAGTCAAGGAAGAAAGGCTGCTGCCTTATGTAAAGCACTTGAGAACGTTGAGCAGCCAGTTTGAGATTTGCACTTTTCACTTTATCCCCAGAGACGAAAATCAGTTAGCTGATGCTCTAGCAACATTAGTGTCTATGTGGGATAACCCAACAGGAGTTGCAATGAAACCCGTGCTGATTTATAGTTCGGAAAAACCTTGCTTTGAAGCTGAACAGGTGATGGACATTGAGGCCAATGATGGAAATCCATGGTATTATGACATTCAGAATTATTTAGAGAGATCAGTCTTTCCAGAGGAAGCCAATGAGAAGGACCAAAGAATGATTAGGAAATTATCCACTCAATTCATCAGTGTTAATGGCACTTTGTACAAAAGGTAAGCTGATGGTATCCAGTTAAGATGTCTGGCAGAGAAAGAAGCTAAAAGAGCTATGGAAGAGGTTCATGCCGGGGTTTGTGGAGCTCACATGAATGGCTTAGCCTTAGCAAAGAAGATCATGAGCCAAGGGTTTTATTGGCTCACAATGGATACAGATTGTTCAAAATTTGTGAAGCAATGCCAGTTATGCCAACAGTACGCGAATTTGAGGCATGTGCCAGTTTCAGAGTTACATAACTTAACATCTCCATGGCCATTTGCAGCGTGGGGAATAGACATCATAGGCGAAATCCATCCTACGGCTTCTAATGGGCATAGATTCATCATAGTTGCCATTGACTACTTCACTAAGTGGGTTGAGGCTGAATCTTTCAAGAAGGTTGATGCAAGGGATATGGCTAAATTCATCGAACGGAATCTGATATGCAGATATGGTCTCCCACATCACATTGTGTCTGATAATGGGGTGCAATTCCTAGCAGAGACTAAACAGATGCTCGAGAAATATGGGATCAAACATCATAAGTCTTCTCCGTACCGTCCTCAAGCAAACGGTGCAGTTGAAGCGGCAAATAAGAATGTGAAGAGAATTTTGGCCAAGATGGTTCAGAACTACAAGGATTGGGCAGAAAAGTTACCCTTCGCAATTTGGGGATATAGAACAACAGTCAGAACCTCTACAGGGGCAACGCCATTCTCTCTGGTATATGGAACTGAAGCAGTCCTGCCGGTTGAAATTGAGCTGAAATCATTGAGGGTAGTCATGGAAGCTGAGATTCCTGAAGCAGAATGGGCACAACAACGTTTGTCACAGCTAAATCTGTTGGATGAAAATAGGTTACGAGCCTATTACCACAACCAAGTTTATCAAAAGAGGCTGGTTCGGTCGTTTGGCAAGAAAGTACGAAAGCACCCGTTGAAGGAGGGGGACTTGGTCTTTAAGATGATGAGGCCGGGAGTTCCAGACATACGAGGCAAATTCAGACCAACCTGGGAAGGTCCATTCATTTTGAAAAAGTTGCTAACAAAAGGAGCAGCAATTTTAGCAGACAGCGATGGGAATGAGTTCAAGGACCCGGTCAATGTCGATAGACTTAAAAGGTTCCACGGCTAAAGACAAAAAAATAAAAAGAAGAGAATAAATGCCCCGCGGGTCGAAAACCGAAAAAAGGCGGCCTTACTAAAATTGGGCGCCCTGCCAGGGTGAAAACCGAAAAAAGACATCCTGGGCAAAAATTAAGGGCCAAGAGAAAATGTTCAATCGAGAAAACCCGAGAGGGCCGATTGATAACAGGAGTTTGAGGCTAACAAAATCCACTCCGAGATTAGGTGTAGTCATATGCTTTTGAATTCTTGTCAAATGAAAATCATGTATGATGAAATCATATAGAAATGTACACAATTTTGCAATGAATAAGAGAATACATTCTCATTGATCTTTCAGTTCTGTCTTAAAAAGAAATATACCAATTGTTCATCTAATGATTATTGCTCAGTCCTTCATTGGATATGTGCTTTTTGCTCTTAACAGAAGCTTTGATGATAACCTTCTCTAAAAAAAAAAAAAAAAAAAAAAAAAAAAAAAAAAAAGAAGGCCGTTAGAGATGAAAACCGTAACTGGCTCTCTAAACAAAAGTTAGGCCAAAGGGCAGGGTGAAAACCTGGAGACAGGCAGTCTGCCCTACAAAAAAAATGAAATGAATAAAAGCCGCTGGATTGGGTTGGGTCCATTCCAGGCAAAAAAGTTAGGCAAAGGGTTATGTGAAAATCCCTAAAGGGACGCATTTTCCCACGAAGAAAAGCTAGTGTGAAAATCCACAAGGGACGCACTACCTTTAAAACAATGACGTTTGATGCCTGGAGCGATAAGGCGGCATTCTTTCAGATAATCCTATTTCAATCAGTTAACACACAACACAGAACATGAATCCCGGGTAAATGATCATTGACCAGGGGGCAAAGGATATACACCGGACGTCTCTTTCAGAAAACTTGTCGACGATCCTCAGGATTC
The DNA here is from genome assembly GCA_947683425.1 of Excoecaria cochinchinensis. Taxonomy (NCBI): domain Eukaryota; kingdom Viridiplantae; phylum Streptophyta; class Magnoliopsida; order Malpighiales; family Euphorbiaceae; genus Excoecaria; species Excoecaria cochinchinensis. The sequence continues at coordinate 8,671,568 of CANTUQ010000074.1, read as the reverse complement.
AGGGGGCATGGTAGAGCAGACAAGCTATAACTTCAGCAAACCTTGGACCACCTAGGGCACAATCTATACATTTTTGCAAGCATTTGCATTCCATATCATACACACATGATTTCTTGTATATTCCTATGCATACAATCTTGCAGGAGAAATCGGCGGGGAACACCAACAAAAGCCGAGTGACGACACCAGTCCAAGCATCTAAAGGAGCACAGCTCAAAAATTCACAGCGGTTAGCACAATGGCGGCACTACCCACAAGAGGTTAGCATGACCACGGCACTACCGATTCACAGCGGTTAGCACGATGGCGGCACTACCCACAAGAGGTTAGCATGACCACGGCACTACTAATTCACAGCGGTTAGCACGATGGCGGCACTACCCACAAGAGGTTAGCACTACGGCACTACCGATTCACAGCGGTTAGCACGATGGCGGCACTACCCACAAGAGGTTAGCACGACCACGGCACTACCGATTCACAGCGGTTAGCACGATGGCGGCACTACCCACAAGAGGTTGGCATGACCACGGCACTACCAATTCACAGCAGTTAGCACGATGGCGGCATTACCCACAAGAGGTTAGCACGACCACGACGTCACCAGTTACAACCAAAAGACAGCCTGCCTATAGCACGGCAACAACAGTCATCATAACTCCGTCCAGCAGGAAGATCGCCGCTTCAGGTACGCGTTTCTTTCCTTTTCCTGAATTTTGGCTCACCTAGGCACCCACACACTAGCCTCCCCAAAATTGGGGGCAACTGTAGACACGGGTCCCGAGTAGCTAAGATCAGGATTACCCAATGATGAAATTAAGTGTGCCGATCTATAGGCAAAAAGAATGAAGTTGGAAGTGACGATTTCCTTGTTGATTTGTTGTTTTAAAATTAAATAAAAATGTATTTCAAAAATATTTTTAAAGTATTTTAAAATTTATTTTGTGAGGAAAAAAAGTGAGTTTTTAATTTTATAAAAAAAAAAAAATTTAATTTCCGCGCGAGGGACGGGCAGGCCGTCGGTCGGCCCCTCCGCGCCCCTGTTCGTCCGTTTTGCCTATTTTGGCTATTTTGGCCATAACTTCCTAATTTTAAATGCTTTTTAACTCATTTTTTTTGCAAAATTTAATTCAAAAATCCTTCTATCTTCCAACCCAATAAATTCAGTGGTTTTTTGTAATTATGGGAATTAAATGAATTTAATTTCTTAATTAAAAAAATCTGAATTTTAAGGGGAATAAAAAGGATTTTGGAGAGAGAATTAGGGGAATTTTCTTTAGAAAACATTTTTTCTTCTCTCTTCTCTCAACCAAATTCTCTCAATTTCTAAAGGAATTTCCAGCAATTCTTGAGACAAAAAATAACAATTTTTGTTCTTGAGAATTTTTCTTATTTTCAATTGATAACTTTTTACTTTAAGACAAATAAACTAATTGTTTGTTCTTGAGTAAAATTTATCTTTCAATATTTTATTTTTTCTTCTAATCATATTTTTCAAATCAAGACAAGGAATTGGATCATCTACCTTCATTTCTTCAAAATCAATTTTGAGGGTAAACATTCTTGGCTCAATTTCTTAGTTTAATTTTTAATTTCATTTCTTTTTTTATTTAATTAATTAATATGTAAATTCTTTTAGTTCTATCATTTTATTATTATTTTTTATTCTTTTACTTTTATTCAATTGATTATCATGTAAATTCTTTTAGATCTATTATTTAATTGTTCATATTATTGTCATTTTTTTAGTTCATATATATTATTAGTATCATCATTTAACATGTTTTATCATAATTGGCCTATTTTATTTTCATGTTATTTTTCTATCTTTAATTGGATTGTTCATCTTCTTTGATTATTATTATTATTATTATTATTATTATTATTATTGTTGTCATTATGTTATTTGATTGTTCATATTCTATGGTACTATTATGTTATTATTATTATTGTAGTTATTACCATCATTAGTATTATTATTATCATTATTCTTGTTTATTTTTATTATTACCATCATTATTTTAATTTCATGCATGCTGAATTTTACATGCTTTATTTTTTATGCATGATTGGATTTTATTATTATTATATCATATTTTATATGCATGTTAAATTGTTAATTTGTTAAATTGCATATTTTTATTATGTCATTTTAAGCGGCTTGTCATACATGATGCCTTTTTATTTACTTTATTTTTATAGTATGTTTAACCCATTTTTATTACTAACATGGCTTTTATTTGTTTCTTTTATTTCAATACTTATTTTTTATGTGTGAGTCTTTTCCATACCAAGTGCGAGTCCATGAAGATTTGAAGATCCATTTGGATGTTGTTTTTTATTATTCTTATTATTTTGGATTAATTTATTATTATGTAATTTGTAATAATAAATTTATTTTCATGCACGTTAATTAAGAAAATCACAAAAATATTTCTATTAAACTAAATTGGATTTTATTTAATAAAAATGGGACCAATGTCCTAGATTTTTTTTATCCAAAATAAATTATCACTTTAAAATTATTTTCTTAAATTATGCATGAGAGGACCAACGTTCTCATTTTTAATAAATAGCCCGATTTATGTATGATTTGCATTTTATTTACAAATGGGGGTTGTATTCCGCCCCTAGTTTTATTGTAATTTATTTTGCTTTCATTTACTTTATTTATCGCTTTTATTATATGATCGATATGCGTTTAATTAAATTGCATTAAAAATTGAATGAGAAATGGGATGAAATATTAAATTCAAAACTTGATTATAAACTTAGCCAAGGTATGAATAAATTGGGAGTCCCGAACTTTCTCTGGTCTTTGGGCTCAACGATTACAATCCTAGGCCTCATGGCCCAATATGGATAAAATGCGCAAGTCTTAGGCTCTCCGAGGCGAGAGAAACTTTCCCAATGTTCTATTGGATGGCGACTCCATGAAACCTCTTTGTTGCCCAAAATAGACGCAGCTTGTAAATACCTTATAAGTTTTTATGAACCTCTCCCGATCGCCCTAAGGCGGGCTTTTGGGAGGCATCGAGGTTCGGCGCGCGTCACAGAGAGGAATTTGCAGATAAAAGAATTATGGAGAAAGTTCTTGTAACTCTTCCTGAGAGGTTTGAATCCAAGATTTCCTCTCTTGAAAAGTCCAAGGACCTAAGCCAAATCTCATTGGGTGAGCTAATGAGTGCTCTTCAAGCACAAGAGCAAAGATGGACCTTAATTAAGACTTGAGAGATTCACTGAAGGAGTTTTTTCTGTGCAAAAGCAACTTTTTGGTAAAGGAAGGCAGCAGCTCAAGAATAGAGGGAAGCATAAGGGTGGAAGTAGCATCAAGGCAAACATGATGGTAGTGAAGATTCAAAATAGAAACCATTTCCTCCTTGCAAATATTGCAAAAAAATAACACATCTGGAAAAATATTGTTGGTGGAGGGCTGATGCTGAATGTGGCAATTGTAAACAGATTGACACATATCCAAAGTCTGCAAATTTAAAAACGAAGCCTCCAAACCTGAACAAGCACAAATGGCAGAAGCTACGGATGCACAGGAGGAGCATTTCTTTGCAGCCTCTTACCTCTCAATAAATGACTCCTCTGATGCTTGGCTTCTTGACAGTGGTTGTACACATCACCTATGCAAAGACACTAAGCTATTCACATTCCTTGATGATACTTATACCTCTAGAGTAAAAGTGGAAAATGGAGCTTTTCTGAAGGTTAAAGGCAGAGGTTCAGTGCTGTTTCAACATTGTTAGGTATCAAAATTATTCCTGATGCTTTATATATTGGCCCAAGGTCACACTCTGATTTTGATGATTATCAAACCTTAAATAAACTCTATTAAGAATTCTTTCTAAGCAAATTTCTGCAGAAACTTTTCCATATATTTGTCTGATGGAAAGTATCACATTTCTAGAAAACAAGCTACAACAAGCATGGAGTTAAGTTGTAAATTTATTTAATGCCTTAGTTTGCTAGAAATTAGGTTATTAAAATGTAAGATCAAATTGAGGCAAAATATTCTCACTCATGCATACACTTTATAGTTTTAAAGTTGCACAAAAATGTTTTTAAGTTAGAAAATTAACTTTTGATCAAAACTGATTTTTCGTCAGAAATTGGTTTTTGAGAAAATGAATTTCTATGTTTCAGATTTTTAAAAGAATTTCTGATTGTATCAGAATTCTGGGCGAAATATTCTCACTCATGCATACACTTTATAGTTTTAAAGTTGCACAAAAATGTTTTTAAGTTAGAAAATTAACTTTTGATCAAAACTAATTTTTCGTCAGAAATTAGTTTTTGAGAAAATGAATTTCTATGTTTCAGATTTCTAAAAGAATTTCTGATCGTATCAGAATTCTGGGCAAAATTCAGTATCGCACTAAAGGACAAAAATAACGGCCATAAAACGGCTAGTTAAATTTTATCTGGTCTGTTTTGCCCTCCAACAGCCATAAACGACTAGTTTCTGAATTAAGCATCTAAAACTGATTTTTTGAGTATAAATAGATGATGTTTTATCTATTAGAAGGTTAGAAAAAAGTTGGAAAGAATTTTTACCTCTTAAGAGAAAAGCTTAAATTTTTTATCTCACTTTCCACATCTTTGCACTTCATTCTTTACATATTCTCCTCAATTTGGTTATAACTTTTCGTTGTAATCTTTGTGTGAGGAAATTTCTATTGTAAAAGATTGTGAGTTGGGTTGGCTAGAAACCTATGAAGAATTCTAGTAAGTGTTTTAATCTTTTACTTTGAAAAAAAGATTGTGAGATTGTATTTTGGCTTTGACTCTTGCCCTTAAAAGAGTTAAGAGTGGAGAGAAAAGCTCAAGAATTATATCTTGGGGAGTAGAGTTAGGCAAGTTGGCCGAACCACTATAATTTCTGTGTGTCAGCTTTTCTACTCTCTTTTCTGATACTCTGCAATTTCTGCTACTCTGTTTTTGAAATTCTGATTGTCGTGATTTCAAAATCATTTCTTAGAAAATATTCTAAAATTGTCACAACAAGTTTAATTCTCTCATTTTTAAAGTTATTACTTGAGTTTTCAATTGCAAAAGATTTTAGGAAAATCTGATTCTTGCTTACACTGCATTTCTATTCTTAAAGTCAGAATTCTGTATTTTTCATCAAATCTGTTCCATTAGAAAATCAGCCAGAAAATTTTGAGACACACAATTCACCCCCCCTCTTGTGTGTCTTTAGGGCCAACATTATATATACCTGAAATCAACCAAAATTTGTTAAGTGTTGGACAGATGCTTCAAAAGAACTACTCACTGCATTTTAAGGATCGCAAATGCACCGTTTATGATCCCTCGAGAGTAGAATTATTTTGTGTCAAGATGAACAAAAGAACTTTTACAGTATATTGGGAGAAAGTAGCTGAGCATGCCTATGTTAGTGTTTCACAAATAGATACAAGTCTGTGGCATAAAAGACTTGGTCATTTCAATCAGAGAAGCATTAGAGAGATGAACAAGATGAAATTGGTGGAACATATGCTTGAAATCTCTTGTAATGTTCAAGTTTGTGAGACCTGTCAGCTAGGCAAGCAAACAAAATTGCCATTTCAATCAAATCAAGCATGGAGAGCTAGTCAGAAACTTCAGCTCATCCATACTAATGTGTGTGGCCCAATGAAGATCGAATCCATGAATGGTAGCAAATACTTTCTCCTCTTTATTGATGACTTCACTAGAATGTGCGGGGTTTATTTCATTAAACTCAAAAGTAAAGTTTTTAATATTTTTAAACAATTTAAAGCTTTAGTCGAAAATCAAAGAAATCTCACATTAAAGCTTTAAGGTCTGATAATGGTGGAGAATATACATCTACACAATTTGTGGAGTTTTGTAATAGTGCAGGCATTAAACATCAATTGACCTTACCATACACACCACAGCAAAATGGCATGTCTAAAAGGAAGAACAGGACTGTAATGGAGATGGTCAGGTGTCTTTTGATTGAAAAAAAGATGCCAAATCAGTTTTGGGTAGAAGCAGTCAATACCTCTGTCTATTTGCTGAGCAGACTACCCATAAAGGTCTTGCAAACCAAGACTCCTTATGAAGCTTGGTATAACAACAAACCATTAGTACACCATCTCAAAATCTTTGGATGTATCTATTATTATCAAGTGCCAGAACCAAAAAGAAGTAAGCTAGACACCAAGGCTCGAAAGGGCATTTTCATGGGTTACGGTTCATCATCAAAAGGCTACAGGATTTTCTGTTTAAAAACAGAAAAAAATAATTTTATTAGAGAAGTTCAACAATCTAATGAGATGTTGCTTGTTCTTTGCTCATTTGAGGACCGGCTTGCTGACATTTTTACAAAATCACTGCCAAAGGAAAAGTTTGAAGATCTGAGACAAAGAATTGGTGTTTGTCACCAAAATGCCAAGGAGAAGTGTTAGAATATTAGCATTTTAGTTTCAGCTGTCTATTGTTTTCAATTTATTGCAAAATTAGTATATTTTACTGTTTTTCCAAAACAAATGACTTAGTCAAACTTAGTTGATTTATTTTATCAAGTTACTGTTGTTAGTGGCGTATTGTTTTTTCTTTTCAGTTTCTCCCACTTTGTAAGTGGCAGCTATTTAGGAAGTTGTTATTTTTTCTTGTATAAATTCTGTAATTTCCTTGATTAATGATATGCTGGAATTTTAACTCATTTTTCATTTCTTTTCTTTTGGTTCTTGTTCTTCAATTCAATTCTTTGCCACTATCTATTCTATCAATCATGTGGTCTGATAGAGATTCAAATTTAAGCTCAATTAGTACCAGTATGCTAAAAAAGCTCATGCAAACATACAAGCTTGTTACATTTAAAAAAAAAAAGAAAAAAAAACAGATTTAATGGATGGATTAGCTACAGATTTCCAAGCTCGCCAGTAAAAATAGAAAAATACAACAACCATAACGTTTTTAGCGACAAACTGGAAAATTCCGTCAGTAAAAGTGGTTGCAATTTTGGCAAAATATGGTCGGCAAAACAATTTATTTATTTTTTGTTGTTTTAGTGACGGATTTTATGTGGGTTAAAAAGTTTTAATTTATGTTTAATAATTAAAGCGATGAATTTTAAAATCAGTCGATAAAAGTGAAGGATATTACGGGGCAATAATTAGTGACAGACATAGCATCGGATTATCCATTGGTAAAGTTACTTTTATTTTCCAACAGATTTTCTGTGGGTGCTTTTTAAATATTTTTTTTTGGGGAAATGGTAGGAATATTTCTTCCTAACACTTCGTTTGATTATAAATTTGTACAAAATAAATTTAATGTACTTTAATGAGAGAAACATGTAGAAAAGAAAAGAAATTAAATAGTTGTATCAGATTATTATTCTTTCTTAATTATAAAATTTTCACATTTTTGTAAAAAAGAAAATATAGTCTAATTTTCCCAAATGTATCAGAGGTATATGAGATTAATTTTTCTGAACATAATTATATTTATAATTTTCCCAAATGTCTGATCAGTTATTACAAAGTTGTATTGTAGCAGTAATTTTTGTTTAGATTTCAAATGGAAATGCTATATGGAACTCCCTGTCCTGTGACTCCTGGTTTAGAAAATGGTTTCAAAAGTTCATATGGAACAATGCCAGCTACCTTTCCGTTCTTCAATTCCTTGTTATTTCATTCAGCAATAATTCCTTCTAACTATTTCAATCTCCCACTGAACTTCTCAAATGTTGCATTAAGAATGGGATCTTCAAGCCATGATGGCTCCATTTGCTCACCAATATATTCCTTATCAGGGGAATGATGGGATAAAACACTGAGGATAGCCATTACTCTTGTTGCCTGAAGCTTGGAATGGAAAGTGGCTAACAATAATGCTTCAGATTTTTTCAGGAAAACATTCCATTCTTCTTAGGATCCTTATCTGGCATTTTAATCCTGGCAATTGTTGGCCTATTAGAAAATTAACCTGCAAATGCATATTGTCCAAAGTTCATTACAGTATTGTTAAATCCTTGCCTATTATGTGTTGTTAAATACTATTAAGTTGTTAAATACTATTATGTGATCTAAATAGAAACAATTAATGAATTGACAATTACTATATATCAAAAAAATCATTTTTTACTAGTAATTGATCTAAAAATCAAATAATAACATTAAATGAAACTACAATTATCATATGTTTGTTAATATTATTAAAACATTAAATAAAAATATTTAATATTTTTATAAAATTTATAACTAAATAATTAAAAAATAGAGTTTTGTTCCGTATATTATTTAAATATTATTCTATCATAATTATATTATTATATTTAATAAATATATTTCCTATTTTATTTTATCTCTATTATAATTCTATTTTATTATAATAAATAATATTATTTATTATTAAATTATTATTTTTTTAAAAAAAACAAGGGGCAGCAGGTAGGTGTATATATATATATATATATATATATATATATATATATATATATATATAGCTGATGCAGCTGCGGCATCAACAAAGAAAAAGGGACCCAAATTGTGAGTCCCATGGTCAGAAGCCGCAGGTATCAGTTGCGGCTTCTGACACAACCCTAATCCCAGAATTAATTTTTAAATAATTCTACTTTTGTAAATATTTTTTTAAAAAACTCTATTTAAATCTTTGTCCCTAATTAATTTCATTGATGTAATGTATCTTTGTTGGATTCCTCAAAAATAAATATTTCTTGGAATGTCACCATCAACGTTTAATCTAAATAATAGAATCTGTATCTGATTTTTCAAGTTTAAAATGTCACAACTTCAAATTTAAAAATGATTTTATCTACCTTTTATTGAATTATGTTTTGAAATGAAGGAAAACAAATAAGAAATATGCAGAGCCTTACCTTGGTGGTGAAGAAGTACTCTTTTGTGCTTATTTTGAAACTTAGAGTGAACCCAAGAAGCACAATGAACATTTACAGGGTCATGGAGGAAACCATCAAGAACAATATCTTGAAGGAACATCTCCTTATGGTGTTCATTTTCCACAAAAACTGCACCAATCTCTCCAAATTCTGCTTCATATTTTACGTCCCCCTTATCACTTTTTCCCGTTCTGTGTGCATATCCTTCGATCATATTCATAGGCTTCTCCAATCCCGTATCTTCCAAAAAAAAAAAAAATTGAATTTGGTGACCTTGTAAAACATTAAGTTTTTTTGTCCAAACCATAATATTTTGAAAAATATAAAAGGGTTCGCTTGTATCAATTATTCTTATTTCAATATTTTAGTGCAGAAAGTAAAAGATCTTTATTATTTTGAAAAGTTAGTCTAGATCCGGCTTATTAATTTTTCATGAGCTAAATTAATAATGAATTATCGTATGTAATTAGTAATTATATATCACTTTCAACTATTGTATTCAATATGGCATTTTACTATTAACTTAATTAGCTTATAAATTTTATCATGACGTTGTCTACATTTTACATTTGGGACTGTTCTACAGTGTCCAATAGTTTTCTCCAATTAATTTATTTATGTGGCTGTGAAAGTTTAAGAGTGAATAATAATAACAACAATAATAATACCGGTAATAATTTGAAAGAACAAATTTATTCTATTAGCAAATGTGAAATTTTTAGCAGCAAGTGTTAGAAGTCAAATCATGAATTACTTACTGGGATCAAGCTGTGTACTAACAGAAGAAAAACAGAATTGGAGAAGGTTTCTTTAATATATCTATTATTGATGAAATCCCCTATTGCAATCAACTTACAAAGAACAGAATATATAACACAACTCTTGTACAAGAAAGATAAGAAACTTTTTTAATGAAAATTCCTAAACTATGTCCTTTAAAACTGGAAATCAAATAACAAATTAAATGGCTGAAGTTTCCTTTATCAAATGAACTACCATATATGCAGGAAGTTATTACTTTTAGGAGTCCTTGGCACCAGCCATATTCCTTTCAAAAGAAGAATTTGAGGATACGATTGAAGGATACGATTGAGCATAATCTCCCTTATTTCTCCATAAAAAGTGGGATACACCTTATAGCTCCTAAAGCTCAATCGTGTGGACCAGGTTTGCCAATACCCTCTCGCAAACTGAGCCGGGGCTGAAGGCACAGTTTGGTGCGAAAGTTAGCTAGTGCAGTTTTTGGAACATATTTTGTAAAGAGATCAGCAACCTGGTGTCGTGAAGGAATATGTTTAGTGACAAGTAGCCCAAGAGCAACGTGTTCACGTACAAAATGGTAATCCAATTCGATATGTTTACTTCGAGCATGGAAAACTGGATTAATTGTCATGTATAGAGCACTGAGATTATCACAATAAATAGTTGGTGGAGATGAGAGCGAAATGCCAAGATCTTTGAGAATATAAGTGAGCCAGGTAAGTTCAGCAGCAGTATTAGCCATAGCACGGTATTCCGCTTCAGTACTGGAGCGAGAGATAGTGTGTTGTTTCTTAGCACACCAAGAAATGATATTAGAACCAAGGAAAGTGCAGTAACCGGTAGTTGAACGCCTTGTTGTAGGACAACCGGCCCAATCAGCATCAGAGAAGGCAGATAATGTAAGCGTAGTAGTGGAAGTAAGATGAAGACCGTGAGAGAGCGTGCCTTTGATGTACCGAAGAATGCGACGAACCAATTTCAAGTGAGCAACAGTAGGGGCATGCATGAATTGGGAAACATAGTTAACACTGTAGGATAAATCAGGGCGCGTAAGTGTGAGGTACTGGAGAGCTCCAATAATCCCACGATAAAAACTAGGATCTTCAAGAGGAGTTGCAGAGTCAGGAGCTCCAAGCTTGACATCCAATGGAGTAGACATAGGTTTGCAATCTGTCATGTTGGATCATTCAAGAATGGTAAGAGCATAGTGGGATTGAGAGAGATGTAGTCCTTCAGGTGTAGGAGAGATCGCAACTCCAAGAAAATGATGAAGTGAGCCAAGGTCCTTCATGGAGAATTCACAACTTAAAGTGTGCACAAAAGAATTGACAAGTGCTACGGAAGATCCTGTGAGAAGCATATCATCAACATATAAAAGCAATACAAGAATATCCTGATCAGAATGACAAATAAAAAGAGAAGGATCTGCAAGACTGCAAAAGAACCCACAAGACAGAAGAAAATCACTGAGCCTATTAAACCAAGCATGAGGTGCCTGTTTAAGCCCATATAAAGCACGTTGAAGCTTACAAAGATGTTTTGGAAATTGAGAGTCAGACATACCTGGGGGTTGTTCCATGTATATATCTTCATCAATATAACCATGCAAAAATGCATTTTTAACATCCAACTGTCGAATAGGCCAATGCTTTACAAGAGCAACGGTTAAGATTATACGAATTGTACCTGGACGGATGACAGGAGAAAAAGTCTATATATAATCAAGTCCATTGATTTGATGATATCCTTTTGCGACTAAACGAGCTTTGAGACGATCTAAGAAACCATCGGGTTTAAGTTTGGTCTTAAAGACCCATTTTGAGCCAATCACATGCATGTTAGAAGTGCGTGGAACAAGGCGCCAGGTTGCATTTTGATGAAGAGCAGTAAGTTCATCAAGCATTGCAGCTTTCCATCCTGGATGAGACAAGGCTGTTTTAATCGTCTTCGGTTCGCGAGGTATAGTTGGAGAGAAGTCAACAGTTAAGGCATATTTAGGATTGGGCTTAATAATTCCAAGTTGAGACCGGGTAGTCATGGGATGATGGACAGGTGCAGGGCATGATGGTGGTTCTGTGAGGGAAGCAGAAAATATAGGCGCAGGTGTAGTAGGCACAATACGAGTTGTCATTGTATCACCAGGTTGTAAAGCATCAGGATGAGGTGCAGACGAGGTAGGTAATGGGTGATTGGTGGAAGTTGCCTCAACTAGAGGAGTATTTGATGGCTGTGTAAGATCACTTTGAGAAATAATTGACACAGGAGTTGGTAGTGGAATAGGGGACTGAGGTAGCGAGCTAGGCTCCTGTGAAGATGGACCTGATTCAGAGAAAACACATGAAGGCAGCCAAGAATCAAAAATATGATGTACATGAGAACGCGATGAAGATGAGTTAGATGATTTAAATGGAAAACTAGTTTCAGCAAAAATGACATGTTGAGAAATGATAAACTTGCGACTAGGAGGGTGAAAGCACTTATATCCTTTATGTTTTTCACTGTAACCAACAAAAACACATAAAGCAGATTTAGGATCAAACTTGTTAGTTTTGGTATCCCATGTATATGGAAAACATTTAGAACCAAATACACGAAGAGAAGTATAATCAGGATGAGTCCCATGCAACCTGAAATAAGGAGTTTCAAAGTTAAGAGAGGAGGAAGGTAAGCGATTAAGAAGAAAAACAGCAATGGAGAACGCTTCGAACCAAAGATATAAAAGTACATGACTATGAAATAACATTGTCATTCCTAGTTCGCGTATAATACGGTGTCGTCGTTCAACCATACCTGTTTGTTCCGGAGTATAAGGACATGAAATTTGATGAACAATTCCTATGGTAAGAAAATGAGAGGAGAGCTGAGAGTTAACAAATTCTCCTCCACTATCAGAGTGGAAAATTTTGATTTTCTTATTGAATTGGCGCTCAACATAATGTTCAAACATTAAAAAAGCAGCAAAAAAATCAGATTTATGTTTTAGAGGAATAATCCAAGTATACTTAGAGAAATCATCCACCAAACATGCATAGAAACGAAACTTGCTAATAGATAAAACTGGAGCAGGGCCCCATAGGTCACAGTGTATCTTATCAAAAACATTAGAACTGGAATGTTCTGAAGAATTAAAAGGAAGTTTACTTAATTTTCCTAGTTGACAACTATCACAAAAATGATCCTTTTTTGAAGAGCCTACAACTTCAATCAACCCTTTATTCTTTAACAACTGAATTGCAGAAAATTGGGGATGGCCTAAACGCTGATGCCAAATGTCTGTAGTACCAGATTTGAATCGATAAGAAAAATTTGCCTCTGGCTCATCAGACAAGACATATAAATTACCCTTCCGTTTCCCTGTTATGGGACGTTGCCCTGTGTTCCGTTCCTTTACACAAAAATCAATATTAGAAAACTCACAATTAACAGGAAATTGAGAAGTAAGTTGACTGATAGAAAGCAAATTTTTCTTTAGATTTGGTACTAAAAGAACATCATGAAGAGGTAAGACATTTTTCTGTTGTTTAATCAAAGAATTTCCAATACCTGTTATTGGTAAAGAGGAGCCATCTCCAATGAGAATAGAATCAGTTCCATTATATTTATGAACATTGCTTAACATACCTTACTGTCCAGTCATATGATTGGATGCTCCAGTATCTGAAGTCCATTCTGTGTCAATAATAGAATTGTCCAATGGGAGTGCAGCAAGAGCTTGTGGGAGTTCATTATTCTGATTTGTTTTCTTCGGTATCCACCAGCAGATTTTAGCAATATGACCAGGTTTGCCACAATATTGACAGGTTGCATCACGATACAGCTCTCTTTCTGCTGTGGTCATCCGTCGTTCTCCAGGTGGTGGTGGTTTACGTTGTGTAATAGGATTACCTGAGTAGCCTTGTGTTTGATTTCGGGACTGCTGTGCTTGAAAACCACGTCCTGTAGAAGTGAATGAACTGTTATGGTCCCTAGATGTGAGGTTTCGTGTTTGTCTTTGTTGTTGCCCATAGAAGGCCAAATGTTGAGTGAGAGGAGAAAAAGAAACATTAGATTGATTTGAGAACCAGTTTCGACGATGATCTAGATTTTGAAATTGTGAAATCAATTCTGGGTAGGTTGGTCTTGGAGGTTTTAGCATTGTTGTGGTGAAGGTTTCATATTGTGGTCCTAAGCTTGTGAGGAGACAAAAAACTTTTTCTTTATCAGGGATGGATTTTCCAATGGCAGCAAGGTTATCACATAAACCTTTGAAAATTCGTATATGGTCGGTAATGGTTTTATTTTCATTTTTACGCAAATAGGTTAGCTGCTGTCGAAGTATGAACTCTCGTTCTTGAGAGTCTTGTGCGTATGCTTCTTTGAGTGCTTCCCAAACAGCAAGTGCTGAGTCCAAGCCGATGACAAGTCCTAGAGCTTCTTCAGAGAGAGTTCCGATAATCCAACCTCTGAGGAGACGATCAGATTTTTGCCAATCAACAAATTCTTTTGTTAATGTAGATGAGGTGTTTTCTGTGTCTGTGATATTTGGATTTTTAGGGGGAAATTTTGATGGAATAGGAGTTTCATTGTTGAGATGATGAACTAAATCTTGGCTTTCTGCTAAACCCAATACCTGTTCTCTCCATAACGGGTAGTTGGATGGGTTAAGTTTCAAGGTAACAAAGTTTCCAACATTGAAAGATAGGGAAGTCATGGTAACCACGCTCTGATACCAAGAAGAAAAACAGAATTGGAGAAGGTTTCTTTAATATATCTATTATTGATGAAATCCCCTATTGCAATCAACTTACAAAGAACAGAATATATAACACAACTCTTGTACAAGAAAGATAAGAAACTTTTTTAATGAAAATTCCTAAACTATGTCCTTTAAAACTGGAAATCAAATAACAAATTAAATGGCTGAAGTTTCCTTTATCAAATATTAATGAACTACCAACCATATATGCAGGAAGTTATTACTTTTAGGAGTCCTTGGCACCAGCCATATTCCTTTCAAAAGAAGAATTTGAGGATACGATTGAAGGATACGATTGAGCATAATCTCCCTTATTTCTCCATAAAAAGTGGGATACACCTTATAGCTCCTAAAGCTCAATCGTGTGGACCAGGTTTGCCAATACTAACAAGCTCTAGAAGAAGGGTTTTTCCAAGCAAGTCTTGTATATCATCCAGTCCTCTCTCTATCCCTAAGCTTGTGATTAAGCCACCAATTGTTTGCTTCACTGTAATCACAGCTTTCACTTTAAAACATTTCTCTGAATTACAACTACTGGATTCGGCTTTCACAACATCAGTACAGTTGCTGCTTGGAATTGAGCTACATCTAATATTATAGGACCTTCTTGCTTTAATAAATGGAGATCTTGATGGCTTAACAACTTCAATTCCAGTGAAGAATGGTTTAGATGATAAGAAATGAGTTGTTTTTGTATAATAAGAGTGTGAGTGGTGATGAACCTGTGGCTTCAACATCCTCTGCAATATAGAAGTGAGAGCAAGTGGTGGCTGAAATTTAGATGACTTTTGTTGTACTGTTCAATGCAAACATTATAATCGACAGGTAAAGGTTTTATATAGATTTTTTGGTTTTTTCCCATAGCAACTTTTTAAGAATAAGACAAACTGTTATTGCTTTGTACAATTAGTTTTGGCATTGTAAAAATGGAGACGACACTGCTTTTCACAATAAATTTTCCCTCAGCAATTGCTCTCCGCGGGAATTAAATTCGTGACTTTGACTCTAATATCAGATATGAATCTTAGATACCGCACCATCTATCTCAAAACTAATTGATTTAAAGGAATGTGCTAACAATTATCTTTATACCATACTCAATAGCTTACGAATGACTACAACCAGAGTATTCAATTGGGACTCAATTCCTTTATTTTGGCCTCCGCTCCAAAACAGATACTGCCACACATTCACCACCACTTCTCAATCTAAGAATTCAAACAAGCACCACTACTTCAGGCTTCAGGCCCATATCGATTTTCTAAGTCTTTTCTATCTTTCAGGCCCAAATTACATTCCAAAGGCCCATATCGCGTTTCAGGAGATATCAAAAAGTAAACCAAAAATGTATGGTTTTTCTTAGTAAAAGAATTGAAACGTTTCTTTTCTTTTTTTTTTTCAAGGAAAATTTTTGTAATACCGGAACCAGCCATCCAATATGGATATTTTGTTTAGACTTTCACCCTAAGAAAGTCATAAATTTACTTGATGACAATATTTATTTAAATAATGCATATCATGAATCAATTTTATATGAATGGTAATATTACAAAATCAAATAATCTGTATTCGGATACAAATACATTTAATTAAGAAAGAACGGATGGATTTATTTTGTACTCAGAGCAGGACCATCTCTAATATTATCCATCACTTTCCCAATTCAGAATCAAACAATGCAATCTCTTTTTTTCTTAATCCGAAAATCAGATAATTAATGAATAATATAAAAATAGAGTAATCTTATATTGACATCTGAGTGGGGACCGACCATTAGCTGGACAGCCTCCGCACAAGTCCTTGGAAAGAGTTTGATATTTGAGTGGGGCCCACCTAGAGTTGTTACAGGATAATCAACCATTACGTCTTGGAAGAGAAAGTAGGTACTCCCTCCAATTTTTATATGTTTATATGTTTTATATTTAAGGTTATTTGTCAAAATCAATATCTGTTAAGGCTAATTTATCCTTATTAATCTCCTCTTAGAATCATGGTTATTAAAACTGGACCGGACCGGCCGGTTCAACCGGTTGAACCGCGAACCGGTTGGCTAAACTACAAAAAAAACGGGTTGAACCGGTCAAAAACCGGGTCTAATTTAAAATAATTATTTTTTCATAAAAATAAAAAATAAATAATATAATAAATTTTATTTAACAAATAATTGATTTTTTTACTATTTAATCACATTTGAACTTAATGAAAATAATATAATGATTTAATAATTCAATAAAATACAATAGAACAAAAATTGAATAAATTATTAAAATTGGTAAACTTAAAGATAATTTTCTATCATTTTTTTTAATTTCACCTACAGTTATTAAATTATTTAATTTTTAAATTAAAACTCATAAAATAAAATATTTTAACAGAAAATATCTAATCAAGTAATAATTTAAAAAAAATAAAAGGTGAAAAAATATTATTACTAGTATATTTGAAGCATATGTTAAATGTTTTGATTAATTTTTTTTTTTTGAGTAGTAGTATTTATAAAAATTATACTAATTAATAATATTTTAAAAAATATAAAAAAACCTGGTTGAATCCTGTCGAACCACGAACTCTCAGCCTTGCCGGTTCTTTATCCAGTCTGGTTTTAATAACATTGCCTAAAACTCTATTTTTCATATTAACCTTCTCTCTCTTCCTAATTACGTGGCTTAATTATACGTTTTTCATTAATGCTAAATCTTATCTCAATACATAAATCTGATGCCATGGATGAATCTGTTTTACTGCCAAAAAAATTCCTTCAAAATTTTGAAAATTCCACAAAAAAAATTTCACTATGGAGTATTTAAACGTGAGAACTGATGTCTGTACCAGTATAATTAGAAATTTATTGAAGGAGGGTAGAACGATAAGCATATTCCATGGAACTAGAAACACAATTTACTGATGTTTGTATTAACAATTCTAATCTGGTTTTTTTATCTCAATGTTAGTCCAAACTCTTCAATAATTGGAATATCTTCATCAGAAAATTTACTGTTAAATAATGAGCGATACGAAGAACATACTAGTAATAGCAATGATTTTGCAAACATACTAGTAACAACAATGACTTAAACTTTGAGCAATGTGTAGAAGAAGATGATAGAATGGCAATTGCTTTTTTTGTAAATAGTTTTCAGTAATTTGGTTTCCTCGCATTATAATAGCAATGATACTATTGCATATTATGTGTCTAAAATTTTAACAGATGTTAATAGGCATTTCTTAAGGTTGAGTTGTCTATATAAAGAAAACATGCAGTTATTTTCGCCCCTTTTGTATTGAATTTTGTCAAAACATTACTGGACGTTTGCTATGCTATAACTAAGTGAATTGCTTAATTATCAGCTTTTGCTAGCATAACTACTGGTGTATAAAAAGCATAATTATAGGTGTATAACCAAGTGAATTGCTTAATTATCAGCTCCTGCTAGCATAACTATTGGTGTATAAAAAGCATAATTATAGGTGCATAACCAAGTGAATTGCTTAATTATCAGCTCCTGCTGGTAATTGAGATAGCAGATCCCAAAAGTAGCCAAAGTGAATTGCTTAATTATCGATTTTGTGCTTTCTTTTTGTCTGTTAGTATGCTGTTATTGTAGTTGCTAATAGTTTAGAAAAATATTTCTATAAAATTCTGAGTATTTTATAATCTAACATAAGGGATTATATCAAGAAGAAAAAAAAATGAGTGATTTTGAACAAAGAGCTATACAAGCTATGCTTCTACAAAAAAGTGTTGATGGAAAATTAAAAAAAGGGGTAACAAAGGTGGTGGCATCAGTTTTTTTCAGTTTCCATTCGTATTGTTCAACGGATTTGGAAACAATCAAAAAGATATTTACCCGGTGATATACCAAATAGAAGAAAATATTGTGGCCGCAAAAGAATTCAGATTGATTATGCTCAAATTCATGAGATTCCTTTACATCAACGGATAACTCTTGAATCTTTAGCTTGTTCCTTGAAGATTAGCAAGACTAAAACATTTAATTTGTTGAAGGAAGGAGCTATACAAAGACATTCCAATGCTATCAAGCCTTTTTTGAAAGAAGAAAATAGAAGATCTCGACTGCAATTTTGCATTTCTATGCTTGAAGAAAATAGCTTACCACATAATTCAATATTCAAGGGGATATATAACATTATACATATTGATGAGAAATGGTTCTATATGATGAAGAAGTCTGAGAATTACTACTTATTACCTAACAAAGAACATCCTATACATACCTGTAAGAGCAAAAATTTCATTGAAAAAGTAATGTTTTTAGGTGTTATAGCTCGTCCAAGATTTGATGCACAAGGAAATGAAGTGTTCTCTGAAAAAATTGGCGTATTTCCTTTTGTTACATAAGAACGAGCTAAAAAAGAGTAGTGTTAATAGAGCAGTAGACACATTAGAGACTAAACCGATAACTTCAATGAAAAGAGAAGTTATGAGATCATACTTTATTGAAAAATTAATACATGTTATCAAGGAAAAATGGCCAAGAGTGTCACACAAGAACGAGCTAAAAAAGAGTAGTGTTAATAGAGCAGTAGACACATTAGAGACTAAACCGATAACTTCAGTGAAAAGAGAAGTTATAAGATCATACTTTATTGAAAAATTAATACATGTTATCAAGGAAAAATGGCCAAGAGATGATATAATGCATCTAATATTTATTCAGCAAGACAATGCAAGGGCACATATTGATCATAATGATAATGAGTTCTGTGAAGCATCTAGACAAGATGGATTTGATATCCGATTAATGTGCCAACCTACAAACTCTCCAATTTGAATGTCTTGGACTTTGAATTTTTTAGTGTTGTTCAATCCTTACAATATAAGGAGTCTCCTAAGACAGCTAATGAGCTTGTTTATGTTGTTGTTAAGTCATTCGAGAATTTTCCTACGGTTAAGTCTAACCGTATATTTTTAACATTACAATTTTGTATGATTGAGATCATTGAAGAAAGAGGTTGCTATAAATACAAAATTTCACATATTAACAAACAAAAAGCTAGAATGCGAAGGTGAGCTTCCTGTTCAACTGAACTGTGACCCTGCATTGATACAAGTTGTTATGCAATTTTTAAGTTAGACTAGGTTGCAATTTTTTTCCTTTTATCCAAAACTTGATAGAAACCAGGATGATAATACAAGTTAAATAGCAAACCAGTTATCTTGGTTATTGATTTATGAATGTTAACTACATGAATATTCTATCAAATATGAGTACCAGTATAGTAGTCTTATTTTATTATCTGCTTATACTATTAAATCAGTGCTTCAGAGTTTCTCATAAATTAGTTATCCCAGTATGAACATGAAATGGACAAATCATAAGACACTCCATTAACATTGCAATAAAAATTAGGAAAAAAAATTTCATAAGATGTATGAACAACTCTACTGACATTAGAAATTGAACTAAAATGGACAAATCACATAATACTCCATTAACATTGCAAAAGAGAATTACTACTCTTAATAAAAATTAGGAAAAAAAATAATTCAACATCGTCCTAACAATTTGTTGGAATTCCTTTTCCTTTAAATTGGCTTCTTCTCCTTCATTAGCAAACTTGTTCAAATCAAATCCACAATCAGTTGGTAAATTTAAATCAATATCAAGTGCAACCTTTGTCTTCTTCTCCATGGAGTGTTCTCCTTCACGTTCTTCTGTCTCTAAACCGTTCTTCATTTTTTTTTCTTTTGTTAGAGAAAATCTGAATATCATCATCCTTTTAAGTAATGTTCTGCAGAAACTCTTCATATTTTTACTTGAAAACTGCAATTTTTTTTATTTCATTGAATATAATGTTCATTTTATTGTGAAAACTCGGGTTAATTTCCATCAAATTCACCTCCAATATTATTGAGCAGGTGAATAAAGTGTAAACGATTGTACTAAAAAAATACACAAGGTAAAATTTTCAGGAAAGACTGGAGGGGTTACAAATGGTCCCATTTAAAACCCAATCTCTTTAGACATAATTTTTTTAAGTAATTTAATAACACAATAATTTACTAGCAATATACCCAACAATAACTATTAAATAGATAAATAAAAAATACTAGAATTTAACGAGATTCGGCCAATTATACCTATATCCTTGGACACTACCAAATTATATTTCACTATTTCAAAAAAATAATACAAGTGAAATATTTACTAAAAAAAGAAAGAATTTTTGCTTTAGAAAAAATTGGCAATTTTGGGATGGGATAAACAATAAGGGGAGGTTTCCTTTTATAAACTGAAAAACAAACCTAAGTTACTAATTTTCCCGATTTGAGATTGTGGATTAAGCCACAAATATTGACTTGTTAAACAAATCTCCACCTTATCTCAATCCATATCTTCAAATTTTTCACAAAACTCAATTTTAGTAGTGTCACCAAATGCGCTTCAAAGCACACAACTTTAATTTTTAACAATATTGATCAGGTCCAAACAATATTGCAACTTGACCGCAGTCACCACTTTTGTCAACATATCAGCAGGATTTTCAGTGGTCCTAATCTTCTGGATTATTACTCCATCTTCTTCCAGAACCTCTCATACAAAGTGATAACGAACATCGATATATTTCGTCCTTGCATGGTAAACTTAGTTTTTTGCAAAAAGAATAGCACTCTGACTATCACAATACACTTTGATGTGCTTCTGTTGAACCCCTAATTCACCAAGCAACCCTTGAAGCCAAATTGCCTCCTTTACAGTCTCTGTAACTGCCATATACTCTGCCTCCATAGTGGATAAAGCAACTGTTAACTGTAAAGTATACTTTCAACTAACCGGTGCCTTCACAAGAGTAAACACATAATCAGTAGTTTATCGTCGTTTGTCCAAATCACTAGCATAGTCGGAATCACAATATCCAACTACACATTGACCATCTTGACCATCCCGCTGAAAAAACAAACCAATATCTATGGTGTTCAGAATGTACCGCAAAATCTATTTCACAGCTTGCCAATGCTCCTTTCCAGGATCATGCATATACCTGGTCACAATCCCAACTGCCTGTGAAATATCGGGCATTGTACACATCATAGCATACATCAAGGTACCAACAGTATTTGCATATGGTATTTTTGCCATGTATTCTCGTCCTGCTTCATTCTTTGGAGACAAAGATGCACTGAGCTTGAAATGAGTAGCAAGAGAAGTACTAACAGGTTTTGACTTTTCATTCATGCCAAAACGTTTTAGCACTTTTCTCAAATACTATTTCTGAGCCAAATAAAGTCTCCCCAATTCCCTTTCTTTACTTATCTCCATACTGAGAATCTTCTTGGCTTCACCTAGATCCTTCATTTCAAACTCCTTGTTTAACTAAGTCTTTAACTTCTCAATCTCTGTCAAACTCTTAGAAGCTATCAACATATCATCAACATAAAGAAGAAGATATATGTAGGATCCGTCTTGTAGCTTGCACAAATACACATAATGTTCATATTTGCTTCTTATGTACTTTTGCCCGATCATAAACTTGTCAAATCATTTATACCACTGTCTTAGAGATTACTTCAATCCGTATAATGATTTTTCAAACTTGCACACTATATTTTCTTTTTCAGCAACTTTAAATCTTTCGGGCTGAACCATATAGATTTTCTCCTCTAAGTTTTCATGTAAAAATACAGTTTTTATATCCAACTGAACTAGTTTCATATCCAATTGTGCTATCAAAGACAACAAAATTCAAATGGAGGAATGTTTTACAACTAGAAAAAAACTTTACTATAGTCAATTCACTCCGTCTGAGCGTAGCCTTTAGCCACCAGCCTTACTTTATAGCGAATATTATCCTTGTCAGGAAATTCATCTTTCTTTGCATATACCCATTTGCACCCAATTGCCTTCTTTCTCTTCGGGAGACTAGCTAGCTTCCATGTATGATTCTTATGAAGGGACTGCATTTCATCATTTATGGCTTTCCTCCACTTCTCTACTTCTGAACTTTTGACTGCTTCATTATAACTGGTAGGAATGTCATAGTTGCAATTTGGAATGCGTAAGCCACCATATCAACATAGCAAGCAGGCTTTTTAATTATCCTCTTTGGCTTACTTAATGTAATTGATTTAGGTTGCTGTAGAGGTTCTTGGATTAAGACCTCTTCTTTATCTGACTTCTCATCTACCATAAGAGTTTCTGCATTTGCTTCATCATTTGCTAAGCTAACAATTTTCCTTTTAAACTCCACCTGTTTTGGAGTACCATTTGTCTGCTCAACACTTTCATTTGTCACCTTTCTCAATATGGTAGATTCATCAAAGGTAACATCCCTGCTAAAGATTATTTTCTTTGACTCTAGGCACCAAAGTCAATATCCTTCACATCATAGGTGATCCCCATAAAAATTGCTATTTTTGCACGTGGATCCAACTTTGATTCCTTAATATGATAGTATGTAGTGGAACCAAATACATATAAGGAATTATAATCTGTAGTAGGTTTTCCAAATCATTTCTCCAATAGCGTTTTACCACCAATAGCACTAGATGGTGGGCGATTAATGAGATGGCAAGCATATATAATAGCTTCAGCCCAAAATTCTCTACCCAATCCAGCATTGGTCAACATGCACCGAACGTTATCCAGCAATGTTCGGTTCATACGTTTTGCCACCCCATTTTATTGTGGTGTATTTTTTACTGTGAAGTGTCCGATAATGCTTTCATCTTCACACACTTTCATAAATGGATTACTCATGTATTCCCCGTTATTAGCTGTATGGAGATGCTTGATCCTTCGGCCTGTTTGAGATCATCTTTTTCCATTTGAGGAAAACTCCTAGCACTTCATCCTTAGTTTTCATAGTATATAACCAAACTCTCCAAGAAAATCATCAACAAAGGTCACATAATAGTGTTGTCCTCCCAAAGAAGCCTTCTTGGAAGGTCCTCACACATCAGAATGAACATAGTCAAAATATCCTTGGTATCGTGGATTGTTGTTCCAAATTTCACCCTTATCTTTTTCCCTTTGACACAGTGCTCGCAAAAATCTAATTTGCAAGTCTGAACTCATTTCAATAATCCTTATTTCACCAAAAGATTTAAGGATTTTTCACCTGCATGCCCAAGCGCATATGCCATAATCTAATTGATTTTAACTCCTTTTCATTAGTAGACACCACTGTTGTTGTACCAATAACAGCAGTATCTTGGTAGCGGTACAATATGTTATTCTTTCGAATTCCCTTCAACACCACAAGTGCACCAAAAATTATCTTCATTACTCCATGTTTTGCTTGCACCTTGAAATCCTTTTCTTCTAGAGCCCCCACAGAAATTAGATTCTTTGACAAACTGGGCACATAACGAATATCTTTCATAATTCTGATTGATTCATCATGATTTTTCAAACGAATGGAGCCAATCCCATGTGTGGTGAGAGAGACATCATTTGCTGTATAAATAACTCCATCTTTTAGTTCTCTAAATTCATAGAACCAATCCCGATTGGGACACATATGATGACTGCAGCCTGAATCAAGCAATTATACACCAGAAGAGTTAGTTGATGATGTAACAGCAAGTGAGAAACTTGAGTTTTCATCATTACACTCAACTACATTTGAATCTGCAACATCCTTTTCCTTATCAGGTTTGCCTTTATTCTTCAGCTTAGGACAATTTTTCTTCCAATGCCCTTTTTCCCGACAAAAGGCACATTTGTCTTTGCCCAATTTGGGTCTCGACTTTGATCTCCCTTTCTTTCCTTTAGTCTGGCTCTGCAACCGAACTCTCACTATTAGAGCTTCTGTAGCTCCACTTGTGCTTTCTTTCTTCTCCTTCTTTCTCAGTTTATAACTACATAAGGCAGCACAAATTTCACTGAGAGTCACAGCAGCCTTCTCATGAAGTAGAGTCATTTCAAAAAACTCAAATTTCTCAGGAAAGGATCCCAACAACATTAAAGCCAGATCTTCATTTTCGAATGTCACATCCATATTCAATAAATTAGGCACTAACTGATTAAAACTCGTGATGTGATCATTTATTGTAGTACCTAAAATATAATTGAAACGAAACGGTCTTTTCTTCATGTGGAGCTTATTCTGGCTGCATTTTTTCAAGAATTTTTTCTCCAATACCTTCATCAATTTACTTGCAGAAGTTTCTTTCAAAAAAATATATTTTTACTCTCTAGAAAGGCACGATCGAATTGTACCATATACCAAACTATTAAGTCTCTTCCATTCTTTTTCATTAACATCATCTGATTTTTTTTTCTTCAAGGAAAATGTCTAGACCTTGCTGAAAAAAAGCATCTAGAATCTCATTTTGCCACATGCCAAAATGACCCGTACCATCAAAAATTTTCACTGCAACTCTTGCATTTACCATCAAATTATATGAGAAAGAAGCAGTGGGTGGATTTGTCATTTTTGCTATAATTACTATTCAATAACTGTCGATGTGGAATGCCAATAGCCCAAGGAAAAAAAAATTATGATGTGGAAGACCAGACTATGCTGCAACCATAAAACATACTAAAAAAGAACCTAGACTCTGATATCAATTGTTGTGAAAACTTAGATTAATTTTCAGCAAATTCACCTTCAACACTATTGAGCAGATGAATAAAACATAAACGATTGTACTGAAAAAATACACAAGGTAAAATTCTCAGAAAAGATTGAAAGGGTCACAAATGGTTCCACTTAAAATTCAATCTCCTTAGACATAATTTTTCTAAATAATTTAACAATACAATAATTTACTAGCAATATACCCGACAATAACTATTAAATAGATAAATAAAGAACACCATAATTTAACGAGATTCGGCCAATTATGCCTACGTTCTCGGATATTACCAAATCATATTTCATTATTTCAAAAAAATAATACAAATAAAATATTTACTAAAGAGAAAAAAAAATTTGCTTTAAAAAAGATTAACAATTTTGGGATGGGATAAACAATAAGGGGAGGTTTCCTTTTATAAACTGCAAAATAAACCTAAGTTACTAATTTTTTCGATGTGAGATTGTGGATTAAGCCACAAATATTGACTTTTCCAACACATTTAAGATGCAAATACGGGACAAACTAACCAACAGTATATCGAACGTCATCTATAAAAGAATTTTTTTAGCAACTCTTACACGTAAAACATATAAAAATGGAGGGAGTAATAATTATTTTTCAGGATTTTTCAATAAAAAAAAACTACATTCTTCTTCTGCAGGAGTAGGATCTTGGTTCGGCATTGGCCTAATAGGAAAAGCAAAATAACCTTCAAATGATTTTATAATTGAATTCTACATCATTCGAAATTAAAAATTGTATTATCATCTGTCTAATGGGCCTTTTGATTCAAACATATAGTAATGGACCTTGGATTGAATCAACTAACAAATAAATTTGTTATAAGGTTTATATCTCCCCATTCTTTATTTCATTACAAAATAAAATAAAAGGCTAAATATACCTACACAACTTTAAAGTTTTTTAATTTTTGTTATTAAATTTTTAAATATTTATTTTATAATATTAAATTTTAAAATTTTTATTCTTTATACATTAAATTTTTAATAGATAAAAATTGTAAAATTAATTTATCACATTTTAATATATATGCATTTCAATTTGATGAAACTTAACAAGAAGCTATATTGATTAAACTCAATGTAAAGTAAATGTCTAATCTTCAGTTCACATGTGGATTTTCTATAATTTTGTCGGGATGTTCATCTCACTGAGCTTAATGAATTCTTTTTTAATAAAGCAAACCTTTAACAATTTTTTCTGGTTGGGCCACACCCACAAACGACAAGAACTAGTGGCCGTACGGTTTGTCGCGCACTTCCTTAGGGGACATGTCCAAATAATGAACACCAACAGGATAGTTTTGGGCGAGCTTGGAAAGCAAAAGTCATCTTCGTGGAAAATGTGGCAAACTCCTCCAAATTTTTTCTTAATAGCTCTAAAAATGGTGGAGCAAACTCCTTTATCTTGAAAAGATCATTCGCCATGTCCACCACACATTTATTTTCACATTCAACAACCTGCCTTTGATCAAAAAGAAAATGTCCACCACACATTTATTTTCACATTCAACAACCTGCCTTTGATGAAAAAGAAAATGTAGAAAATTGGTATGTATTGGAAACTATTTAGAAAATTAGATTTTTTTATAAAATCATAGCTACTGTTTGAGTATCAGAAGTGAGACCCACATATTAGAGATCGAAATTTAGGTGTGAAAATGTAGCAAACTGTTGTAATTTTAATTCTGATACCGCAACAGTTGATTATATTTTTAGATTTGTCAGTTTTGGCACACATGCTATATTAAATATAATAAAATATATATATAAAAATATTACATATTATATGTGGCCTAATGGTAAGTTTTTATTTATATTTACTTATCCGAGTTCAAACCCTGCCAACAACATTGTATTACCTTTTATTTTCACTAACAATTTAGTTTTTATTTATCTTTACTCATTGTAGGATTTGTATGGCATATTTGTTTAGTGTTAAGAAGGTTTTTTTTATTCTTACTTACCTAAGTTCAAACCTTTCTAGTAGCAATTTCTTTTTTTTTAAAAAAAAAATTCACACGCATTTTTTCCTATTTTTCATTTATTTTTACTTAAAATTTTTTTTGCAAAATGGACTCATTTTTTTAAAATTTTTTTCATTTATTTTCACTTATAATTTTTTTATTATCTCATTTTCACTTACCTAAGTTCAAACCTTCCTCATAGTAATTTTTTTTAAAATTCTTACTCACATTTTTTCCTTTTTTTATTTATTTTTACTTATAATTTTTGTTTTGCAAAACCGACTTTTTTTTTTTTGTAAATTTCTTTCATTTATTTTCACTTATAATTTTTATTATTATATCATTTACCGCTAGCAAAGTATATCTTGTGCTATTTTAATATGCACAAAAAATGAGTCAGTTTTGAATAGAAAATGGGATAAAAAAATTATAAGTAAAAATAAATGAAAAAAAATGAAATAAATTTAAAAAAATGAGTTGGTTTTGAATAGAGAATGAGATAATAAAAAAAATTATAAGTGAAAATAAATGAAAAGGAAAAAATGGGAGTGAAAATAATTGAAAAAAGGAAAAAATGGGAGTGAAAATAAAAAAAAAAGTTGCTATCAAAAAACCTTCTTTTTGTTAGTGAAAATAAAAGATAAAACAATTCTGTCGGGATGATTTGAACTCGGGTAAGTGAGCATAAACAAAAACTTACTTACCATTAGACCACACATATTTTATTACATTAAATATAGCACGTATGCCAAAATTAACAAGTCTGAAAACGCAAATCAATTATTGTTGTGTCAGACCTGAAACTGCAACAGTTGGTTGCATTTTCAGAACTAAATTTCAATCCACAACATGTGAATCCCACTTCTAATACCACAAACAGTAGTTGTGGTTTTGTAAAAAAATCTCACTTTTCTAAATAATTTTTGATACACAGTAATTTTCTAAATTGTTTTAAATAAATATTATTTAAAAGAAAATTTCAGTTTAAGTTGATTAGCAGTAGCATATATACAACCAAATTTGAAAAATTAAAAAAATATATATATTATTTGCAAGCAAATAACAAAATTTGTAAATAATGATTAATTAAAAGAATTGATTTTTAATAAATAAATTGCTCGAGTCCAAATTGATGATTTTTTTAAGACGAAACATCACAGTAACATTTAAAAAATGGTTAAATTATTTATAGAAACATATAATTAAATATGATTTATTAGCTTATGTTATATAAGAAATATTGCCATATACTGTATAGGTATAGTAATTATTTTTCAATGCAAAAATTATATATATCTATAATTAATCTATAAGTTATGGAGAGTTGAATTATTTTAATAAATTTATTCACCATAAATATTTTTTAATGTTTAATTTTTAGTTAAATGCAGGTTTCGGCACGAACACTATTGACCTTCAACATGAACTCAAATAACCAGAATGTTCATGCCAAAAGTCCTATTTTTGTAGTTGTCCGTTCTATGGCTAAATGAAAATCTAGATGAATATAAGTTGGAAGAGAGCTGTAATTGCCAAGTGAAGGAATCAAATTTGATACGCCGCGGATATTTAATTGTATACACAGATGATCATCATCTGAGTGAGTTTTAGGTAGACAATATAAAAATTGCACATTAATTATTGACATGAAGGTAGTCATCATCAAAAGTAAATGTCTAATCTTCATGAATGGACACTAACTTTTTGTATATTTTCATCTCAAGAAGCAAAAAAAAAAAAAAAAAATCGCCTTTCATGAAAAAAGAAAAGGTGATAGCACCGTGCTACCAAATCTAAGCAAGATTTTTAAATTAATTAAAATTACAAACTTTAGTAATTTGGGATTTATTTAAAGCTTAAATTAAATGTAATATCGTCATTAAGCTTATTATTGAAACGTAAGATCTTTTGTTTATCATGGAGCAAAAGCATTTTATTTCCTTGGTCGGATGTGCATGTAAAACATAAAATATCTCTGATGTTCAATCACCAAATCAAAACAAAAATGAATGATATTAGGCTGTCAACACGTGAACTCCGTTTCTTGAAATTTTATCCATTGTGTAATTTTAAAGAGAAATTAAACTTGCTTTAACGAATGAAAAAAAAAAGCAATGTAAAACAAATCTACTTTAGTTTCCCTTTTATTGTTGGATTACCGTAAAATAAACATTATTGTTGGACATAATAGACATTTTACGTATTCTAGCAAATTTTCTGACCATTTACTTCACTTTCCTACCGTTTAGGATGGAACATTCTTGCATAGATTTGCATAGATTCGACTTAAGCAAGTTATATAAAACAATTTAATAATACATGTTAATTTATATTTTAGGACCTGTAAATCTTTTTTAACCTTTTTTATGTTATGACGTGCAATGCTTAATAATTTATATGATAAATGTCAAAAATATTTTTAATATCATGTCATTCTAATTGCACATTTATCTCAATATCATCGTCGTTAAATAAAAATTTAATATAGTCAAACTTAAGAGTGAAGGAACTAGATTTAATTTTTTTTAGTTTGAGAACTCAATATAAAAAAATATATGTTGTCTCTTTTTTTTTTTTTTGCTTGGAAAAATGCATTCTCATATTTCAAAATAATTTTCTTTTACGTTGGGTCTCTTTATTTGAAAATATTGACATTATAACTCTCTTACATTTTAGGTCACTAACATTGAATCAAAAATCCACAGTTTTGATAAACATGACAAGCATGTATCATCAAGTGCGTTTGTAATCAAAATATCTTAAAAGTGGAGCCGACCTTCCTATTAAAAAACATAGGAAAAACATATCATTAGATTCCATAATTATTATGAATTTTGCATTGTATCTATATACTTCAAACAAATAATATTATTTTTTTTTAATTTTTGAATTACTCGCATTAAATTTAAATTTGACGATTTTAATATTATTAAAATAAATATATATTTTCTATGGTGCAGTTGTTAAATCTAAACAAAATATCTATATAGAAATACAGAACTAAAGATTGAATTAAATCAAATTTAATTTAATCCATTTGACTCGGTTTGTTAGGTTTTATTTCTTGGTTGATTTGGTTTGATTTAATATAATGATACTAATTTTATTCATTTTAAGAATATTACTTTTAATGCGTTTAATTTATTTGACACCTACACAAAAACTTATCTACGATCGATTTCATCACTTTAATTATTAGTGAACCTTTACAAGTCACAAAAGCTGTTTGAACAAACACTTTTAGCTTTTCCTTTATTCGAAAAATAAAAAAAAAAATTAACTTTTCATATTTTGCTTTATAATGGATCGAGTGAGTATATAAAAGAGTGTGAGAACGTCTAACATTTAGTTGAATTCACAAGGTACAATTTTTCCCATACCAGATGGATTAATAAATTTACCAATTGTAATTTAATGATAGATTATAATGTATACATAATAATATATAGTGATCTATAATTATGTAATAGAGCATATTTAAACGTTTAAGTAGTGAATCTTATTATACATTTAGATTTGTCTTACTTTAAGTATTTATTTAAAAATTTGAGAAAATACTAATAAAAAACATATGATATATCGAATATTTGTAATCTAATTAAAACTCTTTATCCAATACTTATTATATATAATATAGACGCCTAATTAATTTGTAGTCTTTACTTAACAAAATCGCACATCAAATATTTAAACAAAGCAGTAAAATTTTGTATTATGGTCAAATTACTTTTTTAGAATGGTCCAAATCATTTTTTAGTAATAAAAACCAAACATTATTATCAAATTCAACCCTCCAAATTCATGCAAACATAATATATATGATATTAGCATTATAAGAAAACTAACTTCTCATAAATCATAATTATGGACTTTGTAGGTAAGAACTTGAGGCTCAAAAAGGAAAGAAAACAAAAAACTTAGGATAAATGCAGGGGTGGACTCATAATATAGTAATGAGGAATAATAAATTTAAAATATAATAGAAGATTAAAATTTTTAGAGTCAAACTGTAAAAAATAAAAAATTACATAGACCAATTTAAAAAAATAAAATAAAATAAATTTATGAGAATGTTTAAAAAACAAAAAAAAAAATGGGAAGGCCAAGGCCCACTCGCATATATTATGAGTCGTTCACTGGGTAAGGGATGAAGCAATGATCTGCATAAAGACAAGATTAAAAAAAAAAAAAAAAAAAAGGTCCAAACAAATAAAATTTATGGATTAAACCTAAACAAGTAACAATTACGCAAATTCCAATTGCATTTGAAGAAAAATGTTAAAAAGAATTCTATATTGAAATTTAAGGGAAATAGTAATTACTTATATATATTATTATTATGATAATTTCATAGTTGAAAATGTCTGTGGCATTCTGGTAGTCTAGGGTTTTATAATCCTCATTACAAAACAATAATGATATTATTAGCATAGAATTGAGTTTTTTTTTTTTTTTTTTACATATTAAAATCAAATAACAATCTGAAGCTGAAATTATTAATTGGACTCATTTCAATTTGAAGGTATTTAGATAAAATAGTGGAGGGAATGGGTTCAATAACCAGACCCTTAATTATATATATTTGACCCAAGAAAATTAAAAAGAATTTTTTTTTTATAATAAGTATATTGTTATGTCTCTTTTTGTTACTATTCAATTTTGATAGGGTAATCTCATCTCCAACTACATGATGGATATATATATTGTGGCATTTCATAAAGAAAACTAAGTCATAGATCTCTTGTAACCTCATAATAATATAGCAAGCCATTCAAATGTTACTCTCTAGACAGAGAATAATAACAATAATAGTATAACTGAAAATTTCAAAAACAATCAAAAGCAGTAAAAGTGAAGGGGAAAAAACAATTAAAAGAAAGATTAATCATGTAAGAGCCTTGAAAGTATGAAGATTCTTGTGGAAAGTGCTGTCCCTGTATTAATCATTACAACCCCGTTCCAGTTGGTAACCTGCCGGCAATTTTTTTTTTTCTTTTCCATATTTATTACTATGTACTAAGGCATATTTATCTTTATTAAATATATTTTTTTTACCATTTTTTTGTTTTAGTTAAAATTAAATTCTTGACGACAAATATATCTATAACATTAATACATTTAAATTAAATAAAATGATAAATTTAATTTTGCTTTTATAAAGATTAAATGAAATGCTTGAACTTAGAAAACGGCAATTTAATCAGTTATTAATATATTTTTATAAAATTAAAAGGAACAAAAGAGTATCATTTGCTTTTTTCATGTTTGGTTGGGACAGTGTAAAATTTTTTACGTAAAAAAAAAAAGTTTTCATGAGATAAGAAGTGGCAGCAAATATTTTATTTTATATCACAGCAAATGTAATATAATATAATATTTGGTAAAATTGATTACATATGCATAATTGGGTATGTTTGGTAACAAATAATGTAAATACAATATAATGGATTAATAAATGTAATGTAATAAAATATAATTATGATTATATTACTATATTTAGTTGCATTAGTAATTTAATGTAAATATTAATATAATTTTATGTTTGCTTAGATTATATACATGTATTGAAATATAATTATATTTATAATTATCAACTAATTTTTTATATGATTATTTTATATATTTACATATTTATTATATTATGATCTCATATAAAAATACAATTATACTAAATTGAAACATTATTTTCCACAAATAAATTGTACTGATTCATATTAAGTTTCAAATTTAATATTTAAAGTAAAATTAACATATCAATAGTAACTATAAAATATCAAATAAATTGTTATGTCATGCACAACATCAAAATTGGCTAATTGGCTCTCAAATTTCTTAGTTTTGACTAGACGTGGGACTTCGCTTTAATTCCATTATGTCTTAATTTTTATTAAGACTATCTTTTACAGCATTAAAATATTCAGATTTGAAATCTTGGCTCTCAAATTTCTCACTTTTGACTAGATGTGGGACTTCGCTTTTAATTCCACTGTTTGGTAATTTTTCTTAAGACTATTTTTTACAGCATTAAAATGTCCAGATTTGAAACCTTAGCTCTCAAATTTCTCACTTTTGACTAGATGTGGGATTTTGCTTTAATTCCACTATTTGGTAATTTTTCTTAAGACTATCTTTTACAGCATTAAAATGTCTAGATTTGAAACCTTGGCTTTTAAATTTCTCACTTTTGACTCGATGTAGGGCATCACTTTAATTCCACTATTTGGTAATTTTTCTTTAAAACTATCTTTCACGTCATTAAAATGTCAAAGTTTGAAACATCTTTCAGCTTTAAATCTTTTAGTATTATGTAACTCAAGAAAAGTTTCAACTAGTTTCGTCTTTTCATCAAATGTCCATATCCTTTTATTTGTTCTGGTCTTTTTAGCTTAATAGAACCTGAAGATTTATCAATACTTGACATTTCTGCAACACACAATCTAAACTATAAAATAGTGAAAATAAGTTCTGATGATTATATATTAATTTTTTAAGAAATTTCAAATTGAGTGAAAAGTCTAAATTGCTTTTAATTGGATTAAAGATATAGATTCAATTGACATTTAAAATTCTTCATATATTGATATGATGTGCTTTTAGATTTTTTTTTTTTTTAACAAAGAAGTAAAAAAACTGAATTCAAAATTTAACTAAAAAGCTTGCAAAAAAGAAAATTTGCTTTTTGGGGAAATAAAAAAACTCCAAAACTAATTATATTATGAACTCAAATTTTACTCGATGCACCTATATTTTCATTTCCTTGAATTCACATTTCTAACGAATCATGTTACATTTTAAAATCAAAAATCAATTACTGCATCGGTTTTAAAATAATTGCCATTTTAAAAAGTTATTTTTATTTCAAAATATCCATCAATTAAAGCATTAATTATCTTTTTCCAAATTACTCTCATTAATTTCAACCCTCTCCACTCATATCACTCTTCCTAATTAAATGATCAACATTATTTTTGTCAATTTATTGCAAATTTATCTAAAATCAAGGTTATTAGTTAGTTTTCTTTATTTTTTTTTTGTGTAGAAATCTTAAAAGACAATTATTTTTAGATGATGAAGTACATGTTTATTATGTTCATATTACATGTTGAGAGAAATCATGTATTAATCCTAAAATCTTATGCACGTGTTATTAAGACAATAAAAAAACAAGTAGTAAGAAGAATATATTTAGTAATTTTAATACATCATTAATTGTCGCCTTGTGCATGGCGGAATTCTATATAACCATAACTCCGATTCACAGTCTCCTCATCTCTCAATTCTCATCTCCTTCTTCAGCATAAGAAAATCAAGAACCATGTTGAAGCCACAAATTCAGCATTCTCAAACCTCAAGAGCTCTCGTTCTGCTGCCCAAAACTTTCGTAAATGGCCTTCCCCATACCCATCTCTCTGTCCCTTTAAGGTCCTCATTTACTAGAACACAGAGAAAAGTAGTTAGAGTTGGATCCAAAGCTGGAAACATAAAAACCATAGCAAACGTAGAGCAAAAGAAGTCTACTAAAGTGAAAGCTACAGTGACTGTGCAAAAGCCTGTTGGTGGATTCCTATCTCACTTATCTCACTTAGAGATAAAAAAAGCGTTTGATGATGTTCGTGAGGGTCTTGATGATATTAGGGATGGTTATACAGACTGGTGTGGAAAATCACTCCTCCTAGAGCTTGTTAGCGCTGAGCTTGATCCAAGTAATTACTAGACTATCTACACATGCTTGATTTATGATTCTTAATTAATATTAATTGTTTCTTCAATAGCTAGATTAAACAGCATGCATCATTAACCAACAAAGAATCCTGTTTATTTTTGTGTCAAATATCATGTTCTTCGACCTGTTTTTTTACTATATTTTTCGTAAAATGAGAGTTGTTTCTTTTTATTTTATCTTTGCTTCCCAAGTAATTATTTGTTTAGTTTATGGGATGAGATGTCCAAATCAAAATAACCGAATGAGTAAACTGAGTCAAAATTTAACAAATAAAGAATATTTAAATATTTTTGAATTTACTTATTTAATTTTTGAAGAGACGGGATTGGACAAGCCAAAAGTAAAAGGGTATGCACACAAGAAAGGTGAAGATGGGTCTGAAATCCAGTACGAAGCAGATTTGGAAATGCCATCTAGTTTTGGAGAAGTAGGAGCCATTTATGTCGAAAATGAGCACCACTCAGAGATGTTCATCAAGAATATGGCCATTGATGGGTTCCCAATTGGAACTATTAATTTTGCTTGTAATTCCTGGGTTCAAGCCAAAAGCAAGCACAAACGTCTTTTTTTCACTAATAAGGTTAGTCTCTTTTTCACAAACTTCTGATAAAAATAATGAAAACAATAAAATATAGGCAGAGACAAAAATAATAATAAATAAATAAGCACATTTAATTATTGGTTTAACACATGAATTTCTGTCAACAGTCACACTTGCCATCAGAAACACCAGATGGATTGAAGAAGCTGAGAGAGCAAGAGCTTGAAAACCTAAGAGGCAATGGTGATGAAGAAGAGCGCCAGAAAGGCGACAGAATAAATGACTACGATGTTTACAATGATCTTGGTGACCCTGACAGCGACGAAGCCTTAAAAAGGCCAGTGCTTGGTGGCAGCGAGCTCCCTTATCCTAGACGTTGCAAAACAGGAAGGCCAAGATGCCAGACAGGTATCTCTTATTCAACCAATATCAGCTCTAAATGCCACATTCATAATTAGTTCATGTTCTTAAGGTTTAATGACACGGATTAAGTATGACTATTGGCTCTGAACAGATCCATACTCGGAGTCGAGGAGCAGCAGCGTGTATGTGCCTCGTGATGAAGAATTCGCAGAAGTAAAGGAACAAAATTTCGGCGCAAAGACATTATACTCTGGACTGCATGCTGCGATTCCATATTTAGAGGATGCAATTGTAGACCCCAATCTTGGATTCCCATACTTCACAGCCATCGATTCACTGTTCAATGAAGGAATAAACTTGCCTCCGCTGGACCAGAATGGTTGGAAAGATTTGTTGCCCAATCTTTTTAAAACTTTTACTGATGAGGCCAAAGAGTACTTGACATTTGAGACCCCGGCTACAATGGAGAGTAAGATTTATCATTTTTTTCTTTTCTGTGTCTTATATTATTTAAATAAATGCACATTTTTTGAATTTATTAATCGTTGTTTTTTTTGTAGTGCTCTTTCGTATATAAGAGTTTTTGTAATTTCAGGAGACAGATTTTTCTGGTTTAGGGATGAAGAATTCGGTCGCCAAACACTTGCTGGCCTTAACCCGTTAAGCATAAAATTGATCACGGTAAATAATTGAAAATTCAAAGTATTCATGCATGAATTTTGTCAATAATACACTGACATGAAATGCCAATATTATACTTTTAAAATTAAGATGAATCTGATCAAGTTACCTTAAAAAAATGTAGATCTGGACCAGTAATGAAAGCATATGAGTTTATCATATGAGTTGCATATGATGTGGACCAGTAATATTTGAGATGAGAACTGAATAAAAATCATAAACTTTAATCGAAGTTATTTGGATAAAACCATGCAGGAATGGCCGTTAAGGAGTGAGCTAGATCCTGTTGTTTATGGGCCTTCAGAGTCAGCAATTACTACTGAATTAATAGAGGAAGAGATCGGAGGGATTATGACAGTTGAAGAGGTAATAAACGAAAAAGAAAAAAAAAGAATTTCCAAGAATTAAACATATAAATATCCGAATTACTAATTAATGATGAATTCTTAAATGATTCAGGCTGTAAAACAGAAAAAATTATTCATCCTAGACTACCATGATTTGTTGTTACCATATGTGAGCAAAGTGAGACAACTTGAGAATACTACATTATATGGATCTCGCACAGTATTCTTTTTAACCCCAGAGAGCACATTGCGGCCGCTAGCCATTGAACTGGTTCGCCCGCCTATGGACGGAAAGCCACAGTGGAAGCACGCCTTTAGACCAGCTTGGCATTCCACTGGTGCTTGGCTTTGGAGGCTGGCTAAAGCTCATGTCCTCGCCCATGACTCCGGCTATCACCAGCTTATAAGCCACTGGTATTATAACTGCCTGTTAGCTTTGATACCACATTTTGTGAATTTTTCAAAAATGTTTTTTGTTACTAATTTTTTTTGTCTTAATTTTTAGGTTGAGAACACATGCTTGTACAGAACCATACATAATTGCAGCCAATCGCCAGCTCAGTGCCATGCATCCAATTTACAAACTCTTGCAACCTCATTTTCGATATACAATGGAGATAAATGCTTTGGCTCGAAAATCACTAATCAATGCAGGAGGAATTATTGAGTCATGTTTCTTCCCGGGAAAGTATTCTATGGAAATGAGCGCTGTTATCTATGATAAACTCTGGAGATTCGATTACCAAGCACTGCCCAAGGATCTAATTAGCAGGTAAATTAAGACTTAATTATGTTTTCAAGTCAATCAAAGCTTAATTAATTAGTTAATGATTTTGTCTTGGAAATTGGCAGAGGAATGGCTGTTGAAGATTCATCAGCTCCACATGGTCTAAAACTAACAATTGAAGATTATCCATTTGCTAATGATGGACTAATTTTATGGGATGCCATTAAATCTTGGGTGACGGACTATGTAAATCACTACTATCCAAATTCAAGTCTGGTGCTGTCCGATGAAGAGTTGCAGGCATTTTGGACAGAAGTTCGCACGGTTGGCCACGGTGATAAACAGGACGAGCCATGGTGGCCTGAATTGA
The DNA here is from genome assembly GCA_947683425.1 of Excoecaria cochinchinensis. Taxonomy (NCBI): domain Eukaryota; kingdom Viridiplantae; phylum Streptophyta; class Magnoliopsida; order Malpighiales; family Euphorbiaceae; genus Excoecaria; species Excoecaria cochinchinensis. Next base: position 8,633,905 of record CANTUQ010000074.1, on the reverse strand, counting down.
AAACAACTCAGGACTTAATTGAAATCATCACAACAATTGTATGGGTAGCCTCAGGTCACCATGCAGCAGTGAACTTTGGGCAATATACTTATGGAGGGTATTTCCCAAATAGACCCACAATTGCAAGATTGAAGATGCCAATTGAAGATCCGACAGATACAGATTGGAAATTCTTTGCAGAGAAACCTGAAGTGGTACTTTTGACAACATTCCCGTCACAGTGTCAGGCAGCAAAAGTTATGACTATATTAGATATTCTGTCCACTCATTCTCCCGATGAAGAGTATATTGGCAAGGAAATAGAGCCGTCTTGGGCTGAGGATCCTGTCATAAAAGCAGCTTTTGAGAAATTCAGTGGAAAGCTTAAAGAACTTGAAGGAACTATTGATGAGAGAAATACTAATCCGAAATTTAAGAATAGAAATGGAGCTGGAATTGTTCCTTATGAGCTTTTAAAGCCAACCTCTGATTCCGGGGTTACAGGAAGAGGAGTTCCTTATAGCATCTCCATCTGATTTATGTTCTTGAATATGTACTTTTCTTGAGAAAAATAATCAAGTTTACTTGGAGCTTGTTTGCGTGGTTGTTAATCATTGTGCTCTATTGTATGGCACAATGTTGAATAATGTTTTTTCGGATGGTTTCTTTTATTGTATTGTTTTATAATGTTTGTCATTGGTGTATTGGGTTGTTTCATTTATTTTATTTTTTTTTTACTTTACTACTTTTTCCCTGTTTATTTTATTTAATTACTAAAATACCACTGCTTATAATGTTTGTTAACTTTAACATCTATATTTCATTTCTTTCAAATTTCTGGGTGTTACAACACTCATCTCCATAACTTATTTTTCAGGAAAGAAACATGACTCAATAATTCCTCCAGCATCAATTAGTGTTAATCGAGCCAAAATATTGATCTCCATTGTATATCAAAAATGAGGGTTCCAATAGTTTATAGATTTGATGCATAGCACTGAGCTGGCGATTGGCTGCAATTATGTATTGTTTTGTGCAAGCATGTGTTCTCAACCTGAAAATTTCATAGACAAAAAAATAGAAAAGCTTTTTTTTTAAAACAAATTAAAACTACAAGTGGCAGCAGAGCTAATAAGCAATTAAGAATATCGGTGGCTAATAAGATGGTGATTGTCCAAATACTGGGCGAGGACATGAGCTTTAGCTAATTTCCAAAGCCAAGAATCAGTGGAATGCCAAGCTGGTCTAATATAATATAGTATTCTCAAGCTGTCTCATTGTGCTAACATATGGTAGTCTAGGATGAATAACTTCTTCTGTTTTGCAGCCGCCGTAGCATTGACCGTACGCAACTAAGAAAAATTATATGGTAACATTGACCGATAGGATTGACCGTATTCTCAAGCTGTCTTATTGTGCTAACATATGGTAGTCTAGGATGAATAACTTCTTCTGTTTTGCAGTCAGGGGGTAGCATTGACCGTACTCAACTAATAAAAATTAAAAAAAAAAAGTCATTTAATTTTAATTTTTTTTTATAAAATTGACTTCATTAAATTAAAAAAAAATTTCCCAATCGACTTCTTTTTTTAGGTAATTAACTTGATGAGATTTCATCTTAATTTGAAAAGTATAAATTAGTATTTCATATCAAGGGTACGTAGCTTCTCATATCAGCAAATGAAAGAAGCAATTAAGTTGTATAATATACTATTCTTTGGTTTTCAACATCATTACTTGGAAACCCAAAAATAAAACTCCAACGCCTTCTAATTATAATAGTGGGTGTGCATCTGACCCAAATCCGATTAACCCGACATTCGAAATATGGTCAAAATCTCCATCCGAACTGACTTTAAGTATTAGTAGGGCCTCACCTGTGGAACTTGAAATTTTGCGTGCCCTGACTCAAACAACCAGATGAACCCGATCTCTGTTTTTTCAGGCAAATTCAACCACGAAAATCCAGATTTTTGCTTCCTCAAATCCAAACCCAAACCCAACCAACTCAAAATCCAACCAGCAAGAACTAAAATCAACTATAATGATTATTCCAATATTATTCAGCCACAAAATAAAACTCTAACAAGACAATTAAAAAAAAAAAACTAAAATCTCTGCTTTCTCAGGCAAAATAAATAAATAAATAAAAATAAAATCAAGATCTATAGAAGTTAAAAGAAAGAGATCGGTCAGTCGTAATAAGAACAGATCGGTCGACAATGGAAGAATAGATCTGTGGATGCTCTCCCGACCTTCTTGGCTGACAAGTATTGATCGTCGGTGGTAGGAGGAGGAGGAAGATGAAGCCAAGAGACCGAGAGAGATAGAGCAGGAGGAGGATGAAGCCAAAAGACCGAGAGAGAGAGGAGGAGGAGGAGGATGAAGCGCAGAGAGAGAGGGGAGGTGGGTAACTGGAAAAACAAAGTTTATATAGTATTTCGGTCAGGTCGTGATGGAAAGGATTTTAACCCGAACCGAAAAACCAAATAATCCTACTCGAAAACAAATTTCGGGTTGGTTGTTCGGGTAGGGCGGGTTGTGCACACCCCTACTCTCATTCACTAGAATTCACTAGCTGTACTAATTTTTGTTTTCTCAAATTCAAAAATAAAACTGAATTCACATTTCAAACATTTAGAATCCAAAATCAATTATATGGAGTTAATTTCATCTATGGTTCGGTCTTTTAAAAATTACTGAACTTAAAATATATACATAAAAAAGTTACTTTTACTATTTTTTGGCAAAAAAACTGTTAAAAAGTTCAGTTGGCAGTACACTCAGTGCTCGATCCCTATATTCGTGGCTTGACACATGAAAAAATGACACGTAAGCATGCCACATGGCAAGTTGACTTGTTGAAATGTCCACATTGCATACCACATGACATGCTTACATGTCATTTTTCCACGCAACATGCCACGTGTCAAGCCAGTGTGCAGTGGGTTATAAGTGTACGCGTCAGCTGGATTTTCTAGTAGTTTTTTTGCCGAAAAACGGTTAAAGTGACTTTTCTGTATATATAATCTAAATTTAGTGATTTTCAAAAAAAAAAAAATTCATTATATTAATATTATTTGAATATATATTCAGTAATTATAAGTAAAATTAACTCCAATTATATGTTCATATGTTTATGCCAACATACAAATTACCGAAAAGTAAATAAAACTTTATGCAAGTATTTAATAAGTTATTTGAATCATTCAAGGTTCTTGTGAGATCTAACTGCGTTCATTATTCTCTTTAATTTTACAGCATTATATTATTTTATATAGTTTCTTAGAGAGATCATATCTCAGTTGTTTTTTATTATTTGTGCAAATCTGAAATCTGAAATTATTTTGTTGAATCAAAATAAGTAGTAATTAGTATTGAAGTTTGTTGGCTAAATCGGATCATTTAATTCTTAATGCTTTCAATAAATTAATTTTTTTCGCTTGTTAAGTACCGTTTATTGACATACATAGTTGTGCTTGTTTAACATATATAATTAAGGAAACGTTGGTCGAAGTGCTTTGTTGACAGCTATAACTGGTATGTTGTATGAATTATTGAATTATATGTGAATATGTAATTAATATAATAGAAACTTGTAGGGAAAATTACCTTTAACTGGATCTCTCTCACATTGACTTCATCTATTTTAATTTTCTGCATTTATTCTTTGCTGTCTTTGTTTTAATTTTTGAACTATTATAAAACCTATTTTTATTTTTTGCTTGTTAATTTTCTAGTTATTTGAGAATCAATCAAAACTGATATATGCGGATTCGACAATTCTCATCATATTTACAATCGATTTTAATTTAAAAAAATTAAGAAAAAGAATGTTTTTTGGTAGATTCAATGTCCAACAACAAAATGGTTAATTTGTTTGGATCCAAGCTTCACATTTCAATTCAATTTTCAGGTTGTATTCATTTTTCACTTGCTTTGCCTTAGAAGTCGCAGAAGCTGTATGAACAAAATTTGTTAGCTTTTGTCCTATTTTGTTTTATTATTGGTCGACTAAGCAAAAGAGTGAGAATCTCCAAAATTTAATTGAATTCACGAGTTGCAATTGTTCTCATATATCCCATATGGTTTCACAAATTTGCCAATTAACTTAATCATAAACTATGATGTACATATAATAATGGTAATTCGTGGTATTTTATTCTCTTTTATGATTAGAAACTTCCTACAACTAGATATTTAATTATTGCACATTAATAAGAGACATACACTTAATGGAGAACATTATAAAATTCAACTTCTACTCATATAATGTCATTTTTTTCTCTTTGTATCACGAAGAGTATTACTCTCTCCGTTTCATAATATCTGTCACTTTTAATTAAAATTCAAATTCTATTTATCTATCAATTTTAGACTTTCAATATAATTTAATTTTTTTTTCAATAAAAGTTAACCAATTAGGTTTAAAATTGTGCATTGAATCACTAAATTTTATCTTAAATTTAAGTCTAATTAATATTCATTAATTTTAGTGAAAACAATAAAAGCGACAAATATTATAGAATGGAGGAAGTACTAAGTATCTCTCAGCCTTTATTACATTCTTAATTAACTTGGCTCTATTACATAAAAAAAGTACTTACTTTTCACTTCAAACTCTTAAAATATAAATTAAAAAAATAAAAATATATGAATTGTTGTAAAATTTGTGAGGATATTTGATAGTTGTAAGCTCAAAATTATTTAAAATAATTTAAATTATTTTGAAATTAATTCCACCGTAATCATAAATTCTTTTTATTCTTTTAAATAGTAGGATATGAGATTCTCTCAAACAATTGTGGCCTCACAAGTATTTCAATTCATTTTTCACCTGCTCTGCTGTACAAGTCACAAAAGCTGTATGAACAGAACTTTTAACTTTTTTTTTTTTTTCCGTGTCGACTCAGTAAAAGAGTGTGGACCATCCAACATCTAGTTGAATTCAAGAGGTATAAATTGTCTCATACAAGATGGATTAATAAATTTACCAATTAACTTAATGATAAATTATTATGTATAAAAAATTAATAGGAACTAACCCAAAAAGTTTATTCTCTTTTATAGTTAGAAACTTCCTAAAACTAAAAAAAAATTGATTATTGCACAGTAATAAAAGAATATTATAAAATTCAATTTCTACTCGTTTAATGTTATTTTTTCTCTCTTCGTCTAAAAACATTATCTATTACGTTTTAGTTACATTGGTCCATAATAGAAAAATTTTACCTTTTCATTCCACTCCAAACGTCGTTTTCAACTCTTTAAGCACAGATTAAAAAAATAATTGAAACATATCAATCATTTAAAAAATACTTATAAGTGATTAAATTATCTATTTATTAATTAATGTAAAAAAAATAGGAAAATATAAATGCATTTAAATGAGGTTATGTAAAATGATTGATATATATTTTTGAATTAATTCTGAAAAAGATTATTAGAAAGTGAAATACTATCTCCATTCCCGTTTAGTGTACACCTTAAAGTTTTATTTTGTTTCTAAATAAGTACCGATTTAACAAAAATGATATGTTATGTAATATTTGTACATTAATAATTATTTAATATTTGTACTATAAGTTATATTGGTCAAGTAACACTTCAAACTCCCACCAAAAATCAAATATGGCATATCATCTAAGTTTCATTCTTTATAATAAAAAAGTGACATGTAGCAATACACATTAATTAATAGAAACCCATATAATGCAAATGACATGCACAATAAGAAATTGTTTTCATTGTTCCTCTTAAAGTTTTTTTCCATGATTATAAATATTACGTATATTATCTATTTAAGGATAATTAATTGAACTATTTTCTGGAAGGTTTAGAGTTTAGAAAGCATGACATACATGTTGAATTTCTTATATAGTTCGAGATATTTTCCGATCAAGTTACTTAAATTTGATGAATAGTTTAAGTGCACACCTAAAAAGAAGTGGGGAGTGTGGAAGTAATACGAAAACTTCAAAAAGTCAAACGGGTTATTAAGATAGTACCAACAATTACTTTAATACATCATTAATTGTCGCCTTGTGCACGGCGGAATTCTATATAACCATAATTCCGATTCACAATCTAGCTCCTCATCCCTCAATTCTCATCTCCTCCTTCAGGCATAAGAAAATCAAGAACCATGTTGAAGCCACAAATTCAGAATTCTCAAACCTCAGAACCTCTCATTCTGCTGCCCAAATAACTTTCATAAATGGCCATTCCCATACCCATCTCTCTGTCCTTTCAAACTTCTCACCAGTTACTACAGCACGGAGAAAAGTTGTAGGAGTTGGATCCAAAGCTGGAAACATAAAAGCCATAGCAAAAGTAGAGCCAAAGAAGTCTATTAAAGTGAAAGCTACAGTGACTGTGCAAAAGCCTGTTGGTGGATTCCTATCTCACTTATCTCACTTAGAGATGAAAAAAGGGGTTGATGATATCATTGATGGTTTTACAGACTGGAGTGGAAAATCACTCCTCCTAGAGCTTGTTAGCGCTGAGCTTGATCCAAGTAAATGCTTTTTTAATTACTAGACTATCTCCACATGTTCGATTTATGATTTTACTCATTTTTTTTCATTTGTTTTTCGTAAAAATAAAATTTTAAAATTTTGATTATGCTGAAAGCCTGAGACCAAATACAAAACTTAATTAATATTAATTGCTACTTCAATAGCTAGATTAAACAGCACCACTAACCAACATAGAATCCTGTTTATTTTAGTGTCAAATATCATGTTCTTGGGCCTTCTTTTTTTTTACTATATTTTTCCTAAAATGAGGGTTGTTTCTTTTTATTTTATCTTTGCTTCACAAGTAATTATTTGTTTAGTTTATGGGATGAGATGTCCAAATCAAAATAACAGAATGAATAAAGTGAGTCAAAATTTAATAAATAAAGAATATTTATATATTTTTTAATTTACTTATTTAATTTTTGAAGAGACGGGATTGGACAAGCCATAAGTTAAAGGGTATGCACATAAGAAAGGTGAAGAAGGGTCAGAAATCCAGTACGAAGCAGATTTGGTAGTACCGTCTAGTTTTGGAGAAGTGGGAGCCATTTATGTTGAAAATGAGCACCATTCAGAGATGTTCATCAAGAATATAGCCATTGATGGCTTCTTACTTGGAATTATTAATTTTGATTGTAATTCCTGGGTTCAAGCCAAAAGCAAGCAAAAACGTCTCTTTTTCACTAATAAGGTTAGTTCCTCAAGCACAAAACGTATCCTTTTTGTCTTGGGTGCTTGTGATATTTGTCCACACGTGATCTATCGATTATAATTTAGAAAAATTATTGCCCTGGACCATTTCCATAAATTTTTTGACCAATCCAATAATAAAATGCTTCATATGCTTATTAATCACCAACCAATCTATTTTTCTACCAATTTATCTCATATGATATTTTTATATTCGTTTGATTTATGAAATTATTTCAGGCAAGTCTTTTCATGTAATTTGTATAGAGGCAGAGATGAAAAAATAAAAAATAAAAAAAAGCATTTTAATTATTGGTTTAACACATGAATTTCTGTCAACAGTCATACTTGCCATCAGAAACACCAGATGGATTGAAGAAGCTGAGAGAGCAAGAGCTTGAAAACCTAAGAGGCAATGGTGATGAAGAAGAGCGCCAGAAAGGTGACAGAATATATGACTACGATGTTTACAATGATCTTGGTGACCCTGACAGCGACGAAGCCTTAAAAAGGCCAGTGCTTGGTGGCAGCGAGCTCCCTTATCCTAGACGTTGCAGAACAGGAAGGCCAAGATGCAAGACAGGTATCTCTTATTCAACCAAGATCATCTCTAATATCCACATTCATTAGTTCATTTTCTTAAGGTTTAATGACATGGATTAAGGATAACTATTGGCTCTGAACAGAACCATACTCAGGGTCGAGGAGCAGCAGCGTGTATGTGCCTCGTGATGAAGAATTCTCGGAAGTAAAGGAACAAACTTTTGGGGCAAAGACAATTTACTCTGCTCTGCATGGAGCGATTCCATATTTAGAGAATGCATTTGTAGACCCAAATCTTGGATTCCCATACTTCACAGCCATTGATTCACTGTTCAATGAAGGAATCAACTTGCCGCCTCTCAAACAGAATGGTTGGAAAGATTTTTTGCCTAATCTTGTGAAGACTCTTACTGATGAGGCTAAAGAGGTCTTGACATTTAAGACCCCTGCTACAATGGAGAGTATGATTCTTACTTGCTTTCTTTTTTTCTGTCCTACAGTATAATAATCTATATACAGTGTTCTTACATCTGAGTTTTTGTAATTTCAGGGGACAGATTTTTTTGGTTAAGGGATGAAGAATTTGGTCGCCAGACACTTGCTGGCCTTAACCCACTAACCATAAAATTGATCACGGTAAATAATAGAAAATGCAAAGTCATTCATGCATTATTGGATATTGTCTAGTAAAGTCTGAGATGAGAATTGAATAAAAATCATAAACTTTAATTGAAGTTATTTGGATAAAACCATGCAGGAATGGCCATTAAAGAGTGAGCTTGATCCTGCTATTTATGGGCCTCCAGAGTCAGCAATCACTACTGAAATAATAAAGGAAGAGATCGGAGGGATCATGACTGTTGAAGAGGTAATAAACAAAAAAATAATAATAATAATAATTTTTTCCAGGAATAAAACATACATATAGCATATTTACTAATTAAGGATCGAATTCTTGAATGATGAAGGCTGTAAAACAGAAGAAGTTATTCATCCTAGACTACCATGATTTGTTGTTACCATATGTAAGCAAAGTGAGACAACTTGAGAATAATACATTATATGGATCTCGCACAATATTCTTCTTAACGGAAGACAACACATTACGCCCGCTAGCCATCGAGCTGGTTCGCCCGCCCATGGACGGAAAGCCACAATGGAAGCACGCCTTTAGACCAGCTTGGCATTCCACTGGTGCCTGGCTTTGGAGGCTGGCTAAAGCTCATGTCCTCGCCCATGACACTGGCTACCACCAGCTTATTAGCCACTGGTACCATTTAGCTGGGATACCACATTTTGTGAATTTTTCAAAAATATTTTTTGTTACTAATTCTTTTTTTTTGTCTTAATTTTTAGGTTGAGAACACATGCTTGTACAGAACCATATATAATTGCAGCCAATCGCCAGCTGAGTGCCATGCATCCAATTTACAGACTCTTGCACCCTCATTTTCGATATACAATGGAGATCAATGCTTTGGCTCGAAAATCACTAATCAATGCAGGAGGAATTATTGAGTCATGTTTTTTTCCTGGAAAGTATTCTATGGAAATGAGCGCTGTTATCTATGATAAATTCTGGAGATTCGATTATCAAGCACTGCCCAAGGATCTAATTAGCCGGTATCTTAAGACTCTTAATTATGTTTTCAAGTCAATCAAAACTTAATTAATTAGTTAATGATTTTGACTTTGAAATTGGCAGAGGAATGGCTGTTGAAGATCCATCTGCTCCACATGGTATAAAACTAACAATTGAAGATTATCCATTTGCTAATGATGGACTAATTTTATGGGATGCCATTAAAGCTTGGGTGACGGACTATGTAAATCACTACTATCCAAATTCAAGTCTGGTTCTGTCCGATGAAGGGTTGCAGGCATTTTGGACAGAAGTTCGCAGAGTTGGCCACGGTGATAAACAGAACGAGCCATGGTGGCCGGAATTGAAAACAACTCTGGACTTGATTGAGATCATCACAACGATTGTATGGGTCACCTCAGGTCACCATGCGGCAGTAAACTTTGGGCAATATACTTATGCAGGGTATATCCCAAATAGACCCACAACTACAAGATTGAAGATTCCAATTGAAGATCCAACAGATAAAGATTGGAAATTCCTTGCAGAAAAACCTGAAGCGGTGCTTTTGACAACATTCCCTTCACAGTGTCAGGCAACCCAAGTTATGACTATATTAGATGTTCTGTCAACTCATTCTCCTGATGAAGAGTATATTGGTGAGAAAATAGAGCCTTCTTGGGCTGAGGATCCTGTCATAAAAGCAGCTTTTGAGATATTCAGTGGAAGGCTTAAAGAACTTGAAGGAACTATTGATGAGAGAAATACTAATCCGAAATTTAAGAATAGAAATGGAGCTGGAATTGTTCCTTATGAGCTTTTAAAGCCACTCTCTGATTCCGGGGTTACAGGAAGAGGAGTTCCTTACAGCATTTCCATCTAATTTATGTTCTTAATATCTAATTTTCTTGCAAAAATAATTCAAGTTTGCTGAGAGTCTGTTTGAATGGTTGTTCCTCGTTGTTCCCAATTGTTTGGCACGATGATGAACAATGTTTGTTTCGATTGTCTCCACTGTATTATTTTATAATTTTGTCATTGTATTATTTTATTTTACTACTTAATTTGTCCCTCTATATTTTATTTGATTAGGCTTAATATATATATAAAATTTAACCTGAACTTTTAAAAATAATGGAACCCGGTATTTGAACTTTTCATGTGTCTAGCTTGACACTTCTGTTATTATCCCAACTTTTTAAACACCTTATTCGACAGCTATGCTGACTAAGATCAAAGTATGAAATACAGGCATAATAGGACTGTTATGCTGACTAAGATCAGAGTACGAAATACACGCATAATAGGAGCGTGAACACTCAAAATCTTTTTCAACCTCTAGCATCTGCAACTAAATTAAATGACGAAAACGATACAAATCTGATCTAATTACTGGAAACTAAAGCAATGGCAATAATGTTGTTGCTTCTTTGTCAGCCCACAAACTAGGACATTGTTGATCAGTATGTATGAGAGCCACACAGCTTTTGTTGAAAAGTCAAATTTTGTGGCTCCTCCACAATTGCCACAATTGTTGACAAATATTGTATTCTCCTCAATCCCACATCGGGAAAATGTAAGGGGAGGGGGGGATTGTTAAGCTATAAATATAACCCTCATTTCCTAATTCAATCCATCCCAAAATTGCCAATTCTAAGGCAATTAGTAAATATTTCACTTGTATTATTTCTTTGAAATAGTGAAATATAATATTAGTAGTGTCCGAGGACGTAGGCATAATTGGCCGAACCTCGTTAAATTCTGGTGTTCTTTATTTGTCTATTTAATAGCTATTGTCGGGTATATTGTTAGTGAATTATTGTGCTGTTAAATTACTTAGTAAAATTCTATCTTGAGAATTTTACCTTGTGTGATTTTTCAGTACAATCGTTTACGCTTTATTCACCTGCTCAATAGTGTTCGAGGTGAATTTGGTGGAAATTAACCCGAGTTTCCACAACAATTGGTATCAGAGCCAAGGTTCTTTCTTAGTATGCTCTGTGGTTGCAGCGTAGGCTGATCTTCCACATCAGAAAAGATTTTTCCTTGGGCTATTGGCATTCCGCATCGACAGCTATTGAATAGTAATTGTAGCTGAAATGACAAATCCATCCACTTCTTCTTCGTCGTCCAATATGATGGCAAATGCAAGAGTTGCGGTGGAAATTTTTAATGGTACGGGTCATTTTGGCATGTGGCAAAGTGAGGTTCTAGACGCTCTCTTTCAGCAAGGTTTAGACATTGCCCTTGAAGAAAAGAAACCAGATGATGTTGATGAGAAAGAATGGAAGAAACTTAATCGTTTGGCGTGTGGTACAATTCGATCGTGCCTTTCTAGAGAGCAAAAGTATGCTTTCTCGAAAGAAATTTTTGCAAGTAAATTGATGAAGGCGCTGGAGGAAAAATTCTTGAAGAAAAGCAGTCAGAATAAGCTTCACATGAAGAAAAGACTGTTTCGTTTCAATTATGTTGCGGGTACTACAATAAATGATCACATCACCAGTTTTAATCAGTTAGTCGCTGATTTATTGAATATGGATGTGACATTTGAAGATGAAGATCTGGCTTTGATGTTGTTGGGATCGCTTCCTGAGGAGTTTGAGTTTCTTGAAACGACTCTACTTCATGGGAAGGCTGCTGTGACTCTCAATGAAGTTTGTGCTGCCTTGTATAGTTATGAACTGAGAAAGAAGGACAAGAAAGAAAGCACAAGTGGAGCTACAGAAGCTCTAGTAGTGAGAGGTCGGTTGCAGAGCCAGACTAGAGGAAAGAAAGGAAGATCGAAGTCGAGGCCCAAATTGGGCAAAGACGAATGTGCCTTTTGTCGAGAAAAAGGGCATTGGAAGAAAGATTGTCCTAAGCTGAAATGTAAAGGCAAACCTGATAAGGGAAAGGCTGTTGCAGATTCAAATGTAACTGAGTGTAATGATGAAGACTCAGATTTCTCACTTGCTGTTACATCGTCAACGAGCTCTTCTAGTGTATGGCTGCTTGATTCAGGCTGCAGTCATCATATGTGTCCCCATCGGGATTGGTTCTATGAATTTAGAAAACTAGAAGATGGAGTTGTTTATATAGCAAATGATGCTTCTCTCAACACACATGGGATTGGTTCCATTCGTTTGAAAAACCATGATGGATCAATCAGAATCTTGAAGGATGTTCGTTATGTGCCCAGTTTGTCAAAGAATCTCATTTCCGTGGGAGCTCTGGAAGAAAAGGGTTTCGAGGTACGAGCAAAAGGCGGAGTAATGAAGATAATCTCTGGTGCACTTGTGGTGTTGAAGGGAATTCGAAAGAATAACAGATTGTACCACTATCAAGGTACTACTGTTATTGGTACCGCAGCAGTGGCTTCTACTGATAAAAAGGAGTTGGAAGCAACCAGGTTATGGCATATGCGCTTGGGGCATGCAGGTGCAAAATCCTTGAATCTCCTGGTGAAACAAGGATTATTGAAAGGAGTTCAAACTTGCAAATTGGACTTTTGCGAGCATTGTGTCAAAGGGAAAAAGACAAGGGTGAAATTTGGAACAGCAATCCATGATACCAAGAGTATTTTGGACTATGTTCATTCTGATGTGTGGGGACCTTCCAAGACGACTTCTTTGGGAGGAAAACACTACTATGTGACCTTTGTTGATGATTTTTCCCGGAGAGTTTGGGTGTATACTATGAAGACTAAGGATGAAGTGCTGGGAGTTTTCCTTAAATGGAAAAAGATGATGGAAACTCAAACAGGCCGAAGGATCAAGCATCTCCGTACAGATAATGGCGGGGAATACAGGAGTGATCCATTTATGAAGGTGTGTGAAGATGAAGGCATTGTCAGACACTTCACAGTCAGAAATACACCACAACAGAATGGGGTGGCAGAATGTATGAACCGAACATTGCTGGAGAAAGTTCGGTGTATGTTGTCCAATGCTGGATTGGGCAGAGAATTTTGGGCTGAAGCTATTACATATGCTTGTCATCTCATTAATCGCCTACCATCTAGTGCTATTGGTGGTAAAACGCCATTGGAGAAATGGTTTGGAAAACCTGCTACAGATTATAATTCCTTACATGTGTTTGGTTCCACTGCATACTATCATGTTAAGGAATCGAAGTTGGATCCACGTGCAAAGAAAGCAATTTTCATGGGGATCACCTCTGGTGTGAAAGGATATCGACTTTGGTGTCCAGAATCAAAGAAAATAATTTTCAGCAGGGATGTTACATTTGATGAATCTACCATGTTGAGAAAGGTGACAAATGAAAGTGTTGAGCAGACAGATGGTACTCCAAAACAGGTGGAGTTTGAAAGTAAAATTGTTATCCCAGCAAATGATGAAGCAGATGCAGAAACTCCTATGGTAGACGAGGAGTCAGATGAAGAAGAGGTTTTAACCCAAGAACCTCCACAGCAACCTGAATCAATTGCATTAAGTAAGCCAAAGAGGACAATCAAAAAGCCTGCTCGCTATGTTGATATGGTGGCTTACGCATTCCAAATTGCAACGGATGACATTCCTACCACTTATAATGAAGCAGTCAAAAGTTTAGAAGTAGAGAAGTGGAGGAAAGCCATGAATGATGAAATGCAGTCCCTTCATAAGAATCAGACGTGGGAGTTAGCTACTCTACCGAAGGGAAAGAAGGCAATTGGGTGCAAATGGGTATATGCAAAGAAAGATGGATTTCCTGACAAGGATGATGTGCGCTACAAAGCAAGGCTGGTGGCTAAAGGCTACGCTCAGACGGAGGGAATTGACTATAATGAAGTTTTTTCTCCAGTTGTAAAACATTCCTCCATTCGAATTTTGTTGGCTTTGGTAGCACAATTGGATATGGAACTAGTTCAGTTGGATGTAAAAACTGCATTTTTACATGGAGACTTGGAGGAGGAAATCTATATGGTTCAGCCCGAAGGATTTAAAGTTGCTGGAAAAGAAAATATGGTGTGCAAGCTTGAAAAATCATTGTACGGATTGAAGCAATCTCCGAGGCAGTGGTACAAACGATTTGACAAGTTTATGATGGGACAGAAGTACACAAGAAGCAAATATGATCATTGTGTGTATTTGCGCAAGCTACAAGATGGATCCTACATATATCTTCTTCTTTATGTTGATGATATGTTGATAGCTTCCAAGAGTCTTACAGAGATTGAGAAGTTGAAGACTCAGCTAAACAGGGAGTTCGAAATGAAGGATCTAGGTGAAGCCAAGAAGATTCTCGGTATGGAGATAAGCAGAGATAGGGAATTGGGGAGACTTTGTTTGACTCAGAAACAGTATCTGAGAAAAGTGCTAAAGCGTTTTGGCATGAACGAAAAGTCAAAACCTGTTAGTACTCCTCTTGCTCCTCATTTCAAGCTCAGTGCATCTTTGTCTCCAAAGAATGAAGCAGAACGAGAATACATGGAAAAAGTACCATATGCAAATACTGTTGGTAGCTTGATGTATGCTATGGTGTGTACAAGGCCCGACATTTCACAGGCAGTTGGGGTTGTGAGCAGGTATATGCATGATCCTGGAAAGGAACATTGGCAAGCTGTGAAATGGATTCTGCGGTACATTCTGAACACCGTAGATGTTGGTTTGGTATTTCAGGGGGATGGCCAAGATGGTCAATGTGTAGTTGGATATTGTGATTCCGACTATGCTAGTGATTTGGACAAACGGCGATCAACTACTGGTTATGTGTTTACTCTTGCGAAGGCACCAGTTAGTTGGAAGTCTACTTTACAGTCAACAGTTGCTTTGTCCACTACGGAGGCAGAGTATATGGCAGTTACAGAGGCTGTGAAGGAGGCAATTTGGCTTCAAGGGTTGCTTGGTGAATTAGGGATTCAACAGAAGCACATCAAAGTGCATTGTGATAGTCAGAGTGCTATTCATTTGGCAAAGAATCAAGTTTACCATGCAAGAACGAAGCATATCGATGTTCGTTATCACTTTGTACGAGAGGTTCTGGAAGAAGGTGGAGTAACAATTCAGAAGATTAGGACCACTGAGAATCCTGCTGATATGTTCACAAAAGTGGTGACTGCGGTCAAGTTGCAACATTGTTTGGGCTTGATCAATATTGTTAAGAGTTGAAGTTGTGCGCTTTGAAGCGCATTTGGTGACACTACTGAAAACTGAGTTTTGTGAGAGATTTGAAGATGTGGAGTTCGCCAAGGTGGAGATTTGTTGAAAAGTCAAATTTTGTGGCTCCTCCACAATTGCCACAATTGTTGACAAATATTGTATTCTCCTCAATCCCACATCGGGAAAATGTAAGGGGAGGGGGGGATTGTTAAGCTATAAATATAACCCTCATTTCCTAATTCAATCCATCCCAAAATTGCCAATTCTAAGGCAATTAGTAAATATTTCACTTGTATTATTTCTTTGAAATAGTGAAATATAATATTAGTAGTGTCCGAGGACGTAGGCATAATTGGCCGAACCTCGTTAAATTCTGGTGTTCTTTATTTGTCTATTTAATAGCTATTGTCGGGTATATTGTTAGTGAATTATTGTGCTGTTAAATTACTTAGTAAAATTCTATCTTGAGAATTTTACCTTGTGTGATTTTTCAGTACAATCGTTTACGCTTTATTCACCTGCTCAATAGTGTTCGAGGTGAATTTGGTGGAAATTAACCCGAGTTTCCACAACAGCTTTCGCCCTCCTAGTCTCTACCGAGCTGTTCATGGTATTGATGCCTTCGATCCCAAATTCAACAGTCTCTTCAGGTGCTGAGGAGAGCATTTACTTCGCCTAGACACAGATTGACTGCTTTCCATCAAGAAATTGAAGAGCTTACGTGCCAGCTAAGTTGAGAATGAAGAGCACTTGTGAGTTGCTTTTGCTTTTGCTCTGAATTTTTCTTGAAAGTTATTTGGAAAAACTAAAATTATCTATAATTATTATCGCTGGCTTTATTTTTTAAAAACGTACAGGTGTGCACTAAAGGACCTCAAGAAGCCAATTATATATACCATGGCGACTTAAGAATTTTGACTGGCCTTATCAAGTGATATGGAAAGAATTCCAAACTACATGAATTAGCTAACCTTGTTGTAATAGCCTAATTGGTGGTGATGGAAATGAAGAAACCTCATGTTCTTATTGAAAAATTTAATATGATTCGCCATGTGTCCCTCATTTATTGGTTTCATTCTTTTTATAAGCTCAAGTGTGATTTTATATATCATGCCTAGTAAGTAATACATTAATTAATTTGAAAACACTTGTTTAGATAGAATCGTGTTAATTTTATGTACCAATTTAATAGAAAAATGATTTATTACTTTTATTGTTTTCGTCCATAAATGTATAAAAATTCCTTCTTACGGAAAGGCGAACCAAAAATTGCAGTGGGACAATCGGTCTAATGGGCCTTTTGACTGGCACATAAACTAATGGGCCTTGGATTGCATCAACTATTGGGGCCTACATCTCCCAATCCTCTGCCCTAAAAAGGTACTTTATTCAAAGAGGAGCTTCAGTTTATTCATCAATCAAAATTAATTATAAGTTTTAATGAGAAAAAATTACCAAAAGAAATAATGATGATTATATTCATGATCAAACAAGTAATAAAATGCCACTTAAAAAAATATAATTTTTATCTTTTATTTTTTTCTCATATAAAATTCTATATTTAGATAGTTCATAAATAAAATAATGTGCTCAGTTTTTGACAAATAAAATCTTAATCATATTAGGCAGACCAAATTAGTTTCCTTGATTCGTTCTTCTTGATATTATTGCATGTATGAAATTATAAAGTGTACCAATCGAATTATACAAATGGACAAATGGAAAGTTTATCAAATGCATATACCTAAGAAATTTATTTTCGGTTTTTTAGGGATTATGAGGAACATCACGGCTTTTGTATGGATTCAGCAGCCACTCGTTTTTGTTGGATTCAGAAACGCTCCATTTTCAATGGACAGAGTAGTTTGCTAAGGAGAAATGTCTACTTAGTTTAATTTTAATTATTTAACGGTTGAATTAGGTTAATCCAAACATAAAGAATTAATTTTTGAGAGATTTATTTGTCCAATAAGCACAGTTTTATATCTTGTAGCTAATTAGTGAAGTTTATAGTAGCAAAATTTTGGTCTTTTTATTATTTATTTCTAATCTCATATTCTTGCAAATTTAAATACCACTGAAATTATTAACCGACATCCGATTCAAGAAAAGCTCATGTTTAATTTATTTATCTATATAAATCGAGATGTTATTTATTTTAAAAATTATAAAAACTGGAGTAATTACCTTTGACGTCAGCCCGACCCTATTCTGCCCCAAGCCCAGCCCATGATTGGATCCGCTTTGTTTTAGCAGAGTTTAGGCCGTTAGAGAAGGGAATTGCAGGAAGAATCTCCAGCTGAGTTCTTCGCAGCTGGCTTTGATAATGCAAGTTTCATCAATTTTAGAAGAGTCGAAGTAACTTGTATGTGTGCATTAATTTATTTGAGGATTACAATTTCACTTTTAATTTATGAATCAGAAATGGCGGAAACATTTTATTAAGCGGACAACACTTTTTCAGTACAAAGCATTTTGTCTTTCAAAAGAAAGCATAGCCTTAAGCAAACTTGATAGATTTTCTCGGGAAAAAGTAGATATTTAAGAGCATAAATTAGATGGAGATGCTATATGGAACCCCTTTTCCTGTAACCCCAGCATCAGATTGCGGCTTTAAAAGCTCATAAGGAATAACTCCGGCTCCATTTCTGTTCTTCAATTCCGGATTTGCATTTCTCTCATCAATAACTCCTTCAAGTTCTTTAAGCCTTCCACTGAATATCTCAAAAGCTGATTTTATGACTGGATTCTCAGCCCAAGACGGCTCTAACTCCTTACCAAGATACTCTTCATCAGGAGAATGAGTGGACAGAACATCTAATATAGTCATAACTTTTGTTGCCTGACACTGTGAAGGGAATGTTGTCAAAAGCACCACTTCAGGTTTTTCTGCAAAGAATTTAAAATCTGTATCTGTTGGATCTTCAATTGGCATCTTCAATCTTGCAGTTGTGGGTCTATTTGGGAAATACCCTCCATAAGTATATTGCCCAAAGTTCACCGCCGCATGGTGACCTGAGGCTACCCATACAATTGTTGTGATGATTTCAATCAAGTCCTGAGTTGTTTTCAATTCAGGCCACCAAGTCTCGTCCTTTTTATCACCGTGGCCAACCGTGCGAACTTCTGTCCAAA
Organism: Excoecaria cochinchinensis; assembly: GCA_947683425.1. Lineage (NCBI taxonomy): Eukaryota > Viridiplantae > Streptophyta > Magnoliopsida > Malpighiales > Euphorbiaceae > Excoecaria > Excoecaria cochinchinensis. The sequence continues at coordinate 8,615,378 of CANTUQ010000074.1, read as the reverse complement.
ATGCCTGCAACTCTTTATCGGACAGTACCAGACTTGAATTTGGATAGTAGTGATTTACATAGTCAGTCACCCAAGCTTTAATGGCATCCCATAAAATTAGTCCATCATTAGCAAATGGATAATCTTCAATTGTTAGTTTTATACCATGCGGAGCAGATGGATCTTCAACAGCCATTCCTCTGCCAATTTCAATAACAAAATCAGTAATTAATTAATTACGTTTTGATTGACGTGAAAACATAATTAAGAGTCATTAAGTTACCGGCTAATTAGATCCTTGGGCAGTGCTTGGTAATCGAATCTCCAGAGTTTATCGTAGATAACAGCGCTCATTTCCACAGAATACTTTCCAGGAAAGAAAGATGACTCAATAATTCCTCCTGCATTGATTAGTGCTTCTCGAGCCAAAGCATTGATCTCCATTGTATATCGAAAATGAGGGTGCAAGAGTCTGTATATTGGATGCATAGCACTGAGCTGGCGATTGGCTGCAATGATGTATGGTTCAGTACAAGCATGTGTTCTCAACCTGAAAATTAAAACAAAAAAATGTAAACGGCTTTTTAAAAAGTGTTCATAACAAGTGACATCAGAGCTAACAAGCAGTTAATAATACCAGTGACTAATAAGCTGGTGATAGCCAGAGTCATGGGCGACTACATGAGCTTTAGCCAGCTTCCAAAGCCAAGCACCAGTGGAATGCCAAGCTGGTCTAAAGGCGTGCTTCCACTGTGGCTTTCCGTCCATAGGCGGGCGAACCAGTTCAATGGCTAGCGGCCGCAATGTGTTCTCTGGAGTTAAAAAGAATACTGCGCGAGATCCATATAATGTAGTATTCTCAAGCTGTCTCACTTTGCTCACATATGGTAAAAACAAATCGTGGTAGTCTAGGATGAATAACTTCTTCTGCTTTACGGCCTACATAATTTGTTCATTAATTAGTTACTTTGTTTATTCGTTTGATTCCTGGAAATTTTTTTTTTTTTTTCGTTTATTACCTCTTCAACTGTCATCATCCCTCCGATCTCTTCCTGTATCATTTCAGAAGTAATTGCTGACTCTGGAGGCCCATAAACCGCAGGATCAAGCTCACTCTTTAACGGCCATTCCTGCATGGTTTTTGCCGGACATTTAAGTAATATATTTGCAGCATGATCACAAGTTGCAAATAATTTCGATTAAAGTTCATAAATTTTATTCAATTCTCATCTGACTTTACTTGTCTATATCTAATAATGCTTTCATTAGTGGACAGAGTAATTTTCATATGATCAACTTCTTTTTCTTAGGCAACTAACTTGATCAGATTCATCTTAATTTGATAGGTATAGCATTAGCATTTCAAATCAATGTATTATTGACAAAATTCATGTATGAATGACTTTGAATTTTCAATTATTTACCGTGATTAATTTTATGCTTAGTGGGTTAAGGCCAGCAAGTGTCTGGCGACCGAATTCTTCATCCCTTAACCAAAAGAATCTGTCTCCTGAAATTACAAAAACTCATATGTAAGAACACTGCACATAGATTTATATAATGTAAGAGAGAAAAAAGAAAGGAAGTAAGAATCGTACTCTCCATTGTAGCAGGGGTCTTAAATGTCAAGACCTCTTTAGCCTCATCAGTAAGAGTCTTCACAAGATTGGGCAACACATCTTTCCAACCATTCTGTTTGAGAGGAGGCAAGTTGATTCCTTCATTGAACAGCGAATCAATGGCTGTGAAGTATGGGAATCCAAGATTGGGGTCTACAAGTGCATCCTCTAAATATGGAATCGCAGCATGCAGTGCAGAGTATAGTGTCTTTGCCCCAAAAGATAGTTCCTTTACTTCTGAGAATTCTTCATCACGAGGCACGTACACACTGCTGCTCGTCGACTCTGAGTATGGATCTGTTCATAGCCAAGTTTTCCATAATCCATGTCATTTTGTTTTTTTTAAATAAGGGAGGCATGATTTCTAATTATAATTTTCCTACCGCACTTTTAAACAATTGAATTTAGAGCTGATCTTGGTTGAATACGAGATACCTGTCTTGCATCTTGGCCTTCCTGTTCTGCAACGTCTAGGATAAGAGAACTCGCTGCCACCAATCACTGGCCTTTTTAAGGCTTCGTCGCTGTCAGGGTCACCAAGATCATTGTAAACATCGTAGTCATATATTCTCTCGCCTTTCTGGCGCTCTCCTTCACCATTGCCTCTTAGGTTTTCAAGCTCTTGCACTCTCAGCTTCTTCAATCCATCTGGTGTTTCTGATGGCAAGTATGACTGTTGACAGAAATTCATGTATTAAACCAATGATTAAATTGCTTTTTTTATTGTTTTTTTTTTCATCTCTGCCTCTATATTTTTTTATTATTTTTAGCAGAGTTATATACATACAAATTACATGAAAAGACTTGCCTGAAATAATTTCATAAAAATTTCATTAATCAAACCAATATAAAAATATCATATGAGATAAATTGGTAGAAAAATAGATTGGTTGGTGATTAATATGCATATAAAGCATTTTATTATTGGATTGGTCAAAACAATTTATGGAAATGGTCCAGGGCAATAATTTTTCTAAATTATAATAGATAGATCACGTGTGGACAAATATCATAAGCACCCAAGACAACAAGGATACGTTTTGTGCTTGAGAAACTAACCTTATTAGTGAAAAAGAGACGTTTTTGCTTGCTTTTGGCTTGAACCCAGGAATTACAAGCAAAATTAATAGTTCCAAGTGAGAAGCCATCAATGGCTATATTCTTGATGAACATCTCTGAATGGTGCTCATTTTCGACATAAATGGCTCCCACTTCTCCAAAACTAGACGGTACTACCAAATCTGCTTCGTACTGGATTTCTGACCCTTTCTCGCCTTTCTTGTGCGCATATCCTTTAACTTTTGGCTTCTCCAATCCCGTCTCTTCAAAAAAAAATTAAAAAAAAAAAAAACAAAAATGAAAATTAAAATATTGTAAAAATTTTTTTTTTTTTCTTTGTTAAATTTCGCTCAGTTTAATTTTTCACATAAAGCTTGTTAACAGATAATAGGAGGCGAACATATGGAGCTTTCGCAGTATGCATGGGCTTACCTTTAAATTCTTCCTATCCTTCGTGTATGTTTATATATATATATATGTGTGTGTGTGTGTGATTACTTGTGGATTTATAAATCTCAAAAAGAATTTCTTCTTGTAAAGAAAACCATAAAACTCCGTTCAAAATTTAAACAGTAATTTAGGAAAAACAAAAGAAAAGTACGATAAATCATAAATCAAATTCGTCTAAAGAGTCAAGTAATTAAAAAAAAAAGAACACTTACTGGGATCAAGATCAGCACTAAGCAGCTCTAGAAGGAGTGTTTTTCCTACCAAGTCGGTAATTTCATCAAGGGCGTTCTTTATCCCTAAGTGAGATAGGAATCCACCAACAGTTTTTTGCACAGTCACTATAGCTTTCACTTTTATAGACTTCTTTTGCTCTACGTTTGCTATGGCTTTTATAATGCCTCCTTTGGATCCAACTCCAACTACTTTTCTCTGTGTTTTATGAACTGAGGAGTTTGAAAGGACAGAGAGATAATGGGTATGAGAATGGCCATTTAAGAAAGTTTTGGGCAGCAGAATAAGAGGTCTTGAGGTTTGAGAATGCTGAATTTGTGGCTTCAACATTGTTCTTGATTTTCTTGAGTTGAAGAAGAAGATGAGAGACGAGGAGACTATGAATTAGAGTTGTGGTTATATAGAAGTCCCGTCACAAGGAGACAATGCATAAAAGTTACTACATATCTTCTTTATTAGAATTTTTATTATTATTATTGTTATTGTTAACATGTGTCTAAAATTTTAAAATCTCCATTCACTTCAAGTGTCATTTTGTTTTTCAAATTGATTGGGACATTTTAATTTTGTTTTTATCTCAAATTATAATAACCTACAATTTGATTATATTAGTTAGCTAGTAGAATAGTAGTAACTTTTTTTATTTTAATGAATGGAAGTTGTTATTTGTACAGACTCCTTGCATACAAACTTTACAGACTACTAGTTTCAATAATAATAATAATAATAATAATAATAAAACATTTACAAACTAAACTTAAATGTCCAAAATATCCTTTTCAAAATCTTTATATATATTTTGGAATTTGGAATTTATTTGAAAAACTAATTTGGTTATGTGAATGGAATGAATATTAAGACCTTTGTAGACTTTTCAATGCACTAAAAGTCTACAAAACTACAATTTATTTAAAAAAAATTGCCATTTGAAATTTCATAGTGTATTGATTTTTTTTTTTATATAATTACATTGTTGGGGCGGAATGAAATTCCAATCTTTATTATATTTACCATCTATTAAAATTATAATGAATAGTTACAATAATATCATACTGAATTCATCTTGTATACTCTAATAATAGCATAAAATATCGATTTGGCAATATAATATTAATTAAAAAAATCAATTGTTGACAATCTAAAATTTTAAAATTTGTGTATAAAGGACGGTATAAATGTATAACAGTGTAGACTTTTGGGAAGAGTTAGATTATGGAGTCCATTTCATAAAAGTCTTGTAATTTGTATCAATTTTTTTTATGCAACTATCTAAAAAAAATATTCTTTTTTCTGCCTGAGAATCCTTTTTATTAAAACAAAAAGTATATTTTTCCTAAAATAGCACAAGTACATGGTGCTGTGCTGTACGTAGCCTCTAAGTCTGAACTCTCATCCTTTCACCCTCAAGTTACCCTTAGAATCGAAAAACGGTTCGGATTGGGTCATGATTTGGCCATGATTGGATCAAATTTATGATACTATTTTTTATATTTTAAAAGTTTTTATTTAAAAATAAAAAAATACATATATAAACAATAAAAAAAATATTTTTATATTTATATTTTATAAAAAAAAGTTAAATTTGATAAAAAAAAACATATAAAATGATCTCAGCAAATCACATAATGAATAAAAATAGATTTGCTCATTTAGAGGGTCATATAAACGGAGTTCGTAAGATCGACCCAAATTTTAACCGTTATACACATAATCAATTATAATATATACATGATGACTTCTTTTATAAACTATAAATACAAGGAGAAATGTGTTAGAACTGCCAAACGTCGCATAATTCCACATTAGTATGATATTATCCGCTTTAAATCAAGTGCACACGAATTTATTTTTGGGCTCCTCCCAAAAAACCTCATACTAATAAAATTAGTTGAACTCCTTATATTCAAGATATTCCTCCCTTAATTTTTCGATGTAGGATTTGGGTTGTACCCCAATAATCCTCCCCTCAAACTAAGGAACACACAACTTATGTCCTCCACTCGAGCGATAATCCATTTGATTCGTCAAATTATCTTATACCGTCGCTATCAACCAACGTGACATGCCGCCTGACCACCACAATATCAGGAAAACTTTCGACACAAGACACCAAATACGAATCTCCAATCTCGAGGTCATACCGGGAGCCTCCCACACAACGCAGTCCACTATTCTGGATCGTCTCCAAACCACGGCTCTGATACCACTTGTTAGAACTGTCAAACACCACTTAACTCCACATTAGTATGATATTGTCCGCTTTAAGCCAAGTCCGCACGAATTTGTTTTTGGGCTCTTCCCAAAAGGCTTCATTCTAATGGAATTAGGTGAACTCTTTATATTCAAAGTATTCTTCCCTTAATTTTCCGATGTGGGATTTGGATTGTACCCCAACAAAATGTGAATGAAGAAGAAAGAGAAATTAAAATATAATATATATATGGGATTAAAATATTTTAGAGCGTCCGAGTAACAAAATAAATAAAATTTGAAGGGTTTTTTTTAAAAAAATTTTGGAGGAAGGCCCTCCTTGGTGATGCCTGCCTTCGGTCCACCCCTAGATACCCACTAAACAATCCTATCCTATAATTTAAGATAATGGAAATTGAGAGATGCTTCATTTATTATTTGTTTCAACATCGGCTGGTCCATCTATGGCTAATTTAATTAAAGCTTTATATCGGATTAATTTATTTTGTACATAGAGCATCACAATCTGTAATTGTATCATTATCCATCACTTTCTCAATGCAGAACCAAACAACTCAGTTTTTTTAATCCGAAAATCAAATAATGCAATCATCATTGATATAAAAATACAATAACCTTATCTTGATGAGTTGATTGATATATGAGGATGAACCATTGAGAAAAAAAATTGAAATTTTAGTTAATAAAAAACCGAATGGATTTTAGGTTAATTAAATTGAAAATTTAAGGGTGTGTTCGGTAAAATTTTTCATTTTTTTTTTTATTTTTAAAATCCAAAAACTATTTTTAGTTTTTGTTATTTATTTTTTAAAAAACTGTTTTATATATTTAAAAATTTTATCTTATTTTTTTAATTATTCATATACATTATAATAATAATTTTGCTGGTGGTAACGGTAACAGCGGTAGTGTGGTGGTGATGGAGATGACGGTGTGATTGTGGTGGTGGCGGCAGCGGTGGTGGCGATGGCGATGTGGTTATGGTGTTGGCAACGGTGTGGTTGCGACGGCGGCGGCAGTGTGATGGTGGTAGCGGCGGAGACATGGCGATAGCGGTGGTGGCAGCGATGTGGTTATGGTGGTGGTAGCGGTGCGATTGTGGCGGCAGCAGCGGCAGTGTGATGGTGGTAGCGGCGGAGGCATGGTGGTGAAAACTGCAGTGTGATTGTAGCGGCAACGGCGTGATGGTGGTGGACACGGCGGCGGCGGTGGTAGTAGCAGTGTGGCGGCGATGGCGGTGGTGTGGTTGTGGCAGCAACGGCGATGTGGTGGTGGCAGCAGCAATGTGGTTGTAGTGGTGGCAGTGGTGTGATTGGGGTGGTGGTGGTGGCGGCGGCGGCGGCGGTGACAGTAGCGGTGGTGGCAGTGAAGGCAGCAGCGGCGGTGGCAGTGGGACAGTAGTGATGGTGGCAGTGTGGTGGTGGCGGTGGCAGTGATTGTGATAATAATAAGAATAAAGTAGCGAAATTCTAAAAATAACATTTTGAAGACTTTTATTTTTTATTTTTGGTATGAAAATCATTTTTTAAAATTTTTGCAAAAGTCGAAATGAAAAAAAAAAATTGCCGAACGTATTTTGATTTTATTTAAAAATAAAAAACTGAAAATAAAATTCTCTTCCGAACACACCCTAAGGTTATAATTTTTCTTTTAAAAACTGACGCAGTTAACCGTTAACTAACATTTAACCGATCTATATACATTTTATATATTATATTTTCATTTTTACACTTAAATATTTAAATATTTTTATAATTTATAAATATTATGATATATAATTTTCTAAAATATTATTATAATATATATTTTAAGGTAAATAAACATTAAAATTATCTTTTTATTACAATTATTTATTCATTACATGTACATAATTAGCACTTTATTATTAATTTCATATTAAATATATTCAATTTTTATAATTAATTACAAAAAATTTATTTTTATTTTGATTCTTTTAATAAATGTTATATTTGATTTATATTTTTTCTTTTTAAATAATTTTTAACTATTAAAAATAACATTATAAATTGCATAATTTATTAAATTTATATGTTAAAATTTTTTAACGGTTAGCTAATAAACTGATTCGAAAAAATTAATATTAAAAATCGAAACTGATATGACAGTCAATTAAAATTAATGTACTAATTAATAAATATATTAATAGGCTGATTAACTGCTCCATATTTATCCATAATTATCAGTAATATAAAAATAGAATAATCCTCATTACCATTTGTGGGCCTGCATCCTCAGCACAAAGAGCTGGAAATTTTAGTAGGGCCCACCTCTAATTGTTTTTATTTATGACTATAAATCATAGAGCAAAACTGCGTTAATTATTTTACGACTTAATAGATAAAAATTTCACAATTTATAAAAGATTACAAAATTTATATTTAAATTTTAAAATATTTAATTTAGCACTTGGAATTATACTAACCGATATAAATAACCATATTTCGATCACAATCTGTTCATTTTGGATGGTAAGACAGATAATTTCACAATTAAAATATTTTAGTCTGTACATATATATTATAAAACAAATTGTAATAATAAGAATTATAATACTAGTTTCATTGTGATAAGATATAAAGAAATAATAATTTCACAACTTTCAAATGATATCTGGCATATATAGAATTTGACAAAAGATGACTATGGTATTTATATAGATAAAATAGCAATATATTGTGATCGAGATATAGTTATTTATATAGGTTATTGTAACTTTAGACGGTAAATAAATATAATCAAAGTTTAAAAATGAGTTTTTTTTTTATTATTGAAAAGTATGAGTTTTAAAATTTTTTATAATTATGAGTAAACCTTACTTTAATAAATAAAAACCCAAAATATTTTTGGGAAAAATGGAGAGTAATATCTATATATTGCCCTTTCTCATTACTTCCGCTAGCTGTCACTGCCCCATCCTTCTTAGTTCTTTCGCCATCTAGCTACCACAACGCCATAAACGTGGCTTCTCTGCTTCTTTACCAAGTTAAACGAATCCATTTATTGGAATTAGTATTTATTTGTCTTCGTTGCAATTATGGGGTCAATTAATACACGTGAATCAATTCCCCCGTTATTTTTTTTTACCTATTGTGAATTTTTCTTTCCTAAAAATCAATTACAAACTATCTTAATATTATAAATAGTAAAAATTAATGCTGGAAAAACTTTACTCCATAATAAGTAGACTTGGCTTGAACTTAATTCTACAGGTAAATATACCCAAAATTAATTTTATTTTAATACATAATAATTTATTATTAGTTTGATTCACATAAACATAATTTGGAAAAGTCATTTCATTCACTATACACAATAAACCAAATTAATAATATATTGACACGTAATGAAAAAAAACCACTTCTGTAAATTTTTTTTATATGTATAGATTTGATATATTTGCACCGGGTGTAAAAAAAAAAATTCCTCTTATACGTACGCAATTGTCATTTATAATTAATAGATATAATTCATTTACAATTCAATTTTTATTTAATTATCATATTATATTCTATTAGATATTAGAAATTAGAATCTAATTCTTCTAATCAGGAGAGTTGGAAGCTGATGAAAAAAGGAAAAATTAATTTCCTGCTATTTTTAATGATGGGATTTTAAAAATTGGTGTGATACATATGTATTTTATGAAACTGTACCTCTTTTTGGGTTTGGTTTCTCTTTCTTTTTTGATAATTAGATATGACAAAAAAAAAAAAAAAAGAGTTAAAAACAATAGGGTATAAGTTGTCGGTGTCATCTATTGCTAGCATCGTTATTAAAGATGTCATCAATCACTAAGTTACGTACAGAATTAGAAAAATAAAAGTCTTGAATGAATTCTATCTTTCCCACTGAAAATTTTAGTCTTTAACATTTTAAGTATGCTTTGCATTTTTATTTTTTTTGTTGGTATGTGATAGAGGGGTTTGTCTGTTAGGATTCGAACAGGAGTGGGCGGACCTTCTTTGATTTTGAGTGTTTATTCGGTACCCAAATATGATGCATATATAATCAATATAGATCATTGATTTAAAATCAGTATATATTTTTTATTTTTCATTTAATGATTTATATATACGTACTATGCACGGTATCTCTAATAACCCAATATTTTAAACGTTGTGAAAATTTTAAAAAATACGAAATAGATACAAGTGCATGGATTTCGTGTCTTTCGCCTTTATAAAACACAAATTAAATGTACAAGAACAATTTTCCATCACATGTACATGGGAAATACTATTTGGCACCATTTGGGGCTGGAAAATGAAAGACAATTCAACTGCTCGTGTCAGTATGAAAAAAAAAATCGTAGAGAATATAGACGACATTGCACAATCCGCATGGCCCACGTTTGGTGAGAAGTGGTCCATAAACGATTATTTTATAAGTGTGGTACTAAAATTTTCAAGAAACGGAGTTCACGTGCTCACAGCTTAACAGCAAAATTCTTTGTTTTTGATTTGGCAATTAGTCAATTTGATTGAACATCAGAGATATTTTATGTTTTACATGCACATCCGACCAAGGAAATAAAATGCTTTATCCATTTAAAACAAAAGATCTTAGGGTATGTTTGGTAGGAAGGTTTGTATTGTAATGTAATTAATTTAGTAATCAAACTTTGTTTGTTGATGTAAAATATTTATATTGTATTGTAATGTTAAATACATTAGTAATCCTCAATATATTTACTCATGTATTTTTTAATCCCTTGAATTTGTATAGTATTTCTCATTTCAATTCAGCTCTTCACCTCTATTGCATCACTCACCTCCCTAAATTTAATATAATTGTACTTTAAATATAATTGTACTTTAAATGTTAAGTTTAAAATTTAATATGCATCAATATAATTTAATATAATTATATTTTTTATATGAGATCGTAATATAATAAATATATAAAATAATCATAAAAAATAAAATAATTATATAAAAATATTAGTTTATTTTTTTAATAAATATAAAAATATTAATTAATAATTATAAATATAATTATATTTCAATACACATAAATAATCTAATCAAATATAGAAATGTATTAATATTTACATTATATTACTAATGTAAACAAACGTAGTACAATACATTTTTTAATCCATTACAATCTCCATTACAATACTATCGAATCCTTCTTACCAAACATACCCTTACATTTAAATAATAAGCTTAATGACGATGTTACATTTAATTTAAGCTTTAAATAAATCGCAGATTATTAAAGTTTGTAATTTTAATTAATTTAAAGATCTTGCTTAGATTTGGTAGCACGGTGCTATCACCTTTTCTTTTCCATGATAGGCAGATTTTTTTTTCTTCTTCTTGAGATGAAAATATACAAAAAGTTAGTGTCCATTCATGAAGATTAGATATTTACTTTTGATGATGACTGCCTTCATGTCAATAACTAATGTGCAATTTTTACATTGTCTACCTAAAACTCACTCGGATGATGACCATCTATACACAATTAAATATCCGTGAAGTATCAAATTTGATTCCTTCACTTGCCAATTACAGCTCTCTTCCAACTTATATTCATCTAGATTTTCATTTAGCCAAAGAAAGGACAACTACAAAAATAGGACTTTTGGGATGAACATTCTGGTTATTTGAGTTCATGTCGAAGGTGAATAGTGTTCCATGTCTTTGTCAACTTTATACCACCGGCCACAGTTGTGCGAGGCGCCGGTGCCCTTTTATCTTTCACTAAGATTGGAAAAATTTTATATGCAATATATTAATACCATAAAAAGAAATTTTATATGCAGAAAAAAATAACGACATTATCGATAAATTAAATCAGCAAAATAAAGTGATTTGAAAGCAATAAAGACAATAAGAGTAGTCCACAGATTTCCATTTCTTATTCATTTACCAAAATAATAGAAGAAATTAGATAAAATTATTGGGTGAGTTTCTCGTGGTGGATTTATTGGCACCAGGCCTATAGACTACAGTAAACCGACCCAATGAGGTTCGGTACACTACAATTCTTCTGTGGTCAGTTAATTTTAAGATCAATTTTTTTAGCTAAATTAGCAGGCAATTTATTATTTATGGCTATTTTTATCCAGCAAAACTCTTTTTCCACATTTGACAATTTTTAGCTATTTTATCCAACAAAACATTTTCAATTTGTAGCTATTTGACAACTTTTTTTTATCCAGCAAAACATTTTTTTGTCAAATTGTCATTTTTTTCCACATTTGACAATTTGACAAAAAATATATGCGGCTAAATTAGATCATAACTTAAACTGATCATAGTTAAACAAATCAAATCATAAACAGTAAATTTTATGATATTATTTTTTATTTTTTAAAATTTTAAAAAAATTGTGCATGTATATAAAAATATAAACGGATTATAAATGAGTCATATTAGGCCATAATTTAGACTAATGCTTTTAAAAATGGACTGAATGAATGTCAACTCAGTATGCTAATTAGTTCACGGCTGATTTGAAAATATGATTATTTATAAAAAAAATACGGTACAAACAACGACATATATAAAACGAGTAAAAAAAACATAAGTTTTCTTTTTTTAATTTTATAAATTTATTTTGGCCAATAACTTTTATTTTAAAATTGATTACTGCTCAAAAATATAAACCAATACAATCTGCTGTTCCTGGAATTACCTTGGGTACAAAAATGTTTCAGTAGGTAGAAGACTAGGCGTGTACTGTGCGTGTACTAACTGTATATTAGGCGTATAGAGTGTGCATACTAGGCATATACAGTGCATGTACTAGGCGTGTACTGTTCGTGTACTAACTGTATATTAGGCGCATTTATAATTTCATATGATTTCATAAATACAGTTCATTTATGATTTATTTTTTTAAAATTCTCTTTGTTAAGTATTCCTTCTGTTTTAACTTTTCCAACTTTTTTAACATCAGAAATGATGGTAGAAGACTAGTTAAGGATTTTCAATAAGTTTCTTAGTAGCAGTGAATTTTGATAAATGATGAATAGGGTTGTTTTTGTGTAGCTGAAAATGATTAATGTAAACTATGAAGGATCGGTTTATTATATATTTTGATTTGAGCTAGATGTCTGGAATTGAAATTCTTAATTTGATTTTTCCATTTGTGATTCCTGAGCTATGCACTTATAAATAGAACATTAATACGTTTATTAATTGAATTACTTTTCAATTGTGAAGGCCGCTTTAATGAACAATGGCTCAGCCTGACTTACCATGCCAACCCTTTAGTTGATATTTTCAAACTTAAAGTTATTGTATTATAAGCTGTAAAATTACAGACACAAAATTTAAAAAATATAAATACTTCATTGCTCTTAGACATTCATTTTTTTGCAAGTGATGAGCCTGAGTTTTATACATTTGCAAACCATTGAAACTCATTATGCTCAAATGTGAAATCTGAACACCTAAACCTTGAAATGAAAATATGTTATGTATAACTCTAAAAACATGTTTGATACTAATATTATTGCACCTGCATATGCATGTTATGCAATCTACTTGCATCCTGTTGTAAATCTTTAATTCCCATTCCCATGCTACTTCTCTTTTCTTCCTCAAGGGTACACGTTCATCACTTTGCAGACACTGGGGAAGATAATTTTTTGAGTTGAACACCATAATCTAATTAATGCCTCATCAACTTGGGCTCCAGTGGCAGCTGACAATAGAATCACCAAAGTTATCTTATCGGGTTTAATACATTGCACCATCAAACTCTTGAACAAACCCATAATTTCACGAACTAAATACAAATTGGAATCAATATTATAAGCACACTTGAGAGAATTCAAGTCAGCTAAGGTTCTGTGAGACATTGAATCAAACACTCGGCGTGCATAAGCCAACCATGAAAAAAAAACCATAAAAATGAACAAGAGCGTTTTGAACATAAAGGTCAAAATCTATACCTCTTTGAACTACATGGGCTGCAATTGTTTTCCTATAGTAATAGAAGACAAACGTGAACAAGCCTTGAGTAGAGGTGGGCATGTGTAATTATCAGGAGGGATTTAGCCAAATTTAACGAAGTAGCTGTATACAAAAAAAAAAGATTGATTCTTCATTTCATACCTGCCCTCTGTTTTGAGCTTCGAAAATTCTTAACTAGCATCATTTATTTTTCTTCTTAAAGCTAAGAGGGATTCCTTACTGAAAGAAAAATTGGTTAATGGAAAAAAATGGAGCTTCTGGTTCTAATTCTACAGTTAACCATGGCAGTTCCCAGTAACCTCAATGACTTCAGCAAACTTTGTCAAGTTAGACCTTTCTGAATATCTAAAATGATTTTGAATATCTGAACAAGCTATTATATCACTATAAGAAAATTATCAAATAACAACGGAAATTAGCAACCAAATTTATTAAATTTCCGTTGCTAATCAAAATTAGAAACCAAAAATAGCAACGAAAAATTCGGTTGCAAATTTAACGGTAGGTATTTTTTAGCAACCGAATATCCATTCCATTGCTAAATTTAGCAACGGAATTCAAATTCAATTGCTAAATTTAGTAACGGAATTCTATTTCCATTGCTATATATAGCAACGGAATTTATGTTCCGTTGCTAAAAATAGCAACGGAATATCTCTTCCGTTGCTATTTTTAACATCAGAAATTATAAAATTTCAATCAAATTTTTCATTTATAAATAAATATAATCCAAATTCATAATAAAATTCAAAAAAAAAATCTTATTGATAATATAACCGTAACAATATATAACTTAGCATTTCATAAATAAATAAATGTCAATTACAATTGTGCCAAAAATATACATATATAAATATTCCTTTGGTTTAAAAGAATAAAAATGTGACTTTGGACACTCTTCACCGCCTAAAAGGACTAATCATAGTTACAAATATTTGCATTCTTTTATAAGCATGCAGTTAAGCTTGCAGCGATGAGTTCCACAGCAGTAATAGACACTGATCCAATTAATTGAGTACCTGTTCAAATATAAACAGATTCTCTCAATGTTTGTCCAATTTTCAGCATATAAAGTAAATAGGAAAGAGTAATCTATAAAATATATTGGCTCAACCTACACTTTACTGACAGATAAACCAAAGAATAACATGAAGTAATACAATAAAGTAAACAAAGTTTAACCAGCCCAACCACATGAATTAAAAAAAAAAAAACAGTAATAGACACTGATCCAATTAATTGAGTACCTGTTCAAATATAAACAGATTCTCTCAATGTTTGTCCCATTTTCAGCATATAAAGTAAATAGGAAAGAGTAATCTATAAAATATATTGGCTCGACCTACACTTTACTGACAGATAAAGCAAAGAATAACATGAAGTAATACAATAAAGTAAACAAAGTTTAACCAGCCCAACCACATGAATTAAAAAAACAGAACAGTAACATGACATCCTGCAGAAACAAGCGTATGCCATATGGGAAGACAGATCAATCAACATTTCTCACATGCCATTTCAATCATAAGGGTCCTCATTACAACTAATCACAAAGGTCTATTTTTAATCATACAAAACAAAAAGGGGCCAATAAACTCTCCCATTATATAAAATATTGCATATTGTGATCTCATCTGTTAAATTTGTAACCTTTTTAAATCCATGCCATTACTGTTCAATAACAGAATTGAATTTGACATGAAACCTAAGCAATAATATAATAGCATGAAAGAAATCATTCACTAAGGAACATATGCGCAATGTAAGTGGTGAACGAGTTCACATGAAAGATCATATGACGGATCCAAACGCTAAACAATTGCAGTTTTTTGAATAATTTTAACAGATCTATAGCAAAATACAGCAAACATAAAATACAAATAAGAAAAACAAATATATTAGAAATGGAAATGAACACAAAAGTGTGAAGATTGAAATTCACAATAAACCGTATAATTTCAATTGTCAAGATTGAAATTCACAACTACCATCAGATAGACATGGATTATTAAACTATAGTAGCAATACTGTCAATCTTCCAAAATACAATATGAAAACGTCCCTTGACAGTAAATGAACATTAGTTAATCATACAAGATCACCACAACCAGAAAAATCTTTAAGATTCAAAAAATTAAAATATAGAAGTACCTTTTTGCAGTTATATTTCGCCACAATCTCATACAGATTTATAGTGCCAATCAAATTATTGTCAAAATAACGGCGTGGGTTTGCAACACTTTCCCCAACCGCCTTTAGCCCAGCAAAATGAATCACAGCATCAAATCTGTCATTTTTCTCAAATATCAGAGCCAGTTTGGTCATATAACGATGATTCAATAATTTGTGAGCATCTTTTTTTCTCCATCAGAAAATTAGTCCATAAATATAAATCTAATAAGACATTTCGCCATTTCCAATCTCCAAAATAACAACAAATAAATAGTTCAATTGCATTTACCACACAATTTCTGGAGGAAAACAGCTCCTAGAGATTTCTTCATTCCTACAAGTTAGAGAAGAATATGCCAATGCTAAAGTTCGAAAGCTAAGCACGTTAGTATCCTACTTAATTGATTTTCTTTTTTTTTTTTTGAAAAAAGCCTTCTTTGATGGGCTAAAACCTCAGATGGAAACCCCTATATCACGCAGAATCAAACAAATTTAAGCTCATCCACAAAAACAAAATTTTCAGAATTGATAACAAACTCCGAACTTATCAATTTTAACGACACCAACAGTGCGAGACAGAAAATAAAAAAAGAAACGAAAACGAGGTAAAGGATAGCACTAGCAGTATTCCTGAACTCGTAGGAATCATAGCAACAGATACGCTAATAGAAACCTTAAAATGTCCCAAACCAATTAACACTCACTCAAATATTAATGTGAAAAGAAACTCAGTCTATTCAAAAGAAAACGAAATCAGAAAGTTAAACCCAATAATTCCACGGGAAAATACAGATATGTCCAATCAAACAGAGGTTCAAAGTAATAATAATAATAATAATAATAATAAGAACAACGACTAAGAATTACCGAAAGTAGATTGAGCAGGTACACAGATTTCATGCTGAGAGGGACCATGGGAAACGCTAACATTGATCATGGGTCCACCGCCGCCGCCATCTTCATCAGTTTCTCTTCTCCAGCATAGCAGCAGCGGTGAGACCGGATCTGCGATGATTGGGTGGAGGGAGACGACGGCGAGGGAGCGAGTGGCGGCGGGGTGGAGGGCGACGCCGGATCTGACGCCTGGTGGCTCGCAAGGGAGGGGAAACGCGATGGAGGGGGCGACGCAAGAGAGACGCGTGGAGAGTTGAAGAAGGAGAAAATGGACTTTGTGATCTTAGTTTATATCCGGAGGAAAAGGGAAGTCCAGCCATTTTGTTATTTAGGAACCTATTTTGTTATTTAGGAACCTATTTATTGATAAATTGCAATCGAATAATAATTCAGTGCTATTGTTAGAATTAATTTTTTTTAAAGTTTATCATTTAGTAACTAAAATTTAATTCGGTTATAATTTTAATAACGAAAATTAATTTTTGCTGCTAAATTATAACGGAATAATAATTTCATTGCTATTGTTAAAATTATTTTTTTAAAAAATTTATTATTTAACAACCGAATCTTAATTCGATTGTAATTTTAGCAACGGAAATTAACTTTTGTTGCTAAATTGCAACGGAATAATAATTCCGTTGCTATTGTTAAAATCAATTTTTTTAAAAGTTTATTATTTAGTAACCAAATTTTAATTCCGTTGCTAAATTGCAACCGAATAATAATTCCGTTGCAATGTTAGCAACGAAAATTAACTTCCGTTGCGCTAAATTGCAACCGAATAATAATTCCGTTGCTAAAAAGCTTTAAGTTTGCTAAAAAATTTTAAAAATTTTGGTTTTAACAGTAGCAACGGAATTATCATTCGGTTTCCGTTGCTAAAATTGCAACCGAATAATAATTCCGTTGCGGAATTATTATTCGGTTGCAATTTTAGCAACGGAAACCGAATGATAATTCCGTTGCTACTGCTAAAACCAAAATTTTTAAAGTTTTTTAGCAACGGAATTATTATTCGGTTGCAATTTAGCAACGGATAAAAATTTCCGTTACTAAATTGCAACCGAATAATAATTTCGTTACTATTTTAGAACCCAATTTTTTTAAATTTTATTTTTTAGAAACGGAAACTAGATTGGATTGCAATTTTAGCAACGAAAATTATTTTCCGTTGCTAAATTAATTCCGTTGCTATTTTAGAACTCAATTTTTTTAAAACTTATGATTTAACAACGGAAACTAAATTTGGTTGTAATTTTAGCAACGGAAACGAATTTCCGTTGTTAAATAGTAACGGAAACATAATTCCGTTACTAATTTAGCAACGAAATAAATTCGGTTGTTATTTTTCCGTTACTATTTTCACATTTTCTTGTAGTGTAAATTCCCATGGACTAAAATAAGAGAAAGCTCTAATAAGAGAATTCCATGTGAGAGAGGGATGGGTGAGATCTCATGGCAGCAAAAAAGAAAAACATGATAAATATAATAAAATCAATTTATAGGACAAAAGTGAGGAAAACAATCTCACCCGACTACAATCCAACCGAAGAGGAGAAAGAAATAGAAATATGAACGCCGGAAAAGAAAAGATCAAAATGCCGGTAAGATGGAAGCAGAAAGAAACGAGAATGGGATTGAGAACAACAAGGATAATAGGGAGAGTGAAAAAAATTATATTTCTGAAAATAAAAATTTAAAAAGTGAGATTTATGAAAACTATTAAAAAAAATTTGCATTTAGTGTAATTTCCAGTTAATTTATATATATATTTGACCCAAGAAAATTAAAAAGATTTTTTTTATAATAAGTATATATATTTTTTTTGAAATACTATATGAAATTGATTACATCTGCATAATTGGGTATGTTTGATAAAAAGTAATGTAAATGTAATATAAAAGATTAAAAAATGTAATGTAATAAAATGTAATTATGATTATATTGTTATATTTAGTTGTATTAGTAATAT
Organism: Excoecaria cochinchinensis; assembly: GCA_947683425.1. NCBI lineage: Eukaryota > Viridiplantae > Streptophyta > Magnoliopsida > Malpighiales > Euphorbiaceae > Excoecaria > Excoecaria cochinchinensis. The sequence continues at coordinate 8,596,839 of CANTUQ010000074.1, read as the reverse complement.
AATATAAATATTAATACATTTCTATATTTATTTAGATTATATACATGTATTGAAATATAATTATACTTATAATTATCAACTAATTTTTTATATTATTATTTTATATATTTATATATTTATTATATTATGATCTCATATAAAAATACAATTATACTAAATTATAATATTACTTTTCACAAATAAATTGTACTGATTCATATTAAGTTTCAGATTTAACATTTAAAGTAAAATTAATATAGCAATAGTAACTATAAAATATCAAATAAATTGTCATGTCATGCACAATACCAAAATTGGCTCACAAATTTCTCACTTTTGACTCGACGTGGGGCTTCGCTTTAATTCCACTATTTAATAATTTTTCTTTAAAACTATCTTTCACAGCATTAAAATGTCCAGCTTTAAAACTTCTTTTAGCTTTAAATCTTCCGGTATTATGTAGCTTGAGATGAGTTTCAACTAGCTTCGTCTTTTCATCAAATGTCCATATCCTTTTATTTGTTCCCAGTCTTTTTAGCTTAATAGAACTCGAAGATGTATCAATACTTAATATTTCTGCAACACACAATCTAAATTATAAAATAGTGAAAATAAGTTCGGATGATTATATATTATTTTTTTAAGAAATTTCAAATTGATTAAAAAGTCTAAATTGCTTTTAATTGGATTAGAGATATATATAGATTCAATTGACATTTAAAATTCTTCTTATATTGATATGATGTGCTTTTAGATTTTTTTTTTTTTTAACAAAGAAGTAAAAAAGCTGAATTCAAAATTTAAAATATAAAAAAATGAGAAAAATGATATAAATTTGACTTAATTTTTTTTTTTATTAAGAAATGCTTTAGTTATTATTAGAATGTGAATCATTTTGATAGTTGAATGAACAAATGTGAGCAAATTTGCTAAATAATTTAGTAATTATATATCATTTTTAAATAAAAATTTTAAATATAAATATATATTATTTTGTATAATTTTAAGATAAATTTGGTTATTTTTTTATTTTTAAACGATATATATATTTTTTTAATGATGACAAGAAATAGAAAAGAAACAAATGTAATTGTATAATCGTTGGCTGTTTGTGATGTTGAGCAGTGGGTTAGGTATATTTATAATATTTATTTGTAAATTAAAAATAAATTACATACAAATAGAAATAATTAAAAAATAAAGCATTTCATACTCATCTTTTCTTTTTTTTTTTTTCTCTCTTTATAAGGGTATTTAACGATTATGGATTGAAAATGCAATTAGCCTTTAATTAAGGGCCTTGCTTCCAAGGCAAAAAAAATATACACACACAAAAAAAGGTTAATTACTATTAAACCTGAAGATGTAACGAGAATTGTATTGTAATAATAAATACCAACTAATTTTAATAATTAAACAATACATTCGTAAGTATATTGAAAATTATCAATGTATTTAGCATTATATTATAATATAAAAATTTTATATTAACAAATAATGGATTAATGAATTCAAATTCTAATGAATTCAGGCTAACTATTATTTGAGTTTTACAAGCGAAAGGTTATTCAAAGCTTTTACGAATATTAGGCATTATTATTTTTGCTAGGGCCATTTAATTCAATTCATTTAATTTATTATTTTCATAATTTTTTTGGATTATTATAACACATATATATAATCCTACGCCGTCATCGTACCTTTCTCCCATCAATTCCAATCTTTCTCTCACTTATGCTTTTCTTCTTATGTAGATCTAAAGAATCTAAATTTCAAATGTGATTCTAACTTATATCTCTTTTTCTTCTTAGTTTTGATTTTTGTTATAATTTAATTTTGGGTCTTTGGATGCTATAATTTTGAATTGATTTTGAATTTTTGTATGATTTTTGCTTTTAAATTAATTTTGATGAATTGAGATGAGTCCTGTCGTAGTTGAAAAAAGGGAAATAAAGCTATTGCTTTGGCTCTGCAAATTTAGTTAATTTTCTGCTGCTTTTTTGAAAAAATTTAATTGTTCCAATTGCATCCGATTATAATTATAAGTTTTTTTTTTTACTTATTCTTTATCACTAAAAGAGGTGAGTTAGACCTCTTTTTTATTTTTCTCTTATATATGTGTATTTCTATTTTTACTGCTCTTGAAATAAATTGGAGAATTGCATGTTGATAGGAAAATTTTTTGGAGTATTTGCATGCTAATTGCTTGTATTTTTTATTTATTTATGATTTATTGGTATGATTCTGGTGAGCAATGTTTTTTTTTTCTTCTTTTTTTATGAACTCTATAAAGTCCTTTTTCTGTGTAATTTTTTGTAGTTACTGTTATTTATTAGAGCTATAGTTACTTTCTGGATTTCGTAGAATGGATTTTGTGATTTATAATCTTTTTCTATATGTATTTTTTTGATAATTTATAATTTATATGTTTATAATATATTATAGACAATTCACATAATACATGTAAGACAGAGATAAACCAACAAATCCAATATAAATAGTTTAACTTATTGATAACACAACAAATATCATTTGCTCCAAGACCCATCCAGCCGGCCCACTTAACTGGCAAGGCCCAAGGCCTAACAACCAAGAGTAGCAGACACGAGCTCCTAGACAGCGCACACGCCCGATCGGCTAATGTGACCGCCAGTCCCATCAGCCGCCTGACACAAGGCAGCGCCCATGTCTACCACCTGCTCTCAGTCATGTCGCCGAATACATACTCTGACAGCCAGTAATCACTCCCCAGGCACTAAAGTGCTCCTCAATCATCTCGTATAAATAGCCCAGCCAACGATGACACCAGGTATTGAATCCTAAACATTCTCTCTCTAAAAGCACATTCTCTCTCTAAGCTACTAACTTAAGTTTCGGAGTGCTCACGCCTGGTCCGACCGGGCTCTTCTTATTGCAGGCTTTTTTCATCCGATCGGATTGCCTTCTCTTCTTCAGATAAAGACATTTTAGTCTTTATCATTTGGTGCTTTCGTTGAGAGACGAGGGTCAGCGCTCGATCGGCAGCGCCCAAAGCGGCCAGTCTCGACAAGCGGCCAGCGCCCGAAGACCTCTCTCGGGAGGGGAAATAGTGATAGCAATGCTATCATGAATCCCACATCGGCTGGCGAAGAGGTTAAAGTGGTCCTTATAAGGCCATGGACTCCCTTTCCCTGTGTACGCGTTTTGGGTCAAAGGCCGGCCCACAGCGGACAATATACACATTGCCCGGCGTACCTCCCGATAAAGTCATAAATGGCTTTATCATTTACTAGAGGTGGTACTTTTTGAGTACTTCATCATTCCAGCTTCTGGGCACATCTTGCCCTTCTACAGTTCGGAGCCTGTAAGTGCTCGTGCTTAAAACTTTGGAGACCTCATAGGGCCCCTCCCAATTTGGCATCAGCTTACCCACCCCGGCGTTTCCTGCGCCTAGATCTGCCTTCCTGAGCACCAGATCACCGACGTTGAAAGCTCTTGACCTGACTTTAGCATTGTGGTATCTAGTGACTCTCTGCTCGTAGGCGGCAATTTTGGTGTAGGCGTCCTCCCTCTTTCCTTCTATTAGATCTAAGTCTTGGCGTCTTTCTTCAGCGTTCTTCTGCTCGGAGTAAAGCGCCGATCGGTAAGAAGGAAGGCCGACCTCTACAGGTATCATTGTTTCAGAGCCGTAGACGAGGGAGAATGGCGTTTGATCCAGTCGGGTTACGTCTGCCTTGAACCGCCTGTACTGTGCATTCTCAGCAGAAAGGCGGGCAACCTCGCCCCTCAGCTTGTCAGCCTCGCTCTGCCGAGCCTTCAGGTCTTGAGCCTTATGGTGGGCCTCTTTCCTCAAGGCCACTGTCTCCGATTGGGAAGCAGAGAATTGCTCCTTCAGCTTAGTCACCTCAGCCCGAAGGGCGGAGGCTTCTTTCTTGGCAGCTTCGCAACGAGTGTTCGCCTCCGCCTTAGCCTCGGCGCCCGATTCGGCCCTCCCTTTCCATATGCCGGCCATCAGGTGTAGCCGTTATGTTCTCCTGGCAGCCTGCATAAAAGAACAAAAGTAAACAAATCAGGGGTAATGAGATGTGAGCGAATCCCGAATAAAACAAAGCAACAGGTCCTTACGTCCAATAATTGATGGCTAATGGCGTTGCATTCTTTGTTGAGCTGACTGGCGTCACCAGTTTCCCTATTATCATCTTCCCGGAGGAGACTACAACAGATGAAACTGGACACCTGACTCAGCGACCAATCATCGCCGAAGTTCTATTTAAGAAACTCCTTTAGGGGAACGGGCCGACGGTTGGAAGATCATCGGAGAACCTCGCCATGATGAGCAGCCTTGCCTTTGGCGACCATCCGAGCGTCCAACTCGGCTATCAGCTTAGCTGCTCTCCTCTTCGCAGCCTCTTCGGCTCTCCTTTTGGCAGCCTCTTCGGCCTTCTTCTTGGCGGCCTCCTCGGCTCTCCTTTTGGCAGCCTCCTCCACCTCTCTGACCGTTTGGATAATGGGCGCGTCATCATCATCCGATTAGTCCCGAAGCCTCGGGGGCCGAGTGTTCTTCAGATGATGAGCGGTTCCGGTTTGAGGTCTTGGCACTACAAGTTTGATGGCGGGCACGGTAGCAGTTGGAGGGGCGGAAGAGATCGGGATTGCGGCAAGGGCAGCAGCAGCTAAAGAGGCGTCGGCAGCTACCCGAGAAGATTGCAGCTCTGCCGACGACACCAATTTCCTCCTCTTCCTCTGCTCTTGGGCCTTCCGTTCAGCCTCACATTTCTGCCCGATCCTCTCGCCAAGCTGTTTAGACGTATCGCTCCCACCAGCCATTTCAGCTGCAAACAGACAATAAACAAGATAAGTTTCTCACACAAAAAATTCAACGACAAAATGTAAATAAAATGCAATGCATGACTAATGCATGATGACAATGTTTTCTCCCTGATCCTAATGCTCACGTTCTGCATTCTCAGCGGCTGTGGAGCTGGGAGAGCCAAAAACCGTGGTCAGGAGAAAGCTGGATTGGTAGGGCTCTCCATGCCTGTTCACGGCATCCATCAGCTTTTTAATGTCACCCTCATACATGGGCTGACCGGCCGCCTGATCCCTCAAAATTTTGGCTCTAGCCGAACGGGTGAGGCGCACACCAAATCCGCCCTTCGTCCCGACCAGAAAATATCTTTCCTTGTACCCCTTCATCGAGGTGGGGATGAACATCAGCTTCTTCTTTGGGCGGCTGGTGAAGAAGTACTCTGTCCCATCACTCCGACCCGATATGTAAAAGAAGTGGGTCCAAAGTTGGCGCCACCCCCTCTATTCTGCAAAGGATTTTGAAGCACGCCACCGACCTCCATCCGTTCGGATGTAACTGATTGGGGGCAATCCCATACCCCTCCAATATTGCCATCTCGAAGGCACCTAAGGGGAACCTCAGGCCTGCATCTAAGCTCCAGAGGTGGCAAACGAACCACTCGTTGTTATCTTTGCCAAAAGGTCCATCTGTCACCGCCATTGATTCTGGGCAGACCGCCACGGATACGTCATCGGGAAAGCCATATTTGGAGGGGATTTCAGCCACCTCCCCAGCAATTAATCGAGAGTGTAGCTCGACAACTGGCTTGTTCTCATACCAGTCCAAAAAACTTTTGTCTAGCACTTCACCACTGCTGGAAGCCATTTTCAGCAAGAAAGAACGGAGAAAATGTGCAATTATCTAACTTCTATATGGAGTGGATGCAGAAAGAAAGTGAAAGGCGAAATGAAGCAGAATGGAAAGAGGAAAAATTACTTACTTGACAAAAAAGGACTTAAGAAATTTGAAGAAAAAGCAAGGGACGATTGCGGAAATCTGAGAGTGGAGAAGAAATTTTGGCAGAACTTCGCTAGGGATTGCAATAGTAAAGAGGAAATTCTTTTGAAAATCCCCTATTTATAAGCCAGAGCTTCTGGAGCACGCCAACCGTCGCACCACTAAAAGAGCGTCACGTGTCAAATGGCATTATGACTATACGCAGAACGAAGCGTCACCCTTGGAGCATGCGCGACATTAAATGAAGACAGCTGTCCAAGCAGGCACGTCTTTTCAGAAAAAGCGGCCAGTCCCGACAAGCAGCCAGCGCCCGAAGACCTCTCTCGGGAGGGGGAATAGTGATAGCAATGCTATCATGAATCCCACATCGGCTGGCGAAGAGGTTGAAGTGGTCCTTATAAGGCCATGGACTCCCTTCCGCTGTGTACGCGTTTTGGGGCAAAGGCCCAGAAACAAAACCGTGAGGGCTCCGGCCCACAGCGGACAATATACACAGTGCCCGGCGTACCTCCTGATAAAGTCAAAAATGACTTTATCATTTATAATCCAACGGAATTAGATTGATTCAATCCATTTAAAATTTTACTCGATGTACCTATATTTTCATTTCCTTGAATTCACATTTCTAACGAATCATGTTACATTTTAAAATCAAAAATCAATTACTGCATCGGTTTTAAAATAATTGTCGTTTTAGAAAGTTATTTTTATTTCAAAATATCCATCAATTAAGCGTTAATTATCTTTTTCCAAATTATTCTCATTAAATGATTAACATTATTTTTGTCAATTTATTGCAAATTTATCTAAAATCAAGGTTATTAATTAGATTTTTTTTTTTTTGGTGTAGAAATCTTAAAAGACAATTATTTTTAGATGATAAAGTACATGTTTATTATGTTCATGTTACATGTTGAGAGAAATCATGTATTAATCCTAAAATCTTATACACGTGTTATTAAGACAATAAAAAAAAACAAGTAGTAAGAAGAATATATTTAGTAATTTTAATACATCATTAATTGTCGCCTTGTGCATGGCGGAATTCTATATAATTACCATAACTCCGATTCACAGTCTCCTCCTCTCTCAATTCTCATCTCCTTCTTCAGCATAAGAAAATCAAGAACCGTGTTGAAGCCACAAATTCAGCATTCTCAAACCTCAAGAGCTCTCATTCTGCTGCCCAAAACTTTCGTAAATGGCCTTCCCCATACCCATCTCTGTGTCCCTTTAAGTTCCTCATTTACTAGAACACAGAGAAAAGTAGTTGGAGTTGGATCCAAAGCTGGAAACATAAAAGCCATAGCAAACGTAGAGCAAAAGAAGTCTATTAAAGTGAAAGCTACAGTGACTGTGCAAAAGCCTGTTTTAGAGATAAAAAAAAGCGTTTGATGATATTAGTGAGGGTCTTGATGATATTAGGGATGGTTATACAGACTGGTGTGGAAAATCACTCCCCCTAGAGCTTGTTAGCGCTGAGCTTGATCCAAGTAATTACTAGACTATCTACACATGTTTGATTTATGATTCTTAATTAATATTAATTGTTTCTTCAATGGCTAGATAAACAGCATCATTAACCAACAAAGAATCCTGTTTATTTTTGTGTCAAATATCATGTTCTTCGACCTGTTTTTTTTACTATATATATTTTTCCTAAAATGAGAGTTGTTTCTTTTTATTTTATCTTTGCTTCGCAAGTAATTATTTGTTTAGTTGATGGGATGAGATGTCCAAATCAAAATAACCGAATGAGTAAACTGAGTCAAAATTTAACAAATAAAGAATATTTATATATTTTTGAATTTACTTATTTAATTTTTGAAGAGACGGGATTGGACAAGCCAAAAGTAAAAGGGTATGCACACAAGAAAGGTGAAGATGGGTCTGAAATCCAGTACGAAGCAGATTTGGAAATGCCATCGAGTTTTGGAGAAGTAGGAGCCATTTATGTCGAAAATGAGCACCACTCAGAGATGTTCATCAAGAATATGGCCATTGATGGGTTCCCAATTGGAACTATTAATTTTGCTTGTAATTCCTGGGTTCAAGCCAAAAGCAAGCACAAACGTCTCTTTTTCACTAATAAGGTTAGTTTCTTTCGCACAATGTGCGTGTGTGTGCATATACACACACAAACTTCTGATAAAAATAATGAAAACAATAAAATATAGGCTGAGACAAAAATAACAATAAATAAATAAGCACATTTAATTATTGGTTTATGACACGGGCAAAATAAACTAAATCTAAGAGCAAGTGTACTCTGTCGGTGCAATTAGTAAAGGACAGTGAGTCCAGATATCGTTATCAGGGAACATCCCAACAATTACTAAAATTTTAGAATTCTTATGTTATTTAGACAGACAATATTTGAGGATGAAACTAAGTTAAACTATGTTAACAAATGACTAATTAATCTAACACTAATTTTAAGAAGAGAATTAATAATTATGATAATGTTAGGACTTGGGTTTCACTTAACTTCTCAATTATATGTAATTTTCTAGATTTTGATGCAAAAGAATGATAATTCACATGAGATGGTGATTTTTCCCCAAATTAATCAAAATCCAATGATCATGGTATTTTAACTCTAATCTCAATTTAATTCTTCCAATTGATCAAGTAAAAGAACTAAAATTAGAAATCATTAAATTCAATAGAAAAACCTTGATAAAAATCAAAAACCACAAGGACAAAAATAAGTTTAATCATTCATATTTTCAATCCAAGTTATGTTTCATTTGATACATCAATTAATCCAATTGGTCAAGTAAATTAGTTGATTAGTTTCATGTTGAATTGATAAATTCCAACAAGCATTATAATCACAATAAAAACATAATTTCAAACCATAAAATCAATCTCATGCATAAAACCCAAAATAGATTACATAATTTTAAAATTAAGATCCACCAGCCCTAACTATGGAATTAGTTCATAATAAAATTAAATCCCAAATCACAACTAAAATCCATCAAGTTCATCATAATAGCCAAATAAAAATAAACAAAAATAAAGAAAGGAGAAGAACATAGGAAGAACACAATCAGAGATGGAACAGAGGAAGAGGAAGAACGGGATCTGAAGTTGGCTACAGCAAATCGCCTCTTCCTTCTTTTGTCTGCTACATCTTGTTTGTTTTTCCCACGATCAAAGTGTTTTTCCTCGTGTTTTTCTCCCTCAAAAATAGGTTAAGAGATGTCCCATTGAATGCGCATCCGTCCCTCCTTTTAATCCCTTCTTAAGAGTCCTCATTCAATTAAAAATCTGTCAAAATAAGAAATTAAAAACACATCAGATTACTGACCAAAACTGCGACCAAAGCTGGGTCTTGCTTTGGTCTCAGCTTTTGTCAGTTACTTTCTCTCTACCAAAGCTGATGCTTGCTTTGGTTCCAACTTTTGTCCCATCTTTAGTAAGCTTCTACCCCTTCCATCAATTTCTTCCTCAAGAATTGCTCTTGACCAAAGTTGGACCTTGCTTTGGTTGTAAGTTTGGTCCCAGCTTTGGTCAGCTGCTGTTCCATTAAGCACAAATCATCTTAAAAATTGATCTAAGTCACCCAAATCTAACACAAAAACACATAATTAACACATGGACATAATCATTCAAAATAAATGCAAAAACATAAGAAAAACCTACATTAAATCAATAAAATAATATTAAAGTTAAACAAAAACATCCTAAACATACTATAAAAAATATTATAAAATCACATACTAACAGTTTAACACATGAATTTCTGTCAACAGTCATACTTGCCATCAGAAACACCAGATTGATTGTGTTGGGAAAAGGAAACGAGCTAAAGACAAAAACAGAGATAAAGGCAAACAAATGCTATTTTTATTTTTTATTACTTTGTTTCACAGTACGCGATTGTGATGTGCCCAATATATAGACTTACATAAAAATTGAAAAAGTTAAAACTTTAAGATCTGTTAGTGCTAAATTCATGATCGCATGGTTTATCAATTATAGTATTTAAGATATCATTTTCACAAAAAATATATATTGATTATTACTCACTATTATTACTTGATTTTAATTTTGTTTACAATGATCAATATTTTTAAGAATAATTCTAAACTATTAGTGAAATGAAAGTTTTAACTAAACCTAATCACTAATGATCAAAGAAAACAAGAAAGATTAATGATGATAAGTTAATAATTAATGGAACTTTGAGTAATTATTCTTGCTTATTATTGTATCCTTGTCATGCAAGTCAAGTTGAAATAATATTCCAATTCATTCTCTCAACATGAATTAGAGTGCCTAAAACATACATTTATAATTTTAACTCTTAACTCTCATTAATGAATTAGTTAATTATACATGCATATTTCAGGATTAATTAACAACCTATAACAATCATCTAACATTATGATCTCTCTAATAATGTTTCAATAATGAAATTCTACTAGTTTTAAGTAGAAATTTATCTCTCCACTAAATTCTTATTTATTATGATTATACATCAAATACTAATAGAAAATTCTACAAATAAGATTACCAAATTGATATGAATAATAAAATGTAATATTAAAGTTTCAAGTTCCTAAAACATCATTAAAAGTTTACAAAGAAGAAGAAAGATTAGAAGATATAAGAAGGAGATCTCTCAACCCTTTTTCTCTTCACAAAATATGTAGTCTTCTTCTTTGCTTGTTGCCTTCTTCTCAAAACATCAAAAACAAACTTAAGAACTACAACTACAGAAATTGTTCTCCTACTTACAGAAATTAAATTCTCTATCTCTCATATTTATAACTGAATTTAATATATATATCTTCCAAAACTGATGTCCCTTGAAATGCCCCTTCAAAAGAGTTGTAAAAGTTGGTGAAAAGGCTTGACTATTCATGTGACTCTTCAAAATAACTACCTCAATGGATCTTTCTGTCGCGCTCGCGACAGAACGCGACTTTCCCTTCCTTGACTTTTTCTGCTGCGTTGACTCCCTTCTTTCTCCTTGCATTGTCGCGATCGCGACCTTCTTCGTGCCCGCGACAGAACGCGGACCTCTTTGTTTTGCTCTTTTCTTCTACTCTTTCTTCCTTCCTCTCATCTTTCTTAGGTCGCGCCCGCGGCTATCGTCGCTCTCGCGACAGAGATTATACTTCCTTACTTAGTTTTCTCCTTTTTCCAATATTTTATCCATTTCCTCCTACACTCACACAACATAAAACAAAACATAAAACATATCTAATTCTAACACAGCTAACCACAAATAAACATGATTTTAATCACAAAATGTTAACTAAATATGAGCTATTTAGGCTCATATCAAGTCCCCACACTTAAATATTTGCTTGTCCTCAAGCAAAGATTCAAACATCTAAGAAACATAACATAAATTTTTATCTTCTCCAAAATAAATGTAGCAATTCAACAAGCTATCTTGACTATGAAAAGAAGGTAAAAACATGATAATCAACATTCAACCTCCAATGTTCAACAATGATTGACAACACAAGTTTCATAGCTTACATAATAAATTTACCATATATCTCAGTTTACTAAAGATAAGATCAATGAATATAGAGTCAAAATGCTAATCAAGCTATCTAGCCAACATGTTAGTCTCCAAATTTAAAAATTTTAAGAACAAGAGTAGCCATTTAGGACAAAGATTATCACACGCATTTACTTACATTTCTCATGGCATTTTTAGATATTTTCTCTCTTTTTTTTTTCTTTCTTAGTGGGTGCATTTTATGCTTCATCCCACAATTTTTATTTTTACATTTTTCTACTTGCGACAATAGTCATTCTTTCCGAATGAATGTAAATGAGGAATCTACTCACTTACGCACAACTTACTCGAACTACCTAATATCAATAAGCAATTATTTTGTTTTATTCTTTTTCTTTGCTCTTTTGTTTATGTCATCATCCATTATTGAAAAGCAAGTTATTCGTATTATGGCTATAGTTTTCTTAAGGCTACATAAATCCTTAGAACCTAAACTTAAAAACTAACCATCCTAGCAATTTAGTTTAACTAGAAAATTGACTATTCATTTCATAGATCTTGTGAATAGTAAAAAGAGATAAAAAAAAAGTTAATCTAAAACATATGATACATGAAACTTTAACACTCTACCAATTGAGCATACAAAAGTTTAACATTAACATCAAGATTAACCTCCACATAATCAAGATTAACATGTGAAAAGCTACTTATAAATATGGAGAAAATAAAAACTACAAACACACAACATACATACATGCATATTTAATTCAAAACAAATAAAAACCTAATACTAGCAATCATGCATAATCAACACAAACACATAAACATAAACACCTAATTCTAGTAATCATGCATATCCACAAACACATAAAATGCACAAACAGATACACATGAACATATCCCTCCCCCACACTTAAAGAACACAATGCCCTCATTGTGTAAGAACATAAATCACAAACACATAAACATATTCAAACAGAAAAACGAAAAAGAACAGAAAAATAAAGGAGTAAAGGAACTTCTCTCAAAATGTCCCACTAGGGGAACTCGGTGGAGACGGAGTGAACTCCACATTCTGTTTGCGAAAGAAAGATAGCATTTTCCTACCTAGGCTTTTTTGGCCCTTGTGCATCTCATGTATTGTGGCTTCCATGGAATCCACCTTGACTGCCAAAGTTCGGTTGGCCTCCTCCATCACATCCATGCGAATCAACACTTGCCTCCAACCCGCAGCACTGCTCCCCTCACCAGCTGCAGACTCTAACTCCCCATCAGCATCATCATCATCATCACAATTTTTGAATTTATTATCTCCTCTCTCATATATAAGAGTTTTTGTAATTTTAGGAGACAAATTTTTTTGGTTTAGGGATGAAGAATTCGACCGCCAAGCACATGCTGGACTTAACCCATTAAGCATAAAATTGATCACGGTAAATAATTGAAAATTCAAAGTATTCATGCATGAATTTTGTCAATAATACACTGACATGAAATGCCAATTTTATACTTTTAAAATTAAGATGAATATGATCAAGTTACCTTAAAAAAATGTAGATCTGGACCAGTAATGAAAGCACACGAGTTTATCATATGAGTTGCATATGATGTGGACCAGTAATGTTTGAGATGAGAATTGAATAAAAATCATAAACTTTAATTGAAGTTATTTGGATAAAACCATGCAGTAATGGTCGTTAAGGAGGGATCTAGATCCGGTTGTTTATGGGCCTTCAGATTCAACAATTACTACTGAATTAATAGAGGAAGAGATCGGAGGGATTATGATAGTTGAAGAGGTAATAAACAAAAAAAAAAGAATTTCCAAGAATTAAACATATAAATATCCGAATTACTAATTAATGATGGAATTCTTAAATGATTCATGCTGTAAAACAGGAAAAATTATTCATCCTAGACTACCATGATTTGTTGTTACCATACGTGAGCAAAGTGAGACAACTTGAGAATACTATATTATATGGATCTCGCACAATAATCTTTTTAACCCGAGAGAGCACATTGCAGCCGGTAGTCATTGAATTGGTTCACCCGCCTATGGACGGAAAGCCACAGTGGAAGCACGCCTTTAAACCAGCTTGGCATTCCACTGGTGCTTGGCTTTGGAGGCTGGCTAAAGCTCATGTCCTCGCCCATGACTCCAGTTATCACCAGCTTATAAGCCACTGGTATTATTAACTGCCTGTTAGCTTTGATACCACATTTGGTGAATTTTTCTAAAATATTTTTTGTTACTAATTTTTTTTGTCTTAATTTTTAGGTTGAGAACACAGGCTTGTACAGAGCCATACATAATTGCAGCCAATCGCCAGCTCAATGCCATGCATCCAATTTACAAACTCTTGCAACCTCATTTTCGATATACAATGGAGATAAATGCTTTGGCTCGCAAATCACTAATCAATGCAGGAGGAATTATTGAGTCATGTTTCTTCCCTGGAAAGTATTCTATCGAAATGAGCGTTGTTGTCTATGATAAACTCTGGAGATTTGATTACCAAGCACTGCCCAAGGATTTAATTAGCATGTAACTTAAGACTCTTAATTATGTTTTCAAATCAATCAAAGCTTAATTAATTAGTTAATGATTTTGTCTTGGAAATTGGCAAAGGAATGGCTGTTGAAGATTCATCAGCTCCACATGGTCTAAAACTAACAACTGAAGATTATCCATTTGCTAATGATGGACTAATTTTATGCGATGCCATTAAATCTTGGGTGACAGACTATGTAAATCACTACTATCCAAATTCAAGTCTGGTGCTGTCTGATGAAGAGTTGCAGGCATTTTGGACAGAAGTTCGCACTGTTGGCCACGGTGATAAACAGGACAAGCCATGGTTGCCTGAATTGAAAAAAACTCAGGACTTAATTGAAATCATCACAACAATTGTATGAGTAGCCTCAGGTCACCATGCAGCAGTGAACTTTGAGCAATATACTTATGGAGGGTATTTTCCAAATAGACCCACAATTGCAAGATTGAAGATGCCAATTGAAGATCCAACAGATACAGATTGAAAATTCTTTGCAAAGAAACTTGAAGTGGTACTTTTGACAACATTCCCTTCACAGTGTCAAGCAACAAAAGTTATGACTATATGAGATATTCTGTCCACTCATTCTCCCGATGAAGAGTATATTGGCAAGGAAATAGAGCCGTCTTGGGCTGAGGATCTTGTTATAAAAGTAGCTTTTGAGAAATTCAGTGGAAGGCTTAAAGAACTTGAAGGAACTATTGATGAGAGAAATACTAATCCGAAATTTAAGAATAGAAATGGAGCTGGAATTGTTCCTTATGAGCTTTCAAAGCCAACCTCTGATTCCGGGGTTACAGGAAGAGGAGTTCCTTATAGCATCTCATCTAATTTATGTTCTTGAATATCTACTTTTCTTGAGAAAAATAATCAAGTTTACTTGGAGCTTGTTTGCGTGGTTGTTAATCATTGTGCTCTATTGTTTGGCACAATGTTGAATAATGTTTTTTCGGATGGTTTCTTTTATTGTAATTTTTTATAATGTTTGTCATTGGTGTATTGGGTTGTTTCATTTTTTTTTTTTTACTTTACTACTTTTTCCTGTTTATTTTATTTAATTACTAAAATACCACTGCTTATGAATATTTGTTAACTTTAACATCAATGTTTCATTTCTTTCAAACTTCTGGGTGTTACAGCACTCATCTCTGTAACTTATTTTTCAAGAAAGAAACGTGACTCAATAATTCCTCCAGCATCAATTAGTGTTAATCGAGCCAAAATATTGATCTCCATTGTATATCAAAAATGAGGGTTCCAATAGTTTATAGATTTGATGCATAGAACTGAGCTGGCGATTGGCTGCAATTATGTATCGTTTTGTGCAAGCATGTGTTCTCAATCCAGCTGACCCGTACACTCAGCACCCACTACACATTGGCTTGACACATGTCATGCCATGTAGAAAAATAACATGTAAGCATGCCATGTGGCAAGCAACGTGGATATTTCAACAAGTCAGCTTGCCAGTGGCATGCAAACTTGATAGATTTTCTCGGGAAAAGTAGATATTTAAGAGCATAAATTAGATGGAGATGCTATATGGAACGCCTTTTCCTATAACCCCAGCATCAGATTGAGGCTTTAAAAGTTCATAAGGAACAACTCCTGCTCTATTTCTGTTCTTCAATTCCGGATTTGCATTTCTCTCATCAATAACTCCTTCAAGTTCTTTAAGCCTTCCACTGAATATCTCAAAAGCTGATTTTATAACTAGATTCTCAGCCCAATACGGCTCTAATTCCTTACCAAGATACTCTTCATCAGGAGAATGAGTGGATAGAACATCTAATATAGTCATAATTTTTGTTGCCTGACATGTAAAGGGAATGTTGTCAAAAGCACCGCTTCAGATTTTTCTGCAAAGAATTTAAAATCTGTATCTATTGGATCTTCAATTGGCATCTTCAATCTTGCAGTTGTGGGTCTATTTGGGAAATACCCTCTATAAGTATATTGCCCAAAGTTCACCGCTGCATGGTGACCTGAGGCTACCCATCACAATTGTTGTGATGATTTCAATCAAGTCCTAAGTTGTTTTCAATTCAGGCCACCATGTCTCATCTTTTTTATCACTGTGGCCAACCGTGCGAACTTCTGTTCGAAATGCCTACAACTCTTTATCGGACAATACCATACTTGAATTTGGATAGTAGTGATTTACATAGTCAGATACCCAAGCTTTAATGGCATCCCATAAAATTAGTCCATCATCAGCAAATGGATAATCTTCAATTGTTAGTTTTATACCATGTGGAGCAGATGGATCTTCAACAGCCATTCCTCTGCCAATTTCAATAACAAAATCAATAATTAATTAATTAAGTTTTGATTGACGTGAAAAACATAATTAAGAGTCTTTAAGTTGCCGGCTAATTAGATCCTTGGTAATCGAATCTCCAGAGTTTATCGTAGATAATAGTGCTCATTTCCATATAATACTTTCTAGGAAAGAAAGATAACTCAATAATTCCTCCTGCATTGATTAGTGCTTCTCGAGCCAAAGCATTGATCTTCATTGTATATCGAAAATGAGGGTGCAAGAGTCTGTAAATTAGATGCATAGCACTGAGTTGGCGATTGGCTGCAATGATGTATGGTTCAATACAAGCATGTGTTCTCAACCTGAATTTTTTTTTTTTAAAAAAAAAGGTAAACGGCTTTTTAAAAAGTGTTCACAACAAGTGGTATCAGAGCTAACAAGCAGTTAATAATACCAGTGACTAATAACCTAGTGATAGCCGGAGTCATGGGCGAGTACATGAGCTTTAGCTAGCTTCCAAAGCCAAGCACCAGTGGAATGCCAAGCTGGTCTAAAGGCGTGCTTCCACTGTGGCTCTCCGTCCATAGGTGGGCGAACCAGTTCAATGGCTAGCGGCCGCAATGTGTTCTCTAGGGTTAAAAAGAATACTGTACGAGATCCATATAATGTAGTATTCTCAAGTTGTCTCACTTTGCTCACATATGGTAAAAACAAATCGTGGTAGTCTAGGATGAATAACTTCTTTTGTTTTACAGCCTACATAATTTGTTCATTAATTAGTTACTTTGTTTATACGTTTAATTCCTGAAATTTTTTTTTTTCGTTTATTACCTCTTCAACTGTCATCATCCCTCCGATCTCTTCCTGTATCATTTCAGTAGTAATTGCTGACTCTGCAGGCCCATAAACCGCTGGATCAAGCTCACTCTTTAACGGCCATTCCTGCATGGTTTTTGTCTGACATTTAAGTAAATATATTTGCAGCATGATCACAAGTTACAAATAATTTTGATTAAAGTTTAGAATTTTTTTTCAATTCTCATCTGACTTTACTTGTCTATATCTAACAATGCTTTCATTAGTGGACAGAGTAATTTTCATATGATCAACTTCTTTTTCTTAGGCAACTAACTTGATCAGATTCATCTTAATTTGATAGGTATAGCATTAGCATTTCAAATCAATGTATTATTGACAAAATTCATGCATGAATGACTTTGAATTTTCAATTATTTACCGTGATTAATTTTATGCTTAGTGTCTGGCGACCGAATTCTTCATCCCTAATACAAAAAAATCTGTCTCCTGAAATTACAAAAACTATTATGTAAGAACACTGTACATAGATTTATATAATGTAAGACAGATCGAGTAAAAAGAAAGCAAGTAAGAATCATACTCTCCATTGTAGCAGGGGTTTTAAATGTCAAGACCTCTTTAGCCTCATCAGTAAGAGTCTTCACAAGATTGGGCAACACATCTTTCCAACCATTCTGTTTGAGAGGAGGCAAGTCGATTCCTTCATTGAACAGTGAATCAATGGCTGTGAAGTATGGGAATCCAAGATTGGGGTCTACAACTGCATCCTCTAAATATGGAATCGCAGCATGCAGTGCAGAGTACAGTGTCTTTGCCCCGAAAGATAGTTCCTTTACTTCTGAGAATTCTTCATCACGAGGCACGTACACACTGCTGCTCGTCGACTCTGAGTATGGATCTGTTCAGAGCCAGTAGTCATACTTAATCCATGTCATTAAACCTTAAGAACATGAACTAATAATGAATGTGGCATTTAAAGCTGATGTTGGTTGAATAAGAGATACCTGTCTTGCATCTTGGCCTTCCTGTTCTGCAACGTATAGGATAAGAGAACTCGCTGCCACCAAGCACTGGCCTTTTTAAGGCTTTGTCGCTGTCAGGGTCACCAAGATCATTGTAAACATCTTAGTCATATATTCTCTCGCCTTTCTGGCGCTCTCCTTCACCATTGCCTCTTAGGTTTTCAAGCTCTTGCTCTCTAAATTATTTTCCAGGGCAATAATTTTCCTAAATTATAATAGATAGATCACGTGTGGACAAATATCATAAGCACCCAATACAAAAAGGATACGTTTTGTGCTTAAGAAACTAACCTTATTAGTGAAAAAGAGACGTTTTGGCTTGCTTTTGGCTTGAACCAAGGAATTACAAGCAAAATTAATAGTTCCAGGTGAGAAGCCATCAATGGCTATATTCTTGAAGAACATCTCTGAGTGGTGCTCATTTTCGACATAAATGGCTCCCACTTCTCCAAAACTAGACGGTACTACCAAATCTGCTTCGTACTGGATTTCTGACCCTTTCTCGCCTTCCTTGTGCGCATATCCTTTAACTTTTGGCTTCTCCAATCCCGTCTCTTCAAAAAAATTAAAAAACAAAAACAAAAATGAAAATTAAAATATTATAAAATATATATATATTTTTTTCTTTGTTAAATTTCGCTCAGTTCAATTTTTCACATAAAGCTTGTTAACAGATAATAGGAGGCGAGCATATGGAGCTTTCGCAGTATGCATGGGCTTACCTTTAAATTCTTCCTATCCTTCGGGTATGTTTATATATATATATATGTGTGTGTGTGATTACTTGTGGATTTATAAATCTCAAAAAGAATTTCTTCTTGTAAAGAAAACCATAAAAACTCCGTTCAAAATTTAAACAGTAATTTAGGAAAAACAAAAGAAAAGTACGATAAATCATAAATCAAATTCGTCTAAAGAGTCAAGTAATTAAAAAAAGAAAAACACTTACTGGGATCAAGATCAGCACTAAGCAGCTCTAGAAGGAGTGTTTTTCCTACCAAGTCGGTAATGTCATCAAGGGCGTTCTTTATCCCTAAGTGAGATAGGAATCCACCAACAGTTTTTTGCACAGTTACTATAGCTTTCACTTTTATAGACTTCTTTTGCTCTACGTTTGCTATGGCTTTTATAATGCCTCCTTTGGATCCAACTCCAACTACTTTTCTCTGTGTTTTATTAACTGAGGAGTTTGAAAGGACAGAGAGATAATGGGTATGGGAATGGCCATTTAAGAAAGTTTTGGGCAGCAGAATAAGAGGTCTTAAGGTATGAGAATGCTGAATTTGTGGCTTCAACATTTTTCTTGATTTTCTTGAGTTGAAGAAGAAGATGAGAGACGAGGAGACAATGAATTAGAGTTATGGTTATATAGAAGTCCCGTCACAAGGAGACAATGCATAAAAGTTACTACATATCTTCTTTATTAGAATTTTTATTATTATTATTGTTATTGTTGTTGTTTTGATAACATTTGTCTAAAATTTTAAAATCTCCATTCACTTCAAGTGTCATTTTGTTTTTCAATTTATCTATTTCAAATTGATTGGCACATTTTATTTTATTTTATTTTTTTTTATCTCAAATTATAATAACCTACAATTTGATTATATTAGTTAGCTAGTAGAATAGTATATCTTTGTAATATCCATATTTAATAACTTTTTTTTATTTTAATGAATGGAAGTTGTTATTTGTACAGACTCCTTGCATACAAACTTTACAGACTAATAGTTTAATAATAATAATAATAATAAAACATTTACAAACTAAACATTAAATGTCCAAAATATCCTTTTCAAAATCTTTATATATATTTTGGAATTTGGAATTTATTTGAAAAACTAATTTGGTTATGTGAATAGAATGAATATTAAGACCTTTGTAGACTTTTCAATGCACTAAAAGGCTACAAAACTACAATTTATTTAAAAAAAAAAATTGCCATTTGAAATTTCGTAGTGTATTGATATTTTTTATATATATAATTACATTGTTGGGGCGGAATGAAATTCCAATCTTTATTATATTTACCATCTATTAAAATTATAATTAATACAATCATATCAAACTAAATTCATCTTGTATACTCTAATAATAGCATAAAATATCGATTTGGCAATATAATATTAAATTAAAAAAAATCAATTTTTGACAATCTAAAATTTTAAAATTTGTGTATAAAGGACGGTATAAATGTATAACGTTGTAGACTTTTGGGAAGAGTTAGATTAAGAGTCCATTTCATAAAAGTCTTGTAATTTGTATCAATTTTTTTTTATGCAACTTTCTAAAATATATTCTTTTTTCTGCTTGAAAATCCTTTTTATTAAATATATATATATATATATATATATATATTCCTAAAACAGCACAAATACATGGTGCTGTAGCCTCTAAGTCTGAACTCTTATCCTTTCACCCTCAAGAAAATCATACTTTACTTACCTTACCCTTAGAATCGGAAAACGGTTCGGATTGGGTCACAAACAGACCGTTATCAAAATGGGTGGGATCAAATTTTATTATACTATTTTTTATATTTTAAAAATTTTTATTTAAAAATGAAAAAATATACATGTATAAACAATAAAAAATTATTTTTATATTTAAATTTTATAAAAAAAACATATAAAATGACCTCTGCAACTCACAAAATGAATAAAAATAGATTAATTTAATTAATTTGCTCATTTAGAGGGTCATATAAATCAAGTTCCTAAGTTCGAAAGAAATTTTAACCGTTATACTTTAACTTTTCATTATTGACCTGTTATTTACGGACGCGATCGCAGTGTAATTATTGGAACTGTAAGGCAAAGTAGGTGAAAAATGCATACAACGTGGAGAATGAATTAAAAAAATGTGAGGCTTGGATCGAAACAAAGTACTATATAATTTTTTCTTTTTTTTTCATAAATTAGGTTCAGTTATAAATAACTAAAGAAAAAGAAAAAGTTCACCTATAAAGCGATGAAATTGATTGTAGCATTGGAGATAAGTTTCGGGCAGGTGTAAAATAAATTAATCGCATTAAAATTAACTCTT
The DNA here is from genome assembly GCA_947683425.1 of Excoecaria cochinchinensis. Taxonomy (NCBI): domain Eukaryota; kingdom Viridiplantae; phylum Streptophyta; class Magnoliopsida; order Malpighiales; family Euphorbiaceae; genus Excoecaria; species Excoecaria cochinchinensis. Next base: position 8,575,880 of record CANTUQ010000074.1, on the reverse strand, counting down.
AAAATGAATAATTACCGATGCTTGCGGCTAAAAGATAGGATCAAAAATGCATCTTTTTTTCTTGGTAATGGAATTGAAATGTTTCTTTTTCATTTCAAGGAAATTTTTGGTACCATCTCAACCACCCATTCAATATGGATATTTTGTTTAGACTTTCACCCTTAGAAAGTAACAAATTAATGCTTACTTGACAATTGCACCTTGAATAATGTATAACATAATCAATTATAATATATATATGATGACTTTTTTTATAAACTATAAATACAAGGAGAAATGTGAATGAAGAAGAAGGAGAAATTAAAATATAATATATATGGGATTAAAATATTTTAGAGTGTCCGAGTTACAAAATAAATAAATTTTTAAGGGTTTTTTTTATAAAAATTTTGGGGGAAGGTCCTCCCTGGTGATGCCTGCCTTAGGTTCACCCCTAGATACCCAGTAAACAATCCTATCCTATAATTTAAGATAATGGAAATTGAGAGATGCTTCGTTTATTATTTGTTTCAACATAGGCTGGTCCATCTATGCTTCATTTATTATTTGTTTCAACATAGACTGGTCCATCTATGGCTAATTTAATTAAAGCTTTGATCGGATTAATTTATTTTGGACATAGAGCATCACAATCTGTCATTGTATTATTATCCATCACTTTCTCAATGCAGAACCAAAAATTTAAAATTTTGGTTAATAAAAATCCGAATCGATTTTAGGTTAATTAAACTGAAAATTTAATGTTATTATTTTTTCTTTTAAAAATTGACGGTTAACCTCTAACTAACATAACCGATCTATATATATTTTATATATTATAATATATAATTTTCTAAAATATTATTATAATACATATTTTAAGGTAAATAAATATTGAAATTATTTTTTCATTACAATTATTTATTCATTACATGTGCATAATTAGCACTCTATTATTAATTTCATATTGAATATATTCAATTCTTATAATTAATTATGAAAATTTTATTTTTATTTTGATTCTTTTAATAAATATTATATTTGATTTGTATTTTTTATTTTTAAATAATTTTTAACTATTAAAAATAACATTATAAATTGTATAATTTATTAAATTACTAAATAATAAGCTTAATGACTATGTTACATTTAATTTAAGCTTTAAATAAATCCCAAATTATTAAAGTTTGTAATTTTAATTAAGGGTAAACCCATAACCAGCCCCTTATACTTGTTAGCAAAAATCATTTGAGCACCTAAACTATATAAATGACCAAATAAGCACTCATGCTTAAAGTTTACGTAACAAATAAACACAGATTAGGAGTTGATCGAAATCTGAAAATTGAGTGAGGCACATACGCGCTGGTGTGTATATATCACCAACCAGTTACAATTAAACACGTGTGATTATAAATTAAAAGAATATTTGGGGGAAACGAAAAGGGAGAATTGGAGTTTTTACAAAAATATTCGTTCTTTTCGAAGGGGATGAAGGGCAAATCGTTCAAGATCTGTTGAAATCTAAGTGTTAATCCTCAATGCAAAGTGATGAGAGAGTTCGGTCGAATATATATGAAACATATTAAGAGAGGAAGCGGGAATAAAATGCTGGATTGCACTAGAGAAGTGGAATCAAGAAGAGAAGGGAGTGTAATTTCACTCAATAGATTCCATTAGGGGAAGCTGGATTTGACAGGGGTTTTAAAGTCACAGGTGTCAACAGAGCAGAAAAATATGAAGGAAAACTGGGTGGTGATGATGAATATGTTGATAGTTCTGATGCGTGGAGTGATGATAGCCAAGATGAGTTAGAGTGCAGGTCTGGAGCAGGATTCAATGTGCATAGCAAAAAGAAGAGCAGCAAGTTATTTTTTGATCCAAAATGTAGCTCCACAGTATTTCAACTTGTAATGATATTCGAAAATGCTATTCAATTCAAAGAAGCAGTTGCTGATTAGGCAATGGAGAATAGAGTTTCTGTAAAGCTTAGACCTAATGAAAGGAATAGAGTGAGGGTTAGATGTAAATCAACTAACTGTAATTGGGAGATATTTACTAGTCTAGAAGGAGATTCTAGTGATTTCAAGGTCAAGACATATAATCCAGAACACAAGTATGTTAAGAAGAATAAAAATAAATTGTGTAATGCTGCTTTCATAGCTAGAAAATTCGAGAATAGGATACTTTCACAGCCAGATATTAAGATCCTGGTGAGGAAAAAGTGGGGGTTGTATGTGGGTCGGTCCCTCTGTTAAAGGGCAAAAGTATTTGTTATTAATAGGTTCATGGGTGATTGGAAAGAAGAATTTGCAAGGCTTAGTGACTATGCTGATCAGATAAGGATGACAAATCCTGGGTCCTCTTGTTGGATTAGAACAGATAAGGAAACACACCTAGGAAAGAACTTATTTATATATTTTTATGTGTGTTTTGATGCATGGAAAAGGGGTTGGCTTGAGGGATGTAGAAGAGTCATAAGTCTTGATGGATGCTTTTTAAAAGGGATTTGTAAAGGTCATATATTAATTGCTTGTGGGAAGAATAGAAATCAACAAATGTTCCCTATAGCTTGGGCAGTGGTTGACACAGAAACTAAACATTCATGGAGTTAGTTTCTTCAGTATCTCATTGATGATTTGCAGTTGGGGAATGGAAATGGACTTACCATTATGTCTGACATGCAAAAGGTAAATACATTTAATTATTTTAAATTTCAACCTTATAATTATAAACTTTAGATAATAATGTGATATTTTTTTTAAATTGGGCAGGGATTAGTGCCATATATACAAGAATTATTGCCTGAGTCTGAGCACAAGATGTGTGCTAGACATGTATGGGCTAACTGGAAACAGAAATGGAAAGGTGAAGAGAGGAGGAGACAATTTTGGAAGTGTGCTAAATCAACTTTTTTTGTGAGATTTAAAGATGAGTTATATGCTTTAAAAAAGCTAGGTGAAGGGATATGTGAGGATTTGTTAGGTTACCCAAAAGAAAATTGGTGTAGAGTGTTTTTAGAAAGGATGTTAAGTGTGACAGTGTAGACAATAACATGTGTGAATCATTTAACAATTGGATACTAGTACCAAGACATAAGTTAATCATTTCTATGCTTGAAGAGATTAGGCACAAGATAATGAATAGGCATATACAAATGAAGAGATTTGTCAATACTTGAATATCTGACATCTCACCAATGTCTGGAAAAATTTTAGATGATAATGCCAACTTAATAAGGAAATGTGTAGTGACCTGGAATGGGGATCAGGGTTTTGAAGTAGTTGATGGCCCCTACTGCCATATAGTGGATTTAAAAGCCCAAAGTTGTACATGTAATAGTTGGGAATTGAAAGGCATCCCCTGTTCACATGCTATTTGTGCAATGTACCACTTAAAAATAGATCCAAAACAGCATGTTCACAAGTGGTATCATAAGGATACTTTCTTAAAGGCATCCAATATGTTATCCAACCAATTTCCAACATGAAAATGTGGGAACCAACCAATAACCCTCAAATTGAGCCACCTTAAGTAAAGTCAATGCCAAATAGGCCAAAAAAAGAGTAGGAAGAAAGATAAGGATGAGCTTGGCTCTAAAACACATGGAAGGCTATCTAGAAGGGGAACTACAATGCATTGCTCTAAATGTAAGAGAGCTAGTCATAACAAATCAAGTTGCCAATAGCATGTAAGTTTAATAATCTTAATTCATAACTTCAAATCTGAAAAATTCAATCTTTCATAAATTTAAATTTATTTTTTGTAGAATATCAACATGGACAGGGGAGAGAGTTCTGCTACAGCAGCTCAAGAAATGAATGGTAGTCCTTCTTCTGCCCCACGATCACAACAATGTAACCAGACTTCACTATGTGATGATATATCTGTATTAGGGAGGAGCAATAGAGGTTCATTAAGCAACAGAGGTTCATCAAGCAATAGAGGTTCATCAACGGGCTGGAGTTCACTCAGGAACAATCCTAAATCAGATACAAGTATAGCTAGGGGGAGAGGAACTTCAAGGGGCAGAACTACTAGACGAAGGGGACTCAGTGGCTACAAAAGGCCAAGAGAAAGTGGTCATGGTTGCTTCATTGATGAGAACACAGGGACTACTATCCTAAATGTAAAATGTCCATGTTTACTCAATTTATTCTTGCTTTTCATTTCATATTAACACTAAATTTATATATTTAATTATTTGTAGCCAGAGAGAACAATACAGAGAGTTGTGGATGTTGGAAGATCCGTGAAGAACGCAAATGACACCAACATTGATCTTGGTTATACGGCAAACAGAGGTCGAAGAAATGCAAGGAATACAGTAAAAGCAACTCAACTTCAGCAGCAAAGTCATGCAGCATCTGCAAAAAGAACACTTAATCAAGCTTAAACTAGTTCATCTGTCAATCCACCTGCTGCGGAGAATTAGGATTTGATGTTAAACTGATACTTATTAATTTGTTATATGTGTTGTTGCTACTATTTTGACTTAATTTTGTGGATGTTTTTTTATGAACATGATCTGCCAATTTTGTGGCTTTTCATATTTGCAGACTTCAATCAATGAATTACTTTTTTTCAATTTTCAAAATGCTTCTTTTTATACAGGATGTTTGCAGTATATCAAAATCATTACAATTGGGGCAGATTTTAGTATTCAATGAAATATCATTATAATGCTGCCATATTGCTTCATTTTACATAACACAGATTAAAAAAAAAAAAAACCAAATTCACAAAACTGACATAATGCTTAATTTTACAGAACACATTAAAGTCCATTAACTTAGCATACGAAAATTACAATTATAAGATTTCAAAGAATAACCAAATTCTAACTAATTAAACTATCACCTACAAAGCTCAAGCTTAATCACAATTTATAACATACCCAATTTAGCCATCAACACACTGTTAGAAACTCCTAACGAGATTATAACAATAACCAACCAAAATACATATTTCTTTCTCCTTTTTTTCTCATTTTGTAACTCTATTCAACAGCCACCAAATTACTCTTTTCGCCTGTTTAGACATCTCGTCATCAACCCAAGTGGAGAAATTACACCCATCATGCTTCTGCAAAATCATTATTCCAACACAAATCATTTCGTTATCTTTTGAGACTTCTACTTACATGAACACTAACTGAAGCATAAATCATTGTAATAATTTGGTGAAATCTATAAGCTTACCTTTCCAAGCTCACAAGCCAAAAATCTGCGATCAGGATTAGCTTTAGACTATGAAATTGTCATAACCGCCATCTTGTTGCATTTACATACATTCTCGATGCCGTGATTCATCTTCAATTCTCAGCGCACACTTTCTGTGCAATCTGAAATTACTATATTTTGTTAATACAACCAATATGAGATAGATTAACAGAGAAGAATTTATTTATGCAGGTAGAATAACAAAAAGGAAGACGTTAGACAGAAAGGAGAATTGGGATTGAAGAATTAGATTAGGGTTTTATATTTGATTTTTTTACCGTTGTGAATAGTTATAAATGGGCACACGCTTTCCTTATTTCGTGCATAACACGCATTAGTTCATGTCAGAATCTATATTTATTTATTGCATAAATTTTAAATACGAGTGCTTATGTGATCATTTATATAATTTAGGTGTTCAAATAATTTTTGCTATCAATAATAGGTAGCTGGTTATGAATTTACCCTTTAATTAATTTAAAGATCTTGCTTAGATTTGGTAGCACGGTGCTATCACCTTTTCTTTTCCATGGTAGGCAGAATTTTTTTTTTCTTATTGAGATGAAAATATACAAAAAGTTAGTGTCCATTCATGAAGATTAGATATTTACTTTTGATGATGACTACCCTCATGTCAATAATTAATGTGCAATTTTTACATTGTCTACCTAAAACTCACTCGGATGATGACCATCTATATACAATTAAATATCCGTGAAGTATCCAATTTGATTCCTTCGCTTGCCAATTACAGCTAGATTTTCATTTAGCCAAAGAACGGACAACTACAAAAATAGGACTGTTGGGATGAACATTCTGGTTATTTGAGTTCATGTCGAAGGTGAATAGTGTTCCATGTCTTTGTCAACTTTATACCACCGGCCACAGCTGTGTGAATGGATAAATAATTGTAACTATTTTATCCAACAAAACAATTTCAATTTGTAGCCATTTGACAACTTTTTTTATCCGGCAAAACATTTTTTTTTCAACAATTTGATTAAAAACATATATGATTGAATTGAATCATAACTTAAACTGATCATGATTAAACAGATCAAATAAAAAACGGTCAAATTTTATGATTTTATTTTTTATTTTTTATTTTTTTTTCTGAATATTACAAAGTTACAACTATTATTTGTTATATTTAAATACTCACCAATTCTAAATTTTGCCTAGTCCAAAAAAATTGAGGCTTAGATCTGCTGGGCCTTCTCAGAACAGGATATTATCTTCTGAAATTATAAAAAAAAAAAAAATTATTTAATTAAATTACTTTTTGACACATTATCGATTACATTGTTATTGGGTTCATCGAAATAAAATGAATTGAAAGCAATACAGATATGCAACAGAGCGAGAAGCCACACATTTCCATTTCTAATTCATTCACCAAAATAATTGAAGAAATTAGAGAAAATTATTGGGTGTGATTCACGTGGTGGAATTATTGGCATAGCCCTGGGCCTACTTAATTTAGTTGGTCAGTCTATATCTGTTGTTAATAGTTGGTTATCCCTTATTGATAATTAATATTAAGTGATCAGTAAAATTATAGACTGTGCCATTGTTGTTTAATTATATAATATTAAAAAGATTATATATATATTTTTTTTATCTTAAAAGTGTACCTTACCATATTTATAAATATAATAAATAATAGTGTAATATAAAAATTTGTAAATTGTTCAAACAAACAACTTTGTGTAAGAAAAATATATTAATCAATAAAATAAAATTTTTATAAATCTATGTAATATAAATTTATTATAAGTGTAGACAGAAACTATCATAATGTGCTCTGTATTTATCTCAATGAAATTAAAAACAAAAAAAAATGGTTATTGCTTGCAATTAGAAAAAAACTGATGAATTTGTGATTATTGGTTGTAATTAGAAAAACAATTGAGGTTGAAAATATGAGGAATTTAGAACAAAAGAAGAAAATTGGTATATAAATAAAGGGTAATTTTAAGGGTATATAAATCGGTATATAAATAAACACTCACTCAATGGTACAACATCTCCCGGGGGACAAAGATATGTTTGACATTTTTTAAAAATTTATTTCTGATTTTTGTGTGTTTTTTGAAATATTTTCGGGATTGGTGTTTTTTTAGAAATCAGCTGCGGTTTCTAACAATTAATTTTTTTTTTAACTGAAACTGCCGGACAGGGCAGCATTGTTGTCTGTCCGGCAGCTTCTCGCTTTTGCTTGTTTTGTTTTTTTATTTTTTTTTAAATGTTAAAGCTGCAGACCTGCAACTTTTATTTTTTTTTAAAAAAAATGTTATTTTATTTTTTAATAAATAATAGTTAATAATTTTTTATTAAATATTAAATTTAAAAATTAACACAATTATAAAAATTTTATTTTAAATATATATTAACTTGATTTTTTTAAAAAATATTGACAAATCAAATTAATAAAAAAATTATTATATACGCAAATTATTTTACAGGTATTATATTTTTCAATGTGTTATTATAATTAATTTGTAAATATATTTATTTATTATACAATAAATATATTTATTAATTGGGCTCATTAATCAATAATTTTGTTAAAATAATTGAAAAAATCAAATTACGAGTTCGGTTAAATTTTAGATATTTTTGGATAAATTTTTCGAATTTCCTTTGAGTTTGACTCGAACTTTGATCATTATTTTGTACAAGTTCATATCGGATTAAATCTAATTTAAATATTTTTCACAAATTTAGTTATATTCCATTTCATTATTTTGAAATTTATATTAGATTTCCATGTAATTATGTGTTAAAAAGTATTATACTTTTTTGTGTTGTTTGGATAAGATAAGATTTATTGTATAATAAATAAATATATTTACAATTAATTATAGTAACACATTGAAAAATATAATACCTGTAAAATAATTTGTGTATATAATAATTTTTTATTAATTTGATTTGTCAATATTTTTTTAAAAAAATCAAGTCAATATATATTTAAAATTAAATTTTTATGATTGTGTTAATTTTTAAATTTAATATTTATTTATTAAAAAATAAAATAATAATTTTTTTAAAAAAAATTAAAAGCAGCAGACCGCAGCTTTAACATTTAAAAAAAACAAAAAAAAAAACAAGCAAAAGCAAATGTGTTTGCTTGTTTGACAAGCTGCCGGACAGGCAACATTTTGCTGCCCTGTCTGGCAGTTTCAGTTAAAAAAAACTAATTGTCAGAAACCGCAGCTGACAACTGCGGTTTTTGAAAAAATACCAATCCTGAAAATATTTCAAAAAGCACACCAAAATCAAAAATAAATTTTTAAAAAGCACAAAACATATCTTTGTCCCGTCTCTCTATGTGTAAATAGTTTACAAGGCTTAGGTGGATTGGTACATTATAATTTTTGTGTGATCATTTAGCTTTAAGATCAAATTTTTTAGCTAAATTAGCAAGAAATTTATATATATATATATAATCCATCATTCAGCTAAACTTTTTTCAACCTTTTTGGTTTAACTTTTTGCACCTTTTTTATTTTTATAATTGCAATATAAATTTATGGAATATCATAATTTTGTAAGAAAATGAAAAGGATTAGGTTTAGAGGCAAAATGGAAAAAAAAAACTATAAATTTGATGAGTGCCTGATATTGCATGTTTTGGTCTATTTTTTCTCACTTTATCGCATTTAATTTTGGCTTAAATTAGTACTTTTTACTTGTTTTGTGATTTTGGTCATTGTAGGGTCAAAATGGTAGAAAGGAAATAAATGGAAGCTAAATGGAGTAAATTTGGAACAGCCATGAAAGTTTAAGGAATTTAGAAGCAAAAAACTGATTTTGGGTTTAGCGTTACCTAAGGCTAAGAGGTAAGGGTAAGGAGCTGCCTTGCCCAAAGTTAAGGGCCAAGACGTGACAGTAGAGTGGAGATATAGGTTTTTAATTTAAAAGTTGACCTAGCTGCCAGCTAGACTTCATCAGATTTTTAGGAATAATTAAGCTGTAATTAAGTAAATAATAGGCAGCATTTTTAGGAAGATAATATTACATTAAATTTTTGTAATTTATTTTCAAAGATTGGATAGGATTTGATCACCTTCCTAACTTATCTAGGTTTTATTCCTATTTAGCTTGGGGAAAAACATGAATAGTGATATCTCTTCTAATTGTTCTTTATCTGCATTTTTCTCAAGGCTGTAACAGGAAGTATATTTTATTTTTATTTTATTTTGTGAATTTTCATGGCCATGTGTGGCTAAGTACTCTTGTTCTAGTTAAAAATTAATTCAAAGCCAGGTTTTAATTAACCGTGAGATTGCTATGCTTGTTTATTGTTCTTAATTTCATATAATGTTCATGTTATTTACTGAAATTTAGAGAAATCATATCTCGATTATTATTTATTTTATATTCAATGAGGCGCCGTTGTTCATTTTATTAAATAATATACTGCTAGTTGAGTTTGCTAAATCCATAATTGTTTAGTAAAGTTAACGATAAGTGGCAATCAGTATAACTTCCTCACAAGGGCTTTTATATTGAGTAAATGCATGATTTGGTCTAAATCGGTCTCGCGTGAGATCGATTGGCTTAGGTCAGGTCTTTTTATTTCTTAATGCTATCAATAAATTAAATTATGCGCGTGCTTAGGGTTATTTATTGGTTAGGAATTAATTATAGTCTTACTTAATTAATTCATTGATACGGAAAGATTAGATCGGAAGCGCGAAACCGACGGCTATAACTGGCCCATTATTTGGTTTTTAGATTTATTATGTCGTCAATTATCGGTCGAATTAATCCTGTGCTAAGAATATCATTAACTGGAATTTATCATCTATTGGGTTTCTTTTGATCAATTTATTGCTTGTTTACTTATTTCTTTAAATTCAGCATTTGTTAGCTTTTATTTTATGAAAACCCCCCTTTTATATTTTTATTGTTAAAAATCTGGTTATTTAAAATTATTTTGGTGCTAGTTTCTGTGGATTCGACCCTTTCTTATCCTATTTACAATTTAATTGCTAGGATAATTGAGGTATTTATTTTTGGCGACTTCGACACCCATCAAATTTTGGCGCCATTGCCGGAGACTAGTCTAACTTGATTTAATTTGTTAATGACCAGGTCTAAAATTTCGAAAGAAATTTTGTTCGATTCGGAGATTGAAAAAATAGCCCGAAGACTAAGGAAAGAGACAAGGTTACACAAAAAACTTGCTGAAACTTCTTCCCAACAGCAGCAAGAGGAAGAGAAAATTAATTTTACTGAATTTTCAGCCGAAATAGAAGAGAAAAGAATGGCGAAACAGACTTTGAGAGAGCTTAATACACCCCTTTTAAACTAGCAGCCCTTGTGCATAACTTATCCAGCCTTGGACACTGCTTTTGAACTAAAATCGGGGTTGATTCACTTATTACCCACTTTTCGTGGCTTAGAAAATGAAGATCCTCACAAGCATTTGAAGGAATTTCATGTGATTTGTTCCGGTATGAGGCCACAAGAAGTTACTGAAGAACAAGTAAAATTGAGGGTCTTCCCATTTTCATTGGCTGATTCGGCAAAAAAATGGTTGTTGAATTTACCATCAGGAACAATCACAACATGGACTGATATGTTGAGAATGTTCTTAGATAAATTTTTTTTAGCCTCCCGAGCTGCTGTAATTTGGAGGGAAATAAGTGGAATCAGATAAAAGAATGTAGAGTCACTTCACGACTATTGGAAAAGATTCAAGAAATTATGTGCAAGCTGCCCCCAACATGGAATTACCGATCAGTCCCTTATTCAGTATTTTTATGAAGGTATGTTGAGCATGGAAATGAGGATGATAGATGCAGCAAGTGGGGGAAGCCTCAACAATAAAACCCCAGCACAAGTACGTGAGTTAATATAAAATATAGCAACCACTTCCCAACAGTTTGGAAGATATTAAGACCCCCCAAGAAGAGTACATGAGGTAAGTTCTTCTTCCATTGAAGATACACTTAATGCTCTAACTGTTCTTGTGCAAAATATGGCTTCAGGTACATCTTCACAAGCAAGGGTGTGTGGAATATGTGCATACGCTGGACATCCAACAGATATGTGTCATACACTTCAAGATGACTCACAAGAGCAAATATTCTAGGCAGCCCTAGAGGAAATATGATCCATATTCCAACACATATAATCTGGGTTGGCGAGATCTTCCCAACTTCAGTTATGGAGCGAGGTAGCAAAATTCACAGCAACAATTCCAACCTAAGCAACCACAATAGCCCGCTCAACCAGCTCCTAAACAAGGTATGGGTTTTGAAGATATTGTTCATTATTTAGCTAATAATGTGCAAGATATTCAACAGCATGCAAAGAAATCAGATTCAAGAATTCAAAATTTGGAGACACAAATGAGCCAAAAGCACAATCCTTGAGTAGAATAGAGTCCCAAGGACGTTTGCCCTCACAAATCATAGAAAATTCGAGGTAAAATACGAGTGCTATAGTTCTAAGGAGTGGAAAAGAGCTAAAACAGCCCCTACCCAAAGGAGAAAATCAGAAAAAGCAAAAGGGGATAGAGAGAGAAGCGAAAATTGAACAAAAAGTGCAGCCGGCAGGTAAAAATTCAGAGCAGCCCCCTGTTTTAGTTGTGCAGCCCCCATTTCCTGAAAGATTTGCTAAATTTAAAAAGGAAAAAGACATTTTTGAGACATTTCATAAGGTTGAGGTAAATATTCCTTTGATTGATACTATTAAACAAATACCAAAATATGCAAAATTTCTTAAAGATCTTTGTACTAACAAGAAAAAACAGTTTGGATATGAGAAAATTACTGTAAATGAAAATATTTCAGCTGTTATTCAAACAAAAATGCCAAAAAAATGCAAGGATAAATGTATATTTGTTATTTCCTGTAAAATTGGTGATTTGATTGTTAAAAGAGCTATGTGTGATTTGGGTGCGTCCATAAATGTCATGCCTATATATACCTCTTTAAATGCTGGACCCTTAGAAGAAATAGGAATAGTCATTCAATTGGCAAACAGATCAATAGTCTATCATGAGGGATTATTAGAAGATATATTAGTTCAGGTGAATGGTTTGATTTTTCCTGCTGATTTTTATGTGATCAACATGGATGATGAAGGCAATTTAGGTGATTCAGCTGACATTTTGTTAGGTGGACCATTTCTTCAAACATCTAGAACTAAAATTAATGTATACAAAGGTACTCTTACAATGGAATTTGATGGTAAAATAGTGCAATTCAATATGTATGATGTTATGAAATATCCATGTGAGATGGCTTCTATATGTGGAATTAATGTTATTGAACCGTTGACTCAAAAAGTGTTTGAAATGAGTGGGATTGATAAGTTGCAGGTTGCTTTAAATGAAAATGTTCATAGGGATAGGTTTGATGTAGTGGAAGAAGAGCTGAGTATTGAAGAGGAGTTACAGGAAGTAGTGATGGAGTTAGAGGCGTTGAAACCGATGGTACGTGATTCTAATCCTTTGGAATTAACCAGCACTAACAAAACGCTTTTACTATCTGTGTTGTAGGTACCAGAATTGGAACTTAAGTTGTTGCCTGATCATTTGAAGTATGTTTATTTGGGTGAGGAGAAAATACTCCCAGTGATAATTTCCAATAAGCTGCAGCCTAAGGAAGAGAAGCTCCTGATCCAAGCTTTGAGAGAGCATAAGAAGGCAATTGGATGGACCATTGCCGATATAAAAGGCATAAGTCCCTCTACTTGCATGCATAGGATCCATTTGGAAGAAGATATTAAGCCCAGCAGACAAGTACAAAGAAGGTTGAACCTACCAATGATGGAAGTGGTGAAGAAGAAAATACAAAAGATGCTGGATGCAAGAGTGATATACCCGATTTCAGATAGTGATTGGGTGAGTCCAGTCCAAATTGTACCCAAAAAGACAGAAATCATGGTTGTGGAGAATGAGAATGGGGAGTGGTGCCCACCCGCGTCCAAAACGGGTGGAGGGTTTGTATAGACTACTGGAAGTTAAATGCCTCTAGTAGAAAAGATCATTTTCCACTTCCTTTTATTGATCAAATGCTAGAAAGACTCGTTGGAAAATCTTCTTACTGTTGTCTTGATGGTTATACAGGTTTTTATCAAATACCAGTGGCACCCGAAGACCAGGAGAAAACCGCTTTCACCTGTCCCTTTGGCACATTTGCCTATCGTATGATGCCATTTGGACTTTGCAACACTCCAGTGACTTTCCAACGATGTATGGTAAGCATCTTTTCAGATTATGTTGAAAAAATAATAGAAGTCTTTATGGATGATTTTACGGTGAGATTGCTATTCTTGTTTATTGTTCTTAATTTCATATAATGTTCATGATATTTACTGAAATTTAGAGAAGACGTATCTCGATTATTATTTATTTTATATTCAATGAGGAGCCGTTGCTCATTTAATTAAATAATATACTGCTAGTTGAGTTTGCTAAATCCGTAATTGTTTAGTAAAGTTAACGATAAGTGGCAATCAGTATAACTTCCTCACAAGGGCTTTTATATTGAGTAAATGCATGATTTGGTCTAAATCAGTCTCGCGTGAGGTCGGTTGGCTTAGGTCAGGTCTTTCTATTCTTTAATGCTCTCAATAAATTAAATTCTTGCGCGTGTTTAGGGTTATTTGTTGGTTAGGAATTAATTATAATCTTACTTGATTAATTCATTAATACGAAAAGATTAGGTCGGGAGCGCGAAGCCGACAGTTATAACTGGCCCATTATTTGGTTTTTAGATTTATTATGTCATCAATGATGGGTCGAATTAATCCTGTGTTAAGAATATCTTTAACTGGAATTTATCATCTATTGGATTTCTTTTGATCAATTTACTGCTTGTTTATTTATTTTTTTAAATTCAGCATTTGTTAGCTTTTATTTGATGAAAACCCCCCTTTTATATTTTTATTGTTAAAAATTTGGTTATTTAAAATTATTTCGGTGCTAGTCTTTGTGGATTCGACTCTTTTTTGCCCTTTTTACAATTAAATTATTAGGATAATTGAGATATTTATTTTTGGTGTTTTCAACACCCATCAAAATTAATAATGACATAATTTGCACATGGCAGAAAAGACATGGAGTGATGCAATATCTCCAATGCAACTAGCATGAGAAATGGGTTCAGTTCTTGAAGCATGTTAATAGTGACTTTCAAAACTGGGAGTTGTTATTCAAGATACTCAAGCATGTTAATGTCGGAGGGTGCTTCTCATTGGGTACTAGTGGTGGTGATAAGTCCAATAGGAAGTTTGCAAGAGTGAGCTGAAAACTGCGAAAGAAGTGAAAAACATCCAGCATGACTGGGAATTGCTTTTCTACTAAAGCCAGTTATTATATATGGTGGGAGCATAAACAGCATCAATGTGCCTTTTGGTGTCGGTCATCTCAGATTATTTGCAACGATACAAGGTAAAATCTGCCTTTGTAGGCTATGGGATGTGTTGATTCTGTTATATCTTTAGAATTCCCATTCATGAGGGCAAGTTTCATGTTGACAAGGTAGGCATAAGTTATTACAATTTTCTACCAGTTTCGTTTTCTCTTTTAAGCCAATTCAAACAACATTGTGGTGTACAGGTGTTAGCTCATAAGAGTTATGGTTACTTTTTCTTTTACTTAAATAATGTAAATGTATATATAAATTTTGTATTTTTTCATGTATGTGATTATGCTGTACGTTTAATTTGCACTGTTTTGTTAGACTAGTGGTTAAACTGTTTTGCCAGGTCAGTTTCTAAACTTAAATGTTTCCTATTTAACACATAATGTAATAAACACCTTAGATAAATGACATTTGAAACATAAGCTAATGTGGCAATTGCATGGAATTATTATTCTTTAATTTAGATTTGAGAGACAACAATTATTGCATCATACAGGTCCCAACATATGTGGTGAAGCAAGTTATGGGATATTATAAGAATCTCGATATTGCATGGAAACAAATAATTAAGGGAAAAGTGAAAAGTGGAAATGTAAATAAAAACATAATATTTCTCAATTTGACTATTTACATTGAATTCGAGGATGCCAATTTCAGCTAGAACAAAATTGGTTAATGGGATATTCTCCTACGATCTACTCAAGTAAGAAGTGAAATGAACAAAAGTATCTTCCGAGCAAGGAATTATCAACCCGCCCATTGGATGATTGAAACCGAACTCTTCTTCTACTTTACCGAGCAAATTTTGAAACAAAGGTTGATTTAAAATATATAATCATTTTTAATATATATATATATATATATATATGTATATATATATGTATATATATATATATATATATGTATATATATATATATATGTATATATATATATATATATGTATATATATATATCTATATATATATATGTATATATGTATATATATATATCTATATATATATATGTATATATATATATATATATAGTAGGTACACTAGTAATATACAAGAAATATATGAATAATACACATCTAGTACACACATAGTATATATCAAATTTCAATTTTTTCCATATTAGTACTTGTTACCATGAATATTTGATAGGTTTTAGTTATTTTGAAAATTGGAACCGAGAGAAATTGAATGAAATAATATAATTTATGGTACAAATTGAATAAAATTTGAATTGATAAATTTATTGTAGCATGCCAAGTCACTGTGTCACACCTCAAAATAGCCCTGGTCGGATTATGCATGATAAGTCGGGATCGGAAGGGTATTTCAGTAAATTGTGTTTGAGAATTTGGAGTGTTAAGGACCTAATTGAAAAGTTAATTAAGTTGGTAAAGGAAGAAATGTGTAAGTGAGTGAAGTGTAATTTGTCTAAGGACTAAAGAGCATTAAGACAAGATAATTATTAAGGAAATGTTTGGGTATGACTCAAGTATGGTACCATGGTTGGAAAGTGTGAGTGGATTGTGTGGTCCTATTAGGAGCTGCCAGGTGTGTGTGTTAGGTGGGCATTGAATGGGGAAAAGAAGAAAAGAAAGAGAGAGAGGGGAAAATCCAGATTGCTTCCCGTCCCCTCCTCTCACGTTCCTTCTTCTTCTTCTCTTCTCCTTTCTCTGCTTTTCCCTTCATTCACGTTTGGCTTGGAGTTGTGTGTGCGTTGGTTGAGTTTTGGGTCAGCATTGAGGAGGTAAGTTGGAGTTTAACGTGTTGTTCTTCTTCTTCTTTTCTCCTGGGTTTTTGGTTGAGTTAGGGTTTGAAGATTCATTACTGGTTTTGTTTGTGTAAGCTTGGGATTGTAAGAGGAAGCAAAGCAAAGGCAAGAAAAGGATTGAGCAGTGATCTTGAAGCTGATTTTGGATCTTCGATTCCAGGTTTGGGAGCAATTTGGATTACATGCAATGTTTGGGAACTCTGTTTACTGTATTGGAAGTTCTTAGTGTTGTTGCCCTACTTCTCACTTAGGATGTATATGTGTTTACATTTCTGGAAATTGGTATGTTTGGCATGTGTTTATGCATGACCTATGTGATTAGATGTGTTATTAATGCATGTATAGGATTGAATGGAGGTTACTGAGTTTGTGTTTTGAACTTACTGTATTTCTAGGGTTTATGCTCTAGAAAGGATTAAATGTGTGTTCAAGCATGATTTTGATTGTTTGATTGTGGAATTAATTGCAATTATCATGTTTTGATGTTTGGAAGATCGACTGTAAGGTAAGATGGGTTTGGATGTGTTTTGAATGTATGGACTGTAATATGTTTTGCAATGCGAATTGCATGATGTATGACCGACCTTATGAGTATATGTATATGTCTATTGTACTCTGATTTATGCATGATGTATATATTTTTATATATATATATTTATGCGTTATACGATTTGAAATGTGAATTGTTTTATACATGACCTGCGAGAGTCAGTCTAGTGGATAGTTAGGCATGCCTAATAGAGTCTTCTGTAGCTGCAGCGCCCTTTTGAACGTATTGGACCCTGATCAGGTCCCCCGTTTGGTTCCTCGCGAACCCTTTTCTGTAATGGATCTTGTGTAAGGTCCCTTGTGAAAATATCTGTGAAAGTTAAAGTATAATGGTTTAATCGGTTCGTACCCGTAACGTACTGTCTGTAATCGGCTCGTACCCGTAAAGTACTGTCTGTACACTCGTTATCCACTACCTAGAGTCAGCAGGTGTTCTTTGAATGTTTATCTGAACTGCTCTGATCTGATTTGGCTATAAATGGATTATCTGAATGAGTATATTAATGTAATGTATATCGGATTTTTCTGAATGAATATGATTATGAAATACTGATTGTATGGCTTTATTATATGAGCATGCTTATATAGATTATGTTTTAGCCTTCGAATGTGATATCCGTTTGAGCTTGATAAGGATTTCAGGAATCAGTTTATATGCATATGAATGTGACTATGGGCTTCAGTATGTATGTCTGTTTAAGTAAGCATGACTTTACATTTAACATGATTATCCGTACTTGTCATGTGATTTGTTATAAGTTTCTGATTGCTTCGAAATGATTTGATTGATGTATTTAAGTATATGACTTCAGCATAGTTTTGTTAATATATTAGCTTGTGAACCGAAGCAGCTGTGATGGTAGGTATGTGATGATTACTGTACTCTCCGCATAATGATGATATGAATGTAATACTAAGTGGTTATGCCTTCAGTCTCCGTTATCAGAATGTTTCTGCATGATGCTTAATATATATTAGAGTTGCGCAGCGGTATTGTGATGCTCTAAATGTTATCTTTTGGATATTTGACTAGTGTGTATGTTTAACATGATGATTGGGTTGTCAGTTCAAGCGTGGGTACTTAGTGATATTTAATGCATGTGAATAGCTCTTGTGACTCCGTATGGTAAGATGCTATCATTGGATACCCATGTAGATTTATGCATGAGTTAAAGTATGTAGTTCGGCATGATGATATTTGTATCGTATATTGTATGATGTTTGTATTGGTATATCCTGGACATGAGTTTATGGTCTGTTTGTGAGTTATCGATTGAATGCCTTTATTGTGCAGCCTGATTATTGATATGCTATGAATATCCGCATTTGCCATTTGAATGTGTTATGCCTTGGCGACCATTGTGAATGGCCGTCCATATTCTTGTGTGTTCTCCCCACTAAGCGTTATCGCTTAGCACGGATTTCCTTTCCGTGCAGGTGGCAGGTTTGGTTCTGTTCGAGTAGCGCTTCTGCAAGGTCGGCCACGTAGGAGTTAGAAGTTCTGTATTTTTGTTCAGCTTCTGTATTTCAGCTTTTGTATTCGGTAGTATTGTATATGTAATTATTATGTTTCGTTCTTGAGTTTCTTTTGGGAATGTAATAGTTAGTATGTCCTTATATTTAGTTATTCATTTGTTTTATTATTTCACTGATGCTTCCGTTGAATGGTCATATGTATGCTTCTGTGTATGCTTTTGCTTAGTGCCTGCGTGTTCGTGAATCATTGCATGTTCAATCTGTACCGCAAGGTAAGTCAAGGTAAGTTTTTAATTAATCCATATTTCTGTATGCATGTCATGTATGAAAGTATACTTCCGTGTTATGCGTGTGTATATCTGTATATGTGAACGTCGTGTAGCGCGTCCGTCGGCGTCCTTCCAACGGGGACGGCGATGGGGGTGTTACACACTGGATATCTACATTTATGGTACAAATTGAATAAAATAATATAATTTCAAATAAATCAACGAATCAATAATTTCTTTTAGTACAGTTTCTGATTCCATCTATACAATATTTGCTGGACCACAGCCTCAGCATTTCCATTATACTACTCTAAAAGATAAATCACATCAGCCCCTGGTAAGGCAAAATTCATTTGCCAATGCAAGTAAAAGAGTCATAAATCAAACATGTAGTAACATCCAAAACCTAAATAAAAAACTCATCAAGGGAATCACAGGAAAAGTGCATTCACGGCATACAGCCGTACAAAACCAACCACGAGGAAAATGTAACATTATATATGTGGATTATTTACTGAAAGTAGGAAATAAAATTCTCCATTGAAGCAAAATGGAAGATGATCCGTATCCCTGGGTGCAGCTATCAACATTTAATTTTGATATAGAACAAGCAAAGAGCATAGGGTTATTAACTTCTTTCAAGGAATCAATCCTCAAGAGACTTTCAAAATGATCTTTACACATTTGAAGTTTAAACCACTTGCTGTGCGTGTGAAGCATTGCTCTCATCAGTTGCATGAGCAATGGCTCTTCAATACCAAGCACTGTCAAATAAGAACATATGTTTGTATTTTTTTTTATAACAGTACAAGTTAAAAAAATAAATTGATTTTTATGTTGGACAACTTTGAAATACAAATTTGTATATTCTTTTGTTAGTATACAAATTTGTTAGTATAGAATTAGATGTATATTGTGCGTATACTAGATATATATAATGCGTATATTAGTTGTGTACTAGATGTATATACTGTGTATACTAGATGTGTACTAGATATTTATTGTGCGTATATTAGATGTATATAGTGCATATACTAGATGTGTATAGTATGTATACTAGATGTGTACTAGATGTATATTGTGCATATACTAGATGTGTATTAGATGTATATTGTACATATACTAAATATGTACTAGATGTATATTATGCATATATTAGATATATATAGTGCGTATACTAGATGTGTACTAGATATGTACAAGATGTATATTGTGCATATACTAGATGTGCACTAGATGTATATTATGCGTATACTAGATGTATATAATGCATATACTAGATGTGTACTAGATGTATATTGTGCGTATACTAGATGTATATTGTGTGTATATTAGACGTGTACTAGATGTATATTATTCATATACTAGATGTGTATAATGCATATACTAGATGTGTTTTAGATGTATATTGTAAGTATAATAGATGTATATATTGCGTATACTAAAAGTGTACTAGATGTATATTGTGCTTATACTAGATATATATTGTGCGTATACTAGATGTGTACTAGATATATATTGTGTATATACGAGATATGTACTAGATGTATATTATGCGTATACTAGATGTATATTGTGCGTATACTAGATGTATATAGTGCGTATACTATATGTATATTGTGCGTATATTATATGTGTACTAGATATATATTATGTGTATATTAGATGTATATTATGCATATACTATATGTATATTGTGCGCATACTAAATGTGTACTAGATGCATATTATTTGTATACTAGATGTATATAATGTATATACTAGATGTGTACTAGATGTATATAGTGCGTATACTAAATGTATATTGTGCGTATACTAAAAGTGTACTGGATATATATTGTTCGTATACTAGATGTATATTGTGCGTATACTAGATGGAACTTGCTGTATACTCTGAATAATTTAGATGTATATTCTTTATATACTAAATGTATATTGTGCGTATACTTGATGGAACTTGTTGTATACTCTGAGCAAATTAGATGTATATTGTCTATATATTAGATGTGTATATTTATGGGCTTTAATGCTTATACTCTCAGTATACGCACTATATACGCCTAATATATTTTAAATTAATGTGTTTTCTTTTTAAATTTTAATTTTTTTATCATGCAAATAATATAATTAATAGCATGTTCTTAAGTATTTGATTAATTAAGTACCTTGTGACACCTCTATATTTTGATACTCCACAAGAAAATCCACTGCTTTTCCTATAAATTCAACGCTGTATAAGTATAATGAATTAATTTCAAAGACTAAAACAATCAATTAATTTACCTTCTCAATGATCCAATGTATTCTTCTCTGGATTGACCTTCTATTTCTTTGAGTTCAGTTTCATATGTAGCTAAATATAAACAAGAACAACAATATTATTCTTCTTCATTTTATTCTTAACTAGAAAAAAAATCAAAATAATAAAATTTACTAGAAAATTAAGAATTGTTTCGGGACCCCAGTATGATATCGAATGTGTGAGGAGGATATTGAAGCATTTCTATAGCAATTACAGTATCTCTGAGTATGATGGCCTAATCTTAGTTGCAGAACTCATGGAAGAATTCTTGATAGAAGTTGCACGTAACATAGATTTGAAGATGGATACATTTGTCAATCTAGCTTAGAAGTCAAAGGGAGCATCCTCACAATTTGAGAAAAACTCTGATGGTATGTACAGAGCCATTGATATTTACTTGGGTAGACATAGATATTTGACAGAACAGGAAAGAGAGGAAGTATGCATGATGTTGGATTGCTATAAATTGTCGCCTGAAGCTTGCGACCACGCAACATAGAATGAAAAATTGCCATTGAGGTTTGTAACGCAGGTGTTGTATATGACACAGTTGCAAATGAGAGACATTATAGAACACAAAGTTCAGGATATTGATTTGAAACTGATAAAAGAGGAAGCAGACGAAGAAAAAGAGAATGAAGCAAGTTTCGATGATGAAGAAGTAACGATCGAACTGGAGAAAATGAGCATCAAAGTGATGGAGTTAGAGCAAGAATGCTATGAAATGAGGAAAGAAATTAAGAATGGAAGCAGAAAGAAGAAAATGAAAAAAAGAAAAAAGTAGCTTGTGGAAGGAAATGAAGAGAAAATTCGGGTGCATGATTCGCATAAATGATTGCAATTGCCAAGTGAAGAGGAAGAAGATTCATCCAAAACATTGATCGTCAACTTATCAGAATCAAAAATTTCTGCTAATTATGAATAATTTGTTCAGACTTTATGTTATACTTTATGGTTTTGGCATCTATTTCATCTACATATGAGAACAAAGATAGCAAAGTTTCGTAGTCAATTATGATTTCCCAATCCAAACATGCATAGATGTGGATGCAAATTGTGCTTGATATAGATTGTGATACAGTCAAAAAAGAGATTTTAACTTTTCCCCACATCTAAAAATTCATTCTTAAATTAGTAGAATTTTAAAGAACAGCCTTAGTTTCAATGCTCTGTAATCAAGATTATCCTTCCAAAATAATTTCCATAAACACTGACAATGCATAACATTACCCTTCCTACCTCGTTAATTATTCATATCAAAATAACCAGATAAAGAACTAAAGCTACAAGAAGAAATGCGCTTTGATATCTATTTTCTCTGATGTGATAATGGAAGTCACAACAACATTAGATTTTTCTCATTGATTTTTCCCAAGTGAAACCAAAACTAGAGAGAGGAACTTTAATCAAGTCACAGTCATAAATGCAATTCCAAAAACCATTAAGAAGATTCGAATAATAATTTGCACTCCCTATTTTGTCATCAACCGAGAGAAGATTGTTAAAATTCCCGATACAGACCCAGGGGAGATTAACACGGCGGGAAAGAGAATTTATCAGTTTCCAAGTAGATCATTTTCTAATGGCAGGGAAAAACCCATAAATACAAACTAATCTCCAAGTTGGAAAACCAACAGATTTAACAAGAGTATCAATGTGATTATTAGAGTAGCCAGCTATCTGAATGTGAAAAGAAGCAATGCAAACCACCACTACGACCCAAAGCACTCCCAAAACCAAAGCACGAGAAAATGATTCAATTGAGGAAAAGACAACTGATGAGAATCAAAGGACTCCCAGAAATCACTAAAATGACATAATTTGAGGCAGATAAATCAATATTTACAAGTAACAGAAGCTCACAATCCCTTCACTTACAGTAATAAGTATGCTGGTATGTGTTACCTTCTCCGATCACAATAGGAAGCGGGGTCGCCGGAGTGGCTATTGTATCTGCTCCACCGATTTTGATATCGGTAGAAAAGTGAGAGTAGAAATGAGAGAGGAGAGCATAAGAGGAAAGCGAGAAAAAATTGCATAAATGAAACTAAGAATTTAAAAAGTTGTATTTTTGAAATATTTTGAAAAACTTTTATTTTTTTGTTATTTTTATTTTTTTGTGTATATTTATGTAAAGAGCCCAATGACCTTTGACATCAGCCCGACCCTATTCTGCCCAAGTCCAACCCATGATCAGATTCGCTTTGTTTTAGCTGAGTTTAGGGCGTTAAATAAGGTAATTATAGTAGAATTCAGTCACAATCTGATATTTTTTTGCAAATTAAACTTTTATTAATAAAATAAAAAAGTATTGAAAAGTACAAATAAATTTATAAAATTTAAAATTATATAAAATGTACGAAACTAATAAAATTTTTAGAATATATCTCTGAACTTATTCGATAAATCAGTGAATAATGGCAATATGCTGCGGTAACTGA
Organism: Excoecaria cochinchinensis; assembly: GCA_947683425.1. Classification (NCBI taxonomy): domain Eukaryota; kingdom Viridiplantae; phylum Streptophyta; class Magnoliopsida; order Malpighiales; family Euphorbiaceae; genus Excoecaria; species Excoecaria cochinchinensis. Next base: position 8,552,491 of record CANTUQ010000074.1, on the reverse strand, counting down.
CTATCGGAGAAAAATTCAGTCCATCTATTATTCATAGGAAAACTCATTACAGAAAGATGAAAACTTCCATAAAACAAGACAACAAAACTTTCATAAAGGAAGGCAAAAACATTCAAATTTGTATGACAAATTTGTATGATTAAAAATTTAAATTGCATTCAATATTAGATAAACGAACTAAATTTATACAAATAAAAATAAGATCTGAACAAATACGAAAAATAAAATTAAAATAAAGATTTCATATTTGAATTTATCGAAACAAAAAATATTAAAAAAAATTTAAATACAAATAAAAAATAATGAATAAAATTAAAAATTCAGATTTATACTGATCTAAAAATTATTACAGAAATTTAAAAAAAATAAAAAAATAAAAAAATACAAATATAAATTTGAGCATTTAAAAGGAGGCTAGGGTTTCTTATTACTGGACGTCACAATCTGATGTTATTTACCTGCGCATAGGAAAAATCTAATATTGGCGGGAGAATAGTATCATACGGAAATAATCGGCTGCAGCAGACGTACTAACAGTCGTATGAGCTCATCTCTGATATCAGCCATCAGTCAGGAATCTTCGATCCAAGCCGTTGGTTGTGTTGATACATTCGATAGGCGCACCAATACCAAAACACAGCGGCAACGCTCGTCTACTTTGCACAATCGAAGAACATATAGCTTACAGCTCTGCATTGAAGTTGTGTTTACTAGCTTTGAAATCTCACAAACCCTAGCTTCTTACAAATTCATTTTTCTAGAATTTCTTCTACAGGAGATTTTAATGTGAATATCTAGCTTAATTAGAAGTTATTCTTTGCTATTGATTGTAGAGTTGGGGTGTTTCCATGGGTACTGGAGAAATTAGTAGCGAAAGCCCAACTGAATCTAAGAAAGGCAAATCTAAAACTCCCAGAAAGCCTAAAGAAAGCGTTCTCAAGCAGAGTTAGTCTCACTCTTTTCGTCTAATTATCGATCCATCTCTCTGTGTATACATATGTGTTTTCATGTGCGATATCGGGTGATTATTTCGTTGTTTAAATTGTTTGAGCAGAATCTCCAGCTGAGTTCTTCGCAGAGAACAAGAACATTGCTGGCTTTGATAATGTAAGTTCCTTCAATTTAGAAGAATGGGAGGCACTTATATGAATCAGAAACCTAGGGAAAGAAGCAATGGTGGTTCCTGTTCTAATTATGTCAGATGATTTTCTTATTTATTTTTATTTCAGCCAGGGAAATGTCTATACACTACCGTGAGAGAACTTGTTGAAAATTCGCTTGATTCAGCAGAATCCATATCTGAGCTCCCCTTTGTTGAAATTACAATGTGAGTTAATGTTTAATCATACGCAGCATATGTGTGCAGGCAGTATTGGTCTTAGTTTCAATTGGTTGTTGCAGTGAAGAGATAGGAAAAAGTAAGTTCAATTCCATGATTGGTCTCATTGATCGGGAGCGTGTTGATGCGGAACTTTATGATGATTATGAGACAGCTAAGGCTCGTGAGGTTTGTTGTCTCTACCTTGAATCTTCGTTTCATTTGATTTTGTCTCTGCATTTGCAGCTATGTGATTTAAGTTGCATCAAACTTTCTGCTATATTAGAACTTTACCATTGTATCTCACTTAATTTTGATTAGTATAGCTGCCTCAACTTTATTATCAATGCTTTTCATTATGTTACGTTTTTCTGATGCAAGTATAGCGACTTCTTGTAGCTGTGTTGCTAACGTTTGATTGCTGTTAAATTTATTAGTTCTGTAAGCCTAGTTATTTTTATTTATTTTTTTAAAACAGAGTTCTTTGCCTTGCAGAAAAGATTAGCAAAGGAAGCTCGTGCTCTGGAAATACAGGCTAAAACTGCTGCACTCGGGAAGAAAGTCAAAGAGCAGCCAGCTGCAAAGGGCATAAGAGGACGAGGTGAGGCTTCGTTTTACAGAGTCACATGCAAGGTGTGATTATTTCCTTGCTCAATTTCCTTCTACATTTTTCCCCCTTAGTTTTATTGATATTCTCTTACTAGAACCCAAAATCAACTCTAGAGTTACAAAGACTTGTCTATGCATCTCATTTTATTGTAGGACAATGGAAAAGGAATGCCACATGATGATATCCCAGACATGTTTGGACGGGGTTCGTAGTCACATTTCTGATCTCATTTCATCATAATACTGAGTGTTTAGATGGCTATTGATAGTTGTTTTATTTGTAGTTAAGTAATCCATGCTTCTGTGTGTATTTATGCGTGCAGTCCTATCTGGAACCAAGTATGGTCTTAAGCAGACGCGTGGGAAGTTTGGTCTTGGTGCAAAAATGGTAATGTGTTTTGCTGAAGCCTGGCACATTCACAGTTTTCCATCCTTGCGGCTGCAATTGTAAAAATAGATGCATACTGCATTATGATTTTAATAACTGTTTTTCACACTTATTAATGAATATGAGGTTCAATTTTCTAGTTTTACAATGCTTTTGAGCATGTTAATAAATCTGGCAAAGATCAGATTTTATGTTCTACTTATAACTATAAATTGCCATATAAGCTCATGGATTTGCATGTTTATGTTATAATCAAGTTGATTTAATAAAATTATTTCATTCCATTTTTCTCCCTTAATGCGCATAAAAAGAATACCTTTTAGTGCAGTCTGTTTTCCTTTTGTAGGCATTGATATGGTCCAAAATGAGCACTGGCCTTCCTATAGAGATCTCATCATCAATGAGGGGCCAAAACTATATCTCATTCTGCAGGCTGGATATAGATATTCATCGGTATGTTGCATATATTTTTTGACTGAGAACTAGGTTTTTCCTTCTTTCTTTTTTGAACTTCCTGTCTGATGATGCTGGCGGTTTAACAATTTCTATGTGTTAGCATTGTGTATTATTTTATTGATCTGTTTATATGAACCATCTGTAAAGATACACAAATTGTCATTTTTCTCTTTTAATTTTGGGTTTGTGCCTTAATAGAACAAGTTGTTAATTTGCAATTATGTCAGAATGTTCAATGGGGCTGCATCCTTTATATGTTAATAATTACTGTTTATTTTGAATAATCAGCAACGTTCCTCATGTGCATATACATGAAAAACGAAGCAACGATGATAAGTGGCATGGAGCTGTAATTCAAGTGGTCATTGAGGGAAATTGGACGACTTACCGTGTATGTAGAACATAAGTGGTGTATTTGCATTTCATCTTAAATTCTAAAGTTAGAATGATCTTTTCTTTGATTTATATTTTGTGAGGTTTTTCGGGTAAAATGGAGTGCATGTTCTGGTTTCTTGACACTAGTTTCCTTGTTGGCACTTGCAGTCCAAAATTTTGCACTACATGCGACAAATGGCTGTTATTACACCTTATGCCCAATTTCTTTTTAAATTTATATCAGATACATCCGAGTACTCTCTCACTCCCTGACTCCACAGTTACACATTGGCAGCATTGCACACATTTGTTTGCCCTTCCTGATTCATGGTTATAGTATTTTTTCTTTTAATGCAGCAAAAATGTCACCGTAAAATTTACACGGCGGACAGATGTAATGCCTCCTGTTCCTCTTGAGACAAAGCATCATCCATCATCCGTTGACTTACTGTTGATCAAACGCTTAATTGCAGAAACCTCAAAACAAAACCTTTTGCAGTTTCTTCAGCATGAATTTGTAAATATAGGAAAATCACTTGCTGAACGGTTAATTGGTAATGATTTATCCTTAAACTAAATCTGTCAGTTTATCAAGTTGAAGATAAATTTTTTTGGCATCTAACAATATTGTGACATCAATTATATAAAACTCAAGCAAGATGCTTTTGTTGGTTTTTTTCGTAATTCTGGATGCTTGAGTTGCTATTTGTAATGTTTTAGGGGAAATGGGTCCAGAATATAGCCAAAAAATGGCAGTCAAATCTCTGACTGATCAGCAGATAGTTCGGATCCATCAGTTATTTCGTCAAGCCAAGTTTGATGATCCTACTGGTGATGTAAGCTGCTTTTGATCTTTAACAATGTTGTTCATTTAGTAGCTGTACTTGTGATCCGATAAATACTTTTTTCCCCTTATATTTACATTTTATACTCATTATTTTTGCTGCTTTCACAGTTTTTTACATCATGTGAAATTCCTTTCAGTGTCTTAGTCCTGCAGGGGAATACAATCTTCGCCTTGGAATTATAAAGGAGCTGCATCCAGACATGGTCGCCACTTATTCAGGCAGGTTGTGTTTGAAATCTTTGTTCACTAAATCCATTTTTGTTCCCTGTTCTATCAAGTAAATCTGGATTTTATTTTTTAAAAGTAATAAGTATGTGAATTGAAATGTATTATCTTCAGACAATTCAACTCCTGCAATGTTCTTGGCATCCTGCAAATGGATTAAACAATTAATCATAAATTTTTGACCTTTCTCTGCTTCCATTATGCAGTGCACAAGTTTTTGAGGGACACCCCTTCATTGTAGAAGCTGGTGTCAGTGTGGGTGGAAAGGATGTTAAGCATGTAAGTGTTTTTAATCTGATCTGTAAAATGTAAGAATCCTATATTATATAGGAAGTGCTTCCATTTGATAAAGAAGAAGGTACATGAGATGGTACTTCTACGGAATTCTTCTTTTTTCTAATATAATGTTAGTTGCATCACCCATCCATTGTGGGCCAAGTTAAGCCTAAGATGGGGTGTCAGGGAAAAGAAGCATGCATACACCTTCATCTGTGGATGATTTTATCTTAGATTTATGAAAATGAGGAGTGCAAAAACCATATGCTGTTATATACAACTACTATTCTCTTATGCAATTTGTGATTTAAGTTATATTTGGCTAATGCTGAAAGCTAGCCAAAGTGTGATTCTTCATTCTATTTGGTTATGCTTCAAGTGACATTGCCTGTCTGAATGGTAGGGTCTGAATATTTTTCGGTTTGCAAATCGTATACCGCTGCTTTTTGAGCAAGGTGCTGATGTAGTCACCAGGACTGCTCTCAAGAGAATCAAGTAAGATATACAAACGTGAGAATTTCCTTTGGATATATAGTGGTGGGAGGACAGTTATATGTCAGAATCAACACTAACAGAACTTTAACCGATAAATATTTTCAGTTGGTCTAGTTACAAGATCAACCAGATGCAAGACAAGGTAGGTGTTTTTGTTAGCATCGTGAGCACAAAAATCCCATTTAAAGGGACTGGCAAGGAGTACATTGGAGATGATATCGCTGAGATAGCTACTGCTGTTAAGGTGAAGTTTCGGTTCTTATGGAGGCTCATAGTTTAGAGAAGAACGGTTATGCTCACATTGTTGATTCTCCAGTATGCCATTCAGCAGTGCTGCATCCAGCTTAAATCCAAAATTGTAAAGAAAATGCAGGCTCGTGAACAGCAGGAGCGTAAACGTAATTTAAGCAAGTACGGAAAGCCACTTGTCTTGACCTAGTGAATCTCTCTATAGAATTTGCATGTGCCGAATTGTGATTTTATTAAATGGCAGGTACATCCCTGATGCTACAGGTGCTGTATATGATGTCTTGAGAGAAATTGCAGATGCACAAGCAAAGAAGAGGAAATGTTATGAGGAGGAGGATGCAGGAATACTTGAGAAAGTATCAACAGGTTTGATTACAAAAAGCACACTCATGGAAAAGCTTGCCGAGTATGTTGAAAAGGTGAGTTATGGTTGGAACTTTTGTTTAATCTTTCACTATTTATTATTTTGAGTGCTTTTACTGAGGCCTTTTAGTGAAGAGTTATGACTGGATGTTGAAAATATAAGGTTTTTCCTTATGATCTGTATACTCTTTTCACTATTTGCAACTTCCAAGTTACAAAAAGCTTAGAGCATGTCTAGCATCAAAGAAATGCTTTGATTAAGTTGTTGTCTTTGGTCTTATTAGTACCAGCAAACCCTATAGTTTAGCCTAGAAGTTATTACACATTCCAAAATGGGCTTGCTCTGTCAGAATATGCTAATATTGTATTATTAAACTTAATGATATCCTTGTTAAAAACTTTTAAGGATTTCATTTTCTTTTCACCTCCAGCTGATGTTGGGTAAAAACTGAATCACTATGGATACTAGATATTAATATTGCCAGCGGAGATGTTTATACCTGTATCCATTTTATTTGCAGGTGGACTATGAGATGGCAATAGAGTATGCAACACAAAGTGGTGTTAGCGAGGAAACTAGAGAAGATATATATATCCAAAAGCTTGAAGGTGAAAATAGATCCATTGACTTATACAGTCCTATGTTTGTTTTCAGACTGATCACTTAGGAGTTGTTGGATATTACCTGCTATACTTGTCTGGTTAATTATAGTTGGGGAGTTGTTGTGCAACTCATTTTATTATTTAATTTGCATATAATAAATGAAACTGGATGCTAAAACACCAAATGATAATCTGAGTTACATCAATGCCAAAGGTGATATACTGAATTATTTTTTAGTGCTGGAGAGGAAATCAATCTGGCAGTGCTGCTTCTACTTCCTTTTTTCCTTTTTCTTTATGTTGTCTTACGGAGCTGTTCAGTCTCCCAGCAAAGGTAACTCCGAGGTTTATCTTTCTGATCTGGGAAAATTAATAGTAGCATATGAATAATTAGTCTTTGAGCCGTGGTATATCCAAGTTAGTAATTGACAGATTTTCATTAATTTACAGGCATTTACCTTCAGATGAACATAAAATTCCATAAAATTCCATAATATCGAAATTGATTCATATACAGTAATGCAGCATAATATGGAAGAAAAATATATCAACTAACCTTCCAAAACGAAAAATAGTACAATTTCCGCATCAATTTTTCAAGAGCTGTACAACTTTGCTTGGTCATAAAATTTATAATTTAAGTGTAATTTATATTAAAAAAGCATATATTTATACTATTCCAAATTTCCAATCAAATTCTTGCAGAAAATTTAATATGACGGATGAATCTAAATTAGTAGATCATATGAAATACTACTAGCACAGCACAAGATTACACGTCGAAGAATTATTAAACCTTTTTTTCTTGGTGAAAAGAATTATTAAACCTATTAATTATCAAAGTCGATCTTAAATAGAATGAATAATAATAATAATAATAATCATAATAATAATATCAAAAGAAAAGAAAAATTTCAAGGCAATTCATGCCTATTCCGATTTACATTCGACTCTGCTCAATTCATACTCCCCTCTCTTGCCTGCGCTAACATAGCCATCGTCCCTCTTTCTCAAATTTCAGCGGTAAAGCCCTCTTTCAAAACGTTTGACATTTATTAATTTATGTAAACCTGCTTTAATCTCCGTATAAATTCCCAATCTCTTGCATATCTAATTTTTGTAGGTTTGGGAAATGGCGAATCCGCCCCATATTGCAATTCTTGGAGCTGGCATTTTCGTTAAGACACAGTACATTCCTAGATTAGCCGAGATCTCTAATCTCTTCGTTCTTAAGGCTATCTGGAGTCGGACTGAGGTCACTATTTACTCAAAAGCTTTTCTTTCCTGCTGCTTTGATTTATTTGCTGTAAATGTAAATATATCTGTGTGTTTAGGAATCTGCGAAAGGAGCAGTGGAGATAGCACGTAAGCATTTTCCAGGAGTGGAATGTAAGTGGGGTGATGAGGGTCTTGATGAGATTGTCCGAGATGAGTCCATTCTTGGTGTTGCTGTGGTTCTTGCTGGACAAACTCAGGTTTACTCTGGTTTTGTAGCTTTCTTTAAAGCTAAGTCCAGCATTATTTTTGGTTGATGATGATACTGTTTCATTCAAATTGTGCTGATGGATTTTTCCACCTACAATAGACGGGAACTCAGAGATTTGAAATTTGAATTTGGCATCAATCCTTGACCCTGATCTTTTTGCCCTTGTTCGTCATATTATCTTATAATTCTTTTATTTTGTGATGTTATTGTTAACTTTTGTATTATTGTTATTGTTGTTGTTGTTGTTGAAGACTCTGCTTTAGCAGATTTGAGTTTCTTATAGATCATAACTTGTGTAAGCCAATGTGTGCAGGTTGACGTTTCACTGAAGTTACTCAAGGCAGGGAAGCATGTCCTACAAGGTGAAACGATTTTTATTTAGTGTGTTTTCATGAAAGGCTGCTAAGAGTCCAGGAGTTCATACAATGATGTTTTTTTTTTCTTTTTTTTTTTTCCTTTTTTTTTTTTTTGTTATCAAATCCTGTATCCACAGCCAAAATTTACCAAAAATTGGTGTTTTCAGTGCTTGCTATGTAGTTATGTGCATAAAATTTTATTATACTCTTTTTATTGATAAAATGACCTTTTGTTGCACATCAATTCTATGATGTTAATTTTACTAATCTTCCTCTTGTTTTTTGCATGCATTCCTTGGCTAACTTTGTGAATCCGCAGAGAAACCAGCTGCAGCATGTAAGTGCTATTTTTCTTTTGCCTTCCATTCTCCTGCCATCTCTTGTATTTTTATTTCCATAGGATGATATGGTATAATTTTTATCTTCAACTCCATGACATTTAGAATTGAAAATCACTCTATGAGTTCAAGTTCTCATGGAATATATGTTCTCCAGTTAGTGAACTATGCATAGATTCTTTAGATAGAAACTCACCTCATATTGTTGAATTTTTGACTTTTTCTGTGGTAAATGATAATACCTCCATTCCTGTCTTTTAAATCTATTGGCAAAAAAGAACTGAAAACAAATATGATATAGACTTCAGCCTTTTTTCCCCAATATGTGACCTAGTAATTTCTAAAATCTTGGAAGGAATTTAAACATGTACAATGACGAGAAATGAAGAAGATCAAGAAATAACCAATATTGTCATTTTTCTGGTTCAGGTAATACCTTCTGCTATACCTAGACTTATTCACAGGCTTAGGTTTCTGTCTGGTCAGCCTGTTAATAGCAGAGTCATGGCGAGGTTTATTGCCAACTTGGTTCTGCTATCCAGGCTTAAGATGGCAATTTCCTTGATGTCTCCTGCCCAGCAAATCTGTATATATAGCACAAGGCCTGCTGGCCTGGGCAATAAAATCTTATGATTGAAGGGGATTAGTTCTTGTTAGACATTGACTCTGGTTTTAATAATGCAGCTATAAGTGAAATAGAAACTTCACTGTCAAGCTACAAACGTCTTTGTGCCAATTCTGCTAGTCAACCAATATGGGCTGTGGCAGAGAATTACAGATTTGAGCCTGCCTTTGTAGAGGTACTAGTCATATGTTTGTCTTTTACTTCCAATTATCCTAGGCTACAGTAGATACTCATTATTGCATGTGCAGAGCAAGAAACTAGTGGCTGAAATTGGGGACATGATGACAGTCCAAGTTATTGTTGAAGGATCAATGAATAGTTCAAACCCTTATTTCTCGAGCTCATGGAGGCGCAATTTTATTGTATGTATTTTTATCATATGGTTTATTTTCTGAATTTTTTTTATTGATTTACAAGTAATTATCATGTGCTATTGATACAGTCTATCTTATAAAGTGAATTAATGTTCTCTATTTGGGATAGGAGATAATAGATGGTTTACAATATGAAGTCAAGTAGCTAGAGAATAATGTTCTTCTGCCATTGTTCAATAAAGTAACATCTTACTGTTGCTGCACGTATGTAGCTTAATAAATCATGATAATCCAATGATTCTTTGTGGTTGTTGGTGCTACTATACATGAGCTTCTTTGTTACCACTTTACTGATTAGCTTGTCCTCTTTTTGCAGGGTGGTTTCGTTCTAGATATGGGGGTGCACTTTATTGCTGGATTAAGAATGGTAATCTCTCATTTCAATATATTTAGCTGAAAACTAGTGATCAATGTTTTCCAAATAGCATGTTCAGCCCTTTCTTATGGCAATGTTCTGCTACTTTTCATGTCACATACTTCTATTTGATCTTCTGAACACTAGTAATGCAGTCATGCTAGAGTTGTTATGCAAATGGTACTGCTGCTTCATCTTCTTGTTTTTTCATATCAACCTTGTTTCAATGGACCAAAGTGCTTTGACATTGCTATTGACCCATGTATGTGTTTTTCTATAGATGGTTAAAGGCATATAATTCCCAAATTATCCTGCAGTATCTGAGAGATTAACAAAATTTTGGTATTGTTTTCCTCTCCTAACTCCTTGGAATAAATCTATGCAGCTATTAATACTCTGATGAGCAACACGCTCCACATCTATTTGTCTGCAAATGTATAGACTCTATTATTATGTTCAACAAAGCTTCGCTATTTGACTGTGGGGCTTGATTTGGTATCATTCAAGTTCTTTTTTATTTCCAAGTCTCCCTTCTAATTTGATTTCTCTGTTCTTTTGAAACAGCTTGTTGGATGTGAGGTGATTTCAGTGTCAGCTATGACCTCTCAAGTGGATAAAACCTTACCTCCTCCTGATAGTATATCATCTGTCTTGTAGGTTTCTTAAATACGGACTTGCTTCAAAGTAACATATTATGACATGGTTGCGATTTGCTATTCTAAAGTACATGACTTTTCTTTCTCAGTCAACTGGAGAATGGATGCTCTGGAGTATTTGTGATGGTTGTATCCTCTAGATCACCAAAGGCATGTAACTTGGTATTAGGTTTTGACATTTTGGTTAACATTTATCTATTATTTTGTTTTCTAATAGATTCTAGCTCTTTTAGATATTGTGGCGAGTTGTTGGCTTACAGGGAACACTACAAATTGAGCGGGGAATCAATGAGGGGAAACATGGTTACCTTGTATGTTATATCTTCCATTATAGTAATAAGATATTGTGTCGGTTTAGAAGTTGTGAAATGTTTGATTATCGTACACGTGGTTTTGGTTTGTGACTTGCATTCTAAACTAACTCGTAAAGAAATAGCAAGTGGCACTGGCATCCAATGACTGATTTTGTATTTTGCCACAGGTTTCATTTTATGGTGCGGATGGGAATAGCAGAACTTTGTTCTACCCATTCAGTGGAGTGACTGAAGAATTAAAAACTTTTATACATGACATTTCACAGGCCAACCTTAAGGTAGCATGCTATTCTTTTGCATAGTTCATTTCCATGTTCAACCATTCACATGATGATTTGTACTTGTGAACTTCCTGATTTTTCCAATGGATAGTGTACACATCAGCCTAGCCAAACTTTGGCAGGGAATACAACAACTTTGCCAATATGATTTGAATTTATATTACTATAAATTTAAAACATGCTTTTACTTTGCTGTTCTTGTCTTTTCCCTAAAACATCAAACTACCAGTTATCTCTGCAGTAATTTTGTAATTAGGCATGGTAGTAGTTGATACAGGCTGCTTTCTGGCATACACTGCTGATCTAAATCTACTTTCTGGCATACACTGATCTAACTCCTACTTGTTTGTCACAAAAGGGAAGTGGCTATGAGGCAGAGGCCCGCTTATCTTTCATGGAAGGTGCTAGAGATGTTGCTGTTCTAGATGCAATGCTTGAATCTGGAATGAAAACTGGAGCTCTGGTCCAGGTAAAAAAATTTTAGGCTGAGGACAATCTCAACATGATTGTATCAGCTGGATGAGATCCAGATACAACAGAAAACAGGAGAGAGAGAGAGAGAGAGAGAGAATGTGGTTCGCATGCAGTTGGGTGATTTCGAATTTTTTAGTTAAATCAATTAAGGTGGATACTGTGCATCTGCTGAACCAGATAGAGCTGATAGGAAGAAATGGATTCTAGAGCTAAGATAATGTAATTGAATTAATCTGTAATAATTCCTGGAGATTGATCTTGTAGTGCAACACTGATATATTTCGAAAAGTATAATGAGGAAAGGAAGAATATTTGAATATTTAACCAAGCTATGAAAGAGTCTTTTCCTCTTGATGTGTAATACTGAATAGTTTTCCTCTTTAAGATTATCATCTCATTTTCTGGAGTCGCATAATGCTTGAATTGTAGGTTTGCATTGGCATTATAAGGGATATAGAGACCTGTTAAGAGATGATTGGCTATAACCGTGATTGACTAATTTCTAGACCTAATCATTGATTTGGGTACTTATCTAAACGTTAATGTCATGGCTAACTGTCTTCCCATTCTAAATCTAATCGGACAGGTAGCCATGGTCTAGTAAGTCCATAACCATCCACTCCCATTTGTGTAAATCTAATCACCAGCTATTTAATATAGTATGGAGACATGTTGAGTGGTAAGTCTCCATCTTCAACTTAATGCCTTGCCTATAGACAATGACATGATACATTGTAGCATATATAACTGGTCATCTCCGTAACCTCTCAGCTATGCAACTTAAATTGTTGAATATCCTCTCATTCTCATTCATTGACGCAACCAGTACTGGTGAACTTAGTAAGTTCATTTTTTATAAAAATTTCTTCAAGGAAATTGGCACCATTTTAGATTTTCAATCGTTTTTTTTTTTTTTTTGCATTTTTATGAAATGAAAGGCAACATTTCATCTCAGACAACTCTTAACCAAGTCTAATTTATGTCTTCATTCGCAGGCCATGTTAATAATAATTCATTGATATGTCAAAAAAAAAAATTACAATCACTTGTAGAAATAAATGTAAAAAATAAATTTTTTTTTTACACGCTGAGTTTTGTTATTTCAGTTTCATGAATAAATATACCAAACTGATAAAAAAGAAAAAGAAATTACCGTCTAGAATAGTAGGTCAAGGGGTATAGAAAAGTAGATGGTAGTAGAGGACACCCTCTTACTATTTCAAAACCAACTGTACCTAACTCCATTTCCCTGTCATTATTTCCTCAACTGCTAAAAAAAACACACAAAGTTAACAAGTTGTTTTCAACTGTCAAAACAAACCATGAATAAAATGGCCATTTTTATGATTTTTGGATGCAAGAAGTTAAGTGTTGTTTTCAAGATTTCAATATACTTGGTCCCATGAAAGCTAATCATACAAATTCTTATAATTACAAAACTACCCTTTCAAAACAATGTCTAATTTTACAAAGTTTAACTGAGTGGGATAACATTTTTTATATATAAATCAAGTGTAGTATATTATCATGTTAAAGGTTAAGTAAGTTAATCTTTACAAAGTACAATAATTTTTACGAAATTTCCTAATTGAACGACATATTGATCCCATATCCAAGCTATTTTCCCATAATAACTTGGATTAATTAATCTAATCATGCTGTATTGTGCTTTACCTGATGCAGTGTATTTTAGAAAGGTTTTTCTTGCAAGAATCGCCATAAATTAAATTGACTTTTTAAGCCATGATAAAAACTTAAAATGATGTCTAATGTCTTTTTCGTTTTCTAGGTAAAATATTGAATATATATGCACAAAGGCAACAAATAATAAACAAAATTTAAATATTTACAAAATAATAATACTAATTTAACGAGTGCCGTATTCTAAAATTTAAAGTTATTTGATTTTCTTGTCTAATTAATTAAATTGAATAAGTGATTTAATTCTTAAACCATCTAAGGCTATAAATAAAGAAAATTTCTTATCTATACTTGATCTATATACATCATACTAACAAGAAATTGAAAAATAGTTTTTTTTTTTTATATGAAAATTGATCATTCCCTTAATATATATATACAAGTTAATGAGTCCAGATTAGGATAAAGAAATTGAGAAAAATAAAAAAAATCATAGAGAGCATAAAAACAAGAAAAAGAAAAATACATACTAAGAAGACAGAAGCAAATCTGATGCATGAAAAAACCAAGAAGATTAGAATGGATGCTCTAATATCTACTAATTCCAAAGACCAAGGAAAAAAAAAAACACGAACAAAACCGTCCCCTCGTGTGCCTAAAACCCCCTTTTATGTCCTAAAAACCAACATTGGTCGTGTGTCTCCGTTCCCAGAGTTAATAATCCAATCATATAACCAAACTCCAAAAAGAAACAGTAAAAATTTGAAAAGTAAAACAAAAATGCTACGGAAAGTTGGTGCTGAGTAGGTTCTCTGTGAGACAGTGTCTTTAATCTTTGTAGGAGATCAGATTCAGTCATTCTTCTCTCTTCGCATGCTCATTCTTTCTATATTACTTCACTCTTCTTTAGCCATTTACATTGCTCACATTGTCTTTTTCTCTTTTACCCTTTTTGTCCGCTAAAATTCTAAAAAGAAATGCAGGAGTTTTCATTAGTGTACCCTGAAGAGTTTTTCTTTCGTCTTCAAACTTAGTGAACGGTACATTTTTAAGTTCCTTCTTTTAAGAATGCTATGTAAAGACTAGAGGATAATAGGGTTGTTTGGAGTTAGTTTTGGTAGTTGCTGAAATTTTGGTTTTTGCTGTTTTAGTAGTGGTTGAAATCAAAGGAACTGCAGGCTTTTTTTTTTTTTTGGGTTTCAAATATGAGATAATGAAGGAAGATATGAACAAAGTTTCCACACTGGAATTATTTTGCTTCAATTGCTTAAATTTTATTCCTGTTCTTTCCAACTACGAGTTCAGTGCTTCCCATTTATGAATTTTCATGGCCAGGTTTGTCCAATTAACAGCAAAAAGTGTTCCTTTCTTCTTGTTCTTCAGCATATTTTCTTCAATTATAATGTGTTTTGATTAAAAGTTGAGAGTGGATCAAAATATTCTCCTTTGACATGAGCAATGAGAACCTGGTTTAGTCTTGCTATGTCATTTTGTAATTCATCTTCAATTTCTCCGAATTAAACAAGTACAATTAATGATCATGTTTGACCTTGTGCCTTTCTTTGCTTTTACAGATACTTGTGTTTTTCGCTTAAGAGCTGAAGTGCCTGAAATCGGTTTGGGACTTGGTTGAGTAAGATGTTTAGTGGAAGTTCTCTAATCTTCTGTTTCCTGTTTTAGTCCTTATATTGGGTATCCCTGCATTGGAGATCTGAAACTTTGAGATTAGATACATGTGTTTTGCTTCCATATATCTACTTCATTGCTTAGATTTTTCGGTGTCATGATAGATTTTTCGCTGTCATAATAGCCCTTTGCTTCCTTTTTATATCCGGTAGCCTGAAAATCAAAAGAACTTAAAACCTTTTTAGTTCCTAAGATTGCATCCTTGTCTGTCCAACACATGCCCTGTTCCATTCGTGCAGTTTCATTTGTATAAATCAGGAAAAATGCAGAAGCCTCCACAACCTATTGATTTTGCTCTAAAGGAGACCTCACCAAACATTGGTGCGGGAGCTGTCACAGCTGATAAACTTGCCTGCACCTATGACCTTGTTGAGCAAATGCAATATTTATATGTTCGCGTAGTTAAAGCCAAGAATTTGCCTGCTAAAGATGTTACTGGTAGTTGTGATCCTTACGTGGAGGTAAAGCTTGGAAACTATAAGGGAATCACTAAGCATTTCGAGAAGAAGATAAACCCTGAGTGGAATCAGGTCTTTGCTTTCTCAAAAGAGAGAATTCAAGCTTCATTTTTGGAGGTTTCAGTGAAAGATAAGGATGTGGTTTTAGATGATTTGATTGGAAGGGTTATGTTTGAACTCAATGATATTCCAAAACGTGTTCCTCCTGATAGTCCTTTGGCACCAGTGTGGTATAGACTGGAAGATAGGAAGGGGGATAAAATTAAAAATGGGGAACTGATGCTAGCTGTTTGGATGGGGTCTCAAGCAGACGAGGCATTTCCTGATGCATGGCATTCTGATGCTGCAGCTGTTGGTCCTGATGGGGTTGCTCGTATCCGATCAAAGGTATATCTTTCACCTAAGCTTTGGTATGTTAGGGTCAATGTGATTGAAGCTCAGGACTTGGTGCCTGGTGACAAGAACAGGTTCCCTGACGCCTTTGTTAAGGTAACCTTAGGAAATCAAGCATTGAGGACTAGAATATCCCAAAGTCGGAGTATTCATCCAATGTGGAATGAGGATTTGGTATTCGTAGCTGCTGAACCTTTTGAAGAGCCTTTGATTTTGACCGTGGAAGATAGAGTGGCACCAAATAAGGATGAAATTTTGGGCAAGTGTGTGATCCCTTTACAAATTGTGCAGAGGAGGCTAGACCATAAGCCTGTTAACACTAGGTGGTACAATCTTGAAAAACATGTGGTTGGAGAAGTGGAACAAAAGAAAGAGATCAAATTTGCTAGTAGGATCCATTTGAGGGTCTGTTTGGATGGTGGGTATCATGTTTTGGATGAATCAACACACTATAGCAGTGACCTTAGGCCAACAGCAAAGCAGCTGTGGAGGCCCAGCATTGGGATTTTGGAACTGGGGATTATAAGTGCTGCTGGGCTGATGCCTATGAAGACAAAGGATGGTCGAGGAACCACAGATGCCTACTGTGTAGCTAAATATGGGCAGAAATGGATCCGGACAAGGACAATAGTTGATAGCTTCTCTCCAAGGTGGAATGAGCAATACACTTGGGAGGTTTTTGATCCATGTACTGTCATTACTATTGGGGTATATGACAATGGTCATGTACATGGTGGAGGCGGAGGATCAAAGGATTCAAGAATTGGGAAAGTCAGGATTCGGCTATCAACACTTGAAACTGATAGAGTTTACACGCACTCGTATCCTCTTATAGTATTGCAGCCATCAGGAGTAAAAAAGACTGGTGAAGTTCAGTTAGCTGTTCGGTTCACATGCTCATCTTTGATCAATATGTTACACATGTATTCACATCCATTATTACCCAAAATGCATTACATCCACCCATTATCTGTTATCCAACTTGACAGCCTGAGGCATCAAGCTATGCAGATTGTTTCCATGAGGTTAAGTCGGGCTGAACCGCCTCTGAGGAAGGAGGTTGTGGAACACATGCTAGATGTGGATTTACATATGTGGAGCATGAGAAGGAGCAAAGCCAATTTTTTCAGAATCATGGGTGTTCTAAGGACTCTGATTGCTGTCGGAAAATGGTTCGATCAGATATGCAATTGGAAGAACCCTCTTACAACCATTTTGATTCACATCCTTTTCATTATTTTGGTCCTTTATCCTGAGCTCATACTTCCTACGATCTTTCTCTACCTTTTCTTGATTGGTATTTGGAACTTCAGGTGGAGGCCGAGGCACCCTCCCCACATGGACACAAGGCTATCTCATGCTGATGCTGCACATCCTGATGAACTTGACGAAGAATTCGACACGTTCCCAACTACCAAGGCATCAGATATAGTCAGAATGCGATATGATCGCCTGAGAAGCATAGCAGGGAGGGTTCAGACAGTAGTCGGCGACTTGGCAACGCAAGGGGAAAGGTTCCAATCACTGCTGAGTTGGAGAGATCCAAGAGCAACAACTCTGTTTGTTATATTCTGTCTAATTGCTGCTATAGTCCTGTATGTAACTCCCTTCCAAGTTGTGGCTCTTCTCATTGGCATTTATGTTCTAAGACATCCTCGGTTTCGCCATAAGCTCCCTTCTGTTCCTCTCAACTTCTTTAGGAGGCTGCCTGCAAGGTCTGATAGCATGATTTAAGAAGGAGAAGCGGCATGAATTGGAAGTCCCTCTATAATTTGATTTCAGATAATATAGCTTGTTGATATTTATTTAATTTATATTCATTGAGATCATTCATGCGGATGTATGTAAAAGCCTTAACCAGATTATGATTTCATTTATGTTACTTGAACTAAATTTTCTATTTGCAATGAATCATGGCGATAAATGCCTAGGGATCATGACAATTTTATCAGATTTATTCAATTGATTTTATCTTTATCCTGAGCTAATCGGCAATTTTTCTATGCATCGATGTGCAGATGACACAATTTAACACTCTGGAAAACGTTCTGATCCGCTTTTCTTATTTACTTGTTTTGTTTTTCTTAATCTGGTAATCAAGAAGAACTTGCAAGTAAAAAAGAGGGATCTGCCATACTAAAGAATCTGAATTTCTAAGTTTGATTTCTATAATAAAACATTTATTCTGATGGCTAAACTGACATAACAACTAATGCAGTAGAGATTTCACTTTAGCAGCTTAATTTGACCCATTTTTTATTATGCTTTCCCCCCGTCCTTCCAAAATAAAAGAAACAATAAACAATTTACTTAATTTAACAAGCACAAGACATCTGTTTATTCATAAAAAAAATATTCAGTGTTAAATCATCCATGACGTTGGTATGCTTTTTACAAATGTGATTGTTTAAACTATCAGAAATTAAAGTCAACTATCTCCAGTTTTAAAATCAAGGATGTAGGGCTTGTTCAAATTCTGGAGTCCCTCAGTTCCATACACTTTGAAGAGATCTCACTAATCCAAAATTCATTTTCTTTTCTTTTGATTATAAAGTACTGACTTAACTGTTGAAATCTTTAATTTTCAGGCAAGTCTTGAAAAAATAATGTGAAGCACATAGTTTCTGCCGTGATGCAATAGAGTGCCTTGGACAATGTAGACTAAGGTCGACATAATTAGTTTGCGGTCTTTATTTGATTCGGTTCCAAATGGTAATATTCTTCAATAATTGCCAACACCGTTTATGGGTAATGGATAATTGAAAACATATATACTAATCCGGCTGCTACCCTCTTCTGTTTTGATTGCTAGTTCAAACCAGATTTCTTCGAAGTTCTCTAAATTGCTATCCTATAAGTTGGCATCTGGCATGCTTCCAATCCCTCTAGATATTAGGACTTCATGCAAAATTAATTATTACAATTTCTTTTTGTCGTTTTCAAGCTAACCGACCAAACGGTGTGAAGCTCACTCGGTACTCAACTCTTCTTTAGCATTTAAAATTAAATGCAATATATGTACAGTACGTAGTTCTTATGTCATTTGTTTAATAAACAGTCACACATTATTAATTTTGTTATTCGCCATATTTCAGTAAAAAAATTAAAAATAATTATAAACCTAATTATTATATAAACGATCACTTTATCAATTTTAGAATTTAAGACTGGAAAACATTTATTTAAATTGAATCTATGAACAAAATCATGCATAGAGTATAGGTAAAAATTTTCCCGTAACACCAAACAAAAGAAAATAAAATTATAAAAAGGTCATTAACGGTCACAACTTCCATCCCCACGCAGTTATCCTTCTAAGTCATAATGGTCAGATATATCTAAAAAAAATAATAATTTTTTTTATTTTCTCCATTTATAAATAAATGTCCATTTTTCTTTTTACACAAATATTAAAAAATTCATTTATTATATTATGTTTTTACTAATTTATCATTCTTAAAATAAGACAATTAATCATTAATTGTATTTTAAAAATTAAACTAATATTTATTGTATAGAAAGCATATTTAAAAAAGCATATTTAAATATACTATATTTTTAAAAAATGAATAATTATTTGTGAAGGGAGGAGTAATTAATTTGTTTTTTTTTTTCTTTCTTTTTGAAACGTTTGATTATTTTGCTTAGTCCGCCTAAAACCGTTGTCGCCTAAAATCCGACCTATATGATTGGGCCCTCGCTGCTTTATATCCATAGATTCATTTTAACTAATAATAATAATGATAATAATATACTCTTAAATTATTTTTAATTAACCTTGCAAACAGATTTATATTAAACTATGTACAAATAATTAGATTATTACACGTAGGAGAAAATTGTTACTAGGACGGAGTTATCAGCATATAAGTAATAAAAAGGCATAAACCTAGGAATATCTGTCATTAATAGAGAATTTAATCGGAGAAACCGAGACAAGCAAAGGTGAGATTTGTCTTGTAGTTTGTGTAATAATAAAGAATCTCGTTTGTTATAAATTCGCGCATGATATCACCTGTCTTCCCATGTGGGGAATCGGCTTCTTCCTTTCACTTTTCTTCTTTGCCATTTGGCACTTTAATAACTCACTCCTTGTTTACGTAATACCCCTCATCAGCTCAGCTCAGCTCTAAGGTTTGTTACTGTTTCTATTAGTACTCGTTAATTAATTACTTTTAGAATTAAGCATAACTCCTTTAAATAAAAACTGCCTATATATATATAGTCCTTCTAAGTTTATTTATCAGAGGAAAAAAAAACCATACAGAAAAGAAAGAAGAAGAGAGGGAATTAAGAGAATGTTGTAGTAATGCTTAATTCGATATTGAGAGAGTAAAGAATGTTGATATTAAGTTTTTATATGTATGTTTTGTTTGTTTACTTATGATGAAGATAATATTAATGGGATCACAGGGAGCTGACCGGTGGTTAAGTTCTAGCTAGGGTGCATCAGATTCCTACCACCACACTACTCATCAGCACTAATTAAGGTTTGTTTCATCTTGATTACTTTCGCATTTTGTTAGAATAAATGTTCTTAAGCACTATACCGTAGCTATTATATTTTCAACCTCAATCTCCGTCAGTTTAATTAATTTCATTGCTTATTAATATTTTTCTATTGTTTCAAAAGAGTTAATCAATTTAAAGAAAATTTTTTATTTGCAAGACTTATACACGCATGAATAAGAATAACTTGTTTTTTTCTGTTAGAAATTCATGATACGTTTTTTTTTTTTTTTTTAGCAAACTGTCATATAATTTGTCTAGTTGAATGTTAAAATGAATATTAATAATGGACGTGATAATCTATATTATTAATATTAAAGAAAAGGTACACAAAATGCTCCTCACTTTTTTTAAAAGTATTAAAATGTCTCTATTATTTATTTTAGAGCAAAAATATTTTTAACGTAATGTATATTAGCACAAAAATATTTTTGTAAGTAATTTTCGTCAACTCTAAATTAACGGCGTTAACATGACACCGAAATAACACTGACACACAACAAAACATTTTACTTGTTAAATATTTTTTCAGTTTTATCTATTAACTTGGCAAAAATGTGGTACCGACATGGCATGTTTTATCATGTATCATGTCGGCATCACTTTAATATCATGGAATTGAGTTTCTCTTTTAACTTTTTACATTTGTCAAAATTTTTACTTTAAGGACATGTAAAGCATGGTTTTTGTTTCCATATATAAAATTTTATTTCAAATAAATCATTATTTTGATTTTTTAATGATCTGAACTAAAAAAAAAACAATATAGAATCAACAAAAATATAGAATCAACAAAAAATGACGTTTTTTCCTGTGTTTTTATTCAACTGTCTCTAATTTTCATTTTTCACATTTAAAAAAAAAAAAAACAGAAACATAATTGATGTTAAAGAGGGCATAATGTGAAATAGTTGTCTATTTGTCCTCCAATTTCACAACTTGGACTATTCAAAGGTACCCTCATTCAGCAGCTTTTCTGCTCATTATATTAATTTTCAGACAGATGGTGATAACTATTAAACCAACATTTATCTATTATAGTAATTAATATATAGTACCAAGTGCAAACAGATTGTCAGCCCATGTAGAAAACAAAAAGAGAGAAAACCTCACATGCATTTTTAATAATTCACTATATTAACATTAATTGTCGGGATAAGTTATGTATATATACTGATAACTTGTGTAATTTCTGAGGTTTTTCCTTTATTTCTAGGACTCATAATTTATTCATAATCACTACTATAACGAATATTACAGCCTTGATTTTGTAATATGTTATCTCTCCAAAATGATTAGCAGTGAGCAAAAATTAGACTCAACTTGGTTACTTGTTTTCACAGTGACATTCAGTCAGAGGTCTGAGTAATACTAATGAGAGATGGACCCAACAGTACCAATAGAAGATCAATTCTCCAAGCTGCATCCATGCCTACCTGTTAATACAAGAATTGGGATAGTAGGAGCTGGTCCAAGTGGCGTATCCGCAGCATATGCCCTGTCTAGGCTTGGTTACAAGAATGTAACAGTTTTTGAGAAGTATCACACTGTAGGTGGCATGTGTGAATCGGTTGAAATTGAAGGTAAATAATCAACTCAAATGCCTTTCATTCAGCTTTTAGATAGTAATTAATTATATAGACTATTGACAATATGTTCTACTATCTTCAGGAAAAATTTATGATATGGGTGGTCAAGTTCTTGCCAAAAACAGTGCACCAATCGTCTTTCAGCTTGCAAAGCAGGCTGAGTTAGAATTAGAAGAAATGGACTCTCACAAACTTGCAATGATTGACAGCTCTTCAGGAAAATACGAGGATGTCAAAGCTGCCGATGATTATGTCTCTGTGATCTCCCTGACTTTAGAGCTCCAGGTCAGTTTTGGTTACTATCCATAGTAATTTATTGCGATGTTCGCTTGTGATTGCTTTGATAGAATACAACTGTTCTCTTCAGCTGTTAAATTCTTTATTGTCAAATTCTCTATTGTTTTAGGACAAGGCAAAGAATTCAGGTTGTATTGGAGTTCATGCTGTTAGCGAATTTGCATCAGATTTAACTGCTACATACCTTGAGTCTCATGGATTGAAATCTATTCCAAAATCTGTGGCTTATGGATACACTGCTTCTGGCTATGGATTCCCTCAAGATATGGCTTATGCATATATTCATGAGTTCACTCGGACTTCCATGGCTGGAAAGATTCGGCGTTTTAAGGGTGGATACACGACTCTTTGGGAAAAGCTTGTCAACTTACTCCCTATTGAACTTCATCGTGAAACTGAAGTTCTGGCAGTTAAACGCCATTCTGATAATGTTGAAGTGAATATCAAAACTAAAAGTGGAGAAGTCCAAGTCATGGAGTTCGATAAGATTATCATTTCCGGTGCTTTTCCTTTTAAAAATGGAAAATTTTATCGATCACCGATTGCTAATCCGACAGGTTTGTTAAAATATTTGTTTTGTTTATTAGTTATTTTTATTTCCTTTTCTATCATCCTAAAAATGTCTTCTTGTTGCAGAACTAGCTGAGACTCAAGTGATGGATTTGTGTGAGCTTGAAAAAGAGTTGTTTAGCAAAGTTCAGACAGTTGACTATTACACCACTGTTTTAAAGATTAAAGGGCTAGAGGATATGCAAGTGGGCTTTTACTACTTTGGCGAATATATGGATGATCCTTCAACAATTGGACATCCAGTTGCAATGCAGAAATTCTATGCTGACACTAACATTTTCTTGTTCTGGTCATATGGAAATGCGGTTGATATTAAGGGACCAACTGTCACTGAGCTTGCCATTAAAGTGGTTCAAAACATGGGGGCAGAAGTTGAGAAGTTCGTTTTACAAAGAAGATTTAAGTACTTTCCTCACGTTAGTAGCCAAGGTATTGCTCAAATAACTACTCCAATGGCATTGACATGAACTCTACCAGATGATAGAGAGTAATGCTTTTTTTTTTAATGAATTGAGAACAGATATGAAGGATGGATTCTATGAGAGACTGGAGTCTGAACTTCAAGGTTTAAATAACACTTTCTATGTCGGTGGGCTTATGGCATTTGAGCTCACGGAGAGAAATTCATCTTATTCCATGGCTCTAATCAGAAAACACTTTGCAAATGACAATTCTTTGCCAATGTTTCCCTACGTCAAGGTAATTGGCATATTCTGAAATTTTTGAAGGAACAACAGAATAAATCGAAATTATGATTTAAAACTGAACTCTATTGTTGCATTCGGTGTTGCAGTCTTTGTTTCCATTGCAATCAGATTGCTGGGAGAGAAAACCAAAAGAACTGGGAGAAATGCCAGGAGTGCAGTTCCCTGATCTACCTACCCTTACCGGTTACTTGAAACATTGGGGATTGAACAGAGAGACGCAAAATAAAAGACTCTATACCTGGATTAATGAAGAAGGAACAGTGATGTGTCAGAGGACATATAGAGAACTTCTTGCCAATGCTTCCTGCATTGCTCATAAGCTTTTAACTTGCCAGAAGCCAATTATCAAGCCAGGTGATAGAGTCCTCCTAGTCCATGTACCAGGCCTGGAATTCATCGATGCCTTCTTTGGGTGCTTAATAGCTAAAGTCCTGCCAGTCCCAGTTCTTCCTCCAGATCCAATGCAAAGAGGCGGACAAGCACTTATGAAGATTGAAAATATTGCTAAATCTTGTAATGCACTGGCGATTCTGTCAACTACGCTTTACCATTCAGCAGTTCGTGCAGGATCTGTGAAGAATCTAATCTCATTGACAGGGAAAAATGGGAAATCATCTGCTCACTGGCCTAATCTTCCATGGATCCATACAGATTCTTGGATAAAGAATTCCAAAAACTTGCTTCCAGAAAATATGGAATGTCAAGTTGAATCTCAGCCGGATGATTTGTGCTTTCTGCAGTTTACATCAGGGTCCACTGGTGATGCTAAAGGTGTCATGATAACCCATGGTGGGCTCATTCACAATGTGAAGTTGATGCGAAGGTGGTACAAGAGCACCTCAAAGACAGTTCTAGTAAGTTGGCTTCCACAATATCATGACATGGGGCTGATTGGTGGACTTTTTACGGCTCTAGTTAGTGGTGGAACGGCGATTCTATTTTCGCCAATTAGCTTCATCAAGAATCCACTCTTATGGCTACAGACTATGAGCAAATACAAGGCGACACACAGTGCTGGACCCAACTTTGCTTTCGAGCTAATGGTTCGAAGGCTGGAGTCTGAGAAGGAAAAGGTTCGGAGCTATGAGCTCTCATCTATGCTTTTCCTTATGGTTGCTGCTGAACCTGTAAGGCAAAAAACACTGAAAAAATTTCTCGAGCTCACCCGTCCTTTTGGCCTTTCGCAAGAGGTGATGGCCCCTGGTTATGGCTTAGCAGAAAATTGTGTCTTTGTCAGTTGTGCATATGGAGAAGGAGAGCCCATCTTGATTGATTGGCAGGGAAGAGTCTGTTGTGGGTATGCTTATCCAGACGATGCAGACGTTGATATCAGAATAGTTGATCAAGAAAGCGGTGAAGAGTTGCAAGAAACTGAAAAGGAAGGAGAGATATGGATTAGTAGTCCAAGTGCTGGAATTGGGTATTGGGGGAAAGAAGAACAAAGCCAAAAAACTTTCAGAAATGTGCTTCGAAATCACCCTGGAAGAATATATACTACAACTGGAGATTTAGGAAGAATCATTGATGGGAAACTATTTATCACTGGGAGAATCAAGGATCTAATCATTGTCGCAGGACGAAACATTTACTCAGCTGATGTAGAAAAGACAGTTGAGAGTGCATCAGAAGCCATACGCCCAGGTTGCTGTGCAGTGGTTGGTGTTCCCGAGGAAGTATTGTCCACAAAAGGGATTTCAGTTCCTGATGGATCTGACCAGGTTGGCTTGGTTGTGATTGCTGAGGTTAGAGATGGCAAGCCAGTTGATAAGGATGTTGTCGACAACATCAAAACCCGGGTTACAGAAGAACATGGCGTTTCTGTCGCTTGTGTCAAGCTGATCAAGCCAAGGACCATTAGTAAAACAACATCAGGTAAAATCAAGAGATATGAATGTCTGAAGAACTTCACTGATGGAACTCTAAATGTTGTGACAGACCCAATTTTGTCCAAAAGAACACTATTTCGGTCATTTACAACTGGGACATGCAAGGAGGGAATAACACCGAGACCAGGCCTATTGAGCTCTCCGATACAGAAATCTAAATTGGGTAACAGAGAAATTGTTGAGTTCCTAAAGGGGCTTATTTCAGAGCAAACAGGCATTCCTGTCCAGAAAGTATCTACCACAGAAAATCTAGTATCTTATGGAGTAGACTCAATAGGTGTGGTCAGGGCAGCTCAAAAACTTTCAGATTTTCTTGGAGTTCCAGTTGGAGCTGTAGATATCTTCACTGCAACCTGCATTCAGGACTTGGCAAGCTTTTCAGAGAACCTTATGATGAAGTCTAACCCTGATCTCATTAACTCATCTTCCAATCTTTCAGGACCTGATGTTGATTCCGAAGAAATTGTGACAGAAATTTCCAGGACTCAAAAAATCCAAACCTGGTTTTTCCAGCTTTTTGCTCTTGCTTATATTTGCACCATTTTAAGCTTTCCTGCTTACCTATCAGTTTCAGCTTTTACAAGCTTCATCTCAACCAGTCATGCATCAGGTTATTTGATTTCCTTGGCATCGGCTCCTTTAGCTTGGATCTTTTGCATGGTCTCTACTTGCATTGTTATTGCTTTGCTCGGAAATTCTTTCTTGAGACCGAATTATGCCCTGACCCCTGAAATATCCATTTACTCAATGGACTGTGTCAAGTGGTGGGCACTATATAAGGCCCAAGAAATTTCATCAAAAGTTTTTGCACAACATTTGAGAGGAACAGTGTTCCTTAACTATTGGTTTGAGATGTTTGGCGCCAAGATTGGGTCATCAGTTTTGCTTGACACTGTTGACATAACAGACCCATCTCTGGTTTCAATTGGATATGGAGCTGTCATTGCAGAAGGAGCTCTGATTCAAGGCCACGAAGTGAAGAATGGATTCGTGAGCTTCCTCCCCATAAGAATCTCTCGGAATTCCTCAGTTGGTCCCTATGCTGTAATCCAAAAAGGAAGTGTTTTGGGAGAAGGATCTCATGTACGTCCCCTGCAAAAGTGTGAAGGAGGCAAGGTCACATCCAATTCCAGCAAGATCCACAATGTTCAACCGGTAACTTCTTTCTCACTATCTATCATTTTATAAAATTTAAACCAAGGTAATAAAAAAGAAAAATTCAAATTAATATTTTCTACGTGGTTTTCATGGTGCAATGCAGAAAAAACCAAATTCACCTCAAAATGAAGCCATTTACCATTTCATGGGCATCTACATCACTGGTTTCCTTAGCACTTTGTCAGCAGCTATTGTCTACCTGCTCTTCTTATGGTTATCTCAAACTCCCGCATCCCTTCAACACTTCCAATTTCTTTGCATATGCGGAGCCTTTCATTGGGTGCCATTCACCATAATTGCTTATGCTACAATGTTTACCAGTGTTGAATTAAGCCTGGTTAACTTTGCAGTCTCATTTGCTATAGCCTACTTAGCACATGGCCTGATGCTTAGCTTGCTTACTAGCATTTTCACCCATTTTCTCTCTAGCAAGGAAGACAAACAGCAATCCCACCTCAAGATTTGGTTTCGCCATCGAATCACCATTGCTTGCCACCTTAGATTTGCCAAGTTGTTATCTGGAACAGAAGCATTCTGCATTTACCTACGCCAACTTGGTGTGAAGGTTGGAAAGCATTGCTCTATCAGGGCTATCAATCCTGTTTCAGACCCTGAATTGATTACCATAGGTGATGGTGTCCATCTGGGTGATTTTAGTAGGATGATTGCCAGCTTCTATTCATCCATTGGGCTCATTCGAGGGAAAATTGAGGTACAGGATAATGCAGTAGTTGGCAGTCAAAGTCTAGTCCTTCCTGGCTCCATTGTTCAAAAAGATGTAATTCTTGGAGCTCTTTCAGTAGCTCCAATGAATTCAGTTCTTCAAAAGGGCGGTGTTTATATTGGGTCTCAAAATCCAGTCATGATCAAGAACACGATGCATGCTTTGGATGACAGGATAGAAGAAATGGACAATAAGTACAAGAAGATAGTTGGTAACCTGGCTGCAAATTTGGCTGCCACCACTCTGAAGGTTAGGTCAAGGTACTTCCATCGCATTGGTGTTAGCGGGAAGGGATACTTGCAGCTTTATGATAACATCAAAGGCTTGCCTGAACACAAGATTTTCCAAGCAGGTAAGAGGTATCCAATTGTAGTTCGCCACAGCAATAGTTTAAGTGCTGATGATGATGCAAGAATAGATGCACGTGGCGCTGCAATCAGAATCCTTTCAAATGAAAAAGAACTTGGTGGTGACTCTTCCTTGCTTGACCTGACACTAAAAACAGGCAAGGCATTCTATGCTCGGACAATTTCTGATTTCGCAACATGGCTAGTTTGTGGGCTTCCAGCAAGGGAGGCATTTGTAAATCGAGTTCCTCATGTCAGGGATGCAGTGTGGATGTCTCTTCGTAATGCTAATTCGTTCGCTGAGCTGCATTACTATTCCAATATTTGCAGGTTGTTAAGGTTCAAAGATGGACAAGAAATGTATGTGAAATTCAAGCTGAGGCCTTATGATGAAAACATCAGTGAAGATTCAGGAAAAGTGGAGCCAATTGGTATTCTCCCACCAGAAACAGGTGCAATTCCAAGGGATGATAAAGACACACGCCCTATGCTCTTCCTTGCTGAGGATTTTCAGCGCCGTGTGAGCTCACTTGGTGGAGTAAAGTACATTTTCCAGCTTCAAGTCCGGACAGTTCCGAAGGATGAAGCCAGCCGTGATGTGGCACTTGATTGCACCAAACCATGGGATGAGACTGAATTCTCGTACATTGATGTTGGTGAAATCATCATTGATCAAAAACTTACCAGTGAAGAATCAGAACAGCTGGAGTTTAATCCTTATCTCAGATGCCCTGAGGTGGATGTTATTAGTGCCACTTCCTGCGTCCAAAGTGCTTCAATTGATCATGGTCGTTCACTGATCTATGAAATTTGTCAGCATTTACGAAATGGTGAACCACTTCCTGAGGCCTGGAGAGTCTTCATCGAGCAATCTGATGTTAAAGTAGACCTTTCAGGATGTCCAATGGCGGCAACGATGGAGAAAAATGACTCTGGAAAATTGACACTATCAAGGACTTGGTATCAGACCACATGGGCCATTTTTGTTCAACCTTTGCTTCAAACATTTTTCCCATATTTCCTCTTGGCTTTGGCATTATTTGCTCCACTCAATTGGGTCCTTTTCTTGAAAGAAAGCAAGAAACTTTCACTTCATTGGCTGCTTCCTTTGGCCTGGGTTTGTTCGGGGACATTAGCTGCAGCAACGTGTGTTATAGCCAAATGGGTTCTTGTAGGAAAGAAGAAAGAAGGAGAAACGGTACTAATTTGGAGCAAAGGGGTGTTCATGGACACTGTGTGGCAAGCTATTAGAACTGTAGTTGAGGACTATTTCATGGAAATGACTAGTGGGTCCATCCTTTTTAATCTATGGTTAAAGCTGATGGGTTCAGAAATTGAGTTGGAGCAAGGAGCCTATGTTGATAGTATGGGAGCTGGATTGAATCCAGAAATGGTGGAGATAGAGAGAGGTGGTTGTGTAGGAAGAGAAGCTATTTTATTTGGACATATATATGAAGGTGAAAAGGGGAAGGTTAAGTTCGGTAAAATAAGAGTAGGAGAAGGTGGGTTCATAGGGAGCAGATCAATTGCCATGCCTGGAGTTAAAGTGGAAAGTGGAGGCAGTCTCAGTGCTCTTTCACTTGCCATGAAAGAAGAAATAGTTAGGTCAAGGTGAATAAACAAATGATTGCTCGTCTTCTTTGTTTGATGTAAGTAATAACACACTTCACCAATTCGGTTGAGTGGTTGATTTTGGAAAATAATAAAATGAAACCATTTTTAGAAATTGACATCAAAGTTTTGTGGAACTCTAGCTGTCTGTTTGCAATTTTTTTTTTTCTTTTTGTAAAAAAATAAATTTGTGATCTTTGCCGATGCTGCTGTCTTCGTGGGCCTGACAATCGCGTGGCTTCGCAAATGATTAATAAGCCTCTGCTTGGCAAGGATATTAAGGTTTTCTAGGAATATCTGATGTGTTCCGATTGGTCTCTCTAAAGGATATATTATCGAATTTCGTTTTCATAATCATTTGCGATCTTAGATTATGAGTTTGACGAGTGTGTCCAAGGTGTTTGTTGAAAGGTACATGCGGAATATTTGCCTATAAATTGTGGTCTACGGCTGCTTGCAAGTTACCCTTTTTCCCTAATTGCCTAAAGGTATCGCATTGTCGATACTCAATAGCCACTTTATGGTATACAGTCAAAGTTTTCATTTCTGCTAATTCACTTATTTGCGGAGAGGATGACTTGATTATGGAAATTAGTTGAGTTTCATTGATCAATTGCATTAATTGATAATTAGAACTTAGAAGCTGTAATTGCTTTAGTTCAATCACTAAATTCTCTCTTCAAACTATTGAGGTTTTGCAGAACTAAACTATTAATTATTTTTTATCCAAAACATGTGCAATTATGGGATAATGATTGATGGTTTTTATATATTAAGGGAAACAGGAATTTTCGTGCAGGCCTCCCTTTTGTTAGCGTTGAAAATTCTCCCTCTGCTAACAATAGAAAAGCACTGAAAAGAAAATTCTATAATGTATCCCTTTGTCATATTCTATAATTAAGTGTTCATGGAAGAAAAGAAAGCTTAGGAATAAATCTAAGATTACTGAGACCATGGGCCAAAAATTCAGGCCCAAAATGATTTGTTGGGACCGGTAGAGCAAGACATGGACCATGCGTGTTGGCTGGCCAGATTCTATAATCTATCCTTTTCCAGTGGAGCGCAACGTAAGCCCTGACGCACATTAAGATTCAAGATTGTATTCTCTTTTTCCTTGTATTCTATGTATTGTAATTTCCTTGAGATACAATTAAAGAATAGTGAATGAGGAGATAAATTTTATTGTTTATTGTCACTTTTGTTTTCAAAAAGGTCGTTCTTATTAATATTTTTTTTTTCAGAAAACCATCTTCGCTTCGCAGGGTCATGTTTTAGCTTAATTGTGCTGAGAATAATGATACAATCTTTTAAATAAATTGAATACACAATGCATAAATTAATCTTAAAAAAATTTCATCATTTGGAGAGTGTCAAATTAACAAAAAATACTAAGTAACAATTAGATACTTTATATATATATAAGGGAAGAAGTGGTTTAAATCCGAAATCTTTCAATACATTGAAACCGGTTTTTAGCATCAAAATGTCCTCAACTGGAAATTTAAATGTATGTGTTAAGTGTTTAATTTTATATATTTTTACTTAATTTTCTCTTATTTTTATGCATTAATGTTTAGTCAATTTAGAACTTTTTATTTGTTATATAATTTTAATCATTTTAGGGCCAAATTAGTAAAAGAAAATACGAATTGTGACTAATTGGAGCTAATTTAGAGCAGCTATGAAAATTTAACAAAGTTTAGAAGCAAGAGTTGAATCTAGAGTTTGCCTTACCCAAGGTTAAGGGACAAGAAAAAGCTTTTGCCTTGCCCAAGGAAGTCGCAACAGCAGAGTATTAGCTTTATATTTTTAATTACGAAGTTGCCCTAACAGTCAACTGTATTCAATATGATTTTTAGAGATAATTAGCCTTTAATTTAGGAGATAAAAAATATTATTTTTAGGAATATTAAATTGCATTTAATATTTTTATTTTATTTTTCATGTTTTGATAGGAATCAATTACTTACCTAAATTTTTTAGGTTTTCTTTTAAAAGGGACAAGGGAAAAACGTGAACAGTAATTTTGGCAGCCATCGCCTTTGTTCTTCCATTTATGTGATAGAAATTTTCTTATTTTTTAATTTTTATTTTACTTTTATTCTTGGCCCTAGTTGGCTAAACAATTATTCTAGTTAAAGGTTAATTCAAGGGTACGATACAACCAATTACTGTGAGATTATTCTTACTTTAATTTTTTTTTAATTTTATGTGGTATTCATGTTATTTATTGTATTTTAGAGAAACTATATCTCAATTGTTATTTATTTTATGTGTAATAAGAGCTCATTGCTCATTTAATTAAATAGCATATAGTTAATTGAAATTATGAAATCCATAATTATTTGGTAAAATCAATTACAAGTAACAATTAGTATAGAAATACTGAGAAAAAGTTGTTGTATTAAGTAAATATATGATTTGATTTAAATTAATCTCGCTGAGAAATTGGTTAATTTAGGTCAGGTATTTCTAATTCATAAAACTGTCAATAAATTAAATTTTGTTGTTGAGAAAAGGAAAACTTGGTCGGGAGTACAAACTCGACGACTATAACTGATTCTTTGTATGATTTTGGAGTATTTTTTTGTCTGTAATCAGTAAATTGAATCATGTGCTATAAATATTTTTAAACTGTAATTTCTCATATTTTATTTTATATTTATTTATTTTCTGCATTTTATTTATTATTATTTTAATTTTATATATTTGATCATTTAATTACAAAACTTTCCTTTTTATTTTTATTTTTTATTTCTAATTATTTAAAGAATTGAAATTCGATCAATCTATACGGATTTGATGCTGCT
The DNA here is from genome assembly GCA_947683425.1 of Excoecaria cochinchinensis. Classification (NCBI taxonomy): domain Eukaryota; kingdom Viridiplantae; phylum Streptophyta; class Magnoliopsida; order Malpighiales; family Euphorbiaceae; genus Excoecaria; species Excoecaria cochinchinensis. The sequence continues at coordinate 8,520,642 of CANTUQ010000074.1, read as the reverse complement.
CATGATTATTTACAAGTTAGTTTTAGCTTATTTTTATTTTCAACTTTATTCACCTTTTTAGAACACTTCTTGCACCTTAACTTAATAATTGCATACTCGGTAGACATAAAGAAAATTATGTTATTTGTGAAAGAAATTAAAACCTATCCATTAAATCTTAACAATATATATATATATATAGACAAAATAGGTGAAAATTTTATTAGGCTAAATTAATCCTCTATTATTTTATTATTAGACTTAAGTAATCTTATTTTTAGCAAATCAAACTCTTTTATTATTAGACTTAAGTAATCTTATTTTTAGCACATCAAACTCTTATACTAACTCTACATTTTTTTTTATATAATAAACTCCTGAAACTTTTAAAATAAAAATGATCTATGATCAAAATTAAATTTTAAGTTTCTCATCATCATCACAGTAACACATAAACAGAAAGAGCATTAAATCTTGGATTTGTCCAAAAGATTAAAGCGGACAAATCAAATTTCCTGCTTTCTTCCATAATAATGAAAGCCAACTGTTTAAAAATATATATCAAATCTCACTTCAAATGCTTACAGGTCATACAAGTTTATTATTATTATTATTTAAAATTTTAAATGATAAAAAATTATAATATATTTGTACGTATTTATAAAATTTCTTTTTTTCTTTTTTGTTAAAAAAACTTTTAGGACTTAAAAAAATGGATATTTTTTTTCCATATCGTATCAATCGATGAAAGTGGAAGGAAAAGAAAATAAATTTTATAAATTTTCCTTATTTAGAAAATGATTTTTATTTTTTTTTTTAACTTATTTAGGCAATCAAGAGAAATTGAGAAAAGGGAAAGAAATTATGATATTTCAAATTATTCTCAAAGTACAAAATGATGAAAATGAGAGAAAAACAAAATAGATTATTGTAATTTGTGCTTTTTCTTCTATAAGAATTGAGAGTAACTCGGTTCGCATTATCTTCCATTATTTTATTGCATCTCTTTCATTCTTTTTTTATAAATCAATGGAAATTCTCCTCAAAGTATGCATGTATTCACTTCTTGTTTCTACACTTTTTTCTTCCACTTCCATTTTTTTTTTATGGAATTCATTATTTTAATGTTGGTATAATACTAAAACTATATTTTATAAAATAATTTTTTTTCTTTTATTATAGATAGAATAGAATTTTAAAAAAGAAAACATATTTTTTTTTCTTAATTTCTCTCTTATGGAAATCAAACATTAAAAAGGAAATGCAAGCTCTGATCTTCTTAATTAAAGGAAATCATATTTTTCTTACTCCAAAAGTAGAGTAAATCGTCTTTGAAATAGGTTGTAGAAAGAAGCTAATAAGAGATGAGCACCAATATAAATAATTATTATTGACATGTACAGCTAATAATAGATGAACATATCTTCTTCTGTAGTCGTGATTGCAGGTGATTCATCCTCCAAAAATGGCAAACTTTTTAACGTGTTCTTGTCCAACTCGGCTGCTCTTGGCCGCCACTCATCCACTCATATCTCTCTCTCTAAACAGTGAAAACTTAAGGCGTTCCCTGTCTCCTTCCGGTTCTTTGACTCTAATTTTTTGTACATTGAATTTGGTTAAATTATATTTTCTCACCAACAAACTCATATTGCTCCATATCGTCTTTTTTCTGTGCACTTATCTTCTCTCTCGCCTATCAGCTTCGATTCTATTTGTTTTTATCTATTCTAAGACGCTGCAGACTGAAACCCCAGGCCAATTATAGGGTTTTCTAATTTTACATTCTGCTGTTCAATTTTTTATAAAATTTGATGGCTGAACTCGAGGAGATTGGGGCTGATATCAGGTAAGGGTTCCTTAATTTTTTTGTATTTGATTATATTCTTATTTACCTAAAGTTTGATTCTTTCAAATAGGTTTTATTTCTCATCTGTAGCATTTCAATCCAATCAATCCCTTTAAATGTTCTGTTACTGGGAAAAAACATAATTTTGCTTCTTTGAATCTTGTAAATTTGGGAATGGGAAAGTGTTTGAATATAAATCTTTAGAGATAATAATTGTATTAGCTATTTTGGAAGAATGAGAAGGATTTTGTTTCATTGTAATTCGAATTCTCAAAACTGGATTTTCGCTTATTTGTTAGTAGAGAATTCTGAATTCTCTCTGCCACGGGCCTAGTATAACTATTTAGTTTAGCGGGAATATGAGATGGATACGAGCTCTCTCCTAATCCTGTATTCATATTCCTCCACCCCTTTCCTCTAGAGACTGATTGAATTTAATCGAAGCCAAATGTTGCTCTCTCTACTTGTTTTGCGATAGAGCTTTCTGATATTTTGCTGATTGATTGGCTGACAGTTCGGATATTGAAGCTGATGACCTAAGGTGTGACAACATTGCCGAGAAAGATGTTAGCGATGAAGAAATCGAAGCAGATGAATTGGAGAGGCGAATGTGGAAGGATCGAATCAAACTTAAGAGGATTAAGGAAAGACAGAAGCTTGCAGCACAACAAGCTGCTGATAAGCACAAGCCCAAGCAGACCTCTGATCAGGCACGGAGGAAGAAAATGTCAAGGGCTCAAGATGGAATTCTCAAGTACATGTTAAAGTTAATGGAAGTGTGCAAAGCAAGGGGTTTTGTGTACGGGATCATTCCTGAGAAGGGCAAGCCTGTAAGCGGTGCTTCTGATAACATAAGAGCTTGGTGGAAAGAAAAGGTAAAGTTTGATAAGAATGGGCCAGCAGCTATAGCAAAATATGAAGCTGAGTGTTTGACTTGTGGTGAGGCAGACAAAAATCACAATGGAAGCTCCCAGAGTGTTCTTCAAGACCTGCAAGATGCAACTTTAGGATCTCTACTGTCTTCTTTAATGCAGCACTGTGATCCACCTCAAAGGAAATACCCTTTGGAGAAGGGAGTTCCACCACCTTGGTGGCCTACAGGGAATGAAGATTGGTGGGTAAAATTAGGACTACCCCAAGGTCAGAGTCCTCCATATAGGAAACCCCATGATTTAAAGAAGATGTGGAAAGTTGGGGTATTAACAGCTGTAATAAAGCACATGTCACCAGATATTGCAAAAATCAGGAGGCACGTGCGTCAGTCAAAATGCTTACAGGATAAGATGACTGCAAAGGAGAGTGCAATTTGGCTGTGTGTGTTGAGTCGGGAAGAAGCGCTCCTTCAACAGCCTAGCAGTGATAATGGCAATTCTGGGGTAACTGATATGCCTGCAGGTGGGCATGGTGGAAATAAGCAACCAGCCATTAGCAGTGACAGTGATTATGATGTTGATGCTGCTGATGATGGTATGGGTTCCGTTTCATCTAAGGATAACAGGAGAAATACAGGAATGGATGTGGAGCCACCAGGTTGTGTTCAAAATGACATTTCAGCTGTCCAAGATAAAGAGCAAGGGGAAAAGCAGCCAAGGAAAAAAAGGCGGTTCGGGAAAAGCCAAGTTAATCAACAGCCTGTACCGCCTCTCAATGAGCATTCAGTTGCTGAGCAGAGAAGTGCTGTGCCTGATATAAACCATGTTGATATATCATCAGCTGAGTATCAGATGAACAGCATTGAACAGGAAAATGATATCACCACTGGTTTGAGGCCTCTGGAGAAAGGGCTTGATGTCGGAACAAATTTATCCCCATCTGAATTTAACTACTTTCAAGCCATTCCCCCTACCAATGACAGTTCCATGGGTAGCATGCAGGTGGATGGAAGGTCCATGTATTTTCCAGCTTTTCAAAACTCTGACTTGCATCAAGGAGCTGCTTATAATATTTATAATCCATCACTTAACTATGGGGCAGCCCATGATGGGCAAATACCTGAAATTACGATGGATGCTCCTCAAATTGGAGCACAAGATGATGGAGGCCATGTACCAGCAATACATAGGGTTGGAAATGAGATCATTGGAGGAGAGTTGCATAATTTTGTTAAGGATACATATACAAGTGAACAAGATAGACCTTTCGGGTCTTCGCTAGAAAGCTGGCCATTTGAATACGAAAGACTACCCAGTCCAGCTTATATCGATGACTTGTTACTTGATGATGAATTGATCCAATGCTTTGGTGCATAGTTTTCAAAACTTTGTAGTTCAGGTAACAGATTGCAAGTGACATCTCTGTCTAATCTGTAATGGAGATTTAATGCGCTGTTAAAGTTCCATCCTCCAAGCCATGTTTCTATTGTTTCATTATTCAGGGACTGCTGAAAATGCAGCAATTAGACAGCCCTGCCGTTACAGTTGTCATCATATCTCCATTTATGAAACTGTTGTGTATTTAGTCTATTTCCTTTTTTCTTTGGCCTAGGCTTATTCATGTTATGACTTATGAGGCATTAATATTTTTATTGCTTGATAGTTGACGAGGAACTTTAAGAAATATCTTCCTCTTCGATGCCAGTGTACATTTTATTTGTAATATGTACAACTTGCCTCATTATCACAGGCTACTCCTTCGCATGATCTAGTGCATCAGCATTGTCAAGCTTGCCTCATTGTCAAGCTTGCAATTTTTTTTTTTTTGGCATACATGGCCTTATTTATTGGACATGTTCTTGAATTCAGCTACGAATATGGTTTAATAAGAAAATTCATACTTTTAATCCTACACTAACTGCTGCTAGAAACATTAATTTCTCCTGTTGTAGGCTGTAAGGTCACATTCCCATCTGCAGTTTGATTGGGCTTTATTTTACTTTTTGTCCTTTTTTTTTTTAAAATTGGAATGGAAGAATTTTTCTTTATTTCTATTTACTCAATGATCATATTCTACCGAAAAGAAAGAAAAAGAAATCAGTCATCATCAAATTGTAACTGATCAACACAATCGTCTAGTACCAACTATTACTACAATCAGTGTCATTATCACTTATTCACTTTAGTACAATCACCGTCAACAACGACAAAACAATATATAGCTTATGTGCCCGTAACAAATCATTTTAGAATTGATTTAAGTTCGAATATTTCATTTTAACAAGAAAATTAAAATCCCCAAGTAGGAATTCAGGATTACTTAAAATTAAACTTCCATTTGCTAGTTTAACTCTACAAGATTATGATTGGATTTAATCCGTTAATTTCAGGATTTCTTATGCTTTTCCCTTTCCCTGCCTAAAGCGCCGCTCTTCACATTGATTACATTAACAGTAATCAAGAGATTATCATTTGGAGGGGCAACACTAATTTGAGAATTAACCATGTGAGGCCACATGTCAAGGCGATCCTCCGTACGAGGATGTCTGCTGCGGCTGCGTGCCAACTGTAAACCTTGTAATGGTCCTCATTCTCCTGAAACGGAAAGCTGGAACAAATAGAGACAGCTCTGCCCTTCCACATCAATCGTCTTCTCAGCGGTTCAATTGGTAATTTATTGATTGTAACAAGGCTACACACGTCTTTTAATACTGGAAATCAAAGGTTTTTCTGAATATATCAGGCGTGCGCCATTTCTTGATCCCTGGAAAATCAACCGCCTCCTCCTCTGCAGCACTAAAACCATGCTTATGTTATTCTAAAGGTGCTTATGTCTCTTTTTAAAACCTTCTCCTCCTTTCTGGTTTGTGAGCATCATAAGAATGGCGAGGGTTTTAAGCTGTATGGTTATTTTCATGGTGCTTTTCTTATCGTTTGTCCATTCTTCTCGTACTCGTAAGAGCTCTCTCTCTCTCGTTCCCTTCAAAGTCTTTTGTCAAGTTTGGAACTTTGTCTTAACCATGAAATGTCTCAGGTTTTCCGGGTGATGGAGTAGCAGAGGATAAAGCTAGGATTACACGGGTATTTGAAAAGATTCATTCCTTAGAATCTTTCTTCTATAACTTCATTTTTTCAAGCTTTGTTTTCCTTTGAATAGGATCTGGATAGCGATGTGGTTAAGAGTTTGGAAAAGGGAGGTTCGGCTATAGTTGTGGAGGAGTCAGCAAGGGAAGTGCCAACAGGACCAGACCCTCTTCACCACAATAGCGGACCCACAAGGCCATGACCTCTTTTTAAAAAACCCAACAAAAAAAGAGAGACAGAAGTCCTCATCTTTTGATGGATCTTCGTCGTAATTAATGGTGGGTTCTATCCATTTGGCCTTTCATAGAATCAAATCTTAGAGTATAGTTAGCTTGCTCAGATGGGTTTTACTTATATCAGTTTACCATATCAAGGCATTTATTTTGGAGGATTGAGACTTATGAGAAAGTTGTACTTTATTCAAAATTTCATCTACATCTCTTTTATTAGTCTTCAATTGTAAATCAAAAATCATATGGTCTAATAAAGGGGTATTTTGCTGATGATTTTGGTGGTATATTCGTAGATGTTAAATGTATGTTTGGCAATGGATCATCTCCGATTGCTTATTGCACCAGTTTCCTAGGATTATTGCATGATGATTGATAAATTCTATCCATGCTTTGCAAGCTCCATGTCATGCCCTGCAAAGTGGTGAAACTTTTAGAGTAATATGACTAAGATAATATAATATTTTGATCTTTCAGCCCCTTCCATTATTGTTTACCAATTAGAGTAGTATGGCTAAGGTTTAAACTTAAAACATTTTTTTGTCACATTAATTAAACTGAGTCTACTAAAACTTCAACTTCACATCTCATTACCATTGTTACAAGATTCCTTCTTAATTTCTTTACAATATGAATCAACAATAATAACCTTAACAATGGCAATGCAATTAAGTGTAGGAAATAATATGTATATATATATATATATATATATATATATTCGATATTAGTTCGCGCAGAAAAAAATCAATTCTGCAAATAATAATTGAGCTGATAGTGAGAGCGGGGACAAAATGTGTAGCAAACAGTAGACACCTTGTTTTGTAGTATCCGTCTGTTTTTTTTTTTTTTTTTATTGTGTTCGTTTCATTACAGTTAGTTAGTCTTTATCTTATGGAAGGTTCGATCTGGCCTTGTCTTCTTCATTCAATCATCAATAATCAAACATAAAAATAAAAATCACCATAACTACGATGTGGAGAAAATGGAAACCAGAAAAACTTGAAAAATAATTAAAAAAAAAGAATAAAAATATCGTTAAAAAAATTATCCCATTAAATATCTCCATGGCTCGTGACTTTATTAATATCCCAAAGCACCCAATGATTAAACAAAGCCGCCTAATCATTCAAAATATCCTCTCACTCTCTCTGCCGCCCGCTGTTTAAAATCAATACTGGCCGGGACCCATGTCATCTGCCGCCGCAGCCGTTACTGATCGCCTTTCCACTCCAATCCTAGATGCTGAATCTTCCAATCTCCTCCAGTCTATTTCGTCCCACGGAGGCTATGCATACGTCAGAATGGCAACACTCGCCGCCTCCGGAGACTTTCGCGCGGCTGAGGCGGCGCGTGAGATGGCTTGGGAGCAGCTCCATTCTGGCCCTTGGCATTCTGTTCTCCCAGTCTGGCGGGATGCGTACTCAATGGCGTGTCTATATGTAGCTATGTTTCATTATAGAAATGGTGAGTTGAAAGAGGCGCTTAGGGTTTTGGATATGGGATTGATAATGGGGGGAATGTTGCTGAGGAAGGATTTGGACTCCGCTGTTGAAATTATATCGGCGAAAGCTAGAGAAATTGCGACCTTGAACGAAGATTCTAGAATAGTAAAGCGCAAATTGGTTGAGGAAGCAGAGTTTGATAAGGCGGAGGTGAGGTTTGTCTCCAATTCTCTCTAAATATAATGCTGTTAATTTCCAACATTTATATTTTATAAGTGATGATTATTGAATTTTTATTTTTATTTTATTGGAGATGATTTAGATTGTGTCTGAAACCAATAGAATTCGGATACCATTACTTACGGATCAATCTCAGTTACAGTATGCATATATGGGCTAAAGTTGATTTGCTGATTCTTCTAATTGGGACAGAACTTGGCTTCAGTTTTTCAAATTCCATTTGAACTAAAGGTTCTAATTTTTCCTCTTGGAAGCTATAAATAAGTCAATTGAGGGTTTGAAATTGAATTGCATGCGACTTCTGAAATTCGTTGTTTCTGAAGTTTAAAAGTTTAATAAATTTATTAATTGTTTCATTGAGGAACATATAGCCCAAACAGGGTGCTCTGCAATCTGGCTCTATATGAATAATGCGTTCTTGTTTTCTCCACCTCTCTTTTTGGTTTCTAATTGGCAGGTTCTTCGTGTTTTACCGATGAAGTCCTTATCTTGTAAGATTGTGGTGAAGAGATCTGCTCTTTCTTTGGAGGCATTTCTACGTGAACATTTCTTACCCGGTTCTCCAGTTATAATCAGTGATTGTATGGCTCATTGGCCTGCCAGGACAAGATGGAATGACTTGGATTACCTTAAAAGGGTTGCTGGCGATCGAACAGTTCCAGTAGAGGTGATTATTTCCATATTTATGGTAAATTTTAGCAAGAGCTTCAGATAGTTTTTACACATAATTGAAATTCAGTGAATAACATAACTAAAGTTTACTGTTTACTTCCATTTTCTTAGCAGTTTTTTCTAAAATTATCTCTTATAGTCATGAGTTATAACTGCAAGATTGGCAGCACTATTATATTATAAGGCATGGTGTTGCTATTATTAAGAAGTCTTACAATACTGATATTCAAAAAGAAACCAGCGAGAGCATATAAATGTTTGGTGGTGAATCTTATGGAGGCAACTCAAACTTGAAAAATAAATTGATAGTTTCTCGACTTTATTGAAGTAGTGATCTGGGTATTGTCCTATGCAATGCAAAACTTCAGTTACAAAGAGGATAAAAACTCTTGGTCATGTTTCTATCTTAATTTACATTTCTTAAACCCAAGGACTATTGAAAAAAACTTCTTTTCATATCCTACTTAACAACCTACCTATTTGCCTGAAATAGCTTTGAGGTACAGGTTCAACCCAGATAATTCCACCATTATTGAAGTCAAATTAGCAACAAAAAGACTTTTTGCAGGTTGGGAAAAACTATTTGTGCCAAGATTGGAAACAAGAACTTATAACATTTGCTCAGTTTCTTGAGAGGATTCAGTCCAATGATTCTTCTTCTATGGTTCCCACCTATCTTGCCCAGCATCCACTCTTTGATCAGGTGCCTCCAGATTCTTTATATTACTGTTTTTCTGAAAATCTATATTCTTATAGAGCAGCATATGATGTCTGCCAGATATTTATGTTATATTTTATATTTAAATGGCAGATAAATGAGCTGCGGAATGACATTTCCATTCCTGACTACTGTTTTGCTGGTGGAGAGCTCAGATCTCTTAATGCTTGGTTTGGTCCAGCTGGAACGGTTACACCACTGCACCATGATCCACACCATAATATATTTGCTCAGGTATTAAAAATATAACCTGTGCATTGAATAATTACCATCATCATCCATGAATTCCGATGCACTTCTGTGGGCCTTTGGTTAATTATGTGATTTTGGGCCACTATTTTGTGTTTAATGTTATTACATCTCCTGTTGCATGTGTGAGGGCAATGTGCATCTCCTAAGTAATCTCTTTGAGTTATCAGTGTAAACATGATATTGCTTTGATATTTTAGGAATAGGAAATTGCTTTTGTATGTGACAATTCAGAGCATTTATGTAATGAATACAGGATATCCGTGAAAATCAATTTGGAGATATTATTGTGCTCTTGCATCCAACTTCAAAGGAGACATTGCCTTTGTTCTGCTGGCTATCCAATTGATTTATATTATTTTTGCTAATTATTAGCTGTATTTTTAACCACTTAAAAGCCAGTCTTTTGTTTTTGTGGCTATATGGTAGCATATGGTGCGTCAATCCCATCAGAACAACATCTTCAAAGCTGAAGTACGGTCTCCAGATTTTAGTGGGCTTAGCAGATAGCTGAAATGCATTTGTTGAGCATTATTCTTGGTCTAGGTTCTTGTATAGTGGTTTCATATTGATGAATCCTTGCTGTATAGGTATGATGAGTAGGGTGCATTAACATAGTCTTATCAGCAATAAACTTTTGACTAATAGAGGGGAAATCCGTGTTTGCTACAAAGCTTGTATTTTCCTTTGAAATATGCTTCTTGGAAGCTGGACGGATTTCATTAAAAGTTTTTGCCCTTTTCAATCTTTCATTTCAACCAGACTTGCTCTGAGTTGCAGATTTTAGAGGTGACAGCTATTTTTACAATGTTGACTGACGGATAATCCTGTATTTTGCTAAGATATGAAGCTAGTGAGCTCTTACCGTGTTTTCTTCGAATCTTGCTCCCTTGAAATGTTCATGTTTGCACATGTAGATCAAGTGATTTATATAGATACAGCAGCATGTTGTTTTCTGAGACTACAATCTGATTTACATATTTAATAGATGCTTTGTTATTTTTAGGTCGTTGGAAAAAAGTATATTAGGCTCTACCCAGCTTCATTATCGGAAGAACTTTATCCACACACCGAAACAATGCTCTGCAATTCCAGCCAGGTACCTGCTTTTCTTAATTATTCTTTGCACTTGGGAACTCTATGATTGAATTTGTCTCCTTTCTTTTCCATTGTTATAAGCATTCATGTAGCTACAAAATCACTTTTAGTAGATTAAGTGCATGTGGCATTTCCTACATCTCTCTTTCCAAGTTGGCGCGGTGTGGTTAGACTCTGGTTTTCAATATGGGCAAATTCTTTTTGAAGGTTGATCTAGACAACATAGATGAGAGAGAATTTCCAAAGGTGCATGACTTGGAATTCCTAGACTGCATTTTAGAGGAAGGTGAAATGCTTTACATCCCTCCAAAATGGTGGCACTATGTTCGATCTCTAACTACGAGTCTCTCAGTTAGCTTTTGGTGGAGCGAGTCTGGAGGATCAGCTGTGTCTTGATGTAGCGCTTTTCATGTCTTTTTGATATATGATTGGCATAGTTCTGGGATACCAACTGGACTCAGTGTGATCATATTAACTGGTACATTTATTTATACAGGAGGATCAGAGGAAGTTCGTGGTTTACAAATGATAGTATTTTGAAGGAAATAGACATTACAACAAGGAAACTTTTAAAATTGGTGGCGATAGAGCTAATAAAAATTTTATGATATTTTAGGTTAGCAAATATGATATTGGACATGTCTCTTAAGTACTGAAAAACTTGCATTCCTCTTATCCCTTTAATGATCTGTTAATGATATATTTAGTTGTTGAGCTGATGATTTTATTGTCCTTTGGTTACATCACATTTGCGCTCAAATTATACTATTTTGTAGTTTACTCGTCTTACTATTCTGAAAAAAATGTTTTGCCAGGAAAACAAATAGTATTATTATGTGTTCTTTTTTTTTTTTTTTTCTAGGTAAAGTGGTTCTGCTCAGATTCAAATTTGGAGACTATGCTTAAGAACTCTTTAACCTTTACCCCTTTTTTTTTAAAAAAAAATAGGACTTATAACTTCAATCACCAGAAAATAATAGTAAATCATTCTTTTTTTTTTTTTTTAATTGAAAATTCCTTTAAAAATTAATTTGAACATTAGCAGATATCTTTTGGTTCCCGACCTTAATAATTTACCGGTACTGTAACCTTCTTACATTCTTTTCAAAATACGTAAAAAGAAATGAAAATCAAATCAAATAATAATAGTGAAAAGGCGATATTGTTATAGGAATGTTTGCTGTGGATATCACAGTTTTTACCAGAACTGGCATTCAGCTTAGATTCGGATTAGTTATTTTTTGTTTGATTTTTGGAATCGTCATTTTTTAGATTATTTTCTTTTCAGACACATTTGAATCTTGAGTTACAGTTATAATCGAAAAATCGAATCAAAATTGAAAATTAAATCAAACCTTAAGCATTTCCTTATATTTTAGTTATATTTAATTAGTTTTCAGTTTAATTGGTTTTGTTTTAGAAATAGAAATTCTATTAAATCATTAAAATCAAAACCATCGGACTATTAGTAAAATTGCGTCATTTTGTATACTTTTTTATATTTAATTATATAAAAAATCACTTTATTCTTTTCTTTATTTTTATTTTTACTTGTATGCATTTTCTACCTCTTAATCTGTAAAAAAAAAATTAATTAAATTAAATTTTGAAATAGTGATTAGAATAGAAAAGTAATTAAACTAAATTTGGTTTCAAAAAAGTGCGGGAGACGAATTTCTTCTAAATTTGAGATGGAATGATTTTGTGAAAGAAAATTTGAAATAATATAAATAAGCTTTAAACAGCAGAAACAATAACAAATTAGAGCATACAGTGAAAAAAGATCGATAAAGGAAATATGTATAATATAGAAATAGTGAAATGCATTATACATTATATTACATTTAATTATTATTTTTTATTTTATTTTTTTATTTTATATTTTGCGGATCAAAATTTAAACAATTAAATACTTCTCTTTTCTTTGAATTAAATTTAATTTTTATATAAAAATTGAGAGATTAAAAAACGATGTAGTGTTAATACATATATATAATTAAACTATAATTTATAAATAAATATAACATAAATAAAATTTAATAAAAAATATTGAATATTTTTGAATGAATTTTCTGAGTCAAATAAAGTTCGATTCTAATCCATTCATATACTTTTAAGTCCGAATTTGGATCAGTATTTTCTGTGAAGAGTAAAAAATTGCAGGTTAACAAGTCTACAGAAAAAGGAAAAAAAAAAAACTAATAATTGAAATTTTAATTCAAATAATTGTAAACCTTGACAAAAAGAAAAGAAAATCTGCTAGAATGATGGAAATGGAATATTGGAATCTAGGCCCGCAAATGGCTCCGAGTTGATAACGGGGTCTGCTTTCTTCCAAAAAAATAATGAACTAAAGGACGAGACCACTTACCTTTAAAAATGCTGAAGAAGCCAAAAGATGGAATAGTCAAAAGTGACACCTCAATCTCATCTTTATTAATATCATACTATTCTTTTTTTCCCCCGAGCCTCCCTACTATTCGTGTGATTACCAAAAATACATTTAAAGTTCAGACTTCAGATCTAACCTCACCATAGCTGTTGCTTGTCAATTTTTTCTGCCATTGACATTGCAGCTTGGAAAAAATCATCCAATAATTTCACAGATGAACCTTTGTAACCATCCTCATCTTTCATGGCATTCTTTATAATTTCCTTAATCTCGCAAGCTTTTCTTCTCATTTCCTTGCTTTTCTCTGTGTCATCCATCACCAAATCAACTTTTGCCAAAATGTCTTCATACCTAACCTCACAAGTCTTCCCTCTAGCCACTTCCACACAAACCTTCAATTCTTCCTCCAAGAATTTCACATTAAAAAATTGCTCACCTGCCATAGCCCATCCAATCAATGGCACCCCATTGCTCAGTGCTTCAAGCACAGAATTCCATCCACAATGACTCAAAAATGCATATGTAGACTTATGTGCCAGAATCTCCACTTGGGGTGCCCATTTTTTCACTAACAACCCTTTTCCCGATTCTTTGATTCTTTCTTCAAATCCCTGAGGCAGCCATTCTTCACCTCTGAATTCTGCGTTTATGTCAAACCCTATTGGTGGCCTAACTACCCATATAAAATTCTTCCCACTTGCCTCCAAAGCCATAGCTAATTGCATCATTTGCGATGGAGATATAGTATTATGCGAACCAAACGACACATAAAGAACTGAATTTTCTGCCTTCTTATCTAGCCATTCTTTGCAATTATTATCTGATGAAATTCCAGTTTCTTTCCCTGATCTGGCTCTGTTTTCCGTTGGTAAAAGAACCGGACCTATTGCCCAAGCCGGGCGGCCTAATTTTCGCCGGAAGTATGATAAACCGATCTGGTCAAACTCCTCCACAGTATTGAACAATACCCCATTAGAATCCACCCAAGCTGGAAGATTCTTTCTTTGAAAAACAGACCAAGAATCAGTACCATCTGCCTCTGAAATACTCAATGGCAACTGGGTAACATGAAAGCTCGAATCTTGTTCAAAATCATGGAGCTTAAACTCATCGGATTTAGTATCTCTGTGAGGAAGACTTAACCAAACAGAGTAATAACAAGCCAAGCCAAACCCACCGGCGCCACTAAAGACAGCATGAAAGACACCGAGCTCTTTAGCGACAGAAGCAGTCCATCCGAAGAAGATGTCGGCAATAATACAGAGAGGAGGCTCACCTTCTTGCTGAACAGTAATATCTTTAATAAGTTCCCTAAAAGCAGGCTCCAGAGAAGTAGAAGCATGAAGGAGACGGATGATATTAGGATAAGAAAGGACATCGGTGTTTTCAGTATGAGGAGGGAGGCCATGATCGGAGCTATTGAAAGGGATTTCATGAAGAATTATGGAGGAATTTGAAGGAAGAGAGGATCTTAGTTTTGTGATGTTAAGAGGGGTATTGACAAAGGTTATTTTGTAGCCTTTTCTTTGTTGTATGTGCAGAGCTAATGCTAGGAAAGGTATAATATGACCTTGCGCCATGAATGGAAACATTATCACATTTTCCTTCTTGGGCGCCATTGTTGATAAGTGAGGAGAAGGGAGAGAGAGAGAGAGAGAGAGAAAGCTAATTGCAAGATATTTCTTGTTTACAGTCTAGATTGGCGCTACCCCATAGAAAAAGTACACTTTATTTAGGAGATTGGCCCATCGCCATGACAAAGTGTACAAAGTAAAAGTACAAATTTCTATTTATAAAAACATCCGAGGAACCAAGGGCTGTTGGATGGAGTCACTTTTCGACCGAATAGTAAGAGTTCCAATTCTTTTAAAGCAATTTGATCCGTGCATACAGCATATATTATTGAAAGAACCGTTTCTAAATATAAATTTAATAATATTTAATTCTAAATTTATTGACATTACCTAGTTATAGAAGTTGGATTGGATATCGAAGAATTATAAATAAAAAAATAAAAAAAGCTATAAAAAATTTTCAAAAAGATAAAAATAAGATCGGAAACATCTCCCCTTTCTAAAATAATTGCTGTTAGATGATTGAAGATTAAAATTTCACCGTCTTTCTTGTTATAGCTAAGAGAAAAACAAATAATGATGATAATAGTTTTTAGATTTATCGTTTATTTAAAATCTAAATATGTTTTAATTGATTTAATAAGTTATTTATTTTCCTATTCCAAATACAAAATAAGTAAAAATATAAGTCAAATTCGTTTTCCTCTATAAAAAACCTTTTTTTTAAAAAAATGACCTAAAATTGTTTAAAATAAAGAAAATTTTCTCAAATTATCCTTTTCTTTGTCTTATTTTGTAGGCACGTGAACTGCATTAATTATTTTTCGCCAGCCACTTTCTTAGAAATTTAGCTTCAGTTGGAAACGCTGTTCAATAGTTATTATCTGATTATATTTTTAAGTACACTTTTTTCATAAAATAATAGTCAAACTTTTTCTTTTTACTTCTCCCAAAATATAACTCACTTTCTATTTTATTTTATAATTAATTTTAAATTATTTATAATATCTTCAATTAATTATTTAAAAATAAATATATTTTTAATTAATTGCACGACACTATTCTTTAAAAAATTAATATTTAGTATTTATATATCCAATAAAATTAATAAATTTAGACTATATTCATTATAATGAAATTTACATTTTCAAAAGAAATACTATTAATGATAAACATTATAAATGAGGAGATAAATTAAGTAAATAATAAGAAAAATTATGTCACAAAATTATAAATATTAATATTTTTTAATATGTGTATACATATAAGGTGGGTTAATATTTTGGATTAGTGCTGTGCTCGTGTGTATTTAGACTAATAATTAAAAAATATTTTTCTGTGGTGTAACAACTAAAATGTATATTGATTTGCACCATCATGATTCGTTTTTTCTTTCATCTAAGATACTGCATGTGGTAATTCTCAGTTGATAAAAAAGATACTGCATGACTGCATGTGGTGTACATTGAGAAAAGGAAGGAATAGCACATCTATCCATGCGGTATATTTTTAAGGAAATCGACAGTCAGAATTCCATTATCTATCATACGTATATGAAGATATAAAATTGCTCAAACCAATCAAAATTTGTCACATATATATATATAGACCCCTAGAAATTTGACACATAGAAAAAATATATTAAATAGAAAGTTGCAGAAAATTTATATTTTATTTTATATAGCAGCTTGGCATTGATTTGATAGATATACAATTTCATAAATTCGATATATAAATAAAAAAAAAAATCCCTTTTCTTTAATACTGTGGTTTCGTTTGCGTACAAATTAGCATTGAATGTTTTTTTTTTTAATGCGTCTTGGATGTTAGTTAATCTTGGTGATTATGTGCTAACTAAGTTACTAACATATTGTCCATATTACAACACAAAAATTAGTAAATTGGTAATGGACGTAAAGTATCGGCAACTCTTTCATGCAATAATCACTATACTCTCCATTGACAAATTTTTTTAAAACATCATAACAGGAAAACACAAGTGAACTCTAACTAATGTGCCGTGACTCAAAATTTCACAAGCAATCTTTATTAGGTTAAAAATATAATATCAGATGAAGAAATGACTTAGAACCATCCTTAATTGGCTGTAATTAGGACCCTCTAAAGTCTAAACTCAGTCCCCTTCTATTGACTGCGCTGGAGTGATCCTGCTTAGTACTATCTAGATCCTTCTTAATCTGCTTTCTCATAAACAATGCAGCATCCAAGAACTCATCCATGGCCGTAACAGAAGAACCTTTGAATCCTTCTTCATCTTTAATGGCCTCTTTGATTTTCTCTCTCAATTCACTAGCTTTCCTTCTCATTTCTCTCCCCTTTCTCGCTCTCATTCATCACCAACTCAATCTTTCTTGCTATATCTTCATGCCCAACTTCACAGGTTTTTCCTCTACTCACTTCCACACAAACTCCAACTTCCTCCTCCAAAAGCTTCATGTTGTAGAATTGCTCAGCTGCCATTGGCCACCAAATTATTGGAACTCCATTGCTAAGAGCTTCAAGCATTGAATCCCATCCACAATGGCTCAAAAATGCACGTGTAGACCTATGAGACAAAATCTCCACTTGGGGTGCCCATTTTTGCACTAACAACCCTTTTCCTGATTCTTTAATTCTTTCTTCAAATCCTTCTGGCAGCCATTCTTGTTTAAATTCCGAGTTTATGTCAAAGCCTAATGGTGGTCTTACAACCCAATAAAATCTTTCCCACTACCCTCCAATGCCATTGCTAAATGCATAATATTTGATGTTGATATTGTGTTCTGAGAACCAAAACATACGTAAAACACAGATTTCACAGGTTTTTTATCAAGCCAGTTCTTCAATTCCTCTGGTGAGATTCCTGATTCTTTTCCAGCTCGATTTCGCGATCCCGACGATAACAAAGCTGGACCGATTGCCCACACAGGCCTCCCTAGTTTTCTTCTGAAATACATTAATCCAAGCTTGTCAAACTCTTCCCCATCAGCTCTTGACCATTCTGTGAGCACTTTCTTTTGAAAAATTGAAAATGAGTCTCTACCATCAGCATCTCTCAGAAAGTCTGAAAACTGTGTTATATGAAGTTTAGAAGCTTCAGGGAAATCAGGTAACAGGAATTCTTCAGATTCAGAGAGTTCTCTTTTCCTGTGAGGTAAGTTGATCCACAGAGTAGAAACAGGCAAATCCAAAGCCACCGCCTCCAACAAATATTGCATGGAAAATTCCCAACTCATGTGCAATCCCTGCACACCAAGAAAAGAACATGTCTGTAATTATACAGAGTGGAGTTTTGGCACATGGTCATTCACAAGATCAGAAATTAGTTTCCTGAAAGTGGGTTTCAGAGCTAAAGAAGATTGAAGAAATTGTACAACGAGATTATAAGGAAGTGAATCGGTGTTTTCGGTATCCGGAGGAACGACATAATCAGAGCTATTGAAAGGGATTTCAAGAAGTTGAATGGAAGAGTTGGGAGGAAGAGATGATTTTAGGTTGCTAATATTCATAGGGATACGTATTGGCAAAGATTATGGAGTATCTTGTTGTTTGTTCAAGTTGTAGGGTTAATGCCAGGAAAGGGATTAAGTGACCTTGTGCTGGAAATGGAATCATTAATATAGTTTCTCTTCTTTCAGCCATGGCGGAGATTATTGATTTCTGGACAAAGATGAATGAAATAGTGGAAGAAGCAAGGAAGACCAAGTATTTGCAATCTGATCTAGTACCTTTCTATTTGTCCTCAGGTGCAGGGACAGACGGATTTTTTCTTTTTTTTTTGGGCATTTCCACATAAATGCCACTAAAAAGGCCAAAGTTTTCACATTTACCTTATTGAAAATTTGCTCTTGCTGGGCCAATTGACATAGGCTGCTTCTTTCATTCTTGACTTTTCCTAAAGTCTATGAATAGAAGATGGGCATGGAGTTTTGTACAACATCAAAGCCCAAACTTGCCAACTTTCTTAGTCCAAACAATTAAAAAAAAAAAAACATTGAGGTATATATGGGCCATAAGAGTTCGTATTCCTTTTTGTTTTTGTGGCAACTGGCAAGAGTTGGTATTCCATTTCCATATATACTCTTGGAATTCTTTTGCTGATATATACTATTTTCAAACTTTTTTAAAAAAAAATCTACAAAATTTACTTAAGGAACGCATTTTTCATGAAACTTACCCTCACGGTCACCATATGTCCCAAAAACACATTGTTGATATTAGTCAAAAATTGCCATCTATAAATTATTGAATGATACTTTTTAATATCTATTCTTCAATTATTTATACATGTATCGAATGTATGAATTATTATTATTATTATATGGACAGGCACTATTGGCATTATACTCCAACGTGCTTAGCTTACATCAATTGTAGGTTACGCGATCAAACAAATATCCTTTTAATGCCTTTCACCAGCACAAATAGATAATAATAATAATAATAATTCCTAACCTCAGCCACATATATGAATGATAGCCAAAGAAAAAAATTAAAAGAAACCGCAGGGTTCTGTAAAATAGCAACTCCTAGTCAAAGATGATTTGATAGACATACAGTAATAAAGTATGCAAATAAACTGTTGGATGAAAAATACTAATCGTTATGACGGTCAGCATTTATAATGCTTACAAAATCAACACCCAACCCCAAGTGCCATCAGATAGGATGCAAAGGTCAAGGAAAATGACAATTATTTTACGTATTAAATCAACAAAAGAAAGAGTGATTGATATATAATACAAGATAATTGATAACATAGAAAAAGAAAAGAAATACATATTGAAAGTTGAAACCTTTGTTAGCATTAGAATTTTCAATAAACCCATTTGGTATTTATTAACATCTAAAATTTTTTGTCATTACATATTAAGAAAAGGTCTTCGAAACCCATTAATTATAAAGCCAAATGCATATCCTAAATCACGTAAAAATTAAATTTAATTAAGCTGCAGACTTATATCTACAAAGAACCTTACACCTTAAAACCCTGTCCTGAACATAAAACCCTGGCATAACCATGATCTTAACCTTGTTTGGAACACTTGATTTTTGTCTATCCACATGCATATCTTCCATATAATTGGGATCAAAGTTTCTATTCTCTTCAACCCTTAAAATTCCCAAAGGTGGACTGAAAGAAAAAGCAAGCAAATGAAGCAACCATATGCATTTAGCAGCAACAAAGAAAGCCTGAAGAAGTTTTTCAGGCCATGGTCTTGTCCAATTCAATGTTGTAATAATGCAACTCATCTTCTGATCACAGAATTTGCTAAATTCTTCACTGTAATATTTAGTCCCCTTCCTTAAAACTTCATTCCAACTCAGATTCCTTAGCCCAACAAACGATGCGAATTGTGCTTGGCGATCTTGTAGAGGGTCTAAATTCTTGGGGGAACCGTTCTTTTGGAAAACAGGATTCTCAAAATCTTGGTAGAGGGATTGGTTTATGATAGCTTCTAAATGGTAAAGTACAGCCTTTGAGTATCTTGAATTAAGAGATATTTTATATGGTTGCAGAAGCAAATTCAAGTTGTCCATAAGAGTACTATCTGTTTCTTCAATTTGTCCCACAAGGGTCTTGCAGAATTGTTTAACTGATAATCTTGCTTCTGATACTATCTGCAAAAAACCTTCCACCATTGCCTCTTCGCTTACTGGCATCAAGTTTTCTCCATCTCCATGATTTGATTTCGCTCTGAGATTTTCACCAACTTGTGAACCTTTTGCTTGAGTTGCTTGCCTTAAAGCTTTCTTTAGCTCTTCACAGTAAGTCTCCAAATATTCAAGCTTTTGCCTTAATTCTCCCAGTGAAGATTTCATCTCAGCAACCTCCATCAATGCTGCATCTCTGTTCTCATTTGCTTCTGTTAATTCTCTCTTCAATGCTTCAATTGAGAGAACCCCCAAATCCTTGAAAATCTGGGAAACTTCTTCAGATTCGGTTCGGTTCGGCGAATTCTCATTCTTCTGCTTCTTCTTTAACTTCGGAAACAGCCATGAAATCACTCCCTTGCTTCTGGGTTGTGGTTGGACTGATGAGTGAGAATCTGTCCATGGCACAACAATGTTAGAGTTCCTGCTGTTTCTGGTTACATTTTCGGATTCACAAGTGATAGTGGCTGGTTTGCACCTATTGCAAGAGGATACGGATTTGAAATCTGTCAAGCTATTTCTCCTGCTGGACTTGTAGAATTCTGTTCCAGGAGATGTGTGAAGGACAGTGATATTGTTTGCACAAGAACCTGTCACTGATTTTTGATCTTCAGCTTGACAGTTGTGGGATTCTGAACTGGATAAACAAAAAGGAATTGCTTTGCTTGATGATAAATTCTCCTTCTTATAATCGTATAAAACTGTTTCATACCCATTTCCTCCTCCTACTGCATAATCATCCCAACTCTCTGATAATGTTCTTGATTTTGGTAATGGTTCATCTTCATAACTCTGTCAAACAATAAATTTCTTTGTACTTTGTGATACAATTGTGTCTTATAAACAAGCATAATCAAATTAAATTAAAAGGTAAAATATTAAGATTTTTAATTGGAAATCTAATTAACAAGCAGAAGAGTACTATAGAAGCAGCATAAAGAAGCAACCCTTCTCGTAAATCACAAGAAAGTTTTTGGATTTATTCCAAGTATAATAATGAACTCAGAATATCTCGTGACAGCAACCACCCATAGTTATTAAGCAGTTCATTAAATACAAAACTGATTAATGCACATATAATTGGCAAATACACACGTCTTTATCATAATGATAGCTGAAATGAAATTCCTTTGTTAAATTAATTCCATGTTGACCCTAAAAAGTCTCTATCTTTTTTCATCTATAAGCAAGCAGCAATGGAGTACGTACCACGAAGCCATATTTCTTCAACAAATCAAAAACCAAAAGGGAAAATTTAACCACTGAAATTATTAGAAAGAAAGAAAGAAAGGGCAGGGAAGTTACCGGAGTGAAAACAGGGTAATCTTGAGCAGAGAACTGAGAAACAGAGCGTTGAACAGGGGAGGAATAAGGAAATTTGAGATTGGCAGGGCTGTTTCCATGTACTAGAGCAGCATGGAGAGCTCTAAGCTCTACAGCCTTAGCAATGGCAGCTTGTATTTCTTGTCTGCTAACTTCATGATTGTTGCTATCGTTGCTGTTATTGTCCGGGTTTTGAAAGATTGCGGTAGTAGCAGCAGCCATGAAAAACAGAGGATAATCCAGAGAAGAGCATATACACTTAAAGAAAACAATATATAAATGGTTGAGAATTCCTTCTTGGAGATAGAAAAAAGAAGAAGCAAAAGGAATTCACCAACTGGGCATCTAACGGTTGGATTTGGTTATAGATATGAAGATGAAATTGTGTGTAAAATATATAGAGAGAGAGAGAGAGAGAAGGGTGAGGTTTCTTAAAATCCAGCGTTTGTTTGTCTTTGGTTCAAAATCAATTAATGGAAATGTGAGCTTCCGAGGGAGAGAGAGGGAGAGAGTTGTAGTAGTTTTTACTCTTTAGTAGGCAAGGGCCCAAGGTAGTTTAGCAGTTTACTAAAATGCCCATAGTTTTGCCCAAAATAGCAAAAAAGAAAAAAAATAAATGAAAATGAAGATGGTGGTACCACCATAAACATGATTGCCTTAGCTTTTCTATTATCATTAATGGTGATGTTATGTGTATACCACTTGCTAGTTCTACCATTCTACCAATTATATTTTTCTCTATATTTATTCTGCTATAAAAGAAAATTAGTAATCATAACAACTAATCATATAAGTCAGTTGCCTGCTACGCTTAACCTCTACATCAGATTTCATTTTTTTATTATTGTTATTATTATTATATTATTATTTCCAATAATGAATTATAATTCAATTACAACCTTGGCAAAAATAATTAAATTTCAAATATTAGCTATTAAATGAAATTTTAGTGGTTTTTTAATTATCATTGCTTCTATTAATTTTCAAATTGGAATCTATCCTTTTAAAATATATAAGGATTGATTAACGTAAAAGAATATAATGTGTTCATTTAAGTATGTTATTGACAAAACAAAAATTTTCTAAATGTAGGTGAGTATTTCAATTATTTAGGGTTTGAAAGGATGCTTTTTAAAAGTATTTATTATTGATTATGGTGGAAAAGAAACAAGCATTTAAGTACCAATTGTATGGATGGTTATTGATTGATGTTAGTTTTGACACAATGAAAAGAAAAAGAGCTTCCTATTGAGTGGGCATTAAGAAAGTTGACGAAATCATTTTCTACTAGAAAAAGGCTACTGAGGCAAGTGTTTGTGTGTGTGAAACAGAACTCCTTTTTCATTATTGTATTTATATATATTGTTAATGTAAACGAGTAAGAAATTAGAAAATAGCTTAGCGGCTCATAACTGCTTCAATAAGATTTCCTTTTATTTTTCGACCTTGACTAGTTCTTTATGAACTCATCTAATTATAACACTACTATCTAGATAATTATAATCCTCTTCTAGAATTACTTTTCCTTCTTAATTGAACATTTGAAGATGATAAAAAATGCATAAATTTGTTGGATTTTTATTTTAAATAAAATTATATTGATGGCAAATTTGTCGATGTAAAATAGCTTAATGATCTGCTTGGGAGAGAGGCCGAGCACAGGGGATGTGGGGGGCACAGAAATATCCAATACCTTCCAATTCCAAACACACTTTCTCTCTCCCTCCTTTATTTTAATAGGCGTGGTGCCACTGTGGGGCCACATTCTGACCTCTGCCCCCTCCCTCCTAATTTAAGGTTGCAATTTATTTATTTATATATATATAATTCATCAACAAATTTTACTGTTGGGTTAATTTAGATTTGCGGTAAGCATATCAATAGAGGAAACAAATTACTCTTTTTATCATTTAAAAATTTTACCAATCTAAAAATTAAACTCAGAATTTTTAACTAAAGGAAAAAGACCATGTGCCATTCCATTTCATCCCTAATTAAGCTATTTAAAGTTCTAAATTCTAATATTATTTCTCTAATTCACTTGATATTTTCTTTTCTAAAAAAGAGAAAATAAAAGTTGTAGTATTGGATTGATTCATTTTGTAATACACATAAAACATTTTTTTAAACGTGGCAGTTCAAGTAAATTGTATTTTATGTAAATAAAGTATCGTTTGCATATTCCAAAAAAAGCTTATTAATTAGATTAATTAGAATTTTTATAATATCATTTGGAAATGGAATTCCATATAGGATTGAGATTATTATATGTAGTCTCCAATAACTACTCTGATTAGAAATATAATTAGTTAATTAAAAATAACTTTAATTATAAGCCAACCACCCCATCGGAAAGCAAGTAAAGTTTTGTCAACCTCCACATGCAAAAAGTGAAATCTTCTTGAATATTAATCAATACCACCATAACAGTGTTTACTTAATTTCTTGTTTAGTCAACTACACTATAACCTACAATTAGTGTGTTCTTAACCTCTAACCTAAGAATCACATAATTGAGACGGGAAAAAAAGCAAATACTGCTGATATCTAACCTAACTTGGGAACTAGGTTTCTATTTGTTTTGACCATATATAATTAAAATGTCAAGGAAATTAAGAATTTGTGGACCATATGATTAAAGACAAGAAGAAACATAATTTGCGTTTTATTTCGAAAGTATTTATGGTGTTTGTAAAGCTATTACTATCAAAATTAATGCAACTCAGTGATAGAAGTCATATTCTATGTTTGTTTTTATTTTACCAAAATCAAATAACGTGCATTTTTTATATGTAAGTGAAGTAGTCCATGTTGAGAGTAACATTGTTGCTCTATTTGTTTATTTTTAATATATCTAAATTTTTAGCTTAGTAGTGGTCAAATAGTTAGAAAAATTTATAGTAAGTCTTTAATGTAATTTTTCTTTTAAATAGCTATTATTATATATTGAGGTTTGATACATCAAATCCAAAAATATTCTTGTAATCTTTCATTCTTTAGTTATGAATTTCTCAATTTCTAGTCATAGTTTTCTTCCTGTAGCCTTTTATTTATTAATTTGCTCCTTTGTTTCAATATTTTGGCTACTCTCCTAAACAAAAAGTAATAATAACCATCTCCTTGTTTGGGGGATTTTTTTTTTTTTAAAACCGTGGAATAATCAACTCTAATTTGAAACCAAAACACATCTGCTTGTTTTAGGTTTATTTATTTATTCACTTTTAAGCTTGACTGGTCCTCCGTGGCTCCATACACTTCATGAGCATATATCTTTTTGAAAAATGGATGTGATGGGGGTAATGTGGAAATTTTTTTATTCTATTCTGTCAATATTTTTATTTACAAATCAATTTAATAATAATAAAATAATAATGATTTTTTCCTTTTTACAATCAATGCCACACAATAAAATAAAAATCAATCCTCAGAAATAAAATATAAATAACAAAAATGTGGATGTAATACATGATCCGAAACTAAAAGTAAATTGGAGCCACCCATTAGATTGCATGTGAGAACCACATATATATGGACCCAACATATGCATATGATTAATACTTTCTAATGAAAAATGTGAAATAACTCATTTCCTCCATTGATTGCACAATAGATAACACAGCTGCCTGCGCTTTTATGCTTACTATGATATATATATATACAACAAAAATCCTACGTATATATCTAAGCCACATGGGGATCACTACCATCACCTATGGTGTAAAGCTTAAGGTACTGTAAAATGGAAATCATTAATTAGTAAGAAAAAACAATTATATATGTAATGGAAGTACATACTTGTAATAATCAAAACCACATCATCCATGTATATTTTCTTCTGTATCCCATTATCGTTTCTCTACACATGATCCCTCAGCAATGATATCAACCGAATCAATCGGTCCCCACTAATTATTATCTTAACCATCTTTTGTTTATTATTACTTTTTCACCATTGATTCAATTTAAAATATACTACCAAAATTGTTTTTAGAATTATTATAAATTTCGTTCTAGAAATATAACTATGCCATTTTTTAGGTATATAAAAATGTTACACATATATTTTAACTTATAACCAGTCAAAATTTTTAGGTTAACTATGAGAATTCTTACCAACTCCATATATATATATATATATATATGTGTGTGTGTGTGTGTGTGAGAGAGAGAGAGAGAGAGAAAGTGAGATCACACTAGCTAATACTTGGTCTTCATAAATGCAGTTTTCTATAATCAGCTTAATATTTTGATAAATAATATTAAATATTTTATATAAATTACAAATTCGGTGCAAGCACGTAATAAATGCACACCGCCTGTATACAGGTAGATGAAGAATAAAATAAGATTAAATTTTGATTACCAGTAAATACCGATGTACACAATCAGCTTAGTCCAAAAAACTAAAATATGATATAGTGTTTGATGATTGTGGGTTTAAGGCAATGAAGATGCGTGCAAAATTCCTTTCATTTTCACTCACAGCTATAGTGTGAAAGAAACGAGAGAGATAGAATGCTGCGTCTCTTTCTTTGGACTGACACAAAAAAATAGCAAACCAAGTAATAATAGGATAAAAACCCAGTTCAACACCAAGCATGGGTTATGGCTATCTTTTTCATTATGAGATATCCACAAACATCAAATCTTTTTCACTTTGCGGTACAATAATATTCTGCCATTTGAAGTAATATGTATTCATATTCAAAAAAAAAAAAAAAAGTATAAAGCTATAGTATTATTGCTGCTGGCATTTCCTCGTATATTGTTTGGTTTTTGTCTTGTTTCTTTTGTTCCATCTCGGTAAAAAGAGGATTCCAATTTCTAATAAATTTAAACATCGATCTTTATTATCATAATAAACAAATCAAATTCCTACCATTGACACAATTTTATTAGTCTGCAATGTTAATGTACATGTCTAGTCTATCTAGGTGCATTAGCTTCCTTTGATCCTTGGTACTTGTCGTATTGAATTGTTCTCTTTGGTATTACCCTTATATCCTCTTATACATGTACAATTCTTTTTGTTTATAACATATTGAGATTTTAAACAACTTTCCTCGAGGCATTTAATTAATTAATTAATTAATTAACCTTGCATGCTATATATTAAAACTTTAAACTACACCTTAAAACCTATATATGTTGCTATGTGCTAAAGTTAAATAGACTAATAGATTGTAAAGAACAAAATTAGAAGGCAGAGACGTCCATAATCCGTGAATTTTAGGTATAATAGCAAACAATAGGGTAGGGTATGAGGAATCGAATTAATTTGTTGCACGAAAATTTATATTTATAGTTTTGGACAAAGGAACACTCGTCAACAGAACATATCTGAACCCATTATTTTAGCCAAAGAGTTTATCCTCGTCCTCAAATTTCATTTTATTATATTAAGGAACATAATTATTCTGAGTATGTCTTGTTAGTTTCCCAAAATCCATTATCTCTTCCTAATGCCGTTTTGGCTTGTTATGGGCTTCAGGATAATGATATATTTATTTTTGTTAATCACATTTAAAACCAGAATCATTTCTATCCACTTGAAAATTATGATTTTTTTTTAAAAGAAAGAAATAATTAGGTTATAATTATTTCAAAATCATTGTTGCAATTGCATACAGTTCGAGTCCAAATGCGAAATAATTATGAGAAAATAATGCACAAAATTATGACAACCAGTTAACAGAAAAGACATGCAAGTGAAGAGCAAGCATGTTGGCCCCTGATTTGCCAATGGTAGCCATAGTTGTTGGTATTTCTCATTAAAATATATGAAAACCTTTACAATTGACAAGGAGATTATAACATTATCTGCTATCTCTAATTAAGTGACTTTCGTCTTTTGATTTTGATTTATGCTATTTTTGTTTCTTTCTCAATTTAAGTTATATTTATATTATTAGTAAAAAGGGTTATATATTTATTTATTGGTGATAGAAAAAAGGGGTTATTTATTATTAATATCATTGATTGTAATATTTTGTTTATAAATTGATTTAACATACGCTGGTTTGAAGAAGATTTGGAATTTATCGAAAAGAAAAAGAAATTTCAAAAAATGAAAGCCTATTATTGTCAGCTCTTAAATGGCGGAGCTATAAGAAACTTTTCACATGGTTAGCTTAGCCATTCAAATATGCATAAACAAACACTAACGGAGACAAGTTTTGCAGCGTTGCAGTTATACTGACCCGTGAGTGAGTAATTCTCTTTCTTTTCTTACTAAGCTTGATAATTGTTGTTGTGCTATTTAATCAAATGGGCTTACTCGCATGGGCCCAAGTTGAATGCGTAATGGGCCTAATGCGAACCCAAATTACGTAATAATTAGCCCAACGTTGCTTCTTCCTTAGTTTTTCTTGAGATTTATCCGGTTAATTTCATCCCTACTGACTGAATTTTGGCGATTGTAATAATATGATCACTATTATACGATTTGTAATGAAAAATAATCCCACTATTATTTTGTAATAAAAAGGTTATAAAGGTCGGAAAATAGGTATTATGGCAATACCTATTTATGTCATTTCAATTGTCACGTTAACCATTGAATGGAGCTCATATGAAATTAAGTTAAAAGAGATCATCTTATTCGTAATCACCCAATTTTCGCATAAGTAACGTTCTGGTCATTATATTTCAATTGAAAACAATAAAATAACTTAAGTATTATTTTATATCAGTAAAATCAAAAATGCCGGATAATTGTATTTTTGATTATCGGCGCACATAGAAATTGATGACTCAACAAAATGAAATATTATTTTCTTTCCTTATATTCGATAAATTAGACTCCATTTTATTTACCTCTATCTTTGCCCTAACAGGTAGTTGACCAATCACTTATCGAGTCAACAGTTTTTATGTGCACCGATGACTAAAAATGAAATTATCCGGCGTTTTTAACTTTATTATTATAAAATGGTTCTTGGATTATTTTATTGTTAACAATCGAAATATATTAACTAAAACGTTACGTGTGGAAAAATTAAGTGACCACGGATAAAATAACTTAATGTCATGTGAGCTCCATTCAGTGGTTGACATGACAATTAGAATGATGTGAGCAAGTGGGTAAATGTAAAATTCAGGCACCGATTGCCGAAATATCCATTTTTTGATTTTGTAATTTTTCTGTTACAAAATAATAATTGACTTGTTTTTTTGTTATAAATTGTAAAATTGTAATAATATCATTACAAGCGCCAAAATTCAGTAATCACGGATGAAATTAACTCATATTTATCCTTAATTCTTCCTCTCATTCTTTCTTGAGTTTTTTTTTTAATGAATGGTATTATTTCAACTGAATGCATCATGGAAATAAAACTCTGTTAGCATTAAACTTTTATATTCATAATATTTTAACTAGAGACTTTAAAGAAAATAAATTCCTAATCATTTGAATAACTAATGCTGGATCTTAAGATATATTTTTGCTCTTTCGTGTTAGAAATATTATCCGTGAGAAACGTACCATAAGGTTCATTATTATGGTCATAATGGGCCTCATATCAGCCCAAGATTAATGTACAATGGGCCTAATGTTTTGCCCAATATAAATCTGCAATGCGTGATAATTCTCTTCGCTTAAAACAAAAGTCCCTACCGCCCCTTTGCATTTTCCCTCTTTCTTCTTCGTCTTTAATGCAGCTGTCGTCGTCGCGATGGCCGTCGTTCGGTGGACTGAAACGGAGCCAGAAGTTTGATGTTTGCAATGAGGCTCTTAGTAGATTAAAGCAATCTAACAATGAAGTGGTTAGTCAGCGCTGGTATTAAAGATGAGCTCTGCGCTCACTTTCTTTGTCTTTCTACTCGGTAATTTTACATTCCTTTACATGCCGCATAAATGTGTGTTTATGTATGTTTCCATGTGTTTGTTTCTACATTTTCTGTTTGTGTTATGGCGATTTTGTTTTTTGTTTGACGGATTCGCAAAGGTGATTCTGTTTCGCTAATTAGGGTTTTTTGGTTTTTTTTTCTTTTGGTAAATTTTAGAAATGAATCGGTTGTTTTGCTTTGATTGATTACAGATATCCTTTTCTTTTCTCATGTTCAATCGGTTGCATCGGAATCTATGGATTCTATTTATTTTAGATTGGATTTTGATGACCTTTAAGTATAATATTTGTTTTATCTACCAATATCTTCAAGTAAACCATAACACTTGCTATATAGCATGCCATTTTGTTTTGTCGTTGCTGTTTTCATAATAGGATTTATTATGGATAATATGTAGCAGTTTGTGATTGCGTGTTAACGTTGGTGAGTTGGTTTGAATGTCTGAAATATATTATGAACTATTCACTGCTGGTTCGCTTAATTTTCTCTACCTAAGTTTTGAGTGGGTCGTAATTCAGTTTGTTTGAGGCTTTGATGCCGAGTGAAATTTCAATCATGTTTGAGTTCTGAAGCTTTTTTTTTTTGTTGACTTTTCTAACAAATGGCAGATTTGGAATACTATGGATTCCTTTTGTGATTGAGTGAATGGTACTGTAAATATTGATTGTGCGCTGTTTTGCTCTATGAGGTTGTGAGGAAACTCACCTCTAGTTCTTCCTTTGACTTAGTGTTCTGTGATGTCAAGTACATTTTTATTCGTTGTATAGCTTCATTCATAAACAAAAAAAGGCAATTTATTTTTACTTTTTATCAATCAACTATTCTGAAAGATTTTTGGAATGCAGTGTGCAAATTTGATGGAGTAAAAGTTGTGTTTTCACTATATGCTTTCTCATGGGCCCCAAACTGCAGAACATTTCAGTTTTCAGAAAAACTGCTGATTCTAAATTTACTGGGCAGAGAACACCGAAATAGGTTGCCATAAGAAATCATTTGTCAATTATTTGTAGTTATTTTTCTTTGTTGTGTGATCAGAAAATCAGTTCTTTGGTTTAGCTTTAAATCCACTTGTTTTCTCCTCTGTTTTGCTTCAACCAGATCTTGGTTAATGGTTTTTCATTGTTTTACTTGCACATAATTCTCAATTGATTGTATTTGTTTCCTTGTATGTAATTCTTAGTTTTTCAATTTAGTTTTTCTTCTGTAGGATTGTGCCAAGGTAGGTGGCGCTAAAATACTCCATTAGAATCCTACCTTGATTAAAGTTGTGGCTAGGCTCGCTAACTCTGCTTACTTCATAACTATTTCTTGTCCAACCAAATAACGTTTGTTGGTTATTTTCTTCTAGTATATGGAATGATGTTAATTTCAGTTGTGTGGAATGAGATGGTATTGGTATTTAAAAGAAAAGAAAAAAAAGGTACTGATGGAAAATTCATTTCAATGCTATCTAATTAGAACATTAGGTGGTTATTCAAGAAATAATCTTTCATTGAGTTGTTCTATTGTATTAACTTTTGTCTTCATGGAGGGGTTAGTTATTAACCTAAGGATTCATATTAGTAATTATTTCAATCCACAGGTATTGATCCTTTCTTTTTTGAGGTGGATTCTAGTTTATTTTTGCAAGAAATGTTCTTAAGTCATCTGAACTTATTACTGTTTGCAACTGGTTCCAATTTGACTGACTGGCATTCTCATTTGAACTTTGTGCTTTACATGGTTAATCTCAATTGTGTGTTAACACTTTGAAGTTCAGATTTCATTTTCTTTCTCCATTTTCTTGTGCAAATTTTCTGTTTCACTCTTCTCGGATGAAAATTAATGCATTGATGTTTGATTAGGCTTACAGGTTTCTGTTGTAATACTCTAATTGGTACAGATTTGAGAGCCAAAGTACCCCAAACATGATGCTAGTATACAAACATACTCATGCTAAACTATTTTTAGACCCACTAAGTTTAAATGTGCTTCTTCTTCTTTTTCTTTTTCTTTTTTTTTGGATAGATATAAGAGTTTCTTTGCTACTTGAAATGTTATGATTTTTTTTAAAGGAAAAAAATAATATAAAAGTATTTCAATATCACTGTTGCAATAGGATCATTCAGTTATGTAGTTCGAGTAGCTTATTGATAAATAAACATCTACTTTCTTGAGTCAGATTAAAAGTAGTTCACTCAAATCTGTTTTTCTATCTCAATAATTCCTCTGGATCTAACCCTTGATCTGCTCTTGACGTGTTCTTTAGAACACTCGCCCTTACTCTTTACATAGGACTGTGCAAAACCAAACTGACACTGAAAATCAAATGGTAGAAATATTGTTTTATTTGGTTCGGTTTGCTCAATTTTCAGTTTAAATGGTTCAGTTCAGTTTTCGGAGGCCAAAAAACCAATGGAACCAAACTGCCCGAAGTTTTAAAAACAGCGTTATTTTTTGGTATATATTTAATCTACATTTAATATATGAAATATATAAATGACGAAGAGTTCGATTTTGCAATCTGTATCTGCTGCTTCCAGCCCCCACCTTCTCTTGCTCGTTTTTCACCTCACTCCCTCTTTCCAGCCACTGTTATAGCTAACATGAGAGAGCCCTATACTCTTCTTTCTCGTTCTTGCAATTTAGTTCCAGCATCAGAGTTAGGTTGATTAAGGCAACAACCTAGCCACCATGAAACTGTTGCAATTTTTTTCTACTTTTCCTACATGTCTACTACTAGAAAATCGGAATTTGAAATGAAAGGGTGAGCTTGATGGGAGGCTACTGCATTGGAAACTTTTATTTAATTGATTTTTTATAAAAGAATTTCATACCATTTACAGTTCTTTATTTTAGGGTTTCATTAAGCTCAACCAATTTTTCTTTATGAACTTTGGATATTTATGATTTGAATATGAGATTGGTTTTATCTACCAAGAGTAACCGAAGTTGTCGTTATATTACTGTCTTGTTTCGTTGCTATTTCTTTTCCAAGCAAATAAAGTTTGTTGGCTAATCTTCTACTATATGTAATGTTATTAATTTTTGTTCATCTGTCACATGAAATAGTATTCGTCTGCAAAACAAAAGCAAAAAAGTAATTCCAGTGCTGTTTTCCTTGGCGATTTGAGTGTATCAGAAGTGTTTTTTTTTTTATGGTATTTGGTATTTCATCTTAATCCTGCAGTTTTGTTTCTTCAATACCAGATGTATTTGTGGAACGTCCTCCTTGCTTCTGAGTGCATTGGATATGTCGGCTTATTTTGAACCCGCAGATCTTCTATATGGATCTTCTCCAGCTTTTCTTGATGTGGGCATTTCCATATAATTGGAAATGCAGAAGTATAGTTAAAAGTGGACAAATGCATCATATATGGCAGCTATTAGGCCGAATTCAAACGTTACTAGGGCTAAAACCCAACCCCCGGCGGCCGCCCAAAAAAAAAAAAGAAAAGAAAAATCACACCTAACAAGTCCATTTTAA
Source organism: Excoecaria cochinchinensis (assembly GCA_947683425.1). Classification (NCBI taxonomy): domain Eukaryota; kingdom Viridiplantae; phylum Streptophyta; class Magnoliopsida; order Malpighiales; family Euphorbiaceae; genus Excoecaria; species Excoecaria cochinchinensis. The sequence continues at coordinate 8,487,951 of CANTUQ010000074.1, read as the reverse complement.
TTTAAAACCACACCTAAGGGTAACAAGTCCATTTTAATTTAAGCACTATTTTTGTATCTAATTGGGAATACGACGATGGGCCTCGTTAATTTATCCAATAAAAATGGCTAATAGGAAAATCATTGCCAGTTTTACTTTTAATGTCCAATCTGCCTATACAAAGCCCAATTTTAATGCGGAATGGGGTCTGACAATCACTCGGCTGGTGTGACCCATTTTCAATGTTTAATGGGCTTCCGGCCCATATAAATTAATAAGGTCTAGAAGATGTTTACTGAGTACTGGGTGAAGCCCAATTTGAATGGCTTAAGGTCGTTACAGGCCCAAAAATAATATTAAACAGACCCGGGATATTTGATTCCTAGATGGGCCTCACAGGCCCAATTTGAATGCCAAATAGGCCATGCAAGCCCAAATCAAATGCGAAATTGGGCCTTACAAATGCAAAACAGAAGACAAATTTGAGTTTCGACCCCAAATAAGACACCAAATGGGCCCTTCAAGCCGCAATAGAAATCATAATGGTTGCCTAAGGCCCAAATCAAATCCATATTGGGTCTTTGAGGCCCAGAATGATTACCTAATGGGCCTCTTGAACCCAAACTAAATACTTGATGGGCCACTCAGGCCCAAATTGAATACTTAATGGATCATCCAGGCCCACATTAAATGCTTAATGGGCCTTTTAGGCCCAAACTATTGGATAATGGGTCTCTCCGGGCCTAAATCCAATGCCTAATGGGCTTTTTAGCCCAGCTCAAGTACAAATAAGCCCAACTAGTTCCAAAACTGAACACAGTGGGCCTGAAAAAAGCCCAATCATAATGATAAAGGGCTTCATGTATTTTTTCACAAATGGGTCATCATATTACCGATTTTTAATTTAGTACGCTTTGTATAAGCCAATTTTTTATCTATTGCAACTATCCCAAGGCGAAGATACTTTCCGTGAGCCCAATTTTAGCACAAGATGAATGTATTAGGGTCATCATAAAAATATTGGGCCAGGTAATACTATTCTTTTGAAAATGGGCCTCGTAATACTTGACGTGCCCAATATGGGAAGTTTTACATGTCGTCGATCTATCAGCCTAATTTAGTAAAAAATATGCTCTTAAGTTTTTGAATAACAGATAATTGTAAGTGAGGTTCTTCATATAGCCTGTCCATGTCAATCACCAAGAACGCTAGCTATCTGCATCTGGAATGCCCGCCTTTTGAAGTTTAACTCTAGTTTGTTGGGCAAGAAAAGCTGCCCGTTTCAAAGCTTAATTTGATGCACCATTACAATTTGCACCTTCAATTTTGGTTTCCTGTGCAAATCTTCAGCTGCAATCTTTCTCAGCACCCTGTTTCCATAGTAATACAAATGATATACAGATTTGAAGTTTGGACTACCTGGTTACAGTGCTTCTATTACATAACATAAGCCATTTAGCATATGCAAGGACCTTCAAAGCTGCTGTGAACCTTAACAACTAAAGGCCTTGATCACTTGAAAATAACATTTCCATCATTAAATCCTCATCCTCCCCAACAAATTTAATTGCTCTGACTATACTTCAAATAGATTGCTTCTGCTGGTGTACAACCAGTAAAGATGAATGCTGAAACCAATCACGGCTTAAACATTTAGCTTCCATATGTTGCAGTACAATGATAATAAATGTTAAAAGCTCATGAATTTGGCTGATTTTTATAAATCTAATCCGAATGAATGTGCAAACTTGCAGTTAATTGCATGACATTACCCAACACCAATAGGTCAAATAGCAAGCAACTAACCAATGAAGTAAATTTTCTTTTTCATCCTAGGAATTGTATAATGCCCAAAATTACTTTTCAATGCATATTGATAGAAAATTGTTTTTCATCTTTTGAAGATGTTTATTTCATCGCCAATGCATACAATTCTAACACCGTAAAAGAATGATGCCCAAGCCCACATACCTTGGTCCCTGCAATGATGGCACCATTGATAGGGTGGGCAGCACACGTAGTAACAGCTTCAGATAGTGGAATGAATTGATTTTGTTTGTTTTGGATTCCTGCTTTAGAATGCCTCTCTGTATCCTCACTGACTTACAAAATTTGCAATTAATTAATAATTTTAATATTTATAATATTATATCTAAACAACAAATTCAAAGAATATTCGAACGTCTGTTTACATTCATTAACCTTAATCAGTCCAAGCAGTATTTCTTTCACATATTTTGCCAGACATTCATTAACCTTAATCAGTCCAAGCGGTATTTCTTTCACATATTTTGCCATTCTCATGTATGCATTCAAGGAAAAACTAGGCTTCCGCTAAAAATCTATCTAGGAAGAACTAGATACCTGTGCACAAACATCTTGCTTGTATTACCTGTGATCCACATGGCAAGGAGAAGAAGGGTCTGGATAGAAATCTAAAAGATGAATGCCGCTGGCAGCTGATGATCCTACTGCATACACCTGCATTAGATCATATCGCATTCAGAAATGTAAATCATAATAGGTTTTGAGTGAATATTTAGTCTAATTCAGAGCATATAATTGCTGTTTTCAATGAGCAAACAGTTCAGGAAAGATGAAATATAGACAAGATAATCTGCAAAGGTCTTCACAATTTCTCCCTCAAGCGGAACACATTAATCACCCACATATCAATTGGATAATTACTGAATAATACCCAATACAACCAGGCATAACCAATCTTAAGACAACTTACGGAGTATGTTGGCAGCCATGATGGTTTTCTCAAGTACAACAGATCAGCAGAAACGTTGGAATCATTCCTAATCATACAAACCAACAAGAGCATTCACAATTCAAGCAAATAGAAATAGACAATCTACGATAAAAACAACAATAGAAGTTCCGAATCAGCAAAGGCCTTACTTTATTCCTTCCTAAGGTTAGGAAAAACAGCCTTAGAGGTGCTGCCTTATCTTTTAACGATAACTGGCCAACTATTTGTAAATCTTTTTTTTTTTTTTCAATAGCAAGAACATCTATTAGTCCATTCTGCAGGTCTACTTGTTACAAAAGGCGAATGTCCCCATTCCAAAACATTCACTAAATTGGCAAAGCTGACAATAAAAAATATAGTTGAAAAGCGGTATGCAAATTTTACTCACAACCAAGCAGGAGGTGGGCAATGTACATGTGTAAGTTGAGAGTTGTAGATATCAAGGACACCTGACCTGCATTACAGTATACTGTGAAGATCATAACAGAATTAAACAACCCATCTACATAAACTATAAATAAGTTAATCAATCAGAACAAAAGTATTTCTTACTCAAGTATTCAGAAAGTTTCATTCATATTGCAAATGTCATAAATACTTTTCTGCAGTTAGTTGGCTTTGAATTCCATGGTTATTCCTCTAAAATAGAATATGGAAGAACCTAGCAACTATGGCTGAAAGATGCTATAATCTCGAAAGACCAAACTTGCACAAGATGTCTGATATCAGCCAACTTAAAAACATTTTTCCCACCAGCATCTCCCCTCCCCCAATCCAGGCTCCAAAAGAAAAAGACGACACCAAAAGGAAACTATGATATTACTATCAAAAAGATTCTCTGAAGTAATCAAATGCTATCCACTAAATACTGCAAATCAATAGCAAGGCTACCAAGATGTCCACCACAAAGAAGAAAATAACAGTCATTAGTATTAGCAAGAGATATTCGTTGAATTCTTGACCCACCAACCATCATCAAGATGGAATGCCAACTGGTATGGACAAGAAGGATCGAAGATAATAGAGTGCACTTCCTTGGGGACAATAGCTGATTGTGCCTGTGCAATAAAGAGGATTCAAATAACAAATATTAAATTTTGAGCAATGACTAGACTATTAAATAAAGTTAACATTCTACAATACAATAAATCCTAATGGTTAATTTCAATTAGGGGAAATCTGTTTTTAAATTTACTATCCAACAAAACTAAAATGTAAATAAAGAACCCATAAATAGCTAAAGATAATTTTCGGAGAGTATTTAGAAACAAAATGTGTTTTTCTATCAAATAAACAGAAGGAAATCAGAGCATGGAATGGTGGAATATTTTAAAACAAAACTAGCAAACAACTGACCTTCTATTGTGTTCCTATTTCCGTTACCATTTTACATGATCTAGCAACCATTATAAAGAACTCAGATTTTCATTTTCTTAGAGCACGATTATCTTAAAATTCAAATGATAGCAATAAGAGAACATGTGCGAAAGGCAAAAGAGCTCATGAAATGGAAATTTCTAACCAAAATGAAATTCTGTGTACCTGATAAATTTTTTCTAAGAAATAAAATGTTAAAAGCTAACTGTTACAGAATATTAGAAAACCAGCATTGTTATGTTGTATCATTTCCAATACGCGTTGCTTTGGTGTAAAATTATGGAATTCTAAAACAGTAGAGTTGGCTTTATTAACATAATCACTCAATACACAGTAAACAGTTAACTTTCTTCTGAATAATAAAACTGAAGTCACACTTACTTTCAAAGTCCCAATTTTCTCCAGCATTGATGCAAGCTTCCAACATGTTATGGGTGGATAGGATGCCTGTTTGTAAAAGAAAAAGAATATCACAAACGAATTAATAAACTGATTCAGGCACAAGGATAAGGAATAATCTTTGATTGTATATTCTACTGGACTTCAAGATCGTGATATGAAAAGGTATTGATCACAGCTACCTTAGTACAAAAACTGTGACCAAAAAAGAAGTTCTCGGTGCCAAAAGTTTTAGGCATGTAATTGCTTTGTAGCTAAAAAGCATATCAAAATAAGATAGTCATCACTAATGGTTACCATTAATTGAGATCAGTTCCACAATCAAATTGTCAAAAGCTCAACAAGTTACCTCTTTACGACTTTGAAAAGCGGTAGACACGCTTCCTCCACGTAGATCCCACATGTATACCATTCCATGCCTTCCAGCCCCAAAAACCATCTATATCAAAAGATTTCAATGACCATCTAGCCTCCATCAGAGTACATATCGAAGAGAATTGCAAATATTTTGAACTTTCGGATAAATATTAGTTATTAAAGAAAAGAACAGATCTCACAGCTTATGATGAAGAAATGAGGCAACTAAATGGAAAAATAGAAAAATAAACAATGGATATAGACCACATTGTAATTACTCAGTTTTATTGCCATTCTTTTCCCGTTTGCTCCTATAACAATATCTCAGCAACTCATAAGAGGAGAGGGAAGGAAAAGATGCAAAAGTTTACTTCAACAAATTGTGTTTTCTAGTTTGTGCAACTTAACATGCAATGGGGAAACCCGAAATAAGGCAAAAATAGAAGTCAAGGAGCAGGACATAAACAGAAAGAAAAGATATAAGATCCACCATTTCCAGAGGACATGATTGAACTTCTAAATCAAATAAGTAAAAGTTCAGTATCAAGTACTCACGTGATTCTCTGCATTTAATTGGATGCTATTAATGGTGCTGCGGCAATTACTAGCAAGCTCAAGGCACGGAAGAATAGCCATTCTTCTATCCCATAGATTAACTACACCATTTGTGTCTGAGGCAAGTAACCTACCAGCAAAGAAAAAGAGCGCAAAAAACATAGTCGCACATACATAAATGACATGATGTCATTGAGGAGATCAAAGAGCAATGCCACACCAAATTTCTGAACATACATATCAAGAAATAAAAATAGCTAACTGCCATCAAATACAAAATCATTTTCCCATGTAGCACGTGCGAACGTTTCAATAACATTACATTAGGACAACATACAAATGGGGTTGCAATATGATACAGGTAGCACCATAGCATTGCATAAATAGCAATTGCCGAACAAGTCCCAGGCCAGAGCCATTTTAGTGTTGGCCGCTTTTTGTATACTGTTGGCATATATTATGACACTGTACTTATATATGCATTTTTTTACAATACTTAGTTGTTTGTATCCCATCGCAATTAGGAAAAAGTCTTTACTATTTTTTGGGCAAGAAGATAGACTTTTCACCAACCTTGAATTCTCAATTTTACTAAAAGCTATGTCTGTTAGACCTTTATGAACATCAGATCCGTGAACAGTGACCGTACGTTTTGTTCTTAAAACCTGCATACGCACAAATGAAATTCATCACATCATAAACATCACCAATCTATTCATCTTAAAGCATATATACAAACATAAAATTGCCTCTAAAAATTAAAATAAGTGAAGAAAGGTGAGTAATCAAGAATCCATTAAGTGCTCAAACCTCACAATCAGAGACTGCATAGCTTGCTACATTTCTGCAACATCCTCTACTGTTTCTCTATGTTTTCCGTTTATACGTATGTTAGTCTATGTTTGCAAAACTCAACTGTAATTATATATATTCGTACTTGTTTACAGACATTAGAGCTAGAAACGAAAGATTGGTCAAAGTGAAGTGAGAACCAAGGTGAAGAAACCAGGAAAAGGAAGGTAGCAGGGTGTAACTAGTTCCTGCTGGCCGTGAATATTTGAAAGAGTAAACATCAATTGTTGAGCAATTGCATGAGGCTTTATCCATTTTCATCCTCTGAAAGCTTCTCCTAGAATGAAAATTCACCTAGAACACAGATGTCACAGGCAAAAGAAATTGCAATACAACAAAGCTTTCTATGTCACCTTTTCGACCAATTGCACAAGAGGTTCCAGTTCGATTTATAGCAGTTGAAAATTCCGATGCAAGTGCAAAATTTGTATTAAGACAAAAAGTGGTAAAAGGTGCATAAAAGATAGGATAGAAGTATGGAAAGTGAAGTCAACTTACTTCAACAGGTTCAGAAGATATATAACTGATGTCAAAAATGAGCACTTCATTTTTTTTTACAGATGAGCAACCAACCTACAAAGCAATCAAATTGGAATTTTAAGTGAAGGCAACAAATGAAGTTTATATGTTGGTGGAATATTTTTAAGTGATATAGTTCAGCAATGAATGTCAAAATGAATAACACCAAGTGGGCAAGTAAATAATTTCAGACCTCATCTTGGTTAACTAGATTCCAACGAACAACATCAAGTTGCCGATGCAGTGAAAGGTGTAACACATGCTTGCTTTCATCTTCTTTTAAGGATGCTAAGAAACGGAAACTAAAATCTATCAGCCAATATATATATATATATATATATATATATATATATATATATATATATATATATATATATATATATATATATATATATATATAAAATGCATCTGAAACCTAGCTGAGACCCATTCACATAGGAAAAACAGATGGCCTTCAAATGGAAACCACCATATTTAGGTCCCAACTTTGTAAAAATAAAATAAAATAAAAAAAAGAAGCAAGAGACTCAAAATATATACTAGCATATTAAAAATTGGCTTGCAAGGTGAAACAAAAACTTACATGGTGATGAGTGATTGGTATAGCAATAAAGAGTTTCAAAGTCATGCACTGTTAAGCACCCAGATTTTGTGACGGATACCACGTAAATTCCCTGGAAAATATGTTCGCAAATATTAAAAGAAAGAGAAGGGAATACAGGAGCTAAAGGTTTGTTAAGAAAATAATTGACAGTGACAGGCATAACACTTGAAAAACTTTCACAATCTTTGCCATTAAACTTTCACAAAAAAAAAAAAAAAAAAAAAAAAAAAAAAGGAAGAAAGAGGAAAGAGGAAAGAGAACGAAAAGCGCGCAACTATCTCCTCTAGAACTTCAAATTATTCGCACACTCGTCTAATCCCACCAATTGATTCCGGTTGAAAAAAGAATATATATAACTTTAGCACCTCAGCTGAAACAGAGCACTCGACAACTTTCTTGCACAAAAGGTCATACTTGTGCGCACATAGTTTAATATCGTAAAAAAACCATGTATAAAATATAACACCTTTGGACAGTAACTGGCATATACTTATAAGATTGCCCTTTTTCTCACCAATGCAGTGAAAACAACCATCAAGACTATGACCTAGTTCTTCAACAAACCATTTATAGTAATCCAATTATATACGCAACTTTTTTCTGTTCTCCAATTATTCTCTCTCATAAATCAGCAATTGCAAAAATACTTCGGCACACACTTATCAAACCAAAATAATTATTACAGCTTTCAGATATGGCCCGTATTGCCAAGCAATTAGTGACAATGTAAGAGAACTCATTTCTCCACTCATCTCAGCATTAAATTAAATAATAAGAGCCCCCTAGTGATTGCCAAATGAAAATCAAAACGTAGAAGGAATTCAACACCTAGATTATTCTCAACCAAATCCACCTGACATGCAGTACAAGGTGTCCATATATTTTTAATAAAAATGTAAATGCAATATGGATATAGAAAATTAATATAAAAGAAATTTAAAAGATAAATTGCAATTAACAAACAAGGGATAAACCCATTCACCTTATTGTCAAATTCCAAGGAAGAGATTCCTTGCCTGCAAAAATCACGATAAGATATCTCTTGAGTATTGAATAAGAAACGTTATAATGAGAGATGCAATATAATCATTTACTGACTGAACTAACCAGACAAATAAATAATTGGCCAAACATTCTGGATTAACACTCAACAAAGGCAAATTTAGAGGTCAAGCATTTTAATGTTAAGAAACAAAACAGCCAAAACATCAGCGGAAAAATGATCATGGTGGCAATGAAGCACTGACCTAGTAGTTAGAGCATGAGGTTCCATATTTGCAACACTACCTATCCGATTCATCTGTGCAATTATTCCAACAATCAACATCTAAATTAATTTTACAATTCTTGAATAAAACTGTTAAATAAGAATTTAATTAGTGAAATTTCATACATGTGTTTGACAAGGAACTCCATCCACATGATAGAAATGTTGGAATGCCCCAATCTAAACAAAATTAAAAAGAGGAGAAACAGTCAACAACAAAATCCAGCTCCTCGCAAGAAATAGAAATGAAATTAATAGAAGTAGCACAAGAGAAATGGAAAAACCTCAGAGTAGGATTGCATGAGCAAAGCAGAAAGATCATGGCGGTACTTGGGCTCGAACCTCCCTGTCAACTCAATTAAGCTCCTCTTCCAACCACGGCTTTAAAATCCAAACGTTGTTCATATAAGATTGGAAGTTCAATGAATTAAAGATCACGAAGAAAAAACAATGAAATTGGAAAATGGTTTACCTCTGAACGCGTTTAGGGGTTTCTGCTGAGAGTTTAGAACGGACTAAATATTTCTCCATGCGGCCGCAAATACAAAAGCTTGTGGCCTGTCGATGTCTTTTTACTGCTTTTTATAGAATTTGGCTTTGGAGAAATTAGATTAACAGGAAACTTACTAAGTGATGAATTTTCCGATCTCACTTCCCTTTCTTATTTCCCGCCATTGGCACTCATGCTAACTTGCGCAGGTTGAGCAGATTACTTTATACGTGAGCTTATAAACGACAGTGCAAATTTATCGCATCGATAATAGCTTAGATTCAATACCAAATATGTTGACGCACAGACTAAACGACATGAAAAAAGTCTAAACGCAATGCGACCATCATAAAAACATAACAGAAGAAACGACGTGAGAAAGGATAAAAGAAGCTCTAAAAACAAATAAAAAGAATTATCCCCCGACTAATATATCGTAATCGGCCACCTGTGCAGCGCAATCGCTCATCATCTCAAAACATGAACAATATTTACATCCTACGATACCGAATTAAAGAAAAAGCGGAGAAGAAAATAGGCCTGAATATGGCATTTCGCATTAAATCTCAAAAAATTTACACAACCAATTACATTAATCTAAACAATGTAATACAGAAAATAGACACAGGAACGGATTGAAAAGGAGAATTAAATATGAAGCACATTATTATCAGAAAACGTTATTATGCCCTCTCACCCCTAATCCTGCGGGCCAATTGAATATCCTTAGGCATAATAGTCACTCTCTTCGCATGAATAGCACAGAGATTAGTGTCCTCAAAAAGCCCTACCAAATATGCCTCCGCGGCTTCTTGAAGAGCCGCCACAGCGCTGCTTTGAAACCTAAGATCCGTTTTAAAATCTTGAGCGATTTCTCTCACGAGCCTCTGGAATGGAAGTTTTCGAATCAAAAGCTCAGTACTCTTCTGGTACTTCCTGATCTCTCGCAGTGCCACTGTTCCTGGCCTGAAACGGTGAGGCTTCTTCACTCCGCCGGTCGCAGGAGCGGATTTGCGGGCGGCCTTGGTCGCAAGTTGCTTACGAGGAGCCTTTCCTCCAGTAGATTTCCTTGCAGTTTGCTTAGTGCGAGCCATTGAAGGATGATAAGAATCAGAAAAGGAGTTTTTTCGGAAGGAGTTGGATGTCCTGGGAGAACTGAGAAAGAATTTGATGAGCTAGCTACGGGCTTGTAGAGGTATTTATGGGGAATAACAATGAAAATGCGAATGCAGTGTGGTTTGCAGTTTGAGCGCCTTTTCGTTCGGTGAATTAGAGCCGCAGATTTCTTAGATTGTTGACGGTTGAGAATCTATCAAATAGAGTCACGCGGATTACAATCCGTGTGCTATGTAAAATGTCCAATGAGATTTGTTTCTTACGGAGGGAATTGAAACTTTTGTATTTCTTTCAACAGTCAATTTTGTATTCGGTAGTCAAACCAAATTACTTTTTTCTTTTTAAATAAAAAACCCAAATTTTTTTTTAAAAATATGATTTAATTAATATAATTATTTACTACTCTATCCGTTTCTTTTTATCTGTCATTTTTTTAAAATATTTAAATTTAATTTATCTATCACTTTTATATTTTCAATATAATTTAATTTTTTTTTCAATTTATTTTTTTTAATATAAATTTATCAATTAAATTTAAATTTGTGAATTGAAACATTTAATTTTATCTCAAATTTAAGTTTAATTAATATTTTTTAATTTTAGTAAAAATAAAAAAAATAACATATAATAAAAAACGGAGGGAATATCGTGTTGTTATTATTTTATTTATTTATTTAATAAAAAACGAATCACACGTTTTGTTAGAAGAATTGAACTAAAAAATTACTATTACATTAAAAAAATTTATGTACGAGTACACTGTACATATATCAAAAATATATTTTGTTAATGAATTGAGATTGTTGTACAAGTACAACAATATAACAAAATTTAAGGTTGGCAGAAAAGCTAAATGCGTTTTTCAAATTTACTTTGAAAATGGAATAAGTTTTTAATGATTCAATTGTATCAATTTAGCTTTTAAATAATCAAAATTGGACAAAGATCAGGGGCTGTTTAGTTTTAAAAAATATTTTCTATTTTACTTTTCCAGTTTTTATATTCATTTCTTACTTTTCTGTTTTTTTATTTTCTAAAATAAAAAGTTGAAAAATGAAAATCATATTTGTTTCTCTTTTTTTATCAGTATTTTCATTTTTCATGTTCTTTACAATTTTTTTTAATATTCTATATATTCTATCAATATAATTATAATAATTATTGTTTATATTAATAATATTTTAGGTATTGATAAATAAATATTTAAATTAATCAACGCTTAAAATGCTAACAAGTATATATGAAAATTTTAGACAAGGTATAAGTAAACAATCTACAAATAAAAATTACAACAAAACTATTGTAGGTGATAATCAAATAGAAACCAAAAAAAAATACAATAATTATAATAAAAACAAAAAATTAATATATAATTAAATAAGAAATCAATGAAAAAGATAGTCATAAAAAAAAATAAAACTGATCTCGTAGTTGGTTGTTGCAGCAGGAGATAAAATGTTGTATTAGGTTTATATTATATTTCTTTTTTATAAATTAGAAAAAAAATAGTGTAGTGAGATTTGAATACTTTTTTAATGAAAGAAAAATGAGAAAATATATTTTTTGTGTTTTCTATACAATAGTTTAATTTTGAAAAATTCAGAAAATAGTTTTTTAATTTTTTAAATTGAAAAATATTACAACTAAACAATAATTTCCATTTTCTAATTTTTTTAAAGTAATTTTTTGAAAAATTGAATTTATTTTCTAAAATTAAACAGCCCCTAGATATCTTAAGTTAATCTTTAACTTCGTTGCAACTTAAGGAAAGATTAATTAACTTGAATTTACCATTTATTCATCAAATTAAAGGAAAAACATGACAAAAACACACACGTTTCCATGACTACCCATAACAGCATAAATTAAAAAAACAAAAAAACAACTTGCACTAAAATATCTGACATTCCCTCCCTGAGATTAATGTTTTTAGACATTTAATTTATCATGTGCACTTGAATTTGGCTTTTCCAAACGGCAGACACCAAGCAATTTTCTGATCTTAACAAATGACACTATTTTAAGAGATTTTGTGAATATATGAGCGACCTGGTCTTCACTTCTGGAATATATCAAGTCAATTACTGTAACACCCCAACACCTCCTAGGAGGATATCGGGGCGCCACGCGGACACTAACGCATACATATACGTATACCAGCGGAAGCCATAGCATTATACACATCCATATAAAAATAATAAAATAAAACTACACTAGGGCCCAACATGTATTTCATATTAACTATATATATATATATATATACATATTTATCTTTATACATTTCCATATTACAACCTGTTTTCGTTTAACTTTACATATACATTTTATATGTAATTCCTATACTCGTACTACATAATAATGTTACTCAAAACATCATAAACCCTATCTCTAACTTATACAACAAGATGTAACAAAAGCTATTAGTGGCCTTGACCTGCAAATGCCATCTCACTGGTTCTGAACCTATGAACCTACACGGAAACAAATATCCGTGCTAAACAATAACGCTTAGTGGGAATGAAAATAATGCAAAGGACTTATTTACGAAGTCACAAATAATTTGCACATTTCACACAACACTAATCAAATAATTCAAGCATATAACCTTCTCACTTGTACATATCATTTATTCATATATATTCAATAACAGTGTGTCCACATTCATGTAAACATGTACTTGTATATAAAACTGCCATGTACTTTAAACATTATTCTCATGTACTATAACATTTATTCAGAGCAATACTTTTAATCGTCTCAAGTTCACTACACAACATTAATAAGCCTGAATTCATTTCATGGTGGATACGGGTAACTATGGATACTGTTTACAATATCTTACATGTGGAGAATTAACTCAAACACTATGGAATATACAAGGTATTCAAAACTATGGGCACAATTAAGGCCAACTCTAGCAGCTGCACTCTAACCCTTTATAAGCATGCTTATCTATCCACTATAACGGGGATTAGGCTCAATAAGCAACTCACATATTCTATATACAGATACCAATTTATTAACTATAATTCAAGTGCATTCATCAAATTCAGAGACATTCAATTCATGTACAATCTTTATTAATTATGTTCATTTAACTAGTATTAATCATGCAAGAGGTTTAAAAGATAATTTTAAACCAAGCATGGACCAAATGGTGATATACAAATCTCATATAGACATATATCAATTCAAAACAGAAACAACAGACCAAAACAGAAACAACAGAGAAGGAGAGAGCATGAGCACGACTCGTGCTCACTCCCTCATTCAACCGGAGCACGTTTCGTGCTCTCATTTCCCTCTCTCTATGAGCACATCTCGTGCTCCTTGAGCATGACTCGTGCTCATCTGCGTGACTCTTGCTCATGCGTGTGACTCGTGTTCATGTGTGTGACTCGTGTTCATGCTGAAATAAATTGACAAACTCGTATTTCTCCCCAAAACAGTCACCTCAAACTTGTATCGTCTCAACCGACCTCTAAATGTCATTTTCAGGCAACACTTCCTTCTTAACAATTGTTTCCTAGGATGTTAAATTTTAAATGGGATAAATTTCAGGTCTTTCTGACATTTATAACTTTAGATATGACTTAAACACTCCATATTGTTCCAGTGAACCGCCCTAGAGCAGGGCCACCTACGTTTTGACTACTTATGGGATACTTAGAGCCAGAATTAGCTCAAGCACCCTCTTAGACATTTTTAGCTACGGATCTTAGGGTTCATATGCAATTTGAATCAACTCGATTGAAGCCCTATAACTCCACTTATGAGAAAAATATCATACAGAGGTCTGACGAAAACTAAACAGAATTTCCCCAAAATCACACTTTACACACAAAAGCTATATGAAAACCATCTATCACATCCAAAACTCATGCAATATGATCCAATATATAATCACAAACATATATACATACATACATCATGAGAGCACTGCAAGCAATCAAAATGATCAAAATAAGATTCGCACACGATCCCTACCTCTAGGAAGCTTGAACTCTATGCTCTATTCAGCTCCAACCTTTTCCTTTTCTTTATCCAATCTCTCGTTCATAGCTTCCACAAATCACATAGAAAACACTTGAGTTAAACTTCTTCTCAATTTAAATAAAAAACATAAAGAAAAAGGAGGTCAGATTGGAAAATCAACCAAACAAACCTTCTCAAGGATCAAATCTACCTTTCACAACTCTCTCTTTAACTAACCCAAGAGGCTCACTCAAAGAGCAAGGCAAATAAAGAAGAAAAGAAACAAAAGAAAGAACAAGAGAGGGAGGACGGCAGAAAACCGAAGAAAGAAGAAAAGAAAAAGCAAAATCAAAGGCCAAAAGCAAACCAACGGGAGTAAGAACCAAATAGCTGGTCAATCCTCATCCAAACCCTTTACTTCTATTCAAAGTCCACCAAACTCAATTAATGCCACTTACCCTTCATAAATACATTCATTTACTTAAAACAAAAAGTCCAATGCCAAGTGTCACACTCCCTTGTAGCCATGTGTCAACCTCCTATAATGCCACTTGTCAAACTCCTATGCCGCCACGTGTTCGATACACATCAAATAATCCAACTCTAATAGACTTCCCGTGAAGCATTCTGTCGCGCCCTCGACACTGTCGCGCTCGCGACAGAACCCACACCAAGCCACTCACTCATCTTCTCAAAACAATTATCTTCTAGCAAAACTTATAACCTTAATCAACTCGGAAACTCCTTCAAATACACTCTCTTATACATACAAACTCTAGAATTCCCGAACAAAAATTCCAAAATTCTTCTAAGGTCGAATCGGGTTGTTACAATTACTCCTTATCTAGTAAGATCTCTTAGAAAATGAAATTTCACATCAATATGCTTGCTTCTCCCTAGCAAAACTAGATTTTTGGACAACTTTGTCGCTGAATTGTCGGGGTTAATTTCATCCGTGATAACTAAACTTTCGCAATTGTAACGTTATGATCACTAAACTTTGATTTGTAACGAAAAAATAACACATCTTTTATTTTGTAACAAGAAGGTCACAATGACCGGAATTTGCTTAATCCGGCCACCGGCGCGTGAAAATCACGATGAGACCCATTGTCACGTAAGAAAAAATATCACGTCGGATGCTGACTAGATCTGGGATTAATTTCATCCGTGGTAACTAAACTTTTGTAATTGTAACATTGTGGTCATTAAACTTTGATTTATAATGAAAAAATAATCCATCTTTTATTTTGTAACAGGAAAGTCATAATAATCGAAATTTGCCTAATCTAGCAATCGTCGCGTAAGAATCACAGCGACATCCATTGCCACGTAAGAAAATATGTCACGTCGGGTGCTGACATGGATCTGATGTAGCATAATTTTTTATAAAACAAAATAATTTTTTTGTACTGTCTGTCTCTTCATTCTTCTCTTTTTATCTATCTCTCTCTATCGCTTTCTCTCCATATCTATCTCGCGTAATTACTCACAAGATCGTGGTAGCTCATTATTCTTCTCATCTCTCACTGTTTAGTCTTCGAAGTGATCATTACGGCTTCAAACTCACAACCACGATAAGGGATAACAATTTCTCTTCCTTTACTTCAATTGAAACGGTTTTCGATTTTTTTTAGTTGAAAATCATTTTAGTTGAAGTGAAGAAAGAGAAATTATTATCTCTTATTGTGGTTGTGAGGTTGAAGCCGTAATGAAACTTCGAAGACTAAACAGAGAGAGGCAAGAAAAAGAAGAAACCACCACGATCTAACAATGAGTACGCAAGCCAAATTTTGAAAGAAAGCAATATAGAGGGAGAGAGATAGATAGAAAGAGAAGAATGAGGATGCAGACGGTAAAAAAAATTATTTTTTTTTAAATATGCCACTTCGGATCTAGTCACCATCCGACGTGCTATTTTTTCTTACATGGCAATGGGTTTCGCCGTGATTCCCTCACGACGGTGGCTAGATTAGGCAAATTCCGATTATTATGACCTTCCTATTATAAAATAAAAGATGAGTTATTTTTTCGTTATAAATCAAAATTTAATGACCACAACGTTACAATTGCGAAAGTTTAATTACCACGGATGAAATTAACTTCGAATCTGGTCAGCGTCCGACGTGGCATTTTTTCTTACGTGGCAATGGGTTTCACCGTGATTCCCACGCGCTGGTAGCCGGATTAGGCAAATTCTGGTCATTATGATCTTCTTGTTACAAAATAAAAGATGAGTTATTTTTTCGTTACAAATCAAATTTTAGTGACCATAACGTTACAATTGCAAAAGTTTAGTTACCACAGATGAAATTAACCCGAATTGTCATCACAATAAATTGTTGTTGCTTCTTGTTGTTTGAAATGCAGCTTAACTAGAATATTCCTTAGCCAAATTGCTTGAGGAGCACATGAAATGGCAGCTACAAATTTAGTTTTCATTGTTGACAAGTGACAAGAAAATAATGCAATAGCCCAAGATTTTGTTCAAAAACCGAATCGACTCGACGAACTCGAATAACCTGACCCGAACTAGTTATTCGGGTAGAATTGTTTGGGGGTATTAGAGTCGGGTCGGTTCTTCTAAACTAAGGGGGTTCGGATCAGGATAAAACCTTCAAAACTCGAACCCGACCGAAGAAGGTATATAAACTATTTTTTTCCCCTAGTTACCCCTCCCTGACCCCCTCTCCCTCTGCCTCTCTCTCCCCCCCCTCCCCCTCACGATCTCTCCCTCTCCCTCTGCCCCCCTCTTCCCCCCACGATCTCTCCCTCTCCCCCCCCCCCCACCCACGATCTCTCCCTCTGCCCTTCTCTCTTCCGTCACTGCTGGCTCCTCCTCCGTCGCCACTACCAATTCCCTCTCTCTTCCGTTGCTGACGATCCGGTTCCCTCTCTCTCTCTCTCATTCATCTTCTTCTTATTGGCCTTCGACCGATCTTTTCTCTCTCCTCTTCATCTTCTTCTTCAGTAAATTTGTTTCCTTTTCTTCCCCTGGTTTGCGAATTCTTCATTTTTCTCCTCAGATCTGATTTTGTGTGTTTGATTTGTGATCATTTGTGTTTGATTTTGATGGATTTGTGTTTATTTGGGTTTGATTTGTGTGTTTATGTATTGAAAAATGGTGAAAAATCACAAAAAGAGGGAGAGAGACCTGCGAAAATAGGAGACGAGATGGAGAGATCGGTTCAAGCCTCGAAAATTATCGGGTTAATTGGTTTGGGGCCCTACTAATATATAGGGTTGGTTCGACTTAGAATATGGAGTATATTTCGATTTTCGGGTTCGGTTCGGATTGACCCGAATCCGACCGATGCACATCCCTATTCATTGATATTTTAAAATTCTCAAGCACAACTTTATCATGTCCTGTATAAATTAAATCATTTACATATAAGCACACAACTAGCATTTTCCCCATCTTCACATTTTGTGTAAAGAGTATATATGCTCGTATGGGCATTTTTGAAAACCTTCCTTTCGAAAGTAAGCATCGATCTATACGACTATACTAAGCTCTAAGTGCTTATTTTAGTCCATTCAAAGTCTTTTTTAATTCGTAAACTTTATGCTCTTTACCAATTTTAATATACCCAGAGGTTGTTCAATAAATACCTGTTCTTATAAGTTTTCATGAAGAAATGCTAACTTTACATCCAATTGATACGTGGGCCACGAGCTTTGAGCAGCCAAGAAAGAACTTACTTGTAATCCACACCAAACTCTTGTTTGTAACCCATTGCCACCAATCGTGCCTTATCAGTTTTCCCATTCTCTGTTAGTTTGGTTTTATAAACCCATTTAACATCAATCTTTTTTCTGCCCTTCTGGAAGATCAGTGAGTTCCCATGTATCATTTTTTTTCAATGGCTGCAATCTCATCATCCATTGCTTTGTGCCATTTTGCATCATTGACGGCATTTTCAAAATTCGTCGGATCACAATCTGAAAATAAAGCAAGATGAGTGAGAGGTTCAGTTTGATCTATCCCAGTTACCTCATAATTCGACATTCATGCTGGCCTTTTTCGAACACGATGAAAGCGAGAATTAGCTACTGCTTCAGTTTGTTTATCGACCGCTGGTGTATTTCAGAATTTTCAAGGTTATCATTTTCAGGATTTTTTACAGTAAAATTTCTAACAAACTTAACTAACGAAATAATCAATAATTGAACTTGCAACATATTAAAATTGTTAATTAGAAAAAATAAATCTCCATATAAACATGTTATTGCATGTAGCAAAAATATGTTATGTATTTTATTTCAGTTAGTTTATTTAGCTCAATTTTCATTTTTTAAAATATCTATTTAGCTAATTTAATTTTATCAAAGATAAAACTGGTCAAATCAAATTATAAAGACTCTAACTATTGAGTAACATTTCGGGTCTAGTTTAATTTAGCATCATAGAGTTTTTTCTCCGGTGGAATGATATAGTGTATTTTATGATGGAGTTGGTATTTTTTGTGTCCATGCTCGAGGTGCAAGAAACGTGGGCCGGTTTCATATATCTCGCACGTAAAGATACAGGTCGGGCAAAATAGGTCAGAATTTATCATTTTATTTCTGGCACTAAGGCGGTGTTTGGCATTGCTTTTTGAAGGATGATTGGATAAAAAAACTGATTATATGATAAAAACAAATGTTTGTTAAATGCTAATTTTAGAAAAATCAATTTTGTGAAAAGTGAAAAAACTTTTTATTAGAAAAAATTAAAAATTGAAACTTTTCAAAAAAACTAATTTTTAACTTTTAAAAGTAGCAGATTTAATATTTTTTTTAGATAAAAATATTTCTTATTTTATTTCATAATGATAATTATATCTAGTATAAAAAAATTTTTATACTCTCTTCTCTTACCCTGCCACCCAAAACCATCTAACGTTAAAAATAATTACATTCTTTTTTTCTCTTCACTTTTTTTATCATCCAAAATAATATGTATGATTAATTATGAAAACAATATATATAATTTTAATTTTTTATTTTATATTTATTTTTATTTAATTATATATAAAAATATATGGTTTTAATAGTTTAGTGAAATAAAAAAATTCAAATAAGTGAGAATTATTATTATTTTTTAGTGATATTTTGAATATAATGTATTAAAATTTATATATATTACTGTTTGTGTTTTTATTCTAAAAAGTTATTTTTAATCATATTATTTAGCAAACAGTTGACAACTGTTTTTTATTTTATAAGTTATTTTGAATTTTATTTACTAAACAGTTACCTATTTTTTGAGATACAACTTTTTTCGATTAAAAAAACTGTTTTCATAAATTTTGTCAAACTAGCCCTAAATTTACTCATTAATTCAAATACTTATCTAAATGGCATCAAAAAAGACTATTTATTAATTAACTAAATCATTGATAAACTCTCACATTTCACAAATAAATTCATAAATCCTGTTAACGTCCGCACTAAAGATGATTTTCATTGAAGAGAAATTTTTGGTTATATACTATTTACTACCAAACACATTAGGAAAAAATACATAATAAAAAGAGAAACACAAGATATGCATTAATAACAAAATCCTATTACGGTAAATTAGATACAAGATTATCTCCATATATTTTTGGGCTAATTACAAAAGAAACCCCAACATTTTATCCCCGTTTTCAATTTTACCCCAAATGTTTAATTTCTTACATATAGGATAGTAACATTCTTGTCTTCTTTCAATTCAAAAACTACATCCATTCAACTGTTAATTTCTAACGGAAATAATGATTTGGACTGGTAGTGAATCCCATATTGCTTAGTTGGCCATCCCAGATGGCTATATACACACTGGACATTAGGGAAAGGGATTGTGGATGATGAGCTTACGAATGGAGATGTATTCTCATGAATTTAAATATGTTCTAATTTATTATAAAGTTTGATTGTTTTTCTCATTTTTCCTTTTCTTCTTTTTATTTTTTTTTTCGAGTTAAAAAAATATAATAATTTCACGATTCAGATTCAAGCTAGATTTAATCAGGCTCTAAGCAGCTATGCAAAATGTAATTGAGGTGGAATAAATTTAATAGATCGAATTGAGTGAATTATTGATCTTCAATTTAATTTTGAGCCTAGAGTAGTGTAACTGAATTTCTCATGAAGTAAAAGAATATACAGACTTTACTTTGATACATAATAATACTAATAATAATAACTGAGATAAATTTTTGAAAAAAAATCCCTTGTAAGAATTAATATAATAATATAAAGCTAGACGATAAACAAACTAAGAAGAAAAATAATAAAGTCTTGAAAATAAAGGAAAAAATTAAAGAAAAATATATTAGTCCCTATTGAAAAAATAATAATTTTAAACTTGGTAAAGAATATAAAATGAAAATGCCTTGGTTAAAGATAAATTAAAATTATATTGATTAAGTATTAGTTAGTTTCCATTCATAGGCCCATATCATCCACAATCTTATAGGGAATGGCCAACTAAGTAATATGTAACCCACTAACAGTTCAAATCATCATTTCAGTTAGTAATTAACGGTTGAATGGATAAAATCTTTGAATTGAAACGAGACAAGCAAATTGATGTTCTTTTTTTTTAAAAAAAAAGAAGAATATTGATGCTATATTTATGAGAAATTAAATATCTGGGGGTAAAATTGAAAATGGGATAAAATGTTGGTTTTTTTTTTTTTTTTTTTTGTAATTAGCCCTTTATTTATTGTGCTGACTAAATAAGTATAGTTTGGAAAAATAAAATCCGACTCTTAATAAGGGATTAATTCTTTTCAACTTATTTTTTCGTAGGCACATAAAGCGTCCATGAATGTCATATAATTCTTGAAAAATAAAAAATAAAACCATGAATTAATAGATTAAAAGCAGCTTTCACGTGTTACAGTCCTAGCAGAGAAAAATACACAGCAGATACAGGAAATGAAATACAACCTGACATGCATTCATTTAGCATATAAACCCTACATAAGAATTAAAGTATGATTCATGATTGACATGGAGCTATAAACTACATATAGAATTCGGAGTCTAGCTATACTAAACTTCTAAAATAAGCTTTCTGTAAATGAAATTTGCATCAGGATAGAAATTCGCATATGTACAAGTACAAAGATGAATAAACAAAGAAGTTCATACCCAATTGTTAGGAAGTGAAAAATTGTGGAATCTAAAGGAGACCTCTCCAGCTGTGTCTCGCTCGAGCCTAAACTCTGCCTCATCTCTAATGACTCCACTTCTATTTTGAACTTCTTCTGGCAAAGGTACTACTTGGTTCTCATTTGGATGGCGTGGCAAAGGCAGTACTTGATTCTCAACAGGACAATGCGGCACCTGAATTTCATCAGGTGGCAACGAGACAACATGGGAGACCGGCTTCCAAGCACAGGCAGTGTTCGGTAAGGCCACTGTTTTCTCCCATAAGAATACATGGAGGAGGATAGGCACCTTGGCGTGCCGATGAAGTGAAATTTTTTGGCTTAATGAAACAGTGTCGTAGCATCGTATTGCTCCTGTTGAAGAAACCATCCAAGGAAGAACCTTCTGGTTAGAGACTCTTGAAACAATTAGCAATTTTGATGCACCCATGGCTTCTTTGTATAGATTGTTGAGCCCTGACCTTGTGCACGGTGTACTATCATCACCATCAATAACTGATGAGATATAGATAAATCCCTGTGATAACAAAACAATGTTAAAAAGTAAGCACACAGATACACCTTTTCTAAAACATACTCTACTTAGAATAATTAATACGGTACCTCTTCTGTGCGACTAATGGCAAACCCAAGCTTCAAATCATCTTCTCTTATTTTCATCTCTATGGCAAACTCTCCACATGCAGGTGCATACCACAGACGGACTGCTCTCACAAAACCAATGTCCACCCCGTGGTAATCTTCAAATCCATATAAGCTCACATGTGCTAGATTAGACAAATCGGATAGAGACCCAGCACTCACTGTAGACGAGGCTGTCTCCCCAGATATCTGAACACAAAATTAACAGTCATAAACCACATGCATGATCATATAATGTTAGTTAAGTTTTAGGAGATTTAAGCATTTACCTTGGTAAGCAAAGATTCAGTCTGAATATTCATGAAAACAAGAGGGACACCAGAGGCCTGAGAAGCATAGAGCCAGGTGTTAGCCCTGGCAAGAGTGTCCTCCAAGTCATTATAGCGAGAAGCGACTCGATCTGAAACTTTAGGAAGGAAAAGTATTGAAAGAAAGGAGCTTGAATTGGGAACTGATAGCACCTCCTTCATCCTCCTTGTCCATGGATACGCTACATATCCATCTTGAAGCGTAGCCCTCGACAGGGCATTAACTATTCTCGATCCTCTTGAAGCTGCCAAACACAACTTACCATCACTATAATTACTTGACCAAGTAAACAACAAAAATACCAATGAAACTCTGCACCAATTATGTAAAATGATTGATTCAGATTTTTAAAAATAATCAATATTCTAGAGTCCGTATATATATTATCGATCCTCCAATAATTTGTATTTTAAATATCGTTAATTAATTAGTATGTATATGAAACATACAATTTAACATGACATCTATTTGTATTAGGAAATGAATAAAATGCAAAATTAATGTCCAATCCTTTCTTCTATCTTTTATCTAATTAAAAGTTTTCAATTAAGGGCTCAATATGTGAACAGCGAGATAAAGTTTCAAATGGCAAATGGGATCGATTGCCATAAGGAAGTAAAACTGAAAAAGAAATCAAAACCACAAGGAAAAATAATTAAGTTATAAATCACATGTAGAAAGGAAAATCAAATTTAACTCGAAAAATGAGGTGAATTAACTATTCACAAAGGCGGCTTATCATTAAGGTCAACAAATCAAAAACGAAAAGCATGCCATGCCAATCACGCACTTGCACAGAATAATGAATTAGGAATGTGATTAAGACGTAGGGGAACTAAAATGACATTCAAATTATCATTTATAATATTCATAAAGCACATATAGTATACACCGCACTATATCTGCCAATCCTAAATATCTTCTTAAAGTGAGTCCAGTGGAGAAATTCCAAATTTCATGATAATGGTCAGTGGCACTATATATATATATATATATATATATGCCTATGGTACTCCCTAATTTTTTTAATATATATATATTAAATTTTGATTATAAAATTATTTTGGCAAATAGGAAAAATCTCAATTTATGTAACCAATTATTATTCAAGAAAAAAGTAATAATATACATGCGCTATATCATCGCATTACTCGTGCAATCAGAACAATGAGAATCCGGCATGGAATTAGCAAGTCAAATTCAACTCAAAATATCAAATTTACAGAAACCGAAAAAGTATTGATTCGATTGAACAAAACATGAATATATATATATATGTGTGATCTCTTCTCACCTTGCAATTCGAAGCAGTCAGCCTCGGACCGATCTGAGAACCCGACGGCGTAATTCGGATCAGCAATAGACCTCAAAATGTACTGTTTTTTAGAGCCGGACTCGGGCACGACGCAAGCTTGCAACTCGGCAAACTCATCCGGGCAACGCCGGACTCGGACGAGAATCGAAGTCTGTTTATTTTTAAAAAAGCTATGAAGAATCTTCTGGACCCCACTCTTCCCGTTCTTAAATGGAGCTTTAAAGGACTGGCCGGATCCGGATCCGGATCCTATCCTAATTTCTTCTACTATGTCGCCGGTCTGGAGCATATCGGCGGTCCATTCATCGGCGGTAGAACTACCTTTAAGACAGTCGATGGAGAGAACTAGGAAAGATTTGGGGTCTCTAAGCTGGTATTCGGGTGGTGAAGTACGGTCCATGGTCATCTTCGGCCTGGCGTTTGAGGGATTTAGAGGTTTAATATTGAAGCTAAGTTCATGCCGGTTAATCAAAACAGAAAAGAGGAGAAGCTGATCAAAAGATTCAAGATTCTAGAGAGAGAGAGCAGAGAAAAATTGATGAATTAGGAATTGTCTGTGATGTGATTAAAAAACAAAAAGATATTAAAGAGATGGATAGCCAAAGAACAAAAAAAAAAGTCAAAACTTTTGTGAGAGAATATATGGAAATTGTGTTGGTTCCGTAGGAAACTAAAATTTCGATATATTTGAAGATTTTTGCTGAAACTTATGCTTTGTCTATTTAGAAATTTCTAATTTGGCATGAAAATGGGAATAAGGAATCCCACTACGTGTATATATATATATATATATATATATATATTTATGACTTTTTGTCATCCGGGTTTTATTAAATAATCCATCTTATATCGTATCATCTGACAGCTATATTTCGTCCGATTGCAAGATGTTGTGATATTGCGATTGGTTAATCTGCTCAATCCTAATTTTCACATATATTTTTTTTTATGTGTGACGGTATAATATATTTTGTAACCACCACTAAATTTTCACTTTTTTTTTTTAAAAAAAATATCTAAATTTAATTTAATTTAATATTTAATACATACTTTTCAATTTTACCATTCATATAATATATATAAAATATTTAATAACTTAATTAATTTTTTTCTTTTTCTACTATGATTATTTAAATTAAAAAGAAGCATCATGGTATATCCCATGCTTTCTAATTTTCAGATCAATTTTTATTTTTTTGTAAAAAATTTATCTGAACTAAAATATCACTAGAAATTATTTTTATATATATTTCAATTTTACCCTTTTATTGATATCAATACTAAATTAACGTCTTCATTAATCTTTCTTTTTTTATACATTTTTCTATCTTTATTAAAATATTTTTTAAAGTAATTTTTAATAAATTGAAAAAAACCAATGATTATCTTAATTTGTATGAAAAAAAGACAACTAACTTAGAATGAAAGGAATATAATTTTTCATAAAAATTAATAAAATCAATAATTACATTAATATTAATAATTTGTATAAAAAATGACAATTTAGAGTACTGTCTTTGAATTCCAATGTAGTTCATCAAGCATGAAATTTGTACTACCGCAGAAATGATAAATCAATAAATCCGATATATGGCAAATTTTCCATGAACAAAAAGTCAAAACGAAATTCGTCATATTTGAAATATTGAAAAGAACAGGAGGAAAAGGGCAGCAAAATGAGAATATAAGCTTCCGTCATCATTTCTTAAGAGAAAATTTATTTCTGATATATGTTTAATATGCGGACTTAGAAAAAAATTCTTAGGTCAACAAAATCAATTGCCAAAAATCAAAATTAGAGAAAGCTCAGTTAAAAAATATCGCTGACAATATAATATATTATTGTAACCCACAATAATTTTTTATGTTCCATTTCTTTCTAGAAAAAAAAAAAAAAAAAAAAAAGACATGCCCTAAATATATGCTCGTGACGAGAATGTTATGTGTAGTATGATAAATTGGTGGTTGGTAGTAACAACTAATAGGGAGGAAAAGGAGCTTTTTGACATAGATGAACGCCAGCTCAGCTAGGAAAGAAGATATTAATAGGTGAATTGAGTAAACGAAAGGCGGGGTCGAACAAAAATATACATTATCTTTGAGAAAGAAAATAACTTTTGAATTACTATGAATCGAGAAACTTAAAATAAGAACATATATGATTCAAAAATGATAAATATCAACTCATAGAGTAATCGATTATAAAATACTACATTATCCTTATATACATATAATTTTTAAGCGCTATTTATAATGTGTTATATATTCTTTCTTTTATATGTGATATAATATTTTTAATAAATTTAAAAATATAATTTGGCATTCACTTAACTAAAAGGATAATACAGTGATAGTTTGAGTTGAATATCATGTATTAACTTTTTTTTTTTGAAACAACCTTATGATATTAATATATTGAAATATCATGGCGCTTCTATGGGGTTCCATATACGCATATGTATAAATGCATATTTAAATTGAAGAAAATTCAAAGTTGACGAGGACGGAAGTACACAGCGAGTATTAGTTTCATCAAACGCGGCAAAGGACGAGCCCCAAATTCAATCACGCACTTTTTCAGTTTTTTACTAATATATATCATACCGAATTTGACCGAGACCCATCGTTGGCCGGAGAAAAGTATATGACTTGGCCAACTGTCAAATATCATTAAAATAATCATTATTTTATTTTACAAAAAAATTACTTTCAATTGTCTACACTATTCTCTTGTAACCCCAACAAGATAAAATTGAGAATAGATAATTAGTTTTCTTTTAATTTTATGAAATGACACTTACAACTTTTTATTTAAAGAGAAAATTGAGTACTATTTTATACGGATTAATAAGAAGGTAAAATAAGTTTATTTTGTTCCCCAAATAAATTGTTTTTCTGATAATTTGTAGTACAAATGAGCTCTGGAGAGTCATCAATCAAAGGAATTTTTAATTCGATGAAAGTTGATAAGGATAGTATTTAATAAAGACCTACCTTTATCAGGTTCTGGAGGGCATTTTGACAAATGAAAGATGAAAAGTACAGAACCAAGTTGATATGGGGTCATGCCTTCCCAATAATTAATGGAAAAATCATAATTTGAAATAAAGCGGGTCATACATGAATTTATGGTTGAAACCAAAAAGAAAATTGGTGTAAAAATAAGAAAACTTTTATTGAATGCTTTCAGTTCATCATTAGACAGTTCATCATTGATTTAATCAAAAAATTAATGCATATACGATGTATGAAGAAAATTAAACTAATTCGGTCCACGCGCATTTTTATCATTAAATTATGTGTACGGACATTATATACGCGCAAACATCACGTTACGAAAAGAAAAATCTCAAAATACAAAATTTAGTGATAATAATAATAAAAAAAAGTGTGGCAGCTGAAATCGATTGTATTCTAGCAATCGAACAGTCCGATGCACAGGTATCATAAACATCAAATCACAAGAAAATCTCCTAATTACAAAATCAAATAATAATAATAATAATAAAGAAAAGGCGTGGCGGCTGAAAGTATAATTGGGATCGAGGGATATATTGACAAATGACCCAAACCCGCCCAATTGCCCAATGTCAAAGGAAAAAGGCTTAGTTCAGATTGATCTTTACGAGGAAATGACGGCATTGCAGATTTCAAACTAAATTCTCAAATCTGAAAGCGCAACAAGGTCAAGTGTGTGTGCTCCTTGCTATCAAAATCTTCTCCGCAATTATCTCTGCCCAATCCCGTTAGATTTGCCATATCTAATTCATTTTATTTTCATAATGGGAAGTTCATATTCTGTTATGAATGATTAGAGACCGTGTCTGGATCTAAGCAAAGTATAGTATTGGGTTCTGGAGCTCTATTATACTACAATTACTTTACAATATGTGATCGTCCATAAACTGCCAGATCCAGACCACAATTGTCCTAGATACTTATGTACCATATAAACCTACGATGAGATATCCTTTTACATACAATTCGAGTAAATATGAGATTCGAAAATGGAAAAATCAACATCAACCAGCAGTAGCTATCTCATTTGCCCTATGGCATAGGCTGTGATGATGATCTACCAATATTCGCACCGACTGATTGCTGGATGCAGATTTACTGGATTAGCTCCTGCCATGAAAAATTCAATGCTTGAGACTTGCCCATGATAAGTCGGGTTTCTAATTCTGACAGCAATTCAAATTCTCAAACATTGATAAACTAGTAATAGTTTTTAGCAACCATCATTCACTTTGCATCTGTAAAAAGTTCCAAAAACAAAATTCACGCCAGTTTATCACAAATTCACAATGAAAATTGAAAACTCTTTGTAAACGATAAGAACAGCTCAGGCTCCAAGTACATCCTTGAAAGTAACTTTTTGTGGGTTATTTTTAATTTAAATTTGCCAAAACACATTTTGATGCATTATTATATATTCAATTGCAAGAGGGTGGATTACTTACTACATCCATCTCTTCTTAGGAGCTGCATCACTTGTTTGGGTTCGCCTTCTAATCTTCTTAAATTCTCCACCAGCTGACAACTGCTTTGGCCTCAAGGAAGAAATTCTATTGTACTTTTGATTTGTTGGTTTTTCTTTACAAGGGGTTGCTGATTTAGACTCTACATGCTGTGCAGTCGATCTTGCCGATGAATTCGATGCTCTAGCTGTTGTTGGTGCAGATTTTGGAGTTGGTCTTGGAGAAAGGTCCGTATTTTGAACAGGAGTTTCCTGAATTTGAACGGCATCTACTTGTTCTTCGGGATAATAAGAGTAATCTGAATTGGAATCTGAACAGGAATGACTATTAGAACTATGCTGCAAAGGAGCCACCTGACTTTTAACTGGACCAAGCGATTTGTTTCTGGGAGATGAATCTGAATCTGAAGAGGAAGAACTGGTATTACTATCCATATCATAAATTATATTTTCCAACATAAGTGGAAGTTGCTGGCTATTTGAGCTAGATCGAGACGAAGATGATCTCCGAAGTCTTGTAAGATGTAGCAACTGTAACGAAAGTCATTAACATTATAAGTCTAGGTAATTGCAATCGGCAGTCCAAAAACCCAATTGATCAAATCGCATGCTATTTATAATGTGACATACATGTAATTAGATGCATATAAATCATTGATCTGCTAATTTGTTTGAAATGCCCACAAAATGCAACTACGCCTAAACATAATAAAATAATAGAAATCTTGCTTATGTTTTTAACAGACAAAGAATCTCTTCACCTAATGATTTGAGGCCTGGATAAAACTTCTAAGGATTTCTTAACTTCTGAAATATATGTATTGTTACAAGAAATTACATAGAAACCATATTGTCTTTAAACTGAGATTTTTTGGTCCCAGTAAGTAATATATAAAGTAAAAAAGTTTCTGTAATTTCTCACCTTTTGTTCCAGTGTTGTTATATCTTTCTTAAGTTTCACAATTGTCATGTTCTTCCTTCGTATGATGTCTTCCAACTCTGCCGTTCTCTATTATAGACAAGTAAAGGTTTTGATTTGTATAATATAGAAAACAGAGAACAAATCCAAAAGGGGAAAAAGTGTACAAATACCTTTGAACCTGCCATATTAGTTGATTGAATGATAGCAGTCAGTTCTGTTATGGTGGCATCCTTCTCCTCGCACTCTTTCTTAAGATTCAAGATATCTTGGTCTACAGCAGAAACGTTCTGCTGTAGCAAATTCGTCATATAACAATAATCAGTAATCAAGTCTCTTTTATCCGGTTGTCTTACTAATTCCATAACCACTCCGATGGTGGCCTATAATCAGTTCCAAAATAATTAGGGGTGATTAATTCCTCCACTACCACTCCGATAGTGGCCTATAATCAGTTCCAAGTGCAAGTGCGTGAGGAGAAAAATATGTGTAAAAATTATATACAGTATTAGCAAACAGGTAACTCCTAATCTATCTAATAGCTAGCCATGCTAAAGTGAAACGAGGGACTATAATGTAACAGTTTTTCAACGACGTACATGCACACTTATTATAAGGTTGGACAAGATAGATATTTTTGCAAATGCAGGGTCTCCTAGGTTCATTTTCTACTTTATGAAGCTGTGAGCAATATTTCACACTACTGGTTTAATTACACCATTTCTTGATTAGTTGTAAAATTAATCAATAATTACACCATTTCTTGATTAGGTTCATTTTCTACTTTATAAAGCTGTGAGCAATATTCCACCATTTCTTGATTAGTTGTAAAATTAAGTTTTGCAAATCCTCAAACTCTACATTCCTTTTGTGCCTTGGGAAAGAATTTTCAACCTATGTAATTGAAGAACTTGAAAGCATATTATACATGCAGTTTGGAGGAGTTTTTGGCTTAAAACAGCACTGAAGTTTTGGTATCTTTGTTCTTATTAACAAAAGGATTTACTTTTGAATGGAAAAATGCTTGGCCAGTAAGGAGAATCCACATTTTAACATTCCAAATAAGCAACTGCATGTTTCGCTTACAAAATCTAAAATAGGACTAAATTGTAAGACGCCAATTTAACTGTGCTACTTAAGTATGTATTGGTCTAATGTATATGGATTACATGATTAAGAACAGAAATTACTAGGAGAGGAAAGGTAATGGTTGCATCAATGTATTGCATCACCTGTATATCTGCTGTAGATGTAACACTTGAAGCCCAATCGGACAAATCTGACATGCGCCGCTCATCTTGTTCCACCTGATCTGCCAAAGGCATTTTGTACTTTAACACTTCATCCTCTGTGGAAACTTTCGCAGCACAGTTTCCCTAATACAAAGTAATAAAAAGGACAACGAAACTTCAGCTCGTTAACTTCAGAATTCAGGTACTGCAACTCTACACGTAACACTTAGCATTGCCAAAATGCAAAAGAATACGCAAACTTACAATTTACAAAGAACGAATCTCACCATTAAACCGGCAAAGAGGTTCTGGTGGTAATCACAATGCCAACAACCACAGTCAATAAATTTAATTTTATCACAACCAAAAGCATCTGTAGGGGATGATTCTACATTATTTCCCAATGATGTATTGGGCTGAGCTCCTGCAGGGTTCTTAACGCCATTCACTTGCTCACATAGATCATCTAACTTCTGCTGCATACTAGATAGCACCTGATCCTGAAAACAACAAATGATAATAGGAGTTTACATCCAATTTGTGCCTTTTAACTTCTAAGAACTATGTACTTTTTGCTCAAATTAAATAGAAAAATACTAGCCACAATAGATATCCGTTTGCTTTGATTCAAATCCAGAAAATTTATACCGTTATTTGAAATAAGAATGGAAGGCCCACAAACATTGACAAACTTATGATCATGTGATTAAATTCGATATTAAATATGATCATGCATTTCGTAGCAGAATCTTGAAACAGAGATAGGAAACTAAACGGCAATTAAAAAAAGTTCAATTTGAAAAGCAAACAGTTAATAGTGCTAAGACGTGAATCAGTCATTAAAAAAAAAAAGAGAGCCATTAATGGTGCAAATCAAAAACGTAATTTCGCATCTGACAAAATTCAAAAATTAAATGCACTATGAACAAGAGAACTATCAATTTAATTTAAAGTAACTGACCCTAAGATCCACTGATTTCTTAAGCTGTGAAATGAGGTTATTCTTTTTAGACTCAGCGACGGCTACACCAATCACGGCCACGATGAGGAATCTTTGAATGGGGTTAAACAGCTCCCAAGCCACAGCTTCCTCAGGGCTCAAGCCGCTGCCAATGGCTTTAGAGGAGCTAGCTTCTTCAGCATTAACAATCCGTCCCTGGAGAGACACCCAAGCCAACCTTGGAGCAGAGGACACCGCGACAGGGCGGTTAGGAGTGAAGTGACTAGAAAGGCGGCGAGAGGAGGGGGTGGAAATGGGAGAGAATGGGGAGAGAGAAACTAGAGAAGGGAAGCCGAACCGGTGGTCGGCTTCCTCCATGGCGGCGAGAAGAAAGGGAGAGAATTGCGTATATTGAATTTGATTTGTGTATCTTTTTTTTTCTGAAGTTTTCTATATGTGAATTAAAATTTGTTTCCAAGATTTGAATGGTGGTGTTTGTGTGAATTCAAAATATTTTTAATTTGAGAGGGAAACCTTAAAACGAGGAACGACAACGTCAATGACTGTTGGGTTTTCCTTATGCCCTTTTTGGCTCCTTGTTTTGTCCTTTTGCCTGTAATAGAGAACGATTTTTATTTGTCAATTGTTTATTTCTTAGATTTGAATTTGAAAGCTGCAGTACTATTCAATCCTAACTCCTAACCTCTATGAACATGATAGATCATTGAACGTTGCGTATAGATTATTTTTATTTTTATTTTTATTTCTGGTGAAGTTTGAAATAATCATTTATGTAATTTTAATAATAGACCTTTATTTATTTTTAAGTATTAATAATATACCTTTATTAACTTCGAAAATTTGATCTGACATATTTCCTTGTTGAAATTGTATCTATACAAGATTGTGTTTCTATAATAGCATTCCCGACCAGAATTGTCGTTTTTTTTTTTGTAAATATCTCATCATTACAAAAATTTTCATTAATATAATTGGCTACCATTTAGAAAAGATAAACGATTTTTTGCCCTTTCTAGCCCGCTATGATCGAGATTTTATCTTATTTAAGATGTGATTAAATTGAGATGTACATGCACTTGACATATAATTAAATATTATAATTTTGTTGGATATTTATTGGGAAAAATAAATTAGAATGTTTCTCATTAAAGATAACCTAATATATAAAACAATAATATTTTACATATATATAAGAGCAGGAGAAGTGAAGTTTTGATCTCTAGGCCTCCGAATTTATTGAAAGTCTTTGAGGTTATAAGGAAACATCCTCATCCTAACCTAGTTTTTGCAAATCATATTAATGTTGTTTTCAAATTCAAGAACGCTATCCGAATCCACCTTGGATAGTACTCAAAGTCCAACAATGGCCCAATTGGTTTGGCCATGGACCTAAGACTCCATCTCTACATCATATGAATTCAATAGTAAATATAGTCTGAATTGGGCACATGAAATTAAATTTCTTGAAACAAATAAGTAAAATAAATTGGTTAAAAAATAAATGAAATAATTAACATGAATAGATGATTAATTTGGTTCATAAAAAAAATTGATGAACCGATTTGTGCCAGAATTTTTCATCCAATATCAAATTCTCTACCACCGCTATATAATAAATTATTATTCCACCACTAGGAATTAGTCCGTTTGAAGAATCCATGTCCAAAAAAATAGCACTAAACACTCCTAACTTCCCTTCCGATTTTCTCTACAATTCTTTAATGCTATGAGATACCCATCTCCACAAAATTTTTCTCTTTTTTAAACAAAAGGAAGGCAAGGTTCTCCATTGTTTGTTTTAGGTGATGTTTTGCAGCTTCTATTAACACTGGCAAAAGCATTAGAAATGGGAAATTCTGACATAGTGATGCTGCCATGGTTGGCGATTGGGCATATGACCCCATTCCTTCACCTTTCCAACAAACTTGCGGAGAGGGGTTACCGCATCACATTCTTGATGCCCAACAAAGCCATTCAACAATTACAACACTTTAATCTTCATCCTAATCTTATCACTTTTCACCCTCTAATAATCCCTCTCGTCGATGGCCTCCCTATTGGCACTGAAACAGCCTCAGATATTCCCATACATTTGACCCATTTTCTCTCTATAGCCTTCGACCGAACTCAAGATCAAGTACAGAACGTCCTACAATACACAAAACCAAAGTATATTTTGTATGATATGGCTCATTGGTTGCCAGCAATAACCAAACCTCTTGGCATTAAGTCCATTAATTACGTGGTCATTTCTGCTTCATCTATTGCAATGGGAGGAGTCCCTGCTTGTATTGTTAATAAAGATAAGCCCATAGCCCAGGCTGAAATATCAATTCCCCCCACTGATTATCCTTCATCCACCATTCTCTATCGTGGATCTGAATCTCGCTCTTTGTTGTTTCTTTCTCAACCTTTTGGGGAAGGATTAACATTCTTTGCAAGAATATGTACATCATTCCAAGAAAGTGACATTATCGCTATAAGAACCTGCTGCGAAATCGAAGGAACGTTGTGTGATTATATTGGAAGTCAATACGGAAAGCCAGTTCTTTTGACGGGACCAGTCCTGCCTGAACCACCCAAAATTCCATTAGAAGATCGGTGGGAGAAATGGCTTAGCGGGTTTGAAAAGGGTTCAGTGGTTTTCTGTGCATTTGGAAGCCAAATTATTCTTGAAAAGAACCAGTTTCAAGAACTGGTTTTAGGGTTCGAATCAACAGGGTTACCATTTCTAGTGGCCCTAAAACCACCAACGGGTGCATCAACAGTAGAAGAAGCATTGCCTGATGGGTTCGAAGAAAGGGTTAAAGGAAGAGGAGTGGTTTGGGGTGGATGGGTGCAACAGGCGAAGATCTTAGATCACCCATCTGTTGGATGCTTTGTTAGCCATTGTGGGTTTGGATCAATGTGGGAGTCTTTAATGAGTGATTGCCAGATAGTATTGGTTCCTTATTTGGGTGACCAAATCTTGAACACAAGGTTATTGGTTGAGGAGCTGAAGGTGGCTGTAGAGGTGGAGAGGGATGATAGTGGATGGTTTTCTAAGGAGAATTTGATCAAAGCCATCAATTTTGTGATGGATAAAGAGAGTGAAGAAGCTTCTACGTTAAACAGTAATCACACTAAATGGAGAGACACGTTGCTAAGCCAAGGATTGATGAGTAATTATATTGACAATTTCCTTAAAGAACTTGACAAGTTATCCAATTAATAATACAATTAGCTTTAGGTTTGCTAATTAAGTTTTATTTTCTTGCGCATATTTTGTACTTTTATATCTGTGTGCATGTGAAGAAGTTGTAATAGGTAGTTCGATTAATAACGATTTCTTATCTTGCGTAGGACGTTTAATTCTCATTGCCATATATATTATCCTATGCAAAATAGCATCTTAACACTAGATTTTTAAAATTGATCTTCATTGGCCTAAGGCATATACTTTAATTAAGTTGCACATTTTAAGAAAAAAATTAACAATTCAAGTATTTCAATTGACAAATAATTTGTGATTTTTAATGGCATGCATGATCATATATATATATGCATGGTTCTCCGAAAATTTTGATTGTATTAGTTCAATAAGAGCCAAAATTTGACACCTGATTTTAATTGAATGTAATTGGTAGATAGATTTTACCCAGTACTCCATATTAATAGGAACCCATAAATTGTTTTAATAAATTTATTTTATGTTTCATTTTTTTATAAAATTTTTAGGGATAAAATTAAGAAAATACTTTTCCTTGAGTCACAAATATTTTTGGAATATAATAATCCGTAAAACGTGAAAAAGTTGTTTCCGTAATTTGGTTTCATATGAATATCGTGTATCATTATATTATTCTTTCTTTTCTGGTATTTGCATTAATTTTCTCAGTTCACTTTTTCATTTTTCCTGTTGCTTGGCATCTGCACTTAATATATATAATTATGATATCATTTGGCCCGCACCTGAAATTTGTCATCACCTCCTATTGCATATTCATATATTCTTTTAACCGTGTCTAGGAAAAAATGGAACAATTAATTTTGAATTTGATTTTATTTGAATTTTAAATAGTTTTGAGTTTTAAAAAAACCAAAAACTGAAAACGTAAAGCGAATATACAATTAAGGCAGGGGCCATGTAATGTTACATTAGCTAAATGGAAAAGCTATGAAGATAAACGGACTCAAATAATGACATGGAAACATAATAAAACTAGTGGAGAAAAAATCCCACTTTTGGCATATTCAGATTGGCAGTAATCTGAAAGATCAAATCAAATGATGAATTTCAGATGGGATCAAATTATTTAAATCAATCAAAGTGTAGTAGTCAATTAAAGCTTTTTTCAATTTCAGTGAAGCAAGAAAACGAAGATTTTGGTATCACAAAGGAGGCACCAATGGATAGATTACACGGTTCAACAAGCACTTATTACCACCCTAGATCTCGTCGGAGCCCATCCCTTGCTCTTCAATCGCATTCTTTTTATTTTCTTCCCCGCCACCAGCAACATCCTCATAGTTATTTTTTCTCCAATTCCAAATCTGGAAATTGGTGGCATCCAAAACGATGCCCTTGCTGCAACCTTTACTGAGTCCAAAGCGATCTCGTTGGAGCCCACCCTCTCCTCAAAAGCGAACATGTTGATTATATTGTCTATTTTTTACTTTGGTTTGCAATTGAAACTGAGTTAAAGTAACTTATGTCTTGATTTTCAAGATTGTGTCACGCAAAAACTTTTGTATATAACGATTTTTTTAGCTTGGTGAAATTTGTGCACCTCAAGACTATTTCTCTCTCTTCATTTTGCTATTTGTATGTGTTATTTTAGTTGATTATATATAGTTATTTTACCGTTGTGAAGCTATGATTAGTTAGATTACATGATTCTACAATACACCATTAACTGTCACATCAGTACTTTTTATGCTATATGAAATATTTAGTCATCAAAAACGTTTATTTAATAATTAATTATACGTGTTTAATCGATAAACTTTTTAAATTTAAAGGACAAAATGGTAAAAGAGCGTAAGTATAACAGCTAAATTACATATTAAGAAAAAAGAAAAAAAGAAAAGCCACAAACTATTCAATATTATCTCTACGAATAAAGCCCTGATAATTTTTGTTTGGTAAGTATAGACAGACAAGCAAAATTTCCTTTGAAGTGCAAGAAAGGACAGCGAATTTAGGAGGGGGGGGGGGATGCTGAGGTCAGCAATGACATGTCATTCACTTTCATGGTGGATTTGGGCCCAACTGGATAGTGACCCGTCCAGTGGATCCAGCTGTTGCCACCACTCAACCTCTATCAACTAACTAAATGCAACCGGTTAAGTTTTGGATCATTAATAATAACCAATCTAGTGTCTCTGCTAAAATTACTAAAATAGCATTTTTTTTTTCCCTTTTCCAGTGAGAAGCATGGCACGGCACCTAGTATAACACCATTTTTTTGGGGACTTCAGAAAAAACATACCCGGGAAAAATGACATTTATGGTTTTTGCGTTGTTAGGTAGCTTTAAGAGTAGGTTTTGCTGCAAGGACTTAAGCTTTTGTTATGAAAAAACAAAAAAATCAGTTGGAATTATTCAGATCACAAACTTGTACCAACCAAATTTTTTGTGTTTGAGATACTCAGTTATTAATGAAAAGTAAAAGTAAACCGATATAAGTGCTACGTAATTAATATTTAAATATTCAACTATTTTTATTATTAATAGACATTCAAAGTACTAGACATTAGTAACATATCATAAGAACATTATACAAAGAAACAAAAATTCCTCAAGTAAATCTTTATATGCTACAAATTTCTTTTCTAACTTGACCGACATAGTATTTTTATCGAAATTCTATCTGAAGTATCATATACGCCCAGATATTTCAGAACATTGTACCGATCGGAGTGCCATTATGCGCAAAGGCTTAACTGCCCCTTATTGAGTGGAGTAAATTGACCTTATAAGAAAAATTATAAAAAAAACCCTTTAAATTTAATTTTTTTTTATAAAATTAACCCCACTAAATAAAAATAATGCTCTTATAATTTTAATTTTTTTAAAATTAAACCCATTAAAATATTTAAATAATTAATTTTTATTTTTTTTAATCCCACTAAATTAAATTTTTTGCTACACCCCATGATCATATGTAGGTTCTGTTGGGAGAAAAGCTAGACGTAACCGTTAACTAACCAACGATAAATATGAAAGAGAAGTTGAAAGCAAGTCAAACTCAAAAGACCACCAAATACGGAAATCAACACACCACATTATGAAAAAAGGACGAAGAAAAACGAGTGGTGGTGCTAATTTAAATAAGATAAAAGGGTTTCTAACCAAGAAGAAAAGGAGTCCCCACGTGTCTGCTCCATGAAAAGGTACAACACTTGAATGTAAAAAGTGCAAAACTTTACTTGGCGAGAAAAGATAGAAAAGATAGGAAAGGAAAAGTAAGGAAAGAAACGTGTAAATTCAAGAAAACCACAGATTCTCTATTTCCTTCTTAAACACATTAATAAAAATAACACTAACTTTTACCTTAATTTGGTTAAAACAGTCCACAGCAACATACATGCAATATACTAGTATACACAGCTAAATTCTTTTCCATTTTGGCAATAGGTTTTGGATTCAATCTTACCGTTAGCTTTTAGTAGCAACTTTGTTTATTCTCCCCTTTCTTCGTATATTCAGGGTGTTTGCTATCACTATCTTCTTCTTTTTCAGTGCAAAAGATAACCCTGCTTTGCAATTTCACCTACAACTTTTACAAATTCTTATTAATTATTTTCTATACAAAACCATACTTGTGCGTTTTTCCTGCTACGCCTGCTGCTTGGTTGTGCAAGTACAGTTTGCTCGGGTCTCCGCGAGTGTCTGAAACATCATTAACCCCAAAAATAAAACTAAATAACTAAGCAGAACAACGCAAGGATGTAGTAGGGTGTTTTGATGGAATTTTTGGGAATTTCTTATCTAGACCCAATGCAAAGCACTAAACCAATGGCATGTTGAAGCATGGCACATTTGCATACTAACCACTTTTGTAACTTTTTATTTTTATTTTTATGTGTCAACATGAATTGGCTTATTGCATCATGCACCAGATGTAGATAAGAATTTAGCAGAATTGTTTAACGTACCTTGACCTGTCTTTGGAGGTCTTTGATGTAGTCAACGGCCAAATCCAACATGTCTGCTGTGTTTGTTTGCTGAAAATGGAGAAACAAAGTAAATACATTTTACTCTAAATGTAAGCTATATTTTGATATCAAAGAACTTCATTTCGGAAAAATTCTACCTTATCCATGTTAGGTACAAGGTCTTGTAGTTTCCTCATTCTTTCGCTAATTCTTGTTCTTCTAACCTATACATAATTAATCCGCGTGAATATCAAGGCAGAGGCGAATCATGAAGATAGTGAATTATCAAAATGGAGAACAGATTACAATACTCCATCTAGACCAGGTTCATTAAAATCATAAACTGTCAATGTTAGTATGTTGTAACTCGTTTAGACAAGAAATCGATCTGTATTACCCTCTCAGCAATGCTTCTTGGATGAGTAGCCATTCCACGCTTAGCTCTAACTTTGCAAGGAACAGAATCTTGCATTTGCAAGAACTTTTCTATGGCAGACATTTCAGCTGCAGTTTTTGGTAAACTTAAGTGATGGGCCAACATAGGAGGGGGATTTCCTGACTCTCGATTCTGTTCAATCATTATATATATATATAATTACATCTTCAAAGACACAAATAAAACAAACGACATGCTTACAAAGTAAAAATAAAAATACTAATAAAAAAAAATAAAATAAAATAGCGGTACCTGCATTTCAGATGCATTTAGGCCCGAAATTGTCCTATCATCATCTGTTAATCTTTTCGCACCAGCAGAAATGGCAGATGAATCATCCCATGATCCAATAGGGAAACTTGTGACATAATTATTACTGCGAGTTTCTCCAAAACCACCATTGTCAGGGCTATTTTCTCCCATATTTTTGTTCCCAATTTCGGAAATTGGACTCATTCTGGCTGAGGGTGGAGGTGGCCTACTTGCTGCTGCAGCTGCACTGTAAGATGTTTCTCTGCTAACTGTACCAAAATCTCCCACTCCTCTCGCTACAGCATAGCCTATAGAATACCCAATTCCCAAAATTATTATTATTTTTTGAGTACTTGTTTTATTACATACCTTCAGCCCAGCAAAATTCTCAACACCAAAATTGTGTATGTAACAATAATATCAAAGCAAAGAAGTATTAAGTTAACTCAGATATGTACAATCATAAATCAAGCAACTTGCTTTATTATATGCTAAAATTATTTTTTTAAGCTCCACTTGCTTTCAGTTATTATTGGTTAGAAGAAAAACACCAATCAAAAAAATTAATACTTCAAAGTATCAATTCATAGCTTACAAAATCTCAGCTCTCTTTTTCCTTCTTGTACTTTTGTTCTCTCCCCGTATTCTTTCATGATTCAAATTAAAGTATTTGTTTATCAGCTGATTTAATCTTTTTTTATAAGAAAAGCACATGAAGAAACTTAAACTTTATCAAACCATTTTTTCTTTTTCTAATTTTTCCTTCAGTTGACTAATTGTTCACTGAAATCTTGGAGGCAAATAGCCAATGGATGATAAAATTTTGTAAGTAGAAAAAGAATAGCAAAGTACCATTTTCCATTTCAATAGAAATGTTGGAGAAAAGTCCAGCAGGCGAGCTACTGTGCCGTACAAGATTCGAGGTATTTCCACCACTCTTCATTGGCGGCAACCGATCCATTCCCGTTGAATTCACCATTCTATATTCGATGCTGG
Source organism: Excoecaria cochinchinensis (assembly GCA_947683425.1). NCBI lineage: Eukaryota > Viridiplantae > Streptophyta > Magnoliopsida > Malpighiales > Euphorbiaceae > Excoecaria > Excoecaria cochinchinensis. The sequence goes on along the minus strand of CANTUQ010000074.1, from coordinate 8,447,873 downwards.
AGCTTGGATTCTGATCTGGTAATGGTGGTCTTGATTGATTTTGATAGAAATTCTGTGTAACAGAGGGATAGCTGCTCTGTTGCTGACTCAACCTTGCATCACTACTATTCATTGAAGCCATAATCTGCGCGTGCTGGTTTACTTGCGCTGCTGCCACGTCTTCTCTTATCGGAGAATCTTGCTTAACTGCCGCAAAGTTTTGATTTGGCATGTTCTCGGTGCTGTTACCACCAGAATTTGCCAAGAATCTTGCAAAGATTCGCTCTGTTTCTGGGCTTGTTGGTCTGTTCAGAAACTCATCGCAGAAGTCCCTGTCGAGGAAACTGGAGAAATATGAACTGGGAGCAGACTGGTACCTGGCCAAGCCAGAGCTCATTTGTTTCTGGTGATGGTGCTGGGGTTGATGATCCTGAAATAAATGATGTTGGTGTTGGAGATCCGACTCCATTTCTATTTCTCTCTCGCTCTCCCTCTCTCTCTCTCTCTTTTTCCCGGTTGGGTCTCTGTTTCTTGATTAAGACACAAAATCAAAAAATCACCCTCTGTTCCTCTTTCAATCAGATGAACAAATCAAGAAACTAGCTGCAGAGAACCACACTTTGTAACTCAGTTCAAGTGAAACAGAGCAAAGCAGAGACCAAAAAAACCATTCTGGCTTCAAATTATGACCCAGAAACAACAATAATTATCAAATCTGACACCGACCCACTTTACTATTCTTGAATCAGAAACCACTCAACTCAAAAGGATAATATTAACAACAAAAAGAAACCACTAATTAAAGAATAGTACATGAAGCCAGTAAACATGACAAGATCAGAACAAGCAAAAAAAAAAGAGACCAAAATCAATATTTTATTCTGTCACCAAATCCTCCTCTCTCTCTCTGAGGCTGCAAAAGGGGGGAATTGGACTTGATCCCAATAAGTGAAGCAACAGAGGAAATGAAAATTCCTCCAGAAAAAATTGAACATTTTACATAATTAACACCCTTCTTCCTTCTCCATCTAAAGTTCAGCCAATGAGAACTTGAAGAGTATCAGAGGCCAGAAAATAGACAATCACGTCTGGTATATCCATCCAACAATTATGTGGACATTAATGCCCTTGATATCGGTAACCTAATTACACTAATACCCTGAGTTTGGAAAAGAAATGCCTGAATTGCATAAGCATGTGACGGTGAAAAAACATATATCTGAGTTGTTGTTAGATGTTATTACATCATGGGAGAACACAGAATTAATTTTAATTTTGAAAGTAAGCTAAATATTTTGATTTAAGGGGCACTCCACCATGCTATCACCCAGGACTAAAAGATTTATATTTAGGGGACAAAAAATAAATGTAAAATATTTTTCATATGAAAAAATATAATTTGAAGTGAGTATTTTTTTAAGTAAATATGTAATAATTAATAATGAAAATTTCAATAATTAATTTTGCAAATTAATACTGATTTTTTTGAAAAATATAAAATTTAATATCATAAATTTTAAGGGGACTAATATTAACTTTTTAAAAAAGAATATCAGATTTTATAAGTAAAAAAATAATAATAATTTTAAAAATTTCAATGAGGACGGTGGCCCTCTCTCGCCACCGTATAATTCTGGGCCAGCAAGCTGTAATCACTAAAACGTCCCCACTTTTTTTATCTGATAGACCGCCACCAGGTAGACACCACCATGGAACATAGTGCCTACCTTTTGTGGGCTTCACCGTGAAGGGAATGGATCCTTCCGGAACTCACCCTCTGCAGTTTTTAGTTCAAACTTAAAAAGAAATAAAAATATAAGCTAAAGGTGTATTTTTGACTCTATCATTTGTAAAAATGGATAAATTTATTCTCAATATTTATTTTTGTACAAATTTACTTCTAACGTTTGTAAAATTAGAGATTTTTGCCCTCGCCGTTAGCGGTTAACTAACTTATTAACGGTCAAAATTACCGGTAATTGACGGCATGATTATTTTACAAACGTTAGGGTCAAAAATACACTTTTAGCACCCAAACGTTTGATCCACATGTCCAATGGATGTATGACACGTGTCCCACTAACAGTCAATTAACGTATTAACGGTCAAAATTAGCGGTACTTGACAATAGGGGCAAAATTTTTCAATTTTATAAACGCCAAGGATAAATTTGTCTCAAAATAAACGTTAGAGGCAAATTTACCTATTTTGACAAACTACAGTAACCAAAAATATACTATCTTTAGTTTCAAATATATATTATCTTTAACTTCCTAAAAATATATTATCTATTTACCTTTTCCCTTTTATACAAAAAAATAGAATCACTTCTTTTGTTATACCATCTCCTATTTGAATTTGCAACCGCAAGTAAAATATTTCCTTTTAAATATTTTAAATATGTAATTAAATAAAACTCATTTCATTTGTTAAAGTAAAACTGTATTTTTGGTTTTCCATATTTATAGTGACACCACGACAAAATGCAAAAAAATCAACTGTATTTTTGGTTCAATATGTATTATTGAAATTTGTTTTGACTTTGTTTCATGTTTCCTTATTCAATAAATAGTAGTAAGTCCAAAATTAATTATGTTTTCTAAAGGAAAAAAAGTCCAACATGTATCTTTATGAAGATACATAGACTTTGTTCGGCGAAAGCATCCATGAATTCAACGCATTATAGAGTTGAAATAATAGACTCTTCCCTCGAGTTTTTATACTCATACAATAAGCTTTTCATTTTTCTATTCATTGTAGCTCAATTATTTTTGTAAATATAAGAAATGCACAACATTATTTTTTTCTAAGTAAATTATTTATCCCTACCTTTATAGCTGGAATATAGAATTATAGATATAAACAATGCTTCTTTTTTTTTTATTTATTTTTTAGAGAAGATATATATCTACAATGATTTAATAATACAGTTTACTTGTAAATATCAGAAAAAAATAAATAAAAATTGAGATCCTCTATACTTTTTATTTAGCAGCATAACATTTAAAATTGAATAATTTAAAATAATAGAAGACATTTATTTATTTTTTTAATAGAAGACAAAAAAAAAAAAAAAAGAGATTCGAACTCGAAACTACATAATATATTAAAATTAGAAATAAAATAGAATCTCATTCCCTGATTTCGAATAAATATATGCTTTATCGGTAGAGATAGGAGCATACAAAATTTCTCCACCATTATGGGAGAAATAGACCGGAATATTATAATTTTATTAAAGCATCGTTTGTTTGTAGCTTCTCCCCTTCAATAATAGTAATTATTATTATTTTGTCAAATCTCCCCCTCAATAATGAATCGTGCACCACGAATCCAGTATGAACTCATAAAAAATTAAAACAAAAACAAAATCACAATTAGAGAAATTTATGCTTTCTTTTATCATACAAGGTAGGACCACATCCAATAGTTGTCGATCAATCGAGTCATGAAAATTTTAAATTTTTTTAAATGAATTTTCAAATTTAATTTAGTCCAAGAATTGTTAATTCGATAATATTTTATTTTAAATTAATCAATTTATAAATTTTTAAAAATGATACCTAATATTAAAGAGTGCAGGGACCACTCAATTTTGGTGCCACGCATTCACATTGAGATTAATTTTTAATCTTCTGAATAGAATAAGCGGAGGCAGATGTTCCGCTGCAGAGACCAAACGTACCTCCAATTTCATTACCACTAGGCATGCGTAATTGAGGGCAAATTTGTCTTGATAAATAATTACTCTATCTCATTTAAAAAAAAAAAAATTATATTTCATTTTATATGTGATTTTTAAATTTTTAATATAATATTATTTTTTTTAATTTTTAATATAATATTAATTCTATATTTAATTTTAAATATTATTTAATCAATTAAATTTAAGTCAAAATTTTAAAAATAATAAAAATAAGGGTAATCTAATCATTATCTATTATATTTAATTTTAAATTTAAAGATAATTAATATTTTTTAATTCTATCGAAAATAATTAATTTACACATATTATATAAGAGAATGAGTAATTAATTTTGATGGGAATAAATAACATTATAAGTCGTACACCTCACCCCGACAAAATCTTGCACATTTCACAGCGTATCACGTTTTAATAAATAGTTTAGCAATTTTGTTGTTTAAAAAATATATTTCTTGTCAACATAAATAAACACAGCAAAGATAAAATAATTCCTTGGTAATTTTTTATTTATTTCTTAAATGCTTATGCTATTGATGTGATTATTTTTCATAAGCATAAAATTATGTGCTTATCAAGATTTGAAATACTCAAAAAATAATATTTTCTAATAGATATTGATATAGGCGTCAGATAACTGATTAATTTAAACTTGATTTAATATGTGTAGAAAAAAAAAGCATGTGGATTATTCTTTCTAGCTAGTTAGTGTCCTCTTAAAACCTTTAAACGTGATTGCAACTTTAATTTACATAAATACTATAGTTTTAGATCTGGTTTAAAAATACTCAAATCATTAAACGACAAATTCTAATGGAGTTAAGCCTAAGCAGTAAGCACTACTTTCTAAGTATTTTTAGTAATAGGGAATGGGAGAAATTTTTTATTACTAATATATATATTTTTTTAGTAGTAGTTGGTAATTTTGCAGTACATACGAAGGAAATTTGTCGCGTTGGAGTAATGCCAAATCGTACATGTGACATTTTTGGGCCTACTAAAAGCAAAAGTCAGTGGCGTTGTTGTGAACGATGTCGTTTTATTAGGTGTAGAGGACTAGACGTGTAGTGCTTCCTTATCGTTGGCTCTCCTCCATCATTTTTGGAGCATTTTCAGAAAATTATTCACTCGAACCATCTGTCAAATTTTTCACATGTACACGTTTGAAAGTTTTCGACTTTTTTTATAATGAATGGGAGCCTTCGGCACCTTGCCAGCATTGTACTTTTTTCTCATAAAATTTTTATATATTAAAAAGACTTAAAAGGTGAAATAGACCCCTCAAATTCATGGGGACTGTAACTATTTTTTTTTTAACAGAAAAAACAATACTACCATATTGAGATTGAATACAACTAATGAAATTGAACTAAGTTGCCACACTTGATAAAAAAATTACCTTTGTTAGTTTAACCATAAATAAATTGAAATACTATATTATTAGTTTTACAAATGATCATCAAACTATTGCTTAAATTACGTAAAAATAATAAAATAATATATTTTTTGTAAAAATCACTAAATTTAATATTTATATACAGAAAAATCACTTTAACAAGTTTTCGATAAATAGCTCATCAGAAAATTTATTTGACATATACAATCAGTATATCTTGTACACATGGTATGCCAATTAATTCAAAGTCAGATTTGGCGTAGCAAATATGTCACGACAGCAAATATGTGGATAAGAAAAATAGAATTGGATGTCACATCATCATGCCACATGGTTAATGGTATATGTGGATAAGAAAAATAGGATTGGATGTCACATCATCATGCCACATGGTTAATGGTATGGACAAATTGCCATATTGCGCGCTGAGTTAGCAACACATGTACTGTCACGTGTGCATATCCTGCTGACTGGATATGGCAAATAAATTTTTTGGCAAGTTTCACATTGAAAACCGGCAAAAGTGTTTTTTTTTTTTTTTGTATATAAGAGCTAAATTCAGTGATTTTTACGAAAAAAAAAAATTTCATTATTTTTACGTAATTGAACAATAATTCCATAATTATTGATGAAATTAATCCCAACATTACATGAAACACGTAAACTTGAAATATAATGAAAAATTGGGCCGATTCCATATTGGCATCTCGAGCGTTTGCAATAGACTGGATGACAGTAAGACCATCAGTTTCTAAATCTATAATGAAGCTGTTAGGAGAGTGAGGTTTTGCGAAAATCAAAGTATCTCCAATAGCCATTGCTTCACTTTCCATACCAAAACCACACTAAAACTATTTCGAACAATTAGTGCAAGTGAATCTTGTTCTCCTTGTATTGAAACAGCTGCATTTGTGTTGATTTTAAGGTAGACAGCAGCCGGTGGTTGCCAACTTGCCATGACCTTTGTCTATCTGAATTAGGGTGTGGGTTCTCCGCCTGGCTAATAAAAAAATTAAAAATAGGACAAATAAACTATTAAAAATTTAAAATTGAGGCAATTAGACTCTAATTGAGGTAAAATATTTTATTTTCCACAACACTAACATTTCAATATCATAATTTTTTTCTCTTAATTACCGCTCCTAGCACAACTAAGGTTACTGGGTATTCTGTTAGTAAAACTAAATAAACTATTAAATAAATATTTATTTAACTCAATTTTGATTCTTTAAATGTGAAATTGGTCCAATCAAATTCTGCTAAGTTTATTTGACTACCGAGATGAAATCAAATGGTTTATTTGGGCCTTCAACCTATATTTTGGCATTATTTTCAGCATTTACTGGGATATTTTCACTAAAAATAATTTTAAAAGTAAAATAAAATTTCAAGCAAATTTTCTTTAATATCAAACCATAAACCCACTGAACTGATTGATTGTCTTCACATGATAACATAAATAAATGTAAACTATGAGAGAAATATTAAGGGGGAAAAAAAAGAAAAGAGAAATTAAGTGGATGAAGACGAAGGGGTGAGTGGGTGATATATGTTAGGGAAGATTCCCACGATGGATGACGTGCAAGGCAGAGCAAGTAATGTGGGGAGCCCAACTGGCCACTATAGGAATAGATTAGATTCTCTCCTAAAATGCCAAAACCACCGAATCCATAATATTTTCCTCTTTACTTCTCAAATGATTCAAATCTTACTATTTGCCAATGTGTACGTTTATCTCTTTTGTTTATAAAATTCATTAATTAATATCTAAATCAAAAAAAAGATATGATCCAATTAGTAACTCGAGTAATACTCTCCCTTGATATAATTCTTAGGCCTTGAGTTCAGAGTTTTGTAGTCTTGTGGTCATTGCATCGTCGGCCACTTAAGTTTCATGTCTTTTCATTTTCTTAACTGATTTTATTTTATGTCTATAAAAGTTTCAGCTAATCATTTCTCTTGGACTGGAATTTTCATATAAACCTTATGTTTTAAACATTAATGACAGTTAAGTGTGTCTCAATCTTTCATTTACTTAGTAAGGCCCATTAAATTAAATATACATCGTTCTCCAAGAAAGTCATGTAGAGACAGGGGCCCATCTGCCCAGCACTTAATATAGAAAACTCATCAACGCATTACGCATTGAATGGTTTCTGGATATATAAACGCATCATTAAAATGATGAATCATCACTGACTAATCGATGCTCAGTTTTTCCAATCAAAGCATTTACTCAACTAAGACAATGTGGATCGTTTTTAACTTTTCTTTTTCTTTTGTTATAATTATAAATTATGTATGCTTTACTAATATGCACCTAGTTAATGTTGGAACATACTATTAATTCAACTACATTAATTAGCTAATATTATTATCAAACTGTACGAAAGAAAGAAACTGGAATATTTTTTATTTATTTAAACATTTTATATGCGTTTATATTTCCAAATTTCTATATGTATTTCATTTATATTATACATAGAATTTAATTTTGACATGTGGTCCACCTTTGCTTTAATTTTCGAACCCATCATCCAAATAAGCTTATCGAATTGTTTATGAAATTATTTTTGATTGGGAAATCTAATTCACAGTCTACTTTATCAAGTACTATTAATGTTGGAATGAAGATTCAAAATGTGAACTTTTTTATTATTATTATTATTATTTTTTGAAGACTTATTTGCTGTGAAACAATAGGAAGCTTAAGGGCATGGCCCATATAGAAGCTATTGGGGTTCTCACTCAGTCAAAAATATAGGACAGCACTTTCCACCCATCTCTACCTTTCACCAACTTTCATCTCTCCCAAACATAGCCTCAACACTCTTGGACCATGGCTTAAATCAAATCCATTTATTGGGCTACAAGGCCTATAATACAATTGTTTTTTCTTTGTGAAGAAAATATATAATTATTTTTTGGATAATCATCAAATTTGCTTTTTAAACTATGCAAAAATGGTATAAGTTTATTATGAGATTTTCATAACTGAAAATATTCATACTATTACCAAAATGTGATGAATATATATCAATTTTTAATAATAAATAAGAATAACTAAACTGTTTAATAATGATTACTAAAATATAATTTAAAGATAAATATGCAATTTTTGATAGTTGAGCAAGTTTTAATTTTTTAAGGAAAATATATATAATTACCCAGAATTACTACTATTTAACTTCTTCACAATCTGCGGGTAAAAATTTTATTTCTTGATTGCATTTTCCAGTAGACTAATATTCTGCTGGATTGGAATCTGCTTTGGAAAATCTGTTTATAAGTAGCAGATCTGGATTTCGCCACTTGCAATTCCACTCGCGCCATGTTACCCATAAGAGCCCTTACCTTCATCTCCTATATGACCAAAATGCCCCTATTACATCCACGTGTCGCGATTGTAAAACGCGTGGCCTTTCCGCTGAACAACAAAGCGAGTAACGAAATGTCAAAAATTTCACATTCCTCCGTTTCCCCTTCTTCGCAGACCGAAACCCTAACGCCAATCAGCTCCTCCGCCGTCGCCGTCGCCGTCGCCGTCTCTCTCGTGATCGGAACTCGGTTTTTCCTTTGCTACTCACTCCTTACTCTGATTCAAACCCGTGCTTTCTTTGGGCCAAAATTTCCAGGTATATATCTTGCTAAACTCTTAACCTCTTAAGCTTCCGGTCGTCTGAAATTTTTAGGGGGAAATTAATTTCGTTTAAATGATCGAAATGTCCTTTTATTCACTGAGAGGTGGCCTACTTGTAGTGGATTGAGCTTATTTTGAAATGCTGGAAATACATACTTGCCTGCATTTGGTTGCATTCATGAGGTTTTGCTTGCCAGCACGATGTCCTGAGATCTAATATAGCTAATATCTTTTAAACTTTGTGTTATTTGCTGTTCACATAATTTCTGAAGAACGCAGAGAAAGGCAGAGCTATTCATTAATGTGCCTGTTAATTTTTGTGCATCAATTTCTGATTTTTTTTTTTTTAAAGCTTTTACAGTTTCTTAGAATCTCATACAAGTGTATTCTTTTATTTGGTTTTCTTTAATTCTATTGTTTCTAAACCAGTCCCTTACCACGTCATTGACATTATGTATTTCAAACCTACATATTGCTAGTGTAAATCTCTGTTTCATTCTCCCGCATCCTACACTCGTTGTATGATATTAGGTTGCATTCCACTTTTCTGATTATTTTTTTTTTTCCTTTTTCTATAACAGTGACTTATTTATATTGGATTTTAGGACTTATTAGCTATTACTATGTCAGAAAACGATCGGTCTACTTTGAGGATGAGTTTTTGCTGGGTATAGAGACCATACATGTTCTGTTAACTATATTTTGTGTTGACATTGGCTTGTCCAGTCTAGGCACCGAAGCAATGGAGCCATTGAGACAAACCTTATATTATCTCCAGCAGAGGGGATTATGACCAACATTTTACAGCATATCTCATGAAGTGCTCTAGACGTTGACTTGTCACACTTTTTGGACTCTCTGGATCTGAAGTTTCCTCTACATAATGGATTCTAATGTCATCACTGGCAGTACAATTTTAGAACCTCGTGATGATTTGGAATTTGAATCGCATGAAGCTGCTTATTTATTCTATAAAGAATATGCAAAGTCGATCGGGTTTGGTACAGCCAAATTGAGCAGCAGGAGGTCAAGGGCATCAAGGGAGTTCATTGATGCAAAATTCTCATGCATAAGATATGGAAATAAACAGCAGTCTGATGATGCCATCAATCCACGACCTTCTCCCAAAATTGGTTGCAAAGCAAGCATGCATGTGAAGAGAAAATCTAATGGTAAATGGTACATATATAGTTTTGTAAAGGAACATAATCATGAGCTCTTACCAGCACAGGTTCACTTTTTTCGAAGCCATAGGAATGCCGATCCTCTTAAAAATGATGCCAAAATACGAAGGCGAAAGAATTTGACTGAGGTGTCCAAATTATTTGGGGCATATCATAATGTTGATTGCTTTGATGGCTATATGAGAAATCAGCATGATAAGGGGCGAAGTTTAATTCTGGAAGCTGGTGATGCTCAAATACTTCTTGAACTTTTTATCCATATGCAGGAAGAGAACCCAAAGTTCTTCTATGCTGTTGATATGAATGAAGAGCATCGGTTGAGAAACCTGTTCTGGGTTGATGCGAAAGGCATGGAAGACTACAGCAATTTCCATGATGCTGTTTGTTTTGATACTACATATTTCACAAATAAATATAAAGTCCCTTTGGTTCTATTTATTGGAGTAAACCACCATATTCAACCCACATTGCTTGGTTGTGGATTGATTGCAGATGATACAGTTTATACCTTTGTTTGGTTAATGGAAACATGGTTTTTAGCAATGGGGGAGCAAGCTCCGCGAGTGATACTCACTGATCAAAACAGTGCCTTAAAAACAGCTGTTGCAGCAGTCTTTCCACAATCGCGTCATTGTTTTTGCTTGTGGCACATATTGGAGAAGATCCCTCGGCAGCTTGAATATTTGATCCCATGGCATGATAGTTTTATGGTGAAATTTAATAAGTGTATATTTAGATCATGGACAGAGGGACAGTTTGAAAAGAGATGGTGGAAATTGGTTGAAAAATTAAATCTCAGAGATCTTGAATGGGTTCAATCACTATATGAGGATCGCAAATATTGGGTGCCTATTTTTATGCAGGATGTATCTTTTGCTGGCTTGTCTACAACATTGCGCTCTGAAAGTGTGAATTCTTTATTTGACAAGTATGTGCATTGGGAAACATCAATGAGAGAGTTTGTAGAGCAATACAAATTAATTCTTGAAGATAGGTATGAAGAAGAAGCTAAAGCAGATTTTGACGCATGGCATGAAACACCTGAGTTGAAGTCTCCATCACCTTTTGAGAAACAAATGTTGCTTGTATATACGCATGAAATTTTCAAGAAATTTCAAGTAGAGGTTTTGGGAGCAGCTGCTTGTCATCTTAAGAAAGAAGAAACTGAGGATGAGGCGACCATGACGTATACTGTGAAGGACTTTGATGATAATCAAAATTATATGGTAGAATGGAATGAATCTCAGTCAAAAATTTGTTGTTCATGTCATTCATTTGAATACAAAGGTTATCTCTGCCGGCATGCTATTGTTGTTCTTCAAATGTCTGGTGTATTCAGAATCCCACCTAAATATGTATTGCAGAGGTGGACAAATACTGCTTTGAGCAGGCATGCCATCAGTGAAAGACTAGATGAGGTGCAAGCAAAGGTCCGTCGTTACAACGATTTATGTAGACGAGCCATAATTTTGGGTGAAGAGGGTTCGCTCTCTGAAGATAGTTATAATATTGCGTTATGTGCCATAAAAGAAACTTTGAAGCAATGTGCAATTCTGAATAACTCTGTTGAGAATGGTGTTTCTACTACCTCTATTGGGACTGAAGAAGAGAATCAGTGCAGCACTATGTCTAAAGACACGGTATCAGATCCTCACTCAACTAGTACTAACAAGGCTTCTAGGAGAGCTGAAGCTGGGAAACAGAAGGAAAATAATGAAATTAATGCTTTTAAAAAGGGAAAGGTCAGTACTTTGTTGGCCGATATGCCATTTTTCAGTTGCATTGTTATTAAAATTGCTTCCAGCTCTGATTGTTGTTAAACATTTTGTGCTTCATGCATGCAGGAGATACCTCAGTCAGGATCTGTTAGCATTGGGGTACCGGATAGCTTCCACCTAGTGGTTTGTCATGCTCACATCTAAACGCCATTTTAATTTAGAATTATTGTTAATTCTTCTAGTTGAGTTTTAATTCAACTTAATAATACTCATCTTATCTATCTCACAAAGAATTTTGTAAAGAGGGAACCTTTTTGCAGTGCTTGAAATTATTGACATTTTCACCTCTTGTTTTTTCTCCCACATACATAGCTCCAGTATTATAATTCCCTGTCATAAGAATCGATTCTGAAGTTTAATTATCATATATGGCGCAAAATCTTCAACTAATTTCCTTTCATTATCTTTCGTGGCAGGAGATGTGTGACCTAGGGACAACACAATCACATAATATGGCCCCAGCTCACATACAAAATGTGGTGCCTGCAGTGTTTCAGAATATGAATTCAACACCGTTTCAAAATATTGATCCAACTAATCTGCCTGAAACTCGGCTTCCTTGATCGCATGCTTTAATATTTGTTTGTAGAGATTCTGTACGTGTTCACAGGTATAGGACTGTAGGAGATCGACCTAATCATTTTGCAGGTACGATTGTTTGTCTAGATTATGAAATATCTGTTGTGCAGTTGAGGTTAGAACTTAGATAGGCAGGGTAAACTGGCTTTAATTTGTGAATGTAATTTGGCATTGCTTTGTTAGTTATACATACAATACAATCATTTTATCATCTCCTGTCAACTGTAACTATTGTTTCCTCTCTAAGAAAGAAAGTATAACCAGGACTTAAGTGTTTTATTTCGGTACTGTTTCTGGAAGAGTAAAACGTTATAGTTTGTTAGCTTGTTTCTTCTTTTTCCTTGTGCAGACTGCAGTTTTGCTGACAAAGATATTTACAGTGGTGGACTTCTTGGTTTGTTTAGTTGTTTTTAACTGGTCGCGAATTTATTGGACTAAAACAAAACCATGTTAGAATGATCTCATTTGGGGTAGATATTATATATATAGATGTAGTCAGGATATAATTTGGACCATCCAAGCTGTTACACCCATGTGCCTTTATCGGCAAAGCCACACGTACAGATCGCAAAAGATCTCGCGTTAGTTCTGTAATATCTTGGTGAATGGCCATATCACTATCAGAACATGCTGGAAGTTTCCTTAGCTCCTTCACTTGTAATACAATTATTATAATATGCAATTTAATAAACCTGAATTCAAAAATCAATAGTGGAATTATGATGTAGGCGATTGCCACTGAAGATCTTCCGAAGATTTCCTTAAAATGTTGCCTTAAAAAGGGTGTTAAAGATTTTCTTCCACAAATTTCTCAATCTGGTAAGCAGAGTGTCCTTCAAATTTCCTATAATTTCCTTTTTGAATTGCTAAAATGAGCAATAAAAAAAGGGGACTACTACCCCTCCTTATTCAAGGGCAGGTCTCAAGCAATGAGCATGTGCATAATGAGAGTTGTTCCTTAGTCAATTCCATATTTTCCTGTTGTTGACTCCCCCGGATATCACCTGCTGCTTGACAACCCGGATTTTAATATTACTTTCCTTTTGATCAAATGGCGGACTGTTTTCATGGGTATGTTTCCTGAGAGCAGTTAGTTTACAGTTAATTAAGAAGCTTTTTGCACCATCATACATATCTGACCTGACCTCTAATATTCTTCAATGCCATAGCCCAATTAAAGCGGCTACTTCAAGAATTGTGGTCGTTCTTCAGTCCCACATTAAAAGCCACGAGCTGTCCAAAGAGAGGTGCAATTAAGGTGATCATAAGTATAAATTGAAAAGTTTCAAATCCATCTTTGTTAATTTGAGAGGAGACGTTAAGTTTTAGGCATTAGTAAATTTGTTAATTAAATCTTGAGCAAAATGTGTTTGTTAGATTTCATGAATATGAAAATAAATAAATAAAAAGAGAAACAAACGAATAGGTGGTCGATTCTTGCGTCTGTGGTCGGCAAAGTAAAAGAAGAAACGTGAAAACACATAATCAGAGAGCAGTGGATTCGAATGGTAATAAAAAAAAAAAAAGAAAAAACTTTGAGAAATCTTGGACTCCTTGTCTTGTCCGAGTGTCAGCTTAATAATTTAAATAAATCACAATGCAAACTTTTTCCTGGCTGGACCCTCTTGCACATGTACCACATGCTTTGTTTTTTATTATACTACTAACTACGAAATTCGATTACATTAGCTTTGCATGATCCTTGGAGAATATAACATAGTTGGCCTTTGTTTAATATATTAAATGTAGATTTCATGTTTCCAATCACCCCATTTGGACTCATAGATGTATTGTTGATTAAACTATTTATCCTACTTATTAAAATCTTTTTATTTAATATCGTAAAAAATTGTTAATTTGAATGCTACTAAAACTGTATATTAAAATCAATTCACGATTTAAAAGTACAATAATTTTATGATTTTAACGATCGATTACAACTTTGATGGTATTTTTTCTCTGTTTAACGAGTTAATATATATATATATTTTTATTCTACCTCCTATATTAGTCATTTTCCATAATATTACTACAAGTTGTTTTTTTATACTCATTTTGAATGCTTTAATTGACTTTAAAGAATAAATATAATATAATATAATAATGATGAAAAGCCTATATCAAAGAAAATGATCATATTATCAATTTTACTATAGTGTAATCTTTATTTATACATTATAATATTATTTTTTTTTAAATCAAGACTATTGTGTTCATATAAATATTATTAGTATCTAAAATTTTTACTATAAATATTATAATTAATGTGAAATATTTGATTAATTTTGTTTTTAATCAGTTTAATTCCAATTAATAATATCGTAATTAGCATATATTTATATCCACCGATTCTTTGTTGGATATGGTTCCGAAAATCATGCCATTTATCTGATGGTATGCTTCATAAACAAACTTTTTTAAATGTATTTAAGAATCTTGCGGATAAGGTTCTTTCTCGGTTTACTTGTCTTCGCATGCTTTTCAAGAACCAAAAAGGAAAACCAATCACTTGCCTTGTCGGAATCTTTATATTTAATTGATTTAGTAGAACTGTAAATTCAAGTTTCAATCAGCATCTTTTCTATTGTTCTTAATCCTTAATATAATAAGTAAAACACCTTAAATAATCAAGGCAATTAAGAGTTTCAGTCATGTTTATAACAACAAAGGTTTATAAAGTAATCATTCTTTAATTATATTGTCTTTACCATAATACATTTGTTAGAAAAAGAAAAACTATTTCCAAAAAGTTTAATGGATTACCTCCTAATCACTATTTAATAATAGTTATAATTTAAAATATCTTCATGAAAATTCATTTTAGAATCTATTAATCATTTTTTAAATTGACTTATAGATAACAATTAAATAAGGAAAATCATTGTTTTGAAAACCGGATTGGACCGCGAACCGGATAAAGAGCCGGTTTGATTCAATGTAAAAACCAAAATATATAAAAAATCAGAATGCACAGTGAAAAATCGGGTTGAACCAGAAAAAATCAAAATTATTCTAAATTATATTTTTATAATCCGGGTTAATAGTTGTTTAATATTGTTTGATCAAAAATTTATATTTGATGATAAAATTAATTTATATTAATATTAAACTTGATAAAATTAAACATTATGTGAAATTGTTTTCACTATATTTTTATTTTATATTTTTTTAGATATTTAATAACTAAATAATTTAAATATATAACAGAATATTGAAAAATAAATGAATATAAACATGCATAAAAATAAATTTTACAATTAAATTTAAAATTAAAAAATTTATAAATTTAAAATTATATTTTTCTTATAAATTCAAATATTTAACAAAAAAATTCTGGTTAATTTTTTATTATTATTACTAAAAAAGTAGTAAAATAAATAAAAAATAATTAATATATTGATATTTAATAATTAATATGTTGTTTAAATATATTTTTTATATACTATATTTTTAATTTTTTATTAATAATTATATTTTTTAAAAAAAGATAAAAACTCAGATTCAATCCGATCGAACCAGTTGACTCCTGATCCAGTTGGCAGGCCGAATCGACGTCCAGTCCGATTTTAAAAACATTCAAACTTTAGCATATGAAAACAAAAATTAGCTTTTAATTAACCTTAAGCGAAGTAGAAATGAGAATATTTTAACGGATCAATTACAAAAATGGGACAAAATGAAGAAGTTTAACCATATGCAATCATAGACTTTATAAGGTAGTTTGATGTGGTGAGAAGAGGGACAGAAGAGAGGTTGTCATGTCTTCGTTTACATCCAAAATCTTACATGATCCTCATCTTTTGGTGGACCAAATCGAACAGTGAAAAGATGTGGCAGATATATGAGTGGTGCAGATCTCTCATCTTAATTAACACTACACTGACTTGTACACTAATTAATTGAAATGCATTTATTTAAAATAGACTAATTTCTGAAGAACCAAAGCACTGACTCCAATTGGGGAGACAAAGATTCGGTCATAACATTTTATGGACCCAAATTACTGTCAAAACTTTTGTCCTAACCTGCAGCATTTATATATTATGAGTTCCTACAACTTACAGATGCTGTTAATACTAATTATTATATTAAATTGAAGATCGATTGAAGCGTAAGATAACAAGTCATTGAAATTTGGTACACCAAACCATTAAAATAAATAGTTCCTTAGTCACACAAATACTCCAAACCATTAAAGATCGATTGGAGTATAATATAGATTTTTTTTTTCACATGTATTAAGAAAGTTAGTTAATTTAATTTGATTGTTTCTTTCTCATACATCTCTAATTAAATGGAATATGCTAATTGTATGAATTAATGAATCAATGGTAAAGTGGTAATAAATTCGAATTCCCTTAAATAAGTTTTTTAGATTTAATTATTATTCATGTATGAACCATATGCCATTAAGAGGGTCGTCATCTAATTATGATCCAAAAGTATCCGACTCTGAATTAGTCGGTTTCGTAGACTTAAAAAAATCAGAATAAATATCGGAGGGTCATAGATAAAAAAAAGAAAATACTATAATGAAAATATCTTATTAAAACCTTATGTTTGATTTTTTTTTTTTTAATTTTATTTATGTATTAGAGGATAAACGAGTTTTACACAATAGGCAGATTTCCTGCAACGAAATTTTCACATATTTGTATAAATTTGGAGAAGATCTGTAATTTATTTTTGCAAATACATTATTGGCTTGAACCAATTTATAGGAGTAAACCCCACGTTCTGAATCTGTGAAGATTTATAACAACAAACAAATAATGGATCGTAAAATGCCACGTTATATATAAATATATATATACATATAGAGCAACCCATGCATGGTCAGTTCAACGACCTATAATTCACAGCTAGCTAGCAGAGCTTATCCTTTCCTCATGCGCATGTTGATTGTTGATCTGTTTCTGTTCATACTCAATTATTGGATCTTCCGATTCTCGTCCATATCTATTTTTCATACGCTTTTGTAACAGAAAACTTAAAGCTGTGGCTGTCGGAATGCGACTTATCATTTCACCAATAACATTTCTTAACAACTTGTTTAACTATCAATTCTGCAATTACACAATTAGCAACTTGTCATTATCATGTAAGATCCTCTACTGGAAATTAGATATCCTAGTTGCAAATTTTTGTACTTTGTCAATTGCAAATCTACATTGAAATTAAGTTGTTCTTAATTAAGATTTAAGATACACTTATCAAACATAAATATGTCCATATATACTCCTTCGCCTTATTGTGGTATACATTTAGAGGTGAAAATAAAATATTATTGTGGACGATCATGTGGCGTGAATAATCCATGATATTATTGATTTCATTCTTAGTCTAATAACCCCTATATAATTAAGCTCTTAATCTTGTATAATTATGAAAGAGAGAGCTCTTAGGGTCAAATCCGTCACAAAAAATAATCTCACTGCATATAAATGTACACAACTGCGTTGTCAGATCCTGCCCATGATTTACACCCCATCGTAAAAACCAACAAAAAAAAACACAGAAGTCAAAGTCAATACTATCACCGATACTGATACAAACAGATAGTAACACAAAAAAGCATGGCCGCCTCCTTCTTATACATTACGCTGATTACGTTATTAGCCACCGGTGTAACCACCGTTAGAAGCTGCCCGCCGTCTGACCGTGCAGCTTTGCTTGCTTTCAAGGCCGCTCTTCACGAGACTTACTTTGGCATCTTCAATTCTTGGACCGGCGCCGACTGCTGCCATAAATGGTACGGCGTCAGTTGCGACCCGGAGACCCACCGTGTCGCCGACATTAATCTCCGAGGCGAGTCTGAGGACCCTATCTTTGAGAAGGCGCACCGGACCGGTTACATGACTGGCACTATCTCCCCAGCCATATGTAAGCTGGAGCGCCTATCGAGTCTTACAATTGCCGACTGGAAAGGTATTTCCGGCGAAATCCCGAGATGCATAACTTCGCTTCCGTTTCTACGGATTATTGATCTGATCGGCAACAAGATCTCCGGCGACCTTCCTGCTGATATAGGAAGGTTACAAAGATTAACCGTACTGAACGTCGCCGATAATCTGATTTCCGGCCAGATTCCACGTTCTTTGACGAATCTCTCGACTTTGATGCACCTCGATTTGCGTAATAACAGAATCTCGGGCCCTCTTCCCCAAGATTTCGGGCGTATGGGTATGTTGAGTCGAGCTTTACTCAGCCAGAACTATATTAGCGGAGCAATTCCTAGTTCCATTTCTAAAATTTACCGCCTTGCTGATCTGGATCTTTCAGTGAATAGATTATCGGGTCCGATACCTGATTCCCTTGGTAGAATGGCGGTCTTAGCCACACTAAATCTTGATGCGAACCGGTTATCGGGGAAGATACCGGCAAGTTTGTTTAATTCAGGGGTTGGCAATTTAAATCTGAGCAAGAACGCATTTGAAGGATATTTACCTGATGTTTTCAGTGCAAGATCGTATTTCACTGTGCTTGATTTGTCGTACAATAATTTCCGGGGTCCGATACCGAAATCTATATCGGCGGCATCCTATATTGGACACTTGGATCTGAGTCACAACCACTTGTGCGGGAGAATTCCGGTAGGTTCTCCGTTTGATCATCTTGAAGCGGCGTCGTTTGCATATAATGATTGCCTTTGCGGGAAGCCCCTTAGAGCTTGCTAAAATGCTTCCGCCGGCATTGGATTTAGTAATTGTATTGACTATTTTGTTTTGTAATCCTATGGAACAGTCCAGTGATTAAGATATGCAAAGGTTTGTAACTTCCTTTAATTTTCTTTTTCTGTCTTTTTTATAAATAATTATATATAGTTTTAATCAATCATATTCGTTTTTAATTAAGTTATTAAGAAAATAGTAGTTTCATGCACGTAATTTTGCATGAGTTTGTGGACCTATAATTCTAAAAAGTTGGGTAAAGTCCTATTATTGGTGATGTGACTATAACATTTTTCTTTTTCTTTTTTGGTAATTTCCATTAGTGTTTCTGTGATCATTTGAGAAACATCAGATATTTCCACTTTATAAATATATTACAACTGTACATGTTATATAAGTTTTTTATTGCATTAATTAAATAGCTTGGGTTTATTATTTTGTCAAATTTTGATGCTCTTCCTTATCATATATAGAAGTATTTTTTTTTCTGGATATAATTCATATAATATTTAAAATTTATTAATCCGATTAATTCAAATTTATGTTTGGTAGGTCCGTAAAAAATGATAAAATACTTTCTTTTAAATATTTAAAAATATTTAATTTTAAAAATTCAGACCTTTAATTAACTGAGAATGGATAAGTGCCATTCCATTTTATTCCTTAGGGTCATAGAATAATGAGTAATAAAGATCTATACGATTATAATACTAAAAATAAAAAAGTAATTCAGAATTGATATCATCTTATCTTTTAATAATTTCAATTTTTCTTTTGGATAATAGCTTAAATCCTTCAATAGAATATTTTTTATACATTTTTTTTATCAAAATACTAATAGATATTTCAATCTATTGTTTTCAATTACGAGAATTATATATTTCGAATTATGACATGAATTCTATTTCTATGAATATGGATATAGGAAAAAAAGCATAAAAAGATCAATTTTTCTATTGTAATTAGACTGTATTTGTTTTTTCATTTCTATTCTTATTTGGATGTATTATTCGTAACATCCAATCTTATTTCTTAGGGTCTTAGAAGTATATTTTTAGTGAAAAGGATTTAAATAAGATTAGGGCCTCAATTTCAAAAATAAGATTTTTTTTTTCCATCCTAAATTGTACCACTGTACTAGTAAGTAACAATTCGTCTTTGAATTTTTGTTTTATCAATTCCAGTTTTTGAACTTTTATTTTGATTAATTAGATTACATGGCCGCGTATTCCCTTTTTTGTTTCACCTCAATTTAATTATTTTACTTTCAAAATTTATTTTCTTTTAAATCTTTTAATTTATATCCCCAATAATTTTGGAAACAAAATATGCTTCTTTTATTTATTCAGTTTAAAGGGGAAGGAATAGTGGGTAGGCTTTTATCTTTCTTTCCTCTCTCTCTCTCTCTCTCTCTTCGTTGCATGCTGTAGAAATGTAGAATGTAGTTTCTTAGAGTTGCAAGCGCTTTCAATTAAAGATATGCTTGAAATTGGACAAAATAAATATGATGGGGAATTAATTGCAGAGTGGTATATATAGGATTACAAGACAGTGCACGTGAAGCATTATTGAGAAAACGACTCCACCTTGGGCTCCATCCAATTAAGAAGACGGGCCAACGGTGCAATTACTAAAATTCTGGGACCGCTTAAATCACCCATTGCAATTAAAGAGCCTAAGCTGCATGATTTTATATTCCATGCTTGCAAATTGAAGAGGGAATTAATGATCTCTGAAATATATATATATATATATATATATATATATATATATATATATATATATATATATATATATATATATATATATATAATGCTTAAGGGTATTTTGGAGACAGTCCCATCGACTCCAAAAATTTTTTTGGTCCAAGAAGAAGAAACACATATGCACAATTTATAAGTGTGTAGAACTATAGAGATCCAACATCCGTAGGTCAAGGCCTAATGATTTCTACTAATTAAACTGCTTTCGAAATTAAATTTCATAATTTTGGTTACGAGGGCTTAAGAACAGAATAGTTCATGCCTTTATTTTCATTTCAACCTAACTTTGCAAGCTCAATTAGTAATACTCTCTCAATCTCATCAAATTATCAAAATTATCGTTTATTACACAAATTTTGCTAATTTTTATGTAAAATTATAGTATTGAATAGACTAAAATGCTCCCTATTAATTTAGATTTTTCTAGTAAATTGTCTAAAAAAATATTTATTAAGATATTAAATATTTTGTCGACGTTATATAAAGTTAAACTTAAAAATTATGTATTAAATGTGACCTTAAATTTACTAAAGTGATAATTTGGTGTAACAGAGATAGTATTATTTTAGCATCGAGTCAATTAACATTAGCACATATGTGTCTAAAAAAATAAACAGTTGCACTTAGAAAATAATTACCTAGTGTGCATATAGTTTATGCGTAGTCAGATTTACTTTTGAGATAGCAATATACGTGTGTAAATATTGTTAGATTTACTTTTGAGATAGCAATATACGTGTGTAAATATTGTTGCACAAAATAATATAATTAAAGCCATTAATTCTGAAATATTTATTTTTATACATACATGCTACGTACTATATATACACTCTTTCAAACTGGATTAGCAAATAACATCTTTCAAATGTGATGAATGCAGCATCTGTACATAAAATTAGACCCCCACAGAGTAACATCGATCAGTTCTTTTTTGCTTGTTGAGGGGTTTTATAATAAGACTTTTTTTTTTAACTATTTAATAAATGTTTATCCACATCCAGTTGGAGAAACATAATCCACATTAACAATTTAAATGAAAAGAAGTCAAAATTAGAAGAATATTAATCTCTCTTTTCAACTGCAAGCTCAGATATTCACTATGACTTAATTCCGTATTATAATATATATGTACCCACTTCAATTATGATTAAAATGCAGAAATGGATTGATGTATGCGATATTCAACAACCCACAAAAAATTTACCTCTAAATAAGCTGTATGGTTTTATATTCCATCCTTGCAAATTGAAGAGGGATTAATGATCTCCGAAATAAAAATATTGAGAAGATGGATAATTTATAATGCTTTAGGGTATATTGTTGACAAACCCATCAGCTAATTCAGCTGGCGTCCAAAAGTATTTTGGTCCAAGACGCTGAAGCCTAAGAAGAAACACAGATGAACAATTAGATATCAAAAAATTAGATGCATGTTGGGTGAGTCCAACAGTATATCCAATTTTGCATAGACAATACCAATGGAGAACAATGTAGATTGGGAAAACCGTTGGCACCTTCCCAGCAATTTCTCTACTATGTTTCTCAATTGAAATGAACGCAAGTCGGGATATATAAAATCTATATGTACCTTCCTTGAAATCCATCTCATCATCACTTCTCCACTGCATCACCTTGCCTACTCTTAACCAACCAAGTTGCTCGTGGCAAGATTTCAGGTTTTTCAATATCTTCTGTAGCTCCTTTCATTTCTTTAATAACTATGTAGATTTTTTTTTTTAATTTTAACATGTCCTTATTACTGATTGCTGTTAAGAATTCTATTAATAATTGCAGTATGGGGTTAAGTGGAAAATCATTCATTAATAATCACGTCAAGATAAGAGATGAAATTATAATTGGTATTGACGAATTAGCAAAGTGTGTAGGAGATGAATTGGAAAACTTGCAACCTTTATCCCAGGATTGTTGCATAAGTAGAGTGCCTAACAGACTACGCCAATTAAATGAGACGGCCTACACACCTCGAGCTGTTTCAATCGGCCCAATTCACCATCGAAAACAAGAATTAAAAGCAATGGAAGAGCATAAGAAAAGGTATTTGCATGATTTTCTTGAATGGAGCAAGAAGAGTGTGGATGACTATCGAACTTATTAAAAAAAACGAGACCAAACTCCGCAATTCTTATGCCGAAACAATTGCACTTGGCAGTCACGATTTCGTGAAAATGATACTAATGGATTCAGCTTTCATCATTATGGTATTACTGAAACAGAGTGTTAAAGAATTTTGGAATAACAAGGACCGAATATTCAGTAAACCATATATGATTGGTGATGTTCGTTTCGACATACTATTGCTTGAAAATCAGCTTCCATTCTTTATTCTGGATGACCTGTTTAAGTTATCTAATAAACCCAAGGGACATGAACAACTTTCCATGATAATGCTTATCCATAAATTTTTTACAGATACATTTGATTTATGGGTACCTATGGAAATCTTAGAAAGACATGATTTTTCTAAAATGGAACATATGGTTGACTTCTTAAGAGTTTGCCAGCAGCCACCAAAGTTGCGTAGAAAAAAGAAACTGAAGAAGCTAGCCATACCAAGTGTGACAGAGCTGCATCAAGGTGGAGTGAAATTCAAGTTGGGTGTGAGCAAAAAATTGCTAAACATAAAATTCAAAGAGGGGATTTTGGAAATTCCAGCATTAAAAATAGACGACAACACAGAAATTCTACTGAGAAATTTGCAGGCATTTGAGCAGTGCCTTTGCGACCGTGACAACTATGTAGGCGACTACATTTCGTTGGTGTGTATGCTAGTGAAAGCTCCTAAAGATGTGGAATTACTATCTCAAAATGGGATAATAGAGAATTAGCTAGTAAACAGTGAAGGAGTTTCAAGTCTTTTTCAGAAACTTGAGGAGGAAAATCTGCTTTTTCCTGATGATTTCTACTTTTGTGGGTTTAGTTGAAGAGCTGAATGGATATTGCAAGAATCCATGGCACAAGTGGAAGGCAACATTGAAGCAAGATTATTTTAACAATCCATGGGCAATTATCTCTGTAATTTCTGCTTTTGTTCTCCTCACACATACTGTCATACAATCCGTTTGTTTGTTCCATCCTTCAACTACTTAAAACATAAAACTTCTCAGTATGACCTTCATAATTGCAAATCAACTCAACCATTAAAATTCATTTTGCTTTTGTTTTTGGCAGCAGCGTCTCTAATTAGACTGATTTCCAAATGAAATTTCATATTTTTTCTTAGGATAATAATTTATGCTCTCTCAATCGTACATGAGGTTTAAGAATAGAATAATACATACCCTTATTCATATTGCTTCATTTTTTTTATCAACTGTCGGTAGTAGTTGAAACGGTCAGAGTCCTTTTATTTTTTTATTAGAGTTAATTGGAGTTCAAATTACAGCAATTTTTTGTTTCAAGAAAAAAAATATAATTATAAAAAGGAAAAACTGATGCACAGAATCTTTAAAGTAATTGGGAGCAAGAGCTGCTAAGCCTAAAGTGGGGAAAAAGGGGAGAGGCCAAAGAAGGAAATTTGCGGTCAAAATTCTATATGTACAAGAACATACAGGCCCACCAAAAAGGACTTCCTCTGCTTAAAGTTAAAGGAGGATTGTTTTCGGATTTGAGCTTTTTCTTATTTTAATTTGTATTTTATTTTCAATTCGACTTTGCCAGCTACTAATTATTATTATTATTATTATTATTATTAACATTACGAGGAAAGCAAAGCAAAAACAAACAAACAAACACAAAAGACCAGCTACTACTGCATATTCACAGTTCTAGGGAACATGACACCCGCTGCATCACCAAACAGAATCGATCTCAAACCACTAGGTGGGGCATCAAGAAAATCCTCAGCAATATGGGTATCCAAATTAGCAAGAAAGTCCGCTGCAGCACTTGGTTCCCGATACACATGGTGGATAAGAACTGACCAATCCCTGCTAATCAACTCACGAATAGGAAGGACCAAAGCCAAATAAATAGGCAAAAGCTGAGAGAAATCATGAAGCAGGGTATAGCTACACTTTTATTATCAGTTTGCAGAAAAACATTCTCGACCCCAAGCTTCCTGAAGGCCAAGATAGACACCCAAAGTTCAGCAGTGGAAGCGTGTCCACCAGGAACCCGAGTAGAGAATCCACCTAACTGCTTACCATTAACATCTCTCATTAAGCCTCCATAGGCAACCAACTTATTACTAACTTTAAAAGAACCATCAGCAGGGGTGAGGAAAAAAACCGATGGACTCGGTTAACCGAAAAAAAATATGAAACTGAACCGATGGACTGGTTAACCGATTGTAATGGACTGGTTAATGGTTAGTGTTTTGAAAAAACCGACATTAATGGACTGGTTAATGGTTTTTGACTCATATGACTGGTTAACCGAACCGAAACCGAATTTTTAGTTAATTTATTTATTTTTTAATAATTTATAACAATTTATCATAATTAAAAATGATCATGTACTTTTTTTTATTATACTATTTATTTTAAAGTTTTTAAGTTTTTTTAATTGGCTGTTAGTAAGTATAATAATTTATCTAATTAAAAGTGATTATAAACCGGTTAATATATTTACTTATTAAATATTAATTTTTAAAAACAAATTTGCTTATATCCACCAAATATTTTTATTTTAACAATAATAATGTTATATTATAGTGAAAAAATTTTAATTTTTAAGTATCTTGAACATTTTAATATTTTTTATGAATATATTTATAATTATAGTGGTTAACCGAAAAATATTGGGTAACCGATCCGAAAATCCGAAACCGATGGACTGGTTAACCGATGGTAATGGACTGTAATTTCAAAAAACCGATATTAATGGACTGGTTAACCGACCGAGGCTAATGGACTGGTTAACCGACCATGCTCACCCCTAACCATCAGTATTTATTATAACTCTGTCCACAGTCATAGTTTTTTTTCGTTATTATTAATTTATAAATTATCTATTATATTCATATTTAATTTTATTTTTTAAATATAATTTAAATTTTTTATACTATTCTATTAATTATGAATTTTATAGTTGCAATGATACTTATTTTATGTTTAGAATTGATATAATAGAAAAGTTATGGAAAGAATTTTATTCTTTGACTATAATAACCATCATTTTTTAATTTGTGTAAAAAAATAGATAAAAATTATAAAAATGAAAAGAGGAATACTGTTTCAAATAGCATCTTTCAAATGATCAAATAGCATATAAATTAAATTTAAATTTTATTATTAAATCACTAAATTTTATTATAAATTTAATCATAATTAATATTTTTTTTTAATTTTAATTAAAATAATAAAAATATCGGATAAAAAAAATAAAAAGAGTATTTTTATTTTTAAAATCTAAAACAAGATTTCACCTTCAAGAAGTGGGAAGTAGACTCAGAACTACGTTGGTCAAGGTGAAATTGGACACAACAAACGTAACATCATTCTTTTTTCTTTTTTCCCCCTTTAACAACAATAATGCTTTTTTATTAGCTTTTCTTTAATAGACTCGAATTTCCAATTTCGGAATTGCTTTTTTAAAACGAATGGAAAATTTTTAAAATGTATATATTATATAAGAAGATCCTTTTGCTTATGTTTCTTGGCACATCAACAAGGAAGCTATTCAAGAACTGAGGATTCTTTTATGCATTCATTTGCTTTCGTGTTATTTTTTTTCCCTTTCAAAATTAGAAGAATATTAGCGTCTCTTTTCAACTGGAAGTTCAGATATTCACTATAACTTTATCACATATTATAATATTTATGTATGTTTAATCATATATGCAGGTGAAAATTATATTAGTAACAGGGAATTTTGGTTCAAGGCTAAATAAATGGGAGAAGGAAATGGAGTCCAAAGCAACGTTGTAGGAAACGAAAACTCCCGGTATTCAATTTTTTTTTTCCAATATAATATAGGGATCTTAATTTATTTTTTTTAATATATAATATAGACACTCTAAGCTGCTATAGAAACAAATCTAGGGAAAGCGAAACACTGTTTCTCAGTTTGCCTCTCTGACTGCTTTTGATGATGACGTTCTCAGCAGTGCCGTAGTCCACCGGGTATTTAACTTCTTTGCAACAAATTCAAGTATTTTAATGGTTTTTTTTCTTAATGCTGATTTTAGGGAAAGCTAAACACTGTTTTTCAGTTTCCCTGTCAGACTGCTTTTGATGATGACGTTCTCAGCAGTGCCGTAGTCGTCGAGGTATTTAACTTCTTTGCAACAAATTAAAGTATTTTAATGATTTTTTTAAAAAAAAAAAAAAAGAAAAGGGTCAAATATGCTTTTTTTTTTTTTGGAAAGAATATTAGTTTTTTTTTCAATTACTTATTTTTGTTGCTCTATTTGGTAAGAAGGTTAAAAAAAAAATGAATTGAATCGATTGCTATTATGCTTTGATTCAATTTATTGAAGAGAAAAAAGTAAATTTAAACTATATATTATATCACCAAATTAATATACTTCATAAATTAAGTGTTAATAACACATCCAAATCGTTTTGTTTGTTTTTTGAACACTCTTACTTAGTTAATCAATCTGCCGAAATTGTAGATGACATTATGTATCAGTGCGTTGTATTTCTATATAACTTTTTTTTTTTTTTTTGGCAAAAATAGTCCCGTTAATATACTATTTTCTTGTTTTCTCTTCATGTTGATCATTTTCAAATAAAAATTAAAGACAAATTCTAATATGTATTTCAGTTTTGCTGGACTAATTTATATCTTTAAGCTTTTGATCAATTAACTAACTATTTTTTGTCTTTCCTTTTTGTTTTTGTTTTTTTTTTTTGGATAGACCTAGAACGCTAATTTTTGTTTCATCTCTTAGGAACTTGAATTACAGACCCTACCAGTACTTAAGTCCATACAAGTAGACTCTGTCACTGGGAAATGTATCCTCGAACGACCAAAACAGGTATTGTCTTCCTTTCTTATGACTTGATTAAGTGTTGAACCCTTTTTTTTTTATTGGGAAGTGGAGGCAAGCTAACGTGATGAGACCTTCGATGTGCTGGGATCTGTTCCAGTTTTGGCTGGATTTGGACCGGATTTACGTAGCTTTTTAAACGTTTTTTCTATCCAAACCCAATCCATAAAGTTGGAACTCTTCTATATAAATGTTCACCATTAGGGTAGTTTTTGTGGATAATAATCTATTATGGATTTATAGGTTACTAATCCCCAGGGTCTAGGAGCGCCGAGGAAACATATAGAAAAGGTTACAGCAGTGAAGGCTAAAACGAACACAGCGAGGCCATCAACTGATGAAGTTTCGATTGAGATCCAAACTTTAGCACGGGGTATGAGAGAAGCGTTGAAAAAGTTGCGACCTTTATCTGATAGCATCTGCATCTTCAGAGTTCCTGAAATACTTCGCCATTTAAATGAAAAAGCCTACATTCCACAAATAATAACCATTGGTCCTCTTCACTGTGGCCAACAAAAGCTATTATCAATGGAGGAATTAAAACGGAGATACCTTCAAAATTTTCTTGATCGGAGCGACGTAAGCATTGAAGAATTATACATAGAAACGCAACAGAGTGAGGTAAGACTGCGGGATAGTTATGCAGAAACAATTTTATTGTCCACCGATGACTTTGTAAACATGAGTCTAGTAGATGGAGTTTTCATAATTGAATACTTGTTGAAAAGGCGTTTCAAAGATTGGGAATCTTGTGATCTCGTTTTTGTTGTGGAAACTCGGGTTGATTTCCATCAAATTCACCTCGAACACTATTGAGCAGGTGAATAAAGCGTAAACGATTGTACTGAAAAATCACACAAGGTAATAGAATTTTACTAAGTAATTTAACAGCACAATAATTCACTAACAATATACCCGGCAATAGCTATTAAATAGACAAATAAAGAACACCAAAACTTAACGAGGTTCGGCCAATTATGCCTACGTCCTCGGACACTACTAATATTATATTTCACTATTTCAAAGAAATAATACAAGTGAAATATTTACTAATTGCCTTAGAAAGATTGGCAATTTTGGGATGGATTGAATTAGGAAAGGGGGGCTATATTTATAGCTTAACAATCCCCCCTTCCCCTTACATTTTCCCGATGTGGGATTGAGGAGAATACAAAATCTTCAACAATATTTGTCAACAATTGTGGCAATTGTGGAGGAGCCACAAAAAATTGACTTTTCAACAAATCTCCACCTTGGCGAACTCCACATTTTCAAATCTCTCACAAGCTCAATTTTAGTAGTGTCCCAAATGCGCTTCAAAGCGCCCAACTTCAACTCTTAACAATATTGATCAAGCCCAAACAATGTTGCAACTTGACCGCAGTCACCACTTTTGTGAACATATCAGCAGGATTATCAGTGGTCCTAATCTTCTGGATTGTTACTCCACCTTCTTCCTGAACCTCTCGTACAAAGTGATAACGAACATCGATATGCTTCGTTCTTGCATGGTAAACTTGATTCTTTGCCAAATGAATAGCACTCTGACTATCACAATGCACTTTGATGTGCTTCTGTTGAACCCCTAATTCACCAAGCAACCCTTGAAGCCAAATTGCCTCCTTCACAGCTTCTGTAACTGCCATATACTCTGCCTCCGTAGTGGACAAAGCAACTGTTGACTGTAAAGTAGACTTCCAACTAACTGGTGCCTTCGCAAGAGTAAACATATAACCAGTAGTTGATCGCCGTTTGTCCAAATCACTAGCATAGTCAGAATCACAATATCCAACTACACATTGACTATCTTGACCATCCCACTGAAATACCAAACCAACATCTACGGTGTTCAGAATGTACCGCAGAATCCATTTCACAGCTTGCCAATGTTCCTTTCCCGGATCATGCATATACCTGCTCACAACCCCAACTGCCTGTGAAATGTCGGGCCTTGTACACACCATAGCATACATCAAGCTACCAATAGTATTTGCATACGGTACTTTTGCCATGTATTCTTGTTCTGCTTCATTCTTTGGAGACAAAGATGCACTGAGCTTGAAATGAGGAGCAAGAGGAGTACTAACAGGTTTTGACTTTTCATTCATGCCAAAACGCTTTAGCACTTTTCTCAGATACTGTTTCTGAGTCAAACAAAGTCTCCCCAATTCCCTATCTCTGCTTATCTCCATACCGAGAATCTTCTTGGCTTCACCTAGATCCTTCATTTCGAACTCCCTGTTCAACTGAGTCTTCAACTTCTCAATCTCTGTCAGATTCTTGGAAGCTATCAACATATCATCAACATAAAGAAGAAGATATATGTAGGATCCGTCTTGTAGCTTGCACAAATACACACAATGATCATATTTGCTTCTTGTGTACTTCTGCCCCATCATAAACTTATCAAATCGTTTGTACCACTGCCTCGGAGATTGCTTCAATCCGTACAATGATTTTTCAAGCTTGCACACCATAGCATCTTTTCCAGCAACTTTAAATCCTTCGGGCTGAACCATATAGATTTCCTCCTCAAAGTCTCCATGTAAAAATGCAGTTTTTACATCCAACTGAACTAGTTCCATATCCAATTGTGCTACCAAAGCCAACAAAATACGAATGGAGGAATGTTTTACAACTGGAGAAAAAACTTCATTATAGTCAATTCCCTCCGTCTGAGCGTAGCCTTTAGCCACCAGCCTTGCTTTGTAGCGCACATCATCCTTGTCAGTAAATCCATCTTTCTTTGCATATACCCATTTGCACCCAATTGCCTTATTTCCCTTCGGTAGAGTAGCTAACTCCCACGTCTGATTCTTATGAAGGGACTGCATTTCATCATTCATGGCTTTCCTCCACTTCTCTGCTTCTGAACTTTTGACTGCTTCGTTATAAGTGGTAGGAATGTCATCCGTTGCAATTTGGAATGCGTAAGCCACCATATCAACATAGCGAGCAGGCTTTTTGATTGTCCTCTTTGGCTTACTTAATGCAATTGATTCAGGTTGCTGCGCAGGTTCTTGGGTTAAAACCTCTTATTCATCTGACTCCTCATCTACCATAGGAGTTTCTGCATCTGCTTCATCATTTCCTGGGATAACAATTTTACTTTCAAACTCCACCTGTTTTGGAGTACCATCTGTCTGCTCAATACTCTCATTTGTCACCTTTCTCAACATGGTAGATTCATCAAAGGTAACATCCCTGCTGAAAATTATTTTCTTTGACTCTGGGCACCAAAGTCTATATCCTTTCACACCAGAGGTAATCCCCATGAAAATTGCTTTCTTTGCACGTGGATCCAACTTCGATTCCTTAATGTGATAGTATGCAGTGGAACCAAACACATGTAAGGAATTATAATCTGTAGCAGGTTTTCCAAACCATTTCTCCAATGGCGTTTTACCACCATTAGCACTAGATGGTAGGCGATTAATGAGATGGCAAGCATATGTAATAGCTTCAGCCCAAAATTCTCTGCCCAACCCAGCATTGGACAACATACACCGAACTTTCTCCAGTAATGTCCGGTTCATGCGTTCTGCCACCCCATTCTGTTGTGGTGTATTTCTGACTGTGAAGTGTCTGACAATGCCTTCATCTTCACACACCTTCATAAATGGATCACTCCTGTATTCCCCGCCATTATCTGTACGGAGATGCTTGATCCTTCGGCCTGTTTGAGTTTCCATCATCTTTTTCCATTTAAGGAAAACTCCTAGCACTTCATCCTTAGTCTTCATAGTATACACCCAAACTCTCCGGGAAAAATCATCAACAAAGGTCACATAGTAGTGTTTTCCTCCCAAAGAAGTCGTCTTGGAAGGTCCCCACACATCAGAATGAACATAGTCCAAAATACCCTTGGTATCGTGGATTGCTGTTCCAAATTTCACCCTTGTCTTTTTCCCTTTGACACAATGCTCACAAAAATCCAATTTGCAAGTCTTAACTCCTTTCAATAATCCTTGTTTCACCAGGAGATTCAAGGATTTTGCACCTGCATGCCCCAAGCGCATATGCCATAACCTGGTTGCTTCCAACTCCTTTTTATCAGTAGAAGCCACTGCTGCGGTACCAATAACAGTAGTACCTTGATAGTGGTACAATCTGTTATTCTTTCGAATTCCCTTCAACACTACAAGTGCACCAGAGATTATCTTCATTACTCCGCCTTTTGCTCGTACCTCGAAACCATTTTCTTCTAGAGCTCCCACGGAAATGAGATTCTTTGACAAACTGGGCACATAACGAACATCTTTCAAGATTCTGATTGATCCATCATGGTTTTTCAAACGAATGGAACCAATCCCATGTGTGTTGAGAGAGGCATCATTTGCTATATAAACAACTCCATCTTCTAGTTCTCTAAATTCATAGAACCAATCCCGATGAGGACACATATGATGACTGCAGCCTGAATCAAGCAGCCATACACTAGAAGAGCTCGTTGAAGATGTAACAACAAGTGAGAAATCTGAGTCTTCATCATTACACTCAGCTACGTTTGAATCTGCAACAGCCTTTCCCTTATCAGGTTTGCCCTTATACTTCAGCTTAGGACAATCTTTCTTCCAATGCCCTTTTTCTCTACAAAAGGCACATTCGTCTTTGCCCAATTTGGGCATCGACTTCGATCTTCCTTTCTTTCCTCTAGTCTGGCTCTGCAACCGACCTCTCACTACTAGAGCTTCTGTAGCTCCACTTGTGCTTTCTTTCTTGTCCTTCTTTCTCAGTTCATAACTATACAAGGCAGCACAAACTTCACTGAGAGTCACATCAGCCTTCCCATGAAGTAGAGTCGTTTCAAGAAACTCAAACTCCTCAGGAAGCGATCCCAACAACATCAAAGCCAGGTCTTCATCTTCAAATGTCACATCCAAATTCAATAAATCAGCAACTAACTGATTAAAACTGGTGATGTGATCATTTATTGTGGTACCCGCAACATAATTGAAACGAAACAGTCTTTTCTTCATGTGAAGCTTATTCTGACTGCTTTTCTTCAAGAATTTTTCCTCCAGCGCCTTCATCAATTTACTTGCAAAAATTTCTTTCGAGAAAGCATATTTTTGCTCTCTAGAAAGGTACGATCGAATTGTACCACACGCCAAACGATTAAGTTTCTTCCATTCTTTCTCATCAACATCATCTGGTTTCTTTTCTTCAAGAGCAATGTCTAGACCTTGCTGAAAGAGAGCGTCTAGAACCTCACTTTGCCACATGCCAAAATGACCCGTACCATCAAAAATTTCCACCGCAACTCTTGCATTTGCCATCATATTGGACGAGGAAGACGAAGTGGATGGATTTGTCATTTCAGCTACAATTACTATTCAATAACTGTCGATGCGGAATGCCAATAGCACAAGGAAAAATCTTTTCTGATGTGGAAGATTAGCCTACGCTGCAACCACAGAGCATACTAAGAAAGAACCTTGGCTCTGATACCAATTGTTGTGGAAACTCGGGTTGATTTCCACCAAATTCACCTCGAACACTATTGAGCAGGTGAATAAAGCGTAAACGATTGTACTGAAAAATCACACAAGGTAAAATTCTCAAGATAGAATTTTACTAAGTAATTTAACAGCACAATAATTCACTAACAATATATCCGACAATAGCTATTAAATATACAAATAAAGAACACCAAAACTTAACGAGGTTCGGCCAATTATGCCTACGTTCTCGGACACTACTAATATTATATTTCACTATTTCAAAGAAATAATACAAGTGAAATATTTACTAATTGCCTTAGAAAGATTGGCAATTTTGGGATGGATTGAATTAGGAAAGGGAGGCTATATTTATAGCTTAACAATCCTCCCTTCCCCTTACATTTTCCCGATGTGGGATTGAGGAGAATACAAAATCTTCAACAATATTTGTCAACAATTGTGGCAATTGTGGAGGAGCCACAAAAAATTGACTTTTCAACAGTTTTCAACAAACAACGCCTCACAAACACCATAAGGTTCGACTTGTTATTGCTTGAAAATCAGCTCCCTTTCTTTTTTCTTGAGCAGTTGTTGAGGCTGTCTAAAAAACCAGAGCTTTGTACACTTTCCATGATTGAACTCCTCCATCGATTCTTAGAAGAATCCACTGGTTGGGATTGGTTGGCCAAAGAAAATAACATTGAGATCCAAGAGGCTGATGTGCAGCATATTCTTCATTTTTTAGGAATTTGTCTGCTGCCATCAAAGCCCCATCCAGGAGCCGAGCTTGAACTTCGGGCCTCCCCCACTATTGCGGAGCTCCATAGTGCTGGAGTGAAGTTTCAATCAACTCAAAACAGACACTTCCTTGACAGACAATTCACAAATGGGATTCTTGATATTCCAGCTTGGAAGATAAATGACAGCACAGAGATATTATTCAGAAATCTGTTGGCGTTTGAGCAGTGCAACCCCCCAAACCGTTATCTGAGTGACTATGTAGCTTTTATGGATATGCTGATTAATGTTGAGGAGGATGTGGATATACTGGTTGTTCAGAATGGAATTATAGAAAATTTGCTGCAGGATAATCAGTCTGTAGCTACACTTGTTAACAATCTCAGCAAACATAATCTTATAAATCACAAGGATTTCTACTTTACTGATATGATCCAACGTCTTAAAAAATACTGTGAAAGACCTTGGCACAAGTGGAAGGCAACCTTGAAGCGCGAGTATTTCAATAATCCTTGGACAATCATCTCTGTTATTGCAGCTACTTTTCTCATCTTGCTCACTGTCCTACAGTCAGTTTGTTCTGTCCTTCAAATAGTTTAATGTAACGTTGTTTCTTTTATGCTTCTTTACTCTCTATGCACCAACAGTAATCCATGTTTTTACTTGCAAGTAGTGATAACATTGAAATTATATACCAAGTTATGTTTGCTTCAATTGGATCGCAAATTCATTCTGGACTAATATCTTATATATATTATGAACAATCAATCATATTTAAATCCATTCTGGACTAATTATCTTTTACAGCAGCATATTACATTATTTGAATTTCTGAGTAATGTGAATGAAATTAAAACAAAAGAACCAACGTATTGCTTTCTTGAGGTATGCTGACTTGGTTTTCTGAATCCCCTTCCTGAAATTCTTAAGCTGGAATGTTGAAATAAATAGTATAAGACACATCTCTGAAACTCAGTAATGGTGCAAGTAGAAAATTCCTATGTACTCCCTTAGCTACAAAGCTGATAGGATGATAACTGCTTAGTCCTTGTTCATTACAAAGCTTGCTCCTTCAAGAAATCCAGGATCCGTAGAGTTTAACTTGCAGCAAACATTTGTTTTTTCCATGTTTCATTGTTTGAAGAGAGTAGTTCAGATCTGAATGTATGGGATGAGGGTTGAGATGGTATGTTAGTACACTCTTTGCTGATAACAACACCACAAATCACAGATAGAATAACCAAAACCAACTTCATTTTCAGCGGATGCAACACAACTCAGATTACCACAAATTTGAATGAAGAATAGTAATAAATAGAAGAAGAAGATGAAAAGCAAGATATAAAAGGAAACATTTTGTAGGACTTGTGCAAGTGATAAAAGTCAATATCTGGCAGAGACTCAAAAGACAACTCAGAATTCGGCAGCAAGTGATGTATTTATCTAAAATGTGCAAACACACCTTAGAAATATTAAGCCATATAAAGCTTATTGGATTATAAGAAGTTTGTATATATCTGCCATATAAAACTTACTGATTTTAGTGAATGTCGTATATGTTAAAATACAGCTCAGAATTAGGGGAGAAGTGATGTAATCACATTTAACTTAGAATTAAGCTACGTAAAACTTGGATTAAAGAATTTCATTATATTTATTTTGAAAATGGTGCCGTTGATTTATATATCATTTCAAATCTTTTTCCCTTGGATCAGCCAATTTCTGCATCTTAAAAATTGCTAAACTTTGTCCTTCGGCTTGAAAGATATCTGCAGCCACAAACTGCTATCAGTTTCGCCCATAAGTTATCCGGGATACTTAACCCTACTCGTCCCCCAAGGACAATCACAATGCGCCTTTGCAGTCCTTGGTGATTTTTTTTTCCGTGAAAGTTTGTTGAGCTTAATTAATATGGAAATTTACAGAACTGATAGTCTCTTTTTCAGAATTTCAGCCATGGAAATACTCTTTTTTTATTCCAAGCCTGAACCCAAAACCCAGGTGAGGAGACAAAAGATAAATTCCACTCAGATACAAACAGCATGAAAAGCATAGCAGAATATATTTACTTCTGATTCAAAATAGTCCGCACAATATGGTTAACATTTCAAATTTCAAATGCCAAACATCCTTTCAACAAAGAACATAGCAATTATGTTCTCTCCATATACATAACATTGAATCTATCTAACAACACAAGAATAGGAGATAAGAATCTGAAAAATCAAAGGGCTAAGTATTAAACCCCAAGAATGTAACCAAACTACACTAAAAAGACTGCTAATTTCTTATTATCTGACTTTTAACAGGGTTTCTGACTTTATTTGCAGACCAGCATTGCCTGCCTTCATTTTGAGACAACATAAGCAACTAATTGCCCTATTAAAATATTACTGGGCTAAGTATTAAACCCAAGAATGTAACTAAACTACCCTAAAATGACTGCTAAATTCTTATTGACTATATGACTTTGAACAAGGTTCCTGACTTTATTCACACACCAGCATTGCCTTTGGAGATAACAGAAGCAATTAATTACCCTGTTGAGGTATGACTAGGCTTTCTGAGTCCTCTTTCCAAACCTTTTTAAGCTTGAATGTTGAAATAAATAGTATAAGACTCATCTCTGAAGCTCAGTAATGGTGCAAGAAGAAAATTCCGTTTTGCTCCCTTTACTACAAAGCTGATAGGGTGAAAACTACTTAATCCTTTATTCATTACGAAGCTGGCTCCTTGACGAAATCCAGCATCCATTGACTTTGAGTTGCAGCTAAGCTTTAGGCCTATTCCTGACCTGTAATCCACACCACTAAACACAAAGCAATCCTCATGACTTACCGACTGCAGCGATACAGATCCATTATTTCCATCCAATCCTGTAACCAAGCGGAACATAGATGATTCATCACCCATATCGCGATTTGCCACTGCAAGGCTGGCATCTTTTCCTTGCTGCACCAAAATCATGCCCGGTAAATCAAATGGTTCGAGCATGACAGTTTTTCCTATAGCATCTTCAATTTTTGATGAGACTGAGAGAGAGGAGTCGTCCAAGATAAGTCTAAAAGTTGCATGAACAGAAGCATCAGTGCCATTTATAGGAAACTTTTCCATTGTAATTGACTGGTTTGAATTTGTTAAGACGAAAGCTGAGTCTCCAGATCCTTGGGAAAATGATACTAGAAATTTATTGTAAGTTGAAGGGATTGGGGTTATCCAGTCTGAAACAGAACTATCTGACCCAGATTTGATGTTCCAGTCACCACTGGTATGACCTGCTAGCAGATAAGGACCATACAGTATAGCCTGAATAGAAGCATACTGAGGCCGGTCATCTGAATATTGTTCAAAAAACAGTCGGTGACATACTCTTCACAGTTGCACATATGAATTAAAAGAAAGAAAGAAAAAAAGCAATATATAGGAATGCACATAAGACGAGTTTTATATGAAAATACCTTTGATATTCTCTGTTCTTAAACTGAGGGGCAACTGAAGGACAGCTTTGTCACTGTTGCTCCATTTGCTAGTGACGGATAAAAAATTACCTGCTTTGCACAAAAGTTAAATATGAATTCAGGCTGCTCCAGAGATGTCATTTCTCATGAGAAGGTAACAATAAATTGATAAGAAAAGAGATGCAAGTTTACGAAAAGAAAAAGGGAAAATATTTGAAACAAATTCATAAATCAAAGAATTTTGTGATCCTCTTAACGCACCAGGAGCTGGCAAAGACAAACGCAGACCATTTAATTCTGCCGTGGCACCATCTGAATCTGTCCAAATTGGTATTCGCAAATTCAAGGTAGATTTGCTTGTTGCCTGCGAAAATGAGTTTCTATAGTGTCACTACCAATCCCCTTTTCAGGTTATCATAATACTTGTTAAACCAGACAATTAGTGAGCACAATACAAATAGAAAAAGAAGATCAAAGAACAATAAGAGTATTGGTAGCAACTAACTCCTTTAAAGAACACTACTAATTTCTGCGACTAAAAGGAGGTGTTATATGCAGTTTCTACCTGGCTTGAAGAAAAGGTCAATGTCACTCGTAGAAAAGGATCCCAAGAAAGAACAGGATCAACTTTCTGATCAAGTACAACTTGTCCCGATTTCCAATCAAGAGAGCTCGAAATATACTGGATGACATAAAGTCCAGGGGCATCCCCTTCCTCTTCAAAATATATGGAATCTCCCAGCTTTGAAAATGATTCAATTCCTGGGAGTGGTAATTATGCAATAAATACATCAGACTCAACAGAAATACTTCAATGAGATTTAATCTGGTTGAAAGTGCATATAGCACAATACCTGTTCCATAGCAGCACCAAAAAGATTCAAAAGGTGTTCCCCATCCATGGTAGCTTCTAGCCTTGGAACTTCCAGGACTTTGTGGAAGCATATAAATCATTACTCCAGGTTCCGTTCCTCTTTGGATGCTTAGCACACCATTTGTTAGGGCTCTCTCATAATAATCTGCATATGCCACTTCTTTGGTCCATCGAAATAGGTGACGAGAGACCTGCATATTCAAATTTGTGCAGATGTTGATGCTTGAAAGAAATTTCAACAAGAAACTACCTTCAAAGTTAGTTTTCTCCCTAGATCCAAACAAATGCCAATTTCATGGTACATTTACAGTTCTTAACAATATTTTCAAGCAAACAAAAAAATGTCAAAGCCTATTCAATGAGATTCATTTACAACTTTTTTTCTTGAACAAATAAAAAATAGACTCAGAAACTTTTCTACATCACCATCAAGAAATTTAGACAAATCTGGGAGAAGAGAATAGAAAGAAGAGGAAACAAACCTTCAGCATATTATAAGTAGTGCATGATTCTTCACTCTCTGCTGTTAAAAAGTCAGCCAAGCGCTTAGGGTACTTCCTGTTCACAGGTGATGGTAAGGATGTCAAAATAATATAACCAGCAGAGAAATCCACTAAAGAATCAGGTAAAGAAACTCATTCATAGCTTTCAAGTAACTCCTCTGGTGAGAAAGAGCTAAGTGTGCAGGAATAGAAAGTTCCAAAGAATGTATTGAAGCACGGCCTACATGTATTTATAAAAATTCAATTAAAACTTGCTATATCAGTACCAGAACTCATGGTCTGATGTTCCTCCAGTTGCATAGCTATGAGAAGAGTTAACAATGTCCATGAAGAATGTCGCTATATCCTGGCACATAAGTAAGATAAAAAATTTAAATAGAAAAACACCTTCTAAGATTTTATTAAATAATAACTCCCAGGAATCAGAATGATGAGAAGTTCTGGATCAGCATGTCAGGAATTTTATATGCAAAACTATTAACGTAAATAGCTGTAGTTAAACACAATAACAGCAATGAAATTTAGCAAAAAGAAATTGAAAAGCTGTTGGGTTTCACTCAGAGTTGCTTTTACATGATTGAGAACTAACATAGGCAAATTACCTTATAAAGTGTATCGCCAGTGACTTCATATCGCATTTGTGATCCAACAACAACTGGGATATGTGTATTGGCATGGAAATCTGATATGTCATCAGCCTACAAGCAAGGGAAAAAAAACAAATCTCTTACGAGAGAATATCAAGCACAGATTAAAATTTAATATCAAGCACAGATTAAAATTTAACTTTTTTGTTGTCTTCCTAGACAAATTTGACCATTCTTTTCATTGATTAAGCCCATTCTACCAACATGCTGGAAACCCTACCCTACCACTGCCCGATTTTTATATCTGGATATCTCAGTCCCACATCAACCATCAGACCAGAAGGTCAACTACTAGTGCTAATAATCCTTTACCCAACTATAGTAGCCTTATCTATGCATAAATAGTTATCTTCTATTACCAAGTTGTGCTTCACGGATCAAAACCCATGACAGAGCGGCTGAGGGTAACATTACTCATGGTGAAGCATGAATAGAAGCTCTAACATTATTTTAGTGAAAAAAAAAATATATTTAAAAGGTTTAGAATTTCTGTTTCCTGAAAAAGAAAAAGAAAAACAACCTTTGATCTGCTTGTTATCAGCAGCAGACAAAAACAAAATACATGGAGTATCAACACATACAAGAGTTGATAATAGAACACACAGATAACAACAATTACCTGTACCGCAAGTAAGCCAAGGAAGCATGGCTTGTCAAAAAGGTGAGCCAATATTAAATGCTTTGGATCTCCCTGCATACAGTGACATAAAAAGGCTCCCATCAGATTACAAAGATTTGTGATAAAAATCATTTTGCAGAGAATAACAAATGTCACATGACAAAATCTTTGTGTATCCAGAGGTTCATTTTCCATGGATAGTTACAAATCCAATGAAAATCCAAGAATTGTTTTCAGCTGCTATAAAAAGGATAATCCATGTGGAATACCACACTTGAGGAAAGTTTTAAAATGACTTTTAAAAACACACTGCAACCAAGCTAAACAGACAACATGTAGCATCTTCATAAAGAACAAAATTGGAAAGAGGAGCGCAAAGAACTTCATAGATTAGATTACTCACTGTTATGCTGAATAACTTGTACAGGAT
The DNA here is from genome assembly GCA_947683425.1 of Excoecaria cochinchinensis. Lineage (NCBI taxonomy): Eukaryota > Viridiplantae > Streptophyta > Magnoliopsida > Malpighiales > Euphorbiaceae > Excoecaria > Excoecaria cochinchinensis. The sequence continues at coordinate 8,407,512 of CANTUQ010000074.1, read as the reverse complement.
ATCATTCATCCCCCCAGTTTCTTCGTTTAGTGACATATAATGTCTTTGTATGCTGTATTTAGTTATAACATTCTGAACACGGTTGTAAAAGTAATCAACCATCCATTTCACCATTTTCAGAGCTTGAGCATTATCTGCATATGTATATTGATCCAGAAGACCTGCCAAGATCTGCTGTCGCGAAAAGGACAAAGATTAACTGTATAACTTTCTTAAGAAAACAGGAACAGTTATCCCTTGTGAAGCGGCTAAAAGCAAAAGTTTACCTTATGGATAGTATAATAAGGAGCCCAAACAGGTTTTATAGCTTCAAAACGATCAAAAAACTCAGATGGAAAAGCAGAAAGGTAACCTGTCCCAATTTTCTCTTGGCAGTCAGATAGAACAGATACTACTATAGACATTTTCCCTTTGAGAGTATCATCATGAGTACTAGCCCACATTTGTGCTGTTGCACTCAAATAGTGCCCTTCAAAAAGATTAAATCAATTTATTCAATGTCAGCCTCCAACATCTTGTGAAAATGTTCTAGTACAGAACTTGTCATCGAACATATTGTAAAAAATGCAGAAATTAAGCAAACTCATTTCAAGGGGATTCTATTTCATTCTGCCAAAAGACAAAATTCAAATAATGTCTTCCTTGGGCAAACCACCATGAGGAACCCGTTAAATACAGAATATGAAGCTAATCATCAGTCTAATGCACCACAGGTCAAATGCATATAATTAAAGGAGTGTGCACAGCATATTACCCAGAGCAAGAAACAATCAAAATACATGTATGTTGTTTAGTTCATGAATTTATTCACGGAACTGGTCTAGACAAGTATTGTCCTATTTGAAGAATTGAGCATAATCTAACATCAATTCATATTAATAGAAAAAGTATATAATCATGTAATAGAGACATAAAGTCAATCTTAAAAGCTAAAGAAACACCAACTGACCTACAAAGTGACCCCGGAGCTCCTTGTCCGCCCTCTCCCAGCCACCATATGCTGTGCCAGGTGTGGACAATCCTGCAGTCTTCCTAAAGCTCCATACCAACCTATCCACATCCAACATCAGCAAGTAATTTAAATTTGTTTGCTGTGCCTGCCAATGAATTGAACTTGGATCCAATCTCACATTATGCAATGAAACTTCCTGAAGGAAATTTCCAGATGATTTAAGAGGACTTTTGATTTTTTTATACATCATTGCCCAATCATACTCATCTTCTTCTTTCAATAACTTTCTTGGCAGTAAATTAGACCAGGCTGAATCATCAGTTGGTATAAGATGATGGTAGTGTGCAAACATTTCTTCCTTCCATGTTTCATTATTTGACGATAGGAGTTCGTGTCTGAATGTATGGGATGCGAGCGGAGTTGGACTGTTTGTACACTCTTTACTCATACCAACACCACACACCACAGAAAGAAAAACCAAAAGCAACATTTTAAAGAACACTAACTCATTCATTTTTTTTTTCTTTTTCTGCTGTGGAAATCAGAAATTTACAACACCTCAAATTTTGAGAAGATCTAAGTAAAAACTCAGACTTGAATAGCTCAATTTCGAGTGAAGTGAATTCAGACAATCAGAGTAACAGCAAACAGACCTCTTGAATTAAACTTCAATTAAATCAAAACATTCACGAAATAGAGATTGGAAGTATCAATTCAATGGACTATTGCAAGGGATGCCCAAGAATTGGAAAATAATAGCTGTAAAATTCAGTAACTGGATAAGAACCAGAATGAAAATACCACCAGAATCACAGATTCAAAGCAAAAATAGAATCACTGGCAGAAAGCCTAGAACAGTTCAACAAAAAAGCACACGTGAAGCCCTTATATATATACAGAAAAAGAGTCAAAAGACAGAAAAGAGAAAGAAATAGTTAAAAAACCAAATATTCTAAAAAGCAAATTTCATCTCGTGAAGAGCAAGAATCTGGTTGGACAAACATGAAAAGAATGGAGACGAGTATATAAGACCGAAAAATGTTACATGTATCTATATTTATACAGAGATATTTCCAGAGAACAGATAGATGAATGTGAGGACACAGGAGAATCACGGATACGGTGTCGTTTTCCTAGGGGGTTTGGTTTGACTTGGAGCGCGAAGCTCTGCTTTTCGGTTAACGTGTGAGATGAAGAGAAAAAAAAAAACTGTATCTACGGACTACATTAGCTGTTTCCTCTTCATTTTCCATTTTCTTCTTAGTTAAGGGGAGAGAGAGAGGGGGGGAGAGGATCTCCATTTTCGAACAGTTAATCTTGTTTAAAGGAACTAAAAAAATCTCTTGAATATGGATTATTCGAGTAATTATCAGAGTATAAAAAGCTCAGATATTCAAACTACAACGGTCAATTTTGACGTGAAAATGTGTTTATTTGGTGCGAATTAATTTGCGATTAAAACTGGTTTTTGTTTTGTTTTGTTTTTTTTATTTTCTATAAACCGTCCATTTTGAGTGAATAAATTTTGAAAATAGGTTTATTTTCTATAAACAAAAAGAAAATAGGTTTATTTGTTACAAATTAAGATATTATTCAGAAATTTCTTTATTTTTTTTATTAATAACTTCTTAATATCGGATCCTATTAGATAAACTAATTTAAAATTGATTACGTTTAAATTTATAATTGAGAAAATAAAAAAAAATATTTTAAACGGAACATTTTTTGTCACGGATAAAAATAAGGAAAAGGGCAAGCAATGTATTTTATTTAATTTTTCATTGGAAATTTATCCAATAGCTGGCGAGCTAGCAAGGCATAACACATTCTAAATCATATAGAATTAGAGAGATTATGAAAAGTGGGGAAGAAATAGTATGAGATTGGTGTAGGAATTAGAAAGTGTGGATAGGAAAGGAATAATAATTAATATCTGAAAAGTTTTTGTGCCTTTGCTTGCTGCTTAGCTAACAAGAGAGAGGATTCTTGTGGTGTGGGACAGTTTATTAAATTTTTCATGCTATTCACCTGTAACATGATTAAAGTAGTTGCATTCCATACCATACATATATATATACCAACAAGTTGCAACTCTCAATTCTCAAGCAAACATTTTATTTTTTTTTTTAACAAAAATGAACATTTTGTGAATCATATAATAATAATAATGCGTGTACACTATATTAATTAATTTCGAATTCTCATTAATTATTATAATATATAGATTTCCGTATACATCATTCACTGTATCAAATCTTCTTAATGTGTTAAACAGAATTGTTAAATACTTCTTTATTATCTTCTTCATTTATGCAATGTACACATGTTATATAAATACTCAATAAAATAAAAGAGAAGACATTTGGGACTTTTCATGCCTTAAATATTATTCTTTGTTGTTTTCTGTATTGGACAAGCAATTGTGGAGCTGATTAAATATTGAATGGGTATGAGTAATTAGTAACGCCAAATGGCTATTTGTATATGGGCAGACAACCATACTTTAGTTAGCAACATGCATTATCACCACAAAACAGGTAAAAAGGTAAAGTATTTGTTTCCAAGAAAAGGAGAAATGGAGTGATTTTAAAACCTACTACTTATTTCCTTTCAGCAGTAGCCACTTGGCCTATTTCTAAATTAACCTCAATACGCCTTTATATGTTTATAATTGGGATATTATCACCCATAATAATAATATGACACATGTGAAATTAGATATATATGGCTAAAGGTCTTTGAAAAGCGGATGCATTATATTATTAGGTAAGATATGAAAATCAGTGGAAAATGATGAACTCATAAGGAGATGGTATATAAGTCAAGCAACAATATTTATAGGAAGAGTGCAAGGCAGATAAGGTCAGATGAGATGTATGCATCTTTATCTATTTGCAATTGTCACTTTTATTTTAAAACTTAGACCTATAAAAGTATTTGTATACTGATTAAGTGTACAGGTTTATAAATAAATATATTTTTTATTTGACTATTTGTTATCAAAAATTTATTGATTCGATTAATCCGAATAAATTTAAAAAAATAAAAAAAAATATATGCAAAGTACTCCTTGCGAAAGAAAGAGAGGTCGGACAGGGCCAGCACAAGCTCTAAAAACAACAAAGCCAGCTAAATTTTTATGCAACAAATTTTTCATTTCCGAGAAGAGCTTCTTCAAAAATCCAACTCCCTAGAGGCATCTCCTTAACTTGGTTCGCCACTAAAGACATGCTTGAGGCTAACATCCCAATTGTGCTTCAGACATGCTTAAAATTGACCTTTCTACCTAATATTTAAAGATGATTAGTATAATGAAACATGACAATTTGGAGATTATTAAAATTAATTGAACAGTCTCAGGGCTGGGCTTTGAAAACAATAGACAAGCGAACATGGGCTTTGATTTTTGAAAGCGCATGATGAATGAGGCCAAGTGTGTATGAGCAACCAACCAGACTCTTTATCTATATCGCTATCATTACCACAAAACAAGTAAAAAGGAACAGTATTCCCTTCTAAGGAAAGGGCGTAGAGACAGACAAATGATTTTTAAAACAAACTTCTCCTTCTGTGGTTCCATGCATACAGCTTTCAGCATTAGGTTCAACTGCATCTTTTGTCGCTATGTGTTAGGATATTTTGAGATATTCAATAAAAATGGCTATACTTATCTAACAAATTTAACCTTGTTACCCCTATCAGGAACGTCATTTTCAATTATTGAACTTAAGTCAGGCATATATATAAATATATATATGTGGCAAGTGTAGTTGATAAAATATTTAGGTAGTTCATTGGCTGAAGAAGCAATTGATTCTTTTTATCCACCACCCAAATTATTTGTAGGGCTAAAAAAAATTGAAAAATCATTAAATCAGTGGTTAAAAATCATTAATAGTCTTTGTCGATGAAATGACATAAGAATTGTATTGTAAGTTGAAAATATCTTTTAGGTGGTAAGAGTTTTGGGTGGGTGAAGAAGGCTGAAAGTGATACGAAGAAGACAAATATAATTTGTTTCTCAAGTGCATATTTTCTTATAAATATTACTACATTTATTTATTAAAAAAAAAACAGATTTCCTCAACATTTGTCTACTGACAAAATAGAAATTATTATATAAGACAGATTCTATGTATAGCATGTGGTGAATGTGATCATGTGAAACTTTGGAATTTCTTTCGAGAAAGGTGTCAATAACCAGACCTCACAAATGGAAGGGCTGGATATAAACGGCCCAATGGGCCTTTCGCAAAATCTCCATAACCATGAGAAACACATTCATTGTCAAAGAAAGCAGGAATAAATATGGGAGGTCTGTGAATTAATATATTTACAAGCCATGCATTAAGTTTGAGTTTGAAATATATAAGTAGCAGGACCCAGCTCAAGTATACTTAGCTTAACTTTATAAAAACAATTCTATTTCTATAGTAACCGCCCATATAAAAAAGTAACCAAATTCTAACTTTAATTGAAAAGTAAACCCAACCGTTTACCTCACTTAGAAATCATTTTAATGGGCAGTAAATATTTAATTACTTTGAACCCACCATATAAAAATCACAAAAGACTAATTAGATCCATTCACCGAGGCCTAAATTGTCTCCTTTAGTAATTCCCATCACTATTACGGAAAACATATATAGATACCATTATTTTAAAACCACAACCCATGTAATATAATTCTTCATTGGTTAACATAGATACCATAGCAATTATATGCCCTTGAAATTCTAAAGAGGGTATTCAAAGCTTAGTCAAGGTCAAGAACTAATGAGTAGACGAACAAACTCATTTTCAAACCACCCTTTCTTCTTGTTTTGCTTAAAGAAGATCATGACATTCTCTTCAGCTAAATTTTGAGACCTTTGACCCTTTTTTTTTGTTTATTCCAATATCAAGATTTGACAGAATGGACTTGTAATTCAAAAGCATGCCTATATACCAGTCTTGCTACATATATAATGTCTAGCTAGTTTCCATGCAAATCCCGCATTCAACGTCCCATCTATTGTAAGGAATTATCTCTAATTCAAGCGTTAACAGTTTGATTATTTTTTTAATTGATCATAATATAAATCTCAGTATTTTTTCGTTTCCAAAAGATATAATAAAAAAAAAAATCCATCTGTTGCATATATATACACACACAAAACACCTTAACAATTTCAAATGCAATTGAATGAAATCAAATTATCATATATCATATATATATTTAAAAAATGAGATCAGATCATATTTGTTATATTTTATTACATTAACAATTTATGTTCTGATATATAAGGGAAGAAGGATAGACATTATTAATTCATTTTAATTACATTTTCCGTTCTAATTAATCGATCAATTAATATCCATCCAAAAGATCATTGGTTGAAGATAGGATGGCATATGCTTAAGAGATAAGAATAGAATAGCTTCCTCACCATGGCCATTAGGCACCGCGTTTGTTTTGGTCTTTTTGTGGTACTTTAGCTAGAGGCACTTAAGTGGTCACATTTCGATTCAAGATTTTCTTTTGTTTACTGTAGAAGAAAAAGTTAATTAAGGGGCACACCTATTGGCTACTATATGCCTCTATCCATATAGGCAGACCAAAAAGCTATTTGTTTTAGAAGGGCCACTGGTGATTAAATTGCAAAATGACAAGATCTAGAAAGATAACAATGTGTCGTTTTGGTCTCTAGTAAATGTGGCCCTATTACGTGCTCATAAAAAAATTAAAGAAAAAAAAAATTCAACTTAGCAGCCCTAAATACCCCGACAACTGGAATAAATTTCTTATATATATTCATATACTTTGTATTGTGCCATGGATTCTTGTTCACGAGTAATTTTGGGCATCTGATGCAGTTTAATTATGTGTATTTCAAGAGAATATGAGCAAGAAAAATAAAAGGGACTTTTGTTCCTTTTTTTTTTTTTAATTTATTGTTATTATTAAGTCATAAGTTTAATATATAGATATTGATGGAAAAATAAAATATTTATTTGTAGAGTGGGCATGAAGTATTTTAATGCAGTTTGGTGATAATAGTATGGTAGGTTGATTGGAGTAGTGGCAATGGTTTTTGCTTGATGTTCAATTTATTTTCAGGTGATTTTGTCTTCACAGAAGCAAACGTTTTGGCCCTACCGTTCATGTCCCATTTCAATTTCCACAAAAATTGCAACAATCACACTGAACAAACCTCATGTATCGCATCAAATAATAGCAGCTTCCAGCTCTATAAATTAGGGCTCGTATTTAATGTTATGTGAGACAACTGTGTTATAACCTAAGCAAATCTTTTTCCTTTTCTACAATCTGTACGATTGTATTTGTATCCAAATTATTAGAAAGAACGTGTTTCACTTCTTTCTTATAGATTAGAGAACTTGAAGAAAAGAAACTGTTTCCTCAACAAAATGGAAAATTTTGGTCAAAGCATTATAAAAATAATCGGTATTAAATGGAAGTTAAAATTAGGTGACATGTAAAAGTTATATTAACGTAGAAAAATAATTTTGTAAGTAAGATCGATGAGACTAGAAGCTTATGAACAATGTCCTTGTCGTGGATGTGCTTATTGTCCTTATTTACGTTACTCATAATGGGGGTGTGCACATGGAATGCGGGAAGGAAATTAATGAAAGACAAGAAAAAAGAAATTGTGTGTTTTTTTTTTAGGGAAAGAAAAAGAAATTGTTAAATTAGCTTTTATATAATGAAAATGAATTTAGCCAAGTGAGAATAAGGACAAAATTCTAATTCCTTTTTAGGTGAAATATTACAAAAAGCCCTAATTTTGAAGTCTCATATATAATTCATATCCGATATTTAGAAAAAACAAATTACGCTGGCTTCCTTGTGAAATAGATATTATTATTAATAATAAAATTATTCGACAATCTTAATTTTTAAAGACTGATGCTTGTAAATTGACAAAACTAATATCCTTCATACATTTTCTTAATAATAAACATAAATATTATTTGACAAGAACTAACTGTTTTTCTTATATTATACATTATCGTTTATTTTTAATATATAAATGAATGAGTTATATATATTGTATCTTTTAATCTTACTTTGGTGTAAAAGGTAGCAGCCTCCAAAGGTATCAAACTTTTCACGTTTTTTCACAATTAGACTATAAAGTTATATTAATTGGCTTTTATTTCTTATTTGCGTTTCACTACCTTTATCTTCTCTTGATATCCAAAATTAATAGCTTTTCCTTCATCTTTTCTCATGAAAGGGAATAATAATCATTAATAATAGTAGTAATATATATATATATATATAATAACAAACGATCCAACGATCTTGATTTTTCCTACTTAAAATTACATTTTAATTAATTTTATTTATAAAAATATAAAAAAATAAAATCTGGAGGGAAATATGTAATTATTAGTTTGGGCACCAAAGATTAGAAGTCAGGAATTATACAATTTAGTTGGTGAGAAAGCAATAAAGCAATAAACCCCGTAATCTAAGAAAAATTTGTCTGGTAATCATGAATCATGTTTAACTTTTTAAACTATTAATTAAGAATTGCTTATAACCTTTTCTAAGGTCTCATATACCAAAACAATTTGGTAGTAATGATCCCACAATCTGAAACTCTAATTTAATTATATTGATTACTAAGTTCCATCTCAATTTTATGAGTATCCAAAAAGGAATAATTAAACGAATTAGGTTAGAATTATTTTACATAGACATTGTAACACAATTGGTTTCCCACCACTGTTCACGGAATAAAATATGTCATATCATATTGATATTTTGAAATATTAATGTGCTTTTAGTTGTACGAAAATTGATTGATAAATGAGATGGGTTCCCTGTCACAAGATTTACAGAAAAATCACACTCTAAGTTTCTCTTTATACATCTTTTTCAGATTCGTTTTTGTATGTTTGTTCTTTACTCTATTTTCTCTCCGACCAAATATTATATATATTATATGCCATCCTCCATTATTTGTTGTACCTGCGGCCACTTATTCTCTGCAATCATACCCAACAAAATTCTTGCAACAAAGAAATGCAATATTTTGCTTTCTTAATTAACAAGAAGGAATTTTTATTATGGAATTAATTCCCCATTTCAGCCAATAACGGGGAGTTTATATTAAATTAAAAAAATAAAAATAAAAAACAGTATGATGTCAATAACCACTAAATAATTAATATGTTCCTCGCTAAAGCCTTTTTTCACGTTCTAGACATTATTTTTATGTACACAAATACAGTCATATAATGTATGTAAGAAATTAACAAAGAATTATACTAACTAACTCTTACACGTACGTGCTAACTGCCACACGTGTGGTTAGAACTCCGTTAACGACAAGTTTCTATGATAGTCTGAAGATGGTGATGGTAATGGCGACGGGGGAACTGATGGCGGCGCTCTCAAATTCTGGTAGTACTCCGTAATATTAAGACCACCTGACGTTACTGTTTCCGTTTGATTCCAGTCGTCTCTGTTGGGAATGAACGGCGGCCGTAATACTTCCGTTAGTAGGTCCCACCTTAGCCCTTTGAAGAACACGTGCTCCTTGATCTCACATGCACCTCGTTGATAACCCAGCCTCTTTCTTGGATCCTTCTCTAGCAACCGTTGGATCAAGTCCGTCAACTCGTTTCGTTTCCCTATAAACTCCGGCTCCTTTGATAAAATGTTTCGAAACGTTTCTTTCCGGTTCTTCCCCTTAAACGGCGTCGTCCCATACAACATCTCGTAAGTTAGAATCCCCAAAGCCCACCAATCAACAGAGAACTCATGGCCATCTCCACGTACAACTTCCGGCGACACGTACTCCTCGGTGCCCACGAAAGAGTTGGACCGTTCTCCATTACTGAAACTGAGTTTTCGCCGACTCACCGGGCTAACTCGGGCTGATTTGGTCTTTTTTAACCCTGTTTTATCGTTACTGCTAGGAAGGACAGGGAGCCAACGAGTTAAATGAGTTCGGTGGAATCGGTGGTTTCTTTTTTGTGATTGCAGAGACTCAGCTTTAACACTACTCTTATGAAAATGGTGATGATGCTCCGAAGAAGACAATATGGTTTTAACGGTTCTTTTTGTTAAGGTACGTGAAAGGTCGAAGTCCGTGAGAGTCACGTGACCAGATTGTTGTACTAGGATGTTCTCAGGCTTCAGGTCACGGTACGCTATTCCCATCTCGTGCAGATGTTCAATAGCGCATACTATCTCAGCTAGATAAAACCGGACAACTGCCGGAGAAAAAACACGGTCAACTTGGCGATGACGGAGCACATTAAGATCGCCGCCGGAGCAGAATGGAACAGCCCAAGCAAGAAATTCAGGAGTCTCCAAGGAAGATATGAGGTGAGGAAGAAAAGGGTGGGTATCCCGGCCGGAAAGTTTCTTAATTACCTGGATCTCCCACCGTGCGCGGCGTTCGGCGTCGAATTTTGTGTGGAGAGTGGATTTCTCAACGACTTTAAGGGCATAAGGATTGGTAGCAGAAGGGTCGGAAACCTTGTCATGAACAAGAAACACGGTGCCCATAGCTCCTTTTCCTAGGACTTTGATGGCTCGAATGTTGTGGAAGTTTAACTCTGGTGATGAGCGTTGATGTTGGTTTCGTGGTGGTTGTAGTGGGTGTGGCGGTGGTGGTGTTTCTGATTCCATTTTCAGACAAAACAGAAAACAGAGAAAAGAGAGTGAGGCTTTTTGAGATAAAGAGAGTGGGGTTTGGGGGGAGGGGGAAAAAGAGGGTAGCATTGAGTGTTCCATTTTGGCTTTTATAGTATACTTCCCTAATCTGTTTTTCAGTTTTGGCATTATTTTATTCTTTTTTTCTCTTATTCTTTTTATCCTATAATTGACTATTTTATTTCTTCTCTTTTCACTTTTACAAGGAAGCTGATTTAACATTTTATTATCATTTGAAATAATTATATTAAGTACCAAAAATATATATAATAAATTATATTTTGTAAAAATTACTATAATAGTTTTCGCAATCAAAATTTTGATGAATATATCTAATTATCTACGGAGGCTTAAACCTCTCAATTTCATATACTCTTATGGGATTAACAGTACTTACCACTTACTGGGCCCTGCCTTTCCTTGCATTGAAGCTGGACTAGATATATATATATATATATATATATATATATATATATATATATATATATATATATATCTTTTTATTTCATTATAGTTTAAAAGATTTTAAATTCCCTTACAAAAAGGAAAAAAAAAAAGATTTTACTATAATTATATTATCTTTTCTTTTTCGATACATCAAATATTTTATGAATTTTGGTAATTTATAATTGCTTGCTGGAATACATTTTTCTAGCAGCTGTCTTGCTTAGCTTTGGCGCTATTTCTTTCTAATTTAACTAGGAATGTTGTTGAAGTGACACAAATTCCATTCTTTAATTAGAATTAGTGCTTCTCATCTCAGAATTCTGTGGAGATGTTTCAAGTATTTTAAGAAATTAACTCCAACACTCAAAACAAAGAATAAAAAAATTACTTGAACCTACATTTCAATTTATTAATTAATCCTACTCATATTTCAAGAGCTCTATTAGCACAATTTCATAATATTTTTTTTTTGATAGAGCAATTTCATAATTTTTAAAAAGCAATTGGAGTATGGTACCAAATTGTAAAATTACTATTATTATTTGTAGTATAAAGTTTCTTGTTGATTTAAGGAACAATTCAACATGAGTAGGAATGGATGGATATTCCACAAGGATCAATTTAAGGAACAAACACCCATCTCCAATAAACCAATCAGACGGGCCAACTTGAGAGTAATAATTAACAGACCCAACCAGGTTGGGTATATTATTACAATAATTCAACCTATAATACATAGGATTAGCAATTACCTAATGGTAGCCATATGGTCCTAAGTGTAATGAGTTGTTAGTTAAAGTGGAGATCTTCATCTTTGGAAATTCTTTCTTAATTAATCTTTGATTATCAAAGTAAAAAACAATCACACGTGTAATAACAATTGAGCAAGAAAGAAAGATGCAAATTAATGCATAATGCATAGAGCCAATCAAAAGAGAAAAATAAATAAAGATCGGTTTAGGGTTAGCACATGGGGAGCTTCCATAATCTAAGGGAAGAAAGAATGAGATCGTACCTGCATCATTAGGGATGAATTTTAGTATTTGTTGTTGGAATGTTGTCATCTCATTATTTTCTTTTTTAAAGAAATAAAACAAAATATTAGGTACTATAATTTTCTTTATTCTCTCTAAATTAATTTTAAAATTAAGTTAGACTGCTTCATAATTTAATCTGATTTTTTAGTTTTCCAATGAAAATTAAGTTCTAATTATTTGAATAATTATATATGTGGATTTCAATATGTCAGATTAATATATATTGACTTTGTGTAAGCCAACAAACAACAAATGATTTGCTTCACAAATTAAACTGCAGAAATTTAGGAAAGTGTCCTATGTTGTGATTATATATATTTCTGGAGCCTTATAAAATAGAATTATTTATATATATGGCTCATCAGTTGACTATTTCTGAATAAAACAATGTTTAGAAAACATGAAACATGACATTATTAAAGAAAAAAAGAATTTTCCAATATTTTCTTTTTCCTTAAAGAAGATTATTCTATTTTTTTTTTCTTTTGTAATTAGATTATGTTTGAGATGGAATCAGAGGAAAATTAATTAAAAAAAAAATCAGAAAATAAATTCGATTGAGCTATGCACGTTGGAGAAGTAATAGAGAACAAGTTGGGTCATGTTGACTACCTCCGACATGGTAGCCTGTATGGCCCAAATTCGGTTTTCTTTAAAATTATATAAATAAATACATAATGGCAATTTTATAGTTAATAGTTGATATATTAGGTACCAACCAAAAATTGTCATGATAGCTAGAAAAGTTATGAAATAGGCCATATAGCAATTAATAATAATGGTGCTTCTACAAAAGTAGTAAGGTTTAAAATTTCAAACTAAACAGTTTCAAAATAAATAGATATATCATGTTTAACGTTTACAAATTCTCAATAATTTCTATATTTATTTAGATCTAGATATAAAGTAATATGCATATGAAAAAAAAATAATTATAATAAGACACTGCTAAAACGTAAAACTTTAATGTTAATGACTATTTACTAATGAGGCAAATCACCCATAATGATTAATAATTTTTTTGGGTTATATTTGGTGCTTTGATAATAAGGGAAATTAAGCGATTAATAGAGAAGAATGATCTATATTCTATATCGATCAATAGCTTTGGCCATCATTCTTCATTTGAAATATTAAGCCATTGTTTTCTGGCACGTGTATTGGCAGACATAATTATAATAACTTTTTGAAAAAACAAGATTAAAAAAAAAAAAACAAATATTTGATATGCAAATCTACCACCTCATATAATAATGAGTTTAAAGTGGAATAAGCTGGTAGTGAGAATGGGTATTAAAAGTTGGATTAGTTTTAGGCCTCATTAATTAGTTGCATCACATAATCTAATTATCTAATTGATTAAATCATTAGGGTTGATGTTAGGTAATGCTGGTAGATCAAACCCTTAATAACATTACCTACCTAAAACTAATATTTGATGTTGAACACTACTTTTATTGTGTGCGTATTTAAATTGAATTTTTACAGCAGTGATCGTCTACTTAATTAAATATTTAAAAAATTAATTAGATAACTGCATACCAAAAATAAAAAGTAAATACAATTACAAATATTTACCAATATCTAAAGTCATGAAAAGTCTTGGAGTTGTCCTCCTTTGCATTTTATTAGGCTTAATACAGATGCTTTCCTCGTTACTTTTTTAGGTATAGCTACGGGAGGATGGATTTTCAGACATGTGACTAGTAATTGGAACAAAGGTTTTATTTTCAGAGCTGGACAACGTCCAATTCTTAGAGCTGAAGTTTGAGTCATCTTTCATGGAGTTCAGTTAGCGACCGACCTTGGTTATTCCAGACTTATTGTGGATAGTGATAATAAAGTGGCAGTGTAGATGATTGTCAATCTTTGATCCTTACTATTCGAGGTTTACTGCAGAAGTTTGATCAAGTCTTTATCAAGCATATTTACAAAGAAGCTAATTTTACCGCTGATTTCTTTTCGCATCTTACCTATAATTCGATGGTTATTATTATTACCATACTTACAGGTTTTTATTGTGTTTCATATATATTGTTGTATTCTTTTACTTTTATTTGCTGATATAGAGTGATATGTTTGATATGTACCTTCATATGCACGTATATGATATTATATAAACGGAACATAAAATCTTATGTATGAATTAAAAATATGATTTGTAAAGAAAACAAAAATTGGATTATTTGAGGTAGCATACAAATGGTGTTGAAGAGGGTCCCGACAATGAGGTGTATGGTAAGGTATGTGTAACAAATCAGAAAAGGATATGGGAAACTGAGATTGCACCATCACATGTTGCTCTTAAAGTTAATGCTTACTGTTCACAAGCACGGTGTCTAGCTGTGGTCCTGTTTTTATGGCAATTGTCAACTAATTCAATCACTCAGTATAGGGTCCATTTTATTATTTCTCAAAATAATTGTTATATGCCTACAATTATATGTAATTAATATTAATTAAAACTTTAAATTATGAATACACATAGGTCGTTGAAATCATAACATTTGCAATAAGAAAAAATGAAAATAAAGAAAAGTGGGAGATAAAGATTTTTGTCTTTTTTTAGTTTTTATTTTAAAGCATGCACTAGCTAGTGCTAGGGTTTATTTTTTGATGGATCCATTAGTAATGTTGAAACGAGGATGGTCCAAAATGGAAACTGAAAGGAAATTATATCTTATCACTTGCTGATTCTTCACGTGTATAGCATATATGATTTTAACACTTCTTGTGTTTTCAATGATAGGAATTTGATAATTTCATCAAGCCTGTTTATTTCAGATTGATCTAAATAAATTTGAAATTAGAAAAAGAAAAATAAAATTTACGACATCTTATTTGGTGAAATAGCTTCCTCATATACTTGAGCCATCTAGTTTTCTTGGCCTTAAAGTACTAATAATAATATATATAATCAATTAAATCTCCCTTTACTTGGTCAATAATTTTAACAAAATAATTACTTAGGAGGTTGTATATATATATATATATATACAAATCTTAGATGGGTGATGTGCTATATATAATCTGGACTATATTAAATCGAATTAGTGTTAAGTGTCAATCTTTTGATTAAAAATAAAATTAAATGAAGCAATTGTTATTTATTCAGACAATCAAATTAATTAAGTTATACTTTTTAGATAATCCCTTAACTCTAACGCATAATAACACATCTCTTGCACACTATCTCTTCTAGCTCATCGGATATTAATATTCCTTCAACTGTTTAATTATGAGATGGATTTAAAGAAAAAAAACTAGCAATTTTCTTGCTTGTTTAATTAATTAATTAATTAACTAAAAACCATCAAATTGTCCTGTGATGTTGTAGGCCATGTAATGGATCACATTAACATCACTAGAATAGAATTTTATTAAGGTTAAATGTTAATGATTGGCTAAGGTAATTAGGTATATGTAGGTTAGAATATGAGAGAGAGAGAGAGGAGCATGAAGGGCTTTAGAAATTGGCATCTCGTACAAATATTAGGAGTAAATTCTTTGGAAAAGGATCCACTACACCTAAAAATTAAAAACCCATATATTCCAACTTTTGGTTACACAAAATCTTCCGCACTGTTTTCTTATCTTATGCTATACATTTGTTTGGAAACATCATAACCCCACCATCAATTTTTTTTAATGAAGTTTCATAAAATGTGTTCCTGTCTCCCATCATTTGGTGGGAGAAAATTTGAGCTTCCACCTAAGCTCAAAGTTGAAGTTCAATTTTTTTTTTTTTTTTTAAAAATGTCCAAATCTATCCTTAAATTATGTGTAAAATACTGTAAATTTGCTTTTCAATTATATTTTGATTCAAAAATATCATTAGTGTTATCAAATTAGCTCATATTTATTTCTATAATTATCAAATTATTTTCATTAATTTGTTATTATTTTCTGTTAAAAAAGATTCATATTTACCCTTGCCATTATAAATAAGGAAAAAAGTAAGATATTTTAATAATAGTAAAAATATTTAAAAATAAATATGTAACTTTTCGCATTGCTATTATATTTTTTAAAAAACAAAAGTTAAGATAAATAATAAAAAAAGTAGTAATTATATATATTCCTCCACCCATGTCAAAGTTAGGAACATTTATATGTAACTTTAAAGGAAAAGGTTGTTACACTTTGGTGTTGGCCTTGTCGGCCATGATTTCTCCATACATATTAAAACACAAATAGTTTCTGTTTATATGATTTTAAAATGTTTAGGACCACTTAAACAGCTTTGTATTTTCTATATATACTTTGTTTTCAGACAAAGTTCAGACGTTTAATTAATTAGTTTATCTTGCATTTGCACTCAATATTGGTTAAAAAGTGGTAAGCACAAACAAATAAAATATAGCTACTTAATTATTATTTCCAAGGTTGATTTCAAAGCTTGTTTCTCAAGATTATGTGACCTTTATCATAAAATTAATCCGCACGATGTTACGTTTGATGCGTACTAAATTCTACTAATTTCAACTTATTTTGAGCATACGAATAAACATCAATTTGTAGTGATAGTGGTCAAGTCCCTAAAAATGAAAAACATATAACATGAAATTGTCAAATTATTATAGCTCACTATCACATAATGCTTCAACTGTAACATATTTTTAGTAGCAGTTATGAAAATGTCGCTTTTTATCTATAATTAGAGTATTAAAACTGTTACAATAATTTAAAATAATAAAAACGGATGTAACGCTTGCAAATTTGTAAAATTGTTGCTATAAAATAATTACAATATATTTATTATGGGAACCCTCTTTCGTGTAGAGAATATCATAAACTAATCAATTAACATATAATTTATAAAGTAGAAGAGGAAAGCATTGTAAATCAGATAATGACAAGTGCTACTAATTAGCAAAGTATACACAGATAATTACCATATAATTATTTTATTATTAAGTGATTAGTAGATAGAACACTATATATATACTTTTAAAACTCATAAACAGAGGCATGATTAAGGGGTAAGCAAGCTTATGCAAATGAAAATAAGCACTTTTTCTTCCTGTGAGAAATTTAAAGAAAAACCAAAATCAATCAAAGGGAAAATATTATTATTATTATTATTATGACAACATTGTTTGATCATGGTTCTGAAAAGTGGGTCCAAGTCCTTGATTGATATCATATTAAGTTGTCTTTTTTCCTATGTGATTGAACATTCTGCAGAACCATGGGTGAATCCACTACCTAAATTGCTTCTGAAAATTCATAATGGAACACAGAAAAAGAAGTTCTTTTTTTTGTAATTTTGGGATGTATTTAATTAATAGAATGATTGTTGTGAACATTGATAGCATGAACGAATTCAAGTATGTTATTATTGCTAAGCGAATAATGACTTTTACACACACATATATATATAATATATGCATAGATTTTGTGATCATTATATTAGTTTTTCAAAATACTACATATGTCTCATTAACCAATTATTTCGTAATGGAGGATTCTTTTTTTTTTTTTTTTCCACCTAATATATATATATATATATATATAAACCATAGAGAGAGAGGGACGTGTCATTAAAGTCTTAAAAATTAAATTGCTGGGCTAATAATGATGATCATATTCCTGGGTTTCAGTTTGGGCTGGGCTTTAGTTTCTTCCATATTCCATAATATTATTGGGCAACTATTATATATGTAAATTGAACACCAGGCCCATCCACTATTGGATCTTAATATCGAAGCTACTATTTTAAGGAAAATTCTTGTCAGGATCTATTATATGATTTTTTTTCATGGACCGATCCAATAGTTTATTCACATATAAAATCAGTAACTATTTATCCATTACTTTTTTTATATATAATTTTTCTCAATTATTTAATCTTACGTGTCATTATTCTATTAACTTGTTCACTGAATTTATTCATGAACCCAATTTAAATAAGTATTTTTCACAATTTTAATCCTTAAATGCATTAGGAGCGTCTTTTTCTTGTGCTGTTTTCAAGCTAATTGGTAGTATAATTCAGTTTATCTAATTGATTTCAGTAGTGAATAATTTAGTTAGCAGTTTCATTAATTTTTTAAATTATTGGTAAAAATTTATTCATACTCAACAAATAAAATGATACTAATATTGCAGTGTTATATATATATGGAATCAGTAACCTCGACACTTTGAAGATGATTTGTGCTAATGTTTTCCTTTTTGTTAGAAGAACTCAATAGAAATTTGAATTTGAGATTTGCATACTATGGTGTTAAAATGTATTCATTTAGGGTCACATGTTTTAATTATAATTAACGTCTTGGTAGTACAAAATGAAGCCTTTCACGTCAAGATCCGAACGTTTAGGTTAAGATGGCAAAAATCCCATTGAATTAATCAATGTAGAAAGTCAAATATAGGTGAAAAAGATTTTTCTCTACCATCTCAGATCCATCATGGATCCTTCATATTTTAATTAATAAATAAAATTTAAAGCATATTTTGATTATTTAATGCTTCTTCAATCTCTTAAATCTATATAATGCCATTCACATGCCTTATATAACGTCTCATTAATTAAATTAACACTAAGATTTCATTAAAAAAAAAACTTTCATCTTCTACCCACTATTGAAATTGAAAAGTTCCCTTCTGTTTTCGTCAGATCTTCGAGGTAAAATCGCTGCTTGTGAATGTATTCGAGTTACTAGTTACCCATTCTCGATTTATTTATTTATTTGTTTTTCACTTGCGGAGTGGAGGAATTTAAATTGTTAATAATTTCATAATTATTTATTATTATAAAAACGTGGCCAGGCTTACAAAAATTTCAATTGGGCACATGCTGGTCCACAATGGAGTTTAGATGATCGATAAACAAAATCCAAGAAAATACTAATAAATAAAGACATTGAGATGAAATTGCACATCCATGTTGATTATGTTTAGTCAAGTAGATTAATTCCCCCAAGTATTAGTAGTTAGTATGTTAACCGCTTAATTTTACATATTTTTACTTGTTTTTCTTCTATTTTTCTGCATTAATTTTTAGCCAATTTGAAACTTTTTACTTGTTTTGTGATTTTTACCATTTCAGGGCCAAATTGGTAAGAAAAAAGCATTTTGTGGATAATTGGACTGATTTGCAATAGTTGAAGAAGTTGGAGTTAATTTTGGTGCAAATAAAAGAAAAGATGCAGATCTGACCTTTAGCCTTGCCCAAGGCTAAGGGAAAAACGGGACAGCAAGATAATTTATCAGATTTGTGCGCGCGAATTAACCCTAACCGCCAGTTGTATTTCATCAGATTTTTGGGGATAATTAGACCATAATTTAGAAGATAATAGGCAGTATTTTTAGGAAAATAATATTATATTTAATATTTTTATTTTATTTTTCCAAGTTTGTATAGGTATCAATTACCTACCTAAATTTTTTAAGTTTTCTTTTGAAAGGGATAGAGCGAAACGTGAACAGTAATTTTGGCCGCCGCCGCCACCTCTGTTCTTTCATTTATGTGTTAGGAATTTGTTTAATTTTATTTTGTTTTTATTCTTGGCCATGATTGGCTAAACTTTTATTCTAGTTAAAGGTTTAATTCAAAGCCAGAATTTTTCGTTGCTGTGAGATTGTTCTTACTTTAATTTTTTCTTTAATTTATGTGATGTTCATGTTATTTACTGTGATTTAGAAAAACTCTATCTCGATTATTATTTATTATTTGCACAATAAGTGTCCATTGTTTATTTAATTAAATAGCATATAACTAATTGAGATTGTCAAATCCGCAATTGTTTGATAAAATCAATAACAAGTGGCAATCAATGTA
Source organism: Excoecaria cochinchinensis (assembly GCA_947683425.1). NCBI lineage: Eukaryota > Viridiplantae > Streptophyta > Magnoliopsida > Malpighiales > Euphorbiaceae > Excoecaria > Excoecaria cochinchinensis. The sequence goes on along the minus strand of CANTUQ010000074.1, from coordinate 8,387,611 downwards.
GCTTGCTCACAAGAGTTGTTACATTGAGTAAATGTATAATTTGGTCTAAATCGGTCTCGTGTGAGATCGGTTGGTTTGGATCAGGTCTTTCTATTCCTTAATACTGTCAATAAATTAAATTTTTGCGCGTATTAAGAGTTATTTGTTGACTAGGAATTAATTACAGTTTTACTTGATTGATTCAGTAATACGAAAAAATTAGGTCGGGAGCGCGAAGCCGACGACTATAACTAATCAATTGCATGATTTTTGAGTATCTTTTCGTTCATGATCAGTAAATTGAATCATGTGCTACGAATACCTTGAACTGAAGTTTTTCATCTTTTATTTTATTTTTATTCATTTTCTGCATTTTATTTGTTATTATTTTAATTATGTATTTTCATTCTTTATTTATAAAATCCCCCATTTTATTTTTATTGTTTATTTCTGATTTTTTAAAGAATTAAAACTCAATCAATTTCTGTGTATTCGATCCTACTCATCGCTATTTACAAGTTAAATCTAATTAAGAGTAAAAATTTTATTTTTGTTGGTTTCGACACCCATCATAGTACGAGGCAACCGAAATAGCTTTCCTTCTAGTATAGTACTACTATCTTTTGTTTTTCCAAACCATCTAATATTTAAAATATATTAATCTGATTAATTTATATTCGTATTAAATTAACATGCTCGTAAAAGAATACAAATACTCAATTATTTTCAAATGTTTATATTTATTGCATGCACAAATAAAAGTTTTCGTCCAATTCCAAACCAAAATTTATTCATCATTTTCCTTTTGTTTCCGAAAAGATAACTCATAATTAATGAATAATTCTTTGTCAAGAATAGGCAGGCATGGATGGATAAGGAATTGCATCACATACATTTGTATGTTTGGAAAAAAAAAAAAAAAAAACGTAACACAAGTTGAATAGGTGTACAGTTGATATAATTATTGAATGGTGTTTAGGATAAAAATATGCATGCATGTCTAGATTGTAGATTTAAATAAGTGCGCAATTTTAATTATTGCGTGTAATTGGTGTTAGCTATGTTTGAAAGAGTGGTAACTTTTATGCAGCTTAAGTGAAGCTGACATTAACACAATATTTAGGTAAGGGATTTGGAGGAATTCAAGAACACATTATCTCTTCTAGATACGTGGAAGAACCCCCCAACTATTTAATTTTCATAGTATTCCTTCTTAATTTTAGTTATAGTAACTTAATTGATGTTGCGATATTCAACATGGAGCTGGATATCATGGTAATTGTTTTTTCCTTATAGTATTGTTTTTTTTTTCCTTATATATATATATATATAACACTTTTTTCTCTTTTGATATCACCCTTCTCTACGTTATTTAAATAAAAATATTATTTACTCATTTCTATTTAACCTTATAATTATAATGTAATAATTTCTTACATCTTATATTTAACTATAAATTTCTTTAAAAAAAATAGACGAATCAAAATTAGTTGATTCAAATGACTCAACATACATATTTTTAAGTAATATTTTGAGTTCAAGTATTGTAAATAGTGAAAATTAATATTGAAAAAAATTATTTCAATATGGACCAACCTGATTTAAATTGAATAATAATAATAATAATAATAATAATAATTATATAAAAAAATTCAAACGGTATATCCTTCATTTGAAAGCAACACATGAATGGTAAATTAGAGCTATTAATTACCTAATAAAATAATTGTGGATAAATGAGAATTGAATAAGGAAGTAAGATTTGTATTTTGAAGATTAAAATTAAAAGGTTTATCAATTAAAAATTTTTCTCTGTGCTGCAAATTTTAAGGACAGTGAATCAATTAAATCAACAAGTTAGATTCATGAAATTATAAAGATTTTGCTTATGAACTTCCCTCAATTCATTCCAACATGTTTACCACCCATTCACCAAGACTCCAATTAGTTCTTATTTTATGAATTTTATTTTGTCCTTTTTACTTATTTATTTATTTAGACAGTTGTTAGGCTGTCATCTATTATATATATGTTCCAAACCAACCCTAACAATTTAAACCCTATCCTAACCCTAACCCTAACCCTAATAGGGTTTAAATGTGTGTGTGAAGAAAACAAGGGTTCCTCCAAATACAATTGCCTTTCTAAGTGCTTCACTTCGAGGCGACACGAGCACTTTCCCGGCGTTTCCTCCCACCTCTTGGAAATTCTCAATCTCTCCTCTGGATTCTCGTGACCTCATTTTCCCCAAACTACCCTCCTTCATCTTCTTAATTTACTTCCAATATTACACTTGAACAGCCATTGCACGCTAATTCAAGCATACATGCTCTCTCATCCACGTCCAACATTAAGATTTATAAGCACAGCAATTGGCATTATCACTTATCAGCGTCCCATTCAAATAAATGTGGAATCCCACCTTAGACTATTTGCACATAATTTACAAAACATCGTGTCAGATTCAACATTTACATTTCTACTTATACTCCAAGATGTCCATTAAAAATGTTCTTTCCTTTTCTTATTCTTTTTTTTTTAATCAAATATCCAAGACCTTTTTTTTAAAAATAATAATTAAATAACATTCATGTGTTAAACAGAAATTTAGAGAGAAATACATGCCAGAATAAAAAGAAATAAAAATACTTTATAAATCGACTGTTACACTTAATAAGGAAACTTCTCTAACAAAGTATATGATAAGTTTATGAATGTTGATCATGGCCATACAAACAAACAGAAAAGTATGAATATCTAGTAGGATCCTATAGTCTGTTTTATATACTTTTTTTCAGATTTCTATAATTGATTTTATATATATATACACACACAGAATTAAATTAACACATGTATTTATCATCTTTTGAATATTTAAATACTTATATTTCATCATACATCATAAATTGAAAAAATATACGTGTCCATTTTAGTGTATATATCCACATCATTATCAATTTATAAGTGTTTAAATATAAAAAATGACAAATATTTAAACATTCTAATTAAGGTGTCTGTTCCAGAAAAATATAAAAAATGTACTGATAAATTGGGGTAGCAACACCACGACAGGCACTGAATATGAATTGAGCCAAATAAAAATGAAAGCTTGAAAACCTCAAGAAATGGAGAAGAAGGGCAAGATAGTAATAATAAGAAAATGATGGTCATAGTATGGTCAAAGTTTCTTCAATTGTGTGTTTTTTTGTGCAAGCATGCAAATCGGATAATTGGTCAGCCTGGCTGCAACTTTCAAACCTCTTAAAGGCCCCAAAGCAAACTGACACGTGTCAGTCACATTCCTCTGTATTTGGCTCGCAATCTCTGAAACGACGTGATCTTTCTCTACTTTAAAGTGTTTGTTTACAGCAGATGGCCGGTGGCCACCAAACCCTTCTATCTTCTCTCTTTTCAAGAAGAGCGAGAGATTCTTTGTTTGTTTACAGACTTTGCTACTAAGTTAATGTTTCTTTTAACCCTGTAAATCTTTTCTTTTTCTCATCATTTTTTTTTTTTAATTTTTGCATAATTTATAATTAAAAAACGGATTGATTAGTCTTTTTTCTTTTATATGGGTTTGGAAAGAAGGATTTTGTCTTTTTGGTTATTTCATTTATGATTTTTCTTAACCTTCATGATGAGTTTAGGATTCTGAATGTTCTTGGAGATTCTTAGAGTCGAAAAAGATTGAAGATAGAAGAGGAGTGAAGCGAGAGACGTGGGTCCTGCCCCCCTATTGTGGTGCACTTCAGTCAACTTAGTCTTATATATATATGTTCAAGAATTTTGGGGGAACTGTGTCATCAACATTGGCAGGTGATTAATTTTTTATTTTTCTGATTTTTAAAAAGAAATATTTTGCTTTGTTTATTATTCTGGGATTAGATTCTTTGTAGCATTAGTTTAGTATTAGAAGGTGACTCTGAACCCTGAAACTCTGAACAGTCAGTTTCTAAAATGATAAATATGGCTGCTAGAATACAACTACGATCCCTTCAAACATAAAAATTCTTGTCAGATTTAGCTTTTTCGGCTTTTTTCACTTTAATATTATCTTTCTAACCATTCATTCATGCATTTCTATCAATAGAGAGACAGATAGTAAAATAGATGATGAACTGTATTTGGATGAAGAAATTATTGCACTCCATTTTACTTTATTTATTTCAACCAAGTTAAGTTGCACTTGCCCTTTAATGGAAAGTTTTATGTTATATATATAAGCTAGTAATTTAGTGGAGAATATATTGAGTATATTTTAACGAACCAGTCCAACTAATTATCATGTGTGTAATATTTAAATCGATTAGGAGTTTTTTAGGTGGTGTGATTATTTTATTGATTGTCCTTACACAAGATGGAGTAAATAAAAAGGGATTGGTTTTTCAAGTTTATTAGAGATGGCTAACTAGATAACAAAGGAAAAACAATATAAATTGATTCAGTATACTGTACAAGACACGAATAAGAAGATATTTTAAGTTAAATTATTAACTTTTGACGGGGCACGAAGATCAATTAGGCGGTCAACAGATTTATGCTTGGGGAACCAAACAATACCTTCAATTAAATTTCATTTGAACTAAATATTTTAGTGAACAGATGTTTGGTCTTAATTTGAAAATGAGGGCAATTCTTACTCCTCTTCTGGTACTTTTAATATTTAATATGTCGGATTTAAACATTAAAAAACTGCATGTCCGTACACATGCATCTTTAACACATGCAGGGACTCGGGGATCTACAAATTTGGTTTTCATGAGATGAGTTAACCCACTTGAGATAGCTTCAAGATCTTCTGTGGTTTATGGATTTGATCCTAATCTCACATATATATAATATACATAAAATCTTAGTTTCTTGAAGATAAGAGAGAGGGGGGTCGGTAACTTTACGTAGTGGTCGATATTTAGACTAAGAGATGATTTGCAGAGTGTGGGAATGCTGGGCTTTGAGGAGTCATATATTGCATTTTACGAGGACGAGAGTTCCAATAAGCCAAGTGGGGGTAGAGAGAGAAAGAAGAGTGGTAATTAGTTGGATGTTTCCAGTTGGAATTGTGGGTTTGTCTCAATACAGAGACTGATCAATGGTGCTCAATTTATATAGTTTAATATCACACACTCGTGTCCTTATTTGGATTATATAGTATAGTATTAATATTATAGTATAATGATAACTTGGTTTTTAAGCGTTGGAAAATGGTGGTCATGGTCAGACCGCTTAAAATGACCATTGTAAAAGGGGTGAGAAATTCTTTGTAATTTTTGTGTAATAGAGAAACAAAGAACCTTCATTTTTAACTTTGTTTAGTTCATACTTCTTTTCTCTAAATTCTCTCTTTTCACCAAATCTCTCTTCTCTCTTATCACCGGGTCTTCTTATTCCTTTAGGTCAAGAAAGAAAGAGAGCAAGAGAGTGTGCTTACTGCTACAAACCCTTAGCCTCTCTCTAAAGCAAACTCAAAGCCGTAAATTCTTGAAATCCTTTAGATTTTTGTTTTCTTTTCTCTAACAATCTCAAGAAATTTCTAACTTTTTCGTACATGCAGGAGATTTTTGATCTGTTGGAAGACAAATACTAAAAAGGCTCAATGAATTCAAACAACTGGCTTTCTTTTCCTCTTTCTCCTACTCATTCTTCTTTGCCAACCCATTTACATGCTTCTCACCCTCAACAGTTCTCTTTAGGGTTAGTCACTGAAAATATGAACAACCCATTCCAAACCCAAGGTATATATATATATATATATATCAAGCACTAACTCTCTATCCCTCTCTCTCTTTTAATCACTCATATTTCTTCTCTTTATCTATAATTGTACAGATCAGTGGAGTCTTGTTAACAATCAAGGCAGCAATGAAGCTCCAAAAGTTGCAGACTTTCTTGGTGTGAGCAAATCAGAGAACCAATCAGATCTTGTTGCCTTCAATGAAATTCATGCTAATGATTCTGACTACCTGTTTCCGAGCAATAGTCTGGTGCCAGTGCAAGACACTGTTGTTGCCTCCTCTAGCAACTATGAGTACAGAGAAAATCCTAACAATTTGCAGTCATTGACATTGTCTATGGGCAGTGCTAGTGGCAAAAGTTCTACTTGCGAAACTAGTGGCGATAATAATACAAATGCTGTAGTTGAAGCCGCCGCCCCGAGGAGGACTTTGGATACATTTGGGCAAAGGACTTCCATATATCGTGGTGTAACAAGGTGGATAGTTCATTGCTTTCATATTTCATGTTTTATTTTTTTTTTCTTTATTTTTTTTATAGTAAAGATAACATCTATAGAATTAATTAAGATTTAAAATGAGTAATTTTGTATTTGTAGACATCGATGGACAGGACGATATGAAGCTCATCTGTGGGATAATAGCTGTAGAAGAGAAGGTCAATCTAGAAAAGGAAGACAAGGTAAACAGCATTTATGAACATATGTTGTAAATGCTTTGTTAATTTCATACTCATTATAGATACTAACTCCATCTTTCTTTCTATATTCATGGCCATTCTGGTGCAGTCTATTTAGGTGAGTGAAGTTGTTTTTTCTCCATATTTGTGGTGATAGTTTTGGTATATATAAAACTATAGTTAAAATTATATGTTACATTGTGGCCTGACCAGGTGGTTATGACAAAGAAGAAAAAGCTGCAAGGGCCTATGACCTGGCTGCACTAAAGTATTGGGGAACATCTACCACTACCAATTTTCCAGTGAGTCATATTTTCTTGGCTGAAGTGAAAAACTAGGTTTTGCCCTTTGCCAATTGCATTGCCTGCTTCACGTCTTCAACATCTTTTTTCATGTTTTCCCCTTTCTAGATAAGTAATTACGAGAAGGAACTAGAGGAGATGAAGCATATGACGAGACAGGAGTTTGTGGCCTCTATTAGAAGGTAAAATGATAAAGTTACTGAAACCTGAATAATCACACGTATTTATATGTCAGATTATAAGAATATTTACCTATATCAATTCACGGAGCAAATTAGTGATAAACTGTCTTTTATATATGGACTTGTTATAGCCAATAAATAAATCTATAACTTCATTTTTGTTTTCTCATTTATTGTTAGATATTTATTAAGTCTTAGATTTTCTTTATGATAAACTACAGGAAGAGTAGTGGCTTCTCAAGGGGTGCATCCATGTATCGAGGAGTTACTAGGTAACATAATAACTATGGATACATGGATTTTATTTATTTATTTATTTTGGCTTGGACTAGATTCTTATGGACAAAGTCGATCAGAAACCGCCATTTATGAAAAACTACCTTTACATGTATGGGAATTTTTGATAGACTGTCTATCTCTTCTCTCTCATTATCATATCCATGAACAGGCATCACCAACATGGAAGATGGCAAGCAAGGATTGGTAGAGTCGCAGGAAACAAGGATCTTTACTTGGGAACTTTTAGTATGTTTTTCTTTTCTCTTCATGCACACTTCTAGAAACATTTAAATACTTATATATTACATGGATTAGTTTATAAGAATAATCACTGTAATTTAAAATTATGGAATTAATGAAAATAGGTACTGAGGAGGAGGCTGCAGAAGCATATGATATAGCAGCAATAAAGTTCAGAGGACTAAATGCAGTGACTAATTTCGACATGAGTAGATATGATGTGAAAAGCATTCTTGAATCCAATACTTTACCAATAGGAGGAGGAGCTGCCAAAAGGCTAAAGGAGGCTCAAGCAATTGAATCTTCAAGAAAAAGAGAAGAAATGATGAGTCTTAGTTCAAGTTTTCAGTATGGAAGCTCAAGCTCTAGTAGGCTTCACCCTTACTCTTTAGTCTCTTATGACCAACCTCAGCCATTACTAACTCTACATGATCAAGATATTTCTCCTTACACTACTCCTCATGATCCTTCTTCTTTTCACCAAAATTACCTTCAATTGCACCCTTCAAACAATTTTTTGCAACACTCAACCCATAATAACCCTCAGTTTTACAATAGTTATATACAGAACAATCCAGCTTTGCTTCATGGACTATTGAATATGGGGTCATCATCATCTATTATGGAGAGTAACGGGAATTCTAGTGGGAGTTATAGTGGTGGATATATAGGAAATGGGATAGGGATAGCTTCGAATTCGACGGGGACTAATGCGGTGGGACCAGCGGAGGAACTTCCACTTGTTAAGGTGGATTATGATATGCCTTCTGGTGGATATGGAAGCTGGTCAGGGGAAGCAGTTCAGGGTTCAAATCCAGGGGTATTTACGATGTGGAATGATTAAATTGCTCCTAGAAAGGAAAATTAGAAATATAAAAATTGCTAACGATCAAAGATGGAGGAGGATATCATATACTATGCTTAAATTCTTGATGTTTGATTGAGCAACAAGAGTTGATTTTTAATGCAAAACCCTAAAAAGGTATGTCTGCTTTGATAAGTTGAAGAAGGCCTTTTTCTTTTCTTTTCTTTTTTTTTTTTTAACTCCAGAAGAACTGACTGACCCTAATATATATGCGATTTGCCGGGTCTTATTTGCCATGTCAGTTTATGGGTGCAGGTATGACCCAAATTTTGTATGCTAAAATATTTAATTTTATTTTAAATGTAATGTCTTTCTGAATTTCTATTTTTTGTCTTAGTAATTTCTTTAAGATTCATATTCATGATATTATCTAACTATATATTATTTATCCAATAAGTTTCCAATTCTGTAGCTCTTAAGCTAATTTTTCACCACAAGACGGTGTTACTGCCCTTGTCCAAAACTAATAGAATAGGGTTTTCTTTCTTTTCTGTTTTTCGTTAAACAACATAAACATAAAAAATGGCCATGCTACGACACAAAATAACGAAAGCAAATTAAGCTCAAAATATCTAAATTAAGCTGACTGTATAACTGAAAGTTCTGTATTCTCAATAAATAAATAAATAATCAACAGTTGTTTGTCAAGTGTTAAAAAAAATGATTTTTTTTTTAAATACGATTTTAGTTTAATTCTTATTTTATGCATGAAGTGTATGCCTTCGTGAATAATTACCTTCAATTACAAATCTAATAATATTCAATTTTAAATTCATTGGTGGAACTTTATAACAGTATACAGGGCCATTTCCCTTCCAAAAATCTTTTTGAGTATATACACGCGCGCGCGAAGAAATAATTTTTTTTGAGCATGTATATATATTTATATATGTGATATAATGTATGTAGCCTAAAAAAATTCATAAAATATGTATAATCTAATTAATTATCTCTTTTTAAAAAAGAAAATTCGTAAAAATATAAGGTAATAAATACATTACTTAATTTCTGTATATACCCGATCGGCAGCATCTAAAGCGGTCAGTCCCGACATGCGGCCAGCACCCGAAGACCTCTTTCGGGGGGAGAATAATGATAGCAATACTATCCTTTTATTCCACATCGGCTGTAAATGAGTTGCAATTGGATCTTATAAGAGTTAAGGACACATTCTCCCTTTGAAAGACTTTTGGGGTACGTCTCCAGGAACAAAATCGTGAGAGTTCCGGCTCAAAGCGGACAATATGTACAGTACTCGATGTACCTTCCGATAAAATCAGAAATGAATTTATCACAAATAAATATCCAATTTTTAAAAATATAATATATTTGAACATAATTTTTTAAATATATCTCTATATAGTAATATATTTATTGTAATTTTTAAAACACGGTTAATAATTAATTGTTATTATAATTATAATTATTATTATTATTATTGGTGGTAGAAAATGCTTCACTCAACAAAATTCTGGGCCTCAGAGTTTCCTACAAAAATACTCCGTTGCCAAGATTTATTAGAGGTTAAACGTAAGCCAAGGTCAACGGCTCAAATTATATATGTATTTTTTTTTTCCATTTTTTGAATTTAAAATTTATCCGGAAAAGCACAGTAGAAAGTCAAAATCTTACTGTAACATTTTTTTTTTTTTATTGAAGTAACGAAAGTTCAATTTCAGAGTGGAAAAACATCCGTATTTAGCGATTTACTCCCTCTGCATTTAATGTTCATTTTGAATATTTTATTAGAATTACTATTATTTTTTGCTAATTTATCAAAAAAATAAATGTCATTAACTATTCTATTTTTATTTCCATTAAAATAGAACTAATTGTTGGAATAAATTGTGTAAAAATATATATTTTTTAAATATTTATCTTATAATAATTTTTTAAATTAAAAATAAATAAAATTTTCTTTCAAAATAGGCTTAAAAATACGGAATGCAAGGAATAGCCGTTGAGAGTCTCAAGACAAACACAAAAAAATAAAATTAATATTCTGCATCTAAAGGGCAATATTGTCTTTCCAATAATTTCGCAAGGAACTTGCGGCGCACGTCCTCCGCAGATACGCCGACTGCAACCACTCCCGTCGAAATTCCAGACTTTGAGCCTTTCTTCGCCGTCTTGGCAAAAGATCTCTCTCTTAGGGCTTTCACGAGCTATTCTCCACTGTTTCTCTTTCAAAGGTGCCTCCTTTTACCTGCCATTCGCTTCTTTCTTTCTTTTTTTTTTTTTTGCTATCCTTTTCCCCTTTAATCTCCGAGTTTTCTTGAATTTGCTATGGTAATTCCTTTGATAGATCCAATTATAAGCACAGGCTTGTTATTTATATTCGCATCTATGTGCTTGTCTGTGCGTTGGATTACTTTTGATATTGTTCAGGGGAAGATTTTATTATTTTTTTTCCGTTTTAATTGTATATTTGTTTTCGTGATTGAGTTTTGACAATTGAAGGATGAGGTTATTGAGTGTCGTGATGGGTTTTCATTTTCTGCTGAATATGCGCCATTAGTGTTCGTAATACCATCAATTGTTGCTTCGAATCTTCGCGAAATTACAGAACCCTTTTTGTGGATCTAATGTTTTTACTCTTTGGAGAATTTATTTCTCTTGAAGCTAGATAAGCAGCCACACGATCTTTATGTAACTGATTTGATGGCAATCCATCTGCTTGCAGTTGTTCTTGATTCAATTATTCTTTAACATCAATCAATTCATTACAAGTCTTTCAATTTAGTCCGTGCAAGTGACAGAATTATGCTCGTCGGTAATAGAGATTGAATTTGGATCTAGGTATAATGATTCTTAGGTTGTTGCATTTGAAATGCTTGGTAATCTGTTTGTGCTGTAATTCATTTCATAGAAGTGACCCCTTTGTTAAGTGAATAAATGAGTTACTTCTGATTGTCAGTGTACTTACACAATCTTCTCTTTATCTGAATGAAGAAAACCAAGTCTAGCAGCATGGTAAGAGCATATATTCAAGAGCATGTTTACAAGCACCCATGGGAGAGGGTGACTTCGGCATCTTGGCGCAAGTTTACTGACCCTGAGAACAAGCGTATTCTATCTCATATCCTTGAAGTTGACACTTTGAACCGGAAACTTGATTGTGAATCTGGGAAGCTGTACACCACTCGTGCTGTTACTGTGCATTTTCCAGGACCATGGTTCATTCGCAAAATAGTTGGTCAGGACATTTGCCACTGTCTTGAAACGACTGTTGTTGATGCTCAAACTCGGTCTATGCAGCTTCGCAGTCGCAACATCAGTCTCAAGAAGTTCATAGAAGTGGAGGAGAAAGTACACTATGATCCTCACCCTGATAACCCAAGTGCGTGGACACTTTGTCGGCAGGAGACTACTATACATATCAAGCCGTTATCTGCACTGGCATCAATGGCGGAGAAGATAGAACAAAGATGTGTTGAGAAGTTCTTACAGAATAGTGCAAAGGGTAGAGATGTAATGGAGAGGATCTGCAAGTATCTTGAAGCTGAATCTAGCGGGATTGCCTTGTGACTCTTATTTTTTGTTTTTTGTCAAGTGTTAGTGCTTTGGAGCCCTCCTAAAGAGCGGAAATAAAGAAAAGAATGCAAATATATGATTTTTTATGAATCTGCAGAATTTGGAGTTAAATGGAAGTTTGGTGATAGCCAAATCAGCATCCCCATTTAGCCTGCTGGTATTCACATATGATGATATTTCTTTTAGAAAATAATAGATCTTATTGCCCTGCTTGGTTGTATTGGCTGAGATTATGCTACAGAGCCAGTATTTCGTAACAATAGCTTAAGAACAGAATGCGTTTCCCATGTACTTTGATACCAGAATTTGCCATTACATCATCCTTCTCTCATATAGCAAAGGAGTAAATGAGCAACTATACCAATCACCACAAGACGTTTTAGCATCAATTGCAACCATTTCACTCTAAACACCAACCGGACTTTTCATTTCCAGATTACCAGAAGGGCTAATTTCCAACTATATTCTAACGACTTCATTCACTCATTTTTGATATCAATATCAAACATGAGCCATATCAAACATGAGCATGGAGAAGCCCAACTTGCTGGCCTGAGTTAATGTTTAATTAGAGCAATCAAGTAGTTATAAGGGTTGGGGAATGGAAGCGATGGAGCCAAGTTCAATTTTACAGTTCGTTTCTTCTTCCCAGCGAAGGGAAATGTGACGTATATTAACTAGTTTTTGGGATAAAATTTACCTTTAATACGAGATATCAGAAAAGATGCGATTTTCCAGAACATATATACCAGAAATCAGAAATCACAAACTAGACACCAGTAGCTTTGCATGCCAAAATCAAGTGACACCAGATTAATACCATGAAAGCCATAAATAAAATTTACAATGATGCGCCCATGAGCGTTCATGGATGACTTCCATATATCATCTAGAAATTCCACAAGCCATTTTGACGTATGAAACAGGTTGACACATTACACATCTAACCACGACAAAGTCCATCAAACCAGCACAGATTTAGACTTAAAACACTGGAGCCAACATATAAACTCTCGCCAATCACAGGATATAGATTTCATATTGCGGAGATGTCCTATGTATCTTGCTTTTCCCCATACACAACAACACAAAAGGACACCTGATATGATATGTGGCCAACTCAGAAGCCTCAAAGAAGAAATGATCATCAAATTCCAGTAAATGAAACTTTCACCCATCGGATCTAGATCTTATCCAGCTTCTCTGCTTTCACAATGGGGTTGGCTTTTGCTATGGCCTCACGGGCAGCATTGCGATAATCAAACGGGCAATCATGTTTGTCCGAGTAGCGATGAGATGGACAGAAAATGTTGCCACATCGACACTTAAAACCTGTTAAACCAACCCGTTTCTTGCAAGTGCTGCACCGGTTTGGGCCCTCCTTTGGCTTTGCCTCAGCAATCTCCCCCAAGCCTGAATCACAGGATGGCTGGACAGATATACTCTTTGGCACCACTATGTTGTTGACTCGAACATCAACAGTGTCAGGAACAACAGGTTGTTCCACATTGCTGCTTGAAGAACCATTCACAACATTTCCTGCAGATGATGCAGTGTGCTTAGCTTGCTCTTGCTTCGACAGCACATCCTTGTGGCACTTGGAGCACATGTTCATTGTGGCTGCACTTCCAAAGAAACCACAATTATTAATGCATAAAATTGGGCGTTCAGGAGGAGCTTGGCATCCTGTCTCATCGTGGTCCATCTTATACCTCTCCTACACCAAAACATTTGAATTAGGTCTACATGAAAAGGATGTAGATAAAATATAACTAGTAGATTGTTTGTGTTCACCAATCATAAGCACATCAAGCAAACAGTACATGCAAAAGAAAGGTTTATACACAGAAAAACCAAATTGTATCATAAGTTAAACCCTAGTTGAGGTAAACATATACTTTGATGTTTTTTCTTTCTACTAAAATGCTCATCCTTCAGAAATTATTTTCAAACAAAGCTTGAAAACATAATATTTGAAGGCCCATGCCAAATACTAACAAAGCAAAGACATCATCAATTCCTCAACCAGGTTTGGAGCAATTCCTAATCTAAGCAGCAAGCACATTTCCTAGACATAGAAAACAAAAGTAGCAAATTCAAGACCAAATATAAGTTGAAAAACACAATTTCCCAAACAAACGCAACTATATGCATGATGGTCGTTTTTCAATCAAACAAATGACAATGCCATTCAGAAAACAATTAAAACAAGCTTACTTCTAACAGTGTCTCTCAGGGAATTGCTCATTTGGATCATGTTTATATGGCAAGGGGCAAGATAAAAGTGTAACTATCAAAACAGAACAAACAGGTCTTCATGAAACAATATTAAGCAATTGATACTCTTGGATGATAACTGCAAACAATATCCACAAGTAAAGAACAAAAGAATGAATGCCTTAGCATGCACACTTATTTTCTCTCACATCATGGTTCCAAAATATCTTTCCAACTACAAGTAAAACTAAAACTAGTAATTGTTATACTCTTTAGTTTTCTCTACATCTAACATCACTGAAGACCATAAAAAGAAAAACCAACTTCTATGGGTAGTTTATGTAATGCATATTATAAGTAATTTACATTTCTATCAAAAGCAATTTTAATCAGCTGAAAATGAATTGCAAAGCCAGTTGTGGCAAAAATTGTGGCAAAAGCCCACAGCCACATGTCTCTATAAGAATTTTCCGATTGGAGAAGCAACTAGAACATATTAGAGCAGGTGGAGGAGGAAAAGTGGTCCTCTTGATAGATGACCAAAATAACTCAAACATAGACAAACTCCGCAACTACAAGTTCATAATGTCTTCCATATCTGTTTACAATTAAAACTGCCCCTTGCTAATCACCCCAAAGTAAAACAAAAACAGCATTATACACTATCCAACACCAACAGCCAACCAAATGCGAAGAGCACAAAATTCTATGGTAAAAAACAATGCAACAAATACTACTTTAAAATTCTCCCACCCAATCTGACCTAATCAACAAACATAAAGAATCATAAAACTAAACGCATTTCTTCAAAATCTCTACCGAACTCCAATTTCTGGTCAGGAAAAAGAAAATAAAAAACACAATCTAAGCACTCTTCTAATCTATAGGACCATAAACACAAAGCAACTTGTCCTTAAGTGCAACAAAGAAACAACTTTTCGCATCGTCCCTTAAAGATGCCAAAATTTAATCAAAACCCTTCAAACTACACATCCGGAAGAAGACAATCCGTTTCAAACATGCCCAAGAAAAAAAAAAGGAAAAAAAAAATCAAGCTACAAAAAAAAAGTCGAACCTTAATCGTTATTTGGAAAGGATACCCTCGAACCGATCTTCTAGCTCAAAACTGCATCAGATAGGGCCTGCGTTAATCAATAAAACAAACATACAATTAAATCACTAAATCCATCAACAAACACCAATCTAACCGAAACCAAATCAAATATTGAAAAAACAAAAAATCAACTTATGAAAGATAAAACATACGTACCAGATCGCCAAGGAGAGGGGTAGAGGAAGAGACAGAGAGAGAAAGCAAAGCCAAAGGAGAGGAAGAGAGAGAAAGAAAGAGAAAGAGGGGGTTTGGTATAATTTTCTTAGGTTTCTCTCTCTACGATTTTCCTTTTCATTTTTAAAAAGCAAGGTGTCTGTCTCTGCAAAGGACGATCACTATTGATGATAGTTGACGTGTCAATGTTCTACTGGGTGAGCGTGTAACTTTCCATTTCCAGTTTTGTCCTTTAAATGCGAACTAATAACGGCTTTGCCACATTCAGGAGGATGTTAACTTCACGGGCCAGTAGTTATCCAGGTATGTGCTTATGTAATGTAGATTAGGTGCGGTAAGGGTTAAAATCTTATTTACCGTGGTAAATAAAGTATGTATTCAATGTAATTTCATGATGGGTTCATTTGGGCTTCTATTCAGGCCCAGTACACGACTCTAAATACTGATAGCCCATTTTGGAAAATCAAAACCTATTTTCTACACGAATGGTGTCTCCTAAATTGGTTATATTCCAACTTTTTTGGACCCACTTTCTGATTTTATTCAAAAATCAAGCTACTGAAAAAAAAAAAAAATTAAAAAAGACTTTTAATTAGTACCTCATTGTAAAATCGATTCATTTTCAGGGTTAAAGTAAGTAAAATCCTCATGTATATAATTTTCTTTTGTTTTTAAATGTTTGAGGTTGAGGTTGGCGGATGGTTTTCCACCGCAACCACCCACCGTACCATATTATATGCATAGACAGTTTAGATCCAGGTAAAAAAATGATCCTCAATCTACCTAAAAAGCTTCAATACTTTGAATTATATACCCACATATATTCTCTCCGTTTTAATATTTAGAATCCAATTTTATGATCCCTTTAGCTTTCAATAATTAGAAGAGGGGAAGAATCTTTGTTGGTCTAGTTTGCCACCGCAATTAGTCTGAATTTTCATAATTCTAGCTACAGTCCATCAAATTAAATGAGAATAATAATTCATAATAAATCCATTTAATAATATCTAATTATAACTGTTTGATTAAAAAAAATTACAACAGTAAATATTACTAAAAAAATTGAATTCAAAAATTTTTGCACTTTTAATGGATGAGAAGTACTAAATATTTTCTGCTTAATAAATTATCTTTTACCTTCATTATGTGCATGTTGTTTATAAACGAGAAAGTATTTAACATCCTTTTTAATCAAGTGTTGGCAATTCATAAGAATTTTTTTTTTTTCTATAAAAGAAAAGACATAATCGAAGATGAATTCAAAATTTTCAAATACATCCGAACCAGCAATGTGATTTTTCAATGAACAAAATAGAAATGGTGAGTGTAAAAATTTCAGATAAAGGAAAAAGAAATAAAGAAAGTGACATTGACATTCCAACCACTTGGTGGTAATGATAACCTGGAATCCCAAAGTGCAAGTAATGCTTTGCGCCTTTCTGTTTTAAAACTGTGGTTGGCACATCTGTCATAAGCAACACTTTTTCTCATTCTGTGTCGTTTTGCTTTTGCCTCAAATTTCTCTTCTTTAATTTCGATTTTAAAACTCTTTTACGTTACTTGGTGTCTGATTAAATTTGCTTCTCTTCAGCTTTGACAATTCCAAGATTCTTTTTGAGTTTCTGGGGAGTGTTTTAAATAGCAATTTATGAAGAGTAAATGTAGGATTTATTGCTGTATATGTGTGTTCATGATGCCTGCATGAAATCTCTGCCACCACACAACTTTTATTGTGATATTGTCCCCTTCAAATAGTTAAAGCTATGGCATTGAATCCCATTTAATGCCTCTCCTGCAAAACGCTTGGAGCAGTAGGCTTGCAATTATATAGTCTAAGTTTCTTCAGCTTCAATGGAGGTTAAGAAGTGGAAGATGGATGATTATGAAGTTTTAGAACAGATTGGCAGAGGAACTTTTGGAGCTGCATTTCTTGTTCTTCATAAATTAGAGAATAAGAGGTAAAAATGGAGAATTTTCTATTAAATTTCTTTCTATTATTGTCTGGTTTTAAGAAATTTCATGCACTCTATTCTATTTATCCGTAGGTATGTGCTGAAGAAGATTCGTTTGGCTAAACAAACAGAAAAGTTTAAGCAGACAGCACATCAAGAGGTTAGTTTCTGATACTATATGGTATATTAAGATAAACTCAACTTTCTAGTTAACAATTTCCAGTGTCTGTTGTAGATGAATTTGATATCAAAGCTGAATAATCCATACATAGTTGAGTACAAAGATTCATGGGTGGAGAAGGTAATTACCCAGAAAAAAAAAAAAACAAATTGTATCCTTTTTACTTGATTGTACCTCACCACCATCAATTTTAACTTTCTTTTTAATGTTTTACAGGACTGCTTTATCTGCATTGTGACTAGTTACTGCGAAGGAGGAGACGTGTAAGTCATCACATTCCATCTTGTTGTCTTTGATTGAGAACTGTAAATGATGATTTCTTTCATTTAAACAACACAGGGCACAAATGATCAAGAAGGCTAGAGGGACATATTTTTCTGAAGAGGTAATTTAGAAATATTTCTTTTAAATCCTTTTTTCATTCAAATGATGAACTTCTCATTCCTGTATTTTACAGAAGCTTTGCAAATGGTTGACACAGCTGTTGCTTGCTGTGGACTACCTCCATTCCAATCGCGTACTTCACAGGGATTTGAAAGTAAGAATAATTTCTTTCCCAATTGAAAACTTTTTAGCTATGAAATCATCCTTAAGTAACTGAATTACATCTGATGCCAGTGCTCCAACATTTTCCTCACAAAAGACAATGACATCAGACTAGGTAAGAACATATGGATTCATATGCAATAGATTGATTTTCATTAGACTGCAAGAACTACATTGTCTAACACGATGTATAATTAAATTCCAGGAGACTTTGGGCTTGCAAAGTTTCTGAGCAGGGAGGATCTCGCATCCACTGTAATGGCTAACAGCTTCTTGTGTTTGTAGGTCATGCTAGTGAAAGCAAGCTGCTGATACTAACAAACATTGTTTTTTTTGTAGATTGTAGGAACTCCCAACTACATGTGTCCTGAACTTCTTGCAGATATACCCTATGGCTACAAATCAGACATTTGGTCTCTAGGTCACTTTAATTATGCTTTAATCTTATTGATTTGATAATTTGGTTCGGTCGCGAATCAGGTTAAGCTGGCTGTAGATTTCCACTGATTCATGTATACTCATGTTTTGACAGGCTGCTGCATGTTTGAGCTTGCTGCACATCAACCTGCATTCAGAGCTCCTGTAAGTGCTTATCTCATTGTTTAAAGTATATATACACAAACGTTGAACTACTAACATTGATAATTTTATTAATCTTGATTCCCAGGATATGTCTGGACTGATTAATAAGATTAACCGTTCTACAATTTCTCCACTTCCAACTGTCTATTCGTCTTCCCTGTAAGTAATATTGTGATTGGATTGGTTATGGCCTAACAAGAAGAAATCAATAACATCAAATGGCTTTCTTCCTGCAGAAAACAATTAATCAAAACCATGCTAAGGAAGAATCCAGAACACAGACCAACTGTGAGTCTAATTAGGTGCAGAAAGAATTCCTTTTCTTTTTTCAGAAAACAAATGACAAAATGCTTATTTCTTTTGATCAATTTAGGCAGCAGAGTTGTTGAGGCAACCAATTTTACAACGTTATCTTGCTCAATGCCAAAATCTGTCTCCTGTTTTTCTTCCTGTAAAATCTGAATACAGCTGCAAGGATAAAACCAAAGAAATCCGATCATCGAACAAGATTCACAACAATACTAAAGCTCAGAATGCAATCCAAGCAAAAGAAAACACTGATGCTTCTACAAAAAGGGCAGTTGTAGCGGTTGCACACAAAAGAATATCATCAACAAGCAAAGAAAAGAATCAAGAATCAGGTGGAGGATCAAGTGACAACATGTCATACACGAGCACACTGAGTTTTGTCCATGGTGATGAAACAAGAATTGAATGGGATCCACGTAGCTTGCAAAGAGCAGAAGCTCTAGAATCTCTGCTGGAGATATGTGCAGGTTTGGTTAGACAGGAAAGATTTGAGGAACTGGCAGGAGTTTTAAGACCATTTGGTGAAGAAGTTGTGTCTTCAAGGGAAACAGCAATCTGCTTGACCAAGTGCCTTATGAATGCCACTACTGCCAGTAACAACAACAATGGATCAGCTTAATTAGTAACATCAGATTTTAATTATTGAATTATTGAATTTGATGCAGACATCAAATCAAATTAGCTAGTTGTGGTGAAATTGCTGATTGCTTTTTTTGTTTTTTTAAAAGTTTTGGTCTGGGTGTTGAGTTTGTACAGTAAGAAAAATTTATGTGAACTATTGAATGGAACTAAATATTCTACTGAGAACAAAGCTCATTTCATTTGGCTTCTCAATAGTGATGGTTAAGTGCGCATGTAACTGTAGCATGCTCCCAAGTCTTACGGATACAGTATGAAAAAAGCTGAAAGAGGTTAGAGAAAAATAAATATAACAGAAGGCCTTTCTGGCCTGGCCTCCAACCAAAGAAAGCAGTTTCGCTAGCTATGGGACAGCCACTACATTATAGAAAATCCCATCTTTAGGTCTCATTAAACCCATTAGGGACTATTTAATTGACTTGACATATTAAAAGAACAGTTTGGAGTTGAAATTTTTCTAATTTTTATGTGTTTTAACATTACCTGAATTTGGAATAAATATTGTTCAAAGCATATTATACTCTCAAACAAATAATTGTTGAAACAATATTCATGCAATTAAATTTAAATACTCGACAATATTCATGCAATCCAATACCTTTCCTTTTTATACAACTGAAGTCAACACTTGAGTTTGTAATTCCACTTTTGCCCGCAAAGATGTAATTAGTTAAAATAAATAAATTGTAATTCCGCTCATTGATACTGCTCAGCCATTAATTGTCTTATTATATATATATATATATATATATATATATATATATTTGAAATCAAAACTTGCTTAATATTAACCAACCAAATTGGACTCAGCCATTACAATAGCTTCAATACAAGCAGGAGGACTAAACGAAACAAAAGGTCAAGGAAGAGAGCAAGACTCCCTACAGCCTTATTGGTTTTGTCGCTTAACAAACTTAACAGAAAAACAAGAATTTTGTTGACAGATGAATAAACATTCCTGAAGGATTATACCAAATTCTGTGTCTTATAATATTTTTTTTATGCTTTCATATTTCATCATGTCAATTATTATTAAGAACTCGCAAAAAAATTATTGTTAAGAAAAATAATTGAATGATTAATTTTTTTTAAAAAAGATTTGAGTCATATCTTCGTAAAGTAACTGAAACTTTATGGTTCACTGCATATGTTATTTTTTTGAAAGCATCTTTAAGCTAGACTAAAAATAAAAATGCAAAGAAAAAGAATCCACAGTCCAATAAGAAAAAGAATCTGCAGTCCAATAATTCAGCCGGCCATTTTAATAATAGAATCAACCCATTCAAACATGCACTTGTTCTCTTTTCTTCTTATATATATATATATATATATATATATTCTAATTTATAAACTGAAAAATCAATCAAACATGCAATTGCAAAACGTAATCTTCCCTGCTCCTCCACTTCCAAACTTAACATGCATCGTACTTTTGCCTTGTCAGCAGAAACACGGCCAAGTACTTACAATCTAAGAAAAAGCTTTTCAAACATGTCTCCTGATATAAACGTAAAGAACGCCAGGCAAGTAGCTGCCACTCAAAATCCAGCACTTCATGGAAACCCAAAAGATATACACATCAAACTTCAAGTGCAGACATCCATCGTCCGTAAAGGACAACAGAATTTGCAGTAATTTCCTAAGAACCTTCTAATTTTGTGAGGTCTACTCCATACTCGACATGCAATCTGTTTTTTACTTTCATACTCCTCGCATACTTTTAAAAGGATACAGAACATCATTTCTCATCACCATCCTCTACATCTAGAGATGCATGCCTGCCTAAATCAAAAATGGCCTAAGCCGTGATGCAGAGACTTCTGCATGAGAGCAATTCACAAAAGACATTTAAAAAAGGCAGAATGCAAATTTAGACATGCAGAGACAGCTTTAAAACTCTTAATATAACTTATTTTTGAGCATTCATTTCTAGGATCATTGAGTTAGACAACCAATTCGTTCAGATTTTCTTTTTCATACTTTTAAAAAATATGATCATATTCATACAAGATACAGGAGGTTCTCAGTAATCAGATTTCAAGTGATAAAGAAATTAGGGAATGCACCAAATATCATGAAACATGGGATGCCTTAACAGTTACTGAACCCTAACTCAGCTAAGTTGTTACCATGATGGCAAGTTTGGGGTTGTCAACCCAAAACTAAGCAAATCATTCTTTAGAACTATTCTTAGATTTTTTTTTTTCTTTTTCATAGAAAGAAAACAGCACATCGAAAAAAAAAACAGAGAGCAAAAAGTTGGAGGCGAAACAAGGAAAGTCACAATATACTTTCTTCGAGTTCAGTCAAATTTCTATTCCCGGGATGTTCTCTTTTCATTATAGAAAACTGCACAATTAAAAATTGTGAAACTTGAAAGCACCAGAGAAGCTTGTAATCAATCAAAATATAGCTGATTACAGATGAAAAGTGTGAAGTGTGATTTTTCATACAAAGATTTACATTCTATAGGCAAAAATATGGAACATCTATTAGCAACACATCTCTGCCTGACGATATAAAAGAACAAATGCACACATTTATATAATGTTGGAAGTGAACAGATAATGAATAAAACATCAA
This sequence comes from Excoecaria cochinchinensis, assembly GCA_947683425.1. Lineage (NCBI taxonomy): Eukaryota > Viridiplantae > Streptophyta > Magnoliopsida > Malpighiales > Euphorbiaceae > Excoecaria > Excoecaria cochinchinensis. The sequence goes on along the minus strand of CANTUQ010000074.1, from coordinate 8,365,525 downwards.
ATCAAGAAAAGCCTCAAATTCTTCGTACAAATAAATAAATAAATAAAAATCTCTTCTGAGTACATTTGAAAAACTTCAGCAGCTGCATCTAAACCGCACCAATAAATCCCCATCTCTTCCTTATCAATCAGTTTCACTTCTCAAATCAACAAATCAATTATCATAAAAAAATGAAAGAAAGAAAAAAAGATTGAAGCATATAAACAACCAAATCGTATGCATAAATCTATATCCATAATCCTCCGCGGAATTATTCATTACTCAATTAACTTCAACAAGAATGAATGTGCAATTACAACATTAAAATCAAAATAAATATAAATCCCAAATGGTCAAATTATCTCGTCCTAAAAGCTAACGAGTATTGCCTGGCTAATTAAACAATTAATCGACCGATTTCTAAACAGCCAATTTGAACCTATCACTCTTTCCTTACATTTAAATGAGTATCAAAAAATGCAATATCCTACATTACAAAAATTTAAATAGTACCCAGTCCACGGCCTTAACCATAGAATATAAACCAGTAATCGGAATAGAGAATTACCAATTAATTTACGTCCTTGCAATCTCTTCTCTTCCTTCTCCTGCTTCAATCAGCTTCTTATTCTTCTCAATCGCAGCCGCCACCTCCTTAGGCATATACTTCTCATCGTGCTTGGCCAAAACCTCCGTAGCAGAAAAATAGCATTCACCGCTCCTCGCCTTACCTGAAACACTCTTAGCTCCAGTCTCCTCCTTTAACTCCTCCGTCAACGGTTTAACAAAACCTTCCACCACCACCGAATGACCTTCTCTGAACAAGTCCGGCAGCGATCCCTTATACCGCACCAATATATCAGTTATCAAATCTGTAATCACGAACTCCGTTTCCGGCGAGGAAGCCGGTTGAGCTACGCTTCCTTCGAGAACTAAACCACCTAATCTGAATTTGTTCTTTTGTGGATTTGCTTTGTATTTCTCCATAGCGTCAGTTGGAGTTAAATAAAACACTAATTGGTCTTGAAAGTTATTCAGAACGATCACTATAAAACCAGCGATGCAACTGAATGCTAAAGCGTAGGTCCATAGGCGACGTGCTTGGAGTTGACGGGCTCGAGCTCCGATGTCGACGCTCTTAGAGCGGGCCGGATGGCGACGGTAGGTGGAGAAGAATCGAAAACCAGTGAGCGAGGAATATGCTCCGGCGATCGTGCGGAGATCTGAAATAGGAGAAACGATCAAGCGTTCAGATTTGATGGTGGAGAGAATCGGAGAATTAGAGTGGGAGTGCCTGGTGGTGGTGCGAATGAGGTGGCATCTGAGGCGGAGGAGGGAGGAGCGAAAGGCCATTTGCGTTTGTCGGCCAAGACGGGAAAGGGAATTTCTAGGGGTTTTGTGTAGATTAAGGCGGCAAAGAAGGAATTTGGACCAAGGTTTTAGCCAATTTTGTTATTTTTGACACGCTAAACCACGTGTTGTTTTGTTTTTCCTGGCCAGCTTTTTATTGGATGATCGAACAACAATTGATTTTTCTCAAGGACAACATGTTTTTTATTTCATGGGACAAGAAGAAATTTTCAACTTCCGTCCCTCAAATTTAAGTTTTTTAGTATTAATGTACCCTTTACATCTGGCCTCTGGATCCACTTCGGTGTCCAATTTTCCCAATCTTCTAGAAATTTTAACTTTGGGCCATGCCCTTGAATGGTTGTGTAGTGATGATATATACGTAATTTCCTACTTGGACTCTTCGCTCAAAAAATTATATCTAGTCTCGATTTGTATTGGTATTTCCAATTCAGTTGATTGACTCATTTTGCATACTATATGAATTTTTTTAATCAATTATCTAATTTTAAATCACTTTTAACTCTAAACAAGTCATAACATAATAATAAAAAAATCCGTCTATAATTACATTATAACACATCGCTATAAATATTATTAATTTCTTTTTGCATGTATACATAAAAGTTATTTATTCTCTAAACTCTATTTTTTTTAGCTCTCTTTCTTTTTTTATATTGAATTAACTATGAAAAATTAGATCATGACAATTTATTTTTATTTACGGGTGAATTTATCAATTTTCAAAAATACAGGAGTGTGCAGAACCGAACCGAAACCGAAAACCGAACCGAATAGATTTTGGTCTGTTTGGTTCGGTTTGTTCAATTTTTGGTTCATTCGGTTCTAAACCGAAATTAAAGTTCGGTTAATTCGGTTCGGTTCAGTTCGGTTCGGTTTTCAAAATTGCAAAACCGAATGAACCGAACCGAACCGACCGAACTATTTAACACCCACCATTTTATATATATATATATATATATATTACCACGCCAACAAGAAAAACAAAACCAAAATCAACCAAAATCGTAAGCAACAAATTCAAAATCGCAAGCCAACAAAACCAAAATCGTATATATATATACATATATATATATATATATATTACAAAACAACCAACAACACAACAGATCTATAAATCCAACAACAAACAAAAATAAAATCAAAACCAACAGAGATCTAAACAACAAACAAAAACAAAATCAAAACCAACAGAGATCTAAACAACACAGAACAAACAAAAATAAAATCAAAACCAACAGAGATCTAAACAACAAACAAAAACAAAATCAAAACCAACAGAGATCTAAACAACACAGATCTGTTGTGTTGTTAGTTTTGTAATATATATATATATATATAACAAAACCAACACAGATTTAAACAAAATCAAACACAATAAAATAAAGGATTGAAAATAAATACAACATAGAAAACAGTGTGCAGTGGAAACGGTGGGCGGTGGAGGAAGGTAGGGTGGGTGGAGGAAGGTAGGGTGGGTGCGATTGCCGGCGAGGACCAAATCTGCAGAGGGGGAGGGAGAAAGGGAAGAAGGGAGAAGGAGATGGGGAGAGAGAGAGAGAAAGAAGGAGAGGGAGAAGGGGACGGCGGCGGAGGGGGGAGTGAACTCCGATCGGCGATCCAAGAGGCAGAAAGCTGAGGAGGGAGGCAGATAGAGAGTGAAGAAGCACATGAGGTAGAGAGAGTGTGAGATAGAGAGAGGAGGAGGGGAGAGAGTGTGAACGTGAGAGAATGAAAAAAAATGTCCTTTATTATTCATTTAGAATAGAAAACCGATTGGACCGAACCGAACCGACCGAAATTATTTCAGTCTATTCTGTTTCGGTCCTAATAATTTCTGTATATAGTTCGGTTCTAAAAATTATTAAAGTTCGGTTTTAGGTTTGTTCGGTTCGGTCCAAAACCGAACCGACCATTTGAACACACCTAATTATAGCCAGGCTCAAAGTCTAGACTTCAATTTGATCCATTCCTCATTTTTTCGATTTCAAACTCTTCATGTAGAACTCAAGTTGGTCCTAGACTGCTATTTGTAGCTCTCATTTAGATTGAAATTAATCTTTGTGAGTTTGGCACTATTGTCCGAGATTATATATATATATATATTTTCGGGGAAAGAGTTTATATTTCCTTGTTTGAGTTGGAATGCAATCTAATATGATTGCTCAATCACTTTCTAAAACCTCTATTTCTCATCCTTCCTTGTCCCTTGATGTATTGGGATTTCCCTCCCAAGTCCCAATTCTATATATTGTTTCTCAATTGCTTTATTTATAAAACATTTTTTACATTTAAAGTTTAAACTATAACTATTTTCTTAATTCTGCTCATTTAAATTCATCTCTCTAATTTCGGTTAGGAAATTATTTACTCAAGCAATATAATTATTTAATTTTAACTTATTCTAATAAAACAAGAAGTTAATTTTAAAAAAATAAATTCAAGGATTAAATTGAACAAACAAAAGTTTGGACGTTAAATATATAAAACCTGAGTAACAGAGGGGGGAAGAACTGAATATACTTGTTTTTTTCCTTTGGAGAAAGCTACTCTTATTTTGCTGTCGCTTGCTTGAGATAAATAAATAAACATATCCTTCCGGAGAACGACACGCCGTTTCTCCGTACCTAATCAAGTCATTAGTCATCCAGTTTCCTAATAAGCTTCAGAAACCATCAATTTGGGGGATGGAATCATCTCTCTCCATTAGCAACCGGAGATAACAGTGGAAAGTTAGGTATAAGGCGGTAGAGGAAGGAAAGTTATTCTGCTGTATGAAATATTGGTCCTTTTCATTTCTTGGTTATACCCATCACACTATACCTTTCTTTCCGTTATTATTTATTCTCTTTTTTTTTTTCCCGTATTTGTTCGTGTCTGTGTATATATAATCACTTTCTCAGTGCCTCAATCAAGTTGTCGTCATTTACCAACTAAACCTCAGTATTTTCGCAAATATATCAGCTGGGAGAGATAGAAATTAAAGAAAGAGAGAATTCAAAATATTTGAATGGATTCTCAAGTGGCGGTAGCACTTGCTCTCTCTCTTGTGGGTGGATTGAGCACTTCTATAGGTCAGTTAGAGAACCCATTTACTTCTTCTTTTTCTTTTTTTTTTTTTTTTTTAAATTTATTTTTTGCGTTTGTTAAAACACTTCTTCTTCCTTTTGAATTTAAAGGATTGTTTGTTGGATGCTTTTGTTGGCTTTACTTGGTAATGGGACTCGCTGTCATTGACCTCTGGTTCACCCTTTTTTTTTTTTTGAAATTATTGAATATCATGGATTGGAAGAAGATGGCTTTATTCTTTTACTTTTTGGATTGAACTTTTTTATCTGAACTGCTTATTTACATACTTGAAGGGAATCCCTGAAATAACTAAACTAGTAAGAGAGCCTCTATGTTGCCTAGAAATCATCGTCATAGATGATAAGTTAGAAGTTTCTTGACAGATTCAGAGTTTCTAGTTTTTGATGCTAAAGTCTATGGATTCAGGCTATCTGTTTCTTATCTATTGTAGATATTCTCTTTTATCTCAAAAAGCAAGTCCTTTATATTACTTTCTTATTGACGTCCACAATAGTTTTGAGCCTTTTAAATTCTCCAATATTAATCACTTGGTACATCCTGTAAAACTTAACTATTTCTGTAATTTGAACCCTTGGGTTTCAGAGAGATAGTGAGCCTCATCATGGACATTCTTATTATAGCCTCTCACTTTTGGGTGGCTTTAGTAATTCACTAGGTAATTTAGTTTAGCTTGTTTATACAATCTCAGCAATTGGCTTTATGACCAACTATTTTGTCTCAAAATTACTATACACTTTGATTTAAGTTTTATTTGCTGATTTGATGTTGCTATATTTTTCATGCATGCCCTGTGGTTTCATTTGGCTGCAATTTTTCTTCTTCATGCCTTGCTCTTGTTCATCCTTTTGAAGTTAAGAAGTTATGTGAGCAAATTTGATTAATGCCTTCTCATTTGTATCAAGTCATGATATAACTGGATACAGTATTTCTAGTTTGTCAGTTGTCACACTCACATACACATACAATTATGCCTTTTTCTTGGGCAAAATAGTATTAACTTGACAGTATACTTTGTGATATTAAGTTCTGCTTCATCCTGTCTATGTATATGGTTCTTCAGATTTCAAATGGTTCTGTTAACACACTTTAGTGTAGTCATGTGAGTGATTTCTGTTATATTTTCTGCAAGTTCCTCCCAAAATAATTTATTATCTGTGACAAAGCTCTGTCTTATTTTACATTTAAAGGAGAAGTAATATTCTATGTTTGGCTTCTTTTACTCTTTGGTTAACTAAAAAAATTTACCTCTGAAAAATGTACGTATTTTGAATTGTGCTTCTGTCATGAATTATGCGGTGGTCTAAATGATGAAATTTCTTAAGTATCTGCATATGAAGTAATAGTTAGTGCATAAAAACTTTAATCGGGAATCATGCAGTAACCTATTTCAAGGAATTCTAGAAGTACCCGCCTACAAAATTATTGTTAGTCCATGAAATTTCAAATAGATAAGGAAAATGAACTCTCCCCTTTAATATGTCAACTCCCAACTTGCTATCCATTGTGGCTCTCAATGAGCTAATTGAGATACTGTAATTGCTCTGTATTTTGTTCAGTCATAAGCATCGCATTTTTAATATAATGCATATTAAAAGTCATACCTTCATCTTGCATATGGAATGAATAAAAAAAATCTTTGACTCTAAAGGATGCTTCTGGTTTTCCTGACAAAAATGCTCCACTTATCTCTATGCTTTTCACTCTCTGGTTAGATGAATCTAGTCAAGATTATGTCTTGTTCTGTAATCTGATATTAACTTTTTGGTTATGAAACAGGTGCACTTGTTGTAATTCTTAATCAGGCTCCCAACTTAAAGATGCTTGGGCTTTTACAGGTAATTTTGAGAGGTTGAATCCCTCTACATCTGATTTAATGATCTGGCTTATTTATTTATTTTTTATCTTTCTTTTTTTTTTTGGTCTTTCCCACTAGTTAACAGAAAAGGAAAATAAGACCACTTACAAATCCAGCACCAATCTTGAATGATCAGCTGCAGATGCTGTCATTGATTGCTTAATGCCCTTGTTGATATTTCTATTCCAGATTGTGCTTAATTATTAAATAGTGCCGAAAATGACTAAACTATTTAATAGTTGTGGATGTTGTGGATTTTAAATTAATATCATCTGCTTTTAAGTTACTGTTGTGGTTGTGGTGCAGTAACATTGTTTTGACCTCTCTGTGCAGGGTTTTGCTGCAGGCCTAATGTTGAGTATATCCTTCCTTGATCTGGCTCATAATGCAATGAACTCAATTGGCTTCTTAAAAGGCAACCTTTGGGTTAGCAATATTTATCAAAGTTTGAATTCTTGTTTATTTCCTTTAAGATATCATTTATTTGGATCTCTCTCTCTATTTTATTTTTTTTAATGATTTCTCATCTCTTGATGGTGCAGTTTTTTGGAGGTGTTGTGTTCTTTGCTATTGTTACAAGGTTTATCCCAGAGCCAACAGTCGTCCCTGGTGCAGATACCAAAAGTAAAAAGGTTTTGGATTATCTGCCTCCTTAAATCACAAGTATTTAATTACTCAAGCTGATGTTTACTAGTTCTTTATGTACTAGGATTTTAAAAGGTATATTCATGATTTCATTTTGTGCTCTGGAGCAGAAGAATGGCGAAGGAGGAAAGGATCTCATGAAAAAGCATCGTCGGCAAGTTTTCTTCAGTGGGATTATTACAGCTATTGGTATGATTACCCATTCCCTTGATCTGTTCATTTGCTTTGTCAACTCCTATTCCATTTGCCCAGGATTCAGCGAATTGAAATTGGCTAGTGCACATATTTTTTTAGAAAAAAGTACATGACTTGGTCTGATTGAATGGAGCATTTTTGTCTAATGAATTGCAGGCATAAGCTTGCATAATTTTCCAGAGGGCATGGCTGTGTTTCTCGGCTCAATTAAGGTAGCTTCATCCTTGTTTGTATTGTGTGCAGCATACTTGGTCTGTTATTATGTTTCTCTCCGTTAATTAAATACTTTAGATACAGTGGTTTGAACGGCATTTTTATTGTGTTGGCCAATAAATGTGTCTTTGCTCGATGAACTGTCCACTCCATGCTCGATGTTTGAACAAAAAAAAAATCAATTCCTTCTTCATGTTAGTTTTATTATGAATATCTTCCTGTTTTCTGTGAGGTTGCACCACAGATATTATGATTTAGCTGTTTTGGGCCAATTTCAACATTGCACTTTTTTCATTTCACGTTATGAAAAGACCAGATTTATTTCTGATCCTGTCCGTGCTTGTGGTTTTTCATCCTAACACTAGTAAGGATTCATTTTTTATGAGCTATAATGGCATTTCCTGCACTCTTTACAATTGAACAAGAATTCACCAAAGTAGTTAATAAATTCATGGCTGATTTTTCCAAGTTTTGTGGAATTAATGCTAATGTGCAGAGAAACTTCTAACTTTATGTAAATGTTGACTGGTGTCCAGTTCTGGGCATGAGATCCAAAAGCACTATTACTTATTTTTGTGCAGCTCATTTCTGCTATTTATAACTGTTGCTGTTATTTTTCTATAGGGCCTACGAGTTGGTATTAATTTGGCCTTGGCCATTGCTTTGCACAACATTCCAGAGGTACACTTTCAGACATTTGATATTTCTACTCTTTTCATCTCATGCTGTTATAAGTTCAGTAGAATTTCGTTGTGCTTCTTGGTGGTGGTCACAAGCCGTCATCACTACAAAAAAATGTATAAGTTTGGTTCACAGTCCAAACTTAAACTGTGAATGTCTCTGGTTAATACAAAAGGAAGTAAATAAGTATTAAATTTCATCACTTTTGCATACACAAGTAATCTTCTGATGGATAAGTGCCTAAATTGCGGAAAAGTTTAGCATAACTTCTTGTGCTTATTCACACAGGGCGTAGCTGTTGCACTACCTGTCTATTTTGCAACACAAAGGTGAGAATTTCTTGGTGAACTATAAGAGTTAATCTTTGTATAAGACTGATGAATCTCAATAGGTTGCAAAGACAAAAAGCATTGGAAAAATCTTAAACGTTACTTGGTTTTTCAATTATATCAATTCTATCAATTTTAGCTTAAATAACAACATTTGATAGTGATTAACCTATTTAGTGAGTTACATCTGAAATATGTATAAAATATAAGAACTTACCTTAATAAACAGAATAAATTTGATATTTATGTCTTTCCCATGCTGTATTAAATAGTATCTTTTAAAATTTTTTTTTTTTTGTTTTTTTTTGCGGATCAACTATCAGAAAAAATAATATAAATATTAATAAATCAATAATTTATGTTTTTTTAATAATGCAAATAAAGCAATACAAAAATGTTTTTTTTTTCCTTTCTTCCCAATTGTTGTAACTAAATGAGTTTCAAGTAAAATTATGTTTTCCCTCACCAAATAAGCTAAAATTATCATCAAATGTTACAATGTAAAATAGTAAAATTTGATAAGTTAAAGTAATAGAATATAATAAAAAGAATAGAATATTATTGACAAAATAAGCAGATTATTCACCATGCAATACAGACGAGGATTTAGTTATTGAGAAGATAATTAGTTTATGTGTGTGTCTCAGCAAGTGGCAAGCTTTCAAATTGGCGACATTGTCTGGTTTTGCTGAGCCACTTGGTGTTGTGCTTGTAGGTATGTATGCCAACCGTTTTTAATTGCATTTAACATTTATGTTGAATCATGAAATGCATTTGTATTCTGAATATATTGAATATACATTTTTTCCTCAACTGCAGCCTATCTATTTCCAAGCAGCTTAAGTCCTGAAATCCTCGAGGGGTTACTGGGATCAGGTTTGCCCTTATATTTGCTAATTAGTATCTCAGATGATTAGAAAATTATTATATTATTAAGATTTGTATATGGACTTTACTTAAAAATGCAGTTGGTGGAGTGATGGCCTTTCTCACCCTGCATGAAATGTTGCCATTGGCTTTCGATTATGCTGGGCAGAAGCAAGCTGTTAAGGCTGTATTCCTTGGCATGGCCTTCATGTCAGCAAGGTAATAAATATCGTGTCGAATTTAGTTTTATTTTAAAACTTACATGCAAGAAAAGCGTCCTCTTAATGAGAGGGACAAACAAATTAAAAATCAAATAAATGAAAGACAACTTATAGGGTGCTGTACTGCTGTTTTGTGTTGTGTTTCCCTGTTTTTTAGATTTATTTCAGAAAATGAACAAATAGTCTTCTAGAATATTCTTATTTTCATAAAATTCGAAATTTTTAAGCAGTCAGAACATCTTGTCGGGAAATGACTTCTTGTTCGAAATATATGATGAAATCATCATCAGCCAAGTTTGACTAGTTTCCGGAATGAGAAAGCCATTTTAGAAACAAAATTTGGAAATATTCATTCTGAAGAAATGAGGATATATACTGGAATTAATGTCTATGTTCGTGAACTTATATTCCTCTGGTTATAGAATAGTATAATTGTCCAACGTCCACCCGTATCTTCATCTTACACGTATATGTATGTATACTTTTGCTGTTTCTGCAGCCTATATTTTCTTGAAATTAGCTTACCGGAGGAGATGAGTTTGTAGCCATGGATCGATCACATTGTTGTACAGTACTCAGATCTGACAAGGTCCAACCTTTGATCTCATTAGAAGACCAAGAAGACAAGGATGTTCTGAAAATGTATGTTCATTCTACAATTAATCAAAATTCGGCATTGCTTTTACTTTCGACGTTTTAAATTTCTCTACAATAATGTGATCATGTAAGGGAGACTGGCGAGGAGTTGAGCATCGAGGCAACTAACTGTCTTACATTAAGTTTCTGATCATTGAACTTGTAATATTTCCCATACTGGATGGATATATATATATATATATATATATACCCATTAATCTTTCGTTTACACCGAGTATAGTTTAGTTTTCAATTATAACCGAACTGGATCAAATAATCAAAAGTTGAACTTTAATAATGACTATAAGCTGAAACCGAATTGAACTTTTATATTAATTGAATAAAGCTTTTCACGAATTGAAATTGAATCAATTTTAGATTAAGTAGATTTATAAAGCACAATGGCTGATTTTAAGAAATTTGATTATTTTGGAATTGAACTACCTACCTATTTTGTATTTACCACCTTATATTTGCATACAATATTGTGCATAGACAAGGAAAAACGCTAACGGAAAGGACAAGGATAAACGTCAACTAAAAAGTAGCATATAGTGAGGGAGATGGTAGGGTTTCTGTGGGGGTTTGTTGGACATGCTATGACATGTAAGGCAATAAGCTTTTACCCTAAAATTAACACAGGCTTAGGTAATGGAGTGGTCAGTTGAGTTCAATTAAAACAATGATGGAGAAAGAAAGAAATGAAGAAGAGATTCATGGGATTAAAGGGGATTAGTGTGAAGTCCAATCTCGGGGTTGATATAGAAAAAGTGGGGTTTCGATTGGTTATGTCAAAGATGAACATATATAAGAAGAGGCAATTGTTAAGAGGGAGAAAAAAAAGAAGACTTAAAAGCAAAAGACGAGAAAAAGGATACACAAAATTTCATTCCAAGCCTTTATTGGGAATACCACCAACTTATTTCATAATCACAATCACATTATTTATTTATTCTACTCTTTGAACACCTCACACACATACATGAAAAATCTCTTTAAGTCTTTGGTTTATATAAATTTCAACTCTCTCTTCTTTCTCAAGCTTTTCTGTGTTCATATTCCTCAAAACAAACATATTAAGGACACACTACCTCATCAAAACACATTAATAAAGCCAAGAATATGTACATATAATATATATAATCATATCATCCTAAGAGAGACAAAGTCCAAAGCAAACACTATTTTCTTTATTAAAGAACTTTTTCCTTTCTTTATCATTCTTCCATATTCAAAATCTTGATGGCTTTATATTAATTTTTTGAAAAGCTGAGAGATTTATATTTGCCCTTCCTTCACTTTCCCTTCTTTTTCCTAATCAGATTCCTAAAACGTAGCAATCATAAAACAATTTTCATTAATTATATAAACTAACACATTATTTTTTATATTTTATAAAAAAAAAACATTGCTTATATAATAATTAATAATCAATTTTCCATCACAAAAATCAGAAAGATGATCTAAAATGACCTAAATATTCAATGGATATGCGGTGCATTACAATATAATCTCACGTTAGCTATATAATTGTTTCTTGTAAGACAAGACTGTGTGCGGTTTGTCAGACCCAGAATCGAATAAGACTTGACATGCAGCTAATTTTTGGTCCCCTTAGATGATGGAATATCAATAATACGCATAATTCACATTATTTCAATTATTTTTGATAGAAAAGAAACGAAAGAATACTATTGGTTGATTTTTTAAAGAATTCATATAAATGCTAATCTAGTCATCATCATCATCATCATTTTTTTTTAGCAAATACTGGATGTAGGTATTATTTGAATAATAAAATCAAAGGTAGATTTTTGAAATCCAGCAGTTAACTGTCCAAATATATATATAGTGGCATATAGCTGTTTAGCTTCTCTGAAACAGTGTAATTGTATATGACAATCACATGTTTATTAATCGAATACTGTATAAGATTAGTTGGTTTAATTAGTTAGAGTAAATAATTTATCTCTTTTTCCATTAGCAGGAAAACAAAAAAAATTAATTATGATATCAAATAATTAGGTGTTGTATTGATTATTGACAGAAAACCACAAGAGGAAAAGGATGTTTGGTTAAAGAGAAAACGAAAAGGAAAACTGGATGCAGTGACACATCAGTGGATGAGAAAGGAAAACAAGAAAAGAATCGCACAGTTATGAATCAGAATCAGAATCAGATTCATCACTCATTTCCAGACTTGTGTTATATCTTTGTATTGTAATAGGACAAGAAATAGTGAAAAACTAATAAATAACTACTCAGTGTGGAGAGCAGATTGGATTGTTTGGGCTCATATGGGACAGGTACTGATCCGACTTAACAGTACATATACTCTGACTGTATAGTAACATGATTTGACACATCAAACTCTCCCTTTTGACCATTTCTGCCACCAATATCCATTCCCCTTCTATTCTCTTTTGCTTTCTCTTCCTTTCCTGCCATTTTTACAGATTTTCTTTTCTTTTCTTTTCTTTTTAATTTGAAATATTTAAAATATGATAATTTTGTGCATATTTTTTTTAATATATGTAATTTTTACTCCTAATTTTATTGAAATATACATATTTTATGTTAAAAATAATGATTTGATTTGAATTTTTATAGTGAAATCTAAACATAGTATATAGGTAGTGTCCATCAGTGAAAACCTTCTCCATCACTAATAACCAAAGGTAAATGGGATCACAAAAAAGCTGATGCATAGATTTATATATTATATTGAAAAAATAAGGTTTGAAAAGCTCCTATCACTGGCATTTTGGGCATATAGGTAATATACTTATTCTCTTTTATGTATCAGAGGATGATAGCAATAGCATATGGCTTTAGTACTCTCTCATTTGCCCATTTGTTAACTACACTACACTTTCTTTTAGTCTGTACAAAAGGAATTATTGAAGACAAAAGATTCACAACACCCACATGCCTATAATAAATGCCCCATCCATTTTATTTTCTCCCTCAATTACAAAAATTTCCTCTTACTTGTACTTCTACTGCTTGGCCTCTATATATGCTAGTGAAAGTAATTTTTTTAAAAAAAAAATACTGTATACTTTTGTTTAATCAAGTTAATCTCTTCATATTTATGTATTTCCTCTTCAAAAATATTATATTAATTAAACTATATATATATATATATATATATATATAACAGTTAAGTAGTTCAATTTCAGAAATTTTCATTTAGTTTTTTTTTCGCGATTAGAATAGATTTAGAAATGTGTTTAAAAAAAAAACTAATAATTACATGTCATCTATATGGAATATATATTATGTTAATTTTATCCGGTTCATAAACCTGGTCTAATTTTTCATCCGGATAATTAGCATGTTAATTGAACAGCCATAAATGTACGTGCAAAATTAAGAAATAGAATGATGTTACAGACGAAAGGTTCTCTAATTAACTGAATGAAATAAAGAAAGAAAGAAAGTGGTCTACATTATCTGAATTTCAGGAGAATTCAAATTAAGCAACGTCTAACGTTGAAAGAAATTAAAGAAAGAAACAATAAAAAGAAAAGAGCATGGACTACAACTTTAATGGGTTCTTACTTTGAGACACCATGATTAAGTGAACTCAAGAACACGAAGAAAATCACCTAGTGGATTCATTATCTTGTTCAATTTCAGAGGCTGGTTCATCTTCTTCATCAAAGGAGTCAATACCGTAAGCAGCATGACCGTGTCCAAATGATTTGATATGATCTTTCAGAGACCTTTTGTGCTTGAAATCAGAACCGCAAGTGCAATACCAAAGCTTCCCACAATTCTTTTCATGGGTTCGCCAGTCCCCTCTAACTGCAAAAGCTTTGCCACATTTTCTGCACATAAATGGCTTGATTCCATGTTTTCTCTTGTAATGTGTTTGAAGAGTTCTGAAATCTTTGAGTGGCTTTGATCTTGGATGATCAATGTTGTTCCTGCAACCTGGTGCACAGCAATAACATGGTAGCCTTAGCATTGCTGTTGGTTGTGTTCCTCTCAACGACTCTGGTCCTTTTCTGTATTGAGATCCATGCCCCCACATATGCATCTATACATTCAATTTGAAAATTAAGAGAAATAACAAGGATTTTAAGTTGCATTAATGTACACTCCAGTCAAATTATAATATTATAATTTGCTTTTTATATGCTTTCATGAAATGAATATTTGCACTTATAGTGCATGCAATTCTTGAAAAGAGCTGTAGAACTCTAGTTATACGTACAAATCAAGGGATCTCCATCTCATTAAAATCTTTCCTCTACATAACATAATGTCTAATTTCAACTATAAATATCACTAACTGAAATCGAATCTGAGCTTTTTGACCAACTGCTGATGATTTAGGGCATATGCGGTTAAGATACTACTTAAGCATAAAATTCAAGAGTAAGACTGTTTCACTTTCATGTTGAGGTAAATGATAAATTTTGTTGCAAGGCTTTTGGTGAAGATGATTGGTTTTTTACACAGTAGCCACTTTGAAGAATCACAAACTTCAAGGTAGAAAAAGCATAGTGACTCACTGAGTGGTTCAATCACATAAAGAAAGCTACTGATCTTATTCTGAGTTGGACCAGGTATAGATTTATTCTTATTTTTAAAATCCCAAAGCCAACAAATCATGCAAAAAGAAGCAGCAGAGGAGGAGGGGGAAAAAAAGATTGATTAATTAAATTAGGAGATGACGAAGAAACGTAAAAATTAATCAGTCAAAAAGGAAAAATATATCTTAAAGTAGAGAAAGAAAAAAGAAAAGAGAAGAAAAAGATGACGAACCCTAGCCTAAGGACCCATAACATTTCATAATCCTCTCTTCTACTTTCTCAAGAATCCATTTCAGAAAATAAAAGTGAAAGGTTTGTTGAAATCCAGCCAGAAAAAGATGTGTACAATCAAAGATTAGGAATGGGGTGAGGTTTCGCTTTTTTTCTGCAAAATCAAAAGAAATTACACAGAAAGGGATAGGAGAGCAAAGAAAAGTTAAAATGTTTTTTTATCTTTCTTTTCTTTTTTGATATATAATTTGATTTTCTCTTTATTAATAATCATAACATACCTGCATGTTATTGTATCTGTTGAAGGTTTTGTAGCAAAGAGGGCAAGAGAACTGAGTTGGACCAATCAGAATCTGAGCAGGAGTTGGGATCCAATACTGGCCCTTGTTAAGAGTACTAGTTTGGTACCCAGAATTAGCAACAGTAACTTCTTCTTTATCTGATGAAACCTCTGTTGATGAAGATAAACTTGAGTTCATCAGATCAATTGAGCTAGGGCTTGGTAGCCCTAAATGTAAAGCTACAGTCACAGCTTCATCATCTTCACCACCACATAAATTGTGGCTATTCTTGTCAATCTCCATAGATGATTCTTGGTGGTCCTCTTGATGATGTCTCGTTGGGCTTAAACTTAGAAGCTGAAGAGCTTCTTTCACAGGAGGAGAGGGAGGTGACGATGAGTATTGATATGAATACAAATTGCAGCCATAAGAATTATATAAAGATGGATTTGAAGAAGAGGGTGAAGAAGATAAATGGTGGAGATTGTTTAGATTATACCAATATCCATTGAAGTAATTAGAATAAGGATCCGCCATGATTGCAAGTAGAAGATGGAGAAAGAGAGAGAGAGAGTTGAAAGAAAAGGAAAATATAAAGATGGGAGAAAAGGTTTATATGGTGGGAACAAGAAGAAGATAGCCAAAAAAAAAGCGAAACCCAAATTGAGTTAAAAAGGAGAGACAGAATATCACTTGTGAAGTGTGACTAAACAATGGAGAAAAATAAAAATATATATATATATAAATGGTAAACAAGAAAAGAAAGAAAGTAAAAGGAGATCATCAACAAACATATCAGGGTTGGGTGAGAAGGTGGAGGAGAAGATAATCTTGGGACTTGAAAGAACAAGCTGCTCTACGTATTGAACAGTGTGTGGAAGTAAAATCTTGTAAGACCAAAATACAAATAATATTAGATTCGTATAAAAAACCAAAAAAGAAATTGAATTCATAAATAATGAAGTTCTTGAAATAATTATATATATATATATATATATATATATATATATCTGCTCCGAGTATATATATATATATATATATATGTATAGATTAATTAATCAATTTAAAATATTTAACTATCATGCATGCCAAGATTAACATTTTAAATAAATGACAATTTATTATTGGATGCATACATAGAATAATTAATAATTATTTTAAAAGTTGCCAAATCTATATTCTTGCAAACCAAAAGAAAACATTTAAACTAGAAAAGGAATTTGAAATTAGGGCTGGAGGCTTTTGTGCTAATTAATTACTATGCAAAGTGCAAACAATGGGGTAGAGAGAGAGAGAGAGAGAACTTGATTGAAATAGTGATAAGTAAAACTCTACAGCCTCACGATTTGTTTTTCTAAAAAAAAATATATATATATAGAAAGAAATAAAGAAAAATGTAAAATAAAATGAATGGGAGTGATATATTTGCAATCCTTGGGAAACAAATAGTCTCAAGTGAAGGCAGCAGTTGCTTTGGTGGAAGCGCCCTGGTCGGGTGCCCTCACTACCTCTCCTTTCACTGTCCCAACCAAACTCACTGTTTCTTTCTTTCTCAATTCTTTTTATCTCTTTTTTCTTCTTATATAATCCATGAAATTCATGCTTATTTTATTTTCAGTTTTCAACTGCGAAAGCACTTCCTCCTTCAAAATATATTGCTGCTATGATAGAATCTCTTTTCTTTTAATTATAGATTTTAGATTTTTTTAACAAGACATGTATGATATTTAATTATAAAGATATTGTTAAGATGAATGGAAATCGAGACCTCCTGCCATTTTTAATGAGCACTGACCATTCGATCAATTCCAAACAATTTGGACATATAATATCTTTAAATACTTAAAAATAAGCATTTTGGCAAAATTTATGGACTTGCCAAGCACTAATTTGCAAATTCAAATTAATCAAATTACTAAATTTGCAGCTATTATATATATAAAAAAAAAAAAAATTGAGGGCGAAAGTAGAATGGGACAACTTATGAGAGATATATGCTAACAAGAAAGTTTATCACGGGCTAAATTTAAGAACTTATTTTGTCCATATTTTAATTGATTAATGCATGATAGAATAATTTCAACTAAAATGAATAATTTATCGAAAAAGGTTGAGTGGGCGGTGGGGGTGATGGTACTTTCTGTTTGTGTTGTGAATGAGTGAGTAAATGAAAGGCATTATTGTGAAATTGGGTAAAATTAGTCCATACGTAAAAATATTAAAGAAAAGGTAGAAAAGAGCTCACACATGCATCTGATTTTGAGAACCTAAGAATCCATAAATCAAAATATGAAGCCAAAGGAGAAAGCTTCTCCTGTCCTTCCATATCATTTTGGGAATATTATATAGGCCACCTGCACAATTTATCCCAATCCAATTCACAAATAGGTTTCTTTGGTTTCATCAAAATAACACTTCATCACATGCAAATTCTAACCTTTTATTAAATGCTATAATGTTGTTTAGATTTACTTTTACAATAATACATATCGCTATGGAAAACACTTGTGTTTAGACCGCCTCCGTAAGTTTTTTATGGACCAATTCAATCATGAAGTAATACATAATAATATAAATGGGTTGAAAAAAAGATTGAGTGGTGGATAATATGTATATTTAGCACGCCATCATAATATTTTTTTTATTTGTATTTTTAAATAAAAATATATCTTAACATACCTCTTAAAATTGAGTGTTACTATAATATGTATGCGCATGTATCGTCAAATTATCAATGCGCACTTTTATATATATATATATATTAGATAAAAGTATTTGTATACATATCCATATATATATATATGCACATTCCTTAATTAAAGTGTTGGGGATTGAAGCAAAATGTGTAACCATTCATTTGGAAGTTCCCAAATCACGCATAGTTTCAATGCATGGAGAACATTAGCAGGAGACAATAAAGTGCATCAATTCTTGTTTTTGCATGCAATAATAATAATAATAATCTGATTACTCATCTTTACTTAAATTGGATATTCATCAGCCAATTCAATAATATTGTTACCTAACTAAATGTTTTTTTTTATCCATACAAAACATATAATATATCAAGCCAATTAGTGAAAATCATGCTAATTGTTTTACTTGTATGAAATTACGTAATTCAGCTTAGTTTAAATAGATCAAATCTATACAAGTATTGTGTTGGGTGACAATTTATCATTAAATTAGTTCATGATGGACTCATCTAATAAAAATAAATTTCTAGAGCTGAATTGGGTAATGTTTTCGTGGATTTAAGTAATGGGAATTTGAACATTTGGTAATGTAAAAGAACATTAATTTAAAGAGGTGCAGAGTTGAAATGTCCAAGACGACACGAGTGTATGGTATCAGTTCCAGCAACCCCCTTGTCTGTGTCTTGTAGTGAGATTTTGGGGCATCTCTCTCTGTATTCTCAAACCCTTCTCTATTTAATGTCTGTCCCTTAATTTTCTTTCTTTTTTTTTTTTTCTAAGATTAAACTTGGGGTTTTTTTTAGTTTGGTGTGAAATTGAAAAAAATTAGGGAGATTGGTGCTACAGGAAAAGTAATTGGAAAAGTGGTGTGCCGGAAAACGGCACATATTATTGACGTTTTCTGAAATAGAGGGGCCCACGCAGAAAAGGAGTAAAGTTGCCGGAAAACGCCACCCATTGGTGCCGTTTTCTGGCAAAAGGATTTAATTTTTTTTTATTTTTCCAGGCGCAAAACGACACCGTTTTGCGCCTGGAGAGGTGAGCGCCAGAAAATGGCACCATAGGGTGCCGTTTTCTGACGCAAGAGGCGGGCCAGGCCAGTCAGAAAATGGCACATAAGTGTGCCATTTTCTGACAACAAAAAGGCAAAAAATAAAAATTTGATAAGCTAATTTTTGGAAAACATATTTCAATATCACAATTTTGAATTCTCAAAATTTTTATCATATTTCGATCAAATTTTTAGACAATAACACATTTTGAGGAAGAGTTTTAGTATATATAGGTGATGGATATGGTAGGTTATTCATCCAATTCTTGTCGAACTTAACTCTGGCATTAATAGTCTAATTCTTATTTAATGGTTGAAAATTATAAATATGAATAAATTGCAAAATCATTTTGAAAATATTAAAAAAAAGCCAATAAAATAATAATAAAGTATATGTTAAGAGAAAATTTAAAATGAACTTCACCTTTCTAAAATCCTAATTTAATCATAACTCTTAGATATAAGTGTGGTAAAAATAGTGCCTGTGCCGTGTATCCATTTTTCCTAATAAAATAATAAAAATGTTAGTTTAGACTAATATTCAAATAATAGAAAATTATTTAGCCTAAAAAAATTTATGCTGATTTACATAAATTTAAATATGTAATAATTCAACTTGGCTTTAATGTTTTCCAAAAATTAGCTTATCAAATTTTTATTTTTTGCCTTTTTGTTGTCAGAAAATGGCACACTTATGTGCCATTTTCTGGCTGTCAGAAAACGGCACATAAGTGTGCCGTTTTCTGACTGGCCTGGCCCACCTCTTGCGTCAGAAAACGGCACCTTATGGTGCCGTTTTCTGGCGCTCACCTCTGGAAAAATAAAAAAAAAATTAAATCCTTTTGCCAGAAAACGGCACCAATGAGTGCCGTTTTCTGGCAACTTTACTCATTTTCTGCGTGAGCCCCTCTATTTCAGAAAACGTCAATAATATATGCCGTTTTTCGGCACACCACTTTTCCAATTACTTTTTCTGTAGCACCAATCTCACTAATTTTTTTCAATTTCACACCAAACTAAAAAAAACCCCATTAAACTTGTCAAATTTGATTAAAAAAAAATGTACAATTCATCATAACGATGTGATTTATTGGTGTGAATGTGATTGGGATTTGGAGAAAGACAAAAGCAAAGGACTGAAAATCCACATCAAAAACTGTTACCACTTTAAATTTAATTATTATTATTATTATTATTTTGGTAGAATAAGTTGTTTAAACCACAATGTTTATAAGATATGTTATTAATATAAAATTAGCATGGGTTAGAGTTTTACATTTTTATTTTAAAATGAGTAAATGGTTATACCAAATTACAAACTTTTGTTGAATCCATTTTAAATATCCACTCAGACAAACAACTTTCAAATCTATTAATTGAAATCATTTTTGAGAATTTTTTGGCCTTCTAATTAATTCCGACTAGAAAATAAAAAATAGAAACACGTGGGGTGGGAAGCTTTGTAGGAGGAAGCAGAAAGCAGACACGTGGTGAATGTCAGAAAGGTGAAATTATCAGTAGAGCACAGAAAATGGCAGTTTCAAGTGCAATCATTGATTAACAGTTCCCTGTTCATCTCTTGACGTGACCTCTCTCTATCTCCCTCTCTCTCTCTCTCTCTCTCTCTGTAACTTCACTTCAATCCATTTGGCGTTTCATCAAAAGTCTTAACCTCAGCAGCAGATTACACACTTTACTTCTAATGTTTCTCAAAGTCAACTCCTTTAGGTCCAAATCCATAATTAAATAAATAGACTCATCTCCATCAATTTCATAATTATACATGCTAATTGATTCTAGACCCATAATACATAAGAAAAACAATATTCTGACTTAGACATCCCAGTCTGAATATATTTTTACAGAAATTTTAGAAATAAAAGGTAGTTGGTAGTAGTAATCAATGGTAGTCCTGTAAATAGAACTTCCAATAATTTTGAAACTCCGTTATCGTCAATGATAACATATCATTAAAGACGCAGTCCTACTTTAGACTCAAATTTCCTGAACAATCATATCCGTAACCAACTACTGAAATCAACTCATTGTCCCCACCCGGGCCTTCTTTCCATTTGCTTTTATTTAATTTTTATTTATTAACAATATAATATACATTAGGCCAAGAGGGCCAATTCCAAATGGCTTTTCTATATAATAAGACCCAATTTAGTGAACTAAATATCAGAAATAATTCTTTTCCTTTTTGCAAATTCATGCCCCAGTCAAAGAAAAAGAGACCTTTCAATCAGGATTTGCGACTTACTGTCTCTCCATAAACATGGCCTTCTCTTAGGTATTCGTGCCTTTTAATTTGACCTTACTGTTACCCCACCAAACCACTACAATAATTTCCTACTCTAAACATAACCACATTTATTTCAAGACGCTACTCAACAACGTAGCCAAATTGACAAGCTTTCAACTTTCAGCTCATGGATAATATCCATTGATTCTAACGGCGAAGGTACGGCCAGTATAAAATTATTAATGAAGCTGAGAAGAGTAGCTCAGGTCACATGTCACTATTTGCTTTCCAGCCAATCGCTCATTCTTTCAAAGGTTCACAATTCTTAATATATTTTACTTGAAGTATTATTTGCTTTATTCTTGTACTGTTTCATGTACCAAATGAAGTTTTCATGGAGAACAGAGTTCCATTCCATCGACAGCTAATATCTAGGCCCACTAATAAATGCACATCAGCCATACAAATTGACGTTGAGATAGGTAAAACCTTGCAATTTTATGAAATCCCAAAACCGCCAGGGCCTTGAAGCCGATCATGATAAAGAGGAAATGATACAAAAACAAATACAAAAAAATAGAACATTTATACTGACAGCAGCAACACCGACCTACGGAAAAATCCATGAAAATTAATTGCGTACAAGGGACAAAAAGAATACCCAATTAAAAACAACTGGGGCGAAATAGAGCATTAATTTCGGTGACCAACTCCAAAGTGAAACCTCTTAGCATGCCTGTCATTAAATGCATATTCTAGGCGCAATGGGCCTAAAGGAGAGTCCACACGGACCCCAAACCCATATCCATATCCGCTTCCAGGCTTCAGCCTTGCCCCAGCAGGATCACCTGACAAGGGCAAACCAAACATATAAGCTAGATGATTTACTTTTACAAACCTACAGAGGCTCAAATTTCCAATTACATATATGTGTGATGATAAAATATTACGGTCAGCTACAGCTTAGTTTTATGTTCCAGGATTACGAGGCTACATGTTAAAAACAAATTCAGTATATCGATCAGCAAACTACGAAAAACCTACCAGGCACAGTGGGTCCAGAGCCCAGATCAGTTCCGTAATCAGTAAATAGAACTCCTTCCACTGGCCCCAACTGAAAACCAAGGAAATGCAAAGGAATAATCATCAAAGCTTTAAATTTATGGGCAATTGCAAAGTGTGAAACAATGTCAATCAGATAAAAAGAAATTTGTAGAGGATACGGCATTTGCATAGGAAAAGGAAAAGAAATGAAATGGAAAATGCAGCAAGATTAATGTCACCTACCACAGGGAAAGAAATTTCACCGGAGCCTACGACATAAGATCGACCAGATCCTACTGCACCTTCTTCATATCCTCTCACACTGTTTGTTCCACCAATGGCAAATGCTTCATGAGGGGAGAAATTACCCACCACATGTCCACCAGACAAACTGGAAAAATTGAAGCACAAGCAAATCAACAACTTGAATCAAGGAAAAATTCTTTTTTGCTATAAAAGTTGCCTGCCACTGGATTTGGCATTCTAGTTAGCAGATTCAACTCAGAAAGGTGGTTTGACGAAACAGTTTTTCAGCCAAAGCTTCTGCTGCAGCAATTTTCGCTATCTGGATCATCACATATCAATTTTTGTTTCATATCAGAAAGTATCTTCCTGTGTCAGATATGCCATTAGACTATATTAACCTGATCCTCTTAACACAACTAAAAGATACATATGGATACCATACCTAACAAGAAAGAGAGCAGGACCGAGTTCTACACCCTTTCTAGCACGAGCATTTACTCTGTTGAAAAACAGCCACTCAGGCCAAAGGGGAAGTCCTTGTTCGACATTCAGTACAAACTGCAAAGATACAAACGATGAACCATGAATGCGTTAAAAACTAAAGCAGTAGATATCTCTCTCTCGCTCTAAGAATATTGCCAAATATAGGGAACAGAACCCTGAAGCATAGATGACTAACCATTGAAGAACCATGGTCACCAGAGCCAGTGTAGACACTTTCAAATTTAGCAAGCAGCATATCATCATGAGTCTTGCCACTGCAACACAATAAAATTAATTAAAGACCAGTCCATTAGACAAATAGCAGTTAACTAAAACCAAAAAGCATGATGCCATAACTTTAAAAAGTTTCACAACATCTGCTGTTGAGTTGCATACCTCGCAGTTAAAGGGCTGCTATAGTGGTCCTTAATGATTGGATTTCCTTTTTCATCACGAGCACTGGCATGCTGTGTTTTTGAGATAGAGAGAAGGAATTAAACAATAACCTTTTTGTTTTGCACTAACGTCAAATTATAAATGGGAAACTACAGAGAGGCAGCAGAGTGCATTTTGCTATTAACATAACCTAGTAGAACTCATGTTAGTAAAGTACCTGAAAAATGAGCCCAGCTGTTCCACTCCATTTTGGCCTAAGTGGTCGGCTGAATTCTACACCAGCTGTGACGCGGCCAATTGTAAGACTGCTATTGCCAGGTTGGTTACCATGAACAAGATTCCCAGGGGTTCTTGAATTCTATAAAATGGAATCATATTACACAAGATTAGGCATTTCTATCACCAAGAGTAACTGTAATCTCAGTATTAGAAACACAAAATCAGAAAAATAAAAATAAAAATACAAATAAAAATACCTGGATCATAATAGTTCTGGAAGTCCGTTTGTCATCACCTTGTATCCATGGGTCTGTGTAGTTTATGCGAAATAATGAGTCAATTTGACCTCTCTCTAAGGAGATGTTAAGTTTCTGGTTTCTCCCAAAAACATTTCGATGGGAATATGTGAAGCTGCAATAGAAATAAAACTATGACTTGCGAAATCTTCACAAATGGTCACAAAGTATCATTTGATAGTAGATGTCATTGCCACCAGAAAGGAAGAAAGGCATTCGCTTTACATGCACCAATATCCAGATGTCATTGTCAACCATCCCGGATAATCATCCCCCATATCCCACTAATTTTCAGAAAATAATAGAACTTTTCCATTATCCAATTTTGTCCCCTATTCTATCATCAAAATTTTTAGCACAACAATTTAGCATAAACCAAAGAAAGGTCAACGCTGCAAATAACCAAAAGAAAAAAAAAAAAAAAAATATATATATATATATATATATATATATATATTTATGTGACAAAGGCCATTATCTGGAGCAATGGTAAAAGTCTTAGTTTGCAACAAACAAGGGAATACGTTAAGAGTCTCAAAAGCAACCACTTATACGTAAATTCGTAAATTAAATTCTTAAAAAGTAGGACTACCTACAATTATCCTTATACAGACCGCATTCATGACACCATTATGGCCTCTGTGTTAGTGTGTTTTATCCAAATCCCACCATGAGCAAATGGACTACAGAATATGCTCATCAGATATCTCAAAATTTTATTTCCAAAAAGCGCAAACAGTACCACAAAGGAGGACCCCTAATCTAAAAGACACTACCACCAAGAACCAATGAGTTTCTCAAAAATAACAAAACCATTAATCATCAGTGCCTATAAAGGAACCTTTGCATGTACATATAACCATGTAAAACATAAGCACATTGATGAGCCAGCTGTTAACCTTTACACTGTGAACAGATACAACCAATTTGACAATCAAGTCAGGTAGGCAAATATGCTCAGGTGAATTCTATAAAAGCTCAAATCCGAACTGAAAAGTACATGAAGATAACCTTCCCAAAGTGAACTATGTCATAAAACATAAAACTTTCCTTTTATAGGGCTCCTACTGAAACAAGTCAACAACAAAATATTCAACCATAACAAGTCATGATGGGTTAAGAAAAATAAGAAAATAGAAGCAATCAGGTCATAATTCTTGTAGCATTACCTTCCAATAAGTCCTGATAGAGGGCCGCTTGTGATCCTAGAAATCACAACATAATTAGTACATTTATTTTAGATGTACTACAGATATAACTTCAATACAATTGGATTTTATGAAGCATTAGCACCAGTGGCATCTGAGTTAGCATCACTCACCCACTTGATATTCCACCACCAGCAGAGAAACCTCCACTAGGACGTTCAACAACATTCATCACCAAATCAACCTTACCAGTATCTAGAACACAGAGAGGAGAACAGTAATTAATTTCCTGATGCGTGGCTTAAAAACTAGCAAATAAAAGCATAAAAACTAGCAAGCATCACTGCCTGAATTCATTAGCAACTATTCTGGCAGCACATATAACCCATAAGAAACACATAATAATTAGCAACAATAAGTATCCTATTCAAATTCAATTTATGGCTTGAGAATCAATGCAGAATAATCCATGTGACGCTTGATTCATCAAGTATACAGAACAATCAATTCAATTTAAGATTGTTCCCAGGGCAAAGAGAGAGAGAGAGAGAGAGAGAGAGTGGTCCTTCTCCTCCAATTCTCAATGTCTTTGTCCAGTGTAAGGGATTTTGGTTAACACATCTTAAAATCGAACATGGCCATATCCAATGACAATAAAGAATATTGCACATTTGAATCTCACCAATACTTTTCAGGAATTTATTAAAGAAATAATTTTCTAGCAGCATAATAATTGAAATATGATGTTGCACAGCATATCTACCATGAGACAATTCAGAAAGAGTAAGATCCTGCAATACCTCCAGCAGGTTGAGGAATGATGCTAACATCTTCCATGATTCCCATAGTTAACACAGTATCTACATCTCTTTTTCCTTGAAGCATGCTGTAGACCTACAAAGGGGCCATTTTAAAAACTAAAACACCTGGTAATGAGTGTCCAATCACCAGATAAAATGCATATAAGAATAAGAGACAATAAATAAACATAAGAAAATCAGAGAAGCAAATAACGTGAGCAAACAAGTCCATCAGAAACAATTGTACATTGAATTACAAAGAAAATATCTCATCTTAAATGAAAACAAAGAAGTAATAAACCAAAAAAGGAAAACCTAAAAGCAGATAATTGGTTGAAGTGCCTGTTCAGCAGAGATTAGCATTTCTTACTGCAAGTAACTCAATTAGGCTCAAACAACAATTACCTGTCCCTTCTTAGTTGTAAGTTGCCTAAGAATTGTTTCAGGTTTTGTCTTTCCTTTGGTTGGCTCACCCCTGAAGAAGCAATACAGCACATGTCAGCTATGCATCCCAGTATTAAAGTTGTGATGGCTTTGAAGAATGTGTTATTGCACAGGGCAAAGGAAATTTACATGCATAAAGCAAATTGAGGGTAGTCTCTTACGTTTTCCGGTCAAGGAAACGAATGGAAATGTTGTTAACCTCAGCCTCAGCAACTTGTAACCTTATAATACCCCCAGAAAGGATCTCAACTCCTGAAACCTAAAACAAGATAAGGAGAAATAAAAGGATTGCCTACTCATTGAAAGGCTATAATCAACTTAAAAGTCTAATTCCAAGAAAATTTAAGATGCCACACGTCATTAAAGATGTTGCACTAACCAAGCCAAAAAGACCACGCTCCATGTACCAGCCATTGATTGAAGTTATAACATCATCCAAATGCCTTATATTTACCACCTTTCCTGCACAGCTTGACATGGAAATCAAAACCAATGAAGTTTCCTATTAAAATTATACATGCAGCAG
The DNA here is from genome assembly GCA_947683425.1 of Excoecaria cochinchinensis. Lineage (NCBI taxonomy): Eukaryota > Viridiplantae > Streptophyta > Magnoliopsida > Malpighiales > Euphorbiaceae > Excoecaria > Excoecaria cochinchinensis. Next base: position 8,338,793 of record CANTUQ010000074.1, on the reverse strand, counting down.
ACAAATTGCAAGGTTGTATCTGTATTTAACACATGCCATAAATTAAGAAAGGACTGAAGGCAGACCTTCATGTAAGAAAGACAATGGTATTTGGAGGGGGGGGGGGGGGGTGGAAGAAAGAGAGAACAGACTTACCATATCCATCACAAAAAGCATCCTCTAGAAACTTTGTTGGAAGAACACTAGCTCCTTCACATACCAGTCCACGGAACTCCTGGTTTGGTTCTACCTTAGGCCACAAGAATGCTAAATTAGTCATTAATTACAGTCAATACAAGAAACAAGTTATGGTTCATAAACTTGCATTGAAACTTTAAATGCAGAAAAGTTCACTACAACAATTAAACCAATCTTATTTGGAGAAAAGCTTTAAAAATGTCTAGGCAATGTATAATCAGCATCCTCATACAAAATTTTTCCACCAACATAAAACCAGGTCATAAAATAAGATTCACGATTACGTATGACCTTGCTAACATATATATATGCAATCACCAGCCCTCAACTTGTGCTCGATGATTGCCGTGTCTTAATCTTCTTGATACACTCATTTTCTAGCTGGTCCATTTTGTTTTGGTAACAAAACATTCTCAAATTTGTGCATCATTTACTCCGTTCCTAAATAACAGGTTTAAATTTAAGATAAAATTGAATATTTCAATATACAAATAAAAGAAAATTAAATTGAAAAAAGAAAATTAAATTGTATTGAAAATTTAAAAGTGACAAATACGAAGACAGTAGTAAATTATTGTGATCTAGGGAAGCTACACACTACCAAAAGTGCATAACTGGCGAAAGTTGCACAAGCCTTCTAGGACTTCAGCCTTAAATGAGACACAATTTAACGGAGCCTTTTAAAACAATAGGCTTGTGCATTATAAATTTTGTGGCAGCAGTATATTTTCACTAGCGATAAGTGGACATCAAATTTAGTTCAGAATGTAATTGAATACCTGAAATACTAATCTTATGCCATCACGAGTGTCTACAGCAACGGGCATACAAGAGCTAAAATATCCACTATCAATAATCCTGTGCACATCCTCCTGAACTTCGCGTACAGTGAGAGCTGAGTTAGCGCGGCACGCTTTCAATGCAGTCAATGCCTCCGCTTCTAGGTCCTTTCTCTCCAGCTCCTCGCCGTCCTTGTTCCTCACCAATACTTCGCTTATCAGAACCCTCTCCTCATCGTGTCGACTTGCTGAGTGACCACCGCCACTACCCTTGGGCTGAGTCACCGAGGTTTCTGACCCTGGATGCGCCGGCTCTGAAGGTTGACTCAAAGACAGTGATGCAAAGCTGAGAATCGACGATTTTGAAGCTGTCTCTGGCGGACCTGAATCTGTCAGCCGAGGGAGAAATAGTGAAGCTGAACATAGAAGAGGTGAATTGGCAGACAAGTTAGGTCTCCGAGTTCTGGAGTCGGGATGAATGGAGTTGAGAGAGCGAGTTATGAGCGAGTCGATGAAATTAGTAATGGAGATTTTGGTTTTTGCTAATTGAGAGGTTAGGATTTGAGAAAATAGGAGGAAAGGAGACGGCTGCTGCTCCTGTTGCTGTTGCTGTGGCGAGAAAGGAAGAATTCTAAGGGAAGATGAAGTAAAGCGAACGCCGTCGTTTTGGGGCATTGTAATTGAAAGACTTAATTGTTGCAGGTAGAATTGAAGAAGATGGGGGATAAACCCTAGACGGAGAAGCTGGTCCCCCAACTAGTAACTGAGAGGCTACTGTGGACTGGTTTTGGTATTTTCTTTCTCCCCCGACTTCTTCTGGAAGACAATCCAGGAAACGGAAAAGACAAAATAGTATTTATATATACCCTTTTGTTATGGCAAACGGGTTTATGGATAGTCCGAAAAGGCTTTTGGTTTGACCCGGACAATTGTTGGAAATTGGGAAAGGAAATGCCTAAGAGGAGATTAAATACCCACCCGGGCTCTTTTGTCATTAGACCCATTACAGATGATCCTACAGCCCAAGTTCAGGTCCATGTGGTCAGGGCTGGGCTTATGCTACGAGTATATATTCAATTTTGCACGACATCAAAATGACTGTTTTTGTTCTTTTACTTATTTGTTCGCCATTTTCAAAGTCACAGAAATCCTGCTGCTCGTAATCATGTATATAAACACAAACATACAGAAAATCTACAATTTTGAAATGAATTATAGAAAAATTTAAAGAATGTCTATTTTTCCCACTTTAGGTGGTGCTTAAATTTCCCATTTGTTGGATATGCTTGGCCATTCCTTCTTTCGTGCAAGTTTTCATTGCCCTTTATACACACATAAGTGCATAGTAAAAATGGGTACTATAAATAATAGCACGACCTAACTTTCTTTTTTTATGCTTTGATGCCATTGCCAAAGACAAAATGCAGTGGATGCAGATGTGCAAGAAAGGAAATGAAATTGGAACAGATAGAAAAGGAATCGTAAAAAAGAAGATGCTATTTTGATTTTCACCCCAATGCCAGGAAATGATAAAAGCACGTAGTCAGGATTTTTATTAAGTGTGGTTAAAATTTATAAATCATCTTTTATTAATGTATACCTCATTAAAAATTCCATTTATGTTGCACATTAAAATTTTTCATGTAGGATTGGTTTTAGGGAAAACTGATTAAAAAAAAAATCATTAAAAATTGCTAAAATTTGAATGATCATAATAGACACCAAAAATTAAAAAATCATCAAAATTTCAAAATTAATATCAATTTCTTGAAACTTAATGTAAATTAATTAACTAAATTACATAAGAGAATGATTAGGAAGTTATTTCTTAATTTTAAATCTCAAAATAGACTCCTTTCATGGACTGTACTTCACAAATTTAATTGATTCAATGTAAAATTCTATTCAATAGAAAAATTTTAAATATTGATTAAATAATATAAAACAAATAGCCACTTACTTTTTATTTTTGCTGAAAATTAAATGGCCTATAATAAATTTTATGTATATAATCAAGATTAAATAAGATAAGTCTATTTAAAAATTTACTTTTTTTTTATTTTTTTATCTTTCATAATATAAAAACTGTACATTTTATTTTTTTAGATAAATATATTTAGTGGACAAAAAATATTTTATTATTTTTATTTAGTGGAAATTTTAATATTTTTAAAAAATTAATGTATTAGTTTTTCTTTTCCTCTAAGTTGACCCACTTGTTATAACTTAGCTACGTCATTGGAAATGATAGTTATATTATTTATTTATTTTATTTAACTTACGTGTTAAATAAATCTCTTAAATTTGTCGCAATAGTCAATTAAATTCTTCATATTTCAGTTGAATTAATTTTATGCTTAAAGAATTAAAAATAGGTTAAATGGGCATTTAAAAAATCAAAATTGAGCCAACTGAATCCTAATTGAGATAAAATATTTTAATTATTTTTGTCACATTAACACGTCAATAGCTTAAGTATTTTGTTAATAAAACTGAACAAGTGATTAAATAAGAGTTTATTTGATTCAATATTAATTTTTTAAGGATCAAATTAATCCAATCAAAATATGAAAAATTTATTTAACAATCAAAATTAAATTAATGTGGGCCTATTTAATTAGCCTTTCAGCAATTATTTTTTTAAACATACTAGGAAATGAAAAGGTTTGACCTTTATGCTCTTGGCATTCAAAAGTTTGATGTATCATTCTGGTCCTTGAGATTGAAAAGGAATATAAATGTTTTCCAGTATGGATTCTAAATTGGATCATTATAATATATGCATATAATTAATAATTTTAATTATAATTACAGTTTCATGTTTTATGAAAAATTATCAATTTTATATACACATCAACATTTCAGCACTAAAACTAATTTTAATAGATAGAGAGATTTCATGTTGGAACCGATTAAAAAAAAAAAACAATTTCTATTTTCATAAAAGCTGGAAAGCATATTAAGTTTTATTTAATAATCGGCTCGACTGGCAAATGGAGCTATCGTACTTTCTGCCTAGAGAGCTAAAAAGAAGGAGCATATTGGAATGGACCATACCATATAGGGCCTCCATTGCGTATGATTGCAATGAAAAGTTAGCTAAAACATCATTCTTTTCTAAAAAAAGGAGAACCGTTGTTTATTTTCTTAATAAATGCATTATAATGAGCTCATCATGAGCTTAAAAGTGTCATTTGATTATAAATGTAGATTGAAAAATGCCTGCACCACGCCATGCAAATATAACAAAACGTTGAAAATTTAATTATTCTTCAATTAGGTAATTGATTATGTCACATGACCAATGAAGTTAATTTGATTTTGAAGTTTAATTACCTTGAAAACCACCTTATTTAATCCAAGATTATTCACTATGGTATTTTCAAAATTGATTTTTTTTTTTAAAAAAAAAAAACATAGAGGTTAACGCCTAAACAAGGTAACCAAAAGAGAGAAAACAAGAGAATTTGATTTGATGAACACCTACCGCCATAATTAAGGGTCAAAGCAAAGAGGGTGGGAAATGGAAGACTTATGAGACGTTAAGATTTCAAAAATTTAAAAAGCTAAGAGACAAACTTCATAATTTCATGTAACTTTTGTTTTGGCGCAAATCACATATCCTCTTTCCATCTCTATCTCTTACATGGTTGCCGACCTCTAACATATCCCTTACCATTTCAGTTTCAGCCCTAATTTGGAGTTTATCAAAACTTTCTGAGTCGCTAATTCTCAACTTCTTTCAAAAAATACAACCCTAATAATCTTCCTTTTTATCCTCCGTTTCTCTCTTCCACGGTTGGTTGGAACTGATTCTTTTGACAGGTATTTCTTCTCTTTCTATACGCATATTCAATATTCCGTTCGCATGCATTTTTGTAAGAATTAGATATAGATATACGAGTCTTATTTGTTTTTGTATGGGAGCTGACTAGGATAAATTGGAGTCAGTTTTGCCTTCTTGATCTGTTGGAGGCTTGCTTGTTTGCTTGATCAGTAGAAGTGTGATTATGGGAGGAGGCTTTTGTTTTTGCATTATCAAAGTACTTATTATAGTTTGAATTTGATTATGGCTCGTGATTTTCTGCTGGATTTTTGAAAAGTTCTTCTAATTCTGTAAAATTGCAAGTGGATTTTTGTCTGCTGATTTGTTTCTTACTTTATTAATTTTAACCTTCTTTTCTTTTCCAAGATAATTTTATTCTTTTTAGGGCTTAAGAGTTCAGTGGTTCAGTGGAAAAGATTTTGTTCGCTCTAAATAGCGATTTTATTCTATGAAATAGTTGCACTAAGTTCCATTTGCAGCTTACGAATGATTGCTGTCTGGCTGCCACAGTTACATTCTCAGCTCCTTTTATTTTTTTCGCTGATAGAATGATGAAATGATATGCGTAAAACACCATTTCCTTTTCCCAATTTTAGGGAGCTTCATATAAAATGCCTCTAAAAATATCATAGAAGAGTTTATATGTGACTTTTGCTTTTCTGTGCCCCTATTCTACTAGCTTTTCAGTGTCAGGTCCGTTAGTAAGTTATTATGCTGATTAATACTGAGTAGTGGCTTTCTTTTCTGTAATATGTTGTTTAGTACTGATGAACCTATTTTCATCAGGAGGGAGAAAATGGAAGTTAATGGCAAAGATGATCTCAACGCACCTCTGCTGCAGCCTCCAGATGGTGTTGCAATCACCGTCCCTGAACAAAAGTATGGAAAAGAAAGGAAGCTTAAAACTATTAAGTTCAAAATAGGGGATGTAAAGTGCGCCTCTTGTGCAACGTCCATAGAATCTGTGCTGGGGGAGCTTGATGGAGTTGAAAGAACTGTTGTATCACCTCTTAATGGCCATGCTGCTATCTCCTATATACCAGAACTCATTAATGTAAGTTTTGTGAGCTTCTATGAGTACCTGTTTATGTTTTATTTCAAACTAATCATGGAAGTCTAATGAGTTTTCCCTGTACCTGTTTCAAATAGTGTACTTCCATTATTTTGTGCTTCTTTTTTTTTTTTTTTTTTTAAATGAAGATAATGGGCTGTAGGATTTGGATTTTGATCAAGATACATGGCTGTTGCATTACAAAATTCTGTTTTCCCACTAATTTGTCTGGCTTCCTCATATTTTGAAATCCAGAAGTGTTTATGATTGAAACTCTTTTAGGTCCAAAAAATTAAGGAATCCATTGAAGATGCTGGCTTTCCAGTTAATGAATTTCCAGAACAAGAAATATCTATATGCCGGCTCAGGATCAAAGGAATGGCATGCACCAGCTGCTCTGAGTCTGTTGAACTTGCCATCCTGAAGAATAATGGAGTTAAAAAAGCAGCGGTTGGCCTAGCTCTTGAAGAAGCCAAAGTCCACTTTGATCCAAACCTCACTGATACAGATCACATTATAGAAGCAGTAGAGGATGCTGGCTTTGGAGCTGAACTCATCAGTTCTGGGAATGACATGAATAAAGTGCATTTAAAAGTTGTGGGAATGAGCAACTTAGAAGATGCTATAGTCATTCAATCTTGCCTTGAGTCGGCGCAAGGTGTGAATCATGTCGAACTGGACCTTGTGGAACATAAGGTAACTATTAGCTATGATCCAGACCTTACAGGTCCAAGATCTCTTATACAGTGCATTGAAGAAGCTTCCAAAGGTCCCAATGTTTACCAAGCAAGTTTATACATGCCTTCAAGGCGAAGAGAAACAGAGTGCCTGCAAGAAACTCGGACATATAGAAACCAGTTTCTCCTGAGCTGCCTTTTCTCGATTCCAGTGTTCCTGTTTTCCATGGTACTTCCCATGCTTAATCCTTATGGTAACTGGTTAGAGTACACAATTTCAAACAAGCTCACATTTGGGATGCTGCTTAGGTGGATTTTCTGCACGCCTGTGCAGTTCATTGTTGGTCGAAGGTACTTGATAAGCATAATTTATTTTCTTTCTTGTTAATCTTGTTATTCTTACTTTTATGTGATTTTGAACTGAATATCTTTGTTGTTGAGAAGTTCAACCCATCAGTCATTTCTCGGTCAATGTCCTTCTCAGGTTTTACATGGGATCATATCATGCACTGCGACGAAAATCTGCCAATATGGATGTTCTAGTTGCACTAGGCACAAACGCTGCTTATTTTTACTCTGTATATGTAGTGATAAAAGCAATGACTTCAGAGAAATTTGAAGGGCAAGATTTCTTTGAAACAAGTGCCATGTTGATATCCTTTATTCTTTTGGGGAAGTATTTAGAGATTCTGGCTAAAGGGAAAACATCTGATGCTTTAGGAAAGCTGACAGAACTCTCTCCTGATACAGCTTATCTGCTTACACTGGACAGTGATGGAAATGTCATCTCAGAAAAGGAAATCGGTACTGAACTGATACAAAGGAACGATATAATAAAGGTTGTCCCAGGGGCAAAAGTTCCTGTTGATGGGATTGTCATAGATGGTCAAAGCCATGTGAATGAAAGTATGATCACTGGAGAGGCAAGGCCCATCGCTAAAAGACCTGGTGACAAGGTATTATTTGGAGTTTTATGTACTGGACATGTGGTATTTTGACAATTATACAGAGCTGTACAGAGATTTATCTTTTTCTTCACCATGTTCATGTTACTTACAGGTAATTGGCGGGACTATGAATGAGAATGGATGCTTACTTGTCAAGGCTACTCATGTTGGGTCAGAGACTGCACTTTCTCAAATTGTCCAACTTGTTGAAGCTGCTCAGCTTGCTAGGGCCCCTGTTCAGAAACTAGCAGACCAGATCTCCAAGTTTTTTGTTCCTACAGTCAGCACATTATAGCCTCTATCTTTTATCAGTTTCTTTTTTTATGCAATGCTGGTTAGACTTGCCTGGCAGAAAAAGTGCATAATTTGGAACTAAAAACCTAGCCTTTTCTGGCTAGGAGAGGGTATTCACCAATAGATAATATAATAAACCGACCACATTCCTTTTGATGCTCAGTTGCAGATTGGACCATCTTATCCCCTAAACATATCACTCTCTTTTTGTTTTCCCCTCTCCTTTCTCTTTCAAATTTGGCTTTCAAATTGTCTTTCTTTTTCTCTTTTTTTTTTTTGTCAAAAGCCTGATAGTTATGCCAATTAATGTGCGCATGAGCCATTTGGATGCCTTCATCTTTGGAAACTGGATTTAGAGGACCTATCCTGATAACATAATTTAGTTGATCTATTACAAATTAATTGGCAAGCCAAAGCATAATAAAACTAAAAAGAAAAAAAAAAGAATATATCAGTTCAGATCAAAGAATTCGTGCATGCTTGCTGATCATGGATCAAGGAGACTCATTTATGTTATAAAATTCTGGGCTCTCATTTTTCAACAACTGACGTAACTTTTGTTTTATGCTTTAATTGCATATGATTACCTGGTTCTTCAAGGAAACTTCTCTCTCTCTCTCTCTCTCTTCCATCATCCGGAGGTTATGCATCATGTTTTCCAATGTGTTCACTAGCGCTTTTTCTTCTTTTGTTGTAGTTTGAATACACTCCATCTTCCTATATTATTACAAGATTGTACAAGTCCTAACTCATTTTCAATTGCTTAACCCATTTCAGGTTGTTATTGCAGCCTTCATAACATGGCTGGGTTGGTTTATCCCTGGAGAAGCTGGTGTTTACCCTAGACAATGGATACCGAAAGCCATGAATGGATTTGAGTTTGCTCTGCAGTTTGGTATCTCGGTATTGGTAGTTGCATGTCCATGTGCTCTGGGGCTAGCAACACCAACAGCAGTGATGGTTGCCACAGGCAAGGGCGCTTCTCAAGGTGTGCTAATCAAAGGTGGAAATGCACTAGAAAAGGCACACAAGGTAGGCCTCTGTTTCTGTAAAATCTGTTTCTGTAAAATATTTGAACTCCGTTAGAAGAAATTATGTTCAAAATTTCTTTTTATTCTTGTATGCTGGGAATGGAGCAAACCCTGTTGGCTTTGCTTTCTTAAATAATAAATAAATTAATAAATCTTTCTGCTGTTATTTAGCATAATGGAGAACAGATTGACAATATTTTACTTAGGAAGCACATTATTTTTCCTCTTTATGCATCTTTTAAGTATGACTAAACCTTCATTGGAATTCCTGTTTATGAGAATGAACATGTTCTTTCTTTCCTGCAGGTGAAAACAGTTATCTTTGACAAGACCGGTACACTAACAGTTGGAAAACCAGTAGTGGTTAGTGCTGTTCTCTTTTCTAGTTTCTCAATGGAGGAGTTCTGTGACGTTGCTGCTGCTGCTGAGGTCGGTATACATATTGTGAACAATGTTCTGATATGGAAACAATAGGCTGGAAATGCAACTTATGAGCATTACTAGTAGATTTCTCTCTCTCTCTCTCTCTCTTTATTTATTTCTCTCCTTTTTTTTTTCTTTTTATGGAGAAAAAGTTCGAGATTCTAGCTTAGCAAACAAGTGATTTATGCTTGAGTGGAGGGAGGGGATGAAGTTTCTTGAAACTTACAAAACAAAAAATAAGTTGTAGTTTATTTTGAAATATTATAGATGCTTGTCAAGTTACTTGGATATCTGACAGTGTATGTTAGTCAAATACATTCACAATAAAATGGAAAAGCCACAGTTTTCATTTGAGTTCCTCCTGTTACCAGATTAGGAGATAAACTTTGATTTTCCTTTTGTCCCAAATCATCAGGCAAATAGTGAACATCCAATTGCAAAAGCTGTCATGGTTTACACTAAGAACCTACGCAGTGGTTCCAAGACAGAGCATATTACAGAGGCTAAGGACTTTATGGTGCACACTGGATCAGGAGTGAGTGGAAAAGTGGGTGACAGGAGGGTCCTGGTTGGAAATAAAAGGCTCATGCAGACCTACAATGTCACTATAGGTCCTGAAGTTGAGAACTACATTTCAGAAAACGAGCATTTGGCTAGAACATGTGTGCTAGTTGCTATTGATGGAAAAATTGCAGGAGCTTTTGCTGTGACTGATCCAGTAAAGCCAGAGGCAGTGCGTGTCATTTCTTTTCTTCATTCCATGGGCATCGCAGCCATCATGGTGACTGGTGATAACTGGGCCACAGCATCTGCCATTGCAAAGGAGGTTGGAATTGAAGAAGTGTTTGCTGAGACAGATCCACTGGAAAAGGCTGATAGAATCAAGGACTTGCAGGTATGCCTAATTAACAAGTAGACATGTAATCCAGCATTAATTGTCAATTATAAATGAGTGTGCAATGGAATAAATAACTAAGCATTCTATTGAACACACAACTTGCAAGTGCTCAAAGATTAAAATATTTGAGCTGGATACAGGGAAAAGGGATGACTGTGGCCATGGTGGGAGATGGAATAAATGATTCACCAGCCTTGGTCGCAGCAGACGTGGGCATGGCAATTGGTGCTGGCACTGATGTAGCCATAGAAGCAGCTGACATAGTACTCATCAAAAGTAACCTTGAAGATGTAGTTACAGCCATAGATCTATCTAGAAAGACCATTTTACGCATTTGGCTAAACTATGTTTGGGCCCTTGGCTACAACATACTTGGCATGCCAATTGCTGCTGGAGTTCTGTACCCATTTACCGGAATTCGGTTGCCACCTTGGCTTGCTGGTGCCTGCATGGCTGCTTCATCGGTTAGTGTTGTTTGTTCTTCACTCTTGTTGCAGTGTTATAAGAAACCTTTGCAGGTCAGAAATTATTGAAGGCAAATTAATCACAATAATCATCAATAACACCTAATGAATTGTGGCTAGCTTTAAAGTTCATATTGCCATAAATGTGACCCTTCGATCTAGAGCATTTAATAATGTAATATTCTCTCCATTTTCCCACTATGTAAGTGCATTTCTCTCTTCCTCAGGATGAGTTCTGAAGCTCGCCTATTCTGAACAACTGCTTGTTAAATGTCTGATTTGCAAATTTGCAAACTCTGCATAAGTGGAGATTGTTTATGAGACAGGCTGTTGTAATTAGAGATTAAACAGGCTTGCTTGAGCTTGCTGTGTACCCTTTTTGTTTAACCACAAATTAAATTGCCTGCGCTTGAAATAAGTTTCCAACTGGCCTTTAGAGGAAACTAATAGAAGAAATTATTTATGAGATGATGACATCTCGACATAGAATAAGACGAAAAAAAAAATCATAAATCAAACTTATGATTTAGATTTAGATTTAGATTTTTCTTTTTAAAATATTTGATTTTTTTTTATATTTACATTTTTCCAGACTTTGTCATTTGTATGTATGAAGGAAAAATGAAATATGTTATTGAGCTACAAATTAATTTTATAAATTTTAATTAAATTCAAACCGTATGGAATTTGGCAAATTTTTTCAAGATTAGATTTTCACATTTAATTAAAAAAATGATTACTAACTTTTTTTTTTTCAATTGACAAGATAATAACTAACTTAAAAGTTCAGTTGAGCTTAACCACACAATTACCAGTCGGTAAAGTAAACGGAGCAGATCTACGTTCTTGTAAAAGAAAACACACGCACACACAGAAGAAAGGAAAGTGATGTCACTGGCCGAAAATACAAAGATACCAGTGGAGTGCCAGAAGCTGCATCAGGCGCTCTGCGAGTGCCACCGGCGTGTCCCGTCGGGTTTGGGTCGCGAGGTGTCGTGTCGCCACTTGAACCGGGCTCTGGCCAATTGCCTCGTTTCAACTGTTTGTCCGGAGGAGTCGGAGGCTGTTCGCAGCCTGTGCGCTAGCGGCGGCACTGCCCTTAAGCGGTCTCAGTGCCAACAGGCTCAGCTCTCTCTCTCCATTTGTCTCTCTTCCCTTCAACACGACACCTGATTCCTTTTCAAACCCTCCCAACCTTCATTTTATCTCCATTACAATTCTGCAACTGCCCAGGTTTTATTCTATTTTTATTTTTGTTAAATTGAATAGATTTATTTACTGCTATTACTATACCGAATTTTATACATAACTTTGTGCATTCAAATTTAATTTGAGTGTTGGTGCATTAAAATTACCTCAGATTACATACGGAATTCTAGAGTGGCAGTTTGAAAATTTGTAATCATGAATCTTCGTATATATGTTTGTAGCAATCTTTGGTTTTCCTCTTCCTTTTAATAGAACAATAATGGCCTTTGTGTATTATTTTCCAACTTATAAATTTCTGTAATCGGCTTTGCGTCACACTTTTTAGTAAAAGGTATGATAAATTATAAATTCAATACAATCTGCTAATACAAATTCAATATGATTCATAATTATAAAATATACTTCTAATAATTGGACAAATTTGCTATCCTTACAACCCTAAGTAAGAACATTCTGCTTCAAGTAACCTTTTCAAATAAACTAAAACTGCAATCTTGTTGAATGCATATCTCCAGTTTTCAATGCAACTAAGTAAATTCTTAAGCGTGTTGTCTTCACTTGTTAAATTGAGTCTTGAAGACACAAAAATAAAAGAATTGACCATGTCAATGGGAAATCTCACTTTACTTGTTGAATTGAATCTTAAGGAGACTTCGGTAATAGAACTACCCTCATCAATTACGTGTCTTGCTTCACTTGTAAAATTGAATTTGGCAGTGGTGAGTATTGAAGAATTGCCTCCTCTATCTGCTCTTGGTTCCCTAAGTGGTCTTGTTTTAGATTACACAGAAATAATAAATATTCCAACTTTCCAAGCACCCTCATCTACTTATCATCAGCAGATTCTACTTATGAAGGGAAACAATTTTATGACGCTACCTGCAAGCATCAACCAACTTTCGCGGCTAGAAATCCTTGACATATCCTACTGCAAGCGACTCAAATCTCTGCCAGAGCTTCCATGCTGAATAAGAGATGCCTATGCACACAATTGTACATGCCTAAAGAATCAGCTCCATTCATTCAACTCCAAGACTCACAAGAACAAGCACCATTTTATAAATATGGATCTACATTTGCCAATTGTGTGAGCTTGGAGAAGAATGCGTATAAACACATTCTGGAAAACACACTGCTCAAAATTCAGTATTTGGCAACTGCATTGCTGGAACTTGCCACGGTATAGTCTCTCATTTGCTCTTATTTATTTCATGGGCACTTGCACTGTTAATGTTCTCATTTATTTATATATGTTCTACAGATTCAATAACTACTCTGCTGCCTCCCTGTTGGTACAGTACTAAGTGAGTTTCACATTCTGTGCTGTTATTGATTGGAGAAGCTTTATTACTGTTCCGATTTCACTTTTGAATGCAATTGTCTGGGAAATGAGTATGGCGAAGGCTTTGTATTTTGCCCCAAAGATGGGTGAGAATGGGAGGACCAGTTTGAGTACAAGTCCGATCATGTCGTCCTCTGGAATACAAGTTGTGTGCTGATGGAAACTTTGGGCGGCTAAGAGAAAATTCTTGCACTGCATCTGAGTTTAAATCGTATATGATGGATGAATTTAAGGTGATGTTGCCTGGTGCATGCAATTTAAAGGTGAAAAGGTGTGGCTTCTATCCGGTTGATGCAAATGATGAGAAGGGAAACAATCATTGCTCTGATCAACAGGGATCTTCTTATGACCCAATGCTGATTTGCTTAAAGGGTGCAGCAAGAAATCTAGGTTGCAGTGAACAAGTGATGGGAATTGATACTAACAAGAGAAGAAGCAATGAAGAGGATAGCTCTAATAGACCCGAAGGAAGGAAAGAAACCTCAATATAAAAAATTGAAATACCAGGGGCTCTCCCCATGTTAATATTATGATTGATATAGTCATTTTTCAAGCTATAGTAAACAAAATTTGATTTTTTTTTCAGCTGATGAACACTTGAGGGTTGATTATTATTATTATTATTATTATTATTATTATTATTATTATTATTATTATTATGTGTTTGTGTTCTTGAAGGACATGGAAAACTTTCCTTTGACATTTTAATTAGAAAGTTACCATTTTAATCAACTCCAGGGCATATTGGAGGTTCCATTGGATTTGATGGCAGAAAGGGGTGTTGCATTTGCCTTTAATGTTACAATTAAAAAATTGGTTTCCCGTTAACTCCAGGCCATGACATGTTCTATACAGATTAAGAAATTATTACTAATTGAGCAAAAATTGACCAAATAGAATTGAATCTCTAAGCAAAGTTACAAGATAATTTGCATAGTAACAAGGAAAAGAACTGAAGGAAAAAAAAAAAGAAAAGAATTGCAACAAAAAATAACTATTGTTTCCTCTCTCTTTGCCATGCGGTCACGCTTCTCCTGTTCTTGCATGAGGCGGAGTTGTTCATCCTCCTTTCTTGCAAGTCTTTCACTTCTTTTCTCTTCCTTGACCATGTCCTCGAAGCTAGCCTCCATTTTAATATCAGAATCATCACGACCAGCAAACCTTTGTGGGTATTAAACATTCTTCTGATCATAGACAAAGCCTTTTCATCTTCAGAAACATTTATCTGCCCGAAAGACCTTTTCTTGGACTGGCGGTTCTCTGTTGGCTTGTTCACTTGAAGTTTTGATGATGCCGCTGGCAGTTTTATCCTCACTTTAAGACGCATATTATGCTGTTCCACATTTTTCTTTGGAGAAGACCATGTAGTAACCTTATTACTGGTTTCTTGCTTTCTCAAAGCTATTGATGGGAGTTTGGATTTACTTAAAGAAACCCTCTTGGAAAGTGGGTCGGATCTTTTTTCTTGTGGACCACCATTGTTGTTGGCTAAAGAAACAGGAGGAGAAATCTTTGTGGGTGGGCTTGGCTTCACTTCCTGATTATCAGAGAGTAGGAAGGACTAATCTCTTCATTCCTTAATATTTTGATTTTTCAGCAACCGATTGGACTTGTTAGACTTTGTAGATCCTTTAGTAGACGAAGCATTTAAACGCAAAACCTCTGGTTTCAAGTTTTGAAACAAAAAGTTGGTTTCTTGAACCAACCTGGTGGCAAAAACTGTGTGAGAAGGGCCAAAGAATGAGCCATTACAAGGCTTACTGAGAGAAAATCGGTGGCTTTTTGTGGGGTTTGAATCTTTCTGAATTTTTCTTTCAGCCTCTACCTTAATTCCAGAAACTTGTGCTCATTCATGGCTGCTTGAATTCTTGCAATCCCAGGAACAAGAAAAGGATAATCTGAAGATGACAATTCTAATAAAAATATTCAAAGCAATCTCATTTTTTTTAATCTATTAGATATATATTAAAGTTTCATAATACAGCTTAAATATGAGTATTTAATAATTCAGACAAATAAAAATAGTTTTAGTAACACGTTTTATCAAATGACAGAAAAAAAAAAAGAAATTATGTTATATGGTTAGTTATATAAAATAGGTAGTATAGTTTGTTCATGAATTTATTAAAATAAATATAATTTATTTTTTAAAATAAAAAATATATGATTTTTTATTTTTTTATATGATATTATGTGATCTGTTATATGATTTTTTTTATTTTAAAATTTAATGATATACATTTTTTTTAATTTTAAAATTTTAAGGATAGAAAATTACTTTTAAGTGTAATCATTTTTGGAGCATGAATTATTAGAAAAGAAAAAAAGGCACGTGTGCTATTATTGGCAATTAGGCGAATCGCGGTATTTAATAATGTAAAGATTAATAAAATAGAATTAAGAGGAAATTAAGCATTTTCCTGTAGCTGTGATAAACGCTATTTCAACGGCAATAAACAGCTCAACACGTAGCCTATCTAAGAATCCGTACGTCCCAATCTGCCAAAACCCCCTCTCTGTCCCTCTCGCTTTGAACTCATTTTGTCTCCATGAAACTGCGAATTGAGTTTTTCAATCTCGTTCTGTTTCCCACGGTCATATCTCCATTATGAGTTACTAATAAAGAGGTAAGCTTCAAAATAGCTCTTTGCTTATGTTCTTACTATTTTTAGCTTTGCTTGTTTCATTGCATTGATCGCCCTTGTTTTATTTCCCACCAAAGTTTCAATCTTCTTTGCCAAGAATCTGTGAAACCCTGGATTATGTAATTGGGTCTTTCTGGGAATTTTGATCTGATTTAAATTATCAAGGATCTTTCTCTTCAGTACATATTACATAAAGTTTTGGGTTTGCGAGAATCGTCCGAGATTAAGCTTTAAGTATGCTTCTTTATGGCTAGGACTTGGTACAATCTCTATTTTGTTTATTGAATTTTGTCAAGTTTCTATTTTTTAGAAAGTTGCTGTTTTGAGGAAATGAAGACAAATGGAAGGAATTGGAATTTTGGTCTTTTTAGTTTCTAATAAAGGAAAGATCAGTTTGGATGGCCCCGTATAGTTACATTGGGTTTAATTGAGTGGTTTTGTTGCTTTATTGAATTTTGAAATGGGCAAAATTTGAGATTTTAGATGATTTCATCTTGGTGGTTTTGGTAGCAGCTGAACACCATTAGGGTTTTAGAATTTAGGGATTTGGTTTGCTTGCATATGGATGCTTCAGGTTTGGGAGGTCAGTTTTTGTCAAGTCCAGTTGGTGGGTTGCTAGACCTGGAATCACCAATCCATAGACAGCAGCAAACCCAGTTGGGTCATCCCTCGTTGAGCCATCATCCTCATCACATGAACTTAATAGGTGGGCTGGATAATGATCGTCAATCCATTGGGATAATGGAAGAGAAAGCTTCAATTCCAAAAGGATACTCTATGAACTTTGGTAAAGGGAAAGCACCTAGCCAATTCAATGCCACAAATAACAGTAACATGAGTGAAGATGATGAGCCGAGTTTTACAGAAGATGGGAATGGTGAGAACTCTAGTGGGGCTAAGGGTAAAAAGGGATCTCCTTGGCAACGGATGAAATGGACAGATGAGGTGGTTAGGCTTCTTATAGCTGTGGTTGCCTGTGTGGGTGATGATGGTGCATTGGACAGTGTCGAAGGCCTCAAGAGGAAATCTGGGATTATGCAGAAGAAAGGTAAGTGGAAAACAGTGTCGAAGATAATGATAACCAAGGGCTGTCATGTTTCTCCGCAACAGTGTGAGGATAAATTTAATGATCTGAATAAGAGGTACAAGAGGTTGAATGAGATACTTGGAAGGGGAACTAGCTGTAGAGTAGTGGAGAACCCTGCTCTTATGGACTCTATGCCTCAACTTTCAGCTAAGGCAAAGGATGATGTTAGAAAGATATTGAGCTCGAAACATTTGTTCTATAAGGAAATGTGTGCTTACCATAATGGGCAAAGGATTCCTAGTTGCCATGATATAGATCTACAAGGCTGTTCATTACCTCCTAAAAGATGCTCAAAAGACAATAATGGCTCAGAGGAGGAGGAAGCTGAGGGACATGATGACAGTGATGAAGATGATGAATCAGATAACGAAGAGGACAATAACGCTGGTGATGATGGCGAGAGGATGGGCAATTATGCTGACAGAAATAAAGGAAATGAAGCAGATGCCAGTCGTTGGTCTCAGACAAGTGGATACAACAGCTTTGAAGTTGAAATGGCTGGGATTTTTCAAGATCCTACAGTGTCATTATGGGATAAAAAGGAGTGGATTAAGAAGCAGAAATTGCAGCTCCTGGAGCAAAGAGTCAGCATTCAAGCTCAAGCTTTTGAGCTTGAGAAACAACGCTTAAAGTGGTTGAGATACTGCAGCAAGAAAGACAGGGAATTTGAGAGG
This sequence comes from Excoecaria cochinchinensis, assembly GCA_947683425.1. Classification (NCBI taxonomy): domain Eukaryota; kingdom Viridiplantae; phylum Streptophyta; class Magnoliopsida; order Malpighiales; family Euphorbiaceae; genus Excoecaria; species Excoecaria cochinchinensis. Next base: position 8,321,269 of record CANTUQ010000074.1, on the reverse strand, counting down.
TTGAGGTTGGAAAATGAAAGGATGAGACTAGAGAATGAGCAGAGCATATTGCAACTGAGGCATAAGCAACTAGAAATGGATTTCAGGAGCTCAGAAACATCTCGAGACCTTGCTTCCCTTGGCATTGACAGACTGCAAGGAATAGATCAAATTGATTTATGCAGGCATCAATAAATCCTTCAAAGAACTGTCAATCCACTTTAGTTTTCTTGTGTGATTGCCCCGTAAAAGAATTATTATAGTTTAATGCTCATAGAGTAACTAACCTTATGTACCACGTGTATTGTTTTAGATTAACTTTAGGAATGTTTGATTGTTTACTAGAGCTTTTTTGCTGTAAAATTGAAAAGTTTATTCAGCAAACTTTGTAGTATTCATCTCCCACATGACTTATTGAGCATGAATGCGAGCCAGGAGCTTATGCAAGATGTGTTCACCTGAGAAGTGAGAACTCAAAGTAGGTAACTGGAGTCTGGAGGTTTGTGTAGTATTTGGCTGGGATGATAGATTTGTTGATATTTTTGGGAGATGTTGCTTGCTTGCAATCAACTCTGTTCAGTAAATGATTTTGGTTGACCAAGTAGTATTCTTTAAAACACTATGGGAATGAAACGCCTACCAATTTTATTCCAATTTGCTTCTTGCATTAATTATTTGGATTGGAAATTTCAAGTTGGCATTGAGTTTTTAGTTGCTCAATTTTTTTTCCCCGAATTAACGTTTTATTGCTTCCCCATAAGTTGGAAGAAAGATATTACTACTAGAGAAGTTGTATGTTTCCTTGTCAGGTTATGTGGTTTTGATTATCGGTCGATGTTTCCTCCCCTCTTTCCGTTTACTTGTCGTTTAGTTGAATGATGCATGGTTGAAATGTTGGTAAATTTTCTGTATCTTGTTGATATTCAATTCAATTGCCTAATTGGCCGATTTTGACTGAAAAAAAAAATAAGTTATTGAATTTACTGCATAATTCGCCGATTTTGACTGAAAAAAAAGTTATTGAATTTCTCGTGTTTATTTTATTAATTAATTAATTTTTTAATATAATTTATTCGGTATTTGAAATTTACCAGTTCAACTAATCCGAATTTGTCCCGAAATATTTGATTAAGGGAGGGAGGACACATGTTATTTCATTTCATCATTTTTTAGCGTATTAATTTTTATTTTTTTTTATTTAATTTTGTTCTATAATGCATCAAAATGAGTCGTGATTTTGTATGCAGTACAAGTGTATGTGCGCATTGTTTGATTAAAAGAGTAGTGAATACTGATCGGATGGTGCGTCGTATCAAATGACACCTCATAAAAACTTGTTTAAGAATTTAATAAATTAAAAAAAAATATATTTAACAAAATAAATGTAGCAGTTTCAGAATATAGATTCGTTAATAAAAAATATAAAGTGAACGGAATATAAGGCCGTCACCACGTTTTCTTCCAAGAAGGTTGGAATATTGGCATGCAGTATCAATTATAAAAATAAAATTAATTAATTACTAAGATATTTGTCAACCCCGAATGCTTAATTAGCCGTTGCTCACCTGTCAAACACTTTGATTGGCATACCTAAATTATGTATTCCTTTGAGTTTTTCTAGAAATCGGTATACAATTTGGACTCTTGCATTAAATTGAAAACCTGATCCTTCAAAACTTAAAAAAAGTCAAAGTTGGAAACATAGAACTTAGAACTAGAAGTACTTACCCTTTGTAATACGACCACCTACTAGAATACAAAACCAGTCATAAAAAAAGAAATTTCAAAAGTTACAAAAACGAAAGATCTCCAACTTCAGATATAAAGGCCATCTCTTCTATTGCTGGCCATCAAAAATATCATTTCTTACACCCTGCTTTATAAACATTAATAACTTCTGTCTCTCATTCGTTCACTTCTTTGGATTAAAGGTGATTGCTTTTTGTGCTTATTTATGATTATTGTACTACCCAAGTACACTTATAATTTTAAAGTTTTGATTTTTATTGTTGACTTCAACTTCTTGTTGCAGGTTCAAATAATTAATGGCTAATGGTAGGCAACAATTCCCATCCGTAATTCAAAAGGCTTATCCAAGCCATTTTGCAAATGGAAATTCCTACACATACCATGCCTCTTTCTCAGGCGATCTTCCGGTGCTTGTTCAAGCCCCATCGGAGAAAGGCTTATCAGGCTTCGCCACAGATTTTCTGATGGGCGGAGTTTCTGCTACTGTCTCCAAAACTGCTGCTGCTCCACTTGAACGTGTTAAGCTTTTGATCCAAAACCAAGATGAGATGATAAAGACCGGCCGACTCTCTCACCCTTACAAGGGAATCGGAGAGTGTTTCAGCCGCACAATCAAAGAGGAGGGTATATTTTCACTGTGGAGGAGCAACACAACCAATATCATTCGTTATTTCCCTACTCAGGTTTCTTGATTAATTAACTAATTAACTTGTCAATTTGTTCATTTATTAATCAGATTATCCTGATTAATTTCTCCTACAGGCCTTTAATTTTGCATTCAAAGATTACTTTAAGAGTCTGTTCAACTTTAAGAAAGACCGCGATGGCTACTGGAAATGGTTTGCTGGTAACATGGCGTCTGGTGGTGCTGCTGGTGCCTCTTCCCTGATGTTAACATATTCCTTGGACTATGCTCGAACCCGTCTCGCCAATGATGGCAAGGCTGCAAAGACAGGAGGTGAAAGACAATTCAATGGCTTGATTGATGTCTACAGGAAGACTCTGAAATCTGATGGTATTGCTGGGCTATACCGTGGATTCAACATTTCTTGTGCTGGGATTATTGTGTACCGCGGCCTGTATTTCGGAATGTATGATTCTTTGAAGCCAGTTGTCCTGACAGGAAAGCTTCAGGATAATTTCTTTGCAAGCTTTGCACTTGGTTGGGTGGTTACCAATGGTGCAGGACTTGCCTCGTATCCGATTGACACTGTAAGGAGAAGAATGATGATGACATCTGGTGAAGCTGTCAAGTATAAGAGCTCGTTGGATGTGTTCTCGCAGATTCTGAAGAACGAAGGGGCAAAATCGCTGTTCAAGGGTGCTGGAGCTAACGTCCTGCGAGCAGTTGCTAGCGCTGGTGTGCTTGCTGGTTATGACAAGCTTCAGGTTATTGTATTCGGAAAGCAGTATAGTTCTGGTGGGGCTTAATTATAACTCTGTCACTCTAAAACTAGATTCATGGTATACCAGCCAATTAGAAACTAATTAATCAAAACAAGAAAATTCCATTAGGTGGTTACCATAATTCTTAGATTAGATGATGATGAAATTTTTTGTAATTGAGTGATTCTTTTGTTGTTAGGATGGTTTGCAATGTGTTCTTTGTAATAATTGATTGATTCATAATATTTATGAAAGTTGTTTGTGATTATGATGGTGCACCTTCTTAACAAAGAAAGTTTTTAAATTCATTACAGTTTAATCATTAAATTAAATGCCAACAAATAAGTATATTATTCTTGCGACATTAGTGATTAATCTGTAATTTTATTTATGAATACTAACTACTAACTAAACTATAATATACTCCAACATGAAAAAAGCTTAAAAAAATTATTATGTGGTTTAAATAGAAAATTAAAATCTGCCTCCACCGCTTCAAACCATTGCTCCTGCTTTCTCTCTGCACCATTCACACAGGCTGAACAAAAAGGTAACTTTTTGTCCCTCGCTCATGATTGCAATCGCCGTGCCCATCGCTTGTTCTGTGATGACTGTTTCTTTTACTTGGCGTTACCAATATTGCGGGAGTTTAATTTTGTGGCAATCGTCAATTGTTGTTTCCCTTTCTCTTTATAACCCTTTTCATGTTTCTCTTTTATTTCTCTTAGATCTGTTGCCTCCTGTTTCTTTTTCTGTTATTTGAAAGAAATTTTGGTTTTTCCTTATTGTTTCTCGATTCCTGGTATTTCTTTTTGATTTTATATTTTCTTCTATCACTTAATTTTTATATTTCTTTTAGTGGGTAAATTTGATCTGAATAGCTTAATTATATATAACGTCATTTCGAAATGATCATGTGATTTGTTGGGAATTCGATTCTGCTTTTAAAAGACTGTAGTTTTAACAATTTTTCTGTTACGATTTTATAGTTAAGGTGTGCAATGCACTATTTCTCATGATTTAATCAAAGATGCAATGCACTATTTCGTGCTGTAGTTGGAGTGGCTTTCTAATTGAGTGACTTGTTTGGTAATGCTTGCAAGGTGTTTGATTGTGTGAAGAAATGGTTGATAGACATCAGTACCCATCTGTCATGCAAAAGATTGATCTCAGTTCTAGCCTATTCCATGATGTTCAACATCAATATGGCGGCTTTCAAAGGCCTGTTCTGCATCAGAGGAAGTTTGCATATGAAAATTATTGCAGTGCAGGATTTCAATACCCCAGCAATAGGTCATGCCAAGCCTCCCCTGATCTATCATTGGTTGCATCAGCAACCTCATCAGTATTTGTACAAGCCCCATCAGAGAAAGGTTTTGCTGGATTTGCTATAGATTTTCTCATGGGTGGAGTTTCTGCAGCTGTGTCCAAAACTGCTGCTGCTCCTATTGAGCGTGTGAAACTCTTGATCCAAAATCAAGATGAGATGATCAAGGCAGGTCGCCTTTCTGAGCCCTACAGAGGAATTGGAGATTGTTTCAGCCGAACAATCAAAGAAGAGGGCATAATGTCACTGTGGAGAGGGAACACAGCCAATGTCATCCGTTACTTTCCCACTCAGGTTTATTATTTCTTCCATTCCAACCATGTGATCTTTTCCCCCTTTCTAGTGCTTATTTATTTAATGTATTGTCCCTTGTCCAGGCCTTGAATTTTGCATTCAAAGATTATTTTAAGAGGCTCTTCAACTTTAAGAAGGACCGCGATGGCTACTGGAAATGGTTTGCTGGTAACTTGGCGTCTGGTGGTGCTGCTGGTGCCTCTTCCCTATTCTTTGTCTATTCTTTGGATTATGCCAGAACCCGTCTCGCAAATGATGCCAAGGCTGCAAAGAAGGGAGGGGAAAGGCAATTCAATGGCATGATTGATGTCTACAGGAAGACCATGCAATCAGATGGTATAGCTGGCCTTTACCGCGGATTTAACATTTCTTGTGTTGGCATCATTGTATACCGTGGATTGTATTTTGGAATGTATGATTCTTTGAAGCCAGTTGTCCTAACTGGAAAGCTTCAGGTTAGTTCATTAAAGCAACTGTTGAGTATTTCTGTTGGCAAGGAAAAGAATGTTTCTTATAATTATTTTGTGGTCTTATTATGATTTCAGGATAGTTTCGTTGCAAGCTTTGCCCTTGGTTGGCTTATCACCAACGGTGCTGGTCTTGCTTCGTATCCAATTGACACTGTGAGGAGAAGAATGATGATGACATCTGGTGAAGCTGTCAAGTACAAGAGCTCAATGGATGCATTTACTCAGATACTTAAGAATGAGGGAACCAAATCCCTCTTCAAGGGTGCCGGTGCAAACATCCTCCGTGCAGTCGCCGGTGCTGGTGTTCTTGCCGGATATGACAAGCTTCAGGTGATTGTGTTCGGAAAGAAGTATGGTTCTGGTGGGGCCTAATTCAGATAGCCACTTCTCTTCACACTATGCAGCCACAGATGGCGATGATTTTTGCAGTTCAGAAGTTCATTCAGGCTGATTCTTTACTTATTTCAATAAACATAGTCTACAGGAATTAATTGTCATATTGGTTTCAGGATTTTTGGTCCTGTAATTCTGCTTTGCTTCATAATATATAATTAATATACGCATTTATAATTTTTTGTAGTTTTTGTTGTGCTCAAATTATATGAGAGATTGAGTTGTTTTACTGAGCCTTAGATCAGTATGAGTAATCATCATGTTTCAAAAATTATAAAACTAATTTTCTTACATTGCATTGAATTCTATTACATTCAAGTAAAATCATGAATTAAATTTGTGCTCGGTCATAAATCGAGTTTAATATTAAATAAATGTAGAAAAATGTTGGCATACGAAAAAGAAAAATATATATATTTTTTAATTTCAAAAAAGAAAAATTAATATATAATTTTTAACTTGACAAGCAGACTGGCAAACTGTATTTACAAACGGGCATAACAAGCTAAGGAATTTAGCTTGTATTTACCAACCGATGTGAAACCTGATGAGAATTCCTCATATCAGGTCTCAATATTTGATGCCAAAGCCTATCTTGAATCCTATTCGCGCTAGTTCTTCCTCTCCTTACAGAAAGAAACCAACAAATTGGAATACAACCCACACCTTTGTTCTCTCAAACCCTCTTCTTTCTATACTAGAGAAATGCAAATCTCTCTCTCAATTGAAGCAAATTCAAGCCCAGATGGTCCAGTTTGGCTTGATTGCCGATGGGTTTGCCTCAAGTCGCTTAATTGTCTTCTGCGCAGTATCAAAATCAAGAGATCTTGATTATTGCGCGAAAATTTTGTACAATACACGAAACCCAAATTCTTATACTTGGAATATAGCGATTAGAGGGTATTTAGAGAGTGAAGACCCCAAAGAGGCCATAGTTCTGTATAAAAGGATGTTAAGAAGTGAAGGTTCTAGACCTGATAATTATACTTTCCCTCTGTTGTTTAAAGTTTGTTCTTGCTTGTTGTTGAAGTTTATGGGTCATCAAATTCGTGGGCATGCACTCCAGTTGGGTTTTGATAAGGACATTTTTGTACATAATGCATCAATACATGAGATGATTTCGACGGGGGAATTAGAACTGGCACGTAAGCTGTTTGATGAAGGTTGCGTGAGAGACTTGGTTTCGTGGAATTCTTTGATTAATGGGTGCGCTAGGTGTGGGAAGGCAAGGGAAGCAATAAGGATTTATGAAGAAATGATGAAAGACCAAATGAAGTCTGATGAGGTGACGATGATTGGTGTCTTATCAGCATGTGCACAGTTGGAGAATTTGAAACTTGGGAGAGAAATTCATTGGCATATACAAGAAAGTGAATTGAATTTAACAATTCCACTTGCCAATGCACTTATGGATATGTATATAAAGTGTGGAGATCTTGAGGCAGCTCAAGCAATTTTTGATAACATGACAGAAAACACAGTTGTATCGTGGACTACAATGGTTTTTGGGTATGCAAAACATGGGCTTTTGGATACAGCTAGGAAGCTTTTTCATGCAATGCCAGAGAAAAATGTTGTGACATGGAATGCCATGATTGGAAGTTATGTCAAAGCCAAGGATAGCAAGGAGGCATTGGTTTTGTTTAACAAAATGCAAATTTGCAACATTAAGCCCGATGAGGTGACTATGGTCCATTGCTTATCCGCATGCTCTCAACTCGGAGCACTTGAATTTGGAGTATGGATTCACCACTATATCAAAAGGCACAATCTTCCGCTAGATATTGTTCTAGGTACTGCTGTAGTTGACATGTATGCAAAATGTGGGAATATTACAAAGGCTCTTCAGGTTTTTCATGAAATTCCAAGGAAAAACTCTTTGACATGGACATCCATTATTGGTGGTTTAGCTCTTCATGGGAATGCACGCGAAGCGATATCTTATTTCTCCCACATGATTGATATTGGGTTGATGCCAGATGAGATCACATATCTTGGAGTTTTATCAGCTTGTTGTCATGGAGGCTTAGTTGAAGAGGGCAAAAAGTACTTCGCACAAATGAAGTCCAAATTTAATCTTCTTCCAGAGCTTAAGCACTACTCTTGCATGGTTGATCTTCTGGGTAGGGCTGGTTTATTGGAGGAGGCAGAGCAGCTGATTAAAAGCATGCGAATAGAGGCAGATGCTGGTGTGTGGGGTGCATTGTTCTTTGCTTGTAGAATCCATGGAAATCTTTTGATGGGCGAAAGGACTGCTTCAAAGCTTATTGAGTTAGATCCCCATGACAGTGGAATATATGTTTTGCTGGCAAATATGTATAGGGAAGCCAATATGCTGGAGGAGGCTGGGATGGTGAGGAAAAAGATGAGAGAAAGAGGAGTGGAAAAGACTCCTGGTTCGAGTTCAATTGAGGTGAATGGCATTGTTTACGAGTTTATTGCTAAGGATAAAATGCACCCTCAATCTGTCCAGATTTATGAATGTTTAATCCAGTTAACGAGACTCTTGGAGTTTTCTAAATGTAAATCTGGTAATCCAAGCTCCGGGGATGATTTATTTGCAGGCTCCAGACTCCATTCCTGAAGGAATTCTCTCTATTAGATCATTAGCTGCATATTGCATAAGGAAATTGGTACAGAGGAAGCTATATCCCCGGTGTGATTATATTTGCCTGAAATCAGGAGAGCCGTGTCATTATCTCATAATTGAAGATTTTACTTTATGTCCAGAATTCCTGTCTGGACTGAGATCATTTAAATTTTCGTCCAAAATCTGAATGAGTTTCTACGAGAAAACTGGAGATTATTCCAGCTGAAGCATCCAAATACGGAAACATTTCTTATTCTGAAAGAGGAACAGGACAGGCTAATGCCAATCTGTTGCTTCTGCACAGAGGTTTATCAACTTTCCTAGAGTCTCATAAGCATCATTTCTCCTGCTCTTTCTATTTTCTATGCTGTGTTCTCATTAGTCTGAATTTTTCCTTAGGCTATAAGTTTTGACCTGAAGCAAATTTTAAGTGCTTTATGCCAGTAGAAATCAAGAATTTTGGCTTTTGGTCAAGTTTGGTGCTTTGGATTTGTGAAGGAAAAGAAGAGAGGTATATCTGGAAATCATCCTAACTTCTAATTGTCTCATGTTCTTCGCAAGAAAATTAATTTTATGCAGATGCTACAATTCCATGTCAATTCGCGCACTGAACCTGATGTTATATTAGTTTCCTATATCGTCATTCATTGATTACTAAGTTAATGGTGTTTTGAGTGGCAATGGAACCATAGCACGTGCCAAAAAGCTTCAAGCCCTCAAGCCCAAGGAATTAATGACAAAATTTCCATCATCATGCAAAAGAATTAGTTTGTCCTGCGATGACAATGGGCTATAGAATATTAAGCTACATGCTTGGTAGAAGGTCCGAAGAATTATACCTAATTGATCACTACAAGGTGTGGACTTGTGTCATCATGACCATAGCATAGAAATAGAATTCTAACAAGAGTTGACATTATTTTGGGATGGGAAAACTTGTCTCAGTTATGTGGGTTGTAATGATTAGCATAACCATCAAACAAATGAATGCCATGGTAAAAGCCTGTCTTTTGGAGGTGTACACAATCATTGCAAGAACAAAGGAGAGAGGGTAATAAGATGATGAATTTCTATACTTAGTTGACCTGTTATCCAAACTATGCAGTTGGGATTTTTCTTTTTCCTTTTCCTTCATATTAATTGCACAGAGCCCATCAATCTTATATTTTTCATAACTGCTCCTTGAAAAACCAAAAATCATTCCAGATATTTTACATTACTAGGAAAAGTTTCAAGCTTTCTTGTTAAGGGAGTTCAGAATTGGAGCATATATGCTGTTTTCATATATTCATGAAAATGAAATGGTAAATGAGTACATAATCACACTTTTGATAAAATAAGTGTAGAGAGACAAAAGGGTAAGAGGGAATATATGATAGGTGATTGCTTGCACGCTAGGTTTTGTTTGTTTTAGTTTTGTTTCTTTGTCCTCATTCTTTCTTCCCACATGCCTGACAGCCTTTTTGTGGCTCTCTGGTCTGGCTACACATATGGGCCATGCCATTGGCCTTCTACTACTCGCTAGCTCAGATTTCAAAAATCACCCATGAAAATTCATTGGACAACAGAAATATTGGGATGCTCAAATACCTTTTCCTGCCTTGCTTTGGATCTTCTTAGACTTGTCTTACTATAACAATTACAGTTACGATCACCATAGGCACGCAAGACTGCAATTTCCCACTTTTTTCCCCCTATCTAGGCGATAACTAGCTAAAACAAAAAAGAAAAAAGAAAGCAAGAAAAAGCTTAAAAGCTTAGTATGAGAGTTTGAACTTTTAGCTGTATGAACTGTGATCGAAACCCACATGAATTCTACACCATCTATTTAGAATTCTCTTCCAAATATTATTAGGTAAATATCCATCAAACAAGAGATGGGAACTTATTTTTGATATATGTTGATGATAAAAAGATATGGATAGGAGTTTTGTATTAGTTGATTTTACTTGTTTCGAAGTTACCCACCTAATTAATTAACTTGTTGGTAGGCACATTATGTTTGTAATTGAGTATATATGATGATGGATGAACAAATTGAGGAAATAATGGATAGTGGGAAGAGATTCCATGCCATATCTTGTTTGCTCCATTAGATGGTGGACCTAATAAGTACTCTTTGGAATGATTGCCTTGTGAACCTTAACCAACAAGCACATGAGAATTCCTTTTTAAGGCCCCACTCCAATCCAAAATTATTAGACCCCACTTACACCAAAGTCCAAACTAATAAATATTTTAAATAATTCAAAACATTAATATTCAAAGTTGTAATTATACCATATAAATATAGAAAAATTTTTGGGATTTTAATTTGGAGCGTGACTATAATTGCAATTTTATTTTTCAAGATTAATGCAAGACATAAATTATGATTAATTGCATTTTCAGACACAAACGCTTGCGGAAAGTCATAAGTTACAAATTACAATTGTTCTCCTCATCCACAAATAATTTAATACCAAATAAATATTTATACTTGAAGAAAATTTGGTTAACATGGATATGAGTAAGGCAAAAAAAGAGTTTGTTTTTTACTTACTTGATGAATATTGTGCATTGTAGATTGATTCCTAACCTACCAAACTTAACTGACAACAACTTCCAGTTTCTTATCAGATGCCTTTTGGTGATCTTCCTCTAACCATATATATCTTACGGGTCCATTTTCCATATACAAGCCAACCACTTTTTCATTTCCAGCCCCAACCCACTGCTGGGATGACATGGGCCCTATCCTTCTATTTAAATTATTTATTTTACTCCTTTAAATTCGGTTTTTAATTTTATTTATAAATTTAATTGACAGTAGAAATTTTTATGTAAAATAAAATATAGATCAATATAAAACTTCTAAGTGGGTTTCATTTTTTTTCATTGCATTTTTAGTGAAATTTTGAGAAATTAAGAGAATAAAGACTTTCAATAAAATAGTAAGAACCTATTCGTTAAGGCCATGTTTGCTTTTCCCGTATAGTATATGGGATAGCATAAAATAATACCGTCTAATATATTAGATGATGTTTGGTTAATTCTTTTAAAAAATAATACATGTATTATATAATACAGAGTTTAATTTTTATCCTACATACACAGGATAAAATAATACACACCTTCCCCATGGATTTATTTAATACGGTATTTATCTTAATCTCTATTTTTTCTCATTTTATATAAATTCTATTTTATTATTTTATTATTATTTTTATTTTGCGAATATATATTTTATGTGTCATAATAGTTTGTTAAATTTATTTAGTTTGATTATTATTATTATTTATTAAATCCTTTTTTCATGGTTTTCTACTTTTGGATCAGATCACTGTTGCATATTGGATTGTGTCTAAAATAATAATGATAAAATTTATTTATTTTGATTTGTTATTGGACCATGTATAAAGTTATTAATTGTAGCACATTTATTAATATATTTCAATTATGTAATTGAAAGTTATTAATTAAATTGTTTGTTTGATTGTTAATGTATTTACTATTATATATTTATATTTCAAGAAATTTGTACACTTTCTTTAAAAAAATTGTATTTTACAATTATTTTTTTTGTCTAAATCGGTAATATTAAAAATAATATAATTTTACATATTTTTTAATCTTGTTTAAAAATAATACAATACACTATTGTGCACTAAACACAGTATAAAATATTACAGGCTAATATAATATTATACCAAACGCTGCATATTATAATACATGCTAATACTATACAGACTAATGCTATACACGCTAATACTATATATGCTAATATTATACAGACTAATTTTACTGTCCATAAGTGTTTTCCACTATAAGAATTTGGAATTTTGAGTATTTTTCTTTGCAGCAAACAATTATAGATAATTTCTTCACGAGTGTTGTTTTCCATGTGGAGAAAAAGAATTTATTTATAATAGTTGTATATTTATTTTTATAAAATAATTTACTGGATAAGACGTAGTAGAGAGCAGGTCACGCTTGTGTCCGCGTCATACCAAATCATCTCTTGCTGAACCCACTGCATAAAGATTAAAGGCCCCGCATACATTTTTGACACACCAAAATAAAAAATGGTCTACGTGGGGGAGAAGAGAAGAAGAAGAAGAAGATGAGAGAGTGACAAAGCGAAGAAGAAGAAGAAGAGGAAGAGAAGTCATTCTCATCACTCAACACCTACAAAAAAAGAGAGTGTATGTGTTAAGTAGCTTTAATGTCGGACGAATCTCATCTCTTTCTTTCTTTTTTTTTTTTTTTTTTTTCTTTTTCTTTTTTTCTTCATTAATTATTATTTCTTTACTAAATCATCTGATTCTCATTCTTTCTTCATATATGCTATGTCTCTCTCTTTCTCTTTCGCTCTTGATCCACTCATTTCACATTTCTTTCTCATTTTCCCGAGAAAATTCCGCTTCTCATTCACGCGGTACCACATTTCCTCCTCCTTTTTTTTTTTTTTTTTTTTTAAATCTCATAATCGCTCTAATCACCTTAGCTAATTATTAGAGTTTCATCATGCCATCGGAGGTCAAAATACTGTAATGAAACGCTTTTCTCTGCTTATTTTTATGCTTCTGAAGACATATTTCTTTCAGTTTCTGTTTTTCGGTTTTCAATTTTGATGCCGATTTAAGGTCAAAGTCGTGTAATCTGTGTATAAATTATTTATGATTTAAATCTGGAGATCAGTCCGATTTCAATACAAATTCATCGAGTTTTCTGTTTTTAGGAACCTTTTGGTTGCTGCGTATTGTTGCTTGATTTGTACCGATTTTTCTTTTTCCAATTCATTGTGGAAGCATTGTGGATACAGTGCTTGATTTGATTTTGTTCACAAGAGTTTATGCTTATCTTGTCTTTGATTTTCATTTTCTTGTTTCTTTTGCAGGAATATCTGGGAAAAGCCGAAGTAATTAGTAAAAGTTTGTTGATGCGCATTCATGTTCTGAGTGCAATTGCCATTTTGAGTTTAGGAGCATAGGTTGGCATTTCCACCGTCTTTCTATACAATCGAAATGCTAAATTGATTCCCCTAGATGTTTCTTGCTCTTTGCTTACGAGTTACCTTGTATCACAGGTTGGCGGTCTGAAATGAGTTGGAACCCACATATGGACGTTCATTACCCAAATTCTAGCTACCCTTATAATTCAGCTGGAAGTTTTATAGAATATTTTGAAGGCCTCACTTACGAACATGTGAATTTCATTTTTGATGGTGCTTCACATGTTCAGGTACTTTCTATTTTTCTTTTCAAATTGGGTAGAATTTATTTTCTTGGTTACATTTCCACTATGAGGAAGTATAGGGAGAAATTCCTCGATTCATATTTTATTTATCTGTAATGTCTGTCAGCATTATTATTTTCATACATAAAAATAAGATTATTTTTAAGGTAATATTACTTCTTATCTATGTAGGAAAATGTGTACCCCTCCATGAGTGCCAATTTCTATAAGTTTGGCATGTCCCAACCTGGTAGCAGTTTATATTATGATCATAGCTTTGCATATGAGGTTCATGATCCTGTTCCACAAATTGATGACTATAGAAGGCCTCCAGAGAATTCTTCAACAATGACTAGTACTCCAAATTCTACAGTGAATGTGGAATGGGAGGGAAATGAAAGCATGAGTGCTCGAAACAATCCTGTGGAATGTAAGTTCTGAGTTCCACTTTTGTGTTATGTATCTCAATAAAATTTCTGATAAATATTATAAGAGGGATGATAATGGTAGTGAAGTAGCTTTCTTTGTGGGATGGTAAGTGCAGACTGAACGGATGGAGGGTATGCTGAGATAGGAAGAATCCTCCTGAACTGATTTTCCGCTTTTCCTGCTTACACAGGAAGGCTGCTAGTATCCCAAAATTTTGGAATTTGAACTAGTCTTGTTATTATTCTAACTACGTCTAGATCATAAGTTATATAATTAATTGAAAGTGGCATGGTATGGGACTTAATCATACTGTTGGAAGTTGTACTAACAATATGAACATCATATTCAGTAGGTTCTAATAGGATCTAAATTTTTATTTATGATGTATCAATATTTTCCTGTCATACTAGTGTATTTGTATAAACTTTGAGATTCTTCTTAAATTGCTTATTTAACTTTTTGTATAACAAAGTGTAATGCAGAAATATAGATGCAATGAATGGAGTGGTTCGAAGCAGAGTGCTCCATTTATAAGCCTAACAAGTGACCTTCTAAACATCCTTGTTAATTGAAGACCTAGTACATAATGGAAAAGCTTACATGCAACCTCTGCCACTAGGAAAACCTTCTCCACTCACCCCCTCAAACAAATCTGTTAAGGAGGCAATTGAATCTGGTTAAAAACCTTTGGTGATGTTTATACTGTGGTCTCATGATGTCTCTATCAAAATTATTGCTTTCATGGCATTATTGCTGTCTTTTTTCTTCCTCAAATAGAATCATTATCCTTCGGATTCTTTTTTTGATGTGAGATTGATCAAGCATTAAAAACAGAATGTTGAAATATTATATTTTTTTACCAATTTGTGAAAACAAGGTGATAATTATTCCTGATGGGCAATCAGCGTGATTATGCTATCTCATCATTATATTTTTTGGCATCATTCTTGACTGCCTGATCTATCCTGTTGATTCTTGATGTTTTGTGTCCTTCTCTCATTATTTATGTCCATTGAGAGGAATGGTTGAAGCTTTGAGTGCAGCTTGAAAAGAATACAAGGCATTTATTAATTTGCTCTGCCAGTAATAATAGATCTGCCCACGTAAATCCAATTTAGTAGTCTTATAGCTATAATTAGTTACAGTGCGGAACTTTTTGGGTAATTTTTTCTTTCACGTGTTACATTTTGACTTTGTTTATGATGGGTTTAAAGCTAATGAATTGGGTTGTAATCATTACATTTTTGTATAGTTTGTTTCTGATTTCTTCCTACTTGCCTTCTATGGTTTTATCTCATTCATTAGCGGCTCGAGCAAATTTTCCTCGCTTTTAACATTTTGCATACTTTTCTTTTCAGGTCCACGTAGACATCATAATGCGCCAGATTTTCAGGTAAGTTGCTTGTAGGATCTTGGCTTGCAATGATATACACCTTATTCCTCTGAAAATATAAATAGATTCACTCTCTCGACTTACACACAAATATATGCATATGCCCAATTATGTATGCTCACATGCTGCAAACAAAAATATATCTACTCTGTCATTTTGTGGCTCCATATTATTTAATTTTTAGAAATTATAAATGAAAAGAGCATACAACAGTTCTTAGAGATTTGAATGGAAAAAATCCAATGAAATATGTGAAAGAAACTTAGCTGAAGCGAAGTTGTTCCTTTGCAGGCTACCTGTTCTGATTTAGCATATCAAAAGTGTTAGTAGTGCCTTTTCCTTTTCTGCAGAACAAATATTGCAATGTTGATGGACAAATATCTGTGAACTCTGCAGGTCATGTGGCAAGACAATGTTGATCCTGACAATATGAGTTATGAGGTTAGAGGATAAATTTCCATTTATTTTTCATATGAAGTTCCATACTTTCATGCATTTGAATATTTGCTTAAAGTGCATCTTTGTGTGTGTGTGTGTGTGTGTGTGTTTGTGATCATGGTAATATCCATCATGTTGGTCCAATGTTGTGGTTTCCTTGCCAGAAGGGATTCTGGAAAGGTACACTCTTGAGTCTGAGGTTCGTAGATTCCCCAGGGCCAGGCGTCGTGCATTGTTGGTCTTAGAATATCTTTTATTTATAATTTTTTTTTCTTGTAGAAGTAGTCAAGCTTATCATTTTGTACATAAGTTTCTGTTCAGGTGCTCCTCTAAGAGAGCTTCATTCAGTTTCTAATAGGAAGTACAAGATGGTAAATTTTGATTAAAGACATTTGAGCTATTTAATACAGTGTGTATCATGTTACTATAATGTAGGGGCTGTCCTAGTTCACTTAGCTTAGGCCTAATTCTAGAAATAATTTGATGTTCTGGGGCAAGAACCTGACTAATGGGACTCTGATCAGTGGTGGAACATGAAATTCTTCCCAGTGGGCCAATGCATTGTTTCCTGACGATAATAATTAGCAAATGCATTTTTACTAAGCATCTATGTTCATTCCCACACAGACATAGATTGCCACTTTGGGACGTGAATTTTGGAAATGTTAATTTGCTTAATCGAGATGAAGGTAGGTTTACATCTGCTTCTTGCAATGTTTTGCCCAATAGTATTGATGTTTCTGGAGATAGAACATATTGTTTTTAATTGAAAGTGGGAGATTTTAGTAGTTAGATTTTTTATTGTTTGCAAGTATCATGGCATGTACTCAAAGAAATTGCTAGCATTTGAAACTCTATCCTCTAATAGCTTGTTGCTACTATTTTATGTTGGGCAGTATCCTTTTCTCTTGCATATGTTTTAAGATAATGGTTTTACTTTTAACTAATTCTTTCCCATTCAGGAATTACTGGAATTAGGTGAGGCAGTAGGAACTCAAAGTCGTGGTCTTCCCCAAGAACTTATTTCTTTGCTTCCAGTCTCAAAGTACAAATGCAGTCTCTTCTCCAGGAGGAAATCAAGAAGTGAGAGGTACTATTTTGGGTATATTTGTGGTATATATTGATCCATCTATTTCTTGAATGTGGTTTTCTGACTGTAACGTTTTTTGTAATTTCATATTCACCCCGATTTGGGATCAGGTAGAAATAATAACTAACTTGAAATGATGCACCCTGTTTCGGTTTTGTTATTCATTTTTGTTTGTGCTCAACAGCATCCAACCATCTATATCCTGTATGACATTTTTTTTGTCAGACATTTCATCACCTGTGTTTAGACATTGGATTTTATTTAGATTGCGGCATGAATTCAGGTGTGAGGACTTAACATGCAGGATGCAGTTTGCTAGGCATGGATATAGTCTAACACTTTTTTCATTTAGAACAAGAGTTTAATCGGTATGAAATTTTGAAATTTGTTACACTATTCCAACTAATGAGTGCAATGGAGAAGTGGATCATACAAATGATTGACTATGGGCTACTCTTATTGGTAGGTGCGCTGTGGTTTTGTTATTGTATTCTAATATCAACAATCTAGCAAGAATTTTGATGAATATCATTCTCTCCCTTTATGTTGGTCTCCTCCAAAAATTGGAAGTTTATGGATGCTATTATTTCTGACCTTATTTCTCAAGAGGATTGTGGATTTAGTGTTCAGATTAGATTTAGCCGTGTCAATGGCGTCCTATTGGGCTTTTGGTTTTATAGAGTCTTGTTAGGTTAATACTTGGTGTACATATCGAGATCTCTGATTGGCTTGCCTCATGCATTCCATAGACATCCTTGCATGCCATGGACATGGAGCTCTGATTTTCTTGTATGTCGCCAATTCATCATTGTGATGAGGCCTAACCCTTTTCGTCCTGTTGGAAATAGGTGCGTGATTTGCCAAATGGAATATAAGCGAGGTGACCGGCGAATCACACTGCCATGCAAACATGCCTATCATGTTAATTGTGGGACAAGATGGCTTAGCATCAACAAGGTAGGTGTTCGGCTTTATACGATTAACAAGTGCTTTATTTTCAATCTGTAGTGAAAACTTGTAACTTTTTTTAATGTAACCAGGCATGCCCCATATGTTACACGGATGTGTTTGGTGACGCATCAAAAAACGTTAGGAAGTAATCACGGGTGGATATAAAGAAGAAAATTGTCATATTCATCTTTTCTTTTTTTTTTTCCTTTGAGTTGGAATTTTTTCCCTGCACACGGAGTTGTTTGTTTCAGGTTTTCCATTTTCTTCTGTAAAAAGGAATTACTTAGTTTTGTAATAAATTAAGGTTCTAACTTTAGAAAAGACTGGTTTGCCCCATTCCAGAGATTGTATCGACTTTTATTTTTAATAGTTCTTCCACTTTTCTTCTATTGCATATTGCACCATTGCATATTGTTTTTATCTTTAATTTCACGACAGCAAGGAACTTCCTCGTTCTATTGCTGATTAACTGCTGAATGGTGCAATATGCTTGTACATGGGCAGGAGTGCTTCTGTTTGGAAATTTGAGTAAGAGATGGATTCGTATAAGTGCTTTTGTAACATTCAAGAGGAGAAGTATCAACTCTCTTTTCTACATTAAGGGGATATGATTTTGTTCACGGACCCAAAATAATGTCATGGAACAATTCTTAAACCATTATTTTCTTGGTAACTTTCCATCCTCGTTCTTTGAATAAAATTATGGGTTTGAGTTAAGTAGTGCTACATAGTTTTGACTTTTGAATGAGACGTTTATACTATAAAATTGATCTAAATATAATGGGAGGTCTTAAATTCAAACATTTATTTTCCTTCTTTCTATAAAAAGAAATACTGCAAATTATATATCCAATTTAGACACGTATCATCTTAAAAATCTTGATAATGCTATAGAAAGAAATACTGCAAATTATATTATCCAATTTAGACACGTATTATCTTAAAAATCTTGATAATGGTATACAATTAATACTTAGGAAGCACGGATACTCTTAATTGGGTGCTTGGTACAGGTACGAACAGGACACCTGTAAATATGTATTCAATACGTGTTTTTTTTCGTATTTAATACGTACTAGTGGGTAAAGTTTTAATACGTACTAGTGGTTACAGTTTGGATACTAATTTCATATATATATATACACGCACACATTGGAGCTAGTTATTTTTTATTATTTTATAACATGATTATTAATTATATATAATTTTTTAATAAATTTTATACTGTATATCCGTATTCCTTTTTAAGAATTGTCGTATTTTGTATCCATATTCGTCATATTTGTACACATGCACATATGTATACCCATATTTATGCAAGATACATTAATACTATACGTTTGATGTCGGACTAAATAAGGCTAATCAAGAGTAAAGAAACTACATTCATCAATCATGGACCAAGAAATAAGGCTGGAGATCCGATGATAACCTTATAAAAAGCTTAAGGATAAGCTAACTAACAACTCAATATTATAGATTATTCATCTTTTTTTTTTGTTAATTTATTTTTGATACAAGATTATTCATCTTATACAATATAAACATTACAGAAAATCAATTGTTGACAATCTCAAATTTAAAAACTTGTATAAAGGACGGTATAAATGTACAACATAGTAGACTTTGGGGAAGAGTTAGATTAAGGGTCCATTTCAAAAAAGTCTATGCTTGGTTGCTACCAATATTTTTTCTGCAATTATCAAATATATGTATATAATATATATTACAAGGCAGATAATTGAGATTCCTTTGCCTGTCTTGCTGTAATGTAAATCCTATTTTTTTTTTTTAAATAATTTTCCTAAAAACAGCACAAGTCAAAGTCAAAGAGATGTGGCTCCATGGTGCTGTAGCCTGTGAACCCTTACCCTTTCACCCTTAAGAAATCATACTTTACTTGCCTCACCCTTAACATTTCATTATTGGGCTGTGAGAATTAGATCGCAGTGTAATTATTATTATTATATATCTCATTTTTAATTCAGAATCTAAATTTCATTTTTCACACATCATTTTATTTTTTGTTTATGTAAGTATGATCACAATAAGCGAGAGATCTTTATATTACGTTCCGCAAGTAATTAAAATCCTAACATTAATAAGACAACTTAATTAATAATGCACATTTTTCTATTTCATATGTGATATGAAGAATGTGGAGTGGTTATGTGAGATCATTTTGAATATTCCTGTGTGTAAAAGGCTGGATGGCCACATTGTCAAAAGTCAAACATTTTGCCTCACCAAATGCCTAGAATTATTTATAAATATATCATTTAAACTAGGCCTAATATATGTAATCACATTCTAATTACCGGCCTCTCTACTTACACTTGTTCCAATTTAGCATTTATACTTGTTAAACCTCCTTATGATAGACACATTTGACGGAGAAAAACTGCTATGCTCTCAATTGCGGTTGATATGGATAATACATCACATATAATTAATAAAATTAGTACAAACAGCAATATGACAATTGAGAAAATTAACTGCATTATGGTTCTCATCATACTTTTAATGGCAACTACTAATTATATTTTGATTGAAAAGAATATAAGATTATTGGGATCAAAACTTCCAAATCTCCAAACTATAGCTCTTTTTCATTTCCAGATCACAATTCTTTGTAGATGGTAATGTAACAATTTAAGTATCGTATATTTTTCTTAAAGAAAATAGTAATAAATTCTTTTAGTGCTCTTTTTATGAATAGATTACACGTTTAATAAAAAAGAAAGAAAGAAAAAAACAAGTATATATATGCCAATAAAATAAAATGAATAAAAATAAAGATTTTCCAAGAATTACATTTTTAATTTGGAGGTATAATTATATATCTTTTTCCCCGGAAAATAAATATAATTAAAAGAAAAAATAATAATTGTAGAAGCAATTAAGTCAAACCATCATGTACAAGTTGTACTTCAACTTATATCAAATATGCATGAAGTCATATAATTTAGGTATTAATTATAATATGGATAAGCAGAGTTGAAAAGCATGTGATTAAATTAACTTTTTATGTTAATTTGCCTCTTCCATGCATATTTTTATAATCTCGCCGACAGATTAGTTGCTAGATGAAAGAAAGATTTAGTCATTTAAAGCTTCAGTGATTGCAGTTTTAGCCATTCGTAGGAAGACTAGCTAATCAAGACCAGTATGCATTGCTTCTTAATTTTGACTGCATCTCCCTAATTATCCTTCTATGATACTAATTAATGAGAAAAATAATAGTAATAATGAACCAATAATAAAGTAAAAATTTGCTCCAAACGCGGTTTCAATTGGAATAATAAAGGAATCAAATAGACTAATTAATACAGCCATCAGGCATCTACCAAATACACAAACCTTGACATTTTCTTGAACAAAATTGGCATACAAGGTGGGAAACCGCCAATAACAACTCTCTCTCAAATAATACAAGAATATCAGAATTCTGAAATAAATTAGTAAGATTTGGATTAATATTTAAATGTAGTACAGGCTGTATATCATCATTTAATAAACATATCTATGTCACCCATGATTGGTAAAGCCACTATATATAGGGCTTCAGTTCACGTTCATCATACCAAACACAAAACAAATCATCTGCTTAAACATGGGAACCCGGGAACTGCCTGGGAATTTGTCTAAAATGGTTCATGCTCTAATTTTCTGTCTTCTAGCTGCCTCTGTGTTGGCTGATAAGCCTTATATTTATGCTTCTCCCCCGCCACCACCGAAACATGAAACAAATCCGCCATACTATTACAAGTCACCACCTCCTCCAGTGAAATCTCCGCCCCCACCTCCTCACTATTATTACAAGTCTCCACCTCCTCCAGTGAAATCCCCACCCCCCCATTACTATTACAAGTCTCCACCTCCTCCAGTTAAATCTCCACCCCCACCTCATTATTATTACAAGTCACCCCCTCCTCCAAAGAAATCCCCACCCCCTCATTACTATTACAAATCTCCACCTCCTCCTGTGAAATCTCCGCCACCGCCTCATTACTATTACAAATCACCTCCTCCACCAAAACATGTAGAACATCCACCATACTATTACAAATCTCCACCTCCACCATCACCCTCACCACCACCTCCTTACCACTATACATCACCTCCCCCTCCAAAAAAATCTCCCCCTCCTCCATACTACTATAAGTCTCCACCACCACCATCTCCATCGCCACCTCCTCCCTATCATTACCCATCACCTCCTCCTCCAAAGAAGTCCCCACCACCTCCATATTACTATGCATCGCCTCCTCCTCCAAAGAAATCTCCACCTCCGCCGTATCACTATAACTCTCCCCCTCCACCATCTCCCTCACCACCCCCTCCTTACCATTATACATCACCACCTCCTCCAGTAAAGTCTCTGCCACCACCATATCAGTATTCATCGTCTCCTCCTCCAAAGAAGTCTCCCCCTCCACCATATCACTATAACTCTCCCCCTCCACCATCACCCTCGCCACCCCCTCCTTACCATTATACATCACCACCTCCTCCAGTAAAGTCTCTGCCACCACCATATCAGTATTCATCGCCTCCTCCTCCAAAGAAGTCTCCCCCTCCACCATATCACTATAACTCCCCCCCTCCACCATCACCCTCGCCACCCCCTCCTTACCATTATACATCACCACCTCCTCCAGTAAAGTCTCCACCACCACCATATCAGTATTCATCGCCTCCTCCTCCAAAGAAGTCTCCCCCTCCACCATATCACTATAACTCTCCCCCTCCACCATCTCCCTCGCCACCCCCTCCTTACCATTATACATCACCACCTCCTCCAGTAAAGTCTCTGCCACCACCATATCAGTATTCATCGCCTCCTCCTCCAAAGAAGTCTCCCCCTCCACCATATCACTATAACTCTCCTCCTCCACCATCACCCTCGCCACCCCCTCCTTACCATTATACATCACCACCTCCTCCAGTAAAGTCTCCACCACCACCATATCAGTATTCATCGCCTCCTCCTCCAAAGAAGTCTCCCCCTCCACCATATTACTATAACTCTCCCCCTCCACCATCTCCCTCGCCACCCCCTCCTTACCATTATACATCACCACCTCCTCCAGTAAAGTCTCCACCACCATCATATCATTATTCGCCTCCTCCTCCAAAGAAGTCTCCCCCTCCACCATATCCCTATAACTCTCCCCCTCCACCATCTCCCTCGCCACCACCTCCTTACCATTATACATCACCACCTCCTCCAGTAAAGTCTCCACCACCACCATATCATTATTCATCGCCTCCTCCTCCAAAGAAGTCTCCCCCTCCACCATCTCCCTCGCCACCACCTCCTTACCATTATACTTCACCTCCTCCTCCAAAGAAATCTCCACCTCCTCCATACTATTACAATTCTCCACCTCCACCATCTCCATCCCCACCTCCTCCATATCACTACACTTCACCTCCTCCTCCAGTGAAGTCTCCACCTCCTCCATACTATTATTCGTCCCCACCACCTCCAAAACACGACTAATTAAGCATATTCTCAATTGAATTGGAGCATAATACCAATAATTTGTAGTTCTTTGTTTTGAGGTGATTTCAAATTGTGTACAATAAGGATCTAAATTATGATCCACGGTGAATTCTTTTGTACAAGCCGTGTTTATAGTTTCCTTTCTGTTTGAGCTATGCAGCAAATAAATTTATGTGAGAATTGTTTTGTTCTTCTTATTCGGTTAAAGTTATTGAATTCTGATAATAATTACTACTCCAAATGTTCTTGTTTCCAACTGTTAAAATCTAAGTTAAATTAAGCGAGTTTAATTGTCCATCAAAATCGTATTTATATTTTTTATATTTATATTAAATGAAAATAATTACTCAGCAGTCTATTTTTTTTTTTCTCGTAAATAGAATAAGTCTGTTAAATAGTTTGACAAGTCGACGGTTAGTCATTAGGGTTGCCAATATTTACTTTATTTATTTAAATTTTTGCAGTTTCAAATATTTATTTCCTGGATCTTGGCATAATAATAATAGGTTATGTCCAATTCCAATAGATTATATATTTATTAAGATTAACTGAAAGGTTGAGAATACTGCTTATTACAACATATGTTAGACACAACCTTATAAAAGGTAGACCTTTCTTATTATTTAACCAAAAAAATATAGATATGTTTAATTTAATACTGCATGTTAAAACTTCTTGAAAACAATTAAAATGATTAAATTTTGCTCCTAAAAAATCTGTCCAGAAGTTATTTTTATTAGAGTTCTCCACAATTGTGTTTCTTATAATTTATGCAAAGCTTCCTTTGAAAGCTATTAAACTCTATAAATACCTATAAAAACTGTAGGAAAGTAGAGAGATATTATTAAGAAAAGAACATAGAAATATCTTGTAAACTGCTGCTGCTAAAAACATCCATAGAACTCTGTCGCTAAAAGAACAAGACCTGGTCCCCAAATATGCATGACGGATTGTCGCTAAATCTGATAGGTCAGTCGACATTGCCTGCGGAATACATCATACAAGTTTCAATTAGCAATATATTTGTTCACAAGAGAAGACCGTAATTTACTGACAATAAGATTAAAGTATAAAATGAACAATGTAATGAATGAAACTTCCCACAAAAGATTATAAATTCTTACGACTCATTAAAAAATTTATGCAACTTCTTAATTTAGTAACTTAATTTGTTCAGCAACTCAATTATCTGATTTAAGCTATTGAGCTAATTAGATGCCACTCTGCTGGCCTTATTTATCCCATTTTCTGCTTGTACTTCTGAAATTATTGTATATATTGCGGCTAATTCAATCTATTTTACCTCTGATTTGGAATCCTAAAATTTCATCAGAAAAAGCTTTATATATGCACATATATTTGAGTCACTTGATTGACTAAATTATTGATTGTGAGTCTCTTTAAATGCTTAGGAGACAACCTTTATTTTATTTTAATCAATTTGCCCGATACGGACCTGGACTAAATGGGTTATTAAAAAAAAGAAAATTATTGTAAAGAATTTATACCAAATTTATGAAAAAATCGAGGATTAAACCTACAAATCATGACACATTATATAAAAAAGTTTAAAAAGCAGTGGGTAAATGATTATCAATCACAGTGGCAATTCACCGTTGACCTAATTTCCGAAAAACCCATGAACTGGATCTAATTAAAATTTTCCAATTCAATTAGCAGCAAAAAGCATATGTATAGCAAGTTCTCGAATTCAATTATTGAATAAAAGAAAACAATAGAAATTCTAGTTAAATAACACATATTAAGAGCTCCTAAGTCGACAAAATCTAATGAGGAAAACAATAAGATTCATTATTAAATACTATTAAAAATTTTGAAATCAATTTTAAAAATTTAAAACGAGTATTAATTGAATATAAAAATATATTTAATCTCATAACTAGAAAAATTAAGTGATCTTTTTTTTTTTTCAAGATACAAAATATGCAGCGAAAGTAGCAAAGATAGAAATTTTTGAAAACTCAATCAATTAATCTCAAATTATTCTTAATCTCAAAGTTAAAAAAAAAAAAAAAAACCATTTATAAGTTTTAAATAAGCTCTAAATAAATAAAATCAAAAATTACAAATAAATCCCTTAATAAAACTTTAAAAAACGATTTAAATATTTGAGCATGTCATGAGAGATTACGGGTATATTACCTGGTAACTGCTGTAGATCGCACAAATCACTTCGTTTTAATAAATTATGGCTCTCGTAACTCCAATCAAGTAAAAAATTATGATTCGTTAAAGTTTTCGAATTTTCTGTCAATCTATCCGGTCCAAAAAAATCTGCCGCGATCTGCTCTGCGTAAAAAAAAAAAAAATACATGAAAAGGAGATCATGTTTAACAAATAAATATTATAAACTAAAATGATTGAACAAAAATAATATAAGAGAATTTAGAGAATCGCATTTTAAGAAGCTAGATATGGAGTAAACGTGTATTAGTTTTTTCTCTTTACCGGTAAAATTAATCTATTTAAGAATTATGATTAATGTAGTGCAAGGTCAACTTCAACCGTATCATTGCATCAAATATTCATGTTCACCGACAACTACAAGCTACACCAAACAAAAGATTTAATTTATTCAGAGCTTCAATGGAACATTACTGGCGAACTGAAATTTTAAGCCATTTGAACCAATTAAGGATAACCGGCCAACCTAATAAGGGCAATTTTCTTCTTTCTAAGCTTGCATATTTTGACTTTAAATAACTATCACCATCATTCTTCCATATCTCAATACACGGGTTAATTTCACTGGTGGTCATCGAACTTATACCAAAATTACGCAAAACTAACGAAATAATTTTTTCTTTCAAAAAAGTCATTGAATTTAAAATTAATATACACAAAAGTTATTATGAACGGATTCCGGTCACCGGAAAATCTAGTTACTTAAAATCATTTCACTGATAGTCATTGAACTTATACCAAAATTACACAAAAGTAACGACATAATTTTTTTCTTTCAAAAAAGTCATTAAACTTAAAATCATTATACACAAAAGTCATTATGAACGGATTCCGGCTAGATTCCAGTGACCGGAATCCGTTCATAATGACTTTTGTGTATAATGGTTTTAAGTTCAATAACTTTTTTGAAAGAAAAAATTATTTAGTTATTTTTGCGTAATTTTAGTATAAGTTCGATGACTATCAGTGAAATCAACCCCTCAATACACTCATCTTAATTTTATATAGAGATCAAATAATTAAGTTATATATATACATAATGTTGCAAAAAATAATAGAAACTACTTTTATTTTATAGCATTTTATGATT
The DNA here is from genome assembly GCA_947683425.1 of Excoecaria cochinchinensis. Taxonomy (NCBI): domain Eukaryota; kingdom Viridiplantae; phylum Streptophyta; class Magnoliopsida; order Malpighiales; family Euphorbiaceae; genus Excoecaria; species Excoecaria cochinchinensis. The sequence continues at coordinate 8,294,759 of CANTUQ010000074.1, read as the reverse complement.
GAAAGAAAAAAGTATGAACAAGATATATATTAATTACACAAGAAAATCGCTTATGTCTACTTGAAAAAGCTAACCGAAAAGATGCGACATGTTAGCCATATGCACTGAAAGTCTGAAATATTGAAAAGGTTAAAGCAGACATCTACCAATTAAATACACAAACCTTGACATTTTCTTGGCATTTTACAAACAAAATTGGCTTACAAGGTGGGAGACCACGAATAACAAGTCCCAATAATACAATAAAACCAGAATTTTGAAGTAAAGTAATATTTGCATTAATATTTAAATGGTCCAGTACAGGCTGTAATCATCATTTAATAAAACAATAATCTATGTCAGCCATGGTTGATAACACTATAAAAAGGGCTTAAGTTCATGTTCTTCATGCAAAACACAAAACAAATCATCTGCTTAAACATGGGAATTCGGATACTTCACAGCAATTTGTCTTCAATTACACATGCTCTAATTTTCTGCCTTGCAGTCACCTCGGTGTTGGCTGATAAGCCTTACACTGATGCCTCTCCGCCATACTACTATAAGTCTCCACTTCCTCCTTACCATTATACATCACCACCTCCTCCAGCGAAGTCTCCCCCTCCCCCATACTACTACAAGTCTCCACCTCCACCGTCTCCCTCACCAACACCACCATATCATTATCCATCGCCTCCTCCTCCAAAGAAGTCACCCCCTCCACCATATCACTATAACTCTCCCCCTCCACCATCTCCCTCACCACCCCCTCCTTACCATTATACATCACCACCTCCTCCAGTGAAGTCTCCACCACCACCATATCATTATTCATCGCCTCCTCCTCCAAAGAAGTCTCCCCCTCCTCCATATCACTATAACTCTCCCCCTCCACCATCTCCCTCCCCACCCCCTCCTTACCATTATATATCACCACCTCCTCCAGTGAAGTCTCCACCACCACCATATCATTATTCATCGCCCCCTCCTCCAAAGCAGTCTCCCCCTCCTCCATATCACTATAACTCTCCCCCTCCACCATCTCCCTCACCACCCCCTCCTTACCATTATACATCACCACCTCCTCCAGTCAAGTCTCCACCACCACCATATCATTATTCATCGCCCCCTCCTCCAAAGAAGTCTCCCCCTCCTCCATATCACTATAACTCTCCCCCTCCACCATCTCCCTCACCACCCTCTCCTTACCATTATACATCACCACCTCCTCCAGTCAAGTCTCCACCACCACCATATCATTATTCATCGCCCCCTCCTCCAAAGAAGTCTGCCCCTCCTCCATATCACTATAACTCTCCCCCTCCACCATCTCCCTCCCCACCCCCTCCTTACCATTATACATCACCACCTCCTCCAGTCAAGTCTCCACCACCACCATATCATTATTCATCGCCCCCTCCTCCAAAGAAGTCTCCCCCTCCTCCATATCACTATAACTCTCCCCCTCCACCATCTCCCTCACCACCCCCTCCTTACCATTATACATCACCACCTCCTCCAGTCAAGTCTCCACCACCACCATATCATTATTCATCGCCCCCTCCTCCAAAGAAGTCTCCCCCTCCACCATCACCCTCGCCACCACTTCCTTACCATTATACATCACCACCTCCTCCAGTAAAGTCTCCACCACCACAATATCATTATTCATCGCCTCCTCCTCCAAAGAAGTCTCCCCCTCCTCCATATCACTATAACTCTTCCCCTCCACCATCTCCCTCGCCACCCCCTCCTTACCATTATACATCACCACCTCCTCCAGTAAAGTCTCCACCACCACCATATCATTATTCATCGCCTCCTCCTCCAAAGAAGTCTCCCCCTCCACCATATCACTATAACTCTCCCCCTCCACCATCACCCTCGCCACCACCTCTTTACCATTATACATCACCACCTCCTCCAGTAAAGTCTCCACCACCACCATATCATTATTCATCGCCTCCTCCTCCAAAGAAGTCTCCCCCTCTACCATATCACTATAACTCTCCCCCTCCATCATCTCCCTCCCCACCCCCTCCTTACCATTATACATCACCACCTCCTCCAGTAAAGTCTCCACCACCACCATATCATTATTCATCGCCTCCTCCTCCAAAGAAGTCTCCCCCTCCTCCATATCACTATAACTCTCCCCCACCACCATCTCCCTCGCCACCTCCTTACCATTATACTTCACCTCCTCCTCCAAAGAAATCTCCACCTCCTCTGTACTATTACAAGACTCCACCTCCACCATCTCCATCCCCACCTCCTCCGTACCACTACACTTCACCTCCTCCCCCAAGGAAGTCTCCACCTCCTCCATACTACCACCTCCAAAACACGACTAATTAAGCATATTCTCAATTGAATTGGCGCATAATACGGATAATTTGGAGTTCTTGTTTTTGAGGTGATTTCAAATTGTGTGCAATAAGGATCTAAACTATGATCCACGGTGAATTCTTTTGTACACGCTGTGTTTATAGTTTCCATTCTGTTTGAGCCAAGCAGGAAGTAATTTATGTGAGAATTGTTTTGTTTGTTCAACTTCTGTTAAAGTTATTGAATTTTGAAAATAATTACCACTCCAGATGTTCTCGTTTCTAACTGTCAAAATTTAAGTTAAATTAAGTGTGCTTAAATGTACAACAACATTGGATTTATGTTAAATGAGAAAAGGCCAAAACTCAGCAGTCTACTTTTTCATGTTTTGGTTAAAGGCTTGTATATTTTATTTTCTTTAATTAGTGTATTTTTATGGATAAACAAGAAAGATCATCAATGTAGGTCCCAAAGACACACAAGAGGGGGGTGAATTGAGTGTCTCGAAATTTTTTGACTGTTTTTCTAATAGAACAGAATTGTTAAAAAATACAGAATTCTGACTTTGAATACAAAAATACAATGCAAGCAAGAATCAAATTTTTACAAGTTCTTTTGCAATCACAAACTCAAAAGTAATTTTAGAAATGTGTGTGAGAAATCTGTTGTGACGATTTCAGAATATTTTCTAAGAAATAGTTTTGAGATCACGGCTATCAGAATTTTAAAAGTAGAGTTGTAGAAATGCAGAATATCAGAAAAGATGGCATAAAAGCTGACACACAGAATTTATAGTGGTTCAGCCAACTTGCCTACATCCACTCCCCAAGATTCACTTTTTGAGATTTTCTCTCCACTCTTAACTCTTTTAATGGCAAGAGTCAAAGCTAATATATAATCCTAGATTTGTATATTTACCCACAATCTTTTTCCCAAAATAAAAGATTAAAACATTTACTAGAATTTTCTCTCCTAAGTTTCTAGCCAACCCAACTCACAATCTTTTATAATAGAATTTCCTCACACAAAAATTATAACAAAAAGCTATAACCAAATTGAGGAGAATATGTAAAGAATGAAGTGAAAAGATGTGGAAAGTGAGATGAACAAAATAAGCTTTTTTCTTAAGAGGTAGAAATTCTTTCCAACTTTTCTCTAACCTTCTAATGAAAGAAAAAACATGTATTTATACTCAAAAAATCAGTTTTGATAATTTGAAACACAAACTAGCCGTTTACAGCTGTTGGAGAGCAAAACAGAAAAGTCATATTTGAGCTAGCCGTTATTTTGTCCTGTAGTACAATTCTGAGTTTTGCCCATAATTCTGATACTTACAGAAATTCAGTTGGAAAATTGATGCAGTCAGAAATTTATTTTCTAAAAACCCATTTTTTGACGAAAATCAGTTTTGATCAAAAGTTCATTTTCTAACTTAAAAATATTTTTGTGCAATTTTAAAGTTAATGTGTATGCATGAGTGAAAATATCTTGCCTCAATTTGATTTTACATTTTAATAACCTAATTCCTAACAAACTAAAGCAATTAACAAATTTACAACGTAAAACTATGCTTGCTATAACTTGTTCTCCAGAATTTTGTTGATTCGCATTAGACAAATAAGTAGAAAAGTTCCTGCACAAATGTATTAGAAAATAATTCACAATAGAGTTTATTTAAAGTTTTGATTATCATCAAAATTAGGACGTGGCTTTATACCAACGGTTAACTTAAATGAAATCTTTGATAAGTCTGTTAAGTAGTTTGACAACTCAACCGTCAGTCAATAGGGTTCCCAATTTTTACTTTATTTATTTTTTGCGGGTTCAAATATTTATTTCCTGATCTTTGGCATAATAATAACATGTTTATGTCCAACTCCACTAGATTTTTTTACGCCCATAAACCATATATATGTATGCCTTAAGTTTAACTCAAAGGTTGAGAATGATGCGTAGATACGAAACCTAATATAAAGTATAACTTTTTTTTTTTTATTTTTTAACCAAAATAATGCAGACGTTATGGTGTGCGCTAAAACTATAATTGTCAATTTAATCTATAGTATTTTGGAAAAATATACAAAAATATTTCTCACGATTTCTCTATAATATTAAAATATTCTTAATCTTCATTTTGAAGCAAAAAAATGGCCATAATGTTACAAAAATTGATACATTACATAAATAATTTTATTTAATTCTGAATTAACAGCGCGAAGTTGATGTTTGTCACTAATTTAGTGCAATGAATTTAAATACCTGTTCTTAAAGCGGACAAATCCGACCCTATATATATATATATATATATATATATATATATACTTAAATACTCATATCCTTGCCGTTGTTTCTAATACCATTACTGATGCCGCTAAAAATATCCATTGAAATCTGTCGCTAAAAGAACCAAACCTGGTCTCCAAATATGCATGACAGTTTGTCGTTAAATCTGATATGGCAGTCGACGTTGCCTACGGAATTCATCATACAAGTTGCAATTAGCAATATTTGTTCACAAGAGAAGACCGTCATTTTCAATAACATTAATTTACTATAATAAGATATTAAAGTATAAAATGAACAATGAATGAAACTTCCCACAAAAAATTAAAATTTTTTACGACTCGTTAAAAAATTTATGCAACAAAATTTATGCAACTTCTTAATTTTAAAACTTAATTTGTTCATCAACTTAATTATCTAATCTAAGCGATGAGCATGAGCTAATTAGATGCCAATCTGCTGGCTTTATTTATCCCATTTGCTGCTTGTAATTCTGCAATGATTGTATAACAGCTAATTCAATTTATTTTACCTCAGAATATTTGTAATACTAAAATAAAATCAAACAAAATATTCTTTGTATATGCCATATATTTGAGTTGACTTGATTGACTAAATTATGTATTACGAGCATTTTTAAATAACAGATCATGGTACATTATATAAAAAAGTTAGAAAAAAATACAGCGGACCAGCGGTTATCAATCACATGTGACAATTTATTATCGGCTTAATTTATGAAAAGTTCATGCACCTAATCTAAATGAGAATTTTACAAGTCAAATAATTAGCAGCACAAAGCATATATATCATCAATTATATATTGAATAAAAGAAAACGATTAAAATTCTAATTAAAAAGGGAAAATTTTTGTTTATACCCAATTAATGAATTTTTTATATACCAAGTTAATAGTGTATATTGACACATAATATAAGTAACTATATTAGTACCCTATTTAAAAAAAAAAAACTATATTAGTACCCACTACTTTTTCAATTTCTTTTTAACTCATTTATTCTAAATGTTATTTTTCTATTTTTCTATTGACTTTATTGGTTCTTAAATTTATTCATACACTTGATCTAGTTAAGTGTTTTCCTATCCTGGACAAGAATTTTTCAGATAGATATTTAATCTCATAACCAGACAGATATTTAAGTGAAATAAAAGAGCTTAGATCTGGATGGTTAGTGCAAAGGTCAACTTCAACCATATCATTGCATAAAATATCCTTAAGGCCATAATTAAGGTTATTATACGGATATATATAAGACTTGAAAATCGTGGGATTAAAAACTTGTAAATTATGGACTAGTTACATATCTTTAATTATTTTTATAATCTCACCGACACATTAATTAGTTACGAGCATTATATCATTAATTGAAAAAAGTATGAATAATATTTATTAATTACACAAGAAAATCACTTATCTATACTTAAAAACAATGTTATTAAAACCGGACCGGATATAGAACCGGCAAGGCTGAGGGTTCGTGGTTCGACCGGATTTTTTTTCTATTTTTTAAAATATTATTAATCAGTATAATGTTTATAAATACTACTACTCAAATAAAAAAAAATCCATCAAAATATTTAGTATATATCACAAATATACTAATAATAATATTTTTTTCATCTTTTATTTTTTTAAAAAAAATTATTACTTGATTAATTTAAAAATTAAATAATTTAATAACTTTAGGTGAAATTAAAGAAAAGGGTAAACAATTATTTCTAAGTTAACCAAATTTAAAAATTTATTCAATTTTTATTCTATTATATTTTATTAAATTTTATTAAATCCAAAGGTAATTAAATAGTAAAAGAATCAATTATTTGCTAAATAAAACTTATTAGATTATTTATTTTTTATTTTTATGAAAATAGTACTAATTTTTATTAATTATTTTAAATTAAAAGCATTTTTTTTTAAAAAAATAAAATAAAAACATATAATAAATTTTTGCCCTGTTTTTGCCCGGTTCTACGGTTTTTCCCGGTTCTGGCCGGTTTTTTCCGGTTCAATCCGGTTTTTTCCAATCCGGTTTTTAGTGTTGAACCGACCGGTTTACCTACCGGTTCGCGGTTGAACCGGCCGGTCCGGTTTCAATAACTATGCTTAAAAAAGCTAACCGAGAAGATGTGACATGTTTGCCATATGCACTGAAAGTCTGAAATATTGAAAAGGCTAAAGCAGACATCTACCAATTAAATACACAAACCTTGACATTTTCTTGGCATTTTACAAACAAAATTGGCATACAAGGTGGGAGACCACGAATAACAAGTCCCAATAATACAATAAAACCAGAATTTTGAAGTAAAGTACTATTTGTATTAATATTTAAATGGTCCAGTACAGGCTGTAATCATCATTTAATAAAACAATAATCTATGTCAGCCATGGTTGATAACACTATAAAAAGGGCTTAAGTTCATGTTCTTCATGCAAAACACAAAACAAATCATCTGCTTAAACATGGGAATTCGGATGCTTCACAGCAATTTGTATTCAATTACACATGCTCTAATTTTCTGCCTTGCAGTCACCTCGGTGTTGGCTGATAAGCCTTACACTGATGCCTCTCCGCCGTACTACTATAAGTCTCCACCTCCTCCAGTGAAGTCTCCTCCTCCCCCATACTACTACAAGTCTCCACCTCCACCGTCTCCATCACCACCACCACCACCATATCATTATTCATCGCCTCCTCCTCCAAAGAAGTCACCCCCTCCACCATATCACTATAACTCTCCCCCTCCACCACCTCCCTCACCACCCCCTCCTTACCATTATACATCACCACCTCCTCCAGTAAAGTCTCCACCACCACCATATCATTATTCATCGCCTCCTCCTCCAAAAATGTCTCCCCCTCCTCCATATCACTATAACTCTCCCCCTCCACCATCTCCCTCACCACCCCCTCCTTACCATTACCCATCACCTCCTCCTCCAGTAAAGTCTCCACCACCACCATATCATTATTCATCGCCTCCTCCTCCAAAAAAGTCTCCCCCTCCTCCATATCACTATAAGTCTCCCCCTCCACCATCTCCCTCACCACCCCCTCCTTACCATTACCCATCACCACCCCCTCCAGTAAAGTCTCCACCACCACCATATCATTATTCATCGCCTCCTCCTCCAAAGAACTCTCCCCCTCCTCCATATCACTATAACTCTCCCCCTCCACCATCTCCCTCACCACCCCCTCCTTACCATTACCCATCACCACCCCCTCCAGTAAAGTCTCCACCACCACCATATCATTATTCATCGCCTCCTCCTCCAAAGAACTCTCCCCCTCCTCCATATCACTATAACTCTCCCCCTCCACCATCTCCCTCACCACCCCCTCCTTACCATTACCCATCACCACCCCCTCCAGTAAAGTCTCCACCACCACCATATCATTATTCATCGCCTCCTCCTCCAAAGAAGTCACCCCCTCCACCATATCACTATAACTCTCCCCCTCCACCATCTCACTCACCACCCCCTCCTTACCATTATACATCACCACCCCATCCAGTAAAGTCTCCACCACCACCATATCATTATTCATCGCCTCCTCCTCCAAAGAACTCTCCCCCTCCTCCATATCACTATAACTCTCCCCCTCCACCATCTTCCTCACCACCCCCTCCTTACCATTACCCATCACCACCCCCTCCAGTAAAGTCTCCACCACCACCATATCATTATTCATCGCCTCCTCCTCCAAAGAAGTCTCCCCCTCCGCCATATCACTTTAACTCTCCACCTCCACCATCTCCCTCGCCACCACCTCCTTACCATTATACTTCACCTCCTCCTCCAAAGAAATCTCCACCTCCACCGTACTATTACAAGTCTCCTCCTCCACCATCTCCATCCCCACCTCCTCCGTACCACTACACTTCACCTCCTCCCCCAAGGAAGTCTTCACCTCCTCCATACTACCACCTCCAAAACATGACTAATTAAGCATATTCTCAATTGAATTGGCGCATAATACGGATAATTTGGAGTTCTTGTTTTTGAGGTGATTTCAAATTGTGTGCAATAAGGATCTAAACTATGATCCACGGTGAATTCTTTTGTACACGCTGTGTTTATAGTTTCCATTCTGTTTGAGCCAAGCAGGAAGTAATTTATGTGAGAATTGTTCTGTTTGTTCAACTTCTGTTAAAGTTATTGAATTTTGAAAATAATTACCACTCTAGATGTTCTCGTTTCTAACTGTCAAAATTTAAGTTAAATTAAGTGTGTTTAAATGTACAACAACATCGGATTTATGTTAAATGAGAAAAGGCCCAAACTCAGCTAGCATTCTACTTTTTCATGTTTTGGTTAAAGGCTTGTATATTTTATTTTCTTTAATTAGTGTATTTTTTATGGACAAACAAGAAAGATCGTCAAAACTTAAATGGAATCTTTGATAAGTTTGTTAAGTAGTTTGACAACTCAACCGTCAGTCACAGGGGTTCGCAATTTTTACTTTATTTATTTTTTGCGGGTTCAAATATTTATTTCCTGAATAATAACATGTTTATGTCCAACTCCACTAGATTTTTTTACGCCCATAAACCATATATATGTATGCCTTAAGTTTAACTCAAAGGTTGAGAATGATGCGTAGATACAAATGTTAGACGAAACCTAATAAAAAGCATACCTTTTTTTTTATTTTTTAACCAAAATAATGTAGACATGTTTAATTTTATAGTGAGCGCTAAAACTATAATAGTTAACTTAATATATAGTATTTTGGAAAAAATATATGAAAATACTGTCTGCGTTTTCTCTATAATATTAAAATACTCCTAATCTTTATTTTGTAGCGAAAAATGATCATATTATTATGAAAATTGGTGCAAAAATTCTTATATAAATAAATTTAATTAGTTAATTCTGAATTAATAGCGCTAAGTTGATGTTTGTTACTAATTTACTGCAATAAATTTAAATGCTTGTCCTTAAAGCGGACAAGTCCGACTCTATATATGTATATATATATACATATACATATATATATATATATAATACCCATATCCTAGCTGTAGTTATATATGTATATATATATACATATACATATACATATACATATATATATATATATATATATATATATAATACCCATATCCTAGCCGTAGTTTCTAATACAATTACTGATGCCGCTAAAAATATCCGTTGAAATCTGCCGCTAAAAATATCCGTTGAAATCTGCCGCTAAAAGAACCAAACCTGGTCTCCAAATATGCATGACAGTTTGTCGCTAAATCTGATAGGTCAGTCGACGGTGCCTACGGAATTCATCATACACGTTTCAATTAGCAATATTTGTTCACAAGAGAAGACCGTAATTTTCAAGAACATTAATTTACTATAATAAGATATTAAAGTATAAAATGAACAATGAATGAAACTTCCCACAAAAAATAAAATTTTTTTACCAATCATTAAAAAATTTATGCAACTTCTTAATTTGTTCTTCAACTTAATTATCTGATCTAAGCGATGAGCTAATTAGATGCCAATCTGCTGGCCTTATTTATCCCATTTGCTGCTTGTAATTCTGCAATGATTGTATAGCAGCTAATTCAATTTATTTTACCTCAGAATATTTGTAATCCTAGCTTAAAAAGTATGAATAATATTTGTTAATTACACAAGAAAATCACTTATCTATACTTAAAAAAGCTAACCGAAAAGATGTGACATGTTTGCCATATACACTGAAAGTCTGAAAAATTAAAAAGGCTAAAGCAGGCATCTACCAAATACACAAACCTTGACATTTTCTTGGCATTTTATAAATAAAATTGGCATACAAGGTGGGAGCTAGAGCAGGAATAACAAGTCCCAATAATACAATAAAACCAGATTTCTGAAGTAAAGTATAATATTTGTATATTCATGTTCTTCATGCAAAACGCAAAACAAATCATCTGCTTAAACATGGGAATTCGGGGAATTCGGATACTTCGGAGCAATTTGTCTTCAATTGCACATGCTGTAATTTTCTGCCTTGCAGTCACCTCGGTGTTGGCTGATAAGCGCCTTACATTGATGTCTCGCCGCCGTACTACTATAAGTCTCCACCTCCACCGTCTACTTCACCACCTCCTCCTTATCATTATACAGCACCACCTCCTCCTTACCACTCTACAGCACCACCTCCTCCAGTGAAGTCTCCCCCTCCCCCATACTACTATAAGTCTCCACTTCCACCGTCTCCCTCACCAACCCCTCCTTACCATTATACATCACCACCTCCTCCAGTGAAGTTCCCTTCTCCTCCATACCACTGCAAGTCTCCACCTCGACCATCTCTTTCGCCCTCCCCTCCTTACTACTATACATCACCACCTCCTCTGGCGAAGTCTCCACCCCCACCATATCATAATTATTCATCACCTCCTCCTCTAAAGAAGTCACCACCTCCTCCGTAGTACTATATGTCTCCCCCTCCACTGTCTCTGTCGGCACCTCCTTCTTAGCATTATACTTCACCTCCTCCTCCAAAGAAATCTCCACCTCCTCCATGTTATTACAAGTCCCCCCACCTCCACCATCTCTCTGCACATCACCTCCTCTCCTAAAGAAGTCTCCACCATACTACTATTCGTCCCCACCGCCTCCAGAACATTACTAATTAAGCATATTCTCAATTCAATTGAAGAATAATAACAATACTTTGTCTTGTTCATTTTTGAGCCAATAACGATAATTTGTTGTTCTATCAATATGTTGTTTTTGAGGTGATTTCACATTGTGCAAAATAGGATCTAAACGAATATCCACGATGAATTCTTTTGTACGAAGTTATTGTGTTTGTTATATCATTTCTCTTTGAGAAAGGTGGCACTAAGTTTATAAGAGAACTGTTTTGTTAATTTCTTCTTTTTTGGTTAATGGTATTTGGTGCTTCTTGGATTTCTGAAAAAATAAAAAATTTGGAATTATTAGTTTTATTTTTTCCCTGTGTAATAATCTAATTTAAAAATTATGATAGTTTAATGTAGTGCCAAGTCAAGGCATCACGGACAGGTTTTTGTACTTCAACCGTATATCCTTAAAATTAATAATGCGATTAGACTTTTTAATTATGGTTAGCTGCATCTTCCATGTCTTTAATATATTTTTTACGAACACATTAATTGTTTACTTGATAAAAAAAATAAAAAAATAATAATAAAAAAATTCAATTAGAGATTCAAGCCTGCTTCAACCAAACATATATATACACATGAACGCAGGATCCATATATAGCAGCCCTAGCTAACAGAAACCTAAGTTTGCATACTTGACTTTAATTGATCATTATTATCCTAATTGCAACTTAAATTGATATTATCCTAATTCCAACTTTTCTCTCTTCCGATTTACTAACTTGAATATAATGTTGATTTACGATCAATATATATGGGATCAAATCAATAATAAAACATTGAAAGAAATAAAATTTACTTTTTCTTATGACATTTTGTCGAGACTAAACTGATGAATCGTGAATCCGGTCTAGGGATGGAATCCATAAAACTATGGATTAAGTTTAGACGAATCATCCCCTCCCAACTATGTTTCTTTTTATCTTATTTTATTTTATTTTATTTTTGTGAAAGGTAAAAAAAAAATAACTAATTAACCAAATAATAATAATAAATTAATACGTGTGCACTGAAAGTTTGAAAGATTACTGAGTATATGTATGCCAAAACATTCAAATCTTTTTTCATTTTTTCTTTTGGTCGATACCAAAACATAGATTTAGTACACACAAAGCCATATTGATGAAAAGGCCAAAAGTCAAAATCTTACTATTTAACTTAGGAATATCTTTTATTAAAAAAAAAAAAAACTTAGGAATATCTTGAATTTCTCTTGTAGTTGAAATACTTGTTATGGATAATTAAATAAGGAAGATAGGAACACATTTATGCTAACTGAGAGACAGAGAAAAACGCATGCCATGAGATTATATATAATGAATTCTTTTATTAATTCTAGCATCTTATAACTTTTACAAGTAGATAATTAGGCATATATTTTGCCTACATGTATATTATGCAAAGACAAATAAGTGTACTGAATATCATTGACATTTTATTTTTGTTATATGTATATTTATGATAATATATATATATATATATATATATATATATATATATATATATATATATATATATATATATATATATATATATATATATATATATATATATATATATATATATATATATATATATATATATATATATATATATATATATATATATATATATATATATATATATATATATATATATATACCTCTTCATTCACGGGTACGTTTATATAGAAAAAGTTCGATGTCATAAATTTCCTCCAAAAATTTAGAGAGTATATTTAGATTTCACTAATGGATAATTGATCTAGGTGGGAATTTGGGGAAATATATGGAATTTGGGTGAAGGAGGTGGATGTGGGTATTGATGATGAAAGAAAGGGGGAAGCCAAAAGAAGGGAGGGTGTGGAAAGATTTTTGATGGAGGAGGTGGAGACGGAGGCCTAAAGGTTGATGCATGAGGTGAAGGAGAAGGAGAAGGTCTTGTTGAGGGCGAGGACGAGGGTGAAAGTTTAGGTGTAAGTGATGGAGAAGGAGAAGGAGAAGAAGGTCTTGTTGAAGGTGAGGGTGAGGGTGAAAGTTTAGGTGTTACTGATGGAGCATGTGAAGGTGGTAGCACAGGGGAATGCAAGGGTGGAGGCGGTGGCGGTGATCGCCAAGATTGAGGTGGTGGTGGAGAATGTAAATGTTGGGGTGGTGGCGGTGGTCGCCTTGGTGGAGGCAGTGGCGGTGATTGCTTGAATGGGGGTGGTGGTGGAGGATGTGAATGTCGGGGTGGTGGCGGTGGTCGCCTAGGCGGAGGCGGTGGCGGCGAATGCTTGAATGGGGGTGGTGCTGGAGGATGTGAATGTCGGGGTGGTGGCGGTGGTCGCCTTGGCGGAGGCGGTGGCGGCGATTGCTTGAATGGGGGTGGTGGTGGAGGACGTGAATGTCCGGGTGGTGGCGGTGGTCGCCTTGGCGGAGGCGGTGGCGGCAAATGCTTGAATGGGGGTGGTGCTGGAGGATGTGAATGTCCGGGTGGTGGCGGTGGTCGCCTTGGCGGAGGCGGTGGCGGTGATTGCTTGAATGGGGGTGGTGCTGGAGGATGTGAATGTCGGGGCGATGGCGGTGGTCGCCTTGGCGGAGGCGGTGGCGGCGATTGCTTGAATGGGGGTGGTGCTGGAGGATGTGAATGTCGGGGTGGTGGCGGTGGTCGCCTTGGCGGAGGCGGTGGCGGCGATTGCTTGAATGGGGGTGGTGCTGAGGGTGGTGGTGGAGGACGTGAATGTCCGGGTGGTGGCGGTGGTCGCCTTGGCGGAGGCGGTGGCGGCGAATGCTTGAATGGGGGTGGTGCTGGAGGATGTGAATGTCGGGGTGGTGGCGGTGGTCGCCTTGGCGGAGGCGGTGGCGGCGATTGCTTGAATGGGGGTGGTGCTGAGGGTGGTGGTGGAGGACGTGAATGTCCGGGTGGTGGCGGTGGTCGCCTTGGCGGAGGCGGGTGGCGGCGAATGCTTGAATGGGGGTGGTGCTGGAGGATGTGAATGTCGGGGTGGTGGCGGTGGTCGCCTTGGCGGAGGCGGTGGCGGCGGCGGCGATTGCTTGAATGGGGGTGGTGGTGGAGGACGTGAATGTCCGGGTGGTCGTCTTGGCGGAGGCGGTGGCGGCGATTGCTTGAATGGGGGTGGTGCTGGAGGATGTGAATGTCGGGGTGGTGGCGGTGGTCGCCTTGGCGGAGGCGGTGGCGGCGATTGCTTGAATGGAGGTGGTGGTGGAGGAGATGATTGTCGAGGTGGCGGCGGAGGATGCCTCCACCATATAATATCAGATAGCAAGTCTTGATCAGATTGAGCTAGTGCATTCACGGCTGTCAACCAAAATATAAAAGGATACAAGATCAGATGACGCCAAATTGGAGATGACGCCATCCTTTAGAACTGATAACAAGTTAGTGATTTTAATGGAATGAGAATGAAAAATACTTCCTTTTAAATAGGAGGTAGCTGGGCTTTCTTTTAAGTAGCCACATTGCATGCTTTAAATTCCCCCCTAACCCTACTTTATAGACAGGGCCTTGGATTTTAGCACAACCAACTATTCTTCACCAGAATTTTTTTTTTCTTCTTCTTTTCTTAAAACAGTGCATATGTGTATAAATACGAGCAGATATATATCTACTATAAGCTAATGGAAATTTAATTATTATCTATTTTCTTGCTATTTCATTTTTGAGATAATTCAAATGTCATTAAGCTAGTTTTACCCTAATTTAAATTAAATTTTTTCAAGTACCGTTCTAATGCTATTTGATTTTTTCTTATTTAACTTATTTAAAAAAAATAAAAAATATTTTTCTTAAAAAAGCATTACATGTATTATCAAAAAAATTAAATTAGATACCATTTTACATTAAGTGATGAGGAGTTTGAGAGAGGCCGCGCTGGCAATGAGAACACAGGTGAAAGGATATAGTAGTGGCTACATCTGATTATGACTTGAGTGCCAATCCGGCCAACCCGATTTGCCCACAAACTTTACGAATTTCAATTTAAGTTTAATCAATTGGTTGGATTTTGGATTTGCTTTTAATTTTTAATTTAAATTTAATTTCATGTTGGATAATTAATTTTTTTTAATTAAAATTCGACTTCAATTTGAATAATTGATTTTCAGTTAAAATTAAGCTAAACGAGTTTTCAATTTATTTAAAATTTCAATTGAATTAGCCATAATTACCTTTCCAATTTTTATTTAAAATTAATTTCATTTTTTATAATTATTTTTTTAATTTTAATTTGAATCAATTGAATTTAATTTAATCAATTGATCTGAAAATGAATTTAGGAAAAGTCTAAGGCAATCGGATCTAGGCAAAATTCTTAGACCAAATCAATATGAAATTGACACATAAAATAACTTGATTTAAAAGGGAGTTGGGTGATGGTTATATGTGAATTGGTACGTGAATTGTGCCTAGACAAAAATTATCCGTGATTTCAAAAGAAATTAAATTTGAATTTTGGTGGGATCATTTATATAAAAAATTAATAATTTAAATATAACTATTTTGAATGACCACTATATCCTTACTTATTTATTTTGCTTCCATATTTTTACAAAATATTTTTTTACACATGACTATTTCTCTTCACATTATTTCCCTCCATAATATCTTTTACACATGACTATTTTTGTCCATTGATTTGTCTCATTGCCATCATAAAATACAAAATGCATCTTTTGGTACAAAAACATCACATAAATATGCAATTGAGCCCTTTAATTTAATTTTATAGTTCTTAATGTTGTCATAATTTTACCATTCAATAATCAATTCTAAGCTCTATATTTATTTATCAATTAATTAAAAAACATGTAGTATTTTAACTAATTTTTGCAAAAATTTAAATTTGCCCAATCCTTATAATTATTTTTTTTATTGAAGTTGAGTGATATTTTTTTATTAAAATAATGTGTTAAACAATAGATACAAATTATAAAGTGATTTTATTCATAAAATAGTTTATTAAAAAATATATGCAAAATAATAAATAATACGAAAAATACGATGATTAAGATTTGAAATGAATAATTTTGATAACATTCAAATGTATAATTAACTCCGTTCTTGTTCAATTTTAGAATAATTACTTAATTAATTATTCGTAGTAATTTGACGTTCTTGTAAGAAAATGTTTAAATTTATAAATTATCATCCATACATAAATATATTAATATATTATATATTAAAATTATAAATTATATATAAATATATAATATATATTTTCAGAAAATATATAATAATAATAATAATATTTGATATTATAGTAAAAAAATTCAGATTGTCCCGAATCAACTCTAACTCAATTCTTAATTTTTCAATTTATATTTAAAATTACCTTTTCTAAGGAGTTCGGCTTGAATTTTAAATCAATGTAAAATTGACGGATACCTAAATGTAAACTCATTAGTCGTGAAGGAACGTAAAAGTAAGAATTAATTAAAGAATGGATCCCTAATTCCCTATTCTACTTCCTAAAATTATACCAAAAGTAAAATCCTAACCGCAAGTAATAATAATCATGCATTCATACTGAAAAATCAGTTTGCTAGGGCGCACTCAATTTAATTTCTTTGCTATGATATTAAGTTCAGTTGACTTTTTCTTTCTTGTTTCTTATTTTATATATCTATACCATATATATAATCATTTATAATAAAAAAAAAATTACAATAACATATTATTATATTTAATATGTTCATTAATTTTATTTCTTGATTTGCCTTTTTATAATATAGGATCCATTTGAAAAAAAATGGGAATTTTATAAAATATTAGATTTGTATAGAGATAAATAATATCATTCTCTTGCAAGACTAAATAAATGGAAATAATATTTTATATGTTATTATCAAAAACAATCTTATCAAAAGTTAGTAAAATTAAAAGAAAATATATGTATCAAATATTTACAGATTTTTTTTTTCGGTTTGATGTTGTCTACAAATATAAACTACTTTCTAAAACAAAGTCTTTAATATCTTGATCTCTAAGTTTTTTTATATTAATTAGATTAAAACGCTATTGGTAGTATCTGCAATATATATATATATATATATATATATATATATAACGTTAGTGGAAATTTGGAATCTAGGTTTTATATGTGATCCTATGTTTTGAAATTAGATGGTACCTTTTACACTTTTTAATATAATTGGATTTGATAATTTATTTTTCATCTCTTTTTCTTTTTTCTTTTTAGATAATTATTTTTTTACTCAATTTAATTTACGATGTATATGGAATTAGTTAAACTTTTTTTATATATATAATTGTTTGTATAATTCAATTCGAGTAATTAGATAAATTTAAAATTCTTCTAATATTAATTTTCGTTATTCACAATATTCAAATTTAAGACCGACCTTAAATAAAATAAGTATTGAACCGCTTAATTCAACTAATTTTTTTTAATTATTATTATTACATTTACATTAGCTTATAGTATGGTTCTGGTTTTGCTCTTGAAGGTTATTCAAGATGTGAATTGTTGATTATAATTTTATAGTTTTGTAGTTTTATCGATATTATCATTAATTGTAGATTTTCTGATTTATTTTTCTTTTATAATTTTTTTTAGTTTATATTATTAGTTCCTTATATTAGAAGGCTTCTACTACTTCAGCTTTGTGAATGTATTTTGCGGTTCGCATATTTAAGAACTATATAGAATTTATGCTTTTTCTAAAATTTTTTATTATTGTTTAGAATTTGATAATTTTTTATATGTACCTTATATTTCCACGTTTACAAAACATTTATATTTTTTATTCTAATTATTAAAATAGACTTTTTAGTCGGATTTTCTTAAAGTTATAAATAAAAATCGTTCAAAAAACACATACACATTTAACTAATACCTATAAATGACATTAGAAAAAAAAAAATTAAAAAACCGGACCAATTTCTTATGATCGAGTTCAGTTGGTCCGGTTTTTTTTTTTTTTTTTACTTAACTCTGCATAAAGGTCAAATCTCTTTTCCCTTTAATTATACATTAATGAGGTGGTCATATATACCATTTAAAAAAAAAAATCTCATATATATGTGGTGATGATTCGGTTCGTCCAATGTACTATACATCAGTAAATCTGAACCACTAAATCAAAATTGAACAATGATTCAACGATTCATATTTATTGATGTACGGTTCGTCCAACATACCGAATCAATTATCTGGTACACTAGAAATTAGCCAGCCGATTACCAAATCCATTTAATTTTAATGCACTTGTACCCATCCCAAATCCGTTTAAATTTATCTATCTACTACCTATACTCATATCCCAAACTCGTTTATTAATAACCCCATATACCCGTATCCATATAATTATCTATTTAACTAATACATGAATTTATATTAAAAAAATATAAATTTTAATAAAATTGCAATTTATAAAATAATCAGAAAATTAAAAATATTAACTTAATAAATTTTTAAATCAATATCTAGATAAAAATCTAAATAAATAATTTATAAATTAAAAATTGTACATAAATGTCACAAAAAATTAAAGTAAAACTATCAAACTGAAAAAAATATACATAGTTGAAGTTCAATAAATATCAAGTCTGAACTTCTAATTTTTTAAGAATTCAAATCCTCACTCACACGTAAAATGCAGATTATTTTTTAAATAAATAGATTTAAACGGGATGGTTATGTACAAATAGCTATTATCCACAACTAATTACATAGTGGTGTGCAAATGGTCGGTTCGGTTCGGTGAACAAACCGAAAATCGAACTTAAAAAATTTTTAAAATCGAATCGCGGACCGAAATTTTTAGAACCAAAAACGAATAAATCGAAATAATTTCGGTCCAATCGGTTCTTTACAAATATAGACTTTTTTTTTAGATTTTTAACTTATATCACTACAAGGAGACCGAAAAATAGAGACCGAAATTTTTCCGTCTCTATTTAACTTATATATAAATTAAATTAACTTATATTCAATAAAATAAAACCATTTAAAATAACTAAACGGAAAAAACATACATAAATTTTTCATATTATGTTTCTAATAAATACTAAACAAAATTACACTAAAAAAATATACATTAAAAATAAATACAATATAAGTTCTTATTAATAATACATTCAATGTACTTCAATTTTTTAAAAAAAAAAACATACATGTAAATAAATATAACTATAGTGTATATTTAGGCTTAGGTTTTATATATATATAAGCAAAATGGTGAGTTTAACAAATTTCGGTCAGTTCGGTTCATTCGGTTTTACAATTATAAGAACCAAACCAAAATACCCGAAATTTAATTTTGGTTTAGAACCGAAAAAACCGAACTAAATGGACCAAACTTCATTCAGTTCGATTTTCGGTTTCGGTTCGATTTTGCATAGCCCTATAATTACATAAACGAGTTTGAGTAGCGGGTACTCAACATACTGAACCTGTATCCAACTCAAACTCGCATCGGGTTTTAATCTTAATATGTAAATCCATTTATAAATACCCGTACCGTCAATAAAAGGGGTGGAGTAGATCAGGTACCCCCAAAAACTTCAATCCAATGTGTGTGTGTGTTAGAGCTCATTTATAAAACGGAATGAGGGTGAAATTCGCCTATATGTATGCAAAAAGATTCAAATTTGTTCTTGAACTTTTTCTGATTTGAAATGCCCCTAGTTAAAATAGTTTACATTTGCCTTTGTTTATAATGTTGAGAGCAAATGTAAATGATTTTTTAATAGTAAATAATGGCAAATGTGAACCAGTTTGATAAGTTTAGGGGGCAATTATTAAATAGGTTGTTAATGTTAAGCGTAAATATAAGCTAATTTGATAATAATATAAGTATTTTTAAACAAAAATATAATTCAATGATAAATTTGTACCATTTTACATAATTTATATGCAAATTTGACTTTTTTTTTTTTCTTATAAAACTGCAGGGAATTTTAAAACTTCAATGAGAATTATGTTGCTAAAAGAGCTGGAAACCAAGTAGTGACACTGCAACGGATCGCTATTGTCATAGATTTTCTATAATGAACTTTTATCATCCAACCGCAGCTTCTTTATTTTTACGGTCAACTTATCCAATTTGCAAAGTAAGAATATTAAGGATAAAAATGACTTATAAAAAAAATAATAAAAATAAAAGTGGCTGACTTTTAATAATTTTAAATTTTTAACAACAATATTTAAAATTTTCACATTTAAATTAGTCTTTTACAATGAAAAAATTTATTTTAAATTGTGAAAAGTTAAATTCATAGGGTGTTTGGTTTAGCTGTTAAAGAAAACTGGTAGCACTCTTATTTTTTTTTTTCTAAAAAAAAGAAAAAAAAAAAGATTTGAGACTAAATTTGAAAAATGGTATATAATTTTCTCACATTTTGAGCCATCAAGTCATGTTTATCGGTGGAGTAGCATTTCCCATTAGACTAATGGATACCACTTATTTTGATCCCTATTGTCTATACAAATTAAATAGCTAAGGGATTTATGGTCGCTAAAAGGAAAGAAAACTATGGTTTGTTTTCATAATTAGCCAAGGATTCCGGTCGCTAAAAGAAAAGGTTCACCATGGTTTATTTTCATATAGTAGCAAAGGGATTTTGGTCGCTAATAGTATGATTAGTAAAGGATTTTTACAGTCACTATTAGTCTTCAACAACCACTTGTCATTTGGTTGCCATTATTGAGCATTAGTAAAAGCATATAGCAGCAGTATATGCGACAAGAAAGTCCCGGTCTCTATAGATTAATAGGGACGAAATTTCGATTTTTAGACCACTTTACCCTTCACTAAAGCCGTTTTTCTTATGGCGATAATATATATATATATATATATATATATATAACAGCTTTGATTTTACAAACATGATAATTTATTAATGTATGAACAAATTTATGTAATATGCAAGTAAGAAAAATTCAGTAATTAAGGATATTAATTGCCATTTATAATATATCCATTCTATCATTGGTTCAGTTCATAAAATAAATAGATATAAACATATATCATGACAGAAGAGAAAATGGAGGAAGAAAAATTAAACTGTTCGATGCCTCGATATGGCTTTCTTTATTCCGATAACGAACTAATACAATCTAATCAAAAGCAAAAACAAAGTGCAATACATCAAACATTACAAAGAAAAAGCATATTATGAGCCCAATAGAGCACCTTATCCATGTTGCTTCTCGGATATCGTATCCCAAGAAATCATCAGAATATGTCTCGGAGCAATTATTCTCTTCAATAATTTATAACCTATATAATGCAAACAATGGCCTGCATTATCAGATAATTGCAAAAAGGAGGAGTATATAAATGCAAAACTAATATTCGAAGCTTAAATAGAGTGGGAATCGTGCTTACATATACTTAATTAAAATTTCGAATTCAGTAAACTGGCGGTGGTGGAGACTTGTAGACATAGGGTGGTGGAGGAGACTTGTAGTAATATTTGGGAGGTGGAGAATAGGATGGTGGCGGTGGGGACTTGTAGTAATATGGTGGTGGAGATTTGTAGTAATATGGGGGTGGAGATTTGTAGTGATAAGGCGGTGGAGACTTGTAGTAATATGGGGGTGGAGACTTGTAGTAATATGGGGGTGGAGATTTGTAGTAATATGGGGGTGGAGACTTGTAGTAATAAGGCGGTGGAGATTTGTAGTAATAAGACGGAGGTGGAGGCGACTTGTAATGATAATATGGAGGTGGAGGAGAGTTGTAATTGTAATGTGGAGGTGGAGGGGAAGGAGAAGGCGGCGGTGATGGATAATGAGGCTCATAATCGGCGGCAACCATATTGGCTATGATTGCCAAGACATAAAGGACCAGGTGTGGCCAAACATTGGCCATTTTGTGTGACATTTTTGGATTGCTATGCCTTAGAAAGGGTAAGGGTGTTGAGATTGAAACTGAGTTCTTGCAGTTTATATAGAGAACTTATTGATCATTAATCAATCAATTATAATTATTTTCTACAACTTTACTGTTCAAATTGTAATGATAAAACAATAAAATATTCTAAGAAAAAATAGAAATTAATTGGGTTTCCACTACCTGCCTCTACATATGCATCACTCTTAAAAACTTGTTTATTTTATTATCTTGAAACAGTCAAAACCACTAATTAAGATAGCAAAACTTGAATTACAGAAAATAACAAAATGGAATTCTTACATTGAATTCATAAATAAATATTACGGACTAATAATATAGTGACACACAGTACTGCATATATAGCAGTAATAGATGGCAATTTATAATCAAGTTCAGTGACCTTACGTGGCTAGACGCTTAATGTTGAGTGGAGGCATTGATCGATCTCATTGTTAATTTCCTATGATCAAAATTTTTATATTATGAATTAGATTTGAAGTGATTTTTAATTATTTTGATGGGTTGGAATGGTAATAAATTTTGATTCTATAAATTAAAAATTGTGACTACATCTCCAATCGAATTAGTCATGAATGGACATAAACCCATTCATGGATCCAATTAAAATAACAAAAGTCACAAAACATACCCAACTAATTTTTATTTTATATGCACAAATGTTAGCATATCAATGTCTTAGATGGGTCACTGAGATAAAGTGGCAAAAGATAATAAGACATGTCATATTATAAAGTTTTGATAGTCAACTTTATTGAATTTAATTATGATTGACAATTTCTTGCATGTAACCAACTCAACATCTAATTAACCTATAATTAACAGACAATGCATTCAAGTCTTTCCTGTAACTTAATTTGTTGGATTAGAAAACGATAGATATTTGTTAATAAATTTAATCGATTATATATTATAGTTTTTAGATTTACCTTTTCATTGTCTTAATTTGTTCTAAATTTTTAAACTGGATGTGCTGAATCTCGGAGATAATTTATATTAATCAGGACTATAAAAATCTTTATTTTTTAATTAAGACTATATTTTTCTGGTTTTATAAATCATTTTTACTTTTTTTAGAGGTATTTCATTAAGAATTATATATACATTTAAAAAAAGAAAAACGAATAGGAGAATATATATAGATATATATGCAGGACTTAGTAACAATGAATTTGAACAGATAAAAACTGTGGCATTAGGTGTGAACTTTTCAAAGAAATTCCAGATCGTGGAGTCTTTCCAACATATTTCCTCATTGCAATATAAATATTAGGAAGAAAGTCAAATTTATACAATTTTCGATACATAAAAATTATATTATTTTAGTTTGAGTTGCTATCATGCATTCTGTCCATTATCTCACAATATATAGAGAAAAACTAAATTGACAAAGTAAAGGGATTGTGGCACGTAACTTTCAAAATAAATAAATAAATTTGTAATTAGGAGAAGAAACTTGGCCAATTTGATCAAGGTGAAAGTTGCATAAATAATAATAAATTATAGAATTGACCAAGTTTGCAATACGTAATAAAATTGTTGCATAAGATTTCACGAAACAATACGTATATCCACCGAAGCAAAAATAGTTACTTTTTCAGTAATTAAGTTTCAAGAATATCATGTTGGATTAATGAATATAGCAAGTGTAAAACAAGTTGATACATCTGGTCGTTAAGGAGTCCATGCTTAATTACGTAAGGGAGTAGTTGAAACTTGAAAGATTATATTTTGTCTAAATTAAGTAGTAGTTAATCCAATGGATTAGTTGGGAGTCAGAACTCTGAAAGTTCCTCCTAAGGCTTCTTAGATCTTAATTTAATAAAATCATTAAGAATGCTTCAAATGCCTCAAACTAGAAACAAATTTATTTTGGAGAATCACCGACAACCTCTTCTACTTTCAAATGATCCTTTGAATGTACCTTCTTCTGTACAGTGTACCAGGCAATTTCGATTACCAAGCATATTTCAGGAAATACAACTCAAATTTACTCCTTAATTATATGAAATAATACATGTTCGCCTTTGAACCTTTTTTGGGATAAAAAATATTCATGCAATTACTAAAATTAGCAGAACAAATATAAACCATTTTATTAATAGCAACCAAAAATAACACGGTCAATTTAAATATGAACCAATTTGATAATAGCATGAGCAAAACCATTAAAACATTTTTGAAAAAAAAAACAAAAGTTTCAAGGACAAATCTATACCATTTCGATTAGGTGAAAAGCAAATTTGGTCCTTTTATCTGTACATCAAGTATTTTGCATCCACTGATTAAAATATATATATATATATATAATAATAATAATATAATAGCATTTCTTATAATGGTTTATTCTTACAGGATATGTCACTGTGGTTTCAGAATAATGTACAATGAGGCTCAATGGTATTATCAGTATTACGCCAATGATGGGAAGAAGACAAAGGATGGCGCTACTAGCATGTCAAACACTAAGCTTGGGGCGGTAATCTGTGCTTACAAATCGAGCTGTGATATCATCTAAACAAGCCATTCGGATCCGTTCAGGAGTTGCAGGATTATCAAGTGGAAACCACTCATTATGCCCTACTTCTGCCCTGGCTGCCATTATTGCATCTTTGATGGCAAAAAGCACAGATGAACCAAGGAAAAATGGAGGCTCACCAACAGCTTTAGATGAATGTATGGCCTTTACATTTGGATGACCCTAAAAATCACAAAACAAATCCAGCAGAATAGTTACATTCCTACTTTACAACCACATTCAGAAATTTCTTATATCAAATCTATATATCCATTTATCTCGCAAATACAAGACCAACGGCACAAATTCTTCTTTTAAACAAATAATGAGTGGCTTTTCCACTTATTACTGGCTTTTGCAAAACATTACTTCATCTTCAACTTCAATGTGGTTATTGGCTTCTAATAAAAACAAATAATCACTCAATGGCAATAAAAAATGCATCATTTAAAAAGCTTCACTTCTATTTCCTTTTTTCCCCATGCTACTTAGTTTCAGCTCAGTCACCAATCTCCAATATAGATAGAACTAATACTGATATATAATACTGAGCTCAAAGGAGATAATCCAAACTTAAGATTTCCATGCATTTAAAACATTTAATAATATAAAACGTACCTTTAAAAGCGAAACTTTGAATTTAAATGGGACATCGTTGATAGAGGGTATCTTGTAACTTCCAGGCCCACACGTATACAAGCAACCCGGCGCTATCCACTTATGAGCTGAATCTCCCCATTTTAGTTCTTCCAAGGCCACCCAACCCAGACCTTGTATAAATGCTCCTTCAATCTGAAGTTAAAGAGCATAAAGCAATCAATCATATTCTCCCCATGGTTTCTCAAGCAGAAAATTACTTTAGTTAATGATACAGGTCACAGTATCTAGTCTAGTAAAAAGCCAAACTAATCTGCAGTTTGTGCCAAAACTTTTATAATATCTATCACCCAGAAACAAAAGTTAGAAGAAAAAGCACCTGTCCAACATCAATGGCTGGATTGAGAGAATATCCAAGATCCATGATCATATTAGCTTCCCTTGTGTGGAAATCTCCTGTCAGAGTGTCAATTTCGACCTCAGCAAAGGCAGCCCCATAAGTGTAGTACCTAAATGGGCTTCCTTTACCAGTTGTCCAATCAAAGCCAATCTCTGGCGTAATATAAAATCCATGAGCAGAAAGGTCTATTCTCTGCACATAGCATGCACTCGCCAACTGCGGAAAATTTAAAACATGTTGAATTACAAATGTATATATTGACAACTAAAGACAAACATTGTAAGATATTTTAAGAGCAGCTATTTAAAAGAAAACTATATGAACTTTCAGATATTTCCTTGTATGAAAGAGTAACATAATTTCTTGTTTTGTAGGTCATAGTCCAGAAATATTCTTCATATTAGTGGCTCAAAACTTCCAAGTCTCTTCATTCTTCTTTCATGAAGTTTTCAATTTCATTAGAGAATGACACACAAGAAGACTGACATATAAACATGCTAAGGTCTTCCACCAGTTGAATTGTAAAGAAACATCGAGCCATAATTTGGACAGCTAAAAGAATGTGAAACCAAGCATTTTCTTTGAAAGCATACATGCAAAATTTCTTTTCCAGAAAGCATGGAATAAGGCTACCTGAGCAAATGAGCTGAAATTATGTTTTGAAGCAACAGGCTCCATTCTTGCCTTTATCTGCTCACATGCATCCAACACTGCTGCTCCATACATATCAGAGCTTGCAGAAGCAGCTGTAGGCGATGCATTAGGTACCTGCAACGATTTGAATATTGACATTGAAAAATAATTTAAATTTTCAAGACCCTTGTAATTTCAATTAATATAAAATCTAATTCTAAAAGAGAACATTCAATTCAAATATTCATAGATTAAAAAAGCAAATCCATTCCAATTCAAATATTCATATATTAAAAAAGCAAAGCCATTCTATCTATTTCCGATCTCATAAAAAGATAATGATGATAAGTGACATAACAGTTCTTAGCCAACAATTTTTATAACTCAAGACTTATTATTAACTTTCCTCATTTGCTGAATTGAGTAATTTATTATTCCATGACATTTACAAATAATATTGATAGTCAAATTTGTTTCTCAAATTATGGATATCAATATACTAAATGAAGGAGACAGTGTAAAAAGGAAATACCAGATATACTTTACACCATTACCTAATTCAGCAGCAAACAAGAAGAAAACCATGGAAAATAAGTGTTAACACTTTTATAATCTAAACATATACAAAGCGGACAACATCAACATCCATGATAATCTGGATCAGCTTATAAGAACAAGAGAAAGCAATAAGAATGTAAAACTGACCAAAAATATAATTTAAAAATTTCAGTACAAATATTGGTTGATTAGGCAATTTTTTTTTTTTTTTTAATCTTTAGGTATCATATCCATGTTTTTGCTGGGACTGAGCAAAACAGAGAATGAAGGAAAAATAAAAGGTCAGGTATATCTATTGGGGATCACCACAAGAAGATTTAACAAATATTTTAAAACACTATAACTATATTAAATTATACTAAGAACCAACTACATAATTATCAATTGTACTCTATCTATGTCAGAGAAAATATGCAAGTATTTTAACACCACCAGTATTTATAAAAACATTTTATAATGTTATTAATCTAGGTCAAGCCAAAAGGCAATTCAAGTGCATCATTCTCGATTCTCTCTCTCTCTCTCTCTCTCTCTAGTCTATGTGCCCTTAAACAAACTATCAGGACTATCAGGTCAAGTCCCTTACAACATAACCAAAACCAACATCTACTTGGACAGGCTATATTCGTCTCTTCTACAATCTAAAATAACATTAAAATGTGGTTACCACATGGTAAATTCTCCGTGAGAAAGATTAACCTCAGAAATGGAACAGTATCAAGTGCCAGGTTACAGTAGAGCCTTCATACCTTATCGGTGCTTGTCTCTGATATGAAAACTGAACTGAACGGGATACTAAAAGCAGAGGCCGCAACCTGAGCTACTTTTGTATGTAAACCTTGCCCCATCTCAACTCCTCCATGTGTAACTAAAACAGTTCCATCTGTATAGACGTGAACAAGAGCACCTGCCTACAGTCATTTAGAAGAGATGCATACAAATTGGATTCAGCTAGTGGATATTGTGCAGAAAAGTATGTCTAGAAAAGATGTTAAAAGTCACAAATAAGCATAAATTCTGTAACACGTCTTGCAAAATAGCAACAATTTAGAAAAGGTGGCTGAATTTTTAGCAAGATACAATTACTTTTTGGCAACTAATGCAAAAAGGTGACATTTCCAAGAGATGTGATTCAAGGATTGTTTCTAGTCTGGTGCTTAATTCTATTGTTAATCATGACCTTGAAAATCAAAAATATTATACAATTTTGTGCTGTCCAGAAAATGAAAAAAAAAATAATAAATATGGGAAATCAACATACTGACGTTTTGTAGCCAATAATTCACAGGGGGCAACAGCTAAAAGGTTATCCTCCTCGACTATATAAAGAAAGACTAACTAATGTGTAGACACCGGGTCTCGAAACAGCCCGAACCAGAATTATCCAGTGATGAAATTAATATATATTCACAGTTAAAGAGATTGGAAGTGATAGTTTCTTTGTCCAGTTCCCTTTCTTTAAAAAACAAAAAAAAATCGGAGGTTTGCGGGCACTCCTCGCTGATATTGGCCTCCAGACACATTTTTATTGGCCCCAAATTGGTTTTTTATCCTTTTTTTTGGGATTTTAAGCTTTTTTTCTATATGTTAGGCTTAAATAACGAATATTTTGATTTAATTAAAGATTTTTTTTTAAACATTCTAGATTTTAAATTATATAAATAGGAAAATTTAAAGAAGAAGGGAGGGAGACTTTTGGTTGCAATTTTTTTCTTTTCTTCTTTAGAAGAAGATTTTTTGGAAAATTTTTGAAAGACTTCTCTTCAATAGATTTTCTCCAAAGTAAAGAAAAAAGAGGCAATATTCTACAATTTTTTTTGTGATTTTTTTTTCAATAGAACTTCTCTAAAAAAATTTCTAGAAAATTTCTTCTTAATGAAAAATAATTCTTGAAACAAAAAATAATAATTTTTTTTCTTGAAATTCAAATTTTCTTCCATAATTTTTCTTTGAACAATATTTTTTGCAATTTTTTTTCTAAAGAAAAAGTTTAGATTTTTTTATTTTTCTAATTTAATTCATGGCCAAAAATCCTTTATTATTTCAGGTAACATTTGTCATTATTTTTAAAGATAGTGCGCCATTTGTGGGTTTTCACATTAGTTTTTTTTGTCGAGAAATACGTCTTTTTCGGATTTTCTCATAACTCAGTGCCTAATTTTTGCTTGAAATGGACCAACCGATTCCAGCGGCTTTGTTGACGCAGAAGGCATCCAAGCCGAGAATTGTCTCAGCCAAAATCACCGGGAATGGGGTCAGTACGTGATGAATACCATCTAAAATGCTAAATAAGTAGTAGTCTCCAATCAGTTCGTCAGAGGTCACAGTCAGGTACCTGGACAGACAGACTAGCAAGATTGCACTGACATGATAGGTAGGTACATCCATGAAGTCGCTGAGTGCGTCAATCAGGGGCTCTAGATGGAAAAAGTCGTCTTGGGGCACCAATCGAGCAGCCATTGATGGTAAAATACCTAAGATATATGTTACGTCCCTCGGATGGTTTGGCACGCAATTTGGAACACAAGGTAATATATTCGGAGAAAACCTTATACCGGTGAGAGCGGCGAATTCCTCAGCTAAGGGGCATAGCTTTTGATGGGTGAATCGAAAAACATGAAATTGATGATCCTAGTAGCAGACCGCAGCCAGAAGGAGATTTTTGTCAAGCTTAACCCTTCCCAAAAGTCTCACATTGGTATAACCAAAACTGAATTTTCTCAATTTTTAGGATCATCCAAGAGCCGGTGCAATTAGTTAATGACCGATGTCGATATATTTAGACTGACTGAAAAAGAAAAAAAATAAATAAAACGGAAAGATTGAATGGAAATAAACTGAAAGAGAAATGAGAGAAATACCGGACTAAAAACTCTGAATCAGAAGTTTGGAAAAATAAGAGCACAAAAATCAAGAAGCAATGGCTTCTTTTATAGTAGCCAAGTGAGGGCCGGTCTAGTCGCCCCTCAATTCTGAATTACTTCGACGAATCTGTCTCTTGCATTTTGTATGGCTCATGCATTCTCATGTGCATAACTTACCCTTGTGCATTTATTTTTTTTTAATTTTTGCAGGAAAAATTTGGCGTCGACATCATCCGAAAGATCGACCCCGAGTCTTCAAATATATATATATATATTTTTTGCCGAGGGTCGAGCTGATGACATCAGCCCAAACTTTGCCCACCGAGGCCCGGGCTAGCAGCCCCTCGGAGGAGGGTATAAAAACCCCTCCTCCCACTGCCTCTCATTCTTTCTCCCCTCCAGTTTCTTAAATTTTCATATTTTCTTTATTTTTATTCGGCTTTTCATTCATATCTCCTCCATCCATGCTCCGATTTGTGCACCGTTTGCGCCAAAACGATCCTTGTTCAATTGTCTATGTAGTGACATAATTTTTCTTCAAATTTTTTAATGACCACTTCGACCATTAGGTTAATTTTCTCTCCCTTGACTATTTCATTTTGTATATGAAATATATTTTAAGTGTATGTATGACAAAATAAAAGAATTTTGCATAAAAAAATAGGTGTGCATGGAGTTGGCAATCACTGCCAACGTGAAAAAAAAAAAGGAAAAGTGGAAAAGAGATGTATAAATAATAAGTAATGAAGATGAGAATGTTTACTTTTTTTATCAATGTAAAATAATGAATAAATGTTAAATTCTAAATTATTTGTTGCATAATTTTGTACACTGCATGACATACTTTGTTGAGTTTATTGCTGGGACCCGAGACCTGTTCAAATATGTCTTTTATATGCAGGAGGTTGGGCACATTTTAACCAAAATGCTATCCAAATTTTCGAAGATTGTAAAAATGATTGCATAGTTGTTGCACCATGTAAATATTGTGGCACCAGCCTGTGACTTGTTTGCATGCAGGAGGTTAGGCACTCCCTTACGGGGATGCTGCCAAAATTTTGAAAAAAATAAATGAATAAGATAGCTTAGCAAATAACAATTAAAGCATTGTATATATGTTTCATCAGAATAATTTGAACGAACTAATTGTTTGAATTTTTTTAAGATGCCTTCACAACGTAATCCGTCTCAGGAACCCGAAGAGATTCCGCCCCCGGACAAGATGAGCGACACTCATAGACGGAGATTCGAGACGCTGTGCCACTCACAATTTTTGTCTAGTAGATTCATGTCCCGGCCGTTTTTGGAACAGATGGGCATGTGGAAGAAAGTAAGCGCCTTGTTAGCAACAATGTGCTGGACTGAGTTATTTACGCCAGCTTACGTCGCATATCCGGAGGTTACTAAAGAGTTCCTGGCCACGATCCAGTATAGGGGGTTTTCGAGGTCAGACACAGAGCCTATTGCCCAGGCTGACCTTGAAATAGGCTCTGTGGGAAATAGGCTCTGTGTCTGACCTAGAAAACCCCCTATACTGGATCGTGGCCAAGAACTCTCTGGTAACCTCCAGATATGTGAGGTAAGCCGGCGTAAAGAACTTGGTCCAGCCTATTGCCGCTAACAAGGCGCTTACTTCCTCTCACATGCCCATCTGTTCCAAGAACGGTCAGGACATGAATCTGCTAGACAAGAACTGTGAGTGGCACAACGCCTCAAATCTCCGTCTATGAGCATCGCTCATCCAGTCCAAGAGCGAAATCTCTTCATATTTCTAACACGGGTGAAGGCATCCTAAAAAAATTCAAACAATTAATTCGTTCAAATTATTCTGATGAAACAAATATACAATGCTTTAATTATTATTTGCTAAGCTATCTTATTCATTTATTTATTTCAAAATTTTGGCAATATCCCGGCAAGAGAGTGCCCAACTTCCTGCATGCAAACAAGTCATAGGCTAACGCCACAATATTTACATGGTGCAACAACTATGCAATCATTTTTACAATCTTCGAAAATTTGGGCAGCATTTTGATTAAAATGTGCCCAACCTCGTGCATACAAAAGGCATATTTGAACAAGTCTCGGATCCCAACAATAAACTCAACAAAGTATACATGCAGTGTACAAAATTATGCAATAAATAATTTAGAATTTAACATTTATTTATTATTTTACATTGATAAAAAATTCTCATCTTCCTTCCTTATTATTTACATATTTCTTTTCTCACAAGCCATACAAGTTAATTTTCACAGATCTAAACAAGAAAATCAATCATCTTTTTTCTTCCATTGAATCCAAATTCTAAAAGTAAATATTCTGGACTCGATTTTATATTTTATATTTTATATTTTTTTTATTTGCAGTCAATTAATAACCATATAAATCTTTAGATCCATTGATTATTTATCTGTTTTATATGATTTTAGCTATAGATTTAACATTCTGTAGCATTTTTTTATTTTATTTTTTATTTACTTTATCATTCATCCTCTATTTTTGTTATTTATTATTATTATTATTATATGTTTTTTAATCATTTTTGCATATACACTGCTCATGTGTTCCATTTGTTTTACTAGTGCATTTCATTTAATTTTTATGATTTTATTTTCCTTTATTCTTTATTTATTTTCTTTATTCACATTAATGCATCTTAATTAATTCATTTTATTTTCTATTTATATTAATTATATTTTATTATTTTTTCATATTTATTTTATTGCATTGTTAATTAATTATTTATTTTTATTTTTATTAATTTATTTATTGTATTCGATTTAATTTCCGTATGGATCATTACTAACATATTATTTTCTTTTGTATTTTATTTGGCCTAAAACACCTTCTTTGTTTGATCATCACTAAAAATGAAAATTATGCAAACTAAGGAGATTTTGGAGACCATCGGTTTGATTTATTATTTTTGCATTTTTATTTATTTTCTTTTAGTTTGTTTTGATTATTATTTTAGCTTAAACTCGTAATAAAAGAGTTTTTATGCACATTAACTTAAAAAATCACAAAAATATTTATATTAATGAATTTGAAATTTTTTCTGATAAAATGAAACTAATATCCTAATTTTAGCCAATTAAATGTCACTTTCAAAAATAGTTATTTCTCATTAGGGGTGTGCATCGGGCGAGTTCGGGCCAAACCGAACAACCCGACACCCGAAATATGCATAAAATCCCACCCCGAACCGACCCTAACTACTAGTAGGAGCCCGAACCGAAAAACCAGAAAAATATCGGAGCCCAAACCGAAAAACCCAATTAATCCGAAATCCATAGACCATGCACATCCACAGAGAAAAAAAAAATCTACAATCCATCCCCCATTAACACAACACAGATTCAATATCTAACAAAGGAAATCAAAATTTATCACAAAATCCACCAACAACGCTCAAAAAAATCACAAGCAAAATATGAAATTTAATATATCATAAACTAAAGCAAAAACAGATCTAAAAAAAGAGAACGTATGAGATCAAGTAGATCGGTCTTGATCTTGATCGGGAGAACGTTCCAAAGACTCTAGTGGGTCATCGGAGATCGGTGGATTTAAATTCTTTCATGGTCTTTCTTCGGCCATGGATTTTCTGTCGAAGAAGATAGATCTAGTAGATCGATCGGTGAGAGAGAGAGATGGTGAGCGTGAGGAGAGAGATGAGCGTGAAATATGTTTGAGAAGAAAAGAGAGAGATGGTAAGCGTGAGGAGAAGCAGAAAGAGAGAGACAGAGAGAGAGAGAAGAGGGAGCGTGAGAATCTGAGAGAGAAGAGTGTGAGATGGGTATGGGTATGGGTAAAGGAAAAAAAGTAGTATTTATAGTATGTTGTGTCGGATTCGGGTTGGTCAAGGTTTTAACCCGACCCGAAATATCACGGATACTAACACCCGACCCGAAATATCACGGATACTAACACCCGACCCGACCCATATAATCCGAACAATCCTACCCGAATAGTTATTTCGGGTCGGATTATTCGGTTTATTCGAGTAGGGTCGGGTTTTGCACAGCTCTAGTTTTCATAAAATATTATCACTCATCCCGATTTTTTTAATAATACCCAAAAATAATTTTTCGATTTTTTTAAGTAAATATAAAAAAATCAATGTTCATATTCCAAATAAATATCTCGTTTTATCTATGTTGTTTATTTATTTAATTTTGTATTTTGTGAGATTGTATTTTTATCCCATGTTCATTTTGTAATTTATTTTGTATTTTAATTATTTTATTTATCGCTTTTCTTTACTGCTTTCTTCCGATACTTGATATACATTTTAATTAAATTGCATGCCGGATGAAAAAAGAGATAAAAAATTAATTATTAAAAAACTCATTTATAATTAACCAAAATATTAATAAAAGTGAAATTCCGAACTACTCTCTGATTTAGACCATCGAAATTAGATGAATTTTTTCAATTTTTATAAATTGGATAGTAATTCCAAAATATCTCAAAAGTGTTTAAAAGTTTCATGAAATTAAATAAACTTATCCAATATTATATTGGAGTAAAGATTTTAAAATATATCATATTACCCAAATTCTACATGCAAACCCTCTTAGACCCTAAAAGCGGACTTTCGGGGACATACGCACGTTTGGCGCGCGTCACACAAGGGTATCACATAAACCATTCAAGCTATTTTTTTGTAGGATTACCTGATTCATCAACTTTGTCGTAAAGGATATGCCAAACTTCGTTGGAATCATAGCAACGCCACGCTTCTTCCAGCGATTATGAAGGTTAAATTGCTTAGCTTCTTCCTGAGCCTTCAAAAAGTTGCAAGACAACTTCAATTCATTCCACAGTTGGGCCAGTGTACAATACTGAAGTTGTTGGCCATAATGCGTTATCGATCCTTCAGTTTGAAAATTAATTTCCTGGAAGAATTTTGAATATGTGAATTACAAAAGAAAATATATAATGAAAGAAGCTACATAATGCAAGTTAGATGATAAGCTAATTGACAGCTCATACAACTTACTCTTATCTCTTCTGGGCTTTTGTTAAGCTCCACAGCTATTCTTTGAATCCAATTTTCAGTTATAAGCATTCCTTGAGGGCCCCCAAATCCTCGGAAGGCAGTGTGACTAGGAAAGTTAGTATAGCAAACCCGACCCACTACTCTTGTATTAGGTATCTCATAGACATTGTCAGAATGAAACATGGCACGCTCAAGAACAGCGAGAGACAGGTCCAATGAATTTCCAGCGTTATTGTAAATTTGAAGATCTAGGGCAAGGACTTTTCCTTCACTTGTAAAGCCAACCTAAATGAGGAATTTTCACAGATAATAAATCCTGTAATTTACTAGCAGTCTTGCTAAGCAAAACTTAAAATACAAAATTACAGTTTAAGATTCAAATCAAAACCCAGTTTCAGTACTAAGAGACAATACCTTGTACTTCCCAAGAAAGCTGTGCCGCTGCCCTGTGATCATCATGTCTACATCTCTGTCTAAAATGATTTTCACAGGTCGATTCAACAGATATGATGGAACAGAAGCGGCAGCAGCAAGGAATGCTGACCTCGTTTCCTTTCCACCAAATCCACCACCAATTCGTTTAGTTTTACAAACTACTTTTGACATCGCAAGACCAAGAACATGAGCCACATACTTCTGGTGCTTTTGAGGAGCCTGCGCACAGAGAACCACATCAGGACACTTCTACAAGCATATTGTAGCTTCTTGATAACAAATTTAGCTCATATGAAAATTGAGATGGATGCAGTTGAGCATCAAAAAGAACGTTAAAATTATTTCATATTTTTGGCCCCCCACAAATAAAGAGCATGTTTGAGACCTCATAAAATATATTCTAGTCTTATGAAGTTTCAACATCTTGTATTATTTAAGTGCTGAATAATTACTTAAATGCCTATATGCAGTTTCAGGATTGGCAGGTAGCTTAGTAATATATCAAGATGCCAGCTGACTGTAGCATGCGTGTGAATGCTATTTTCCATATATCAATAGTTTTAAATACAGGAGGTCAAAACTCTTTAAATATGCGAAGAAAAAAAACTACTAGGATAATAAGTTTGCATGGGAGTTACTTGGGTTGATGAAACCATGTGAACTTCATTGCCACCATCCATTGTCCAAATCAAACTACCCTGAGGCTCCAAGTAAAAGTGTTCCTGACCACCCACTTGAACTTCTCCCTCTATAATTTTGTCACATTGACCTGATTGAAAACAGAGTTCAACATCACCCTTTTTCAAACACTTTTCTGAGTTAGGATGGAAACTCCCAGCTTTAATGGCTTCCTCTATAGATAATATTGCTGGAAGCTCTTCATAATCCACATAAACTTTTGTAGCTGCAAGTTTTGCATTTTCATGTGTATCTGCAACCACCACACCGATAACCTGCAGCAAACATACATGTTAAATGTAAATCTTGAGCTTGCAACCAAGAAATTTTAAGTTCAAGGACAAGAAGCCACTTTTCAAATATTTTGTAGAGCTTGTCCCCAAAGTTTCTTGTCTAGGGCTTGATTTTTGGACCATGATTAGGTAATGCCCTCGCCATCTTCAGATTATTACTATCAGATAATATTCTGAAAATATGTTGCTGGCACAGTTCCGTCTTAAAGAGTGATAATTAGTTTCTATTGCTATTATACCAATAAACTAAATAAATTTGTATTCTAGGATCAATACACCATTAGTCAACAGGTTACTAACAAAAGCTGAAGTCGCATTAAAGAGTAAGTTTCCTACCTGACCAACACAAGTGACATATTCTGAAGCAAATAACTCCTCATCATTAATCACTGGACCAATGTGATTGTCAGCTGGAACATCTTTCGCGAAATATATGCCAGCAAATCCAGGCAAAGACTTGGCTTCTGAAACATCTATTGAAACAATTCGAGCATGAGGTTTTTTACTCAATACTAAAGCAGCATGAAGACCATTTGAAGATATCGGTGTATCATCAGCATATTCTGCCTCTCCTGTAACCTAGAGAACATTAAACATGGAGAAGACCATGAAGATACTCATTTTAAGGCACCAAGAAACTGAAACTAACACTAAGGTCGCATTCGAATTGAGAATTTGAATTATAAGAAGACTTAGACTTGCAAAGGAGAAGAAGAAAAGCATTGATCAATTAATAACAGAGAGTCATTTGAACCTAATCCTTCTTTATAAATATTTCCTTAATCCTTATTTTGAAATTGAATTTTCATTCATGAATCCATCAACAAAAAGAAAAGTATGCAGTCTGAATATCATTTCAATTAATTTATCGGAAAAAAATATATCAAATAAGAGAATCCTACTTTTTCAATTCCCCTCCATCTGACACCGATTTGACTACTTATAAGGACTAAACACTCCAAAATCAACATATATAAGTTGATCAGGTCCGCATATGGTGCAAATTTACAAGAAAACAAGATGTGGACTTACATGAGACATATGCTAACATATACTTCAGAAGCATGCTTTAGGATAAGTAACATTTTCTTTTTCATGCTAAATGGGTGTTTCCAACACAAGTACCTGAAGTCTAGAAGAGAGATGGACCTCAGGAGAACCCACAGCTGTCCCAAGTTTCTTAATTTCATAATCCTGACTTGCAACAATTGATGGCCGATGGAATTGTTGTACAGCTGAAATATGGGATAATGGTATGGTACCCCTGAAGGATTTCTTCCCATCCATCTGTTGTGAAATCCACACGAAAAATTTGAAGAAGAAACTGAGGGTTAAAGACCTCCGAAATTCCACCATCCCACCAGGTGCATCTTCATTAATCGAAATATCAGTCTCAAGGACTTTCAAAGCACCCTCCAAGAGTTCCTGGTTCCAATTCTTCCCAATTAGAAATTCCTTAGTTTTTATTGCAGATAAAGAGAGAGGTGCTACACCACCATAAACAACTGATGCATCAGAAACTACCCACTGTTCGCCTTTTTCCTCAAGAAAGGCACGCATTCCAGCATTCACAATTGCAATATCGTCATCCCTCCTATGAGCCTGCTTAAATTCTTTCACAAACTCAAATGGTCTAGACCATGGTAAAAATACTGAGAGTAAAACTTCATCACTTTCAAGATCCACTTTCCGATATCCCAGGAAGAATTTTTCTGCCAGGGTTGTTCTAATGTTCCCTTTGCTATCAATGATGCGAAACTCTGCTCCAGAAGCCATCCAGAGAGGATTCAAGTCTGATATTGGACTGGCAGTACATATATTTCCTCCCACAGATGCAACATTTTTTATTTGTGTCCCTGCAAACCATTTTAATTGTTCAATGAAAGCCTTACACGAAGATGTTTCATGTGCACCACGTTCAT
Source organism: Excoecaria cochinchinensis (assembly GCA_947683425.1). Lineage (NCBI taxonomy): Eukaryota > Viridiplantae > Streptophyta > Magnoliopsida > Malpighiales > Euphorbiaceae > Excoecaria > Excoecaria cochinchinensis. The sequence continues at coordinate 8,256,741 of CANTUQ010000074.1, read as the reverse complement.
TAACAACCTCCCTTAGCAATTGCAGGAGTACAGTCAGTCTTACTGCAGCACCAATCTCTAAGCCATCGTCCTTAACACTCAATATATTGAGCTCAGGCACATGTGCAACACAGATCAAAACCTTATATTGCATTCTCTTTAGCCTCATCTCTATTCCAATCTCAGTATTACCAACCAATAATTTTGCATCTGGGTATTTTGCTTTTGACTCCAGTAAATGTTTGAGTTGTAAGGGTCTATACCACTTAAGCCCACCAAATCCACTTAAATTTAAGGGAGGTAATTTTCTCAATATCAGCTCAGGAGGAAAAATAAGCTCTTTTTCAGTATATGTGCACCCATTTACCTCACTATAAGAGATGGGTACACACCTATCACCACTAAGTATACTATTCATGCAATTGCCAGGATCAGTTACAGTTTTTGATTTGCATGAACAGGGTTTACCAGTTGAGGGGCACACAAATTCACCTCCTTGAAAACTTAGTGTAGAATTATCAATGTATAATGCATCATTACTTTTGGCAAAAACACGAAATGCATCGATAATTGGCCTGTAACCAGTGCAACGACACAAATTTCCAGCAAGGCATTCTTCAATTTGCTCTTCAGTGGGTGGTTTTTGGCCTGACCTAAGCAGCGCATACATAGACATGATAAACCCAGGAGTGCAAAATCCACACTGGGAGCCATGAGATTGTGCCAATGATTCCTGCAGAACATTAAGGAGATCCAAATGTACGAATTAACCTCATTAACTCATTATATTGCCTTAGATGACGAAAAGAAGATATAGGAGAACTTAAATGTTTCTTATAGAAGAACTTAAATGTTTCTTCATAGGTTGATTAATCACTTATAACTGAATTGGTAAGCTATTCTTTAGTATGTTTAAGAATACAATTAGATATCAGCACTTATGTTTCAACTATCATTGAATACACTAATCGGAAAAATAAGATTCAGTTAACCATTTCTCACCTATCCCCATCATTTTGACTGTGGTTACTATGGACCATACCAGCTACTGCTATAAATGGCTCTATTGTCAGAAAAATGGTGGTGATACCACAACAACCATAACCTCATTATTGTTCTTATGGTCATTATGTAACACATCTATCAGCATTACAACCCCACAACCATACACTTCCAGCACAACCATTTGCTGTCTTTACAATTGTATTTTTTTTTTTCCAATGTCAGTAGTTGTATTCAGATGGTGTCTTTCAATTATAAAATTTCAGCTCTAACTAATTCGAGCACTTCAATTTGATTTCAGCACTTTGACTCCTAATTCAAAATTTCTTGATCTTAACAACACATTGAGGAAATATTGTCATCTAGATCACTCACAGGCAAACAAAGAAACTTGATCCAGCAAAAACATGTCTGTCGTAGTTAGCACCAATAATGTACAGTATAGGCAGAATCTCCAAGCTGAAATACAGAAGTAAATTTGTGTCGTGTAATAGCTAGTGCCAAGTGATTAATAATCTGAACCATTCAAAGATCCGGGGCAGTAGCAATAAACTGCATGAGAAAAGATAAATGCAACATAATTACTTGAATAGGATGCAAGCCACTTTTCCAGTTGCCAACTCCCTCCACTGTAATTACATGCATCCCTTCTACTGAATACAAAGGAGCCAAGCATGCATTCACAGCATAATGCCTGAAAAATGAATTTCATGATGAATTTACCAAATAAATACTATGACGCAAGAAAACCAGCAAGTCATGTAAATTCAAGCTAGAGAGAGAAAGAGCGAGAGACTCACACACATTTCTTTAATCTATTGTCATAGTGAGAAATCATTACAGTGCAAGCACCACAACCACCTTCACCACAGCCAAGTTTTGTTCCCGTCAAACCAATATCTGTATTAACCCCAAACCACCCACAAAAATAAAATAGTAGAGTTAGATATTGCAACTTGAAAGAAATGAAATTTGAACACTAATATTTGAACAATATTTGATGACATGTGAAATGTTGTATCAATCACATATCCAGAATTCAAACTTCGAGTGTCAAATAAATAAATAAAAACATACTCCACAAACTGAATCAAAAGTCATAACTGTGAATAAGATGAACTTATTCAGAACATTACAAATCAAATATCAATGACCTAATGCCATTACATCCATTCAAGTTTCTGAACTCACGCTAGTTTAGTGCATCACGCAAAAACGAATGCCATACAGGTAAAGAAAAATAAGCAGTCCTACGTATATGCAAGCAAGTTAAGGTGACTTGGGTTTTAATTGATATATGGGTAAATTAGTGGCTGATTTACCAAGTCTAAAGCCCACATAAGCAGTCCTATCTATCTATCTATCTATCTATCTATTATTATTATTATTATTATTATTATTATTATTATTAAGAAAAACCTCAATTTGGTCAGTTAAGATTGAAAGTATGAACTAATGTGTTTCTTCACTATCAAACACTGAGCTAAGTGGAATCAAACTTGTTTAACTTAGCTAGATTCTAATTAAATATGTTTCTTTCTCTTACAATTTCTGAGAGACCAAAGATATTAAGAAACTATAAACACAACTTAAAACACAAGCAGGAGGAATAGAAACACCATTTGATCATGAACTAGTTTTCCGATTATGCCACCAAAATGACATTAAGAAAGAAAGAGAAACAAAAAATAACAATTCGCCTAGTTGAAGAGAATCAATCAATCTCCATCCACTATTCCCTAGCAGTTTCTGGGCAACAAAAAAGCACTAAACTTCCATTGTAATTACCTCGAAGATACTCGATGAGAGTGAAGTGAGCCAGGCCATCAGGCAACACTTTTCGAACTCCATTCACGTATAAGATTGGCTGCCCAATCTGTTCCACTTGTCCGTCCTCCAACGAGCCCATTCCGCCGAAGAAACAAATAGAAAAAAGGTAATCGCACCGGTGTTCAGCTCAATCCAATCTCAAATCCAGTTATATATTTGGGCGTGAGACGGTGGTGTCAGCTCTTCTGAATTGCAATTTGCAACTACTTTAATCTTTTTGCATCTTATAAAGGTAACAATACCTCAATCTTTGGAATATTCAAAAGATGCCCCACGCCATGTCGGTCCCAATCCGATTAAGTTTATATCTTCTTTGTATATACGTGGCTTTATTATTGCATATAAAATGATTTTTAAACGTCATTTCATTATTGCCTATAAAATGATTTTTAAATGTCATTTCATTAAAGGTAACAATACCTCAATAAGGTGGTATTATGTACCATATCTTCAGAATGAAACGCTTATGTTTTATTATAAGGTAACTATCTAAACAATAATAATGACTTTGCATAAAGATTTTGATAATTACATTTCATATAAAATAAAAATATATAGCTGAAATATTCAATCAGCAAAAATAAAATCAATGTTTAAATATTATTCCACGAAATACAAGTGAATAGTCTTAAAATTTAACATTGGACAGTAAGACATTAATCGTAAGTTTGATGTGGATTGATCCAATCAAGTGGAGTGGCACTAATCGATGGAAGTTTGTGATGGTTGTTGCAATTTTGTGTACTCAATAAGACCGTGAAAGAAGATGGCATCAATTGCAAATGCAGTTGCTAATAAGGCTATGCCTTTCCATGTGGATACCGCACAAAACCTTTGCATCAATTCCATTACTACCACCACACATGTGCATGCCGCACATATAACTACCTATATTCATAATCCAATCATTAATTTCAAACATATATATGTATACAATACAATGGCTTATTTTTAACAATTATTCTCTCTAATTAATTAGTTGATAACTTACAATTAAAGATTTTGTTGATCGGCTCATGTCTCTAATTTCACCGCTACCAAACTTGCCATTCCGATTAAACTCTTCCAACATAGCATCCTGTTCTTTGACAGAAATCCAACGTTATATGTATGTATATATGACATAGAAACAAAATAATTATATATGCAATTTGTGACGCTTAATATAAATTTACGAGCAAATGATAATTTTATAAGTATATTCATTCACCTTGGCCATAAATCTATCTCTTAACCATTGAGCAATGTCTTCATCTGATCCAGGCAATTCATTAATTGAATATCGCTTTATGTGGATTTGAACCTGCAATTTTATCATCAACCATACTAATTAAGCTTCTATATATATATATATATATATAGAGATTAAGTATAGAAAAATTATATATTAATTGTTTATGTCCTCCTTAAAGACACTAATCAAATAAATATTTTCTACTTACAGCAGTAGGTTTGCCAGCAAAACTTCCAAGCAGTGAAGGGGTTGGGTGGCCTTGTGGTACAGTTAATGTTACATCATAAATTGCTGGAATAAATGATCGCATATTCTGTACTGTCGCTACAAAACCCTGCAACCAATTTTCTCTTTTTATAATCCAAAATCAAAACTTAATTTTACAATAATTTCTTACACATTAATTTATTATTATTGGTTCAATTCCCAAATAGATGAATTTAATAATTATAATAAAACTAATTAAATACGATCCCATATAAGTTCGAATTGATTCTGATTTTTCAGAACTCCATTGACTTTTCTCTTTTTTGCAGGTTTAGATAGAATTTTTCTGAACTCATTATCAAATAAAATTTAATAGAAACTACCTTAGTGCGAGGGATGAGAACATTGGTAGGAACAGGCAACCCTCTGGAAATGGCAAATTGTTTAGAAGCAAAAAGTTTATCTGGTCCCATACGAGAACCTTCTGGAAAAATAGTCAACCAAAATGGCCTTGGGAAATCCTGAAGCCCTTTAAAACTTGACTGCAATCAATAATATATTCCTCAAAATTAATTAATTAAACTAGTTTACTATAATGTTTAATTCACATTTAAAAACTTAGAGAGTACCTTCAGTGTGTTTTCATCATTGGCCCATTTTCTCTTCAAAAATATATACTCAATAAACCAAATTGCCCATCCATATATCTGAATTATTATATATATATATTTAATTTAAATTCCATCTGATTAATATTAATAATGTGATAAATAAATTTAATCCATAAAACTTACGTACCGGAATATACTTAGAAGATTCTTTCATCACCATTAAGTTGCTCCGGAGACAATTAAAATGCTACGGTGAAAGTTTTGAGAGATTAATAGAAACTCTCAATTTCGTAAAATTTATATAAAGAAAAGGGAATCACCTGAGCCAAACGCTTAATGATAAATGTATCAAGATCGCATATGTGATTAGGCACCAGAATTGCACCCTCTTTACCTGTAAATTATCCATCACATACACAATGCTTGCCAAATATTAATATTAATTAATTTCATTGCTTCATGATTAGATATAATTAAAATATGCAATTAAATTGATATGTCAAAACTCGTCACTTACGTACCCATCACTCCATAAGTTTCCGAATCTGTGCAAAGTTGAATCTAGAAGAGGAACATTAAACTGGTCAAAATTAAGGGCAAAGGTGAAGTTGTGGTGGTATTATACAATTGCTTAATTCAAACATTCATATTTGAAATTTACTTGTCCGACTACTGTATAATTATATATTCAAAAGAGTGAAAAAAGTAAAATTTTACCTTAACAACTGACCACCAGTCCATGTGCCATATGGACAATAGCCATAAAATTTCAGTGACCATACCGATGATGTTTCTGTATATGTTTTTTGACAGAGGGCGTATTAGGAGGAAGCAAACAGCCTGTAATATATTATAAATTGCAGATATAGGAGACATTGACATGAGATAACTAGATTAAAATTAAGAATTTGGAAAAATAAAAAGAAAAAAATAGAAAGTAATTAAGCTTGGTATTTACTTGGATAAAATTGACAAAAATGCCAGTGAAAACAAAAAGAAAGCCAAAAGGAATGGTATGAAGTACAGCTTTAAGTTCCATGGTATGTAATTAATTTTATCTGAAAAAAAAAAGTGAAAGTGAGCAACTATTTTTGATTATTTATAGTTCAATTTGCAGAGACGATTATGAATTTAGGCATGCATTAATATTTAATTTAATGATAATACGTGGGGCTAGACAGTTCTACTTCTACTTGCATTTCTTTATAAGAAATCTTGAAGTCAAAATGTCTATATAGCTTTGAGTTTCATGGCCTAACACAAATTAAATTTCTTTAAAGCAATGGGAAGGTAAATAAGAAGATAGAAACAACAGATCAAGTTAACAGTAAGAGGAAGTGCACAAGTGAAGTTAGGCCTATAATAATTAATAAACAAGCTAAAAAGATATTCATTCTGTAGAAAATAAAAAAGAATAGCTGAAAAATAGGAGGATCCATTCATTCCATACAAACTGAAAGAATAGCTGAAAAATAGGAGGATCCATTCATTCCATACAAACTGAATTGGTACGTATATGAACTATCGAACCCAAAATTTATTTTTTTTTATATTTCATTTAGCAGTTCTGTATGCAAGCGTACGTGTAAGTATATACCAAATCATTTCAAAAGATAAAGAGATTTTCTTAGTCTATTCCAAACTTTCCAATGAGGTAATTTTAGGCTGAAATTGAGGTATTATAAATTACTTGATTTTCCAAACTGATATAATGTTGATATTTTCTTCACAAAAACATTTAGCCTTACAACTTCATCACAAGTGTTATTTTAACATTTCTCACGTAAAATTCTCAAAAAGTTCTTTAATCCAATAAGAAATACTATTTTTCAAACCTATTTAAATAATTAATAATGAAAAAGAAAATGTGATTGTCGCCATTTCATCATTTTCCGCTTAACATTAGGCAACTTAGAAAATTATTATTACAATACGAAAACTCATAGTAAGAAAAATGTAAGATTATGAGCATAACTACAAAGTTTCTTTTCCACTCCTATAAGTTTAAGGGGCTGACTAATTCAGAGTCTATCAAACCCTTAATTAGAAACAATACTCCCAACATCATACACTCCATCCACGAATTAATAATTCAACCTACACCTCGTTGACTTAAGATCTTAAATACTCTCTGATATATAAATATCATCAAAATCCAATTCAACATAAATATGCATTAAAGTGTTAAAAGTTTCTTGCATCAAATGGGTGTATTGTGTATATGTGGTAAGCCTATCTAGAGATATTGATGTACAAGGTAACACGGGAACAAGTCAACTTTAGCAAACTAGCTAACAAACACAAGAGGCTCCCAACACATAGAATGGATAATAAGCTGCAGATTGGTTAAATTAAAGAGTAGTATCTTGTCGTTGCCTCATTTCTGCAGCAGACTCTGGTTGATTTCACCAGGAAATGTTGGTTTGGGAGGGGGAGTGGACCGCTCTGACTCGGAAAATTGTATCAGAATTTGCATCACAACTGTAACAATGACTAAAAAAGTCACTGCAAATGAAACAACTTCCCATGTGCCAAGGAATGACAGCCATTGGGATACCTTCATAGCACCGTAGATAAGCAGACTTGACCAAAACATTATAATCTGTTATACAAATTAGAAGATGGAAAAAAAAACACAGATGAGAACTTAAGGACAACAAAAAGTCAGAAATTGTATAATAAAATTGTAGTTTTGTCTTACAAACAAAGACTTTTTGGATCGACGGATATCTTGATGCTTCCGATTGCTGAATGTGCCCCCAGTAAGATATTTCTCCAACATAGCATCCTGCTTGAATGTAAAGTACGTTTATGAGAGTGGAATTCAAGGGATTTCATCTGTTTCTATTCAGTGCCATGTGAATAATGAAGTGGTGCAGGAGAAATGATCAAGCATGAACCAGAACCTATTTTCAAAAAGGGGTGCTTACATCAATGTTCATACCTTGGTCACAAATACATCTCTGCACCACTGTGCAATGCCATCAGGAGTTTCCGGGAGTTCCTCCATTGCATGCCGCTTGATTTGCAAATTTATCTATAGGGCGTTGAGCAAGAAATACCCAGCATCATGATTAAAGAACATTATGTGGAGGAGATACAGTGATGGTATCACATTAGATCCTGAGTGAAATAATCAGTGAACCAAAAACAACTAATAAATAAATAACAGAAGTTCTCCCTTTGTTTCACCATTGGTTCAAATGCAAAAATATTTACACTTCGATTATTTTATTAACAAGCACAGCCATAGAGCTTCTGCTTTTGCTATTAAGAAAGTATAGATTTTAAAAATTTGATCAGGCAGGCCTGAACATTATGAAAATTCTTATTTGAGTTTTGTTGGACTTGCTTCAGACTAACCTAATTGGATTCCTGCCTACTGAATGTCCTCATCCAGAGCCCAGTCTAGCTTAGACACCCTATCATTAATTGTGTAAAGGTTGAAGACAAGAAACCCAATTTGCATTCATCTTTATTATATGTAAAAGAAAAAGAAAACAATTGAAAACTAGCTATGTGTCAAATTTATTTATTTTTAATGAAGTTCAATTGGCTTACAACAGAAGATTGCCGTCTCAGTATCCTTAGCATTTTAGGAGCAGGCTGATCTTTGTGAACAACCATTGTGCAATCATAAATTGCTGGAACAAATGAACGCATGTTAGCTGCTGCTGATACAAATCCCTGAAAGGAAGATAAATCAATACCATGATAAGATACTCAGCTTGAGAACTCAAAGATTAGCCTTTAAGAATATCAATCTGCAAAGTAATAAATATCAGGTATCCACGTAAAGTTCTAGATCGATCACATGTAGTGATATCTACATTCTAGGAAACATCTAGCGAATATTTTACCTCTCCATATTAATGAAATGCAAGTGTTTAGTAAGAGCTCAGAAACTTTAAAATTGAAAAAGGGATCAAAAGTAAACACATTGTTGTCCCAGCCTTAGGCACATTTTCAACTCTATTACCTTTGTGCGAGGTAGCAATACATTTCGAGGAATAGGCAACCCCCTTGTAGCAGCAAACTCTTGAGCTGCTTGAAGTTTAGCTTCTGTAAAGCGAGTTCCTTCCACAAAAAGTGCCACCCAGAAAGGGATAGGAAAATCTGCTAGCTGCTTAAAACCTGACTGCAGTGCTGAATCCATAAGTATATTCCAAAAAAGAATTTTACAGCACTTATGTGATATCAACAGTAGACAGTACCTTCAGTGTTGATTCATCTTTAGCCCAGCTTCTTTCCAGAAATACATAATCAGAAAACCACATGGACCAACCTATGATCTGCATGTTCAACATTTTTGCACAATCAACCATAAAAATCCAACTAAGTTTTTTAATCAAAATGGGAATAGAAATTTCACATGACTGCTCAAGTGAGAAACTCCAAAATTTAAAATTGAGTATCACCATGACATTTGATCATTTTGAAATGTGCCATCAGATTTTTTTTGGCTCAATGATGTCATGATGAGCATGAATCATGATTAACGCTTTGAAATGTGCCATCAGATTTTTTATGGCTCAATGATGTCATGATGAGCATGAATCTTGATTAACGCTTATTACTAAAATGATGAAGAACAATGACTTTAATCAAGTCAAAGTTTTGATTTGAATAAACTAGGGAAGCAGAGCAAGCAAATATATTAAAGTTTGGCATGGTAAAGTGCGTACTGAAGTAGATACAAGGTTAATCAAGTTAATAAACACGAACTCTCGTACTTAAGGACAGAAAGATTTAAAGGGACTAAAAGAGATGGCGCTCAAACATCAGCAGCCAAATACAAGGCTCAAACATAACAATTTTCATTTCTCCATGAACCAATTACAAAGCATCATCACTTTGAACCGGGTTAGTTGTAAATCCATGAACTGCTTTCTTTGGCACCTGACTCAGATTATCTCTGTTTATAGATTGGAAGCAGCTCATCTTGAAGTTTAAAGAAAGAATAAGTTCAGCCATTGGATAATGTAGTCTATAATGATAGTATAGCAGTGATCTAATAGCACAAAAAACCAATAGAAGGGCATTTGTGATAGTGAAAACTCACAGGGAGAAGTTTTGCTTCTTTCTTCATGACAGCTAGTGCAGTACCAAGACAACCTGAGCGCTGTTATGAGGCCAATATTCAATCGGAAAGAAAGAAAAAACTAGCAAAGGCTGCAATAAATTCAACATCCCAAATGCAGTGCTAGAATTAAATGAGGCAAACAATATGATAACAATCATGGCTATGAAAGAATGAACGGCCAATTCTATGAATAATACAAATATATGCTTGAGTGCATCTATGAGTGTCATGAAGCAATAATGTGTTGGGTTACAGCTCTCTTAGGCATCCAAGATCTATGTAGTTAGAGAGAGATAAAAGATGTAGAGTTAGGCTCAGAAAGGCTTCGGAAAGAAATTGAGAAGAGTTTGCATGCAAATAAATTTACACAAGTTTCATTTATTTATACCATGAATAAAACAGCACCTGAGCTAAGACCCATCCAAGAAGCCAATCAATGTCGCTCCTGTGATTGCAGATGACAAGTGCATGTTCTTTACCTGGAATTTTTGAAAATAAAAGACAACTCTAAATATGTGAATTAATAAGGGTCGCAACTTAAGTTCCCACCATAAAAAAAAAAAAAAATAAAGACACGGGTTTCAAACAAATAAAAACTTTTTTAGCTTACCCATTAATTCAAAAGTTTCATCATCTGCATACACTTCAATCTGCAATCACATAGTCGAACTATTTAGAGCAGGAAAAACAAAAGTTCTTACACTCAAATCAGAGGAAACAGTTTGTGCCTACGCAAACAATATGCTGATCCATGTCTAAGAACGTATAATAATTCATTAAGCTGAAAATAATTCTGCAAGCTATCATGGTATGTGCAAATGGTGTATGGAACTAGAATTGGGTAGAAAAAATGGCAACAAAAGGAAATGATGAACAATGCCTATCACATGGATGAGTACTTTTCTTTTCATATTGATTTCAATTCTACTGCTTATCATAAGAATATTCATTAAAGTCATTTCTTTGTTTGGCTCAAGTCTAAATGATAATCAAAAAAAGTTGTTCCACCATGGCCTGTTAGTGGATATATATGATCACTTTAATTCTAGTTCTATGAGCGTAACTACATGCAAGATCCAAAAACTTTTAAGTTAGTCCTTGAAATTTCGGTTTTGAGAATCATATGTATTATGTTGGATCCAGAGGACATTGATTGCCAGACATGAAGACATGCGATTTCCATAAACAAGACCAAAGCTGAAGTCACTAGCTCAAGATGGTTAAAATTGGTGCTTTTCATTTTGTGTTCAGGGAACAAACAAAATCAGAAGGCTTAAAACTCTTTTCGAGTTTTGATTAGTCAACTACGTAATATCCATCTTTGGGCTATAAGTTTGGAAGATAAGAAATTTGATTTTCAATATTAATTGACTTGAGCTAACCACAAAGTATATATCTTGTTCAACTCATATAAGTAAGTGATGAGCAAATGCTACTAGCTAGATAAGAAGCAAAAGAATATAGTAAACATATGCACGAACACCAGACTATGAGACAATTTGAAGAAAAAGGACAATTTTAAGCACCTTCAGTCCTGCCCACCAATCAACCAGCCATATGAGCTCCAACCATAGCAGTTCTGCCAATATTTTGTTGGTTCTTCTATACAGACACTTTGAAACCGGCCGAATAATGATGAAGACAACTGCCTGCAAAGAGTAAATGACATCTTTTTGCTTCTCACCAATCAAAATAACATGTTTTTGCCAATTTAAGTAAGATTACTAGAACTGAAACCAATGTCAAACCTCCAAATTAAGAATATTAGCTAAAATTGAAAACGCGTATAAAAATTAAATCTTTTGTTATTCAGCTAACTAAAGAATCAAAATGACCTTTGCAATCACAATCAATGACTAACAACTTCTTCCATCCGACATTGAAATTGAAACCTCAAGCTTATAAAGAAAAAGAAGCCCAAAGCAGACCCACACAAACAACACCCACCCCTTCACCCCCACCCCACAAAAAAAGAGAGAGAGAGAGGGAGAAACAAAAAGGTATGAAAAAATAACCTGGATAAGATTGACAATGAGGCCGGAGACGATGAAGAGAATCCCAATAGGGACGATAGCAAATGCAGCTGGGACCGCCATTTTTGCAGTGCAATTAATGCTGAAGAGAGAAAATTCAAATCTCAATGGAGAAAGCTAAAAGTTTTGGATTTGTTGGTGAGTGACGAATTTAGCGGTTTTGTAAGTGTCAATCGACGAAGAAAGCGGGCATGTGGGATGCTCATTCTTACCATCTTCGCAACCGTTGGCTTGCATGGACTATGGAGTGCTTCCGCTTTCGATCTTGTTTTTCGTTGCATTGATACAAAATTAAATAAATTATTTTCTGAACAAAAATTAGAAAAGTTTATTATTAAAATAATATTTAAGTAGAAGATCATTAAAACATAAATAAAAATAAAAACATACTACAGCTCCTATGTTTGTCAAAATTGTTTAATTAAAAGTGATATTTATATTTTTTATTTGATGCAATCTTACTCAGATTAAAAGTGATGAAATTATCAAATTCTATTAATAATGATATTTTTAATTATAATTAGATATTTTATCTCTTTTATAATAAAAAAAAATTACAAACAATAAGACCCTTTATTATTTTTTTATGGTATTTGCTCCAAAATATTAATTTGTTTTATTTTTTTATAATAAAATATTAATTTTGACAGAATAATAATTAGAAATTCCGATGTTCAACAGAACATTGAAGAGGTTGAATTCAACAATTTTGACAAGTTTAAGAATAAAAATAAATGTTTTAATTAAGAAAAAATTATAACCTGAGCATTAAAAAAATAAAAAAAATTAATTTAATTCGTGATCATATATATCTTCAAAAACTACTAGTCAATTTTGTCTGCTCTGTGAATAGCAAAAGCAAAACGACGCCGAATAGGGAGAAGAATATATTAGAATGATAGAATCCAACGCAGACAGGCACAAAATCAAGGATTAACGGAGAAAAGGGAAAGAAAATAAGAAAAACAGGGACGGTGGGTGGCAGTAAATGTTAATGGCAGCGCCAATGGCAACCCCAGGAGGGTACCATCAGCCCGCTACTCTTGAAGAAGTGAGAACCCTTTGGATTGGTGATTTGCAGTATTGGGTCGACGAAACCTACCTCAGTTCTTGCTTCGCTCACACTGGCGAGGTCTTTTTCCTTTTTTCCCTTGTGTATATATATTATGTTCGTATATATGCATTTCAGATGCTTGTGCTTTTTTTTTTAAAAAAAAAAAAAAAAAACTTTATTTGCTTTTGAGGGAATCGCCTTGAAAAGAAAAGAAATTTAATTTGATTTAATTTATTTCGTTTTTCTTGTCTGCTTATTAAATGGAGAAGGTAAATCTGAATTTCCAACTCCCCTTTCAAAAACCAACCCACCACTTTTGTGAGAAAGCAAGGGAAACTAGAATTTTGCTCTTTTCCAGTATTTGCTATTATAGCCGGTTTCTAGGATTGTCGTATAGAGCAGAGGCTACTGGGTGTTTGCCTAATTTGCGTTTTTGATAGGAATCGTAGTATATGACTTCAGTTTTAGAGTGTTGTCTTTGTAAAAGAATGTTGCTTTCTCTCTCTCTCTCAATTGTTTAAAGAGATTGCAATTTAGTTTTAGCTTCATGATAATGATTTAGAGTGGTATATTTTTTTCCTTAAGAAAATAAAATGAGAATATGGTTAGTTTTCACGCAAGCCCGTTAGTTGTTAGCACCATTCATTGAAATTCTGAAATCTTTCTGCTCATTCAGGTAGTTTCAATTAAAATAATACGCAACAAGATCACAGGCCAGCCTGAAGGTTATGGGTTTGTGGAATTTGTTTCTCATGCAGCTGCAGAAAGGATTTTACAAACTTACAATGGGACACAAATGCCTGGAACTGAACAAACTTTTAGGCTGAATTGGGCATCATTTGGCATCGGGGAAAGGCGCCCTGATGCTGGGCCTGAGTTTTCTATTTTTGTTGGGGATTTAGCGCCTGATGTTACAGATTATCTCTTGCAAGAAACATTTCGAGCCAATTATCCATCTGTTAGAGGTGCCAAGGTTGTAACTGATCCAAATACTGGGCGTTCTAAGGGATATGGATTTGTTAAATTTGCTGATGAGAATGAAAGGAATCGTGCTATGACTGAAATGAATGGTGTTTATTGCTCAACTAGACCTATGCGTATCAGTTTAGCAACACCAAAGAAGACCACTGGTTATCAACAGCAATATGCTGCAGTAAAAGGTCATTTCATTCATTTATTTCTATTAGAATTAAACCAGTCAACTCAGCCATTTGTTTCCTGTATGCTGATTGTTTTGCCTCTTTCTTCTCTTGTTATTCTGTTAGTATTGAGAAAGGTTTCAGTTGATGCAGTTAACATCTTTTCTTACTCTTTGGTTTATTGTATTCTCACTCTTCATTTCAAGTGGACGAGACAGCCCAATAACTTTGTCAACCCAAAAATAAATTGTGCGCGCTGAAAACCACTTTGCCTAACCATAAAATCATCTGAACCCAATTCATGCTTTAGTTTGTTTTTGGACAGAATAAAAATTGAGAGAGAAGGTGTAAGTACCGAACAAGGTGTCACAGATAGGAAATTCCCATCCGAACCCATTAAATAGCATGACCGACCTAGCGTCCTAAATTTTTGATGTAGTTTTCTTTGGCTATCTGACTTGGCTATCCTATTATGGATTTTCAAGAGTCCATGAAAATGCATATTGATAGTTGATCTGGTAATTGCTTTGACAATTTGAAATGGTATGAGATGGTCTTAGCTTGTTGGGTATATTTGGGGAGGAGGTGAGTAGCTAACTCATGGTGTTAGATGTATAACAAAATCTAGAAACCCAAGAACGTGTCCATCAAATAGGGCAGCAATATAGGATTTGTCAAAAATTTGACACGTTATATCCTAGGAACTTCAATTTCTAATGTCTATTTAGTTCTACTTTGTGTTCATATCTTGTCCTACAAAATGTATGAATGGGGAATAAGTGTATTACTCTTCTTGGAGTAGATTTTGCTTATCTATCTGTTTTCTGCAGCTGTGTACCCGGTTCCTGCTTACACTACACCAGTTCAAGTGGTTCCAGCTGATAATGACATCACTAATACTACGGTAAGTTATGTAGATGCAAGTCTTTTAGGGTTTTTTTTCTAGTGCAAGTCTCTAACATTTTTTTTCTTTGTAGATCTTTGTTGGTAACTTGGATCCTAATGTCACAGAAGAGGAACTAAGGCAAACCTTCTTGCAGCTTGGGGAAATTGCCTATGTCAAGATTCCTGTGGGCAGAGGATGTGGTTTTGTGCAGTTTGGAACCAGGTCTGCTAATTGCTTATGTTCGAGAACAAATAACAGTATTGGTTCCTCATGTATGCTTGTGTACTTCTCATGCAAGCATGAACTCTCTGTTTATCACCTTATGGTCGAGCTAGAAGCTTTTTTCCTGGTTATGTTTTTCATTGCACATTTTCATAGGGTATTCCACTTTCTATGTTCTCTTATTTTAATTGGAAGTAAGAAGAATAAATACAGAGATGAAAAGAGACAGGAAAATACTGTATGGAGATGGTCATATGGGGAAGAGCCCATGATTTATAACATGGTATGTCACAGGTTTTTTATTTTTCTTTTTCTGTTAGATGGTCTGACCTCTAGTTTTCTCTTTAGGCAATCAGCTGAAGAAGCTATTCAAAGGATGCAAGGGCATGTGATTGGTCAACAGCCAGTGCGTGTTTCTTGGGGCAGGAAACAGGTCAATTTGTCTTCTATTTGTCTTTGGACGTACTACATTTTCTGACATTTCTTGTGAAAAAATTCTTATTTTTTCTGTATACATGTCCTGTATATATATATATATATATATATATATATATATATATTCATTATCTGTTTGTCTATGATTAGTTTGTGAGTTCTAATAATTCAATAGGAAAAGCTAAAAGGCACAAGCCATTGAGGTGATATAGTATAATTTCACCATCTAGGTTTATTTTGATAGGATTTAAGAATGTGATTGAGGGTATTGTCCAAATGTGTAATCAAACCATCGGGAAAGTAATTTTTCATTTTTTTATGTATCTTTTTATATAGTAACCTTGATAATATTTTGTATGGACTCATTGTAGGATGCAATTGGCAGTTGGGGTCAGCAAGTAGATCAGTGGAGTGCCTATTATGGTTATGGGCAAGGGTATGATGCCTATGCGTATGGAGCAACACAAGATCCATCATTATATGCTTATAGTGCATATGCTGGTTATCCTCAATATCCTCAGCAGGCAAATATCTTAAACTTTTCTTACATCATTTCATGTGTCGAACTTTGTATATTATGGAAAGAAATTGATGGTAGTTTTAAAAAGTAATTTTGTGGTTATGCACTTTACATTTTTGTAAAATCTTGTGATCCTGAAAATGATCATTTTACTTCACTAAACTTCCACCATGATGTGCTGCTTTTGGTCCTCATGCTCTTCCATTGCTTCTATAGAAAAAAGAAATGGAAATAGTCCTAAACATTAATTGATCGTAATTAGTTGAAAGGATGACCATGAGGATAATTTTTCTTTTACTGTTACCCCTAATTTCACTGAAATTTAGACATATATAACTGGTACAAGAGTTCTGAGCTTAAAAAAGAGAACTGCCAAACACTAGGTAAAATTTGGGCATGGTAAAATAAAAATGCCTAGTAAGAAAGAGTTTAACATAAGTTGAAACTGCCAAGGCCTTTTTGTTACCCTTTTTTTGTTTCAAGTTTTTGGTGCTTTCATGAACTAATTAGCTCTGTTATAAGCATTTGAAGTTCGCCTAGTAATGCAGCTCCATGAGTTCTTACGTGTTGATAATGCGAATTGTAACTATTGCTTCTGAATTCTATTGAGGATGAAAAATTTTTGGTGAAGTAAATTGTTCATTCCTCATTTCAAACTCACTTTTTATCATGTTGGTCCATTTAGGTTGATGGTGTCCAGGACATGACCGGTACTGTTCCGGTTGTAGAACAAAGGGAGGAACTTTATGACCCCTTGGCTGCTCCTGATGTTGACAAGTAAATTCTTCTAGCTTCTGGTATAATTAGTACCTTTGCAATTATGTTCATTGGGTATTCATATTTTAGCTCTCACAATTTGATTGTCAGGTTAAATGCTGCTTACCTTTCTATTCACGGAAATGCCATATTAGGCCGGCCCCTATGGATGAAATCCTCGACGTTTTCCCAACAAAGTTAGGTGTTGCAGACCTGTAAACATTGTTGTATAGACTGCAAAATTGAGAAGTATCTTTACGTGTGCCAAATCTTCTGCGGATGGTGCAAGGCAGGAAATGCAGTCAGGAACGGGAACATTTCAGATTAGCATGCCATTTTTTTTAAGTATTTTCTCTTTTCTTTCTTTAATCTGAACTTCCTATGGCTTTTGGCGCCTTTTGCCCTTCGTAAAAGAAACTAGTCTTAACTCTCTTTGCCTGTCATCAAGGATCTGTTCTCGAATAGGAATACCTAAAAGAAATCTGTCAGCATACTTCGTTTGCGGAGTAACGAAGCATTACAGTTGCGCATCCCTTCTTTCCCGGTTGGTCTCTGTGTGTGGCTGTTATTAATGACCAAGGATGCAAGACTTTCACAGCCAGAGTCCCATTATACGACTCTTGAGGCAAAGTTCTAACTTTCATAACCACAGATATTTTGGATAAAAATTTATGTTGCATTTTATAAGTTTCTCATTTGATAGGATCTAAGTTTCTCTATTTATATCTTAACTATCTTCTTTTCTTTTCTTTTTTGTTTTTCGATTTACTTTATATCTGCATTTCGGCTAGATACCCAATTCATATGGCAATAACTTATTTCCTTCATTAAGGAACTAATACTTGTTTAAGATTCGCTGGTGAATGCAGCAGAAGCACTCTGTTTTCTTTCCCAATCTTGATTGGCACGGTTGTCACAAGTTCACAGAAAGAGAAAAAAAAGAAAAAAGAAATAACATAGTATGATCCTCATACTCCATTATTATTTTCTTAGCAATGCCTCGGAATAAAATACAGTTTCCCTTTCCCGCATGAATCAGATACCAAAATAAACTAAAATTCTGCTACAATAACCAGAGAAGTGAAAAGTCTGAGGAAGTTTGAAAAAATTAAGTCAAAATTGTTCATATAAATGAAGAATTAAATGCCGTTCTTTTCGGTCGCATGTCATAAATACTTGGCCAACCAAGGAAGCTCCTTGCTGCCTTTCAGCGCAAAAGCCACATCATCACTGCATACAACAAAGAAGTTGATCAGGCGTCCAATGCAAAGTATAATGCTGAGACTTTTCACTTTCAGACCAGAAAATGCATGCAACAAGGGACAAAAATGCTCTAATTTAAACTTCCCGAACTCCAGTAACTACAGGCATTCCTTTCGCTGTCGGAGAACCTTTTTGGAAGCTTTCTAGGGAACTTACCTAGGAAAATTGAGCTGCAACTTCTGCAACCTGTGCCTAGCTCCAGATTCACATATAATTATTCTGCTTTCACCTAACATGCATCTGCCAAAAGCAAAATGTTGGATCAGAGGAGTTCGAGTTTTGATACACCTTGAGAAATAAATTATTCATATTAGCCATGCAACGTGATCTCGAGGATCTGAGAACATAAGCATGAAATTTTACTTCTAGCATCTGTTGGAATCTCAACATAGAAATAGATCATAATGAGTAGGCTACTGCTTGCTAACATGTTTCCTTTAACAGTGCAAGGTTCATCTCTTATAAGTTTTGAGAAGAGAGAATGCAATACTATCAGAATATATAGGGTAAAACGTCTAGAGAATGTGAGCTATCAACTATTTTCAAACCAAGCACCAATTTAGCACAACGGAGGTTAGGCCACGACTTCAACAATTCTACGATTGAAGTCCTCCAAAAGCATTTGTCAAACGAACAATCACCATTAAAGGTCACTATCTACTGTTAAAGATGACTTACCCGACTTTCAGAAGAGTGTCCCAACCAGGAAATGCTTCACCATTGCTTGTGCAGAGACAGGAAACAGTAATTGCCAACTGTAAACGACAACTTTCAGAAGCCAGAAATTTCTTGATATTCCGAAATTGAAATAAACTTGCGCATGAGGTTAATGGTAAATGCAAAATTCAGCTGAATCTCTTATGTCGAGATATACTTTAACATCGTTTACATAATTTTTCTATCATCCTACATGTTCCTGCTTAAGTTTTTCACGTGAACCCTGTATAGCAGGAAAAGCAATTACACAAATTTTATCATTTTAATGCAATAAAAGACGTTAGTGTCACACTTAGTGAACGGTGATAAATGCATGAAGTTGCTTCCAGTTTTGAAACCTTCAATTTCTTCTTGAAACCATGTTGCTGGTCTGAAAGAACAAATGTAAAGTTAGAGGTGCTAAGCTAACCTTTTCAAAGTCTGTCTCAGCCATCCCTGTTTTATAGAGTTCATATACCATAGCTGTCAAGAAGATTTTGCTGATTCTAGGACAATTTTTCATTACCTGTAAAGGGAGAAAGAAATGAATAGAAGAAAGCTTAGTCATCCACTAGGACATAAGATAATAGTACCAACTAAAATACTTTTTCCCTAGAAGCTAATGTGCATTTTCTTCTGTCCAATTAAAATAGGGTAAAAATTTTAAATCCTATTCACAACAAAATCCATAAAAGAATGACACTTATAAAGTAGCCAAGTACCCAAATAAATTTATTCTAGATAAGCCAGATAGCAATTAATTCAAAACGCATATTACATAAATAAGCTCTTTGATGTGTTAATAGCTCGTTGCTCATGATAAAATAACGTACATAATTCCTTATCTCATGGGACACATATCCTCTACTTTGATCACCCATCTCTTCATATGAACCTATACACAGCACAACCATAGTGACATAGGTGCATGCATCTTTTGACGCCATTGACACATCAAAATCTCATTTTTGGTGAGACATAGTTAGCAAAAAATGACAAACACCGTTAGTCACTGACAGCCGTGATTTAAAGGGTGGAAGTTCAACTCACTTGAATATGAGGCGCCTGAAACATTTCCTGAATAGCTGCCTCAACCTCCAACATACCAACAAGGCCTTTTCCTGGAAAGTGAAACCTAAATTCATTTAATGTGCGACATGCTGCATAGCTAATCAACAAATGACATTTCCAAATGAAGTGAATCTGTGATTTGAAGGTAGGAAGTGCCGACTGAGGAAACAAAACAGGTCGCAAAGCATTCTACACTGTTGAACCTATGCCATTAGGCAAATGAAATATCCTGAAAACATATGCAAGTGACTAAAATGATAAAACCATACAAAAATGCTTTAAAGTCATCATCTTGCTGCTCCAAACTATTTGATATAAACATGATATCTTGAAAACAAAAGATTAATTTCCTAATCTCATTTTTATCTGTATTTGCTCTAGTTTTTGAGTTTCGAAAAACAAAAAAGCTGGCGCATCAAAGAGTTGTACGGACCTGCAGGAGTTAAATCAGCATTCGAACTTAATTTCTTCAGACGATAGTCTGCAATTTCCGCTGCACGCCTGCATATCTCCAGAGCACGACGAGCATCTCCTGAAATTGCTGCTACCTGTGAACCACAAAAAGAAATACCTGCTATCTTAACAAAGTTACAATTTGGCAGGGGAAAAAAACTCCCAATCTGCATGTAGTGAGTGCTTGAAATGCACATCGACTTATAAGGCAAATTGAAATATCTATAGCAAAACAAATGACACAAAGACAAACCTTCCTCGAAGCAAATTCTATAGCTTGATTTTCAAATGCATCAATTCCTTTGAGGCGACTTGAAATTATTTCTTGAAGCTGCTGATAATTATAGGGTCCAAAGCAAAGCCTCTGGATACCCATACGGCTTGAAATGCGAGGAAGCAACTTTTCAGGAAGATCCATTGTATTTGCAATTCCTGGATATCAAGTTATATTTCACACCAGAAAAGAAATCACCATCACTTTCACCTCATCATGGAGAATTCCATCTAGATTTGCCTTGTGAAAGAAAGAATTTTCACCTATCACAATCAGTTTTGAATGTGGCTTAGTAGGCCAATCAAGAATATTGTACAGAACCTGCATAAATAGAAAAGGGCATATTACACTTCCTCGTTAACATTTCAGAATATGTTACTAGAAGTACCACAATAACAAATCATGAAATGCATAAGTTACCGACTGATTTCGGGTTACAAGCAAATCAAGTTCATCAATAAGTAGAATACAAGGCTGATCATCATCGTTGCCCTTTTTTTTTCCCTCTGAAAATCGCTCATTCAGTAAGTGGAGAGCCTTTTTCCAACTAACCCTATGTCCACTTAATGCTTCATATATAACCTGAGAGAATACGGGGTACAAAGTGTAATTGAACCAGAGGATTCAATCACATAATATGAATTGGATAAGTTCATTAAAAGTTTACCCTGTAAATATTCTCAGGTGATGCTAACTTCAGACCATTAACCTCCACAAAAGAATAAGGTCTTATATATCCTGAATCCACTTCAGATTTCAGGTTCTTCATTACTGCGAGTACACTCATCGTCTGTGAAATCATTCAACAGAAAGACAGAATAACAAGTAGTGTGTCAGCACTATTAGGCTTTGATGATCTATCTAAATTAAAGCGACAAAATTTATATGAATAAAGTTGAAGGAATTTACCTTGCCAGTTCCTGGTACACCATGAACATAAAGGCAGCGACCCAGACATTGATCATCACATATGGCACCTTTAATAAATGCACTTATCTCTTCCATTTCTCTGTGTAAAATATATTAGTCATCAGAGTCTATAACAAAGGAAAGAAAACAAAACAAAATGGTAAGTTGACATACTTATTCCTGCAAGGTAGAGACTTGGGCAGCGATGCCAACAAAAGTGCTGCTTTTGCCCTCTCCAATTCAGTCTTCTTGTGATATCGTACATGCTCTGGGATTCTCTTAGTCCCTATCTTCTGAAGACCAAAGAATTGGCCCTTTCTCAAGTTCTGTCAATATAGCATAATTAAACACTTCAAGTATTGGCTAGCCACTAAACTCAAAGCTAAAAATACACAAGAATGTGAGTGTCCATACAGCAGCCAACACATGAACTGAATAAGCTCTTGCTTGTAACTTGTTCAAATTTTCCTCTTCGTACTCTATATCATCATCTGTATCAGATTCAGCATCCTTGGAAGAACTCCAGTCTTCATCACTGTTATCGTCAACATCCTATCAAATAGCAGCATTTTTTTAATATACATTTTGTGGAACCTTGAACATTGGATTGATTGCAGTTTGGTATGATGGAAAATTAACACCATATGCTTATATTTTTACCTCATCACCATTATCAATCTCAGCCAGACGTTTGAAAGTATGCCAATGGATGTCATACTCATATTCACAGAAGAAAACATCATCTCCTTCATCATTTGCCCTAGCATATTCCTTGGGACTCATGACAGAGCAATGCCGAATGATAGATTCCATCTGCGGCATCAAGAATTTAGATGGTCATTAACTTTAGTATGTTAAACACTACATCTCTGGACATGGTGATTGATTCAAACTAATAGAATATGATCAAGACCAAAGAGATGAGATAGTTCAAGTGAATGCAACAGGAAACGCATGTTCCATATCATCAAATTACTGAGATATGTCTAACCAGTTTAAGGATTTGCTATAAATAGGAACAATGGGATAAAAATATATCTGCCAAGAAGATGCATGCTGGCTATGATGCAACTATTAAAAGACGCTGGTCTACAGAGAATCTCTTGCATTCTATAACTGAAACTTTATGAGTCATTAGAGAGCAAAAATTATGCATAAATCTCGTTAAATGAGAAAAAGAAAATAATCTCATTAATCTCAATCAGTAACTAAAAATAAAATTTCTAGTACCTCAACATCAGCAAAATCATTGGTTCTATAAAGCTCCCTCCTCAAATTATGAGGCTGTCTCCCTGAAGCAGTCTCTTCCGGTATAATGTACCATCGCCCGTTAAACCAATAGCTACCATCCACTTCCTTCCATAAACTGCATATAAAGAAGAACAATTTACACAAGATCTTGAGCCAAGAAAATAGTAAACATGAAAACAAAATGCTCTAACCTCTCAATACGGGCAGCCCATAGGTCACTAGATAGAAGCTTCTCCCTCAATGTTCGAGCTCGTTTTTTCCCCTCAGGCGGCGTTGGCAATTTAACCTCTTTACCCAATTTCCTGGCTTCGCAGAACCCACAAATCCAATCCCCTTCTGGAACTTCCTTCAATGGAGGTTTCAAACACTTCAAATGGAAACCACCTAAACAATCATCGCACTCGATCATCACCGCTTTTCCTGCTTTGAAGCACACTCTACATTCCTCCATTTCCGGTTCCTCATTATCGGAGCTGGCATCCTCTCTCCTCTTCACATATACATCATCTCCTACCAGAAATTCACCTCCATCATACACCACTTTCTTATAATAAACTCTCTTCTTACTGTTTTTCCGTTCACCTTTTGAATTCTTGGATTCCGTTGCTCTTGTTACCACCTTATTCTCTATTTCTTCGTGCCTTTTCCTCTTCTTGACCTCCGATTGATCCGGCGATACAGGAGAGAATAAAATTTCAACCTCCGAAAGTGTAGACCTTGATTTGGGGGTTTTTGCCGATCCATTGACTGTATTACTTTCTGGGGTCTTCGAGGAACTTTTGGAATTTTTCCGGGTTCTGGATGATTCTTGAACTGAAGGTGTCGGTTTTAGCGGCGAATTCTTGGTGGGTTTTTCAAATTGGGAAATGGGTTCTTGCTGGGTGATGTTTCGATCGAGTTTAAGAGATGAGCGACGGGAGGATCGGCGAGGAGGATCAAGGGTTTGTGGGGTTTGAGGGGTGAGAGAGATGGAGGAAGGAAAAGTTTGTTTGGGTTTCTTAGATGGGGATTGGAGAAGTTTCCTTGGAGTATCTGCCATTGAGGAGGTTCAGCTAGGTCTATTGCAGAGAAGTGAGAGAGTAAGAGATCGGAAAAAGAAAGAAAGGCGAGCTTTAGATTGTGTGTACATGTGGAGGGGAAGAAAAATGGCGGGAAAATGTTCCCTCCCATTTTGTGTTCCAAGTCTCAACCGTTTGCAATCTTTTTCCTTTTGGCTTATTTTTGCCATCTTTTTAAGATTTTCTTTTTGGTTTCTTTAGAAATGATAAAACTAAAAATAAACTAAAAACAATATTTTTTTTATATTTAGAAATGATAAAACTAAAAAACAATAATTTTTTATAAAATTATATAAAGTGTTTATAATACAATACAGAATTATCAATATTGAATTATAAAATATATTTTTACAGTGCAAAAATAAATAAATAAGAAAATGATATAAAACTAATAGAAATTTATAATAATCATTTATGTTACGACATCAGCATCAATAAGGGATTTCTTTTGCTCCATATAAAGATACGCACATTCTCAGTTGGATAATGGCATGATAGAAAAGAAGGTGAAAGAATTCGAACTCAAAATTAATGAGCTATAAACATAGCTTCTTTATGCTGTGCTAAAACGAAACTTTTCCCTGCCTAATCAGATTTATTGCATTAGTTTCTAATCCTACCAAATAATTCTGGACATATCTTGGTTAAATTTGCACAGAAAAAATAAACATCACTACCAAATAATTAATAATGAAACTTATTTTTCCTCGTTTCAAAAAGTCTTTTTGAATTATCAATATTTTTATTCACCTTATGAATCAATTTTACGAATAAAATTTTAATTAACAACAACCTACCAACTAAATTTCGAACAGTGTATAAATTAATGGACCAATTATACAGCAAGGTGGATGTTACGGGATAATTAAATGATTGTGATTGCCTTTAATTCATTAAACTTGTACCAGAGGAAAGAGTTGATTTTAGTTTTATTCCATTTCACAAATCACAATCAAGGTCGTTCAGCTGTCATAGCACTACCTAATTTGCCTTTAATAATTACTAATTTATAGATCTATTAAAAAGAACAATGCAAGTAAAATTTTAATTAATTTTTTAATGGAATTAGACCTATATTTTTATATTGGAAATCACATTTAATTTAGATGGCTGAGAATGTGACATTTTTTATTTTTATTCATGAGAGTTGGATTACTATATCTATCTCAAAAAATGTAATTATGTATTGTATATAAAAAGTATATCTTTATTTATGTCATAAATAATCTAAGAAATAGACTCTTTTGACAACATCTAAATTATTTTGGGCTAAAATTTTAATTTGCATATTTGACGGATTTCTGTCGCCGAAGGGCCAAAACGGCGGACATACCATCCCAATATAGCTCCTGTCGCCAGATAATATGCTTCACTCTTTAGCAACAGGTGTACTGTCGCTAAATACATGAATCCCATTTTTTGTCGCTGGAACAAGATTCGTTATTTGGGCTGAGTTGGAAAAATTGTACGTGAGGAAGTAAAAGATTAATTCATTGGCTGAAGTGTTTATTTATTATGGAACAAAAGCTTCAGTAATTACGGTCAGAAAAAGTAGAGGCGGGACCATACATATATAGTGTAATTAATATGCTACTGTAAGTAATTAAATATTAAGGTACAGATGCAAATTGCTAACTGGCATGATGAAATTTCCTTGTGGACTTCTTAAGACCAAGAATGACAAGCAGCATTCCAAGATAATCAAGAGCATAAGCAGTTTCGAAAAGAAGCAATTTGTGATCATCCCATGGAGGAAATCTAAACCAGAAATCAACCAGATAGCTTCTTCTTGCAATTGACTTGTAATGCGTAAATGTATCGAATGAGAATTTTCCATGATACTTTCCTGTACCACTCTCACCTATCCCTCCGAATGGTAAGGTATCGGCTAAATACTGCATTTCATATTTACATTTTGAAAGAAAACAAAAATTGAATTAATGATATAAATTTATCATTTTTTCTTTCTTTTCAATCAAGAAATTGAAATACCTGAATTACGGCGTCGTTAAAAACCAAGCTTCCTGACGATGTTTCTGCTAATATTCTTTTCTGAAATCGTTCATTTTTGGTGAAGGCATAAACTGCGAGTGGTTTAGGCCTTGAATGTATAAATCCTATACTGTCTTCAATCTTCTCCAACTGCCAAACACAAAAAGAAATTATTATTATTTTTTTTGTACAGATAAAATTAATTGTTGATTTGATTAATATCCATATCTCACTGTAATTATCGGAAGCAGTGGACCAAATATTTCGTCAGTCATGATCTGTGCTTCGAGGGGAGGATCTAGTAAGATTGTGGGCTCGACAAACCTGCGAGGAAATTATTATTATTATTATTATTATTATTATTTTGTAAAGGAAGTTTATTTTATATCAAGAAATTAATATCCACAATATTTAAAGAATGAAAGAGATTTACAAATTATCTTCATCCATTGAACCACCATGGATAATAGACTTTTGGACAGCTGATACAGATAGAAGACTTTTTAATCTTAAGAAATGTTGCTTGTTGACAATTCTTGCAATAGAATTCGATTCTCTTGGCTCATCTCCAAACATATTTTTGACAGCAACCTTCAATAACTCCACCTGACAATATATCACCCAAGACAACCATTTAGATATTTATGTACATCGATCAGCTAGGGAAACGAAATAAATAAATTAATCGGATCAGTCCTCAATCAACTTTCAACTTTCAACTTTCAACTTCTTATTAATTTAATATGTACTTTAATGTAATCCAAAACTCTTCAAATTTAAATGTCATCAATTTGTTTTGGATAATTTGCACTTATAGTCCCCATGTGCAATAGATAATGGGATAAAAGTTCAGGTAATATGAAGGCAAATATGCAAGAGTTTGCTTATATTAACCTTCTAGGTGACTATATAATTGCGTTGTAGCACGTAGAAAAAAAGATATAATTAAGAAAATCCATTTCTTGTTTTTCTTACTTGACATCATCACTCTACAGATTTGTTCATGAATAATCTAATAGATCCAATAAAGAAAATATATTTTTATCAAATCAGCCGTCAACTGGCAACAAGTGTTAGCTAGGAGTTTCCAAAAGGTAGTATTTTGGATTAAGAATTTGTGTTAAGGTTGATATTTAGTAAATACAGAATTGAAAACTAAATGATGATGGGTGCAAATTACCGGAAATCAATATGTATATATATTTTCCATAATCATACCAATGTGAGAGCAAATTTCTTTTCCACAAGGACATAATCCACGGCTATGCAAGCTTGACCAGCACAGACTCCAAACTTCGACACAGTAATTCGATTTACAGCCACCTTGTAATTAAAATCCAAATGTTTAATCATCCATCAAGAAAACAAAATAATAATAAAAATAGTAATAATAATTGTAGGGAAAAAAAAAACTTACCTTTTGGTCGAAAGAAGATGACAGAGAATCAAGAATGGCAGGACATTTCCCACCCAATTCAAGAACAACTGGTGTTAGATGTTTCACGGCTGCTAACATCACTGTCCTTCCCACTTTTGCACTGCCTGAAACCATGCAGAAGTAACACAAAATATCCTCGGATTGTGAATGATTGATCGTGATTTTTGATTTAAATTATATAGTACCTGTAAAGAAAATTTTGTCCCATTTTTGCTGGAGCAGAATTTCGCCAACAGAAGGGCCTCCTTCTATGACCTTAATAGCACTACTGTCTAAATATTTTGGCAAAGATTTGGCTAGCAGAGAAGAAGAAGCTGGTCCCAATTCTGATGGCTTTAAAACCATTGTGTTTCCTGCTGCTATTGCTCCTATCAGTGGTTCTAAAGATAAACCTGCAAAAATATGACCATTTAAAAAAAATGAACAAAGAGAAGAGGAGAAAAAAAAATGTCATCTATAATTTTAGATTTATAAATCCAGATACCAAAAGGGAGATTCCAGCACGAAATAATGAGGACAAGACCAAGAGGCTCAGGAACCAATTCTGCTGTTGAGAGTAGTGCAATACTTGGCAGCTTGGCCTTTGTGTATTCAGAGTTGCATTTGACACGTCATGCAGCCACAAATTTACAGTTAATAGTGTAAATAAATAAATGAAGTGATTAATTTTTGCTTATAATAAAGTCTATCTCCCTCTTTCTCTCTCTCTCTCTCTCTCTCTCTCTCTCTCTCTCTCTCTCTCTATATATATATATATACACAAAGCAGACGATCGAGTTATAATGAAGATTAATTATGCTTACCTTCTCGCTTGACATCCATTTTTTCAGATCTTTCAACGCAGTATTTATTGTTTTCATTAAGGCTCCCACCTGCAAGAAAGAAAAGAAAAAGAAAAGCTTCAAGCATCATATAATCATATACAATCTCATATATCAATAACAACAATAACAAGAAGCAAATTAAGAAACCTCGTCTCTAAAAGCCTCAACATGATGCTTTCCTAAATCTTGCTTGAGAGCCTTAAAGATTTCAATTTCTTGTTCTTTGATGAACAAGCTCAAGCCTTTAATCTGAGAATGTCTCCAAGAATAATCTTTAGTCTTTCCACTCTTAAAATATTCTCTCATTCCTTGCACCTCTTTCTCCAAATTCTCTACACTACTACTCTCCATTATTACTATACAAAGGAAAAATATGTGAGAAAAAGGAATTGATAACTCAGCTCTCCACTCGTCTTGTTTTATAGGCTCTTAATTGTAGCAAAATTATAGTTACTATACGAAGAATCTCCTTTACACAGCCTTAACTTGTGGTTAGCTATCAACATCAGTTGGTTATATAATTGAAAACTTTAGTAAAATTAATTTTTGATGTCAGAATCAAATTTTAATTACATTTTAATATTGTATTCAAGTCACCCATAGTATGTATTATGATGTAATAAAATTATTGACAGACGTTCATTCTTGCAAATTTCGTACCTTTGATTTGTTCCAAGTTTTGATTGGCATTATTAACCATGGAGGTTTGTGTTAATACTGTTAGTAAACTTTGCTAATCTTAATTTCAAGTAATTAGTTGGTCCTAATTAAAGAAGCTGCTAGTTTCAATGAGGGAGAGAAATGGTCTCCGATAAACTTACATCTAAGTCCAGTTTAAGGATTAATTATACTAGAGGTTACTAGACAAGACTTATATTCTACATTACTTAATAATAATAATTTTTCATATAATACAAAAATACAGAAATTGTGTAATATTTGTATACACATTTTGACCAAAAAATATTTTAAAATTTTATCCAAAATCCAACATGGTATGTCACGATTTAAACTCGAAACTTTATAGAAGGTGACACGTGACAGTACACATCAACGTAGATTCATATAATATAGATTCATATAATGCAGTTAACACAATAAGAAATCATTATCATATTGTTCCTCTCTTTAAATTTATTTTACATGATTAAATAGTATATAAATTATCTATTTAATGAAAATTTAAACGAATATCCTTAGATGCAAATTTAATTATGTGCATGTGTCACATTTTAAAATGTTTGAAATTTATATGGTGTGCCATTTAAATTTTGGGTAGAATTTAAAGTATGGACCAAAATAACGTTTCATATAAGAATTACACAATTAAATATTTTCATGTTACAATTTTTTCTTTTTGGTTCGTATCTAATAATTAGGACATAAGCATAATAGTTTGCAGCAAGTAATTAACCCTC
The DNA here is from genome assembly GCA_947683425.1 of Excoecaria cochinchinensis. Taxonomy (NCBI): domain Eukaryota; kingdom Viridiplantae; phylum Streptophyta; class Magnoliopsida; order Malpighiales; family Euphorbiaceae; genus Excoecaria; species Excoecaria cochinchinensis. The sequence goes on along the minus strand of CANTUQ010000074.1, from coordinate 8,227,103 downwards.
CATTTCAAGCTCAACACTATTTATCCCAATTTTCCCTTTTTTTGTTCCTTTTTCCCATCAAGGTAAAAGGTGTGATTTATAACATTTAGATGGGAAAAGAATTAAATTTGTCTTTAAATTATGTAAAATGACACAAATTTATCCTTAAACCATGTATTGTTTCAAAAATGACCTTATTATTATCAATCTGTCTTGCTTTTGCCTCTATTATTATTAAATTGTCTCACATTTACTACCGTAATTATCAAACTGATTCACATTTGACTTTATTTACTGTTAAAAAGTTTTTTATATTTGCTCTCGCGATTAATAATAATGACAACTATATGAGCCATTTTGGATAATCCAAGATAAATTCAATCTTATCCCTATTTACATTTATGTGACAGTTCTGGTAAAATTGATTGTACAAACTTGTTTACCCAATTTCGGAAATTGGGACTGGAAGTGGACCAATTTAATTAAATGCCTTATTAGTCCATTTTTTTTATACTAATTGAATAGCTTTCGTCTCGTGTACCTAAATTTTTTAACCTCTTTCACATTGTAATTTTGGCCACCCTCATTTTTTCATTGGGCACTCTTTCCTGAGGGATAGATTAAAAAAATTTATATATTTATTAATCCCAACTATATTATTAATTTAATTTTCTCAATTATTAATTAATTATAAAAGAGGGAAAGAAAATGAGTCTACATATGATTGCATTGGGTAGAGAGAGCATTAATAAAGGTGGGGAAATAAGTTTGTGAACAAGTTCAAGCCACATCTCTTAACCCTACAATTTAATCAATCGACTTATGATTGCACTTTGCACCAACCAGATTTTGATTACTTAATTAGTGTGGTATGGTTTCAACTTTCAATTATAGATTTTCTTTTATATATTTTTAAATTTCTTTCTTCGATCCTTTGTATTATTGTTCCATTTATTATTTTTATTATTTAGGAAAGTGAATTACTTCAACTCTGAAAGTAATAACAAATGGTCATGAAAAAAGATTTGTACCCAAAAAAATCACTCTTTTTTTTTTTTTTTTTTTGCAACTAAAGTAATATTGATCGGAGTTGAGAAATCCGGCGCCGGAATGCCACATCACTCATGTTGTTCTCACTGGGTCTTCAGCTGATGTGTCAAGGTAAGTGGATGCCTTGGAGACGAAAATGAGTGATCTGACAATTTGAAGTGGTAATCCTCTCAATTTTCAATAAATATTAGTACTTTATTTGAATTATTATTTTTTTTAATATTAGGACTTCAAATTTTAAAATGTGTACATAAAGTCTGAATTAATCAATATGTGCATCTAGTCAGCGGCGTAACTAGAAAATTAAAACAGTGGGGTCAAAAAAATAAAAATAAATTATTTAAATATTTTAGTGGGGTTAATTTTACTAAAATTAAAATTATAAGGATATTTTTTAATTTTTTTTCTTAATTTAATAGAATCAATTTTATAAAAAAAATTAAAATTAAAGAATTTTTTTAAAATTATTTTTAGTTGACTAACCCCTGCATCTAATGCTCCCAACAAAAATACCTTAATTCAATGAAGTAAATAGTGTCAGCTTGTTGGGCCGATTATGGCAAATAATATTTTTTCCACATCAGATATATAATATCATTTAATTATTTTATATTATTATATGTTATTGTTAATTAAAAACCTAGTGGGAGAAAGGAAATGACTAATGCTGAGATGTTATAAATGTAAAGCATAGGCTATGTACTCTCCAAATGAGGCTTATAAAGACTTAGGAAAAAGAAAAATTAATAATTAAAAAAAAGAAAAAAGTAGCATAAATGATTTGCTTGCCAAATACTGTACATAGGTTTTATAAGACAAGCATATTCTGGCAAGAATTTTTATTATTTTTTAAATAATACTAATTTAAAGATAAACAACAAAAAGACAAATGAAAATTCCTAACAATTATCATCATCATGAAATTTCCTTGTGGGTTTCTTGAGACCAAGAACGACAAGCAGCATTCCAAGATAATCAAGATTATAAGCAGTTTCAAAAAGAAGCAATTTGTGATCATTCCATGGAGGAAATCTGAACCACAAATCAAAGAAGAAATTTCTCTTTAGAACTGACTTGTAATGTGTAAAGATATCGAATGAGAATTTCCCATGATACTTTCCTATCCCACTTTCTCCTATTCCTCCGAATGGTAAGGTATCAGCTGCATACTGCATTTCATTCACATTCAAAAACAATTAACCCAACATTCTTTCTTCAAAAACTAAAGAAAAAATTTCTTTTTAGTATATGTTCAATGCTCATATATATGTTAATGAATTCTCATTGTAATATCAGTTGGAAAAAGTTTAAAATTAAGTTTTATATGATTAAAATAATTATTTGTGATTAACTCGTCATTAACGTGGTGTTAAGTAAGCAATTTGGCACCAGATATTAATTATAATATTAAGCACCAAAAAAAAAATAGGTTAAAAGTTAAGTCATTTATATGATTGTAAAAGTTTATTTGTGATCAGCTGGTAATTAATATAAAGTTGAGTGACCATATATTATATGCTAAATGCATGCATATTTAGATTGAAAGAGCATAGAAGAAAATAAGAGATTTTTTTTTAGTTTGGCGTGAAAAGTAAAAAAAATTAAAAAAATTGAACTACAGTAAAAAAAATTTAGAAAATTGGTGTGTCAAAAAACGGCAACTTAGCCGTTTTCTGACAATTTTATTATTTTTTTATTTTTTAACGCGCAAAACGATACTATTTTACGCGTTGATTGGGAAATAATTGGGACCCACTATCAGAAAACAGCAACATAAGTTGCCGTTTTCTGACTTGTACTTCTCTTATTTCCTTAAACCCAACTAAACTACAAAACTCTTAAAACATCTGCGTCTGTGTAAATATTTGTGGCCAAAAAATAGCTATTTCTGGTCAGGTTTCCTTTGGCCCATATTCAAGTAATAAGCTTTTTTTTTTTTTAATAGGAAATAAGTTGTGTTGTTTTATCAGCATACATGTGTGCCTATACATATATGTACACATATATATGGATATATGTATATGCTCGCGTGTATGTATAATCATGTATTACCATGTTTAATCAAAATTACTTTATAAGCAACAATTTTTCCATTGAAAAGGTACCTCAAATAAATGCCAAAGAATTTAATTATGTAAGGATCATAAGTTCATAATTGTATTAAGTTACTCCATGATTGTGAATTTGTGATATTTCATCCATTTCACTCAATTTGATAAATTTAGATTCTCTCACATATAAAAAAAAAAGTTATTAGCTTTCAAAAAAAAATTAATTATAATTTATTAAAATATATTTTTAGTAATTTTTTACAATTATATAATTATACTTTTTTAATTATTTTTTAAATGCATTCTCAATGTCAAAATTAAAAATATTTATATATATATAATTTTAATTTATTAAAATATATTTTTAGTAATTTTTTACAATTATATAATTATTCTTTTTTAATTATTTTTTAAATGCATTCTCAATGTCAAAATTAAAAATATATATATATATATATATATATATATATAATATTTATTGAAATTTGAAAATTTTCACTAAAATCATTAAATTGTGGAGTTGAATAAAATGGATGGAGTAAAGAAAATAAATGATGCCAATTATTCCCCAATCAATGCGCAAAATGGTGTCGTTTTGCGCTTTGAAAAATAAAAAAAAATAAAATTGCCAAAAAACGGCAACCTAGGTTGCCGTTTTCTGACACACAAATTTTTTAAATTTTTTTATCGTGCTCCTATTTTTCCAATTTTTTTTTACTTTTCACGTCAAACTAAAAAAAATCCCAGAAAATAATCCATGTAATACCTGAACTATAGCATCGTTGAAAACCAAGCTTCCTGATGATGTTTCTGCTAGTATTCTTTTCTTGAATTGTTCATTTTTGGTGAAAGCATAAATCGCAAGTGATTTAGGTCTCGACCTTATAAATTCAATACTCTCTTCAATCTTCTCTAACTGGCAAACAGATTCAATTTTATTTTATTTTTAAAGCTTAAACGTAAATTATTCAAATAATTAATGAAGATTATCTATGCGCATATGTATATCTTACTGTAATTATAGGAAGCAATGGGCCAAAAATTTCATCTGTCATGATTGCTGCTTCAAGGGGAGGATCTAGTAAGATTGTTGGCTCGATAAACCTGCAAGAAATTATGTTGCTTTTATATCAAGAAATTACAGGGAATAAAGAAGGAATTAAGAGATGGAAGCGTTCATAAATTTACAAATTATCTTCATCCATTGAACCGCCATGGATAATGGACATTTGTACTGCTGGATCAATCAGAAGGTTTTTCAATCTTAAAAAATGCTGCTTGTTAATAATTCTTGCAATAGAATTTGATTCTCTAGGGATATCTCCAAACATGTTCTTGATAGCAACCTTCATTAGTTTCACCTGAAGTTGAACTATTTAATAAAATATTATGCATGTAAATGGAAAAGAAAAGGAAGTTAATATATATATATATATATATATCAAAAAAATCAAAATTCATTTAATACCAAAGTGGGTGCAAATTTCTTTTCCACAAGGACATAATCAATTGCTATGCAAGCTTGACCAGCACAAGCTCCGAATTTGGACACAGTAACTCGATTTGCAGTCACCTTTGCAATAATTAATTCAACAACAAAATTAATGATATTTAATTGTTCATCAAAGCAAAAATTATCAAATAAAACTTAATAATTACCTTTTGATCAAAAGAAGATGATAGAGAATCAAGAATCGCAGGAGATTTCCCACCCAATTCAAGAACAACCGGTGTTAGATGTTTTACAGCTGCTGACATCACTGTCCTTCCCACTTTTGCACTGCCTGAAACCAACCAGAAGAAGAAAGACGTACAATTAAATAAAACATCCTGGAATTATAAGTAATTTACTGTAATTGCTTTTTAATGTTAATTAATTAGGACCTGTGAAGAAAATTTTGTCCCATTTTTGCTGGAGCAGATGTTCACCAACAGAAGGTCCACCTTGGATGACTTTAATGGCATTAGTGTCTAAGTAATTGGGCAAAGAATTGGCTAACAGAGAAGAAGAAGATGGACCCAGTTCTGATGGTTTTAAAACAACTGTGTTTCCTGCTGCTACCGCTCCTAGCAATGGTTCTAATGATATGCCTGAAAAAAAAGCACGAATTTTATATTTTTACGTTTTTTTCTTAAAGAAATATTGGAGGAAAAAAAAAATATATAGATTTATAAATTCACATACCAAAAGGGAAATTCCAGGATGAAATAATGAGAACAAGACCAAGAGGCTCAGGAACCAATTCTGCAGATGTCAGGACTGCAATTCTTGGCAGCTTGGCCTAATATATATATATATATACACACACACACACTAAATATTAGCATGAAAACTGAATTTTTTTTTTTAAGAAATTCAATGTATATTATTATTATGATTAGTTCTATGCTTACCTTCTCGGTTGACATCCAGTTCTTCAGGCCTTTCAGTGCAACATTTAGGGTTTTTGTTAGGGTTCCCACCTGCAGAAAAGAATAAATAAATAAATCAATATATATATATATATAATGATTCAAACAAAATTTAGTAGTATCCAAAATTAATAATTAAGAAGAGAAATTAAGAAACCTCATCTCTAAAAGCCTCAACATGATGCTTTCCTAAATCTTGCTTGAGAGCTTTAAAGATTTCAATTTCTTGTTCTTTGATGAACAAGCTCAAGCCTTTAATCTGAGAATGTCTCCAAGAATAATCTTTAGTCTTTCCACTCTTAAAATATTCTCTCATTTCTTGTAATTCATTCTCCAAATTCTCTACACTGATACTCTCCATAACTCAACTATAATTCTTGGAAAATAAGTTATTGCCTCATAAAGAAAATTATTAGAACTCGTCTAGTACTGTATGTATGCTTTTTAATATATTTTTTCTAGCTCTTTTTAATATAATTTGTTGCGAAGTAAATTTACAAAATGAAGCTCCTTTGCATGCGCGGTCCGGGACCTATTTATTCCATTCTTTTCTTTATTTTCTTTTCCCTAAACACAAATGGTGTGAATTAGGTTAAAGTCCCTTTACCTTATCATTCTCCTCATAGTTATGTTTATTATTAGATGTTCAACTCCTTTTCCCAATTTGGAATTGGAAGTGGGCACTATATGATTAAATGTCAATTGAATTTCAACTTCTCTAGTTCAAATAGTGCATTATTTGTGTTAATTTTATCCATTCATATTATTAACAAATTGAATACTATGTGTTTTTATAAGCATAGCTGAATACTTATTAGACCATCCCAAGGAAAGGATTTGAATATATTTAAATCATGAAATTATTGTTACATCTCTTTATTGTCAAGTATTCTCTACTACTTACTACTAATTTCCAACAAAATAAAAGGTTTTTGAAAACTTAATCTTTAAAAAATAAGACTTTACAAGCTTTTATTCCGTTTAAAAATATCTCAAACAATGTAGTTTTTATTTATATTCATTGAATTCTATATGCATGATTAATTGTCTCATATTAAGTACTTTAAATAAATTCCTTCTAAAAAAAATAAAATAAAATAAATTTGAATGAGACGATTCAGTTCTTTTTTGAGCCACTGCAGATTGACAGAATGAAAACTTAGGTGGCAACAATAAGCAATAGTAGTTGAGAGGTCCAGTGCTGGTCCACTTTGATTTTAATGTGAATTTAGTAGTGCATGTGATGATGCACAAATCAATAAAACATACTAAGTAATAACATCAAGTAATTAATGAACAACAGATCTCTTAGAATTTGAGTTCAGGTGAAAGACAGGTTCTGTGCTATGTGCCAACCATATTATTTATTTCACGTTGTAGGTAAGAAACTCAATGCAATGTCAAATTCGTGATAATGTTTATTATTGAATCGAGTCAAAATTTATTTCCTGCCATAAGGGGAAACAAAGATTGTGACATAATTCAACTAATTTTTCATTTATTGGGGCATATTTTCCTCATTAGTATTATCCTCACCGACATGTAATTAGATGGGATGCATACACAATGTATTAAACATGCACCATTAATTTTAATATTGGGATAAAAATCGAATTTGTATTTAAAATATTAAAAATTGTATAAATGTACCCATAAAGTTTATTTTTTAAAAAAACAAAAAATATTAAAAATAATTCATATTTACCCTTATTTAGTATTTTAAAGTGCAAATATAGATAATTTTTAATATTTTAAAAGCAAATATAAACAATTTTCAATATATTTTTTTTTAAAAAATTAACCCTTATCCCTTTAATAATCATTTCCATTCATAGAGAAAAATTAAAAAAAAAATTAATTTTCTCAATCAGATTTATGTTTACTTCAACTAACTTAACATCAGAATCTTAACTGTTCTTTTTTTATTTATTTTTTTTGGAAAAGTGGAATATATTAACTAGCAGAGGAAGCAACTGGGCTATTACAAAAAGCTTCTTTCTAGCCAAACAATGGTGAGCAAGGGCGTCAAAAGAGCGTTTAACAAAAACAAGAGAGAAATCAAAACTTATTTTTCTTTACACTTAAAAAAAAAATATATTGTTTTCTTCACAGAGACAGATTACAGGGAGATGTTGTCTGATTTGAGATGGTTAAAACTTCATGGCTGACGAGAAACAGATCCCCAATAAATATTTCTCAGAAAAGGGAAAATGACACGTAATCAGGACAAAATGGCTTTAATTTCTGTACCATCTGAAGGCTCAATTCTGCAATTAAATTTTCAACTACCCCACCAACCATCATCATCATCGTTTCACTCATTAAATGCTCTAACGAACCCCTAATTTTGAGTACACACTAATTTCTTTCCACGCAATTGGAATCGGACAAGACATTCATACATAATACAATCACTATCTACCAAACGTAATAAACATATAGGGTTGGATAAAAATAAAAAATAAAAAAAATAATAATATTTTAATCCAACAATCTGCATCAAATGTAAAAATGGCTGTCAATTGAGATTTCCATTTAAAGTTTTATGCTCTACTATTTGCCCTTTTTTTTTATCGTTGTTCTGGACATTATTGTTCTTAAGTTGCCAACCTCATTTTACACAAATACTGCTTAATATATAACAAAGGATCTCTTATTAATTAACTCGTTTAGTACGCCAAAAAATCATTCAATTGGATCCTTCACATCCCTATATTAGGAGTTAAATTCACCAGTTATTATAGTCAAAGGGATTTACGTGATTTACCATTTTCATTCAACGCCTCAACCACAGGTGCCTTGCAATTCTCCTCCAGCATTTTACAATCTCTGGCTCCACGCAGCCTGCATTTAACTTTCCCACCCACCAAAAACAAGAGGTTGCTTTGACAGTCAGAAAACCTCTGCAGTGCCTTTCAAAGTATCTCTCACATACTTAATGCCAAACATTCAGCCACGATGTCTGGGACTCAGTTGTGTCCTTGTTGCACCCTTCACTGAAGATCAATCAAACGAGACCTTCTGAATCAGTTGGTTCTTAAATAAGAAACATAAACATAAAGCTTATATCCTCTAATATAAGTTTTAAACCATGAGCAATAAGAATTAAAAAATATAAACCCCGTTATAGAATTCCAATTCCGAACGGGAAATATATCACCTGCTCTAAATGTTTTATTTAAGATTTGCTACGATTGTATGTTGTGCTAATATTTCAGGCCTTTTTAGCATTAGAAATGTTCAACCCAGACAAATCGTTCATAAGTAAATAATTAATATATGTGCCTTTCTTTTTTAAAAAAAAAATTGTTAATTTCTGTCAAAATCACACTATATTCATTTTCTCCATTATCAGGAAATTCATAACAATAAGTTCTAACATTCTTGATCTTTGAGAAAAATTGAAGCAGATTTTCTTTCCACCATAACATATTATTGTTATTTGGCTATTCTTAGATAGCCTCACCATTACTATTAAGCTAAGGCACCAGTTAAAATCCACTTCTGAGTTGAATTTATTTTAAATAAATGGAATGATTTTGGCTTCCCATGTCCACACGGTCATAAAAGAGAAGCAAAGTATGCACATACCTTCACTTTTTCCAACTTTTCTTCTGCTCCTCCATAGAAGTCGAATAGGCGTACCAGAAAATCCTGCATCTGATCTCAGTTGCTTCTCCATATAACGCCGATAAGTCTCAGGAAAAAGGCTTGCATCATTCACGAAGAAAACGAACGTAGGTGGCCTGATAGCTGCCTGTATATGGACATATTCAATAATTTACAAGTATGGAAAGCGGTTCACAAATATTAAAGCTAAAACAGAGAACTACGGGAATCAATAAGACAATAAGGGCAAAATACAAAATCAAACGATATTTTTCAGAGGTGCTTGATATCATAAATTTTAATCTTCAAACTGGAATGATCCACCAATTAGTGCTACACTATCGTATTCCCAGAAGCATAGAAGTAAAACCATTATCTGTTGCTTCTACCCATCTCCAGATTTAGATGAGTAGGGCTAATTTGGAGGTACCACTTGCAACAATCCTAACAGGTCAAGCACAGGTGACTAATTTGCTCTGCATGCAAGTAATCAAACTCACAGTTAATCACTATGTTACTGCACACCAAAAGTACCTGAGTGCAGTAGTAAATGCGTCCTCTCCTTCCACCTCGGGTTCGTGGAGGTGGCTTGAAAGCTATTGCTTCTTGTACCACTTGATTCAGTATGGCAGTACTCAGCCTTCTTGATCTTTCCTTTTCAACAGTACTAGCAGCAATTATTATCCTGAAATGAAAAAATATCAATTCAACTTAGCCAAGGGCAAAGCAGCAAAGAGAGATTCCAAGCGCTAAATACAAACTCCACACACACACACACAAAAACTTCAAAGAACCGATAGCTTTGAGGTTCAGTTTGTTCCAAGTCCATTTTATTTAACAGATAGGATGTTGGTGACTCATTATGTTAGTAGGATAATTCATTCCATATAACTCCAAAAAGCTTAGGCCTGTTTTTAGCATGCTACACTAGCTAAAATAAATTCCAAAATCAAGACCAAAAATGTCAGAAGATGAAAAATGTCATGCTTGACTTTTGTTAATTGCCTGAACAATAAGACAGAAGATTTGTCATGTAAGCACGTACTTTTCAACACTATGGCCAGCAATTGCAGTTGAATAAACTATAGGCGCCCATTGAAGAATACGGAGCTTCTCCCTGACATCTTGTTCATAGTATGTTGTAGTTTGCTGGTTTTTATTTGGTATCGTGTCCCATTTGTTTATAACAATCAGGCAGCCCTTACCTTCTTTCTCAATTCTGTCAGCAATCCTATAATCCTGAAGCGTTCACTCAAAAGAAAGAAGGAAAAAATTAAAGGTAGAAATGACTACAGCCTGAATAGAAAATGAGCCAAGTCCATTTATAGATGTTAGAAAAAGGAGTACTATAAATTAAAAAGATTTGAAAGTTCAAAGTACGTACAAGGCTCATAAAGACAGATTTGTGCAATCTGTCCAGTAGAGCTATTTCACCTCTTTTCATTTTATTTATTTTGCTTGTGGGTGTGTGGGGGTGTGTTTCCTATGTGTGTGCACTTTCCAGCTTTCTGGCACATGAAGCTAGAATATATTTATACATGCCATTTTGAAGGTAGAGAAATATGCCATGGGCCCCATGACTCATTTGATATAAAAGATATAGATGTACCTGTTCTGTGATACAAGCCATGGCCTCGATCACAAGAGCAACAACATCAGAACGGAGGATGGCATGGAATGCTCGATTCACTGATAAAGCCTCTGTCACACTACCTGATGAAGCTACAGCTGCCCTTCTTCTGATTCCAGCTGTATCAATAAGCCGAAACTTCTGCAAACAATTGTGACGATTTAATCGAAATTGTATTAGAATTCCAAAACCTGAAATAGCTAGCATTAAACCCCAATGTTTTACTGAAATATTGGATATCTACTATCCCCAACTACCTTTGGATTAATAGATAGTTATTCTAGTGATCTTGCATCCAAATTCCTTTCTTTCCCCAGAACTTAAAGCTAAAAAATTTAGTCGATCGAATAGCTAATGCTTAGGAAGTGGCAGACAATTTGATTCAATATACAGTGACCAAATACTAACATGAAGAATCCTTCAACTACACAAACCTGGCCATCTGGTCCAGCAAATTCAGTATCTATAGCATCACGAGTAGTACCACTAATAGGGCTGACAATGGTTCTATCTTCTCCAACCAATGCATTCAAAATGCTACTTTTACCAACATTTGGCCGGCCAACAATTGCAATTGCAGGAACATAATTTTGATCTTCATCAGGATTTGGGGGATCCTATAAGTAAAAAAATAAACTCAGCAAAGTAAAAAAAGAAGAAACGAACAAGAAGAACCAAATTATTGTTGTGAAACACCCATGATATAGTGAAAGACATTTTGAAGCATAAATGTTTGCAAAAACAGTGATGATGAGTTTTAATGCATTCTAGCTTATAGCATACTATGAGGGTTGGGCATTGACTACTAGGAGACTGTAATTGAAACTTGTGAATGGACGATATTCTAGTTTAGCAAATGGAAAATAATTACAAGGCTGTCCCTTTGCTTTGAACAATTGCACCAATACAAAGTTTCATAGCCAAAATTAACTCAAGTACTAAGTACCAACCTCAATTTTTTCCAGATGAGAACATACAAGATCTAAAAGCTCTCCTGTCCCCGTCCCAGATAAAGCAGAAATAGGGAGTGGTGATAACCTGGTTGGCCAACCAAAAAGTTCATTCTCTGTTTGTCAAAATAAAATTTACATAGAAATAGGTTATCTAGGTTTTTGACATATGAACTTAGAAACCATATGGACCAATTGTTCTATCCAGTGTCATAACAGGGACAAAGTAGAGAGATATAAGCACAGAATCTCAGAAAGTATACCTTTTAAATGCATAAAATTTGATAAATTCATTTCAGGTGTGGATGCCATAAGTCATGTGTATCACTTGCCAAACTGTGCCAGTAAATGATGCATTTGTAGCATCTTTGCCAATATTTGGCCTATCTATGATAAAATCTCTACAATCCCAACTATTACTATGAAAATAGCACTCGATAACGACTAAAAGTGTGAAAGACAACAGTACTGCAATTCAAAATAAAGACAGCACTTTAATCTTTCCATGGAAGAGTTTCAACTGTGATATGCTTCAGGAAAGATTCAACAGCCATAAGTCATGGGTATCAGTGCCCAAACTGTGCCAGTAAATGCTGGCATTTGTAGCATCTTTGGCAATATTTGGCCGCCTTGTACAAATTCTCTAGAACTCCAACTATTACTATAAAATTATGAAAATAGCACTGATATTTGATAAGAACTAAAAGTGTGAAAGATGAAAGTACTGCAATTCAAAATAAAGACAACACTTTAATCTTTCCCTGGACGAGTTTCAAACTGTAATATGCTTCAGAAGAATTTTCATCACAATCTTAAACCCCTATGATTTTAAGACTGAAATTGACAGCAACATTGAAGGAAATGTTTATTCAAGTAGAACATACATATGTGGAACGACATAGAAAAACTATGTTTACATACATGTGGCATGAACCACACATTTTAAGCTTACACAAGAAATATTTAATAACATATCACATTTTAGATTGTTAGATAACTCATCTTAGAAAATAAATGACTCGCATGCTCTCAACAAAGATGAAACAAAATAAATAAAAACCCACCCCAATGACCAGAATTCTGCTGCTTGCATGATTCCTTTACGAGGAGATTCGCACTTGTTTACTGCAAGAATGATAAGCTTGTTTGAGTAGTTCTTTCGCAACCAGTCTGCTATCTCCACATCAGCTGCTGTTAGACCTGCCTGTTGAACACAAAGAACAAAGCATAGTAACAATGTTGGCATGAACAAAAGCAGCAGAACTACCAGCAGAAGAAGAAAGGTTATACCTGACCGTCAACAAGGAATATAATGACAGATGATTCTTCAACAGCTGCAGTAGCTTGTCTTTCTATCATGGAGGGCATCCTGGCAACAGCTGCCTCCCTGGAGGAAAGTGGAATCCCATCCATGCCAATGGTAGTTGTTATAGCCAATTCTTCCATGACATTATCCTGCGCTTTCGAGATAGTGATAACACCTCCAGTATCTACCACCATAAACTCATATTCTCCCCAAAAGGATCTACCATATAAACGATCTCGAGTAACCCCGGGTTCATCCACCACAATCGCCCTGTTCCCCTACAGTTCATAAATACTCAACATTAGCATTCTACATTTCCAACATGTACATACAACACTTCATCCTAAAATCAAATCGTTAAAATAAATATGATTTCCAGCGAGAATAATTAATTACCCCAACAAGACGGTTAAAAAGTGCTGATTTGCCAACATTTGGCCTCCCAACAATTGCGACTCTAGGAAGGAGATGATCAGGGATCTGCATATAGAAGGTCAACTGTCGTAAACAACTGCTTCATCTATTTACACTTTGATTTTTCAATAAGAGTGCCCAGTTGAGCAACTCAGAAAGAGTTAAATCTACGTCATCATTACACCAATTAGTTGTTAATAATTTTGGCATTCATTCAATTTTCACATATACAAATTGCATTCCTTTATTTTCGGCCAGGAATTTGAGAATTCTCTCCAACCTCTTGAAGACTAAAACAAGAAAGAAAATAGTAAAGACTATTATACTAACTTCTGAAGTAGCTAATTTTTGCCTCTTCTGCTTTCTGGTTTCCTTTTTATCATCACTCTCATCCTCTGCAAACAATCAAAGCCAGATGGCCACAGATAAGTCAAAAAATATGAAGAAAAAAGATGCGTTTTTTTTTTTTTGGCGAAAATGTAAAATGGAGACATTTGTGAGCAAAAACCACAAGAAAAAAAGAAAAGAAAAGAAAAGGATAAAATAAAAGCAACCGATTCTCAATAGGCGAGAGAGGGAACTAGAGTACTCCCTAACAGCATCCTCAGCTTCCTCTTCGAGTTCGTCAATATCAATAGTGTAATCCTCGCCGTCGGACTCAAAAATCTCTGTTTCTTCTTCATCATCTTCCTGTTCGTCGAATTCTTCAATGTCGTGGTTAGAGATGGAACAGTAAGCAGTCAAATTGGAAAGAGAGAGAGAAAAGCGAGGGAGTTGAAGCGAAATGGAGAGTGTGGATGGAGAGAGAAAGGAACGAGAGATCTTAGGGAGAGGATAAGAGAGAAAGAACGGCGAGGGTTTTATGCAGTAGAGATTGATAGTTGACATAACTTTCTGTAAGAGAGCTGGGAAATGGAAGGTTTAATGGGATTTCAGAGGTTTATCTTCTCCTTCTTCAGGGTTTGCGGTTACTGTGGGGAGGCATTGTACAGGATTCCGTCCTTCAAGAACCCGCAGTTTACTGTTAATCTTGTTGGCGGAAAATAAAAATACCGTTAGCTAAAAGTTCTTAAAAGAAAGCTACCATTGTTGGAGATTCCAATTTATTTTTTAACTTTTCATTAATTTTCAAATTACAAATTATTTTTGTCTCATTTCATTTAAGAATTTCTTTTTCTCTTTAATATTTCTTTGTTTTCACAAGAAACTCCTTTTAATTTTATTAATTACGATTTGGTACATAAATTACAGAAATTTATGTACAAAAACATAACACTTTATGAACCTGCAATATCAAAATTTCACACTTTCAATTTAGTATTCGAGCAAAGAAGTCTCTTTTTGGAGATGTCCCAAAAAACATCTGCACTATTCATCTGCCATGCTGCATCTATTATCTTTCCTGCACAAAGTGTAATCTGTGGAACAGTTAATACATCCACACATCACTTGGATCTTCACATCTGTTAATATGTCCAAATTTCTTTCAACTTCCAACACCAACCTGGGAATTAGCCATTCCTCTATAAGTTCCACACCACCATCTGTTCCATTGGATCCCTTCACACGATAGGAGTCTCTGGTTTAACCTTTATTTTAACTGGTTTTCCAAGCTGTGATTTGTCTTCCATCTTCGCTACTTCAAGAGCTCTTTCACATACAGGAAATCCCTGATCATCCCAAGAATCCAAAATCACACCAGAGCCTATGCAGGTTCTTCCGTGGTAGAAGGCTGCATATTGCCCTGCTGCCAGACCTTGATCATCTTCTGACAAGTGGATGACTGCAACATCTTGACCTTCGACTTCATCTGGTTCTATTGTCACACTACAATCATAAAACCCAGGGCCATGTCTGACCTGGAAAGTTCAAAAGATGTGAACTTTAATTAGATAGTGCTTAAGTAGATCCAAGGCATTAGAATATAACATAACAGGAAAAACTAAGACAGTAGACAGGGAAATATCTGTAACATTGCTTATGTGAACAGGAAACAAGACTTTTTCTACCTTACACCGGAGCTGAGTGATCTCCTTGGGAGGTGATCCACCAAACCATCTCAAGGAGCTCACACGAAATAAGCGCCTTCTTTTGTCAAATGAGAAATAGTTTCTCGAGACAAACACTACATTGTTCTTAACATCCTTCTCAACAACATACCTGCATACGTGGAGCAACAAGAGTAAGCAAAGTAGCTGAAGGAAAACTCCAGTGTCTAATAAACCACAACTACAAAATTGAAGCTAAAATTTAAAGAGGTACTAGATTATTATGGTATCTGAAGTGCATAAAGTTTATGTCAGGCATTTGAGAAATGTTTTTGGCAATAACAGTAATTAGCATGTGGAAGATAAGAGTCAAAAGTAATGTTGCAACAGCAAAGTAAATCAAATACTGCAACATAATCTATGAAAGTTTCTAAAAAAAACAAAGCCATGTGTGTTTGACCAAAGACATGCTCAAAAATAAAATGACAAACACGAGAGCAGAGTTTACTTAAAGTAAACTACATCTCTGCTTTATCATGGATATTTGGAAGAGCTCTCAACTGTGTGGCAATTAGTAGATAATTTTTAACATGTGCCCAAGATATAGTTCAATAAGATACCAGGGACCGCCAGGAAGACATAGGCCCTGTCGTTGACCAATAGTGTAGAACCAAAACCCTCGGTGAACGCCAAGAAAATCTCCTGTCTCAGCTTCCAATATGATACCTTCCATCTCCCCAATATGTCTTGCAACAAATTCACTGAATTTGATCTACGTAAAAAAGAAAGAACAATTCCACTGTAAATGCAGATGGTAAGGAGAAAAGCAGGTGTTTGAACTTTCAAATAGCCTGTCAAAAAACTGCAAAAAATAAAGAAAAAATCTGACATTGGCTTTGACCACTAGGAGTTACCAAAAAGAATAAGGCATTCACATAATCCTGACAAGAATATATGTTGAGTGGGTATGAATAAATCAAAAAGGCTACCCATAACAGAAATGTAGACGAAACAATGAAAAGAAGGTACCTTCCCAAGAAAGCAAATTCCTTGTGAATCCTTTCTGTCTTTGTTAGGCAGATCAAATAGTGTAGCAAGTTTGCGAACTTCATGCTGCAGACAATGAGAAGCAAAGATTAGGCAAAAAAGAACAGGAATAGAGGAATATTCTACACCAGAAGGAATCAAAGCACTCAGGAAATAAATAAAGAATTTATTTAGTGTGGAATACTCTTGAGAAAGAAACAAAAATGAGAATCAAAACAGAAATAAACAAATAAGGGAAAGCATTTCAAAGAAGAATTTCAAAGAAACTTTTCAAGCAAACATCTACCAAATCGCAGTAATTCAAGCTGTAATTTTATGGTCAAGGCAAGAGGATGCATCACATTTATTACTAGGTTTACATTGCATTTATTTGTGAGAACTCCTGCTTATGCTAACTGCTTTTTCATGCTAACCATATAAGCTATCTATTACTCATTGTAAGAGTTTTAAAGCATCGACTTTGTTTAATTGATAGAATTGTATAGAATATGTATGGAACATAAGTAGAATTTCTGTAAATGTTAGGGATAAGCTTTTACATAGCAACAACTGCAAGAATATGATAGATATAATTGGAGTGTTTGGACATGATTAGCATCCTATACTCTGGATGCAGTTGTAACTCTGTATTGTACTTAAGCAATAGATTATTTACTTCTATTGACCGAAAAACAAAAAAAAATGTATGGAACACAATCCAAATAATATTATTAGCTTAAGTATTGAATGGACCTTTGGAAGAGCACCAAGAGGGAAAATGAGTCTTTTAAGCTGGGCCTGTGACAGATGTGACAGAAAATAAGTTTGATCCTTCACCTGCAAAACACAAATTAAAAAATCAATTACAGAAGGCAATTGACAAAAGTTTCATGAGGTTGATAATCAAGTAGCATGTATTGATCAAAGTAAATTCAACATGCTAACATTTAGAGACAGGATATGAGCTCCTGCATGATCATTACAACATTGTAGATTTTTGCGAACCTGTCAATCTTTCTTTTTCTTTTCCTTTTTTCATTTATTTTTATTTTTTTGGTTGTTGTTTATTCCTTGCTGCTTTTACACAGCTGGAAAAAAGTGAAACTTCTTAATAACAGCTATCCTTGTAAAAAAAAGTATACTGGTTTTCAAGATAAGCTAAGATTTTTTACATATCCAACATCATATTTATTGCCATCCACCATTTGAAGTGGCATCTAGGGGTGTGCAAATGGTCGGTTCGGTTCGGTTTTGGACCGAACCAAATAGACCGAAAACCAAACTTTAGTATTTTTTAGAACCGAATCGCGGATCGAAACCAAATAGACTGAAATAATTTTGGTCCAATCGGTTCTTCACAAATTTAAGCTTTTAAGTGTTTTACATTATAATTAGCAGTCTTTGCTCCCAATTCCAGGGTACCAAATCAAATTAATTTCATGATCTGGTTCTCACAATCATTGAAAGCAAAATTTTCTCTATTCTTTACCAGAAATGGAATCATATATATAATTAAAAAAAATAAACTGAGAATAAATTAAAATAGAAAGAAAAAGAAAAATAAAAATAAAACGACTATGAAGATCCCAAATCGAGAAGCCTTTGATTCATTGAAATTCCATGGGTAGTAAAAGCAGGAGCATTCATTGTCACTTTCACATCAATTTGATTCACTTGTTTTCTGGCTAATTTGAACTCAATTGGCACAGCACCGCCATAGACAAGCTTGGCATTGACATTAGTAATCACCGGTCTCCGATTTGCCACGGCTTTGTTCAAATAAGGCGGTGAGAATTTCACAATTCTAAGTTCGGTTGGGTACATTGCATCGTAAATATAACCGTTATTTGTGTTGCTGCCGCTGTTAAGCACTTAGAATCAAACTCCAATTTCCTTAATCTACCCACGCAACCCCTCAAAAATAAAATCGGGACACCTAAAGAGACAAACTCGAGCTTGAATAGAAGAAAGAGAAGGGGAGAGGTAAAAAAATTACAGATAAGATTCGACTATTTTTGTTTTGTTAAAACCCATCTACTTATTCGAAGACATCAATTAAGCATCACACTGAAGAGTAGAAGGAAAAAAAAATGAAAACAAATCAGCAGAAAACAGAAGAGCAAAAAGAAGAGTACAAAGTATACCTACCATGGTTGCAAGAACAAGAAGAATCAAAGAATTGAAGAAGCTCAGAAATAGGTGGTGGCTGTTGTGCTAGGGATTTTGATTCAGATAAGGAGGAAAAGAATTGAGGTTATATATATATAACATGATCAAAACAGTGAGTTTAAAAAAGTTCGGTCGGTTCGGTTATTTCGATTTTTCAATTTTAAGAACCGAACCGAAAAAACCGAAAATCGAAGAAACCGAACCAAATAGAACAAAATCAATTCGGTTCGGTTCTGCACACCCTAGTGGCATATAGCTTTCTGAATATTGTCATCTAAGAACTTATTTATAAAAGCACAGCGCCCCCAAACCACAACCATTCCCAACCCCCAAAAAGAAAAACACAAATAGCCATCCAAGTCAAAGATATTACACAGAATAAAAGTGTGCAGCTCACGTACTTACTGCATCCTTTGAGAGTCCTAAGACAGAAGGCTCATTTATTTGATCTGAAGAGGGATGAATAACATTTGCATAGTGTCCAGAAGCAATATAATCAAATCCCACATTGTTGATGGCATCCATGAATGCCCCTGCAATTACACAAAAGTTAAGAGACAGAAACACAGAACAAAAGAATAAATAAACCAATCGACATTCAATTTCATGTGAGACAAACCAAACTTAATTCTTGTATTGCAAAGAACATCTGGATTGGGTGTACGGCCACATCTACACTCCTCAATAATGTAAGAGACCTGAAATTATAACTAACAATTTTGTGACATCACTAGTGCCTTTATGGAATCATCCAGTTTAACAAGGAGGAGGCAAGGAAAGGCATGATCAACAACACAATTTAAAGATGATAGCAGCATGAACGGAAGTACCACATACCACATTCTTCCAATATTCATCTGTTAAATGTACAACTTGTAACGGTACATCAACCTGAAATCCAATTACATCTTATTTTAGCAGAATGTTCTTAACCTACAGAAAAGAAAATCAAGAAAATACTCGCCCTTAGTAAATCAGAGCATAGCGATTTACACCTAGTCGGAAGCCACTACCGCAAATTCAGCACGATACTTCAAAATAGAAGATCAATTGAATAGATTAACCTGTTCACAAACAGCTTTGGCGTACTTCAAATCTTCCTCCCATGGGCATTCAGACCAAAAATTTTCGAAATCTTCCTACATAAACAGAATATTAGAACAACTTGCTTTACTGTCTAAAACAAATAAACATAAAAACAGCATTATTCAATCTTCAATTTCTTTAAATTTTCCAATAAACCAATCGGCAATTTAACATAAAATTAGGATAAAAAATTTAAGCTTCACGCACCTGGAACCAGATTTTAAGGTAGAAACCGGTGCAGTGATGGCCAGCGGCACGGAGGAGGCGGAGTGCTACACTGCTATCAACACCACCGCTGACGAGAACAGCTACTCTGAGACGTCTATTGGGCATGCAACAAGATAGAAACTTGGGATCAATAGCGGCATCATTGAGGGCACTTGAAGCTCCTGAAGTTAAAGACTGAGCCAACGATGCGAAAGAAGAACAAACAGTGGTACATTTGGGGAATAAAAGTTTCGGAATTTGGGAAAAATTGAAAGACTTGGGCGGGAAGATAGAAGAAAGAAGGGGATTGAGACAGACCACTGGCCTAACTAGTCCAAGTCTCAACATTGCTGTGGAAGCGAAGCGAAGCTTCAAGCTTGTCTGATGTGGATAAAACGGGGAAGGTGATCAACTAAGAGAAGAGAAGTGGTAAATTGCTCATAATTACTAAGATACCACCCATATGGCCAATCTCTTTGTACACTGTTAATGAGAAAAAAGAATAAACTTGAGGGGCATTTTAGTCTTCTTGTCAACAAGCCCTATCGTCTTCTCCTATATAAGCCGCCTTTCTCGTATTTTTATCTCCCTTAAACCCTAGACAGGGCCGCTGTGTGAGCCCGGACGAAAGTTTCAGTCTTTCAGAGGTAAACTGCTATTTCTTTTACTTATTGAGCTTCAAGTTATCATGTTCTTTTGTTTTTGATAGTTAGGTCGTGTTTGTATTTTCTTTGAACTGATCCATTTTGTCTAAATTTACTTCCTCTGGCTACTTGTTATTATAATTTTCGGATGATCAAATTTGTATCGAATTATTGATATTTCTTTTTTCGTAGGAGTATGTGCTAATTGCTTTTTTGATCTGATTTCGTTTTTCCATATAGCATAATTCGTCTTATAAAAAATCAGTTGAGAAGTCCATGCATTTGCATAGGTACTTGCTGTTTTATTGCTTGGTCTTTGAGCTAGTAATCTGTTTGTTATTCTACTGTTTCCTGAGCCCATATCCCAGTTTCTAGATCTTTTAGAGTTAAATCCGGAATTAACAGTCTCTCTGTAGGATATAATTAAGAACTGTATAACAAATTATATCGTGTTTTATCTTGTTTTGTCATTTAACGTTTCTTGTGTTGATATGCCATCCAATATTGGGCATGGGTCCAAGTTGAATTGACTTTAGTGTGCATGTTGAATATGGTCTGCAAATTACCTATAATGTAAACTCAATGTGTATTTGGTTTGCAGATTGAAATTTAAAGATGGTTCAATATAATTTTAAGAAGATCACTGTGGTTCCAAGTGGGAAGGACTTTGTTGATATTGTCCTTTCTCGAACCCAAAGGCAGACACCAACTGTTGTCCATAAAGGATATGCCATTTCTCGCTTGCGCCAGTTTTACATGCGTAAGGTCAAGTATACCCAGCAGAATTTTAATGAAAAGCTGTCTACAATTGTTGATGAGTTTCCTCGGCTGGATGATATTCATCCGTTCTATGGGGATCTTCTTCATGTTCTCTACAATAAAGACCATTACAAACTTGCCCTTGGCCAAGTAAACACTGCAAGGAATCTCATTAGCAAGATAGCCAAGGATTATGTGAAATTGTTGAAGTATGGTGATTCGCTGTATAGGTGCAAGTCTCTGAAGGTTGCTGCTCTTGGTCGCATGTGTACTGTGATCAAGAGGATTGGTCCTAGTTTAGCTTACTTGGAGCAAATAAGACAACATATGGCAAGGTTACCTTCGATTGATCCAAACACTCGTACTATCTTGATTTGTGGGTATCCAAATGTGGGCAAGAGCTCTTTCATTAACAAGATTACTAGGGCTGATGTGGATGTCCAGCCTTACGCGTTCACCACTAAGTCACTCTTTGTGGGTCACACTGACTATAAATACTTGAGGTACCAAGTGATAGATACACCAGGGATTTTGGACCGACCTTTTGAAGATCGTAATATTATTGAGATGTGCAGTATTACTGCTCTGGCACATCTACGAGCTGCTGTACTGTTCTTCTTGGATATCTCAGGGTCATGTGGATACAGCATTGCCCAACAAGCAGCTCTGTTCCACAGTATCAAGTCTCTCTTCATGAACAAACCCTTGATAATTGTCTGCAACAAGACTGATTTGCAGCCATTGGAAGGGATATCTGAGGAAGACAGGAAACTGGTCATGGAGATGAAAGAAGAAGCCATGAAAACCTTGATTGGTCAAGGAGGTGAACCTTCAAATGATCAGGGTGTGCTTTTGACCATGAGCACTCTGACCGAGGAGGGGGTTATTTCTGTTAAGAATGCAGCCTGTGAGAGGTTGCTGGATCAGCGAGTAGAATTGAAGATGAAATCTAAAAAGATAAATGACTGCTTGAATCGGTTCCATGTTGCAATACCAAAGCTGCGCGACCAGAAAGAAAGACCACCTTGTATACCGCAGGTGGTTTTAGAAGCTAAAGCAAGGAAAGCAGCTGAGGAAGCAGAGAAGGAGACAAGAAAAACTGAAAAGGACTTGGAGGATGAAAATGGTGGTGCAGGTGTTTACTCTGCTAGTTTGAAGAAGAATTATATCTTAGCCAATGATGAATGGAAGGAAGATATCTTGCCAGAAATTCTTGATGGCCACAATGTATATGACTTCATTGATCCTGATATCTTACAAAGACTGGAGGAGCTGGAACGAGAAGAAGGCATCCGGCAGGCAGAGGAGGAGAATGAAGATTTTGAGATGGATGGTGAGGAATTGACCCCAGAAGAGCAAGCAGCTTTGGCTGAGATCAGGAAAAAGAAAAGCCTGCTCATTCAAGAGCATAGGATAAAGAAAAGCACTGCAGAGAGTCGGCCCACTGTTCCAAGAAAGTTTGACAAGGATAGGAAGTTCACTACAGAGCGAATGGGAAGACAGCTATCATCTCTGGGAATGGATCCATCTATGGCCATTAATCGGGCCCACAGCAGGTCACTCTCTAGGAAGGGCCGGAAGAGGGAGAGGTCCGTTGACAGGGAAGGTGGCAATGATGCAATGGATGTGGATGTTGACAAATCAAGTAAGAAGCTTCGTTTGAGATCAAGATCTCGGTCAAGATCGATGTCACGACCTCCAAGTGAAGTTGCCCCTGGAGAGGGCTTCAAAGACTCTGCCCAGAAGATGAAAGCTCTTAAGATCGGTAAGAAATCCGTTAAAAAGCGGAATAAGGATGCTCGCCGTGGAGAGGCAGACAGAGTTATTCCCACTCTCAAGCCTAAGCACTTGTTTTCTGGGAAACGTGGCATTGGAAAAACTCAAAGGCGGTGATCACGTAAGGTTTGTCAGAAATGGTGTATTTGAGTTTTACCTTGGTTGTTCATTATGCTTTCTCTTCATGGGCGTGTTTTCTGAAATTATATGCTTTCTTTGTTTAACACGAAAGAATTGACTTTCTTCGACATATGCATGTTCATTAATTCTTGGCGACTTCTGTATAACAGGCAGATATGGTCGTTTTCATGGATTTGTAAAAATGGATCACATGAACTCTTTATTTGAATGTTGAATGTAAAGAGAGCGACTGCACTGGAATCATATCCAATTAAAAACAAGTTACTAATCCTTTCACTTCTTTTTTTCATCTTGCAGGAGAAGCTTGATCATGTCATATGAAGGTTTACTAAATCATGGATACATTTCGTTCTTTTCTTTTTAGTCTTTGGTCACCTGTGGCAATTTTGAATCAGAATTACTTGTTATATCACATTTTTAAATGGGGTTTTTCTCTCAGTTTTGTAATGTGAGGGGATAGTTAATGTAAAAGTCAATGTTTATTCTTTCAATTCAAAGAGCTTGCTGTGTTGTTTTTGGCAAGGAATCGTAACCTCTCGGAACTCAAAAGTATTGTATGGTCATCTAATTTTTTATGATGTTTTCTGATCAATGAATCTTTGGAGCAACAAGAAAGCAATGTTATTATTATATTCGTTTAACATGAGGTTCAAGTGGATTGTGAGGAATAACAAAGATTAATTTTTCTGTCTGAAAAGACAGCATTCGACGTTGGTGAAAACGTTACCAAGTTGCAAGAATTATTACTCAACTCAAAAGAAAATACAGACAGATTTTTGCATTTTTGCATGCAGTGGGGAGAGTTGAATTTGAACTCTAATTAGATAGCTGGTGGTTTTCTATAAACCAAATGATTATTGTGTTACATGAAAGTCTACAATTAACTCGATTTTTGCATAAAGATTATTGTTTATAAGGTTGGGCGAGAATTAGAAGTCGTAGATTTAGGTGCATGCATATATGTTTTCAATTTTTTATTTTATGGTGTGAGATGTTTTGGGGCACAGTAGTGATGAAAATTGATTGAGCAGTGTTATGCTAGTTGGACCTTCAGAAAACTATAACCAAGCTTAGCTTTCCTTAGTTAAAGACAGATTTTGAAGCAACGAAACATAATTCCTACCTATATTCAAGTTGCTTCATCACTCTTTTGCTCATAAATGTGTTTAATTAAGTGGACCTGCCGACAACTCTAATTAAAGCTCCACTTATCATTATCTTTTTCTAGGTTGTATTTTTAAAATCTAACCCCAACACCTTCACTTATCATTAACAATATTTACCAATAATATATGTTATGTTACTTTCTCCGTTTTAGTGAATTTTACTATTTTTAACATATGAAAAAAAAAAAATTATTAATTAATAATTAATTCTATAAAATTTCACTATAATCTACTAAAATACGCTTTCATCAATTCTCTATAATTATATATTTTCACTATATTAATTATTTCTTTTTTAGTACATATATAAGGCAAAATAGAATTAATACTTCTGAATATTAAAAATTCTCAAGTTGAATGAAAAAAAAAAAAAAAAACCTGTTAAGGAGTATTATGTCAAATATATGTTATTTTACCATACTCTTCACATTTATTTCTGAATATTTGAGACATTTTCCATCCATTCATCTTAAAACTTTTATCATTTTAATTTGTATCCTTTTCTCTTTTGTTCAAATTCTCTGAAATGCACATTCACAGAGAGCACATTCGTTTCTTGAACACTCTGGGATTACATTTGACAATACAGTAATTAATATTGGAAACCTCATAATTAGTGAGTTGATGGAGGAATAACAGAAGGCACTCAGTAGTTGGAGTTCTTTGAGTTATCTGATCATAGACCCACAAATGCTTCTTTTTCTTTCTATCATTTTCCTGTTTATTATTATCCATAATTCCACATTCTTTAGTGCCAATCTGTCTTTTAATTCCATTTTCTGACTTGTTTAGACTCCATTCATCTTGATTTATAAATAAAAGAATGGCATATGGATGGAACATTAGGATGGTGGGGTTGCATATGAAATTTAGCCACATGTTTGAAAAGGGTGATAATAAATTATGATGTGGAGACCTCTAAAAAAAGCTGCAAAGCTCTCTCTTTAAATTTTCTTATTTTAGTGACTTTGTTGAGATTGTGAAAGATCGAAAGTGGATTTTCAAATTAACATATATACCCTACCAATACATCTGGCTTTTAATTAATGGCTTCTTTTCGAGGAATTAAATTCAATGATAAATAGGGTGATGATCAGAATCTCTCCTCTCCTATGCCCTTTAGCCCTTCCTTATTGGGGCAGTCTCATCAATCTAAAGCTATCTTTACTTGCTTATTACTGGAGTAACCTCAACTGCTACACACAAAGCTTTCCCTAGATAGAGGAACAGTAAACACAAAGCATTCAAAACTTCTAACTATACACTACCCTACCCTACACCTTTTTCTCTTATTATTTATTTACTATGCCTTCTATTTTTTTGTTTTACATGATACGTTCAGTACCGGTAAAGACTAATATAAATTTGCATAGGTAGTTTCACAAAAGGCTCCTTTTCAAATAAGAGTTTTTACTTATCCAATTAAAATAGCTTATAAAAGAGCAAAATGCTCTCTCACAAGTATGAGTTTTTATTGGCTTAATTAATCTGAATTCATACCGATACGCTCATAAAAAAAATATTATTTCTCAAATATTTAAAAATACTACATGTTTGGAATTAAAATCATCTGAAGCCTCTAGTTAAGGAAAAAACTTGTCATCCCATCTCAGTTTTTTTTGGATAAAAACAATATATAGAGTCGAAGACAAAAACAAAATGGACCAAAAAGAATTTATGTAAGAGTTAGAATAAAAATTTAATTTATAATTAAGGAATATTTGATAGTTAAGTTCCAGTGCCACATATAGACTTAATTTGTTGAATTTAGGACATAATTAAGTGATTAAGTTATTGGAAAACAAGATTAATATGTCGTAAAAGTAATATTAGCACTTTTGATGATATACCACTAAAATTACTATAATCATGAGATGATTTGAAGTCAAATTATTATGAATATGTTGTGTAACTGTAATTCCAAAATGTCTATTTATGTCAACATTAGCACTCGCAAATCCAGAATTGCCACAAATATAATTAAATAAGTTCAACAAGTACTTAATTTGATTAAAGAATCTGTTATAATCTTGCCCACTGACTTGATATTTGGCCCTCCCCTTAGGGGACTTCCATTATATATAACATGACACCTCTTTTGCCCTATTATGAGTACTGCCTTCATATCTTTTTGACCTTTCCTTAAAACTTTTTGCCCTCTAGAATCCATCATGATTTGGAGATAACTATGTAAATAATAATAATAATAATAATAATAATAATATTAATAATCTCATTTTTTTCTTTTTATTTTCACTAAAAAATCATTTTTATTGACAAAAAAATACATCAAAAAACATGTGAAATCCATCGATAATTTGCATTCAATTGCCAGCGAAATCCAAACTCAATGAGTCGTTCATCGATAATAAGCTATGCATTTCTAACTATCCGACAATAAATATTACTGTTGTTACTCGTATCAATTCAATCCGTATATATGATTTTCATTGCAGACTAATTTGTAGGGCCTCTCCCTCTCTCTCTAAAATAATGCAAAATATTTAGGATTTAATTTCCTCATTAATCCTTGCAATTCTTAAATCTTGGAAACTGCTAATTCTATTGGATGGTTAGGAAAACATATTCGTGATTAGACGACACAATATCAACCTTTTACTTCTTGCCAGTGTAATTTTGATAGGTGTACAGCTACTGTAGGTTGTTAATCTTGGATAATTATTGATGGAGTTATTACATTCTAGAATTTCATTCAAAATCTGTCAGCTTCTTATTAGATCAGAATATGCTGAATTTGAAGAGAAGAATTGAACTTTTCTGGCATTCTAGAACATGTTACTATTTTGACTGCCGGAAAAGACAATATAATTCTCAGTAGTACAGGTTTTCTAAGACAAAGACAAAGTATGTCGGTGCAAAACCAGAAATTAAAGCTACAAATATTGCTTGGATTGTAATTCATGAAAGATGCATCTGTCTGTACATAATCAAAACCTACAAAATATGGGTATGTTTAACTAAGTAGAGCATGCAGATTCTGAAAAATGAAACCCTAAAGAGATCTAGTGGCAGAGAAAGGTAGACATTAAATAATAAGATGTAAGTTATTTTTCAGGTGATTAACTGTTTCAGAAAACAACATTTATTTTCTTTTTTTCTGATATGATATAATTAATTTAAGGTTCTATAATTTCGACATGGTGGAGTCATTTCTACTCTTCTCAGCTATACCACCCCGCAACGTGTGCATCATATGCTAAATAACCAATCAACGGCTTTAATAATGTGGACCATAAATTATTTTCCTTCCAATATTTTTTCTTTATTTATATTTTATTCTCTATCTTCAACTACACGTGTAGAGATTATGTGAACTGGAAGCAAATATCTTGGCTTCGTTATGAAACAAACCCCCTTTCTTCACCTTTTCTTTTCTTTTCTCATTTCAATTCTTTAATTTTAAACCTTTGAGAAATTAAATAACTGTCCTTAAATTATAACTTAATTATTATTTGAATTTTGTCCAAACTCAATCAATTTTGTTGTAAAATTAGAGGCTTTTATCACTAGAAAATTGTTGACACATTTTAGTCAATAATTTCATGCTTAACAATTGTTTTTGTTGAAAATCAAATGCATGATTTAACCTTAATTTTAATATTAATTGTAAATTTCAAACACTTTATCATTTCTTACAAAATTAATTGACGTAAAGAAATTAATATTTTTATACTGTATTTAATAATTCATGAATGTTCACGTCATTTTATTATAATCTAACTCTTATCTAAATTTATGTCATGGAATAATTACTGGCTAATAAATTCAATAATAAAGTATGGTGTGTCAAGGATAATAAGACCTGATTTACATGCATGATAGGAATATAATGGATATAAGTATAAAAATTATAAAATGAAAGAAAATAGATATGATGAATATACCTTGAGAATGAAGAAATAGAAAATAGAAAAGACAAGATCATGGAGTCAAAGACAAGACGACCACCAATCTTTCTCAATTTCTTCATTCAGGTCCCTCTCCAAACCGTTTTCTAATCAGACCCATCAACCAACCTCTCTCCCTCTCTCTCTCTCTCTCTCTCTCTTCCCTATATTCTAAGCAAACCCCACATTCATCATCATCATCATTCCCACTCTATGAAGCCTCCTCTCTCTCTCTCTCTATATAAAGTCTTTAACTAATCTCTATCAAACCATTTGGGGAGAGAAAGAGGGAGATCTTAATCAATTTATGATCAAAATGAGGAAGCCAGAGATCATCAATAACAACAACAATAA
Organism: Excoecaria cochinchinensis; assembly: GCA_947683425.1. Taxonomy (NCBI): domain Eukaryota; kingdom Viridiplantae; phylum Streptophyta; class Magnoliopsida; order Malpighiales; family Euphorbiaceae; genus Excoecaria; species Excoecaria cochinchinensis. Next base: position 8,198,478 of record CANTUQ010000074.1, on the reverse strand, counting down.
CAAGCTTAGAAAAGGGTTGTGGTCACCTGAGGAAGATGACAAGCTTATGAACTATATGCTAAACAATGGACAAGGTTGTTGGAGTGATGTTGCTAGAAATGCTGGCTTGCAAAGATGTGGTAAGAGTTGTCGTTTGCGTTGGATCAATTACTTAAGGCCTGACCTCAAAAGAGGTGCTTTTTCTCCCCAAGAAGAAGAGCTCATCATTCACTTGCACTCCCTCCTCGGTAACCGGTACGTCATTTTATCATCCACTTGATTCATGAATTTATTCATAAATTCAGTTTAGTAAGTATTATTTTTATTCTTTTACATGTTCTTGAGCTTTTGACAAATTATAAACTGAAAAAGTATCTATTTCATATGTGTAATGTTCTCAGTGAGTCGGTTACTCGTGCAACATATTACACCACAAAACGTAAATAGGTGGCAAGGTTAATTGTTTTATTAATTTTATATATATAAGGTAGAATATAGCCATCTCGGGCTAATTCTAATAATTTTAGTAGGCTAGTTATATATACTCCAACTAAAACATTATTTATTTTAATAATAATTATACTGCTTTTCCTACTTAAGTCAACATAAAATTATTAAAAAGAATTACGACTTACCATCAAGACCTGGACCATAAACATAAAAATCCTACAAAATCTAATGAATAAGATGGGATGGTACATAGGATTCCTTCCCCTTTAATTTATAAAAATTTTAAATTATATGGGTACGGAGCATTTTAAAGGCTAATGGATAAACATTTTGCTTTTTATGAGTTTGTTTAGAATAAATTTAAATTAATCAAATTAATAAATTTCGAGTAGTAAAAACTGGAATAGTTAAAAGAAAAAATTATTCAGATAGATAGATACGTATTCATTGATTTCCAAGTTGACGAAGACATTTTTCAATACAATGTGACAATACAATGATGAGGTAAAATTCGAAAGCTACGTTTGTATGACAAAAATTAAACCTAGGTATAGGTATTGAAATTTGAGAGTAGAATAATTTAGGCATGTTGTCCCTTTCTTCACATGGAAAGCAAACTGTAATATATGATGAGAAAGTACAATAATTCAGGTTCAGCAGTCGTATATGAAAGAGTGCATACATTTACCAATTTAGTCACCTCTGCTGATGTCGTATGCTTGAATTGAAGATGCTTTTGTTTTGTTTTATTCATGTATTCATGCACATGCATGTATGAACATAAAAATTAAGAATTATTTTTACATCATTTTTTTAAGATATTTTGAAATCGAGATTTCTCTTTTCTTTGATACTGAAACAGAAGAAGAAATATCTTTATTATATGTTCTTTCTATTTCATATGTAATTAGTTTCTATCATCCAAAAAGAAAAATACTGCTGCGTTGAAGGCATGACCACCTGATTAATTAGCTATGCATATTTTCACTTTTTTCTATTTCTTTTATTTTAATCTTAAGCTTGCATGCAAAACATGCATTAATAGTGACATTAATTCTTTGAAAATATGTATGCTGAAACTGAAATGTTGATTTTTTTGGCAAACTAACATCAGGTGGTCTCAAATTGCGGCTCGATTACCAGGAAGAACCGACAACGAGATAAAAAATTTTTGGAATTCAACAATAAAGAAAAGACTAAAGAATCTATCATCTTCACCAAACACCAGTACTGATTCTTCTTCAGATCATCAGCCTAGCAAAGAAGCTGCAGGATTCATCTCCAACATTCAAGAACAACCCATAAATCCTATGTACATGGACCCATCACTAAAATCATCATCATCATCCATGTTTCTAAATCACATCATGGACCCATCATCTACCTTTGACCATCATCATGGCCTCATGTACAATGCCACCATCAACTTCAATAATAACTGCGTGGCTCAACAGATAGGATCAGTAAACGGTGACGTTTTATATGGGAATCCAGCATTTCTTGGTGGAGTAGAAGGAGACCTCCAAGTTCCTCCCCTGGAGAGTGTAAACGTGGAGAAAATCAACACCAAAACTGAAAATATATTATATCACAGTAATGTGAATAAAATTAGCAACAATTTCAACAGCAACAATAATAACAATAATAATATGGGTGGTGGAGTTGGAAATTTCTGGCAAGAAGAAGACCTAAAAGTTGGGGAATGGGACTTGGAAGAGTTGATGAAAGATGTTACCTCATTTCCTTTTCTTGAATTCTCAAGTTGAATAATATATTAATGGTTTTCTTGATTCAATTTTCTAATTTTTTTGTTTAATCCTTTTAATAGAAAAAGGAGAAGTCCCAGTGAAGAAATAAAATTAGAGAAAAACTCAATCTTGGTGGAGAGGATATTAATTCATGTATAGCTTAGATATAGTGATATGATTGAGAAGTGAATAAGAAATTATAATTGTATGTACGTATGTATATTAATATCGTGGGTGTATGAATATGATAGGACATCGAAAAGTAGAGCAAGAGAGTTTAGTTTTGGTATATATATAAATATTTAGTTGTTATATATATAATTTAGTTAGTAGGTCATCTTGTATTACAAATTTGATAAACATGTTGAATTTTGATCATGTCTCTCTCCATCTTTCTTTTCTTATCTTCCTAAACATTTGTTTTCTTCGCCGAACATCATTGTTACTTCTAATCAAATTCAATTCTTCCTATCACTTAACTATTCACTAGACATATATGTGCGCGCGATAAGTAATTTTAGAAAATAGAAGAGATTGAATCGATTATTTTGAACAAATTACTGATTTTTCAGACCAATTTTTTTTTTTTTGAAAAATAATTTGCTTAGATAAATAATTATATATGTGTGTAAATAATAGGTCAAATCGTGACATATAGAGTTAAAATTTTACAGGTTATAAATAAATTGAATCAGATTGAGTAATGATGTAAATAGAATATTATTAAATGGGTTAGAAATGAATTGGGTTATAAAATTTATAACATTATTTTTTTTTCCTTAAAAATGGTCATATAATATAAAATTATGAATGTATAACCTAGCTATAATTGTTTTATATTTCCATTATATATATATATATAAAAAAAAAGACTTATGAAATCACAACTAATGTAAATGGGTTATAAACAGATCAGGTTATAGATGGATTATTATGAATTGGATGGAATTTGAGTTATATTTTATGGAAAGATTGACTTGAATTAGGTTTGTAAATTGGATCAAAATTTGCTTTATATATATATTGCATTATTTTATTTTATTTAAACCATATATTGCTTTAGTTGTACACATGCATGACATAATGTAAGGGTGGTCTTAGCTTTTATTATACGAGGGAGTTAGTTAAAATGGTTTGCTTCTTAATGTAATGATAATTCTACACTATTACTTGCTGCATGCCTAAAGATAGCATATATGGTCATTAATATTTAAAGTCAAATTAATTAAACAATGAAAATAGTGGAATAGCAATTAAGGTGATTAAAGGAAAAATCATAGATATGATCAGAAGTGAATATAAAGCAAGGTTTATGATAAAAAAAAAAAAAAAAAAGATCATACATTATATAATTTACTTAGTTGTATAAGAGGACAAATTAAGGTGATCGATGTCCATTAATTTTCAATTGAATGAAAGATATATAGAAGAGAGTGGTTTCCTAAATCATTTCACTTTAGATTTCTAACATTCCATGACTAACATGTGCAAGTTTTAATCATTTAATTAAAGAATCGTAAAGTTTCTTTCTTTTTGGGTCCATGAACGACATGCTCAACTGTTTTTTCTTTCTTTACTGTGACACTAAATAATATTAATCAAAACATTTTATGACTTGTTAGTTGTTAACCTTACAAATAATCCAAAAATAATTTGCATGATATCAAATGAATCTTTAATAACTACTAAGAGTTTAGCTCGGTAACCATCACTCAATTAAAAGTGCAGCAAATTTTGAATTTGAATTTTTCCTCTTAATATTTCCGGTTGAATTGGGCATTATGACTTTTTTTTTTTTTTTCATAAATTGTTCAAAAATCAATAGTGTGGATCATTTCATAAAATTTTGAATTTTAGCCATAACACTTGGGCACTGGGAGGACCCAGCTGAAAAAGGCTGAAGCTAATGGGCTGTGCCCAATAAATTTGTCTTCTTCTTATCAAAAAGAGTTTTGAGGGTATCGTTGTCATTTCGATTTGCTTAATACGAATGTGAAGGGGAAAAAAAAATCAAATCGTCGCCTGAGAGATTCGAACTCTCGCGGGGAAACCCCATGTACTTAGCAGGCACACGCCTTAACCACTCGGCCAAAGCGACTAGATGCTCACATTTTAATGTATTAGATTATATATTTTTAAAATAATAGGAAATACATTGCTTGACTATTGGGTAGAATGATCCATGATATAATATTATGCCAATATCTTGTAAATATCGTAGGAATAAAAAAAACAGCTATAATTGCAACATCCTCTTCAAATTCATGTAGATTAGGAGTTTGCTGAATTAGATGAAATGGTTTTAAAGTAGTTTTGGGAAGCCAAAAGTTGCATTTAACTTTTAAAACTGTGTGGAAAAATTATTAAAAATGTTTTTATGCATAGACAACATTTTTGTAAGAAGTTATTTCATTTTTTTTTTATTTAAATGGTTTTCTGTCCTATGCTTAATAATGATAATGCAACTATTTTATTTTAAAACACATAAAAATCATGTGGATTTTTATATGCTAAGTAAAACTGTTAAAGGCATTGTTGGCTCTAAGGAAAAGAAAAAGTCCCTTGAGAGAGATTAAATTTATTGCAGATTTTATAACAAAGGTGGCCCCACATTTCCTATTTCATCCCCTCATCATATTTCTCAACCTCACCATTTCACCAGGGCCACCATCACTTCAACCCATCTCTGCTTTAAGCTTCTGCGGCGTTTTCTACTCAACTCACCCCTCCACGTGCTTTTCCGTGGCGCCAGTTCCTCTCTAAGCCCCTATTTTCGTCATTTCATTCCCTCAACTCACTGGTCTCAATTTCTCCAACTTCCCTGTCCATCATTTTCGATGTCCAGCTTTGGTCCCTCACCTTACAACCATTTTTGCTGACGGCAGATTCAATCCAACCACATTTCGCCACATAGAACCACGTTCATGCTATTGGCCCTGTCCAGTCCACGTGGAAGATCTTTGTTTGCCTTGGCGCACTTTAGCAAGATCCTTGCACTGGGTCCAAGTGGGCCGGTGAGCACAAGATCTTAGACGGACAATTCCACCTCACGACGGCATTAACGAAGAAGCGCGCAACCAAACAAAACTCCAACTTCTAAAACCAGCTTTATATTCCCATCTCCAATTCCACCGTCAGATCCCAATCCGACGCCACAAACCAAACTTTCTCCATTTCCCATATAAAATTCCACTTCCTTTCCCTTCATTTTTTCACTTCACTTCTCTTCCTTTCTCAGTTTAATTAAAACCCCTCAGAAAAGCAGAAATCCTTCTCTTTCCGATCAAACGCCACCGTAGATGGCGTCGCTACCTCTCACATCCTGTTCTTCCTGCTCTCTCGCTTTCAATTCTCTCTCTTCTCTCAAATCTCGCTCTCGCTCTCTCTCTCACATCAGATCCACGCCAAATCGGTTTTCTTCCCTCCCTAAACTCTCCGCCAATCTTAAATTTCCCTCCGTCAGTCCGAAATTCTCCAAATCCAATGATATCGTAAGCATTCAGAAACCGAGAAGCGTAAGCTTAACGGTCAAAGCATCCGCAGCAGCGGCAACACCTGCCTCTCCAACCCCGCAGCCATGGCAGGGAGCAGCTATGAAGCCATTTCTAGCTTCTATAGCTACAGGTGTCATCCTCTGGTTTGTTCCTGTTCCATCAGGAGTCTCGCGACCTGCATGGCAACTGCTCGCCATTTTTCTTGCCACAATTGTTGGCATCATTACTCAGCCTTTGCCGCTCGGCGCCGTCGCTTTGATGGGCTTAGGCGCTTCCGTACTCACCAAAACCCTGACCTTTTCTGCTGCATTTTCAGCTTTTGGTGATCCGATCCCGTGGTTAATTGCTCTCGCGTTCTTTTTTGCGCGAGGGTTTATTAAGACTGGGCTTGGAAACAGAATAGCTTATCAATTCGTGTCGTTGTTCGGATCTTCTTCCTTAGGTTTAGGTTACAGCCTTGTATTTAGTGAAGCTCTATTAGCGCCTGCAATTCCTTCAGTTTCTGCAAGAGCTGGAGGGATCTTTTTGCCATTAGTGAAATCATTGTGTGTTGCATGCGGTAGCAATGTTGGTGATGGTACTGAGAATAAGCTTGGGTCATGGTTAATGTTAACTTGTTTCCAAACATCGGTAATTTCTTCTTCCATGTTCTTGACTGCCATGGCTGCGAATCCTTTAAGTGCCACTTTGACATACAACACGATCAAGCAGACAATTGGCTGGACAGATTGGGCTAAGGCCGCAATTGTACCGGGATTGGTATCTTTGATTGTTGTGCCTTTGCTTTTGTATATTATATATCCTCCCACTGTGAAGAGCAGCCCGGATGCGCCTAAGTTGGCTCTGGAGAAGTTGGAGAAGATGGGGCCAATGTCGAAGAATGAGATTATTATGGCAGGCACTCTGCTTCTCACGGTAAAATTTTAATAATGTTTTCAGTGTGTTGAATTTTATTTCATTTTCTTTCCACATTCAACCTTTGCATTGAATTTGTATGTGCTGACACTTAGTCTGATATGGTGCTTGGTCTACATATAGTGATAGGGGTGAAGTGGTTGTTATTTGGCTAGATTAGATGCCGTTTTCTGTCATTTGTGAAGTTCTGCATTTTGACTGAATGTTGTTCACATAGTAGTTTTATTGCATTCATTTAGATTGTTTTAATTGCATGTGGTATCCGGAGGAGGAATATCGTGTTTCGGATTGCGCTGTCCTTGCTCCTAAGCATTTAGGATAATTTTCACTTTTCATACATTGAAGGAACTCTGTTTTGAACTCCAAAAATGGTGCGAGTCTGGGCATTGACTTGCTGTAAATTGCACCCTATGCAGAGGGGTCCAATGTAGTGTGGATGGTAGTTGTCTGTTTTGTAGGAATAGTGACTAGGAGAACTGAATATTTCAGGTGCATTAATTTTTTCAGCTTGTATGTTCAGGTAATACCGTTTAATTTGGCTCATATCTGCATTGTGGTTTTATTGAATATTAAGTTAGTTCTCCATTCCTGAATGACCTTTTTGCATTGGTGTGAGGGTACTATAATCTCAGCACTGAAATTAGTAGCAGCAAATTTTGATGTTTGTTTCACATGATGGGATATTTTCAATTTTGTTATTGTCAAATGCAGAGGATTTCAAATGTGTTTATGGTTTATTGGTTGAAAACGTTGATATCCATGATTTCCAGCTTTTTTTATTGGTATCTGAACAGACAATTGGATGATAAATCACATGAAATCATGCTGGTTAGTGCCTTTCTGGCTTGTATGATCTTTTATAAAATCCCCAAATGTGGAGATAGAGTTGGCAATCAGTAGCTTGATGAGATATGTTTGCTGTTAGAGTGAATTAGCTGAACCAGGATTCAGCTGGGTTGGTGTCTTAGTAAGTCCAAGTTCTGAATATAAGATGGAATCTTAAAAACCGGGAATGACGTTTCATGGATGTATGCTCATCATTCATCAAGGTCTTTATCTAATTTAAGTAACGCATTTTCTCTCGCCTGAATGGCATTCATGGGTCCATGAATGTACCTAATTCTCATTGCTAAAATGGGACTTCACAATGAAACTTTTTTTAAATGGAGAAGCATTTGCTTGTATCTTAAATTTCTATCGTTTATGTCCTCATCAATCACTCTTGCAGAAGCAATACTTTGAAGGTAGTTTATTATTATTTGGCAAATGTATTTTATGCACTGGCATGAATTTTTAGTTATGCTTCATATAGTAAATGATTTTTCTTCATGTGTTCTCCATTAATAGGTAGGACTCTGGGTTCTTGGAGGGGTGCTGAATATAGATGCTGTTACTGCTGCTATTCTTGGATTATCTATCCTCCTTATCACTGGTGTGGTGACATGGAAGGAGTGCTTGGCTGAAGGCGTTGCCTGGGATACTCTCACATGGTTTGCTGCCCTCATTGCCATGGCTGGGTATCTCAACAAGTATGGTTTAATTTCTTGGTTCAGCCAAACTGTTGTTAAGGTTTGTACCTCTACTTTTACTGGTCTCTCATTGTGGATTGTGCCAACCTATTTCGTATATGAAGTTATTGACCATATACCTTGTGTTAGACTATGAGTTTCAAAGTAATATGAACCACATAGCATGATTCATGATTGTATTTGTCTGATTTCTGGATTTCAACAGAGACACATAATTAACTGCTCAGGAATATTCGCTGACAAACTTCTTTAATTTTCACAGTTTGTTGGTGGACTGGGTCTTTCATGGCAGCTATCTTTTGGCATTTTGGTTCTCCTGTACTTCTACTCGCACTACTTCTTTGCTAGTGGAGCAGCTCATATTGGTGCCATGTTCACAGCCTTCCTGTCTGTAGCCAGTGCCCTAGGTACTCCGGCCTATTTTGGAGCCATGGTGCTATCTTTTCTTTCCAACCTTATGGGTGGCCTTACACACTATGGCATTGGTTCTGCTCCTGTTTTCTATGGTGCCAACTATGTGCCCCTCGCCAAATGGTGGGGTTATGGGTTCGTGGTATCTGTGGTCAACATTATTATCTGGCTTGGGGTCGGAGGGGTTTGGTGGAAGGCCATTGGCTTATGGTGAAGCCACGATCAATAAAATTTTACCGAGCCAAAATTTTTAAATGCCCTGATTTTGTTCAATCTTGGAAGGGGTTTTCTCTGCTCGGTTTGCAGTCTAGTAGGAGGTTGTTAGGTTTTGCTTCTGATTCTGCCCTTAAAATTAATTTTTTGGTAGATAACTTGGACAGAAATTAGGATTTGTTCCGAAATTTTGGCGTGACATGACAACCGCCTATTATTCGCTGCACAGGGATAGTCAAATGCCTCTTTTTTTTTGGTCAACACATTTTCTAGTGGTCTGTGAAGAAATGACCACAGAAATTTGTAGGTAATGTCGCTAAGATATCATCATGCCATACCATACATTTGGTTGAATCAATTATTAATTTGCATTTTCTCCCATCCACTGCTATAAGTGTTGTGAAAAATCATTGACTAAGACGTCCACCGTAAATATGGGGTTCTTATTCCATAAAAGCCAATAATATACGCATCAATCACCATTCATACTTTTCTCTCTGTAATTATTTATTTTTTTCATTGTTTTGGAATCTTATGCGTGTTACCATATTTTATGATCGTGATAATTATAAGTGATTGAAAATGTTATTATGCACAACATACTAATTGATTAATTGATTAATGGTTCTAACTCTTATAAGATTAAGAGCATATTTGGGTGGTGATTCTGAGATGAATATGATGGAATTGATTTGGAAACCAAAAAACAAAACGACAAAGAAAGTAAATTAAAAAAAGAAAAGAAAAATGAGATAAAGAAGTGGTGCAAACATAGCTGTGACTTTGGAAGAGACGAAGAAAGTAGAGAGAGGGAAAAGGTGGAGATAAATAAATTGTATATGTTTAGTGATTGAATTGAAATCATCTGAGAGGCTTAAAAGACATAAAAGAGTGGAAGTTAGGACCCACATGAAGTCAACATAAGAAAAGGACCAAAGCACAAACCTTTTTATCTGAACTGAATGTGAATACACTCGTTAGAAACCATGAACTTGGGATCCAATCTTCAGCTTAAAGCCAAGAAGAAGATAGAATATGAGCAATTTGAATTGTTTTAGAGAGTGGAAAGATGATTAATTGGAACTTGTGAAAATGAAAAGCATTTCCACTTAAATATGTTTGTGCTTTAGAAATACGAGAATCAGAACATCAATCTCATTCTTCGGTTTGAAAAAGCTACGTATTTTTCTCGTTTTTTCAACAATAATAAATACTCCTATCCTATGGAAATGTCATTATTCGTACGACAAGCGACGCTTTTCAAAGATTATTTAATAATTTAGTTTTTATTCCTTTGGATTGAATTTGCTGAAAAATAATATATAATCTTTATTCTATAAATCAAAAAAGCTGGTTAAGATAATATTCTAAAAGAAAGAAGGTGAAGGTGTACCTAATTTTTTGACTGCTTTTTTCAATAGACTCTTCTACTTTCTTTTTCTTTTTTTTTTTAAATTTTCGGCCAAAAAAATAATACTTTTATTGGGTGTTTATTAAGTTGGAATAAGAATAACGATTTTTAAGTTCGAAAAGCAAAAGAATAACCATTTTTTTGACAACAGTGGAATTGAAAGAAATGATTTTGTGTGGCTTATTTTAATTTCTAGTTTGTGGAAGCAAGAAAGAGCCACTTGGCGGGCATACACTTGCATGCACTGCAGTATAGTATTCAAGATTCTAATGCCTGAATTGAGTATGCTACTGACACTCGTTTTCTATTTTTATGACTAGTCAAATTCCAAATTGTAAAAGAAAGTTCAAATTTCAGTAGGAAAACCCACGTACAAAAGTAAAAACACCCCAATCCTCCATTATTTAGACAAAGGACATATTCTTTTTTACTCTCTCTTTCTCTTCCTCTCTCCTCCATTATTCCACAACTGTTCGGCTTTCGATGTGAACGAGGTCTACTCTTCATTGACTAGGTGATTATTTTGTTTACAATTTCATATTTTTGTAAGAAAATTCTTCATTTCTGTAAGTTCATTAAGAAATTTCTCAAGTTGAAAATGAGTTTTTGCCTCATTGTCTTTACAGCCTTTGAATTTGGTGGATTTGCTCTGCTATCGGAGTTTTTCTTTGGCATTTGGTATTGACATTAGAACGTTCTTAATAGCTGATTCAAGTCTAAATCTTGAGTTGATTATCTTTGGCATGGAAATTTCAAGGAAAAGTGGAATCAAAGTAATTTTCAGTTGGATTTCCGAATGGGTATAATAAATTTCAAAACTTTGAATTGCTTTATTTTTCTATTTTAATATGTGTAAAAGGTTGTAACCAAGAAAATATTTATTTTTTAAGCTTTCATGATAGGTATGTGGATATCTTGGTTTGGTTACATCTGTATTCTGTCTCTACTTGTTTTGCTAGTGGGCACCAAGCAGCCTTTTTTTTTTCTTTTTAAATTTCAAGAGTGCTGCTGAGCAAATACTTATTTAGCTTATACTAGTGTGACACATAAAATATACATGGAAAATAATTTAAAATGATAAGACATAGAATTAAAGTGGTTCTGTAATTTTGGTTCAAGTGGTTAGACAGTTGTTTACTGAGTTCGAATATTATGTAATTTGCATGGCCCAACGGGAGCAAAATATTTTACATGTGAATTCCAATAGAAAGTTTGGTGTTTAAATCTCTTCAACTTCCAACACAAACTCTGTCGAAACTGGATTATGGGCATATATGGAGTAACAAAGTCAAGAATAGATGCAACATTTTCAAAGGAAACTGCCTGAAAATCCTGCGTATATAGGTTGCCTTGGTCCATTTCCCGTTTAACCAATCAAATGTGATTAATATTTAAGCCATATTTTTGATAGTATTTAATATTGTGAGCTGTAAAGTAATTGATTTAAAATGAAAAAGCTGCAGGTTATGGAGTTTAATATCTGATGGTTCCACTAATCACCATTGCCTTAGTCTGCTTCTTGGAGAAGGCAATTTGGTGAGTTACCTGTTCCAGTGATGGCTGAGGAAAATGATGGATATCAAAACTTGAAGAAGAAAACACCCATATGCATATTCTTTGTGGGTTTCAGGTATTGTTTCATTAATTTCATTGAAAAATCCTTCTATCTCTGTCTCTTTTACATGCTAATTTTCAATTTTTGTGGCTTTATCATATCAAAGATTATTGTTGGGCATTGCTTCTCTAGACAATTATTCAGTTCTTTTTCTTTTTTTGAGGCATTTAAGAGCTAATGAGGATAATTTTTCAATTGTGTGAACAGAAATGTTCTTAAACTGGATGAAATTGGGTTAGAAATAGCACGCATAGCATTGCCTGCAGCGCTGGCTTTGACAGCTGATCCTATTGCCTCACTGGTGGACACTGCATTTATAGGCCAAATTGGTACAAATAATATCTACCTTGCTTCATCACTTCTTTTACTTGTCATCTCTTTGTAATTGTAGAAAGGACAAAAATACTTGCCTCTATTTTGTTATGATTCATTCAGGTCCAGTGGAACTGGCTGCTGTGGGAGTTTCGATTGCTTTATTCAATCAAATATCAAGAATCGCCATATTCCCACTTGTCAGTGTCACAACTTCATTTGTTGCTGAAGAAGATACTATTGGAAGAGCCAGCCCTGAACAAGAGATTGAATCCCTGGAAACTGGTTCAGTAAACACTGAAAGTAAACAGTTAATCCCACAAAATGGTATGCTATACTGTGTCATGCCCTTTTCAGTTTCTTCTATAAGGCTTTTACTTGGTGTTATGAGTTTTCAAGTTAACATCTTTTTGTTCATCTTGTGCTATCAGACTCTGGTGAAATATCACACAAACCAACACCTCTGATTAACAGCTTTAGTATTGCTAAGATAGAGAATAAAAGAAGGCATATTCCCTCAGCCTCATCTGCTCTGGTTATTGGTGCCATCCTTGGCTTTATCCAAGCTATATTCCTTGTATCCGCAGCAAAGCCGTTGTTGAACTTCATGGGAGTCAGTTCAGTAAGTGCTTTCATTTGAAAGCAAGATAGGCTTCAACTTATTCAATTAACCCGTTTTTCCTCATTAAATCTTCAGGGTGGAGAAGATGAATAACCATGCCACATGTTTTGTTTCTACAGGATTCACCTATGTTAACCCATGCACAACAATATTTGACATTGAGGTCACTTGGTGCTCCTGCGGTCCTCCTTTCATTGGCTATGCAAGGGGTCTTTCGTGGATTTAAAGACACAAAAACTCCTCTATATGCTACTGGTATGCCTTATGGGGTTGAATAGCTCCAGTTGAGTGATGTTTCTTGATGCTAGTGCTTCCAACTGTTTAATTATCTCACAACCATCTAATACATGCCCTACTTTGATCTAATTCAGTGGCTGGAGATGCAACAAATATAATTTTAGACCCCATTTTTATGTTTGTTTTCCGTCTTGGAGTACGTGGTGCAGCCATTGCCCATGTACTATCCCAGTAAGTCGTATTTGCTTTCAGATTTATAGTCTGGAATTTATTTATCTTATTTTTCATGGTTTTGAGTACAACTCAGTCTCTTTCTATTTTTTTTCTTATCTGTCTAATGATTGCAGGTACCTGATTTCAGTTATACTCTTATGGAGATTAATGGAACAAGTTGATCTCTTACCTCCTAGTATGAAACATCTACAGTTTGGTAGATTTCTTAAAAACGGTAGGCCTTTCCGTCCCTCTTATCCTTCCTTGTACTGTAAACTGGTTGACTTCATTTTCCTATGTGCATGGTGTATGTTGTTTCACCAATGGCTTGAACATCTTCTCAATTCTTGGTGAATGATTATTTGCCAACTCTCAACATGATAAAGCAATTTCAGTTTACTGATCAGAGAGCTGCTAGCATATTTTGATTATAATCTTACAGTTCACTTTTCGGTTTTTGTTGCTCGATCTTCAGGATTTCTTTTATTGATGAGGGTCATGGCTGTAACGTTCTGTGTTACACTTTCTGCATCATTAGCTGCACGACAAGGCTCAACATCCATGGCTGCCTTTCAGGTCTGCTTGCAGGTTTGGCTGACTACATCTCTTCTAGCTGATGGATTGGCTGTTGCTGGCCAGGTTAGTTTAATTTCAGTTCTGCAGTAACCACAACTATGCAACTTATGTTTTGGAAGACCAATAAGTTGCCAATAAGCTAAGGAACATGAATCCTGGAGAGATTTGTCATTTCTTGGTTATGATTGTAGTTGAGGCTTTCATTAGGGGGCGAAAAAGGGGAAAACAGTGCAAAATTCTAGTTGGTATACTGAATTTGTTCTTGTACTAAACATACATGTACTTTCAGGCTATACTTGCAAGCACCTTTGCCAAAAGGGACTATGACAAGGCAACAGCAACCGCAGCTCGCGTATTGCAGGTGTGCATAAACATGCTGAAAAAAAATCAAATGACTTATGAAGTAAATATGTCTCCTGGAATGTTAATTATGGTTTATTAAATGCAGTTGGGGTTGCTTTTGGGACTGGTGCTGGCTGTTGTCCTTGGATTAGGATTGAGTTTCGGAGCAAGACTATTCACGAAAGATGTCAATGTCCTCCACATGATTAGCATAGGCATTCCGGTATTTCAGTTCTGCTATCTGCAAAAACAAATGAAATTTTCACTCCCTTCAAGCTGCTTAATTCCACAAAAAACGGGAACTAACATCTTAGATTCTTTGGTGTCAGTTTGTTGCAGGCACACAACCTATCAATGCCTTGGCTTTTGTATTTGATGGCATCAACTTCGGAGCTTCTGATTTTGCATACGCTGCCTATTCCATGGCAAGTGCCTAGTCTCATTCCTACAACAAATAATGATTTTAGAGAGACAGTTCATGACTTAGAGTATAGCAGGAATACTTTTCAAACCTTATGAATAAACTTCTTTTCTTGATAAGTAAAGAGAGAGAGAATGCAGAAACTCATAAAATTGACTGGAAATGAGTTTTCCTCGCTCTCTGCATACTAAAGGAAACATGAAAGTTCGTGTTGCTTACCTATAACTATTCAATATCTTTATGAAAAATTAATCACATCGGAGTGTTTCCGCGGTCGAATCCATTTTGAATTTGATAAATGCATTTTAGTGTCCAGCATTTACAGATTTCTCTGTAAAAGCTAGCTTGAAACTTCTTCTGCAGGTTCTGGTGGCAATCGTTAGCATCATATGTTTGCTTTTTCTTTCCTCCACTTACAAGTTCATCGGAATCTGGGTTGCTTTGACCATATATATGAGTCTACGTGCATCTGCTGGTTTTTGGAGGTGATATCCTTTCCTATAAAAAGTTTGCTTCGTTTTTCTTTTATGGATTCAAACAAAATTGAAAAACTAAAGAAAAAATCTCAACTTTTAGCAACCTTGTCACTGAAATGTGGTTATTGTCACTAAATTTTCTCCAAGACTGCAAATTTATCAAATTCTTGCTGGCTAAAGATAAATGATCTTCAATTTTTTTTTTTTTTTAAAATCTTCTTCCTGTGTATATGCAGAATAGGGACTGGAACAGGGCCTTGGAACTTTCTCAGGATTTTGTAGCTGCTCCTATCGATTCAATCATTAGTGTTGCAGGCTTTTTCTCAATCTGCAAATTGTTTCTATTAGATTGTTGTCACGGAAAGCATATTTTTGTTTATATAAGACATGAATCCATTGTCCACTGTAAATATAATTGTAATAATATTTACCCAAATTTCAAGTGGAGAAATAAAAATATGAAAACTTGAAAACCATCTTCTTCTCAGCAGTTTGTCAGTAATTCAATCATTCAAAAATTCAAAACTCACGCTAAAAAGGCAGAGCTGTTAACGGCCAGCTATCATTTCCCGCTAAAAGACAGCGTTAGGGAGTTGGTAGATTTATTACTAACGGTTCGAATCGGAATATTCCTATATTTTCCACTGTTCCAGCAAATGTGAACTGCCTTACTGGATAATGTTCATTTCTCTCTCTTTGAAACCCACAAAAATCCCTCCTTTGCTTGGACAAACTCAAACCCAAAGAGACACTAAAAAAGATTGGAATGCTATCATCAAATACAACGCCAAGCTCAAAAATGACCATGCTATTCTCTCCACTTATGTGCATATGGAATCTCTTGGCGTGGTACCTGATATCACTACCCTGCCTCTCGTTTTCAAGGCTTGCAGCAGGTTAAATGCTTTTGAGAAAGGCAAGAGAATTCACTGCAGTATACGAGATGCTAACTTTATGAAAGATGTTCGAGTTGGGACTGCTGTGGTTGATTTTTATTGCAAAAGCGGCCATCTTGGAGAAGCTTACCAAGTGTTTGATAAAATTAGTGACAGAGATTTGGTACTGTGGAATGCGTTGATATCTGGTTATGTGGGTTGTGCTCATTATGAGGAGGCAATTCGGTTGTTTAAACTTATGCAACGCGAGGGTTTGGAACCAAATTCACGGACTTTGGTGGCATTGATTCTGGCGTGCGAGGGACTTTTGGAACTGCGATTGGGGCAGGAGATACATGGGTATTGCTTGAAGAATGGGTTTTTTGAATTGCATCCCCATGTGGGTACAGCGTTGATTGGGTTCTATTTGAATTTTGACGTCCCAATTGCAAGCCTCGTTTTCGATTTGATGGTTGGAAAGAGTGCTGTGAGTTGGAATGCAATGATTTCTGGGTATTTTGATGCTGGTGATTTTTCCAAAGCTCTCGAGATTTTTGTTCAGATGATCAATGATGGCATTCAGATTGATCCAGTTACTCTACTGGTTGTTATTCAAGCAAGTGCAGAATTTGGATCTCCTGAATTGGGCATGCAAACCCATCAATTGGCTATTAAGTTAAGCTATGACAATGATTTGTTCATAGTGAATGCGTTACTTAATATGTACGCTGATACTGGAAATTTGGAATTAGCTCGTCAATTATTTGATACTGTTACCACCCATGATGTTGCCTTATGGAATTCTATGATATCTGCATATATTGATTATGCCTGTTATGAGGAAGCTACTTGTTTATTTATTATAATGAGAAAAAAAACCAGACAGGATGAAAGAACTATTGCTGTTATGTTGCCTTCATGTGCAAAATTAGCTGATGGCTTGAAAGTAGGCAGAAGCTTGCATGCGTTTGCTTGCAAAAGTGGCATGGAGATAAATATTTCCATTGGAAATGCATTATTAGCTATGTATGTAGATCTAAGTTGTAGTGAAGATGCTTTAAAGGTTTTCTATGAGATGAGTGAGTTGGATGCTGTTTCTTACAACACTTTGATATTAGCTCTTTCCAGCAGCAGTATGAGGGAAGAAGCATGGGAACTCTTTCAGATGATGCGAGAATCAGAAGTCAATCCTAATTCTCATACAATGATAGCTCTTCTTGCTGCTTGTGGAGATGGATCATGTCTAAATATTGGGCGATCTGTCCACGGCTTTGTAATAAAACATGGCATCAGAGTAAGCCTCGAGTTGAACACTTCACTAACTGATATGTATATGAATTGTGGTGATGAGGCAACAGCTAGGTACCTATTTGAGGCCTGTCCCAATAGAGATTTGATATCATGGAATGCAATGATTGCTGTTTTTCTTAAAAACAGCAGAACTGATGAAGCTCTGTTATGTTTCAACCGCATGATTTTGGAAGTGAAACCTAACTCAACTACCATCATAAATGTTCTATCAACATGCACTGATCTTGCCAATCTTCCTCGAGGCCAACGTTTGCATGCTTATGCAATTCGGAGGTTTTCTCCTTTCAGTCGAAATTTGTCCTTGGCAAATGCTTTTATAACAATGTATGCAAGATGCGGCAGTATGGAAAATGCTGAGAAGATTTTTAAAACCCTACCAAGGAGAAATGTTATCTCTTGGAATGCCATGATAACTGGCTATGGATCACATGGTTGTGCTCACTCTGCTATGCTTGCCTTCACCCAGATGTTAGAAGATGGTTTCCAACCAAATGGGGTAACATTTTTATCTGTTTTATCTGCCTGCCGCCATGCTGGTTTGATAGAGAAGGGCATGGAGATTTTTCATTCCATGGTTCAGGAATTTAAGATAACCCCTGCGCTTGCTCATTATGGCTGTGTGGTTGATCTACTCGGTCGAGGTGGATGCTTAGATGAAGCCAGAGAATTTATAAATGCTATGCCCATGGAACCAGATGCATCAGTGTGGAGAGCCCTACTTAGTGCTTGTCGAGTTCATTATAACACAAAACTGGCTGCAGACATTTTCCAAAAAGTTGTTGAATTAGAACCAATGAATGCTGGGAATTACATTTTGCTATCAAATACGTATGCTGCAGCAGGTCTTTGGTCAGAGGTTAGACAAATAAGAACATGGCTGAGAGAACAAGGTTTGAAAAAACCTCCTGGAACTAGTTGGATAGTCATTAGGGATGAGGCTCACTCGTTTACTGCTGGAGACACGTCGCACCCTCAGTCCGACAGAATTTATCAAAATTTAAATTCTTTGTTAGTTTTTATTAGAGAATCTGGATATGTCTCTGATATTCAATTGGTAATGGATGATGAAGAAGATTAGACAGGAAATTTGCAGACTGCTTGAAGAGTGGACCTCATCATGAGGTGGTATATTGATATCCAAAATCTAGTAAATTCGACTGTGACATTGTTTGGAATCCCTAAAAAATGATGCCTTTGTTGTAATTAAGATTTTAGTGCCCACATCTAGCAGGTTTTCCAAGGATCAAGTGACACTGGAAGGCAATTTCCTACTACATAATAATTTCAGATATAAGTTCTTTAGCTGCTCAAAAGGATGAACATCTTGGGGTATATGAAGATCCTAAAATCTTTGAAGGAAAATTGGCCATTTACTTTATTCATGGGGATAAAGAAAGGTCAAGAATCAGTCCTGGCGGTTGCCAGGTTATCAATTCTCAAATTAATCATGTATAAATACTTGTAGTCTAATTGAAGAACTCAGATACCACTCTTATTGTTTAATTTGATAGAATGCAGTGGATTTGTTTATTGAACAGTTCAATAATACTTACCCTTTCACCCCTGTACGTTTTCTCATTACTTTTTGTAATTCTTCCTAGTTTCATTGCCTGCTTTGAATATTTTCCTCCTGGTTACATAGTCAAGAGTATGGATTTTATCTCATAAGACATAAACTGCATATATTCATATTTCTGAATTTTATCTCATAAGACATGAGCTGCATATGTTCATATTTTTGAACTTAGACTTGCCATATCAGATGCAAGTTATCACAGTTAATAAGCCTAATCTTCATCCTAGATTCTCTACAGCTATTCATATTTATTAGGCTGAATAGTTGGTTATATTGTTACTAGAACTTGATGGATTATTTGACTAAGAATGTGGAATTTGTGCATGCAATCTTGACAGAAAAGAGAAAGGAAGAGGAATAAAACAAGGCACAATATATTAAATGGACATCATTTTCAATTGGCTGAGTCATCATGACTCATAAAGGTGAACATTTCTGTACAAATTGAGAAAATCTTTTCTTGTGATTCAAATTTCAATTAGGAGATAGTATTTTGTTGTGATTTAATAAGTTAACTCGAATTGACGTTGGTCGGTTTAATATTAATTTAATGTGCTCTTGAAGGAAAATTCAGCAAGAGCTAATACAGCATAGTTTATCTTATTATCTTATTTTATTTGCCAATACAACAATTCTAAGATGTAGTCATATGGATATTTCTTTTATTTAGAGATTGAAAAACTACATGAATTTAAAGATGAGTGACATATATCTAATGATCTGACTTAGTATCAAATTTGTTTTTTTTTTTTATTAGATTAGATTTTTTCGAGAATCAATCCATTAATAAAATATTATCATGTATGTCATATAAGTGTTATACATATATGACAATTTATCATTATACTCCAAGTAAATATCATGGCATAAATTTGGTGAGTTGTGATAGAATATATGGATATTATGCATTTTGCTTAAGAAAATGCCAAGCCATCTTGGGGTTAATCTGTTGGAAAAATAGTTGTTGTAAGCTTTAATACGAAGTAAGTAGCTCATAGTCACAAGGCATTTAGCTCTTTTCATGTGTAGCCATTGCTTTTGTTATACCTTTACCCTTCACTGTATTTTGCAAGATATTTCTTCCCTTTCGTACCTCCTTTTCAGGTTTTAAGAAAGGATTTATTTTTTTTTTAAAGGAATTGGGACATTCGATTCCAAGATATCTTAAATTTAAGCCAACATGCTGCTAAAAATTGATTTTACTTGCTTAAAAATCTAAGGGAATTTTTTTTATCTAAATAAGGTTCATGAATAGTAAATTGCCATGAAAATGAGTAATTTTCACTTTGTATATGTAAAATAATTTATCATTAGATTGTTTATTTGTTCAAGACAAAAGAAACTTTGGCCCCCATGTACAACATGGTTTTTGGTCTTTCATTGCATCACTTCATTGATTATGTGGATATATTCACCTATTGATATTAAGGCCTAAATAAACCCACTAATTATGACAATTCTAAACCTTTTTTTACAAGGGAAGGACAGTTGCCTTGAGATCTTCACATATCAATCCAATTAGAATAATTGCTTTCTAAATTAAATTAACCCCTTCCACCAAGGCCATTGCTTTTCCTGTCTTTACCTAAAGAAAAATCAGAAAGATTAGGCAGCCCATCAAAATCAAATTTCTGGAAATTGACCAAGCAGCCAGTTGCCCAACAAAGTTTTAAGAATTCCCCACTGCAATAAAGACCCAACAACTAGAGGAATTAGTGGGTTGGCATTTATCTCTGGTACAAGATACCAATATGCCCCATAATATCAAGAAAAAAGTAGGTTCCACATTGCATCTCATTTATCTGATAAGAAATTCCACTTCCCCACATCTGACCCTCTAATAGAAATTTAAAGTACCCAAGATTTATTCTTTAACTAAAAAAATAAAAGAACTTTCCACCTCCCAAACCCACCATCTGCACTTGTTGGGATCCACTTTCTCACATATTCCCAAAAAAATAATACAAAATAGAGAACAAAAGCAAAAAAGCAGAGAACAAAAGATGAGTTAACAGAACAATAGGATTCATTTGATAATAATAATAATAATAATAATAATAATAATAATCTTATATTCTCAATTTGTTCAGCAACATTACAATTTTTTATCAGATGATATCAGTAAGGAAAAGAATGTCTAAATTTGGTGGAAGGAGAGAAATTATATGCAACAGTACATGTATCTATAGTTAGAGCAAAAGAATGCAAACTAAAAAATGGACCTAGATAATAAACAATCATGGATGAATTGTACCTAAATTTGATATCTGCAATTATCCCCGCCAGAATTAATAAATAATGAACAAATGGAGAACAGAATTTGATTTGTGAAGCTTTCTTCTCCTTTGGCCTGGCTCCTGTTGTTAACACTACCTCGTTATTTTTGTGAGCTAATTAGGTATTCATAATTCAGTTGGAACTACCTCAAGATTGGTTAAAATACTTATCACTTTCCCTAAGCAACAATCTGATCAAGCTGCAGTCCCTCGAGCCAGGCTCGCAACGCCACAGGATCACCAGATTCACTCTGGGAAGTTGCAGTAGAACCCTCAAGAGTTTCTTCTAGCTCAGATGGAGAATCCTTCAATACTGATTGAACCCATGACACATCAGGCTCCTCCCCACAATGCCTATTTAAGCATGATTTCTGTGACTGATCCACCTCATCTACTTGAACAGACCAATCTGCATTCCCACTGGCAGTTTTCTGGTTTGACCATGAATTCACACTATTGATCCCAAGATTATATAAGACGTTAGAACCAACTTCCCTTGAGCTTATGCAGCCGAACTGTTGTAGCTTCTCACTGCAGGCAACAGTTGATGGTGAAAAGGGCTCATTGATCCTCGGTGTCATCCTCATTGGTAAGGAAGAATCAAATGAGACCTGAACTGGAGTGTACTTAACCATCTTGGAAGAAAAAACACCAGTTGGAGATAGCATGCTTTGCTGCTGGAGTTGATTAAGAACCGCAGATTTGTATGAAGGAGAGAAAACAGCTGCCCCACCCAGCTGATCAGTATTTCGGGGAGACATGTCACAAGATAAAAGCCTGTCTACATTTGACGAGTCAAACTGGCTCAAATGAGCAGAAAGATTCACAGAGGAAGGGCTGTTATGGGGCCCAGAAACACAGGATAGTTCATTCAAGAGTTGCAGTTGCTGCAATTCAAAATCTTGGACCCTATTAAGCTCTTCAGATGGAAAGTCTCTTGCATTGAGAGAAGTTCTCAGTCGACGGCCTTGAAGATTATTGCCTGAAAGCTGCGGATTTAAGTTAATTTGCTGATGCCAATACATGGGTGAACACAGATCATTACCAGAAGGAGACATAGGAGGAGTAAATGGAAAATATGACATAGAAGAAACTGCTGAGGAACCAGACAAGATGTTCGAGGCTGCAGGGATATCCAAGGTAGTTGATCGCGGAGATGACATTGCAGCATCAGCAGATGCATAAAGGGGCCTCAGTTCCTCAGGTGAGTGGGCAAAAAAGCACACCCTGCGAGTGCAACTAGTGCCATCCTTGCAAAGACGAGTCCGATATTGGGCTGGGTGCAGCCAGCACTCAAAAATACCATGAGAGTACTCACAGAAGTCCCCACTCCTACATGCCCCCTTCCTGTGATCTGGGCATGGCACACAACTGTATTGGAACCTCCTTGGATCTCTTCTGCGGGCATTCTCACCAGGATGGACAAAAGGGCACTCGGTCCAATCATGGGAGTATGCCCTGGAACAAGGCTGAATCTTAAATGAAAACATTCGGAACTCATCAGTAGTATAGATGCTGTTCTTAATATCAGGCAGAGATGGATCAACAGGGTATTCTTTCTTAGCAGATGAACCATGTGCATCATGAGGCTTACAAGTAACCGGTGATGATATTGAGCCTGAGACTGAAGATAATGTACTTTCTTCTGAGGACAATGAAATAGGCGGGGAACTGGATCTCAGAGTACCAGTTGAAAACTGTTGATCCCATTGGCAAAGAGAACCATCATTCTTCAAGAGCTCTTCTAGAGCAATTTTCAAGTAAGGAAAAATTGGAGAAGCAACAATAACATCAACCGGAAGGTTTCCATTAGCATCAGAGATACTGGGATCAGCACCGGCAAGTAAAAGCAACTTTACAACATCAATGGCATTAACAAATCCACCAGAAGCAGCACAATGAAGGGCAGTGCTCTTGTCCAGACCACAAGCAAAATTTACATCAACATCCGGTAGAGCAAGGATGAGCTTCACAACATCAACGCTGCCATATTTAGCAGCAATCATTAATGGGGTCCGATGCTCAAGAATTCTCTTTCTTGATACCCTTTGGTGACTATACCAGAGTCCAACCTCCATAACCTCAGATTCATCACATACCAATAGCTTGAAACCCTCAACATCATTATCTGCGGCAAACTCGAGCAGTGCAGAAAATGAAAGTTCTGTTTTCACACTGCCAATTGAGTTATTCATGTTTGGAGTAAAAGAACTAATTTCAGGACAGATGATGGAGCTGAGTCGTCTAGTTGTGATTTAAGCCTCAAAACATGCTTCACCGGATAACAGCCAATTGGAAGAAACGGAATGTCAATCTACAGGAAACAAACGAATGAAAGGACTGTCAAGAACCGAATAAAAATCAGAACAGTAATGATTCTCTCTGCACTTAGCCTCCACCCACAAAAAAATTGAAATGCACGAGAAAGAACCTAGTTCGAATATTGCAGTGCCTGACAAACAAACTCAGAAAAGAGAGAATAATATCTCAAAAAGATTCTAACGAAATAAGGGGGCAATAAGAGACTCGCCAGAGAACACAAATTTTCAATTGATACAGATAAATGAAAAGACAAAAATCAATGAGTATAGGGGGGATATAGATGGTTGCATTTATAGGAAACGAAGGCTAAGCTTTTCACGGAAAGGGAAAGAATATCTTTGCGGAGATATGATCTGCTAATATGGCAAGCCCGAGACACCAACGGTTTCGGGTCATTCGTTGATAAAGATTCGTGATTTAGAAAATGAGACAATGTGCACATAAACCACTTTCCTAGTTTACAAATGCTCGCCGCTTTTCATTTCCTTTTCCTTTCCTCCTTCCCGCACTTTCTCAGCAACCAAACAAAAAAAAATTGCACTTCTGATGTTTGCTACAAGTGAGCATAATATTGTGCGCTAAATAACAGAATTCGTTTTTTTTAATAAAAAAAAAAAACTGAAGCAACAAACCTAACGATTTCTAAAAAAAAAATCTATTTAAAAAAAGAAACAGAACAACCCGTGCAACACAAAATTTAGGACCTAAAGCCACAATACAGTAACCATAAGAAGAAGCATTAGAGGACACTGAATGGAGAAGCTCGAAAACAGTTTCAAAACTAAAAGCATAAAGATAAAGAAATTTTCACTCACTGTCTTTTCAAGATAACATCAGTTGATAACAAGAGCTTCCAAACAACCATGAGATTGTACGGGCATTGTAAGGAGATGCAGTTAATGCACATTATAGAGCTAAAGAACAAGAAAATTATCCAGAATATGCAACCAGAAAGTAAAGTACGAAAAAGATGGCGACTTTGGCTAGTGCGAGAGAAACTCCATGGGCCATGGCCATTACTTTTCCGCCTGCGTGTGTGAAAGAATCGATTTTTGAAATATTTAATGAAGGTGGAAATGGAAAGGAAACGGAGAAGCGTTTGTTAGGGGTAGAGTTGCGATTTCGAGTAAGAATTGGGGCGGCGGGGTGACCGATTTAGGAGGTGAAAGAGATAGTGGAGTAGGTGGAGAGAGACGGGAGATTAGGTGACCGGAGAAAACGGTGGACAGTGAGAAGGAGCTATATCTGTGACGTCGTTTTGGGATTTGGATACGGAAGATCCTTTGGTGGGTCAATTGGCGTCAAAAAGAATGTGAAGTCCAATTGGAGGTCTTCAAGAATCGTGCTATTGGGATGGAAGATATCTTGGAAAAATAAATCTCAATTTAAAATGCACCAAAAATAAATAAATAAAATTAATTAAAATTATATTTAATGTATCGAATCTATTAAATATAAAATATTATTAATGTTTAATCGGATTAACATTCACTAATATCCACTAAATCAACACTAAGAAAGTTATCATTGATATTCTCATTATAATGCTTTTATTTTTTTCTTTAAAAATAATCATTAGATAGTGAAAAAGTTGAAGAATTTTAAGTTTATGTTTGAAATTAGCTTCTTGTTTCGATGAATTTTTCAATCGTTAATTGAGTGCACAAGCATAAAAATATTCTACAGTTTACAGAAACTTTGTCTAATATTTTTCTTTTTATTGTTTATTTCTTAAAATAGGAAAAATAAAAATTAAAAAAATTGACAAAAAAGATTGAAAGCAAAGCATAGTGAAATGAGAGAGCTCTGATTCTGTGCCAACTATATGTGGACATTATTAAAAAAAAAAAAGCATCAACTTGGCATTGAACTAATTCATGTTTTAAATTTAAATAATTGGACATAAAGTTTATTGGTTATCTGGAATAAAAATTCATAAATTTTAAGATGCAATATCCGCCTTTTATAAAATATTATTTATTTGATTTTAATATATTCTCCTAACATTTAACAGCAAATTCTGCATGTCAACGAGTTAATTTGTTAGAGTTTGTGAATAAAATCTCATTATAAAGATAGCCGTTATTCAATAAAGTTACATCAACAGTACAACTGTTATAAATTAAGAAAAAGACTATAAAAAAAGAAAGTAAGGTAAGTTGAGTCTCTCCAAATATTTGAACAACTTATTCATTTTATCAAAATTATTAACTTGCTAACTTGATCGTCGGAGTCTCCCTATCAAAAATCTATCGGTTTGTTTGTATTATCAGGTGACTTGATCAAAGAGATACTTTTTGTCAGCCTTTTATAAAATATTATTTATTTGATTTTAATATATTCTCCTAACATTTAACAGCAAATTTTGCATGTCACGTAGTTAATTTGTTAGGGTTTGTGATTAAACAATTGTGGATGGTTGTTTGTCTAAAACAAAATTAGTAAATCTTATATGAATAAATTAAGATTATGATATATAAAGATATCATTTCAGCGGTCACATAGAAATAGGAGTAGTACTACAAGTCAGATGATGCGGATAAAAAGAAAATGAATGTAAATTATAAATTCCAGAAATTTCAATTTTTGCTAATAATAGGCTCCCTCTGTTCTTCTCCCCTTCACCTATAAGATCGGCGTCTCCGTGGAGCTCGCTTTCATGCCAGTCTTCCACCATGCCAACCACCTCCACCCCCCTCACTCACCGCCCTACGGACCTTCTGATCCGCCTCTCCTCCCCTGACTCCGATATCAAGCTCAAGGCCCTCCGAGAACTTAAGAACCAGATCATCGGTAATCGCACCAAGAAGCTCGCCTTTCTCAAGCTCGGCGCCATCCCTGTCGTCTCCTCCATCCTCGCCGACGCCATTTTTGACGCTGGCACTCAATTGCACGATGCTGATGTCATAATTGCCGATAAAAATAGTAACTATTGTAGTAACATTATTATCCAGTCGGCCGCTGCTCTCGGAAGCTTCGCATGTGGATTCGACGCCGGCGTTCGAGCCGTTCTCGATGCCGGTGCTTTGCCTCATCTAGTTTTGCTTCTCTCCAATCCCGACGAGAAGGTATTAGCGGCATCCCTCCTTTTTAGTGGCTCTTAAGAGAAAATGGAGTAAAAAATGAACCGCCAACCAAAATATGAGGTGTTAGTAGTGGAATATTTAAATTTCTTTTGTTAATGCTCAACTTCCGTGTCTGCGACACTTTTTGATTTGGTCAATTGGAAATGAATTTCTCGCGTTTATGGAGTTATTATTCTTAATTCCTTTCTAAATAGAAGTTCCTTGCCTAATTTTAATGCATTATTCGAATAAAAGTAGAGTGCCTTTGCTCTAATTATGCATTTTTCATGTACTAGTCACAGAAGGGACCTCTATCATACTTCATTTCTCTGGAACTACATGTCCTCTTTTGATTGTTTATTTTGTCACGATACTATGTTTAAAATTGAATGGCTTTACTTGATCTTCAGGTGGTGGATGCTGGTGCTCGTTCTCTTAGAATGATTTATCAGTCAAAACTAACGCCAAAATATGAATTTCTCCAAGAGAAAAAGATGGAATTCCTTCTTTCATTATTGAATAGTGACAATGAAAATGTCGCTGGGCTTGGTGCAAGTATTATCACGCACTCTTGTGAGACAGGCGTGGAGCAGAAGGCATTATGCTATGCTGGAGTTCTGAAGAGGCTTTTTAGCCTCCTGGAAGGTTCTCTGAGTCAGAGAGACGCTAGTTTGGAATCTCTGGCTGCATTATTCAGGGAGAACCCAGAAGTCATCCTAAAGTTTCTGGAACCAGAAAGCGGAAGAGTATTGAGTTCTATTATTGGATTGACAAAAGATAGGTGCGCTCGGACTAGATTACTTGCCTGCATATGCCTGATTGTCATTAGGAATTCTTCTCCTTGCTATCTGCAAGATTCAGGAATCAAAACAAAATTGGTACATCTCTTGCTTGAGCTTCTCGATGATCCTGGTCAAGTGGGAGATGAAGCTCCATTTGTCTTTTCTAGTTTAATTGCTGAAAAGGAGGATATGCAGAAATTAGCTTTTCAAGAAAATGCTCTCGATAAACTATGGGGCCACTTGCAAAGCAGTCAATTAAATCCTAAGCGTTTGCGGGGTATCTTGCTTGCATTGGCTGATCTATGCTCAAAGTTGGAGAACTGCAGATCAAGATTCCTGTCACTTGAGGTTTGGCATTTTATGCAATAGTTGACCATTTTGCACAATTCATTTACCTTTGGCTGCCTGCTGTTTCTTTATTTTTGGCATTGTTTTGCACCAATATTTATAATGAAATGGTTCAATTCTTTCCAAAAAAAAATGTTCCTAAAAGCCAGAAGTCATTTTAATCATTGATGAAATAATATATATTGAATTTGGTGGAAATGTAATGAACAGGTGCAGGCAGTAGAGCTAGGTAGGCAATAGTTTATTAAGTTGGGTTAGTGTGGTTCCTTATTTGTATATCCCAGTTGATTTGCAACTTTACCTTTAATGGATTCTGGCATCTTATTTGGCAACTTCGCATGTTAATTGTTCTGCTTCATTTACTTGAGTTTACATTCATTCATTGGGAAAACCATTGAATGAAAATGATTATGTGGCTTAAAATGGAAAATAAGTTTGAGTGCAAATGGAGTGGTCATTGATAATGTCTACATTCTATTGTCATATGCGCTTCCCTTTCAAGTATGTTTTCTTCTGTTAGGAACATTTTACTTTAAACATATATTATCTTTTGCTATCAATTTTTATTGCTAATTCATTTCAC
The DNA here is from genome assembly GCA_947683425.1 of Excoecaria cochinchinensis. NCBI lineage: Eukaryota > Viridiplantae > Streptophyta > Magnoliopsida > Malpighiales > Euphorbiaceae > Excoecaria > Excoecaria cochinchinensis. Next base: position 8,170,376 of record CANTUQ010000074.1, on the reverse strand, counting down.
TAACATGCAGGTCTTAAAGATGGTGGCTGATGCATTAACTCATGATAGTGCTGATGTACGGACTGCAGCTTGTATTTGCATACGAAGTGTCACTAGGTCAATCAAGGTTTGCAAACATGAGGCCTAGTTTACGATTTATAACATTTCAATTTTGGATAAGGTGCAATTCTATCTCAGTTTTATTCCAATTTCCCAAAATGTGCTCTAAAACATTTGTTTGAGCCACATCTTACTCTCAATATTTCAAAATGTCTCAACTTTGCCCTTTTCTGGAACCCTATTTACTTTGATTGTTAGCTTGAATTTAATCAGGAGGCATGGAAACTTGTGGGACAGGTTCTAAACATTTATCCAATTATAGACTTAAATCCATGGTTATTTGGTGAAAATCCACCTTATTGAAGCCAGTAAGTCTTGGAGCAAAAGAAAGAGAGCTGAAATTTGAACCTCTTTTTCCATTTAGAACTGGAAAAAAAAAATACAAAACAACAAATCAAAAAATATGTTCAGTGTTAGAAGTGGCAGTGTTGAAGATGATATCATTGTTATCTTAATTAATTTTCTTTCTGCTTTTGGTGATTGGATTGCTCACCTTTATTTGGGTCAAATACATATCTTGAATACATTTTCCTTTTATTATTGATTCTTCTGTTGCAATTTTTTTTTTTACTCTGGCAGTCAATTTTGATTATTTCCATTTAATTTTTTCTGTAGTCATGTAGTTTGCTCCTTGACCACTTCAAACATATCTTTTTGATAATTAAATCTCTTCATATAATCTTACTATTTCTGCTGATTACTGACCACATATCACCAGTCACTTTTTAGTTTTGCTCATTATTTATTTCCCACTTTCATTGATGTTTTCTTTTTTATATTCTCATCATCATTTTTCTCTGGCAAAAATTCTCAAATAGCTCACCGTTTTCAAGTCAAATTGAAACTAGGTAACAGCAGCACAAAACGGCCGGACCCCACAATGTCACTCGTGCTTTAACCTAATCTCCACCTTCACTGCAGTAAAATGGGCAAACCCACATCGACTAACAGAGATTGGATGTATTGAATTCATAATTCATTAGATATTTTTTATGAATGCCAACTAAGTATCATAAATAAATAGCTCCCGGCTTTTCAGTCATTTGATAACTAGACTCATTCTTTGATAAATGATCATTATGGGTCAGATTCAATAGAATTCAATCAATCTTTTTTCTGTCATTAAGGTGGAGAACTGAACCAAGAATTCTCATTCTTTATCAGGGGCGCTTCTGGTTCTGTTGGTGCTTGAAACAATTTTGTCTTATCCATATTACTATATGCAGATCTATGCTACTTATGGCATTGTTCAGTGACGGACTTTACTCTCTCTTGTTCCATGACGTTTTCTTTTCAATTTTATTCATCCTTATATTCTACCTCAATTCACTCTGCAAAATCTTAGAGACTGCATTTTCCTTTTCACCACCGGAAACAGTAGCACTGGCACTGCCCACTGAAGCAATGTGTTGAAGATTGCAACTGGATCAATACTCAAATTAGGTCCCACAAGCTGCCCTTATCACCTGTTCAAATTCAATCTAGCAGTTGAATTAAACAGACTGACAAAAAGGGCAAACTTGAGCCACTTTTAAAATATTGAGGGTAAGATGGGCTCAAACAAGTGTTTCATGGAAAAAACTGAGAAATCAGAATAAGTTGAGGGACACTATTGTACCCTATCCCTTTCAATTTAATGTGGCTATATCTTTGCTAATGACATTTCATGCAGAACTTGTGTGCAGGACATTTTATGAATGAAATGCTTGTTGTTCCCTTGGTTCAGCTTTTACATGACCCTTTAGTGTCTGTACAGGTATGTCTTGGGTTATGTTGTTGATGATTAATAATCTGAAATCTTAAATTGAAAAAAGTACCCTGACCCAAAATTAAAATATACCCAAAATTAAAATAATCACTATAAGCCAAAGACTATTTTAAAATGCCTCCAGTAAGCTTAATTTTTTTTTCTATCAAAACCTTCTTTGATATTCCTACATTAAGCTTTCATTCACAATATTATTCATCAAGAAAACAGATTTTATGCAGCTTCCAGTTAAAGTGAATTGGAATATATTTTTAGGTGGTGTTATTTATCTTGTCTTGATTAGTATTAGCTCTGTTCTGAAGTATAAAATTATATGGCAAACCCCCTTTAATGTGGTCTTCCTTCAGGTAGCAGCTCTTGGTGCTGTTAGCAATATACTAGTTGATTTTACAACACAAAAGTCAACTTTTGTACAACATGGAGGCTTAAAGCAGCTTATCCAGTTATCAAAATCAATGGATTCAACTGTCAGGTTAAATGCATTATGGGCTTTGAAGAACATTGTGTTTCTGGCAGATGATAGATTTAAGGAAGTGGTTTTGATGGAGTTAACTGCCTCTCTATTAGCAAGCCTAGTATCTGGTAATACTTATAGTTTCTGTAGCTTTTAGGTCTTTCAAGTATGTTGACTGCATTTTTGAAATTAAACTGAGCATTTGTGTACATTTTCAATGCAGACCATGACCCCTTTGTTCAAGTGCAAGCTCTGGCTCTTGTTCGGAATCTTGTTGATGGATGTATTAGCTCTATTGAATATATATTTGCCGAAAATGGTACTATATTAGATGCTGTTGGAAGGCAATTAGAGAAAGCTTCAAAAGATGAAATTGGCATACAGGTTAGAAGTCTTTTAAGCTGGAATTATTTGCAAAATTTTAATTGTAGCTTATATCTGTTATATAGATGGTTAGTGCAGAGCCTTATAGATGTTAGTTGGTGTTGGATTATAGTTCTAATATGTTAATCATATGTCTTCAATAAAAACCATTTCAATTAACTAATAAGTGCTCTTTGTAAGTGAAATGAACTAACGGGCTTTGCAGAAGCACTCTTTATAGTTTACAGTTATATAGCAAATTAAATTAGGCATGATAATGGGCTCTGAGTCCTCTGATGTTCAGTAGGGAAGACATAAAACCATGTTTGAATCATAATTATAATAGATGTCTCATACCATAATCCAGGGCCATGGGTAGTTCACTGTTCTGGCTTATTTCAGATGACAAAACCTGTTCTCTTGCAGGGAATGTATGTCCTTGGCAATGTGGCCTGTGGTAATGAGTTTCACAAGGAAGCAGTCATGCACCAAGTCCTTCCTCAAGCAGCCAATGAAACTCAATCTTTTGTAGTCAAGTTCTTGCAGAGTAATGACAATCGATTGCGTACAGCTGCTGTCTGGGCTGTAGTAAATCTCACATTTCCATCAAGTCCTGGTGCATTTGATCGGCTGATTAAACTAAAAAGTGCTGGCATAATACCTCAAATAAAGAACATGGTCAATGATCCCTGCCTGGATGTAAAGGTCCTACATTTATATTTCAATTGGTTTTCCCTTTACTGGTTTGAAATGTTCCTGAAACTAGATACTAATGATTCATCTTGTGCAGCTTCGTGTTAGAACAGTGCTCAATCAGGCTATGACTTTTGGTGATGGGCACACATGATCATTTTGATTGAATACTTCAACTTTCCACTAAGATAAGAGAGAATTGAGTGTAGTTCTTATATCTTGACCTTTTTGCAAGAATGTCCAGCATCTTTTTCTTCCGAGGCTTGAACATTTTATGCAAGGTTTGTAACCGTTTAAAATCAAGACTGCTCTTTTAATATATTGGCAACGGAGAAATGAGTTCTTTTAACTTTTTGTTTTCTTCTGAATCCTTTATCTGTTTTGTCCCTTAAATTTTTGTGATTGAGGAGGACACACTTTCTCTTCCTTCATATGAAGAGCATCACCTATTAATAGTTATTTATTGTCCTTCCTTATGATTGATTTGGAGTCTTTATCAATCTTTACATAAAGTTTGGGAAGTGCATTTGAATTGCTATTTTCTTATTGTATTTAAGTGCAAATTATAACTTTTTCCTTCCCTAGAATAAGATGCTATCAAAGATATATATTATTCTGGTTCATATGCTTATCATTTTTCACTGACCAATGGAGTTCTTTGGAGGCACATGTTGCAGATTAACCATTATAATATGTCTTCTTGTTTTTCATAACAATTTTTTTTTTCTTCTGCAGGTGCAGCACATTGCTTTAGTTTTTCTCGTCGGAGCATTGCGGAAACTTTCATATTTTTGCAGGCATCGCTGATTGGGTCACCCTCAAATATCATTGCGCAATACATATACTATGTTGATTTTTGTATGTATACAAGGATCCTTTCTGTATTACATGGTGCAGACTTATTTTTTGAACTATGTGACTTGGACAGTGCCTGTGAAAAAGTTGTAAAATCTATCCAGTTATATAATTGTTTGCTAATTCAACTGCATCCCCTTTAATTATATTTCTTGTTCGAGGAGGCTGGTATGTTAGTACCCTGATGATTTTTTGTGGGAGCCCCGACAAGTGGGGTGCTGAACGATATGAATGTTCATACTCTGGCTAGGCACAGTACGACTGTCCTGCAGGACCGAATATCTCAGTGTGGTTTTCTCAAGGTCCAGAGAAGAGAGTACAGGATGGATGGAGAAATGACCTTACGCAGTAAAGCGCATAAGGCCTTTCCTTTTCAGCTTCCCCTTCGCTGTTTGTTCTCAATACCAGTGAGAAATTGAGGTTTTCTTTTCAAAAAAAGGTAAGTGAGTGAGTGAGTTGGCTATGCCTCAACTACATAATGTATATGGCCAGCTTTACACGATATATTTGTAGTATCTAAGTAAAATTTCGTGGATGAAACTAAAATTTTGGCTCCAGTTGCTCTATCTTTTCCGATGCAGAAATTATATGTTATGACGTATAACATCTATGTACATTTTTGGTATATAATGTTCGAACATTTCTAATTTCTCATTAACTTTTGAAAATAATAAAAAATAAGTCTTTGGATCCGATCAAGTTGGTGCTAAACCAAAGATATAGGTATATACACTAGAAAAGACATTACAAAGAAAATGGAATTGAGAATCAAAAAGCAGTTTTCTCTCCTTCAGCCAATCTTTTCTGTGCTTGAATCATCTGATGGCCATATAACAGTCTCCATTAGCCGTTCACGCATCAACTCCAAGTTCTCATCAGAGATTTCTTGATATATTTCAGCATGATTGCACTTCTGAGTGAAAATAACAACACAACAAAATGTTACCACTTCTCAACAAAAATAACAATAAAAGAAATTATTGACATGGAGTACTTGATTTGCATGTTACAAAGCAAACGAACCATTTCCTCACCTTAGCCCATTTTCCATAAAGGTGGAGGCGTGTTACCATCACTCTTTCTGCAAGGTCCTGCCTCTCCTGTGAGTGGGAAATGTGACTCGTTCAGATCAAACTATTCCATAAATGTGTTTTCTTTTTGGATTGACCCAATAATACAATATAGTTTTTGAAAATTACTATTCTTACGTGAATCTATATATGAAGTATAAGTGAGGTGTAGACAAGTAAGTTGAGTTGAAGCTAGAAACAGGGTATTAATATATGAAACACTACCTTCACAAGGATGCGGATGAAGCGCTTTCCATCTCCTGGCTTATTTGTTGCAACAAAACTGTAAAAGATGTGGAAAATTAGCATATCTCATCAAACCTCAACTTCACTAAATCTGCCATTAACACCATCTAATGTTAAATTGGTATTTGTGATTTGGGATCATTCTAGTGATTTTTTAACGAATCCCACACACTTATAACTCTTTGATATAAAATGGCGTAAGAACAACTGATTATTCCCTAAACTGATCTGTCATTCCTCAAGACTCAAAAACTGAAAATTTCCTAAAGTGGTACTTACTCATAAAACCACCTATATTGAGTTGGATTCATCTCATAGAGCTGGGTAAGAACAGTTCTTACTGCCTTGTACGTGAAATAGTTGAGTATTTGCTGCAAGTAGACCAGTACAAATTAAAATCACAAACTTCATATATTGACAGACTGCTATGAATTCAAAACCCAAAAACTAAATTAGCTTACAAATTTAACGTCCGCAAAAGTATCTTCATATTGGCCTCCCAATTCATTAACAACCGCAAGTCTCCTATCCTTTTTCTGCTTCCTAGAACTCCTATGCACAATACCTGAAATTGCTTTGGAAGAAAGCCTCCAATCATGCCAAGAATGCACAAAAGAACTCCCCAACTCCAATGAACCAGGCCTTGTTAATTGCTTTCTTTTCATTGAATTCCTTTGCAAAGCCAATTCTCCACTGTTTTTCAGGTTCATATTACTTGTAGGCGGTGCATCCAAACACAAACATGGACTAGTGTGTGAGTCCACCACCGATGAGCCAACTACAGATAAAGCTCCCACCATGATTGAGCTTCAAGCAGCCCCTTCAAGAAATACCTAATACCCTGATCAGAATTACGGCTATATTGAGCTTTTGAGGGTGTAATTCAACAAAGCAAAAGATACTCACTAAAGAATATATCGGAAAAGAGCAAATGGGTATCCAACAAAATGGGATTTTTAAGACTGTAAACGAAGATTCATACAGGGGTGGGAGAATTCGGAGCTTTAAGAAATGGAGGCGTTTTGAAGCAAGGAAAGCAAGAAGAAAATGGGAAAGCTTCTTAAGGCGTGACAACAAGTCTTAACCAGACAAAAATTTGAGGTCGAAAAGTTTCCGAGAAAAAGAAGTAAAGACTCAAAATCAAAGTTTTGTAGAGTTTGCTTCCATTAAATTTCCAATTATTTTGATTTCGAGTAGAACCAAAGTACCTGGATGGCTTCTTTGCAATGTCGTGGCTATTTAGCCACGTGGTGGAATCTTGTGAATCTTGATTGGTGCATGTGAACGTGCTAAATGCAATAAATAGTGCGCTTCTTGCTCTTTGCAACGGAACAGTAATTTAATTCCATACCCACGCGCAATCTTGTCATGTACAGCCTACTTACTTGCAATATTACATTTTCTTTATTTCTTTCTCTCTTTAACCTTTTTCCAATATTATTGAAATCGGACCGGATAAAGAACCGGCAAGGATAATGGTTCGTAATTCGACCGGATTCAATCGAATTTTTTTTATTTTTTAAAATATTATAATTTTTATAATACTATATACACATGTTCAAATAAATAAGTGTATTTATTTTATTTTCAAATTTATATTTTAGTTTTTATAATTTATTATTTAAAATGTATAAAAAAATTTAGTAAAAAAGTAAAAATAGATAAATAATTCAAAAAGTAAAAAAGAAAATTGAGAAATTTCGGGGAGAGAAAAGAAAAAAGAAAAATAGGTGAAAAGAGCAAGATTTTTGTTGATAGGTGGGTACTGATTGTTAGAACGACTCTTTAGGCATGCATCATTTATCCAGCATAGAAAGAGACTAAGTCTTCCTTTACTCAGTCATCACCACTATCTATTTTGTTAGCTATAATCTAGGAATATCTCAACAAATTTCAGTTTGTAAACTTCTATATATATGCTGCTCATTTTGTAAATCAAATATCAATTCAATCAAATTATTATTATTTCTTTGATCTTAAGTTCTTATTATGGTATCAGAGCCCCTCTTGCCATAAGAGCATTACTTCTTAAAAACACCTTTATTTTTTTTTCTCTTTCCTTCATCTCTTTCTATTCCTCATGGCATCAGAATCCACCACAGTTGAAACCCCAACTGTGATCTCGTCCACCAACACCAACCATTCTAATAACAGTCCACTAATCTCCATCAACACAGCCACTCAAATTCCTTTCAAACTGTCTCGTGGTGGCAACTATGCTTCATGGAGGTCTCAATTTTCCAATCTTCTTTTTGGTTATGATTTAATGGGCTACATAGATGGCTCTCTTCCCTGTCCTCTAGAAACAGAATCCCAGGAAGGAGATACAGCTTCAACAACTAATCAACAAAGGAAAATATGGTTGCGCCAAGATCGTCTCATACTCCAAGCCATTCAAGCATCCTTGGCTGGAAACATTGCACCACTTATCTCATCCTCAAAGACTTCATCTGAAGCATGGCAAAAACTTGAAGTCACATTTGCAAATCGCTCAAACACCAGAATGCTCACCCTATTGTCAACCTTAATGCAAACCTCTCAAGAAGGTGTCTCCATTTCAGATTATATGCAATCAATTAAATCTATTGTTGATGACTTGGCATTGATTGGTCATCCACTGAGTGATGCAGAGATTGTTGCGCACATATTAAATGGTCTAAGCAAAGATTACAAAGAACTCAATGCAGCAATACGAGCAAGAGAAACACCAATGACATTTGAAGAGCTTCACGACAAACTTCTTGATCATGAAACCTTTCTCAAACGAGAAGAAGGAAAGAAAATCTCCTCACCCATCACTGCCCAACTCACACAGCGCTCAACCCAATACAAACCACAACAATGGCATAACACCACAACCAGAGGAACCAAATCTCACCATAAAACACCTTCGTACACCTCAACTACCAATTATCCACCATCAAACACTAGAACCAACTTCACACCAAAAAACATACACCCAGCATCCTCTCCCTGGTACTCAAATAATAACTCTCCGCCTCGACCCATCTGTCAACTTTGCGACAAAATTGGACATACAGCAAAAAATTGTCGCTCTCGTTCTAAACCATCACCTAACTCAAATTGGCCCCAAGCAAACGTCACTAGCAGTAATATTACCAAAAAAGAAAACCCATGGTTGGTGGATTCGGGATCCTCTCATCATATAACTTCGGATCTGAACAATCTCTCTATTCATTCTGAATATGATGGACCTGATGACATACTTGTTGGAGATGGTAAAGCCATACCAATCACTCATACAGGCTCAACACAACTCTATTCCCCCCACAATTCCTTTCAATTAAATAATGTTCTATGCTCACCACACATTTCACACAATTTATTATCAGTTTCTAAATTCTGTAAGACTAACAATACCTCCATTGAATTTTTTCCTCATTTTTTTCTTGTGAAGGATCTGAATACGGGGGCATCCTTGGTCCGCGGCCAGAATAAAGCTGGTGTTTATGAATGGCCATCTCCTCCCACAACTCAACAGCAACCTACTTCTCTTCACATATCGACAATTAGCAATAAAGACTTATGGCACCACAGACTTGGTCACCCATCAAACACTATTCTTCGCAAATTTCCCATTCGTTTCCCATTTTCTACATCTGATGTCGCTCATTGTGATTCTTGTTTAAGTAATAAAAGTCATCGACTTCCTTTTGGCATAAACACCATTTCTTGCTCCTCTCCTCTTGAAGTTATTTACACAGATGTTTGGGGTCCAGCCCCATCTCTCTCTTTTGATAATTTTAGATATTATGTTATTTTTGTTGATTATTATACCAAATATTCATGGATATATCCACTAAAAACCAAGTCCCAAGTTACTGATGTGTTTATTAAGTTCAAAAATCTAGTGGAACACTTTTTCCAAATGCACATCAAAACCATTTACTCTGACGGTGGTGGTGAGTACAAAGGCCTATCTAATACACTCTCCCAATTTGGAATTCAACATCTGCAATCCCCACCCTACACACCTCAGCTTATTGGTACAGCCGAGCGAAAGCATCGCCATGTTGTCGAAACAGGACTTGCTCTTCTTCACCATGCTTCCTTGCCCACTAAATATTGGACTGCTGCCTTCCAAACAGCAGTATATCTAATCAATCGCATGCCCACTTCCGTTCTTCAGTTCAAATCTCCCTATGAAAAATTATTTCATCATCTACCCAACTATAACAAACTCAGGGCATTTGGTTGTCTGTGTTATCCATATTTACGTCCTTATACTCCGACAAAACTTCACATACGATCCAAACCATGTATCTTCCTTGGCTACTCCATACCACATAACTCATATATCTGTCATGACCCATCAACAAATTCCACCCACATATCAAGGCATATAATATTCTGTGAACAAAAATTTCCATTTAAATCCTCACAAACAAGTACTACACAACCACCTCACCAACAATTGTCCACATGGCATCCTCTATTGACACCTACACCAACGGACCCACTTCCACCACTTAACCCCAATACTCCTTCCAATTCACATTCACCTGACACGTTACCAACACTACCCATCATTCAAACAACCAATCATTATCCACCACAAAACTCAGTCTTGCCCAATCTTAGTCTCCCACAAACATCAGTCGAATCACCTTCTCCAGCATTTATTGAATCTTTTACCCCTACTAACAACTCACCACTCACCAAAGATAAAACCTCATCAACTTCACATCATTCGTCCATCTCTCCACAATCAACTTCAATTACACTTCCTCATCAACCCTCTCGTGTCATTATCACCAGGTCCAAAACAGGAAATCTGAAGCCTCGCCAAATACTTGATCTACACACCTCAAAACAGCCCTCCCCTTTACTTGAACCCACCACAGTCAAACAAGCTCTTCAACATCCTCAATGGCGTGATGCTTTAAAAGCAGAATTTAATGCACTTATCACCAATAACACTTGGAAACTTGTTCCTCCAAACCCTACCCAAAATATAGTTGGTTGCAAGTGGATTTTCAGAATCAAAACCAACCCGGATGGTTCTGTATCTCGTTACAAAGCTCGCCTTGTCGCCAAGGGCTTTCACCAACGCCCAGGTGTTGACTTCACCGAAACATTCAGTCCTGTTGTTAAACCAACAACAATCCGTACAATTCTAACTTTGTCCGTCAATTATGGTTGGGAATTACGTCAACTCGACGTTAACAATGCATTCCTCCAAGGTACGTTAACTGACACTGTTTTTATGCAGCAACCTCCTGGGTTTCAAGACAAAGAATATCCAGACTATGTGTGTCAATTAAATAAAGCCATCTACGGCCTCCGCCAAGCGCCTAGAGCCTGGTATCATGAATTACGCTCCTATCTTCTTCAACAAAAGTTCCATAATTCAGTCTCTGATCATTCCTTGTTCATATTTCACAATGGTTCTATTCTCATCTATTTACTAGTCTATGTCGATGATATTATTATCACTGGCAATAACCCACAGGAAGTCAACAAGTTTATTACCAACCTCTCCTCTAGATTCTCTTTAAAAGACCTTGGCCATCTTCACTACTTCCTCGGGATCGAAGCTACGAGGACATCCCAAGGACTCTTCTTATCTCAACATAAGTACATCAATGACATCCTCTCCAAAACACATATGCTTGAAGCCACACCAATGACAACTCCCATGTCCAACAAAACTAGCTTAAAGCTACATGATGGCACTCCCAAAACAGATGCAACACAATTTCGACAAGTGCTTGGATCACTTTAATACTTGTCCCTTACTCGACCTGATATTTCTTTCCCCGTAAATAAACTATCCCAATTTATGCACAACCCCTCTACCACACATTGGACAGCCGTCAAACGAATTCTCCGATATCTCAAAGGCACCCCACATCATGGAATCCACCTCAGAAAAACTACAAACACATCTCTACATGCATTCTCAGATTCTGACTGGGCTGGCAATTCAGATGATCTTACATCCACCTCCGCTTATGTTGTCTTTATTGGCAGCTCCCCTATCAGCTGGACTTCTAAAAAACAAAAAACCATTGCCCGAAGTTCAACCGAAGCCGAATATAGAGCCATTGCTGCCACTGCTGCTGAACTCAATTGGATTACTAACCTCTTGCAAGAACTCCATCAACCAGTCTCTTCAACTCCAACCATCTACTGCGACAACATTGGTGCCACTTATTTATGTCACAATCCTATCTTCCACTCCCGTATGAAACACATCGCACTGGACTTTCACTTTGTGAAAAATCAAGTTATGCAACAACAATTAAGAGTTTCTCATGTTCATACAAGTGACCAACTTGCTGACTCTCTCACGAAAGCTACATCAAAGAAGCAGTTTCTGTTACACAGATCCAAGATTGGCATCCACGATGGAAGCACAATCTTGCGGGGGCATGTTAGAACGACTCTTTAGGCATGCATCATTTATCCAGCATAGAAAGAGACTAAGTCTTCCTTTACTCAGTCATCACCACTATCTATTTTGTTAGCTATAATCTAGGAATATCTCAACAAATTTCAGTTTGTAAACTTCTATATATATGCTGCTCATTTTGTAAATCAAATATCAATTCAATCAAATTATTATTATTTCTTTGATCTTAAGTTCTTATTACTGATTAAACTTCTTATCCCACCTTCCTTCTTCTCAGACAATCCACTCTTTCCTCTCCACGCAGATCCGCCATCATCAACTCCTTCAAGAATTTAGGCATCAATTTTCTCACTGTCAGTTCCCTTTTTCTTCCTATTTTATTCTACTTTCTTTTTTAATTTCGTACTTCACCCATTTCTAATTAAATCAATGTTTTCCCTATTTTGTTCTACGTTCATGGATGTGATAGAGAACAACGACGAAGTGCCTGTGATTTTATTATTCTTCCACTCTCTTTTATTTTTGATTCAATTCTCTGGCTAATTTTACCCCTAATTGATGAAATAACATAAAACCTTTTTTGGGATTTGATGCTTGTATGAAACCCTAACTTGGGTATTTTGCATTTTTCTCCCTGTAATCGATTCCAGGAGCTAGATGACATGAAGAAATGCTTGAAGGAGGTGGATGATGAAGCTGCTGCTCTGCGTGAAATGCAGGCCAAAGTCGGAAGGCGCCTAATAACAACGACGAGGTGGAAAGGGCTGAGTGAGGACAGGATGCAGAGATAGAGAGAGAGGGCCACAACAAAGAACAGAGACGAGGAAGAGGAGGTGATTAGGGCTGGGCAAATATGAATTAGAAAAAACCTGGTTTTGTCCAATTCTCTGGTTCCTTCCGGTTTTTTGGTTCAATTTTTCAGCCCGGTTTATGTAGTTAAACCAACCGGCTAGGCATTCGGTTCGCGATTAAACCGATTCAACTGTCCGGTATCAATAACATTGTCTTTTTTCACATATATTGTTATGTTTTTATAAATATAATGTGATTTGATTTTCATATATTTTAATTTATTTTCATATGCAAAATTAAAAAAGAAAATAAGAAATAATAAAAAAATCATTTAACATTTTTCATCCAACCATATATCATAAAATGCACGCTTATATATTTTAGCTAATATTATGAAATACATAATTTTTCGGATAAAAACACAATTGCTATTTTTATTACGTTATCAATTTATATTAAAATTAATGTCAAATAATTGAGGCAAATTTGCCTTTCATTCCAAATTTAATACCATTATAGAATTAATGCAGTGACATTAATATAATCATATCCATTATTTAAGATATCAATCATAAAAATAAAAAAAATAGTTTTCTCTTTTACCTTATCTATTTACTGCATGGTATTTATCATTTCTCAAATATAAACTATATTTTAGTTAAAGAAAAGGGTGGTTTTTTCTTTTGTGGTGAAGAAAGTGACATACACGCTTCTTTAAATGCGTGAGCGTTGAATTAAGGTTTGCAGCCGAATCCTGCGGACAATAAACAGAATCTAACTTGGAAGGAATAAAGTCGCAAAAATGCAACGTTGGCACTGGCAGTTAGCCAACCAAAACTGAACTACCGTTAAAATTCCAACATTAGCCGTTAAACTCATCATCCAAGACCGGCCCAAATTTCAAAGAACCAAAGGCCTTCCGGCCCATGACCGATTCTGAAACGACGTCGCTCACCTTCTAATGCTTTTTCAAATCGTGGTGTCAGCATGTAACACTTTGTTTGGATGGTTTTGTTTGGTATTCTAATTTAGTAATTATTGATTGGGTATGGTTGTTTTTATTTTGTGTAGGAAAGGGGAAGTCGGCAGCCACACCAGATTAGCGCCGTTTGCTGATTTTTCATTTTTGTTTCCAAAATACTCTCATCCATTTTAGTGAATTACATTTCTATCCTATTATATATATATATATATATATATATATATATATATATATATAAAATTTTCTAAACAACATTTCTTCCCTCACACAGCCACTCATTTCCCTTTTTTTAATAAATAATTAAATATATATTTTTTTGTGCAGAAATTATTTTCATCAACAGTTGCTTCTCCAAATAATTATGTTAGCCCAGTTTTCATAACTTCAACCATTATTTAAACTATTATTATGGCGTGTTTAACTTTAACAATATTCTACTACTTTTTATGGATATTATATTTATTTTAATTTATTATTTTTATTATCACTTATTAGCTTTTTATGGATATTATATTAAATACCTTACTGTACCCTACGTTATAAAGACACGAATTCCTTGCATCCAAACAGAGCGTAAGCTAACGGAACGCAGGAAGAGCTTCATGTTTGAGCAGAAAGGGCAAAATAGAAATCAACAACGAAGAATTTGCTGCTCAGATATTTGAATTGGGAAACCAATTATCCAGATAATGTTCTACAGAGGGTAACAGACTTTTCCACTTTTTATTATTATTATTTTTTTTCCTATCGTCTTCAATTAATATTTCTGATTTTGATTCAATCCCTTTCCCTTTCTTTCAAATTGGTTACGTTTCTTACTCGTTTGTTTATTCAATTCTCGTCATTGGGTTTTAATTTATAATTTTTGCCTCATCAAGCTGTTATTAATTCTACGCTTAATCTGTTATTAACTTGTGTGCCCTTTCTTGCTCATTTCTTCAATCAATTGGGTTTTACTTTATAGTTTTTGCCGCATTAAGCTGTTATTAATTCTATGCTTATTCTGTTATTTACTTGTGCTACCTATTCAAAAGTACAGATAGGTTTTCTTTCAAAGATTGTCCCAAGTAAATTAGACGGTAATTACAACAGCTTTGATTTTTTAGGCGAATTATCTCTATGAGATTGAATCTTGTGAAACCGAGAATAAACTGTAGGAGCCCAATGTCCACAACTAAATAGAGCAAACTCCAGGGGCAATTATGTTTTATCATGTCATTCTAAGTTTCTAACTAGTTTTTGAGGTAAATCTTGGGTTCTTTGGGGTAGCAAAACCATGTTTTCCTGGGCAAAAGTTGGGTAGTGTCCTTTTCTTCAGAGGCAAATGTACTTTATGATTTCACTCGGTAATTGGATGAATTGAGGGAATTCACAGTGTAATGGTCCATTTTGGTTGCAATTTAAGATTTTCTGTACTCACAACGCAATAGTACGTCTCCCAAAACAACTTTTCAAATTCTTTCACTTGAAACTAGCACAAACATGAAAAATACAGCAATCCTTACTGACTCTCTAATGTGTAATTGTTGAAACATGTTTATTACTTTCTGACCTTATCCTGGACCAGATCTCAAATCACAGGGTTGGGTTTACCCCCATGTTTGTTTATCTTGTCTTTACCTTTTGAAAGAGGAATTTGATACAAAATTCTTTGAAGCTTGGGAGTTTTTTGGGTATCTGTGGCCAAAAACAAGAGATTCAAGCTTGAAGCCTGATAGGAAAATGGGTGTATTTTATTCAGAGGAGAGACATTAGGCATAAAGATGGATGGCAATCACAACTTGAGATGCTATAGATAGAAGAGAGACACTCCATCAATGAAAACAATCTGCTTGTTCATGCCCCTAGTATAATCACTCAGCATGTGAATTATTTCTTATTTGTTGGAAGCCACACAAACATTAATAATATTTTTTTTTTTTTTTTTTGAGTGGTGCCAAGGCAATCTCAAGCTAAACTTAGCAAGCCATATTTCTTGTTACTACCCTATGATTTGTGGGTAAGGCAGCTTCTAAGTGCCATTCCATCTGGCAGGTTCCGGCATGGTCTTGTGGTCCATCTAGAGCCAAATGCTTCCCAAATAGTAGTTTTGATCTTCTTATAAGTGATATTTAGCTATGAGAAGATAAAATACTGGTTTGGAAGCAAACCAATTAAGATAAATCTTTCTATAGAAAAAAAACTATTGACTGCCCATAGAATGAAATAACAGAGAATTTTGGAAATGAAACATAATAAAGTGCAATGACAAAAGATATGGACATACAGATTGGAGTAGCTAGCTTAAAACATAAGTGATTTTCCTCATAAGTGATTTTCCTCTTTCTTTTTGTCCTTAAAATGAAAAAATGAAATGAGAAAGGAAACATTGGGCCTTTACCCTCATAAGATATGGATAAGACAAGATGACAGTTCTTCCTAAAGACAAGACTACCTGAACATAAGGAAGTGAGATGAAAGCATTCAAAGCAGATAAGTGAACCAAGAGACATTTGATGAACGTGGAAAAATTGATGAAACACTTAATACATTGCTCTAACAGATCTAGTGTAAGCTACCAAGATGGTGTCAGAAAATTAAACTGTTCTCAGTACAACTTGTTCCTTTTAAAGGTTAAACAAAAATGTCATTGGTTTATTATACGTAGACTGGGCCATTCGGTGAGATTTAGGTATTATTTAATCTTGGAACGTTTCTGAGTCCTGCTTTATAAGGCTTCTGTTTTCTTATGGCAAAAGTTATATGTCCCTCGACATAGTTGTATGGGACATTATTTTTGTATTATTATGTGCACAATGTATTGATAATCTTCTACGTTTGGTTTATTGGTTTGGAAATTAAAGTAGATATCCTGATGGTGGTGATGGGCGTGAAATGGGTGCAAAGCGTCAGCGTTTAGTGGATCAGGGTCCTTCATTCTATGGAGCTTCCCCTGGTTCCAGTTTTTTGTATAACCCGCCAGCTTATGGATATGTTCCCCAACCTCCTCCTTTCCCTGTTGTCAGACTTCGTGGCCTCCCATTCGATTGCACAGAAGCTGATGTGGCTGAGTTCTTCCATGGTCTGGACATAGTTGATGTTCTTTTTGTCCACAAGGGTGGGAAGTTCACTGGTGAAGCTTTTTGCGTTTTGGGCTATCCTCTTCAAGTTGATTTTGCGCTTCAAAAGAATAGGCAGAACATGGGGAGGCGATATGTAGAGGTTTTCAGAAGCAAGAGGCAGGATTATTACAAGGCAATAGCAAATGAAGTTTCAGATTCTCGTGGTGGTTCACCCCGCCGAAATGCTCCAAGGGCTAAATCTTATGATGAGGGAAAGGACTCAGCTGAACATACAGGGGTGTTGCGTTTGAGAGGACTGCCATTTTCTGCTGGCAAGGATGATGTGATGGAGTTTTTCAAAGATTTTGTGTTATCAGAGGATTCAATTCACATTACAATGAATTCAGAAGGAAGGCCAACTGGGGAAGCATTTGTGGAGTTCACAAGTGCAGAAGATTCAAAAGCAGCAATGGCAAAGGATAGGATGACTCTTGGGAGTCGGTACATAGAGCTGTTTCCCTCATCTGTAGAGGAGTTGGAAGAGGCAGTTACAAGAAGCCGGTGATTCTCACTTTGTGCTATTGGTAGTACTGGTGGTGTTGCACCTAGCCTTACTGTTCAAAATTTTGTTTCGTTACTTTTCTAGTGCAGTTTTCTCTTGTTCTTAACCTGTTTTTCTTTAGATTTCTCTATAAGAACATCTGCTATTCGATCAGATTGTATTTCTATTGTGCTTATTTGTCAGTTAGTTACTCATAACTCTGCACTGGTGCATGACATGGAGCTGCATGTTGAACTTCTCTGGTTTGTTATTGCCTTGAATCAACTGCTTGGGAAATGCATGGAGATGAAGGTTGGAAGAAATTTACTATCAAGATTCTGCATTTTGTTGGAGATTTTCTGTCCCAATATTTTACCCTGAAACGTGAATGGTTAAAGTTAGAAAATCAAGTAAATTATTTGTAGTTTAAATGGTCAAGAGTCTAGCAACTAAATCAATTGATGAGAGTTTGATTTCCTCCTGTCCTCAAAGATGTTAAAAAAAAAAAGGTTAGAAAATCAAAAGATTTAGGCAAGTTGCATAGCACTGCGGCTGCCAACAAGGAAACCAGGAACAAAGAAAAATAGAAATACAGACTTTTTTTTTTTATGTAAGATCATCATGGGGAGGCCAAATGAAAGCATGGGCTCTAGAAGCCAGCTTTTTCTGCATCCATTTGCTCTTTGGACTGTAATTTTCACTGCTTTTTAGAGGATAAAAGTGAGAAAGCCGAAAGAAGACCTTTATTCACGCTTATCAAAATACCCTTCCTTCCTATGCAATGAAATGAAAGTATAAGAACTCCTGTAATTTTGGGTTCGTGTCAATTTTCATTAGATTCAGAACTCACTGGTAACCTGTAATTAAAGCTAAGATGCGTTCCAGTGAGAATGGCAGAAAATGCGGAAAAAAGCTTGTACGCAACACATCAATTACATTGTTGGAATCTCGGAATCATTATATATATATATATATATATATATACTGAATAAAAGCAAATATATTGAAATCAAACCAATTATGTATGAATACTTGTTTCTATTAATGATAAATTGCCATGTATTTAAAATCAAAATATATTCAGGAATTATATTAGTAAATTGAACTGTTTGCCAAGGAAATCTTGTAAGTTATTTTTAAAAAAAAAAAAAATTGAAAGACTTACATGATTAATTCCTTTTCATTTCAAAATCATACAATACAACATAGAAATTAATTGAGAATTAAATCATATAAATCTCCAAAATTCTTCACATAGACCCATACATGTGATTTAAGATAAGTCCAAGAATTATGCTTGTATTATGTTGCATGAAATTTTGAAAATTGCGGATGAGAGAGGCACGTGCACGAGCGGCTAACTCTTTTTTAGGATCCCCTGAAGATGTTTAGCTAAACGTCAAAAGAGATAATTAAAAACTCAGAATCCATGAATGAACATAAAAATGGCTGAGGTTTTCTACCTGTCAGACAAACAAAAACACTACCTTTCTTTCTTGTTTTTATTACTATAATGTTAAATTTAAATGCTCTTTAAGTTGAAAGAATCTTAACTATCAACTGTTCACATGCTTTGGCTTCAAGCAGCCACTGCCCCCATGTTTTTCCTATTTCAAATCCGTGCGATCCTAAGCTACCTGAATTTCATTTCTTTTTATTATTATCTGAAATTTCTCTACTTCCCTCCCTACTTAGGGCAGCTACCTACTTTAATTAATCTAATTTTTCTTGTTATGGTATGAGATTAATTAGACTGTGAGGGAATCGTAAACTTCATATCATTATTTTTTTTTATTTTAAATGGAAAGAAAAGTGAATTTAATTATTTTGTTAACCCATCACTATTACAAATCAAAGGAGTTTTTAAGGCAACAAAATTTAAAATGAACAATTAATGATTATATATACGACATTATATAGTATGATTATGTTTCTTTTAATACCAATATCTTTCTTAAATTAATAACATATATGGTTAATCTAAAAACTTTTTATATGCATTCATAAGCCAGGCCCATAATTAATACTCCCTCCGTTCTATTTTATGTGTCACTTTTGTTATTTTCACTACAATTAAGGAGTATTAATTAAACTTAAATTTAGGATAAAATTAAGTAATTTAGTAAACAGACTTAAATTTAATTGGTTCTAAATAAATCAATTTCCATTAGAAAAAAATAAATTAAAAAATAAATAAATTTTATTAAAAAATTAAAAATATCAGTTAAATGAAACTTGAATTTTGTTCAAAAAAAAGTCATATATAATGAAATAGAAGGAGTTTATTGCAAATCTAATATAAATTTATATTACGAAAATAAAATAGAAACATTATTATCTTTTATAAAAAAAAATATTAGTGAGGTTCATAGATATAAATATGGAGTTTAGAATAGAGAGAGTAAATTAATATGTTATATGAACCTACCGTTTAAATTAAAATATATATATATATATATATATATATATATATATATTAACAAGATCAAAATATATGGCTTTATCAATCCCGGGCAGCGGGCAGCTGACCTAATTAAAGCTCCTAAATTTCCTAATCAAATTATATAATCCCTTAACTCGCTCATCTCTCTCTGTAGGTTAAGATTAAATTTAAAACCCTCCTCTTTCATTGATCTTCTTTGTCTTAGCTATTAAGATACTAATTAAGGTATGTCTCTCTTCTTCCACAAAACTCTACATTTAGGGTTCGTCTTAGGGTTTGCCTCATTCAATTATCCTCTCAACAATTCGTGAAACCCGATCTATATTCTCTATGATCACAGATCTTTCAAAGATTAATTTAGTTTTGTGTTTCTATTAGGTTTTTATCATCTCATATGATCTTTTTTAGAGTATAGTTTTTTCTTGTTGAAGAATCTGATGTTTGTAGTGGGTATTTTCTTTTTTCTTTTCTTTGGATATTTCTACTGTGATCTTTAAAAAGTTTTTGTTTCTAAAGAGTTTGGTCATGAAGTTAGCTTTCTTTATACCACTTTTCAGTCAAATTTAACCTGCTTTAAAGTACCTTCTCTCTCATATATATGTGTTTTATCATTTTCTCACTTAGTAAAGTTGTTTTCTTAGTTTGTTCTTGCCAGTTTTAGTACTTGTTGTTCTTGTACTTTTCTTAACTGTTATTCGACTATATACTCCATTAGTTTCCCAAGCCATCTAGCTACCTAAAGTTCTAGACTTTAATGGCTCCAACTGGTAGAACAAGAGCTAGAACAAAGGCAAAGCCAAAACCAACAAAAACTTACTTCAAGAAACAGCAAATCAAGTCCAAGAATATCCAAGAATCATCAATCGTGGAGGATTTGCCTTCCTATTCTTCCACAGCCATCGCCACTACACCCACAAAGTGTTTGAAGATTGATGAATTTGATTTTGATGGTGTTGATGTCTCTACAACAACCACATGTTCGACACCAAAAGCTCAGAGATTTCGGATACCAAAGATCGAAACTTGTCCACCAGCACCCAAAAAGCAAAGAGTGATATCAAATTGTTCATTGCAAAGGAGACCAATAGCTTTCTTTGCTCCTCCAGATTTGGAACTCTTCTTCTTCTTTGCATTTGGGGATATCTCTGTCTGATTTTTGTTCATACATAGATATATAATTATCATTTTGATAATTATAGTTGGTGATCGATTAATTAAGGTATAGTGTTAAAGTTTTTGATATGTCTTGAGTGATGATCATGATAGTCATAGGAATTAAGTTGTTGCTAGCTAGAGCTAGTTAATTTTAGCAATTGGGTTTTGATTTTTGTAGGATTACTAATTACTAAATTTAGCTGGGGTTTGTCCAACTAAATTTAGCTTGCTATAAGTAGATGTATTTGCTGACTTTTGGGAGTTGAAAGAGTGAGATCATGCATGTAATGGCTTTGATTCATTGTTTGTTGGTTTGATTTTAGTGTGCAAATTATCATCAGCCTTTATTTTGTTTGTTTAATTAGTCAACTTGAGAAAAAAAGGCGAAAAAAGAATAAAATTATTAAGTCGTCATCTTGCTATTTTTCTTGACGTTGCAGCGGTGGATTTTTATATATATAGATCACACATCATATATTAAGACCAATTTTACCCGTAAATATTGGCAATATATAAACATATATATATATATATACATATATAATTAAAATGAGTCAAAAGTTTGGTGGTTTGGATAGGTGATAGACAGTAAAAGACGCATAGAGCAAAAAGCATAGGTAAGAGAATGGGAAGATGAAAAGTGAAGAAACGGTGTTGTTTTTAATATTAAAATTGAAGAGGATTGTCAGAATGTGGGTGTCTGTGTGTCTGAGGAGAGGCCAGCATCCATAAGAGAATCCAATGAAGAAGACTCGTGCGGGTTGTTGCGATCATTGTCACAGTAGAGAATCTCAAGAAAAACTTATTATTACTATTATTATTATTCCTAATATCTGACTTGTCTACATTCATCATGATTTGGCACCTGTATCAATTGTGGTTCTGGTTCATGCATAACTCTTCAATTATTATCCTTTTCATCATTTCTATTCTGCTTCTACACTACCCTGCCATTACAGTTTTTTTTTCTTTCCCAGCTATATTATTTTCCTCTCTTCAACATTCATATACAATCAAAGTTTAAATCATTTATCGTCTCATATGCTTGATGATTTTTCTTAAAGAAAAGGACTTTATATATGACATTCTAATAAGTTCATATGTATGAGAATTGATAATAATTACCTTGTAATTAAATGGATCATTTTTTTTTTATGATGAGATGGTGGGAGGGAATGAAGAGAGACTCAAACTCGAAATGTCTTTTTTAGAGATGAATAGTTTTAGAAAATGAGTAAAATGCATTAATTTAAAAGAATGTAAATGGAGCAATTGATTTGTTTTTGTTGGCAAGTAAAAAGAAATGTGTGGTGTCAAAGTGATGGCCAAAATTAACCTTTTGCGGGAAAGTAGAAAAAAACTGTGTATTAAAGTAAGGAGTGGATAGGGGAAATAAATGGGAATAGGTAGGTGGAAATGGAATAGAAATGATGAGACAGAAGCAAATGGACATAAAAGAAAAGCTTTGGGTTTGAAAATTCTGATATAAATGTTGGAGCTTTGGGAGATAAATAATTGCAGAATATGTTAGCATTTAATTGATTATGTAAGTCCCTCTTCTTTAAATGATTAGCTCACTTTCCCTCCCCCCTTTTTTATGCCACTGTGGTCCCTTCTTTCTTACCCATTATCATTTCCCCCCCTTTCTTTATTACTCATCCATTTACTATACTTTAATT
This sequence comes from Excoecaria cochinchinensis, assembly GCA_947683425.1. Classification (NCBI taxonomy): domain Eukaryota; kingdom Viridiplantae; phylum Streptophyta; class Magnoliopsida; order Malpighiales; family Euphorbiaceae; genus Excoecaria; species Excoecaria cochinchinensis. The sequence continues at coordinate 8,147,819 of CANTUQ010000074.1, read as the reverse complement.
AATTTGATTTTGGTATTATATATGCCCAATAATTAAGTAAAAATATATATATATAAGGATTATGTAATTATTTTTTCAAGAAAATTCCTTACTCGGAATCTCCAAATCTCAATTATTTGATTACCACAATTATTGGGGAAAAGTTAAATAGCAATGTAATTAATTACCACTCACCATATCACTCTATTAACCATTTTTCATCAACTTCCGTTCATATCTGCATGAATAGTTTTAATTAGGCATTAAGTGGTCAATAAAGTTCCCATGTAATTAACAAAATTTACGCGTGGACCCAATTAAGGACTTAAAATCTACTGATTATTTTAAATACCTAATTCCACACATACATACATACAAGATTCAACTTATAATTTTAATTCATTGCTAGGGTTTCAGATTACTGCAAACCATGCATTGGATTCTCTATATATTCCACTAATATAATATTATTTTGTATGGTATAGGTTAAAGAAAGAGCACGTGCGAAAGATTCATATTTTAACCTAGCTAGGGTTAACATAACAAAACCAAGCGTGTGTACGTAGTAAAAGGAAGATCGAGAAGAAGAAAATCTTGGAATGAGGATTAATATATAGTCTTATTTGAAAACAAAATAAATTGCATGTGGATCGATTTGACAAAGTTAGATAGTTCCCTTTTTCATTTGGAATACAGACTTTACTACTTTTATTAATAAACTTTAATATGTTTATATTATTTGCATTATTAGTATCTTTTCTAGAATCCGAGGTTGCCCCTCTCCTCTCTTCACAAACCACATATCTTCTTTTACTTTTCAAGTCAAAGTTTTTCTTTTGAGCTATTAATGTTTCTCATTATTTTCGATTTTGCTTCTTTAAATCTAGGATAATGGATCCACATTGAAAATCATATAAATTATTTCTTAAAAAAAAAGAATAATATGCACATTTTCAATAATTTTATGGTAAATATAGGCTTTTTTATTAACAGTAAATATGAAAAAATGTCATATATAATAAGTACAAATATCTACTATTTTAAATATTTTATAAGCAATTTTTTAAAAAAAAAATTAAAGATAAATTTGTATATTTTTCAATACATTAGATGCAAATTTATCCCTCAAATTTATTTGTTTTAGCTTTTTGATAAGTAAATGTCGATTCAATCAGCTACATTTTAGACGATCTTTTTATTATAGGTTGGAAATGTTTTATCTTATTAAACCTATTTAACGACACTAAACCAAACAACACCTATTAGTCAATTAAGTCTCTAATAGGAAATTTTCGCAATTAGTGTTTCACAATAATTATATTAATTTGATCTAAATAAGGAACTTTCTTTTATATATATATATATATATATATCGTGCTCATAATTATATTAAAAAAAAACTATAGAAAAAAATTAATTAAAGAATATCCCCAAATAATTTGTGGTGTCTAATTTTTGGAAAACATAATTAATATTAAGACGGATGATTGAAGGGATTAATAACATATATGAGGGAATCCTAAGCTTTGGTCGAAAGGATTTATATATATTAAAGAAATTCAATTATTCCCTTGAGACCTACTTCCAGAATCTCCTGCCTGGTGTGGTGGACCTATATATATCCAGCTTTTTAAAATTACTAATTACATAAACTTCAAGGAGATGGCACTAAAATTATTTAAATGTTATAAATTTTAGAATTTATTAGTATAAAAAATATTATGGCGTCCGCTGTTTTGTCCTAATTTCAGGTATATATTAATTAAGTGGATAAAAGTTATATTTTTACCAACCCAACTATATGTGTGTAAAATATATATATATATTTTGGCTTTAATTAGTTTTTTATTCCCAATGATAAGAAATTGCACAAAACAAAACTTGATATATAACAAGAATACACAAACACATATATATAATGTTCTTACTTTACTACGTCGGATTATGCATTCAGTTCAAAAAGAAAGCCGAAATAAAGATGTAAACTTGATCTTTTTCTTTTTAAATCCTTAATTAAACATTTGTTTTTTTCGATTCACCGGTTGATGACTAAGTCTTTATAGGTATACATGTCTCCCCGCTTCTCTTAATATGTATGCAAAGCCAAAAATATATTATTAGCATTTACTTCAAACCTATATATGTATCAATTAATGAATATATCATTCGTATCTCTTCTTAAACCTATATAATACTAATGAATATTATTATAATATTGCCATATACTTGTAATAATATATAAACAAACTGAATAAATTCTTGATATTCATATAACCCACAAGTTATTAGAACAATATATATATATATTAAAGGAAAAGGAAGATATATATATATATAGTATATGCAAGGAAAAATTTCAGATTTCTGAGTTCTTTGCTTTGAATGGATTCATGTTCTTTTTTGTTTCTTTGATACATTGCCAATTATTACAAGTATATTCTGCTAATTCATTAACTTGGACCATTTGAAAAGGCTAAAAATTTCTTTGTGTGCCAGTATCTTCTGTTCATCATTATATTGCATATCCGATTTGAGACTTTTTTTTTTTTGGGTGAATAATGAATATACTTATAATACCTGTCGTCTGAATGATTATGTATTTATTTTTTTTTTTTTTTAAAAAAAGGGTTAAAGAAATTCCAGAATAATCCTAAAGCTAATGCATGCATGCTTTAATCCTGTTTTGCTTTGGCCAAATACAAAGCAAAGCTATTAAGCAAAGGTAGACAAGTCGAATATTTTGTCCATTTTAACGATCAAACAAAAGCAATTTCTTTAGCTTTCTTTAGACTGAAATCACTTTATTTTATTTTTTTTTTTTTGCTCATTCTTAATCTATGAATCTTATAGATCTTTTTGCTATTCAGGACCTATATTTTATAACTTTAATTTTATGTGTTAATTTTATTATTGCTATTAATATCCGATATATATATATATATATAGCTTTGTATTAATTAATTTTGCATCATAATACGATTGTAATTAAAGGAGATTAAATTCACTTGCTCTTTCTGAATTAATAACTTCTTTAAAAGATAAATTCTATCAACTTATATATGTATATAACTCTCTCCGGTAGTGGAGTTTGTCAAAAAAGATTTTTATTCAAAAATGTGCTGCTCGTTATCTTACGAGATAAGGCCAATTCTGGAGCCCAACATTGATGGCCCAACCTAACCCAACTAAGGGGCTCCGTTGGCCATCCCTTTTCTCATTCAATTGTCTTCATATATGGATTACGAGAACATTGAACATAAAACTCATCCCCTTTTCTTGAATTCCAATTAAATTATCAGCATCAAAACATTAAATCATAATATATAAGCATATTTGTTAGCAATTTTCTGTATCATGTTTGCTCATTCAATAATTTGATAACGTATTGGCATACCAAAAATTAGTTTTTACAATCGATTTCATATTTAAAAAGTCAAAAGTTGCATATGTTCTATTATTATATTGAATTTAATTAAATATAACAATATATAGACTTGATTTCACTAAAATTTTCATAATAATTATTAATATTAACCCATGGATAATAGGAAAAAAAATATCAAAATTTAAATATTTGAACGAACGGTACTATTTGGGCTTAGTTAGACCCAACTTGAAACAAAGGAAAAAAAAAAATTCTTAATGCATTATGTCATGAACTAAAAAAATTTTACATTGGATATGTAAAGGGAGGTTCTAAATTTATAAGCGTGAACGTTTCACATCTCAATAAGGCGTCTTTTGGAAAGAGTAATAGTCCCATGACAAGTGATATTAAAGCCGTTTCGGATGTCCGTCCCAAGCATTCGGAGGGAATGGGGTAAGCAGGAGTTCCCTCGTGCCACGAAGGGATCACAAAATTGGGTCGGAAAGTATCTAACCTACTAAAAAAATCCCACATAAGACAGATAAAAGGAGAGCCCTTGACTTACGAAGTGGGCCGTTGCACACTTCAACAACGCGACAAATGACAATTATTCATTGGCTGTGAGATCATTAGCGTCACCTGCAAGTGACGTTAATTGCTGCTCTAGTCAGTGGGTGCTGCGATTGTTTAAGCGTAAAACGTGAAATACTGCTGAAACGCCACGTGTATCATGGGCTCCTGTCGTTATCTTCTGTGGGCCCCACAATTTTGAGCCACGCGTTTCCTGAATTTTGCCCGTCAAGTGGGCGTAACGTGGGCCGCTGATTATATTTTAAATATTTAAATATTTTAGTTTTTTTTAGTTAATATTTTGCTTTTTCAACAACATAAAAGAATAAAAAGTTTAAGAATCCTCACTAAGCATACAAAGAATACCTGCGAATCCCACACTTCACATGCACTCCACTCTATCACTGGACGACCTGCTCTCGCCGCCGGTACCCCAAAATTTTATTAGTTACCTAAATTTTCCAAGATTTTAATTTCATAATTTCCAATGTTGTAGTTACACCTGTGAAATTATGACCCCATCCGCAAATTTAATCTCTGTAATCCGTAATTAGATTCAACCTGGCCTATAAATAATTTAAACATAATTCAATTTTTATGAATGTGACCTATAAATATTTCAATGTTAATTTTGCATTCTGCATACTTACTTCTTGCTTTTGTAATTACAGGTAGATTCCATGCAAAAATAGACTAATTAATATATCTGTATATATATAAATATTATATCTCTGTTTTAGTCATGTATTATTTTTAATTGTCATAGCATTTCTGGTGCTGGTGACAATTTGATTATATAATCACATATTTAAATGAAAAGTCAAAATTAATGTTATATATCAGCTATACCTGCTATGACAATTTGGATTAGCCACATCATGTTTTGGTGAAAGCCAAAAAAAAATAATAATAATAATAATTGTTGATAAATCCAAAAAATGTCTTTATCTGTAGGAGAGAGGTCGCTCCGATCGGATGAGATAACCCTGCAGTAAGAAGAGCCCGGTCGGACCAGGCGTGAGCACTCCGAAGCTTAAGTTAGTAGCTTAGAGAGAGAATGTGCTTTAGAGAGATAATGATATGGATTTTAAATACCTGGTGCCATTGTTGGCTGGACTACTTATAAGAGATAGTCGAGGGGCACTTGAGTGCCTGGGGAGTGATTACTGGCTGTCAGAGTAGGTATCCGGCGACATGACAGGGAGCAGATGGTAGGCATGGGCGCTGTCTTGTGTCAGGCGGCTGATGGGACTGGCGGTCACATCAGCCGATCGGGCATATGGGCTGCCTAGGAGCTCGTGTCTGATACCTTTAGCTGATGGGTTTTGAGCCTTGCCAGTTTGAGTAGGCCGACAGGATGGGCCTTAGAGCAAATGATATTTGCTGTGTTATCACTTGTCCCCCCTCAACAGGTCCGATCGGGCATAGATTTGCATTTGTTGGTCCGCTCGGATGGAATCAGTCATGGGGATTCCCGATCCGAAAACGCGTATTGGCGCGCTTTTTGAATTTGGGAGGCGCTTCTTCTGAAGCGACGCGCCTGCTAAGACAGCTGTTCTCCTTTAATGCTGTGAGCGTACCGAGGGCGACGCTTCGTTCTTCGCAGAGACATAATGTCCTTTGACACGTAGCGCTTGCTGAATGGTGCGTTGTTTGACGTTTTTGAGAAGCTTTCGTTTATAAATAGAGGACTCTGTGAATCGTTCCTTCTTTACTTTCAAAATCTCTAGCGAAGCTCTGCCAAAATCTTCCTTTGATTCCCAGATTTCTGCAACTACTCTTAACTTCTTCTTCTTCGAATCCCTTCGAGTTCTTTTCATCAAGTAAGTGACTTTTTGCTTTTTTGCTTTTTTTGCGATTTCCTTTTTCTTCTCACACCCATTTCATTTAGAAAAGAGAGTTGCGCCTTTCCTTCATTCTTTTTTGTTGAAGATGGCCTCAAGTAGTGTAGAAGCATTAGACACAACTTTTTTGGAATGGTATGAGAATAAACCAGCCGCTGAGCCGCATTCTCGCCTAACCGCCGCAGAAGTGGCCGAGATCCCATCCAAATACGGTCTTCCCGATGAGATATCGGTGTTGGCCTGCCCTGAATCAATGGCGGTGACTGAAGGGCCGTTCGGCCAAGACGGAGGCGAATGGTTCGTATGCCACCTCTGGAGTCTGGATGCAGGCCTGAGGTTCCCGTTGGGCGCCTTTGAGATGGCAATACTGAGGGGGTATGGTCTCACCCCTAACCAACTACATCCGAACGGCTGGAGATCGGTGGCGTGCTTCAAAATCCTTTGCCAAATAGAAGTGGTGGCGCCGACTCTGGAACTTTTCACCCATTTCTTCTACATCTCGGGCCGGAGCGACGGAACTGAGTACTTCTTTACAAGCCGCCCGAAGAGGAAATTGATGTTCGTCCCCACCTCCATGAAAGGGTACCGGGAACGATATTTCTTGGTGGGCAGGAAAGGCGGGTTTGGAGTACGCCTTACCCGATCGGCCAGGGTCGAGATCTTGAAGGACCTAGCCGCGGGTCAGGAATTCTACGAGAACGACATTCAAAAGTTAATGGCCGCCGTCAGCAGGAATGAAGGGCCTTACGAGTCCAAATTTCTCTTGCGCTCGCTGTTTGGTTCTCCCGGCTTTCAGGACGCTGAGGACGTAGAACGTGAGCGTTAGGATCAGAAAAGACCCAAACTCATGCATCATAACATTCATTGGACTTTATTAATGTTTCATGAAGAGAATTTGTGTCAAAAACTTATCTATTTCATTTTCTGTCGTGCAGCTGAGATGGCTGGTGGGAACGAAGCCACCCAACAACTTGGCGATCGGATCCGTAAAAAACGTGAGGCAGAGAAGAAAGCTCAGGAGCAGAGGAAAAGGAGGAAATTGGTCCTCAGTTCCGATCTTTGAGCTTCAAAGGGGGCGACCGGTACCTCGACAACGACTCCGGCAATCATGGTTGTTCCAATTTCGTCGGCACCCCCTGCTGCCACTACTGCACCGACCTCCGCAGCTGCCGGATCGGTGAATGTGCCTCAAACTGAGGCCTCTTTTCGGCCTTTACGCCGCCGGCGCCATACTCTTCGGGATGAGTCAGACGAGGACGATCAGCCGATCGGTGCTACTATCCGAGAGGCGGAAGAGGCTGCCAAGAAGAAGGCCGAGGAGGCTGCCAAGAAGAAGGCCGAGGAGGCGGCCAAAAAGAGGGCTGCTGAGCTGATCGCCGATTCGGACGCTCGGCTTGCGACAAGAGGCAAAGCTGTGCAACACAGCGAGTCTCCGCGACGCTCTTCCGATCGGCGGCAGGTTCCTATGAAGGACATTCTGAGAGAGAACTTTGGCGATGATTGGTCGGTGGGCCAGGCGGCTAGTTTCATTCGCCGGGGTCTTCTCCGGGATGACGATCATCGGGATGCTGGCGACGCCAGTCAGCTCAGCAGGGAAACCCAAGCCATCGGCCAGCAGCTGATAGACGTAAGTATTTTGTTGGCTATTTCTGGTGCTCGTTTGCACCTTGTGTCTGAACCTTTTAGTCTTGATTTTGTGTAGGCTGCCAGGAGGACACAGCGGCTGCACATGATGGCCCATCTGTGGAAGGGGAGGGCCGAGTCGGGCGCCGTGGCCAAGGCGGAGGCAACCACGCGCTGGGAGGCTGCCAAAAAGGAAGCTTCCGACCTTCGGGCCGAGGTTGCCAAACTAAAGGAGCGGTATGCTGCCTCTCAATCAGAGACGGTGGCCCTGCGGAAGGAGGCCCACCAGAGTGCTCAGGAGCTTAGAGCTCGACAGGGCGAGGCCGACAGGCTGAAGGGCGAAGTGGCCCGCCTATCTGCAGAGGGTGCACAGCTGAGGCGGTTCGAGGCAGATGCAAGCCGGCTGGACGCCGAGTGCAAAGAGTTGGCTGCTGAGAACGCCAAGTTGAAGACAGAGGGCGAGCAGCTTCGCCAAGAAGTGGAGACTTTGAAGACGTCGAAAGGGGAGACGGAGGCTTCCTTCACGAAGATTCTCGAAGTGGAGCTTGCCACTCAGAAGGAACGCCTGATCGATGAGTTAGCAGACGCTCAGGTGGAGCTGTTGTCTCGGCTAGTTCATGAAGCTGGGAGGCGCTTTCCTGGCGCCGATCTATCTTGGATGGATGATCCGGCTTCATTGCCTGCGCCTCCTACCAGTGATGACGAAGGGGACGCTCTTGAAGGGGAGGCGACTCGGAGAGCCTCGAAAAGAGCTGTTTCGATTTCTGAGGCCAATCGGGAGATTCCAACAGAAACCGATCCCACAATGCCTCCAGCGCCTGAGATTGAGACAGTGGTGCAACCTTCAGCGGGGCCCGTCTCTGAAGGGGGAGCTGGGTCCGTGCCGCCATCCGCTGATCCCTCTCAGGCCACCGCCGATCCGCAAACCGAGCATACTGCCGATCCACCTGGCCATGTAGATATTGTAGATATAGAGGGTTAGCGTAGGAGCTTAGATTAGCTTTCTTTTTATTCATTCTCTCTCTGACTTTTTTTTTTTTTTTTTTTTTTTTTGTAACGATTCTTTACGAATTGTACAACGGAGGCATTCTTAATAAAATTGCATATTTCTGCAAGTCATTGCATACATAAGTTTGTACTAAAATTTGCAATATGATCGAGCTAATTAAAACTCGTAACTAAAATTTGCATTAAATTTCACAAGTACTTCCTGAATTCGAATATTGTCAAAGCCTGGCCCTTCCCATCGCATAAAGTTTGCGCAATTAGGCTGAGCGATGCTCATAAAAATGCATAATAATTGCACAACTGAGCTAGGTGATACTGATAGAGTTGCATAAGAATTGCATAAAAGTCGCATAGGGTTGCATGATCGAGCTAATTGATACTCGTAAAGCTGCATAAAGATTGCAAAGCTGAGCTAGGCGATACTCGTAGAATCGCATAGTTATTGCGAAATCGAGTTGAGCGATACTCGTAGAACTGCGTGAGGATTGCATAGCCGAGAGTACTCGTAGAATTGCATAAAAATTGCATAACCGAGCGAGAGAGGTTAGATCCTCTATAATACAGATAATATTTGGGGAGGTAGGATCCTCCGTAAAGCAAACACTTTAGATTAGTGTATAAGTTACTCATGATGCTTCAAAGAAAGAACCTCTTTATTAATCGGGCAATTGCCAGGTTCTAATACATTATTATAACAGTTTGTGGGAACGAAGTCCATTCAGCAATTTGGCGCTTCTCCTGTAAAGCTTTGCTTGTATGCTGCGCTTCCAGGGTCGTCTCGGGGCGTTGCCCTCTCACCCATTATTATCTTAGTCTATCTCTCCGACGTACGGCCTGCTTGGTCCTGCAGCCCTTGGATTTCTTCGTTCGTCGTCATCCGTGCCGGAGTCATCTTTATCAGCGTCTGGCTGTCTACAGGGACTTTCCCCTCTAGCCGATCCTACAAAGTTTTTGAGGGACCCCCTTTGTACAAGCCGCTCTATTTCCTTTTGCAGCGAATAGCACTCGTCGGTCGTGTGGCCGACGTCTCGGTGGAATTCGCAGTAACTGCTTTGGTCCCTCTCCAACCTGTGCCGATCAGATAATTTCTTGGGCCAGTGCACTTTCCGGTGCTTCTTTTTAATCCACATCAGCACCTTTGTTGGGCTGGCATTGAGTGGAGTGAAGGCTCGGGGAGATCGGTCATTTAGACGTTCGGATCGTCCCTGTCCGAATTCCCTTCGTGTGCCCTGGTGTTTTTGAAGTCTCTGATCTGTCCGGGCTCCGTCCTAGCCGCTCAAATGCTGGTGCCCTGCTGAACGAGCGTCCATCGGGGTATTGCAATCTGTTCATGACGTTTGTTTTTCTTCCCCTGTTCGCCCTTAGGGCGTCATCCAGCTGAACGTACTGCCTGACTCTCTCCATGAGATCGGCAAAATTGACCGGGGGTTTTGTGGCGAGTGATTCAAACAAAGGACGATCGGTGATGCCCCCGGCCAAGGCTGTTGCCGCCATTTCCACGCTTACATTCCTTACCTCGGACATGGTGGCTTGGAATCTGTCGACGTAATCTCTGAGACTTTCATCGGCTCTCTGATAGAGATTACACAAGTCACTCACTGACTTTGGGGCTCTCGTCTGCACAACGAAGCGCGTGGTGAACAGCTCCTTAAGCTGCCTGAAGGAAGTGATCGACTCCTGTGGCAGGTCGTGGAACCAATTGAGGGCGTCTCCTCCCAAAGTGGTGGGGAAGACTCGACAGGCGATCCGCTCATCGTAGGTGTAAACCTGCACCTTGGTTAAATATTCAGACAAGTGAGTAACGGGATCGGTTTTACCTGTGTATTTGTCCATCACGATGTTCCTCCACCTGGAAGGCAGCTCTGAGTCAGTGATCTCTTTACAGAAAGGAGAAGCGGTGTTCCCGCATGTGTTCCCGCCAAAGGCGCCTTTCTTAGGTGCGAGGAAACCAAGCCGCTGGAGCTTCTGCTTGAGCCGCAGGTCTCCTTTGCTCAATGTCATGGCGGTAGAGTCACCTTTGCGTCCTCTCACGCGACTGTGATTTGGGGTGTAAGCATGTGATAAGTCGTCTCCTATGGGGGGAGTGACTGACCTATTGCCGTAAGGGGAGCATCTGCCGGCGGACACTTTTTGCTTACCCTTGCTGTGCCTTCCCGGAGTTCCAGCCGTGGACCTTGAATGATCTTGAGCTCACGGCCTGTCGATGATTATCCCCTTGTTCCTCCTCTTTCTGAAGTCTTCGCTCAAGAGGAGTCGCTCTTGAGCTCTTTCAGAGGTGGCGAGTATCTTTTCCTTATTTATGGTCTGGGCGATGCTCTTGACAAAATCATCCATGAGAGAGCGCAAGTTCCTCACGGTGATGGGGGTGTCTTCAGGTTGCCCTAAAATGGCATCATCAATTTCAAGGAGGGAGTTGGTCCTTGTTGAGGACCCGGTGAGTCCTTCCCTCCTTCGCGAGGTCTCTGGCCTGGCACGGACGTTAGTCTCCTGATCAACATCCATGGGGGTTGAATTCTCGTTGGATCTTGAGTTCGCCATCTCTCAACGAAAGCACCAAATGATAAATCCAAAAAATGTCTTTATCTGTAGGAGAGAGGTCGCTCCGATCGGATGAGATAACCCTGCAGTAAGAAGAGCCCGGTCGGACCAGGCGTGAGCACTCCGAAGCTTAAGTTAGTAGCTTAGAGAGAGAATGTGCTTTAGAGAGATAATGATATAGATTTTAAATACCTGGTGCCATTGTTGGCTGGACTACTTATAAGAGATAGTCGAGGGGCACTTGAGTGCCTGGGGAGTGATTACTGGCTGTCAGAGTAGGTATCCGGCGACATGACAGGGAGCAGATGGTAGGCATGGGCGCTGCCTTGTGTCAGGCGGCTGATGGGACTGGCGGTCACATCAGCCGATCGGGCATGTGGGCTGCATAGGAGCTCGTGTCTGATACATTTAGCTGATGGGCTTTGGGCCTTGCCAGTTTGAGTGGGCCGACAGGATGGGCCTTAGAGCAAATGATATTTGCTGTGTTATCAATTGTGATTAATTATAATTAGGAGGTGTATTCCATATCTTTTTTTGTTCTTGAAAGCTTCCTATAACAGCAGATTAACTGTAATTGCTTAAGATCTTTGCAAATTGCTGGTAATTAATAGCTTGACATTTTCCAAGAAGTTAATTAGTTTTTCTTCTTCATCATTATATTATTTATCTGTCTTGTATCTATATCATATATATTTTATTCTGAGTTATAATTCTTTGTGAAAAAACGGTTGACTCGTAATCCGTTTTGATTCACGTGTAATCCAACTCAATTCAATCCTTTAATGGTTTGATCCATTTATAACCCAATTTATTTATGAATCAATTCATTTGGAATCCTTATCCAATAGAATATTGGAGAGTTCATTTAAACTCATGACACTTTTAGGTACTTTTGAAATATTTTAAAGTCGTCATCCAATTTACAAAAAATTGAGAAAAGTCATCTAATTTCTGACGTCTAAATCAGAAAAAGTGTTCGAAACTTTACTTTTATTTATATTTTGGTTAATTATAAATGAATTTTTAGGTTTATAAAATTATATCTCTTATCTCAAGCGATTAATACATTTAATTTAAAAGCAAATTACAATTATAGAGAAAGCGATAAAAGAAAACTGTAAAAAAAAAAGTAAATAAAGCGATAAATAAAATAATAAATACGCAAACCACATCATTTACAAGATGAAAAATGGGGATGAAATACAATTTCAAATGAAAAGAAAAACTAAAATAAAATTGTTCAAAAAATAATTAATTAGAAGAACTCACAGAATATATAAAAACATAAAACTAACCAATTTTTTCTCAACATACTATAGTTTCTAGCCCTAGATACGAAGAAAGAAATGTGGTTGACATTTTTTTTTTTGGTCTTCAGATCGGGGCGTATATAAGAAGCATGTGACACCGGCAGGGTGGGTTACCGGTTTAAGGAGGTCCACGTGTCCGGGGGGAGAATCAACGTGGAAGGAAGGTGGGTGAACATATCATAACCCAAAAATTGGAATATAAATTACAAAAAACTGTTTCACTACAGTTATGATCGTACTCCCGAAAAAAGAAAAAAAAACTGAGAGATTTGCAGAGAAACTGCATTGACTCTCTTGGTCTTCCTCTTTCTCTTTCTACACCATACGCAAAACTCCCCCAAATTCTAGGGTTTTCTACCTGTGAGTGTCTCAATTACTCTTATTTCACTTCTTACTTAGATTCTGGTTATTTATTTATATTTTTATCTTTCCTCTTCTTGTTGGGTTGCTGGAGTTATTTTTATTAGTATTTTTTTTTATGTTCTTGATTGGGTGTTTTGAGTGGGAATTATCTGTTGTTTTGGTCGAATTGGAGTTATATAATTGCTATTCCTGAGTTTTCTCTTTTCCTTTGTTAAAATTGAAAGTAGAAAATAAAGAAATTTCATTGTAGGAATTGCATGACTGTGATTTCAATTTCAATTGAAGATCAGTCGTGCTTTGTTGTATGTATGTTTTCCCAGGAAATGCAGGAATTTGGCGGGGGGATATTTATCAAAGATTTTCTCTTTATCCTTCTTTTTTTCTTTTTTGAAGCACGGTGTAAGGAGACTTAGTCTTATGGGGAAGAAATCGGAATTGCCGGATGGATTTGAAATTTGATTAGAGTATTCCATAAAATAGACGTTATCAGGATAATCACGTGTCAATTTCTAATTTTTTCTGACGATTTCTTCATTATAAGAACAGCATATTTTGTGGTTGGTTAAGTTTAGTGCTATGTTAAATTATATCATTGGATAGACTCCTTATCTTGCCTAGTTGGTGTTTTCCAATAATTTCTGTGATTTTTTATATTGAAAGAAAGTTTTTGAAAATCAGAACTTTTGTTGTGTGTCTTTCGTTTTGAAGCAATGAAACATAAGTTGAGAGTTTGCTTCTGGATTTCAAATTAACTTGACAAAAGCTTTAGCTGTATTCATTGTATTCTATTGTATGCATTGTATTGTGATTTTTTTATTCCATATGCATACATCTCTTGTTGGTTTGCTTTGTGTTCCTTGGCTTACACCAAATTTTCCTCTTTCCATGTTGGGACAGGAAATCGAGAACTTGATATGCGACCTAAGGAATAAAAAGACATGCAGTCAAAGTCTGAAAGTGCAAATCAACTGGGATCTGATCCACACATAATTCAGCAATACACACTAAATTCTGAACCTTGGTGGCGTAATATACCCTATAGTAGTGGGTCTCCAGCTGTGGCCATGGGAAATGCATCCAATCTATCCTCATCAGAAGGTCCAAGTGGGTCATTATCGAATGACGGTCAATCAATGTCAAATGGAAGAATGAATGAGGAAGATGATGATGCTAGTAAAGAATCACAGACGACGGCATCTTCACGATCTGGTATTTTTAGCTATTGGCTTATATGAAGCTTATCAAAGAAATTGTAATGAATTTTTTAACTAACTTGATTATTTGTAAAATAGGCACAGAGCTAATATTTATTGTACCAAATTACAGGACTTAAACGCTTTCTTGTTTTTCAGAAGCTTTCAGTTTATTGTTATTGTTATCATCACTTCTTTGTAAATCCTTTAGTATTGCTCCATGGCGTTGTAGTAGTGACATGTTACTTTGTTTTAAATGGAAAGTTTTGGACCTGAATCATGTTTACTTGTTAGTACTGTAACCATAATAAAATTAAATGGGTACTTGGATCATATTTCAGTTATCTAATTTCCTAGGGATATCAAACAATAGCATGCAACAATGTCCGATGAACAACTCCTTAGCCACTAGAGAGATATAACTTACAGTCTTATGTGAAATTGCTGATGTAGTCTTTAATCTTTAATTTCAGTTGATCATAGAAATCTGCCACGTGTGGCTTCAAGTGTGACAACAGTGCATGATGGGTGCCTCACACAACCTCCACAACTTGAACTCATTGGTCACTCTATTGTAAGTACTTCCCCTCTCTTTCACTTGTCCACATCTGGGAGAAATTGGTTGCCTTTAGAGGACGTGGCTGAAAGCTTATCAACTTGTAGACTCAAGATTGTGTAATTTGTAGAGTCATGGAACTCATAATTAGACGTAAAACAAAAGGTAGTAAGGTATTACTAGTTTTCTTGCAACTCTATTGCAGGCATGTGCTACAAATTCATACCATGATCCATATTATGGTGGAATGATGGCAACTTATGCACATCAACCTCTGGTATGTAAACTTAATTCCTTGTAACCATATTTTGAATTTATGATGCCGCAATCTCCTTTGACTGACACCTTTGGATCTAAGTGTTGATTTTTTTTTTTTCCTTTTCTATTTTTTGCTCAAAGGAAGCCCATCATGTATATGCTACCATTATTTAAAAGGGGGAAATTGAGCCAATTTAAAGACGTCCAATTGAAATGCTGGATCTGAACGATAAATTTCCTGCTCTTAGTTCTCTACTCCCTTTCCTGGCACAATGGCCATATTGTAGACTTCTGTTGGCTGTAAAGCACTTGGCTGTGATTTTTACCTTTACCCTTATATAGAGAGTATTTTTTCTGGTATGTAGTACTTATATTTTCTGGGTCAGTCTCTGCAATCTTTTGGCATATCTTTGATGAGCAGCAAAATCAAGTGGATACTTTTTTAGTATTCATTTCCTTGGTTTTGGGGCCTAGAAGGTTGGAAAGTAATAATTTTGTTTAGGAAATATCTGTCTTCATGTAACTGTTTCTGAGGGGTCTGACTCTGCTGTGCCTGTGCTCCTCTGCCCGGAATGGATATCCTGTTCATCCTTGTGTGCCAAGTCTCTGAGGACTTGGTCTTTAATTTCCATGAATTATGTCTATTTTTTTTGGGCTTTGTAATTTTAGTGCCTCCAAAGTTTGTCATATACATCAATATTGAAGAGTCTGATTGTTCTATATAATAATCTTTTCAATGTAGGCTTACCCTCATCTCTTAGGGATGCATCATGCTAGAATGCCTTTACCCCATGAGATGGCGCAGGAACCTGTTTATGTGAATGCAAAGCAATTCCCAGGGATTATGAGGCGAAGACAGGCGCGTGCTAAAGCAGAGCTTGAGAAAAAGCTAATAAAAGCTAGAAAGGTAGATATAATATTGTTAAGTTACACTGGGATATTCTGTTACTTTGCCCAAGTTGACTTTTGCAGTTATTATTGTTGGAGTGTTTGTTGTGCACATAATTAGGACATGCTAGTTCCTCTTTGTTGATTGCTTATCTGGCAGTTTTATGCATATTGTTAATCTTTCAGTGACATTTTAGTTAACCAGGTTGTAATGGAAAGTCTTACTTTTATAACAAGTTATGATAATTGTTTAGGGGGCATTAATCAATAAAAAATTCATTACTTCAGAGGAGTACCAAAAAGTGAATTATAGCTGCCGTGGAGTTATGCTTCACCTGGAGTAACTTGAACTAATAGTGACCTCAAAGTCCAATAGATGTGATTTTTTGCCATTTTGCATGTCGTCCGGTTGTAATATAGTTAGATATCATGTCCGAAAACTTGTGGTGCAAAGTCTGGGGATGAGATGATGAGGTAGTTCCTTCTTATAGTCTGGGGATGAGATGATGAGGTAGTTCCTCCTTATATTTCATATTGTTCATAATATAATCGTCACGAAACATGTAATGTCTAATTGATTTTCACATTCAGCAGCCGTATCTTCATGAGTCAAGGCATCAGCATGCGATGAGAAGGGCTAGGGGTTCTGGAGGACGTTTTGCTAAGAAAACTGATGTAGATGGTTCCAAAAACACCACAGAAGGAAAGGGCAGTGATTCTGGTCCAGTCATCTCATCTCAGTCTGCAAGTTCATCAGGTTCTGAGCCCTTACCTTCAGATTCTGCCGAGGCCTGGATGTTCTCCCATGGTCAACAAGAGACAAGAGTGCCCCCAGTACATGTCGCTTCTGGAACTAACAACCATGTGGATCATTACCAGCATGCACACGCTGGTGAAAAGGTGGAGGGAGATTGCTCAGGCCAACAAAGAGGCAGCATTTCCTCAAACAAAGGCTCCCAGAGGCCTCTTTCCATCCAGTGAAACCCCAGAATGCGAAGTGGATGCCAAGGTGGAGATTCAGTTTGTCCAAGTAGAGACAGCTGCTGGAATCCTTCTTTGGTAACCACATCCTCGGCAAATATAGTGCCAGGCGGCAATTCATTCTTGGCTTTGTTTGTGGAAGGAGTGACGAAGAGGTTGTTGGCTTCTTTTAAGTCTGCAAAGGCTCATAACGTCATTCACATTATCATTTATACTGTGTACATAAACATGTTTAATAAATGCAAGTGGTAGTGTTGTTTGTGGAGGGATTTTAAATGGGAAAACAAACTTTTCGGCTGAGAGTTTAGATTTTTTGTCTGTTTTGACAATTTGTTTTTCTTGAAAAGAGGAACAGCCTGTTGAAGTAGGCGAGTGACCATCTTTTAATCTGGCTCTGCAGTTTTGCTGTTCCTTTTAAAATTGAAGTAGGTCACTTTAATATATTCCAAAATCTATTATGCTTGTCTTTGTAATTGTGGGCTCAAACCTATTTGTGTATGACCAGAGTTGTAATTGAAAAAATGAAAATATGTAAGATGGTGAATAAGGGACGAGATTCCATGTTAGAACTTGGTAGGTCATGCAGATTGGAAAATGGATCTTCTCCTGCAGATTGGAAAATGAACGACATTTTTGCAAATTTTACTCCCATTGTAATAGTATTTATGAGAAATAATTCCCAAAAAACAGGGCTGTTGGTGCATGCATCTTAACCTCCCTGTTGCAGGATATATACCAGTGAATTACCATGATTATGAAAAAATCCCCTGAACTTAATTGCAATCTATTTTCATGGATTCCACTAATTGGGGACAATTCGGAAAAGCCAACCGCTTTATTTCTTTTGTTTGATTACAGTTTTACACTCAAAATTTGAAGATAAAAACACAAAGAAAGAAGGTAGTGTATCTATCTTCTGCTCAGTGTTGGATGTTCTATTATAATATATTATCTCAATGCTCAGGTTGATCTGCGTCGTCTATTTTTTCAGATACTTCATCATCAAGTTGCTGCTCAGAATTCATATTACTCCCATCTGTAAAATTGTTGGTCTCTGTGGCATTGACCACAGGCTGCGGTTTTTCCATCATCCCGGAAAGCGCCAACCTCGGAGACCACTCAAGTACGTCATCAATGATGTTGGACATTCGCTTTTGATACCTGCAAGAACACAGCGTTTCAGATCATATGTAGCAATAGATTTAATGGGGCTGGTTATTTCTGCATGTTGAGTATGCAGCTCTTTCCGCGTAAGAGATGCTTTTCAACATATGGCTTACACATATAAAATAGAGAAGCACATGCAAGAGCCGGCATGGCGTGGAGGTGCGTATCTATTGACTACTGAAGCTGATTTATGCTTATGCAAAAACAATACAACATGAAACTCAAGGACTCTCTCAAACAAAAGCAAAATTTTCTTCACACCGACGTGCACTTCAATTTCAGGTACAACTTTAGCACCATAGATATAATAATTCAAGATTAATCCATAATCAAGATTTTGACACCGCATATTTGTTCCTAGACATAGTGCATGCAGCAACATTCCCTCATGCAAAAAGAAACATATTTTTCCCAGGATGTACTAATCTTAACAAGAGCAGAATAGGAACTGACCTGGCTCTAGCAGCCTCATCAGGGGCATGGTGCCTCAGTAGTAATATGACCAGGACCGCCACTACTGCATAGAAAACCCTCGTTGTCCACTTGGGTCTTTCCTCCTCATCTTTCTTGGGCCAGAAACGGAATAATTCCCGCAATGTAGCTTCTTCAGCAAGGATGTTAGGGAAGAACCAAATGCGCTTTCCAAGAACAATATATAAAGCACCAAATATTGTAGCTCTTACTGCACAATAAATAGAAACCCCTAACAACTCCGAACATAAAATTATTGAACAAACAATTTAGTAGTTAATGTTTTATCTCATTAAACCACAGAGAACAATAGCAAAATAGAAACCTGAATGCACACGTTGAAAGTACAAGTTCTGTAAATGTCAATACATGAGATCAAATATCCCAGTAGACCTTAAGTTTAAAACCTGTCTTGCTTAGTATAAATTTTTGCCTATCACATCTGTACCACAAACAAAAACTTAACATACATGGTCTCTCCAATCGTGGATGCTAAAAGATCATGTGTCCATAAAAGCTATGATCTGGAATAAAACATACTGCATGAACCATAAATTCTAGTATCAAATGATATCTTCTTCAACAAACTCCAGATACCAATCACCAGAACTCATTGTAAGAAACAAACTTATATAGATTTACATCCCCAGTTAGTGTCAGTTGCCATGAGTTTGATAGTAATACATATCATGTTCCTTCGACAAATGTTGCAATAAGAAGGATTATTATCTCACCATCAATAGTAGACATGAAAATAATGAGAAGAGTTGTAAGTACTCAAAATAAGACAAGAACTAGGCAGCCACATATATCAAAGGTTTCTAAACAGCTAACACATATCAAAGGATTATTATCGAACTCTAGTTGGGATTTGAGAAGCATGATCCAAGGACAATGAAGCATAATATCACATAAAATCAGGAAAAAAGAAAAAGGAGCATCAGCGAGCTTACAGAAAAGCAGTGAGAGAATAAGTAAAAGGACCCCAGCACATGAGTAGAGAATTAATAGCTTGCACCGATGGGGATATACTGGAAACAAGCAAATCGCAAGAGTCAACACTGGCCAAAAAAATGAGAGAAGTGTCTGCCACAGGGGCCGTCGTTTTACAAATGTCCACGCAAAGAAGGCATCGTTTTCTGAAAATACTTGATCCTACAAAAGAAAGCACTACAACATCTTACACAAATTGAAGCATAGCCTTAAATTCCCAAGTGAAAAAGAGAATACTAAATCACAAAAGTTGAATGGATTGCGATGCTGTTCATAGGTTAGTGGTTCAATGAAAAGATAGGCTCATTATAATCTAATCTCCCATTAACTTAAAGTTTCATTCTACAAAAACGGATGTAAATGTTCAGTTCAACCATTTTGCAATAGAATACTATTCTTGTAAATGTCAAGATAATGCTTCATAAGTGTCAAAGAAAAACAATTCAAAAACTAAATATCAACAATTCAAAAAAACATGAGGAGAAGACAAACATCAACCAGGCAAAACTTAGCAAGAGAAAAATAACAGACCAAATACAATCCCGATCTGAATAAGAATCCTTGATGCATGCAAAAAATGGATCACTGAAAAAATAATTACAACTATGATCTCTCACACTGACAAAACAGCATTACATTAACCTTTTTCTGTACAAAAGGAATAGTATGTAGTACAGAACAATGAAAAATATAAACAGTATAATTAGAAAATGAACACATTTAACTGACTGCAAGACCAATTAATCACAAGTAATATAACTTACAGGGAAAATTTCTAAATGAGCTGGCCAGGTAGACAACTTTTTCTTCCCTGGACGAACTGTTTTCACCACACGATCACAACGCACTAAAAGGTTCTTTCTTAATAAAGTATTAGCTATTTCTTCAACCTCTAAGTTTTTATGTGATTCCAAGATATCTTTGTGCTCTGGATGATTTTTCAGGAAACTTACAAAATCCTTTCCTCTAAAGTATTCGACACGTGTCTCCTGCAAAACAGCCCAACGAGAAACCAAATCTTTGTGGTCTCTCACCTTCTCAGCAAACAACTGAAACACATCCTTCTTCGCAGATTGTTTCTAGAGATAAAAAAAAAAATAGAAAAGAAATAATCAAACAAAAATCAGGTGCAATTGGAAGACAAGTGTATGAATGACCTTTAAAGTGATTGTGTTAGAAAATTTAATTAACAGTTTCAAGCTCAGGAAAATGTAAGGACAAGCAGAAGCAGTAAATTAAATTTATGATATATGCTCCTTCCAAGAGACAGCACATTCTTTTCCGTGTCAAAAACCTATAGGATACACCGCGCAAAGTCTATGCGATAACAAGATCCCGATCCAAAATTCCTACAAGCAAAAGATAAACAGCATCCCCATGTCGATTCATTCCTAACCAAACAGAAAGTTCCTCGTTTAGGAAGACGGAATTTTTGCATTCTGTTGCTTCAAGCCAAGCCAACCACTATATTTGTTTAGCAAGGGAAACCTATACAAAACCAGACCTTAAGAAGCCCAAAGCTCTCCCTTTTTTTTTTGTAAACAAATTTCTCCTATTTAACACGATGAGAAAAGCAACTTATTCATGCTCAAATTCATGCCACACACCGATCAAACAGAACATTATTTTTCTTCTGGAGAAGAAAACATGAGCAAATCCAGTCTAACCTTATTGGCATTCACAAAAGAGAAAATAAATCACGATTTTACAGTTGGTCCTTCAAGGAGCAAGTGAAAATTGAAGGTTAGAAAATCATGAACATATAATGTAACAAAAGAACCCTAGATCACAGGATTAGAGAACAAACCCTAGGAGGTGTATCAGAATTGGGATCTCTGGTGCCGTTTTGAACGGCTGATGATGCTCTTCGCACCCTTTTCTTCTCTGCTCCTCCAGATTTCTTCATTCCTCTCTCTCTATCTCTCTCTCCCTCTCTGTGTCTCTTCGTTTTTATGATTTTCAGCTTTTCGTGTTTCCCGGTTTCGCCCCCTTTCTTTCCTTAATTTTGCAATTGAAGCAAAGGTTTTAATTTAAATTTAACTTTTATTTTTCTAACTTGGCCATCCACTTATTGTGAAGATGGACCCACTGTTAATGGTACTTTCTTGTATTAGCCAATAATCCTGCCACATCAGCATAATTAAGTCCCGAGTCCACGAATTCCAATTAAATTTCTCGTCTATTGACCTCAAATTCCCACCTATTTTGGACTTTCTCTCCATCAGAAAGTTCTATTTATGACTGCTATGAGTAATGTCCTTACCAATTTCATTTTAATTATAAATATTCATGGGACTATGACTTTAAAGTTGGAATGTTAATCAAATGAAAAAAGAGTTACTTATAATTTTCTATAAGTAGAAACTAATCTTTTTATACGTTAATGTGTACCTTTTCAAAAGCAAAAAAATATTACTCTACTTAGAGTTTCGTATTGTAATATATGCGAAATTCTTTTCAAGAGAATACATTAATCTCATGTTAGTTACCAGCTACCTAGAGAAGTCAACAAAGCTAGAAATCATGCCTAAGGTGTTTGATTGAATTTGAAAATTATTAGATACTTTATTACATTTGGTTTAAATAAATGGACGAGTTTGTCCATAAAGGTGTTATTTCATTTGCCGATTTGGTTCTTTGTTGCAATTTCTGCCTATCCCTTAACGTTGTCCAATCACCATAATCATCCCTTATTATCACTTCCTTCAATCACGGAACATGATTCAACTCCATGGTTTTATTTCTAGTATAAACATGGAGACGAACATCTTTTTAAGAAAGTTACAAGTAGAAACGGTTTTTATTCTTCATCTTGTGTCATAATTCATGCAGTGAAAAAAGACTCGCAGCAATATGAGATTGACCAAATAAGGCCAGAGAAGGCCTTCAAAAATTTGACCAGCAGCTTCAACATCTTTCCCAAAAATAACTCTTCCCTCCTAAAACTAAAGGTATATATATTGTCCCCAACTTTCTCTTTTCTTGTTTATATATATATATATAAGAACCTACAGTTAATAAGTTGATTGATGATTAAACTAAAATCGTAGCTTCAAGTGTGAGAATAACAAGAGATGGTGAGAGTACATAAAAAGTTGAAGAAGAGATTGCACGGTATTTATTTACATTTCGGATCGAGGTAATCGGATTGGTTCGGATTTTGCTCACTCCTATGCTGCATTATTTCTTTTCACCATTTTCTACAATATTCTCTACATTATAGACTCAACTGTAAATGGACCGTAGGCACAATTTTGAATTTAATTCCGTCATATTTTGGATTATTGATTTATTAGTATTAAGCACGGGGAGAGTCGGGATAAATAAATAAACACTTAATCTTTAAATTTATTTTTTTTTATAGTTGTTAGCAAGACCAACCCTTTCATTATGTCCAGACTAATTGATAAGATGATGATTGAGCATCGGAATTTGCATTCAACTTGGAAAGGGAAAAACCAGCATATTATGTTATATTTTTTCTAGAAATCAACCATGTTTATGTTGAGTTCATTTAATAAATTCATTTACTAATTTAATGATATAAGTACTCATATTTTGCGTACATAACAACTTATCGTTTGGTTATTTCGTGAATATATTCATTAACTCGATTCAAGTAATTATCTTGATTCTTTTATTGCTAAAAGCATCAATTGACCCCCGAATTTGTATGATATAGTCATCCCGGCACCTAAACTTATAAAAAGCCACATTTGACACTTTAACATTTAGTGTATTAATATTTTTTAATATCTCGATCAGATGAATCGCTGACTGGACATACGCGTGTAATACACGCAGTAACGATAGCGTGAATCATTATTTTTTTGGCCGAAATAAAATAAAAATATATTATAACAGTAAAAAAAACTATCTATCCTTAAATCCCTAGATGGATTTTGTTCTCAATCTTCATCTTCTTCGTTTTCTTCTTCTTCGTTTTGTTTTTCAGTAAGCTAATCTATTCTTTTGTTTGTATTATGAGACAATCACATTCTTCACCGATTTTTTTTTGTCTTCCTCTTATTCTTTCTAAGTTTTAAAATTGCCAGCGTTCAGAAAATAGAAAAATTGAAGATGAATTCACCATTTTGCAGATGTGGAATTGAAACAGAACTTCGTTATTCCTGGAGCAGAAATAACCCAGGAAGGAGGTTTTATGGATGTTGTAAGTACTGGGTAAGTGTTTCTGTTTATAAAACTGTGGTGAAATTGGTACATGATTTTTTACGAATATGTTGTATTTCATTAGACTGGGAACGACTGTGGTTTCTTTGCTTGGCATGATCCACTTGCAAATGAGAATTATAAGAGGGTGATCCCGGGGTTGTTTCGAAAAATCAAGGAGTTTGAAGAAGACAAGAAGAAGGAGCCGAAAAAAATAAATTTTCTGGAGCATTATATATTTGTTTGTTTGCATTTTTGTTCTTCTTTGTAATAATATTCTTACTGTAATATTGTTTTGTAAAGTGACACTAGGGTTGTCCAGATTTAAGGGGTGTCATGATTTGTAATGTATTTTGTTAATTACTTAAGTTGACAGATTTTGTAAAAAAATTATGTTATTCAATGATAATTGCTCTATATTTTGAACATTGATTTTGATGTTGTGGGTATAATATTGACATGATACATAAATGTGTGAACAAAATGGTGTATAAATATGTGCTTAAGCGCAATCCTGCTGCAAATGAAGATAGGCAATAAATAGTTCATGTTATAGCAGGCAATAACAAAATCATACATTTCCTGCTGTCACAAATAGTTCAAAAGCATACAAAAAACTTAAGGCTGACTATTGTGGAAATTTCTATTGATAGCATTATCTTCAGTTCTTGAACCTTGTGGTATTTGAGTGCTTGACTGTCCTACTGCTCTTGATCCTCCCACTTTTTTATTTGTAAACTTTTGGCGTTGTGGTGTGAATCCAATATCAACATTTGTAGAAGGGCAATCTTCACTACATTTGGTGGGTGTATTTGGATCTGTGGGTGGTTTGCAGATCTAAGTATCATTTCACCAGTCTGCTCATTAATATAACAGTCATGTTCATACCCTCTTCCCCTTGCTCTACCCCTACCTCTGATTGTAAGTGTTTTGGTCCTTAAAGAAGGATGTTGATTAGATTTGGTCTGATCTTGACTCACGATGCCTCTTCCTCTAACATCAGCTGAAGTTCCACCTCTTCTACTTCTTTTGGCTACTGGGTAGGGTCTCTGCCTACTGGTTGGGCTGCAACGTCATGTACCCTCTGTTTTCCACCCCTTGACTGCCTTGATCCACTAAAATCATCATAGTAAGGTAAGTACAACACACAATTCAGCTTAAATTCCACAATGAGGCTCTCAATAATATATGAAATGTGCTTACAATTTCAACTGGTGCGTTTACTCTAAAATCTTCTGGTTGTCCTTGTGCTTCAGCTTGATTTTCAGTTACAACCTGCAAAATTAACTTCAAATTAGCCATTTCACATTTTATTAAAATATACATTAATTAGATAAAGGAAATTCGAACCTTTTGTTTACATCCAGCCCTATTATGACCCATTGTCTTGCAAATAAAACAAGTCATACTTGTGCCTCTTCTTGATATTTTTTCATGCTTATTCTTTGGAGAGTCTGTGGCCTTTTTCCTATTCTTTTTAGGTCTGCCGGGTAGTTTTTTGACATCAGGAGGTTCAATGGGAGGATTATATGAATCGGGCCACATCTTAATATTGGTTATTGGTTGGATGAAATGACTATATGCCTTAATGTAGGTGTCTTTTATGGTACCAATGGGCAATATAGTTCTCTGGTGTCATCTTCTTCATAAACATAGCTGCTATTACATGTGGACAGGGAATGCCTTTTAACTGCCAGCTTCTACAAGTGCAAGTTTCATCCCTCAAATCAACAGTGTGACCATATTTATCATCTACAACCTCAAAACCACAATCACCATTCCATGTCAACCTACATCTAGTGGTTTTCTCTCTATTCTTATTAAAACAATCAATGGCCTTAGGAAAGATGTCACTAATCCAGTGGTTTGAAAACTTTCTCATTTCAATTATCCTATCCATAATCTTGTGCCTAATCTCCTCCAACATAGTGATAATTGATATGTGTCTAGGACCTATAATACAGCCATTGAATGCGTCACATCCATTATTTTCTACCATATCACATTTGCTGTCAGTCCTAAAATATGCCCTACACCAGACCTCTTTGTTATAACACAGCAAGTCCTCACAAATACCATTTCCTAGTTTAGACAAGGCAAGTAACTTATCCTTCAACTCCATAGTAAATGAAGCTCTAGCACAAGCCCATAACTTCTTCCTCCTCTCCTCCCCTCTTCATTTTTTTTCCAATTTATCCGAATATGCCTTGCACACATTCTATGTTCTGCTTGTGGTAACAATTCCTCAATTGCTGGTATAAGACCTTAGGTAATATTTAATGTGCATAATAATCAGTAAATAAACATAAATTAATTCAATGCAGTTTGAAATAAAATAAGGTATAAAGCAATACCTTTTGCATGTCACTTGTTACCGTTAATCCTTCTCTATAATGTAAGTCCAAGTCATGTATAAGCAGTCTCAAGAACCAAGACTATGTTTGCTTAGTTTCAGTATGAACTACTGCCCAAGCCACAGGAAACATCTGATTGTTACCATCCTTTGATATTGCACTCAAAATTTGCCCCTTAACTATCCCTCTTAAAAAGCTCCCATCCAAACCTATGATTTTTCGACAACTTTCTTTCCATCCTTTTTTTAATGCACCTAAACACAAATAAAATCCAACAAACAGATTCTTGCCTGGCTGACTTTCATTATCATACTTAATAATGCAAGTGCTGTCAGAGTTGGTCTCCCTGATTCTGTCACCATAATCCAGCAATCTAGCAAACTCCTCTTTGTAATCACCCATGAATTTGCCCATGTTCTTCAGCTTAGCTTTTCTGCAAATTGTCTTCCCAACAAATATGCCATACATTTCTCTAATCATCTCCTGAATCTGCCATATATAAATACTTGGCTGCTGAATAATTCTGTCCTTTAACTTCCTAACTAAAAATTCTGTGTTGTAAGTATTATTCTTATTTGTCCTGTAACATCTATGAAATGGCCAGTACGTCTTCACAGTAAAATCATTTGTTCTACTGCCTACACTAACAAAACAAACCCAATCACATCCAGCCTTGCATTTGGCCCTAACTCTAGGATACAGAGTTAGCTCTACTCTTCTCCGCACTGCATACTCCCTAACTGCCTCCCTAAACTGAATGACATTTTCAAAAATCATGCCAGTTTGAAAGCAAGTCACTTTGCTGGTTGGGTCAAAGTATATCCTTTTTCTTTCCTTCCTTGCTGCCATATCTACTTCTTGTCAACTTTTGTGGCTCACTCACCCACAATTGTTGACAATTTTAGCAACAATTGTTGACAAAGATTTTTGAATAGTAATTTTAAGTAATCCCACATCGGGAAATTGTAAAGGAATGGGGGATTTGATAAGCTATAAATATAGCCCAATTTTCTAATCCAATCCATCCCAAAATTGCCAATCTTTCTAAGGCAATTAGTAAATATTTCACTTGTATTATTTCTTTGAAATAGTGTGAAATATAATATTAGTAGTGTCCGAGGACGTAGGCATAATTGGCCGAACCTCGTTAAATTCTGGTGTTCTTTATTTGTCTATTTAATAGCTATTGTCGGGTATATTGTTAGTGAATTATTGTGCTGTTAAATTACTTAGTAAAATTCTACCTTGAGAATTTTACCTTGTGTGATTTTTCAGTACAATCATTTACGCTTTATTCACCTGCTCAATAGTGTTCGAGGTGAATTTAGTGGAAATCAACCCGAGTTTCCACAACAATTGGTATCAGAGCCTAGGTAATTTCTTAGTATGCTCTGTGGTTGCAGCGGAAGCTGATCTTCCACATCAGAAAAGATTTTTCCTTGGGCTATTGGCATTCCGCATCGACAGCTATTGAATAGTAATTGTAGCTGAAATGACAAATCCATCCACTTCTTCTTCCTCGTCCAATATGATGGCAAATGCAAGAGTTGCGGTGGAAATTTTTGATGGTACGGGACATTTTGGCATGTGGCAAAGTGAGGTTCTAGACGCTCTCTTTCAGCAAGGTCTAGACATTGCCCTTGAAGAAAATAAACCAGATGATGTTGATGAGAAAGAATGGAAGAAACTTAATCGTTTGGCGTGTGGTACAATTCGATCGTGCCTTTCTAGAGAGCAAAAATATGCTTTCTCGAAAGAAATTTTTGCAAGTAAATTGATGAAGGTGCTGGAGGAAAAATTCTTGAAGAAAAGCAGTCAGAATAAGCTTCACATGAAGAAAAGACTGTTTCGTTTCAATTATGTTGCGGGTACCACAATAAATGATCACATCACCAGTTTTAATCAGTTAGTCGCTGATTTATTGAATTTGGATGTGACATTTGAAGATGAAGACCTGGCTTTGATGTTGTTGGGATCGCTTCCTGAGGAGTTTGAGTTTCTTGAAACGACTCTACTTCATGGGAAGGCTGCTGTGACTCTCAGTGAAGTTTGTGCTGCCTTATATAGTTATGAACTCAGAAAGAAAGACAAGAAAGAAAGCACAAGTGGAGCTATAGAAGCTCTAGTAGTGAGAGGTCGGTTGCAGAGCCAGACTAGAGGAAAGAAAGGAAGATCGAAGTCGAGGCCCAAATTGGGCAAAGACGAATGTGCCTTTTGTCGAGAAAAAGGGCATTGGAAGAAAGATTGTCCTAAGCTGAAGTATAAGGGCAAACCTGATAAGGGAAAGGCTGTTGCAGATTCAAATGTAGCTGAGTGTAATGATGAAGACTCAGACTTCTCACTTGCTGTTACATCGTCAACAAGCTCTTCTAGTGTATGGCTGCTTGATTCAGGCTGCAGTCATCATATGTGTCCCCATCGGGATTGGTTCTATGAATTTAGAGAACTAGAAGATGGAGTTGTTTATATAGCAAATGATGCCTCTCTCAACACACATGGGATTGGTTCCATTCGTTTGAAAAACCATGATGGATCAATCAGAATCTTGAAGGATGTCCGTTATGTGCCCAGTTTGTCAAAGAATCTCATTTCCGTGGGAGCTCTGGAAGAAAAGGGTTTCGAGGTACGAGCAAAAGGCGGAGTAATGAAGATAATCTCTAGTGCACTTGTGGTGTTGAAGGGAATTCGAAAGAATAACAGATTGTACCACTACCAAGGTACTACTGTTATTGGCACAGCAGCAGTGGCTTCTACTGATAAAAGGGAGTTAGAAGCAACCAGGTTATGGCATATGCGCTTGGGGCATGCAGGTGCAAAATCTTTGAATCTCCTGGTGAAACAAGGATTATTGAAAGGAGTTCAGACTTGCAAATTGGACTTTTGCGAGCATTGTGTCAAAGGGAAAAAGACAAGGGTGAAATTTGGAACAGCAATCCACGATACCAAGGGTATTTTGGATTATGTTCATTCTGATGTGTGGGGACCTTCCAAGACGGCTTCTTTGGGAGGAAAACACTACTATGTGACCTTTGTTGATGATTTTTCTCGAAGAGTTTGGGTGTATACTATGAAAACCAAGGATGAAGTGCTGGGAGTTTTCCTTAAATGGAAAAAGATGATGGAAACTCAAACAGGCCGAAGGATCAAGCATCTCCGTACAGATAATGGCGGAGAATACAGGAGTGATCCATTTATGAAGGTGTGTGAAGATGAAGGCATTGTCAGACACTTCACAGTCAGAAATACACCACAACAGAATGGGGTGGCAGAACGTATGAACCGAACATTGCTGGAGAAAGTTCGGTGTATGTTGTCCAATGCTGGGTTGGGCAGAGAATTTTGGGCTGAAGCTATTACATATGCTTGTCATCTCATTAATCGCCTACCATCTAGTGCTATTGGTGGTAAAACGCCATTGGAGAAATGGTTTGGAAAACCTGCTACAGATTATAATTTCTTACATGTGTTTGGTTCCACTGCATACTATCATGTTAAGGAATCAAAGTTGGATCCACGTGTAAAGAAAGCAATTTTCATGGGGATCACCTCTGGTGTGAAAGGATATCGACTTTGGTGTCCAGAATCAAAGAAAATAATTTTCAGCAGGGATGTTACCTTTGATGAATCTACCATATTGAGAAAGGTGACAAATGAAAGTGTTGAGCAGACAGATGGTACTCCAAAACAGGTGGAGTTTGAAAGAAAAATTGTTATCCCAGCAAATGATGAAGCAGATGCAGAAACTCCTATGGTAGATGAGGAGTCAGATGAAGAAGAGGTTTTAACCCAAGAACCTCCACAGCAACCTGAATCAATTGCATTAAGTAAGCCAAAGAGAACAATCAAAAGGCCTGCTCGCTATGTTGATATGGTGGCTTACGCATTCCAAATTGCAATTGATGACATTCCTACCACTTATAATGAAGCAGTCAAAAGTTCAGAAGCAGAGAAGTGGAGGAAAGCCACGAATGATGAAATGCAGTCCCTTCATAAGAATCAGACGTGGGAGTTAGCTACTCTGCCGAAGGGAAAGAAGGCAATTGGGTGCAAATGGGTATATGCAAAGAAAGATGGATTTCCTGACAAGGACGATGTGCGCTACAAAGCAAGGCTGGTGGCTAAAGGCTACGCTCAGAAGGAGGGAATTGACTATAATGAAGTTTTTTCTCCAGTTGTAAAACATTCCTCCATTCGAATTTTGTTGGCTTTGGTAGCACAATTAGATATGGAACTAGTTCAGTTGGATGTAAAAACTGCATTTTTACATGGAGACTTGGAGGAGGAAATCTATATGGCTCAGCCCGAAGGATTTAAAGTTGCTGGTAAAGAAAATATGGTGTGCAAGCTTGAAAAATCATTGTACGGATTGAAGCAATCTCCGAGGCAGTGGTACAGACGATTTGACAAGTTTATGATGGGGCAGAAGTACACAAGAAGCAAATATGATCATTGTGTGTATTTGCGCAAGCTACAAGACGGATCCTACATATATCTTCTTCTTTATGTTGATGATATGTTGATAGCTTCCAAGAGTCTGACAGAGATTGAGAAGTTGAAGACTCAGCTGAACAGGGAGTTCGAAATGAAGGATCTAGGTGAAGCCAAGAAGATTCTCGGTATGGAGATAAGCAGAAATAGGGAATTGAGGAGACTTTGTTTGACTCAGAAACAGTATCTGAGAAAAGTGCTAAAGCGTTTTGGCATGAATGAAAAGTCAAAACCTGTTAGTACTCCTCTTGCTCCTCATTTCAAGCTCAGTGCATCTTTGTCTCCAAAGAATGAAGCAGAACGAGAATACATGGCAAAAGTACCATATGCAAATACTGTTGGTAGCTTGATGTATGCTATGGTGTGTACAAGGCCCGACATTTCACAGGCAGTTGGGGTTGTGAGTAGGTATATGCATGATCCTGGAAAGGAGCATTGGCAAGCTGTGAAATGGATTCTGCGGTACATTCTGAACACCGTAGATGTTGGTTTGGTATTTCAGCGAGATGATCAAGATGGTCAATATGTAGTTGGATATTGTGATTCCGACTATGCTAGTGATTTGGACAAACGGCGATCAACTACTGGTTATGTTTACTCTTGCGAAGGCACCAGTTAGTTGGAAGTCTACTTTACAGTCAACAGTT
This sequence comes from Excoecaria cochinchinensis, assembly GCA_947683425.1. Taxonomy (NCBI): domain Eukaryota; kingdom Viridiplantae; phylum Streptophyta; class Magnoliopsida; order Malpighiales; family Euphorbiaceae; genus Excoecaria; species Excoecaria cochinchinensis. The sequence goes on along the minus strand of CANTUQ010000074.1, from coordinate 8,117,051 downwards.
GCTTTGTCCACTACGGAGGCAGAGTATATGGCAGTTACAGAGGCTGTGAAGGAGGCAATTTGGCTTCAAGGGTTGCTTGGTGAATTAGGGGTTCAACAGAAGCACATCAAAGTGCATTGTGATAGTCAAAGTGCTATTCATTTGGCAAAGAATCAAGTTTACCATGCAAGGACGAAGCATATCGATGTTCGTTATCACTTTGTACGAGAGGTTCTGGAAGAAGGTGGAGTAACAATCCAGAAGATTAGGACCACTGATAATCCGGCTGATATGTTCACAAAAGTGGTGACTGCGGTCAAGTTGCAACATTGTTTGGGCTTGATCAATATTGTTAAATGTTGAAGTTGGGCGCTTTGAAGCGCATTTGGGACACTACTATAATTGAGCTTGTGAGAGATTTGAAATTGTGGAGTTCGCCAAGGTGGAGATTGTCAACTTTTGTGGCTCACTCACCCACAATTGTTGACAATTTTAGCAACAATTGTTGACAAAGATTTTTGAATAGTAATTTTAAGTAATCCCACATCGGGAAATTGTAAAGGAATGGGGGATTTGATAAGCTATAAATATAGCCCAATTTCCTAATCCAATCCATCCCAAAATTGCCAATCTTTCTAAGGCAATTAGTAAATATTTCACTTGTATTATTTCTTTGAAATAGTGTGAAATATAATATTAGTAGTGTCCGAGGACGTAGGCATAATTGGCCGAATCTCGTTAAATTCTGGTGTTCTTTATTTGTCTATTTAATAGCTATTGTCGGGTATATTGTTAGTTAATTATTGTGCTGTTAAATTACTTAGTAAAATTCTACCTTGAGAATTTTACCTTGTGTGATTTTTCAGTACAATCGTTTACGCTTTATTCACCTGCTCAATAGTGTTCGAGGTGAATTTGGTGGAAATCAACCCGAGTTTCCACAACACTTCTATACCATTAGAACCTTCTTCTTCTTCTTCACTGCTTGCCTCGCTACTTGTATCTGAATTATCGAAATAGGGCTCATCTCCTCCTAATTGATCTGCATGCCTATTGCTCCTATCCCTTAAAATGTCTTCAAATCCCGCATCTGTCCCAGCCTCTCCAAGTGGTATTTCTTCAGTCCCATCATTTGTTGTCTTCTTTTTTAACTTATGATTTCTTACCTCTTCTCTTGCAGCTCTGAGATCATTATCCAAATCACTGCACTCTCTTTGAAAATCCTCATCCGAATCATATAAAAATGTGTCTGGATCACTGCTATCAGCCTCAACCTCAACCTCATTTGCCTCACTTCTATCTCCCTGTACTTTATACCAGAACCCTACATCCTCTTCAAAAACATGTCTTACACGTTCTTTACCTTTACTCTTATTGGCAGCAACTATTTTTTTTCTTTTGCCTATACCTTTTGAAACATTGCCTCTCACACTTTTAGCCTTTTCTTTAATACAAGATGCCCCACCCATTGAGTTAATTTCCACATTTGCCCCCTTTTCACACACAATTGGTTCCATATTCTCCCCATTTCTCTCTCTGTCATGTGGAGGGCTAGTATTTATGGGGACATCTTCTACATGCACACAATATACATCAACATCATCACTTGGTACTAAGTTTTTGGCCAGTTCTAATAAGTCCTCATCTGTTTGAACCTCTAAATACAACCGTGTTCTTTTAACAAGACAAGCAAAACCATGTACCCTTGAATACCCAAACTCCTTTGCCATATTGTTAAAATCCAATATGGTTAGCACATCTGCATCCTGCCTAAATATACCTTCATCAACTCCACCAACATACCTCACTTCGGGTTGAATTTCTAATTTACCCCCATGATATAACCGAAAATTGATATTAAAAAGCACCATTTTCTATCTACAAAAAAAAATAATTAAAATTAAGCACATTCAAATGTAAGTTGGTAACTCTAATGTGAAATCAGACTAAATGAATCATGAATTTCCAAACAAATCACAAAAAAACCAATATAATGTGAAATAACCAAAATGCCCTAATTTTCTATTTCAATCACAAATCTACCAGTTTGAGAAAAATGATGAAAACAAACATGAATGGCTTACTCAAACCTCTTAATCGATGTCATGATTCTCGTTCAATCTCAACCTTCATAAAAATGGCGCTACGCAAACACAAGGCATACATCTTCTGCTCGAAGATGGAGAGAATTTTTTTTTGCTATTTGCTTTCAGAAAGATGAGAAAGGGGTTAGGTGGAAGGAGAAATCTCAACATTATTTTACCTTTATATTAAACACGTGTCCTCCATGCATTGGATGATAACCATGTCAGCATAGCGTGTATTACACGCGTATGTCCAGTTAGCGTTTCATTTGATCGACGTGTTAAAAAATATTAATACACTAAATGTTAAAGTATCAAATGTAGCTTTTTATAAATTCAGATGCCGAAATAACTATATCATACAAGTTCAAAGGTCAATTGATGCTTTTAGCCTTCTTTTATTATAAGCTTTATTAGAGATGTGATCATCATTAGAACTTTGACTGGTTTTGTCCCTTTTCTGAAAAGATAAAACAATAAATAAAGCATATTTAGGTTGATTTGGGAATGAAACATAATTGAGCAAACGATGCTTATTTTGATCATTGGTATCGGGGGTATAAAGGAAAAAAATCATGGTAACTGGTAATTTATCTAAAATTAATTCAATTAATTCCAGATGCTTAATACCAACTTTACATTGTGTACAAGTCACACAAACATGATGAAGCATAATGTATCAAAAGAAACCTCCTTTTCCTTTTCTTTTGTTGCACAGGAATATCGTTAATTATAAAGGTGCAAAAGACCATTATCACTGAGTTAAAAAATTCGTCCCATCAAATTGTCATTTATTATATAAATCATTAATATTAGTATTAAGATAATAATTGATTTGACTAATTTTTATATAAAATTAAATTAAATAAACTAAATTATTCAATTCAATTTAGGTTATTATAGTAAAGTATGTAAAAAAAAAATTAATGTATTAAATATTTTGTTGATATTGTATGAGGATAAAGTTAAAAACGATGTATTAAATGTAATTTTGAAATTATCAAAATGACAATTTTGTGAAACAAATTTTATTTTCAAAAAGTGATAATCTGGTGGAACGATTTCATTTAATTGCCAGTTTATATTTGAATCATTCCATTCAAAATAAATGAAATGCTAAGTTAATAAAATTAATGAACGATTTGAATTGAAATTATAATGAAAAATTGAATTTCGAGTTATTGGGTTTAATAACTTTCTTAACTTTCTTTTAAAGAAATAATTTTCTTTTAAAGAAATAATTTTATAAGATCAAACAAAATTATCTAATTCTATTTTTTTAAAAAAAAATTGCAATTAACATGTTAAGCAAATGATGAAAATATTTATCTTTGTGATTACGGTTTATATATATATATGTGTGTGTGTGTGTGAAGAAAGAATATAGTTGTGGAACTGGATCTAATCCATTGTAAACTTACTAGTGTCTACTGTATATACAACCAAATGAATTTGACATTTTTATTTTTTATTATCATGGTGGAGAAAATGAGGCCAAAATAAGGTAGCTTCACAAGTCGCAAAAGAAAAACAAATTCAAAGGAAGAAGGAGAAGAATCCTAACTAAGACTACAAAAATTGACCATCAATGATACCAAGTTTTGACCTTTTAAAAATGCATCAACAATGCTTGCTTTTGGATCAATCTAATTTTATTTTATTGATTGGAAATTGCATTAGTAAAATTCAAATTTCATGGAAAGTGCTATAAAATTTCGGTTACAATCAAAGTTTTAATTATACAAAAAGAAAAAATAAAAATTTAGAATGGACCTGAGGGTTTATTTATTATTTTTCTATTGGAATTGGATGATATAATTTTATTTTAGGTAGAAGGAAAATTAAAAAATAGGAAAAAGAAGCAATAGGGTTCCTTCTCTCTCTTTCTCCGTGTCTCATCGTTGAATCCAAAGAAAGAGGGAGGGAGAGTCTCTCTGCAAAAGGGGAAAGGGAGAAAAGGGAGAGAAAGGAAAGAAATTAAAGAAAAAGCGTTTTTTTGACTCTCTCTCGTTATCTCTTCCTCACAACACTTTGGGTTGGTCCTTTCACATTTTTCAACTTCTTGCATTTAATTTGTTTGCGCTCCATATTGGCCACAATCCCTCAGATTCTTCTTTCACTCTACCGATTATCAGAATTCCAGGTGGGTTTTTCTTCTTTCCTACTGCATTTCCTTTATTCATCTCAGAATCTCGATTCCTGATTTCATTTTTCGCTTTAGATGGTAATATTATGATAATTATTTTCTTCTGTTGTTTGAGTCTACTTTTTTCCCCGATGTAAATTTATTCTCCATTTTGTCTTTCTGGGTTTTTTGAAAAATCAAATCGTTGGACCGGATTCCCCAATCCATTGGAGATTCCTGTTGCCTTTTACACTTGGTCTATTCTTTTTTCTTTTATTTTTTCTTAATGTCTCTATCAAAAAGCAGTAAAATTTTGATTTTATTATATTTTTCCTATTTCTTTTTTTTCTGCGGAGGATATCAAACATTGACAATCTCTTTTAAAGTTCTCTCCGCCGTTTCTGATATGTCTTTCACTTTCTTTTCATTAGGAGAAAAATTGGAAGCTTGAGAGCGGCTCTTAATCATGGGCAATTGCTGTACAACCCCAACTACCTCATCTGAGAAGAACAAAGCCAAAGGGAAAAAGAAGAATAAGCAAAATCCATTCTTTGGTAACGATTATGTTGTTGGCAACGGATCTGACAAGCTTACGGTCTTGAAAGAGCCTACGGGCCGTGATATCACTGCTCATTATGATCTGGGTCGTGAGCTTGGCCGGGGTGAATTCGGAGTTACATATTTGTGTACTGATGTAAACACTGGAGAAAAATTTGCCTGTAAATCTATATCGAAGAAGAAGCTGAGAACTGCAGTGGATATTGAGGATGTGAGAAGGGAGGTTGAGATTATGAAGCATTTGCCTCATCATCCAAATATTGTTTCTTTGAAAGACACTTACGAGGATGACAGTGCCGTGCACATTGTGATGGAATTATGCGAGGGAGGGGAGTTGTTTGATAGGATTGTTGCGCGGGGACATTACACCGAAAGGGCTGCTGCTGCAGTTATGCGGACCATTGTGGAAGTTGTTCAGGTTGAATTTTATTTATTGTTGTTGAGAGGACTTGCTTCAGAATGAATGCTTGTGACTAAGTTTTGGCATTTTAAATTTCATGTTATATTGGCTTTCTGATCTGGCTTGCTAGGTCTTATACTCGTGATTGAATTCCTCAATAGTTTATGAAAATGATGCCATTGATATAGATTTTTAGGTTTAGGATGCTACCATTCTTAAGCTGATTACAGAGGGATTAGTCTAAGTGCCCCATAGTTGGTGCCTTGGATTGCTTATTGCTTTTCCATTGAACCTTTCTGCGTTGTGTAAAAGAACTGTTTCTTTTCATTATTATAGAGTTCTCACTTCATTAGTTCCTTATGGGCCTTGCCTTTTCCTAGATGCTGTAATTATAAGAGAAATTTTTCCATCTTTGCAGCTGAGTGATGATATAAGGGTTTCTCTGTTTTATCATATCATATGGAAACTTTAATTCTGTAGTTGTTTCCGCTTATCTTTTGATGTGATAGTGCACCATATTAAGGAGCTCTTGGTCTTGTGATATAATTTGATTGTCTTTGAATGCTTGTGCTGCAGATGTGTCATAAACATGGAGTCATGCATCGTGATCTCAAGCCAGAGAACTTTCTGTTCGGAAATAAGAAGGAAACAGCCCCATTAAAAGCAATTGATTTTGGATTGTCAGTTTTCTTCAAACCTGGTACTGCTCTGCACGAGAATCGTTGCATAGTTCAGCATGTTCAGTTCAGAATCAGCCAATTTTGTTCCATTCTTTTATATTTTATCTGATTTGCCTTAAGACCTACTTTTTCTTCAGGTGAGCGATTTAATGAGATAGTAGGAAGCCCTTATTACATGGCTCCAGAGGTTCTTAAACGCAATTATGGCCCAGAAATTGATGTGTGGAGTGCCGGAGTTATACTTTATATTCTACTTTGTGGTGTCCCCCCTTTTTGGGCAGGTTGGTTTTCCTTATTTTGTAGGCCACTTAGTTTTGGGGTTAAAAAATGTTTTAAACAAGGTCTGGTTTAGTTTTATGTTGTTAAGAATGGGTGACTTCAGAAAAAAAAAAAAATCATATCGAGACACAGTATAATTTACTGAGGGTAAATCTGTTCTCTTCCTCTTCCCCTTCCCTTGAAACAAAAAAGAAAAGAAAAAAAGAAATAGATAGGTCAAATTTATTGGTCGAGATCTTACTAGGAGGCTCACAGGGATCTTCATTAGTTTCCTCTGTTTTGTTAAATGCTTTTATGCCAATATATCTTACATGTTACTTAAAAATCATTTCTTGCATATGGCTAACAATGAATTGAGGGCCAAGGGAGATTTCTTGGACATATTAAACGCAAATCGATATCCACAATAAAGTCAGAGCTCTACTTTAATCTTTCCTGCAGTGGGTGACTTTTTACATTTCTGTCTCATAATATTCATTATCTTGTGCAGAAACTGAGCAAGGGGTAGCGCAGGCAATTATTCGCTCTTTCATTGATTTCAAGAGGGACCCATGGCCTAAAGTTTCTGATAACGCAAAGGACTTGGTGAAGAAAATGCTTAATCCTGATCCTAAACTAAGACTTACAGCACAGCAAGTGCTCGGTAGTGTTTTCATGCAGTAATACAGTGTCTTTTATTTGCTGGGATTTCTTGGCCTGGATAAATCAATTGTGCAAACTTTTTTTTGTCTGCAGAACATCCTTGGATACAGAATGCAAAGAAGGCTCCAAATGTCTCACTTGGCGAGACTGTCAAAGCAAGGCTCAAGCAATTTTCTGTGATGAACAAACTGAAGAAAAGAGCTCTTAGGGTAATGGCCTTATTTTTTTTATGGACCTATTTGTTTGACTTCCAAAATTGCAGGGGAAGTCATCGTGGTCATTATTGAAGAATTCACTAAACACATGCTTGTATTTTCAGGTTATTGCTGAGCATTTATCAGTGGAGGAAGTGGCCGGCATAAAGGAAGCCTTTGACATGATGGATACTAACAAAAGAGGCAAGATTAACCTTGACGAGCTTAGAACTGGGTTGCAAAAGCTTGGCCAACAAATTCCTGATGCAGATCTTCAAATTCTTATGGATGCTGTGAGCATTATTTTGTTACTAACTGTTAAATTTATTTATTTTTTTTAAGTGGGGAAAAATGAGGAGAAAGGAATTCTGTTGAATTTACTTCTCTTCAAAATTGGCACCTCCTTGAATTTTGATATGTTCCTCAAAATTTAAATTTAGAATGCATATAAGTCTATTAAGCTTCTCTGGAAATTGGTGCCATCTTGATAATTATCATAAAGCCCTTAAAAGCTAAATTTAAAAATAATCCATGCCAAATGAAGAGGAGGAAGCAATAAATAAATAACTGATATCTGGCTTCATTTCTTGCTTCTCTATCTTAAGCAATTAAGTAAGTGTAACAGTGTTGTGTTTACTGAAACAAGGTTGAAATTTACAAGTTTTATATTTTTATGAAATGAATAGCTGAGAACTAGTTTCTACAGGCTGATGTTGATGGTGATGGAACTCTGAATTATGGGGAGTTTGTGGCAGTTTCAGTTCACCTGAAAAAGATGGGCAATGATGAACACCTGCATAAAGCTTTCGCCTTTTTTGACCAAAATCAAAGTGGTTACATAGAGGTCGAAGAGTTGAGAGAATCCTTGAATGATGAAGCTGAGACCTGTAGCGAGGATGTTATCAATGCAATCATGCATGATGTTGATACAGACAAGGTTAGCAAGAGCTATCTAAGCATAGAAGATAGATCTTTTTCAACTCTTGAATTTTCTTTTTCTTTTGCAACTATCCACTCTAGCCAAGGGCCATATCTGTTTGCTAATTGAAATGTGATTTGATTTTCTATCTTGGAACTTTTCTCTCGTTAGAGGTTGGCACATGATCAATTACTTGCTACACATCTCCATTTTGTTGGTTCCCATTTCATTTTATCACCTCTTTTTGTGATTATTTAGTTCTGGAATGATTCATTTTTCATGCGTTCTATTAGCTTGGAGATCATAATATTAAAATCAAAGGTGTATTGCAGTGTTCCTGCAAGCGCTATCTTTTTTTTGGTCTAACTGGCTGTTTTCACCATCCATGTTTTTATAGACACCTTCCTGAAATGTCTTTAGCACCCACACATTCTCAGGTCTTTCCCTTTGAGTGGGCTGCTTAGGTCATTTTTATCAACAATTTGTTTCGTGATGCTGAACATAGTGAGTGCTGATGAGCATCTTTCTGCCATCAGTTTAAATGCATCTTTGATCCTGCATTTGATAACGTTGCTGGCATACTTTAACAGGACGGGCGCATAAGTTATGAGGAGTTTGCAGCAATGATGAAGGCGGGCACAGATTGGAGAAAAGCCTCCAGGCAATATTCAAGGGAAAGATTTAACAGTCTGAGCTTAAAATTAATGAGGGATGGGTCATTGCAGTTAGGCAGTTGAGAGTAGATGATGGATCACAGCGAAAGTGAAGATAAAAATAGCAATGGGAGGAAGAAAATTGTTTGGTTTGATTAAATCATTATCACTGATTCAGACTTGATGGGATATTGTGGATAGTTAGGATGAAAATGATGGTGTTAGAATGTTGATTTGTGTTATTAGAATTTGTTTACACCGAGGTAATTACACAAGGCAAGTAATGAAATCACGATATGTGGTTGTAAATATTTTTGTGAGTTAGGTTTTAATTTTTGTTTTATTTGCTTCCATGTGTTGTTGATTGCAATCCTTAATTTGATTACCTCTTCATTTTTCTGATTGGAATTGAGAAAATTGTAATTGTTATTTCATTATAAATGGTTTGATTTGTGAATTAAATCCATCTGGTGGGTTTCAATAGGAACAAGATTCAATTAAAAAATATTATTAATTTTGCTCAGCATATTTTAGCAATCAGGAACCAGATTCTTGTTTTGCTTCTTACCTTCCATTGTGGCATTGAGTTGTTTTTGACCGAATCAATTGTGGGAATACGATGCTAAATTGCTTTTGAGATCAAAGAAGTAAACAAAAAACATATATAGGTCATTAGTGACATAAGCTGAGCCTTGACCTATATATGTTTTCTTTTTCTTAATTGTTCCTATTTCTAAATAATTAATGTCTTATTATCACACCCCAATTCTCGTTGTAAACAACCATATCCTTTGGTTACGGAGGAGGGATAGTCTACAAGTAGTCCTGGATACAGTTGAATACCTAGATTCCTAATCAAAATTTTCTTTCTCAAAAACCTCATACTTTTTCTAGACTTGAATAAAACATGACATCAACTTAAGTTTCACATTAAAAATTACTGTTAAAATTTACTTGTTTTAAAATATTAAAAATAATATATATTTAGTACCGCAAAAATAAATATACAATCTCAATAGTGTGAGATTAAATATAAATTTTTTATTGACTATATTTACTTTTTAAATATTGAACTTCTAAAATATTAAATTTATACAATTTTTACAATTTCTATCAGGCACCGCACCACCCTGGAATCCATACCCATCTCCACTTCCTACCGTCAACCTTCACCCATTCTAACATTGCGTTGCTAGTTTTTACTATTTTCTTAACTTTAAGCGATCGCAGCCCCACTCAAAATATTTATTCTATATCTCTAGAAACCAAATCCCGTCTACGTTCATTGTAACACGGAACCAAATTTTGGTTTCTCAACTGTCTTCCAAGCCCACGCCCTTTCATCCACGCGCCTCCGTAATGCCACGTTTTTTTTTTTTTAGGTGGCGCGTCCATTTAGCGCCTGGACTTGAATATATCCATTGAAGTGGCTCCAGTTCAGAAAGACACCGTGTCAGGCACGTGACAGCGTACATTAGCAAAGAACCACTTGCTGATATTTAAATCCCGAGCGAGAGAAAAAAAAAATGACACTTTTCGTTTTCAATTTCATTAATATCTTCTTCATTATCTCTACCCAATCTCACTCTTCCACAAAAGCATTCATCTTTTCTCTACCTCAAAGTGTTGTTCGGCTTTAGAAAAACCCTAGCTTTTGTTTTCTGGGTTTTGCTGTTTATTGCGGTTCAGAGCAGATGACGACGTCGTCGTTTGGAGCTGCGAACACTGCGGTGTTGAAGGAGCCTAAGATCCAATTGCGGAGCTTTGATGGTTTGAGGTCTTCAAATTCACTTGCTTTAGTACGACATGTGAATGTTTTTTCTGCTTCTTCTTCCAGACCTTCGATTGTACGGGCTGTGTCCACGGTGAGATTTCTTCTCTCTCTGTTTTTCTTTCTCCATTTCAATGCCAGATTTCTATGCATTTCTTTGCTACATTTGAACTCTTGACATAACGGCGATGGTGTTTTTCTTCGTAAAGTCTCTGAATTTGGCTCCTCTTTTTAAAATTTTTCTTTCGGAATGGACGAAACGCCTGTCATTTCTTGACGGTCCATTACATCTGCAGATGGATTCTTCTCAATAATGTTAAAGCTACGTCCTTTTCACATGCGATGAAATGAACTAAAGGATAATTAATTTTTTGAATGATGAATTCTCCCTCCCTGAACGTCCATATTCTACGTAGCAGTATGTAAGTGTGGTGTGGAGAGAGAGTTCGTTTGTTATATAGCAATGGTTTTTGCTATTTGGGAACCGCAAAAGAGAGTGCTTTTGGTTGGATCCTAAGAGTATAACTCACACACTTCCAAGTCCTTTTTTCTTTTTTAATTAAAGAAAAATAAACTTATGATGAGTGTTGACAACATTTTGTTTTCATTTCTTCTGATATTATGATACTTTTTTAACTTTTATTGGCAGCCAGTGAAGCCCGAGACAGAGACTAAACGGAGTAAGGTTGAAATAATCAAAGAACACAGCAATTTCATCAGGTACCCCCTTAATGAGGAGTTGCTGACTGAAGCACCTAATATTAATGAGTCTGCTACACAACTGATCAAGTTCCATGGGAGCTACCAGCAGTATAACAGAGATGAACGTGGTGCAAAATCCTACTCATTTATGCTTCGTACGAAGAACCCCAGTGGCAAAGTCTCAAATAAATTGTACTTGACCATGGATGATCTTGCTGATGAGTTTGGAATTGGAACACTTCGCTTGACAACCAGACAAACATTTCAGCTCCATGGTGTTTTGAAGCAGAACCTTAAGACTGTAATGAGTAGGATCATTCATAGCATGGGTTCAACTCTCGGTGCTTGTGGTGATCTTAACAGGAATGTTTTGGCCCCTGCTGCTCCATTTGCGAGAAAAGATTACCAGTTTGCCCAGAGAACTGCTGACAATATTGCTGCACTACTAACTCCTCAATCTGGTTTCTACTATGATATGTGGGTGGATGGGGAGAAAATCATGTCAGCAGAATCTCCTGAGGTGGTGAAGGCTCGGAATGATAATTCTCATGGAACAAATTTTCCTGATTCACCAGAGCCCATATATGGAACCCAATTCTTACCTAGGAAGTTCAAAGTTGCTGTTACTGTGCCAGGTGATAACTCTGTGGATATTTTCACAAATGATATTGGTATCGCTGTGGTTACTGATGCTGATGGAAAGCCGCAGGGTTTCAACTTATATGTAAGATTAACACATCTTTTAACTGTACTCTTTTTCTTAACACATTCAACTCTGTTTCATACAAATTCTACTTTAGGTCGGTGGTGGTATGGGAAGAACACATAGACTGGAGAGCACTTTTCCACGTTTGGCTGAACCATTGGGTTATGTACCAATGGATGACATTTTGTATGCAGTGAAAGCTATTGTTGTTACACAACGAGAAAATGGGAGGCGAGATGATCGTAAATATAGTAGAATGAAATATCTTATCAGCTCATGGGGAATTGAGAAGTTTAGAAGTGTTGTTGAGGAATATTATGGAAAGAAATTCGAGCCCTGCCGTGAGTTGCCTGACTGGGAATTTAAAAGTTACTTGGGATGGCATGAGCAGGTTTGTGTAATATCCGACAATTCAACAATTTCTACCAATCTCTTTGATTCTGTTCAATCCAATCACATTGCACATTTTTTATCTGCTTGGAGTCGCACACTTTCAGTTTCATACTTTGAGCTGCTGGTTTCCTGATTCCTAACTTCTCTCTTTTGTTAACTATTTGAATAAAAATATTTCTAAAATGTTGGCAGGGTGATGGTGGTTTGTTTTGTGGACTTCACATCGACAATGGTCGTGTTGGAGGGAAAATGAAGACGACATTGAGGGAGATAATAGAGAAGTACAATTTAGATGTGCGTATCACACCAAACCAGAACCTCATATTGTGTGGCATTCGCAAAGCATGGAAACGCCCCATCACTGCAATTCTTGCACAAGCTGGATTGCTGGTAAGACATTTCTACCTCATATATATGTTCTTTTGGGAACTATTTATCATTTAATATGTGAATATCTTGTCAACATATTGTCTAGAGGAGTTTGTGTTAGGATCTGTTTGATTGAACTTCTCATTCGGTTGTGGAAGAGGAATTGGAATTGGGTTGTGAGAGTCAATTAGAATATACTCTGTTATTTCAGATAAATAATTTTTGGGACAAGTTATGTGATACTTAGATTCAATTACCCATATAAAATTCTGTTTAATAGTGACAGCTATATTTTGGAAGAGAACAGTAGGAATTAGATATAAGTATCTTTGCATTGGTCACTATGCCTAGTGTTTGTGTCTTTCTTGAATATATGTTTCATATACTAAGTTGTTGTTGGCAGTTTAGCACTTGTGGTAGCATTTATTTGGCTATATCCAATTTTGCTTTTGTGCCTCGTATTTTGGATTGTTGTTGTTTCCTATATTTTTTCGGGGTTTTGGTGATTGATTTTTATTGTATGTGTACAGCAACCCAAGTATGTAGACCCCCTCAATTTAACAGCAATGGCATGTCCAGCTTTACCACTCTGCCCATTAGCAATAACTGAAGCTGAAAGGGGAATACCTGACCTGCTCAAACGGGTCAGAGCTGTATTTGAGAAGGTAAATACTTTTTCAAAAAAGGGTGCGTAAGAATCAGTCAAGAATTTTACCTGACTGTGATATTCAGTGATTTTTGACACAAATTGGGATATTGACTAGTGTCAACTGAATTGGACTTTGCAATTTCAGGTTGGCCTCAAGTACAGTGAATCCGTGGTAATAAGGGTTACAGGCTGTCCCAATGGTTGTGCAAGACCATACATGGCTGAACTTGGATTTGTTGGTGATGGTCCAAATAGCTATCAGGTATAGGAAGTAATTCTTAATCTTTCTGTGCTTTCCTCTTTCCTCTTGATCTGTTTAATAATCATGATGTTATTGAAAAGCAGATTTGGCTCGGGGGAACACCAAATCAAACTACACTGGCAAGAACTTTCATGAATAAGGTTAAGGTTCAAGACCTTGAAAAAGTTCTGGAACCTCTGTTTTATTATTGGAAAAGAAAAAGGCAAACAAAAGAATCATTCGGCGACTTCACAACCCGCATGGTGAGCTTAGAAATTACCATTTAATGTAGCTAACTGGTTTGTTTATGCCCTTTTTTTCCCATACTCTGTATTGTTTGTCTGAGGTGAAGGTGTATTCTCCTGTCTTGTTAGGGATTTGAGAAACTTCAAGAATGGGTTGACACTTGGGAAGGTGTAGTGTCCACACCACCTACATACAACCTAAGGCTTTTTGCTGATAAGGATACATATAATAAAATGGATGACCTTGCAAAGTTGCAGAACAAGACTGCCCACCAATTAGCTATGGAAGTTATCCGCAATTATGTTGCTGCCCAGCAAAATGGGAAAGGTGAATGAGGTGCTTATGCGCATCCGTAACTTCCAAGCAGAAATGCTTAAGGTGAATAAGGAACAATCTATCCCTATCTATGCTGTTACTGCTTGTTAACAGCTATGTAATGAATGTCTTCGGTTTTAGTACATTTTTGTTCAGAGTTTTGCTTATCTAGGAGTTCAAGAACTGTATTCTACATTGTTTAAATATAGGTCTTGTACTTTTGATTTGTTCCAAAAATAAAATATGGTTTCTACCATTTGATCTTAATATATTTTCTCAGTTTACTCTCAACAAAACTATGCACCAAGCAGCAGTTCCATGTAATCTGATGAAGAAAGCTTCTTGGGAGTTCTTATGTGCACTTATTCATGGAGCAGCCTTTCTGGATTTGCATTCGTTTTTTTTTTCCCCTTTTTTAGCCGATGTAGAAAAACAGTTTTGAGTTTGGAATTAGCTAGCTTTTCTCTCGTGTGCGTGAGCTAGGGTCACAGAATAATGTTTCAAAGATCATTCATTATGTTGCAACCATATGTATGATGGACAATTTTTCAGCTATGCAAGGATGTAGCAATTTGCGATTCTCAAGACGCTTATATAATAATATGCTGATGGACTTTTGTTTACTAAATTTTGTGGATAAAAGTGAGGAGATTTCTGCTAGAAACATATATGTGATCTTCTAGCCATTATGGCACATTTTACTTGAAGGAATAGGAAGTTGCAGAAAGAAAAAGGGGACGAGTCCATCATTCAACCAATTTTGATTGTTTCAGATGCTCAATTGTTGATTAAGGCAGGCAAATAACACCATTGATTCACACAAGATTATTTGTTTGCCTAGCACCTGAATTGTATGATTTATAAGGATGACAATACTAAGCAAGATGTGTAAAGTTGTTAAAAAGAATGATATCAGACTCAAAAACTGAAAAATAAAATAGGAAAGAAAATGAGAAGTGGAAGAAGAGAGAAAAGAAGCAGGATTTTCCAATGAAAGGATACAAGAAGAGGGTACAAACTCGTACGTTAAATCTAAATATAAATCAACATTGCATTAATAAGTGAACATGAAATTTCTGTATCTCACTTGCGGCAGACACGAGCAGTAGGCATTGTGACACAGATGGGAGCATACTTTTTCTTAGCTTCAGGAGTCCCTCTCTTAGGCTCAAGGTCAGCCATGGCAACTTTGGCGACGGAGTATGCAGCAGCAGCAGCTGCCGCAAACACCAAATCCCTCCTCCCGCTGCAGCTCTCTTCCTTGTTCTTCATCTCCATACTGACCCTTTCTCCTTCTGAGGGTTTTGAGGCCTTGGCCACGATCAGCCCTCTGCGCTGGCCAGTGAAGGGCTGTCTGGTCATGGTTGAACCACCTAGGAATGAGGCTGTCATGGTCATTGATGCCATTTCTGAAGATTTGCTCTCTCTTTTTCAGCTGTGAGTTTGTATCTGAGTTGTCACATGCACGTAACTATGGAGTGGAACATTATTACTTGCATATACTAGTGGCTTTGAGGCCTTTGTTGGAAAACCATCATCCATTTCCTTATCTTAATAAATGTTTGATCAAATGGATTACTGCCACGTGTTCCTTTTATCTTCTCCACAATCCGTGGCTGTAAATCCTGTAGTTGAGGGGTGACGTAAAATCCTAGCCTTTAAAAATGCTAATATCAATCATTATAATATTTAATCAGAATTCTAGACTTCGAATGAGCATGGTCCATCAGCAGCGTAGAGCTGAGGCTTATCATTAGTTCTTCTATTCTAATAATAATACCAATGTAAGCAAACTAAAAAAATAATCTAACACGAAGACACCACACGACATTAAACAGATATTATACAACCCCTAGTCAATCTTTAAATTAATATTGTATTTGCTCAAAGCTGTTAATCTAAAGACCGAATAAGGGTGGCGTCCTTCTCCCAGTAAAGGCTCATTTTGTCAAGTCGTTCTTGCTTGTCATTTCACTTGCCATTAGCATTTCAATAACTAGATCAATAACCTGCATCACTTTCCCTTGTACGCATCTATTGCTTCAGCTGTCCTAAATGCTAAAATTCAGGACATTATAAAAACACTTGATATTGCAACCTTTCTTCAATCTTAACCTCTCCAAATTAAGCATCACAAGCATCTAAAATTTCGAATCGATAAAGCAAAAACATTTAAGTAAAAACAGAACATTTGTTGTAGTAAATGCAACTAATACAACTCCAAATTGATCCACATTGCAAACTCGAAAATCTCCAACAAAACTGTAACAGAACCAAAACATGCTTGGTCTTAAAAACCTACAACTTAATTAAAAGAAAAAAACTCTTAAAGCTATATCTCCATCTTGAAAAATTCAAGTGAGAGTGCATCTTCATCAAGCATCAACTCTCTCAACTTCATCAACTAGGAGTTTGGTTGGCTTGCCCAACAGATCAGTGTACTCCTGGAACGGAGACTTGGTGAACCGGGTTTCCCTCCAGAAGTCAGGAGTCAAGAAACCATATGTTTTGAGCAGACAATCAAAAGTGGCCTGCATTTGACAGGGCATATAGGTAAGATAAACAAAACAGGAACAACTGCAAAACATGGCAGTAAACCACCAGAGAAGCATCTTATCACAGAGTTCATTTATGTGAGAACAATATATATAAAAAACAAAAACAAAAAATCAGGACATTCTTCACATTTTCAAGATGGAAAAGTTTCTTGCTCTTATAGAAGAATACTTGAGCAACTAATCCAGGAACTATTCAATTCAGAGCTTCCAACAATTAACTAGATCAAACCTAGAGTTTTTTCAAGTAGTAAATGTTGAAGTTAAAGGTATGGAAGCTCATAAATCATAATTGGAAAAAAAAAAAAGGAAACAATAGCAACAACCACCACCAAGCCTCAATCCCACGATAGATGGAGCAATAAAAAGATCTCCAATAGTGCTATCAAACACCATATGAAACATGATTAGATGCAGACACTCATGGCCACAGTTTTTGTTTGCTGTAAGTTTTTTTGCTTAATCATTTAGATTTTGTTAGTTAAAATATAACTTCCAAAGCAGACAGTTTCTCAACAGTTTAAGCCAGTATCACAAAGTTAAGAGAATCGGTAATACTTACAACAGCTACAAAATGGAATCAAAACCCAAACTAGACAACAAGTAATGCGATGCAAGTACGTAAGCTCATATAACATAACAGAGTAAAATCGTCAAGTTTCAAATGAAGTGGGAATTTTCATCCTTAATAAAAAAGTATAAACATATAGCAAATTTTAAGTGCAAAATACAACAATTAAAATCCATTTAAAGTTTAATACATTAATGACCAAATGAGCAGTAAAATAATGAACATTAACCAACGATTCGTACTGAAAGTGTTTTTATGATGAAAGGCGTGATTTGGGCTATTAAGCCATTGTGAGCTGCCCTAATACACTTTCGCGTTTTAATGATGAAAGGCATGATTTGGGATATATGCCAAGATTTGATAAATTAAGCTATCCTAATAACGAGGCAATGCCATTGTAAACCAAATAAACAATCAGATAACATCTCTATACAAACAAACACATTGAAAGATGAGATAGTGTATAAAAATCAGACCTTGACGAAATTTCCAAGAGTCTTAGTGGAACCCCTAGAGGAGGTGAAGACATCCTCAATACCAGCAAACTGAAGAACCTTCTTAGGAACACGAGCTGCGACAATACCAGCACCACGAGGAGCTGGCACCATTCTCACTGTGACGGATCCACACTTTCCGGTCACCTTGCAAGGCACTGTGTGAGGCTTCCCGATCTTGTTACCCCAATATCCTCTCCTAACAGGAATAACAGACAACTTAGCCAATATGATTGCGCCGCGAATAGCAGTAGCAACCTCCTTGGAGCACTTAACTCCCAATCCGACGTGGCCATTTCCGTCGCCGACGACAACAAAGGCCTTGAACCTAGTTCGCTGACCGGCACGTGTTTGCTTCTGTACAGGCGTGATTTTCATGACCTCATCTTTGAGGGATGGACCGACAAGAGTGTCGATGATCTGATGCTCCTTGATTGGGAGAGAATGAAGATAGATCTGCTCTAAACTTCTAATCTTTCCTTCTTTCACCAATCGACCGAGCTTTGTCACTGGAACCCATTTCTCCTCCTCATCACGGCGTGCACGACGGCGGCCCCTGCCTCCACGGTCACCGCGAGGGGCACCGCCGAAGCCACGGCGAAAGGCACCTCTTTCTCCTCCTCTTTCCGCCATGATTGGTTGTGATTTCTTAGTCTAGGGCTTGAGAAGATTAACTTCACAGAGCGACTAATACCGTAGATAAAGAAAACTGATGGCGAACGGCGCTACTTTATACATGTGCAGTGAGATATATAAAAGTTGCGTGTTTAGGGTTTTGGAAAGTAGGATGCGGGGTTATCATTTTGGGCTCTGAAATTTCACAAAGCCCAACACTTAATGGGCCGCAGATTGCCACAGAATAGAACCCAATTGCTAATGGACTCACTTGTGAATATGAGATTGTGTATTACTTTCTTCTACTTCTATTTTGTACATCGTGGATGGGCTAACAATACGATGTTGGACCGGACCATTTATTGTTTGATGAAATGATTCTTATAATCTGAGTGCTGAAAGAAAGTTTTGAGATTATGGCAAATTATTTGCTGTCAAATTAAAAATGAAGTAATTATTGCAGAATCTATACCCTCCAAGATATGTTTTAACATCACTTGTCTCTAATAAATAGGTTGCATTTCCAAAGTTTAACCATTACTGATGTGCACACTATTGAAATAATCTTACATTTATTAGAAATGTAAATCTAAATTTTTCATTTCCATTTATGTCACATGCAATTTCACTCGCTTCTCTTCAATCCTTTCTCTCTTTTTCTTCTATCAATTTATTGAATTTGTATTCATTCTTATCCTGGTGTAAATAAACAGCTATCTAATTCATGCATAAAACCACATCCCGCTTCATGATGAAGTTGAAGCCATTTTCTTCTTAAAGAATGCACTTTATACTTGCATCTCTATGGGTTTATATTGGATTGCATAAAGTTGAAGCCTAAGCCTAATAAGCATTTACTTGATTGCAAAAGTTATATCCGAGTTGGATTATGTATTTGTTAATTAATGTTATGTTTTGTAAAATAAAAATTAAAAGAGGATGGAATTGGAGGTGGGCCTAGAAATATGGGCATGGGCCTTAATAAATTGGAGCGAAGAGTTAAATGGGACAGAAACAGAGCATAAGCGCCAGCGGGGTCCACTTCAAATAATTGGCGCTCCATCTATACTTAAAATTCTTACTCCGCGAGTATTTGTATTTGTATTTGTATTTGTGTTGTCGGTCATAGTCACGAGTATTCTTATTTTACTTTTATTAATAACTCCCGCATTGATACTTCAACTTTTTTTTTTTTTTAATTGATAAATTGGAATCTAGTTTTTAGTTGATAATTAAATTTTTTTAAATCGTACATTGATGCGAACAATGATAATTAAACATTTGGAAGATTTCTTATTTTGTTAATAAATTTCACCAAATTTATTTTCAAACTAATTAAAATATGCTTATATCGAAATATAATTATTGATAAAGATAAATTTTGATTCCAACATGAATGTAACTTTTATTTGAGTGCACCGAATATTTGATAGGGTAAGCTAAATAAATAATTCTTATCAGATAAACACCGCAATAAAGAATAATTCCAATAATATTTAAATACGTCGATTCTTAATTTATATTTGAATTTTTGGAAAAAGAAAACGAAATTGAATTCTTTATTTGTTAGAATTGAAATGTAATTTCTAAAAAGATTAATGAAAGGGTTGTGGTGGATAGTAGGAAAGTCCCAATAAAAACGACAAAATCTTGGTTTGGTAAATAATTTACACTACAAGAATTTAAGGGTTTCCCGACGGAAAACCAGGATTTTCCGTCGGGAAATGAAATTGCCGACGGAATGCAATTCCGTCGGCAATGTGAACGTAGGCAAAAATTGCCGACGGAAATACTGTTCCGTCGGCAATTTTTCCGACGGAATTAATATTCCGTCGGTAATTTTCCCGACGGAATTAAATTCCGTCGGGAAAATTACCGACGGAACAGTATTTCCGTCGGCAATTTACCGACGGAATATTAAATTCCGTCGGTAATTTAAAAAAAAAAAAAAAAAATTTCAGAATTTCCCGACGGAAGTTAAATTCCGTCGGGAATTTACCGACGGAATACTAAATTCCGTCGGTAAATTCTGAAATTTTTTATTTTTTTTAAAAAATTACCGACGAAATTTTCCGTCGGTAATTTAGAAAGCAAATAAAAAAAATTAAATAAAACAATTCTAGTGCAGCTCAATTCTAATTAATTCGAGTACATGCTCAATTCTAATAGAAATAATAATATTAATTAAGGTACAACAATTAACATAAATAGATAACAATTATTCTAACAAACAATAAACATTAACAACAATAATATTAACAAACACAAAGAAATGAAGACTAAATTGGTTTTCATGCCCCTGGCAATATGCAACTCTCAATAAACTAAAATCAACAAATAAGAAATCATGTTCTCTAAATTTAGATGCCAGTAAACAGTTCATTTTCTTAAGAGCAACGTATTTCACCTTTATACATGACACATATTACACATGCATGCATACACACACGCACAGATGTGTTCAAGATTGTGTGTTCATTATCAACTAATCATCTTGTTATACTCTAGTCACATCTACCTCAAAGCATATTTCTACTTCTGTCTATTAGTCTCACTTGAGGTTTAACATTCTCATGTCCATGAGTTAAAAGTAACCTGGAATTCATGTCACTAAATACTACAACAAATAAATATGAAATTTTATAGCAACAGACCCATACACAACTCAGCAAGGTAGAGATTAAAACCAAATTGCAATTAAAAAAAACTAGATAAGTACATGTATATCAAGGTTTACCCAAAATAATTTATTATCAGTCGTATTATCAAGTAAATTCACAACAAGCAGCAAAAGAATGAGAACCAACTTTTAAATGAGCCAAAACCACATTCAAATGAAAAACATCAAGTCCAGATTCACCAAATCCAATATTTGCCAAACAAACAAAAATAGAATACAACAAAATCACAAATCCTGCTTATTAACTCCTTGATTCATCATTTCATTAGCATCCTGAATTCACCAAAACACATATACAAAATTAGCTTAAACGTGAATCTCTCTCAATTACAATACCCTCCATTTTAATCAATACATGAATACAGAATTACATAGGGACTGTTTCTATTCAGCCAAGCCACAATCAGCGGCCAAAAAGTCCAGAAATTGTACAGCAGGCTGCTCATGGTGTGGCCAGGTGGAGATGATGCTAACAAAAATTAAATATAAAGTAATTGCATTTTTCTCAATATAAATGCCAACCTAAAACCCAAATTAACGGAGCAATTTTTGGTTACATTTCAATCTCATCTTTCTCTTTCAGTTACATTTTATTGCTTCAGAAATTTGTAGTGCTGCTCTTATGTCTAAAATTTACACTCTAAATCATCGTCCACTATTGTTTTCACCTTTTCCTTTATTCTTGATTTCTGCGACTTCTTCTTTTTCTCCTTAATTTGGTTACATAAAATTGCTTTTGTTGAAAATTCATATATGATCCCTCTTAATCTTTTTTTTTCTTTGAATCAAATAAGAATACAGAGAGAAATTACAGAAGCGAAACAAAAAATGAGTAAATAAATATATATATTTATTAAGTAATTAAATAAGTAAATAAATAAACAAAAAATGAAAACAGAGCATTACCTCACGCCGCTGGAGAAGGATGGAAGGCAAGGGAGGGCGCCGGAGCTGGAAGGCCGACCACCACGCCAGAGCAGCAACCGCCGACGTCGAAGTAAAAGTAGCCACGCGCGGAGGAGGAGTGGTGGAGCGGGAAAGGAAGGGGAGAGGGAGACGAGGGAGGGGAGGAGGCCGCCGGTGGGTGGAAGGGGGCGGATCGGCCCCGGAAGCCGGTGGGTAGGCCGGATCTGGTCGGTGGTGGCACGCCGGAGGTGGGCAGCGGTGGGCAGCAGTGCAAGGGAGCTGGGATCGGGAGGGAGGGGAGAGGGGGGAGAGAGAGGAGAGAGTGACAGGTGAGAGAAAATATTAGCTTTTATAGGGAAATTTTAGCGACGGAAAGTGAAATCCGTCGCTAAAATTAGCGACGGATTTCATATCCGTCGCTAATTAGCGACGGAATTTCAAATTCCGTCGCTAATAATATAAATTATTTTTTAATAATTTTAGCGACGGATATATAACTTCCGTCGCTAATTTTAACGACGGATTTCGTTTTCCGTCGCTAATAATATAAATTATATTTTTTAATAATTTTAGCGACGGAAAATTTACTTCCGTCGGTAATTTTAGCGACGGTTATAAT
The DNA here is from genome assembly GCA_947683425.1 of Excoecaria cochinchinensis. NCBI lineage: Eukaryota > Viridiplantae > Streptophyta > Magnoliopsida > Malpighiales > Euphorbiaceae > Excoecaria > Excoecaria cochinchinensis. Next base: position 8,094,706 of record CANTUQ010000074.1, on the reverse strand, counting down.
TTCCGTCGCTAATAATATAAATTATATTTTTTAAATAATTTTAGCGACGGAAATTCAAATTTCGTCGTTAATTTTAGCGACGGATTTAATTTCCGTCGTAATTTCGGTCGTTAAAATTGGAGGGAAATTATTCCCGCCACTTTTAGCTACGGATTTATTTTCCGTCGCAAATTAGCGACGGAATTCATTTTCCGTCGCTAATTAGTGACGGAATATCCTTTCCGTCGCAAATTAGCGACGGAAAATATTCCGTCGCTAAATTCCGTCGCGGAAACAACAATTTCTTGTAGTGTTAAATTTCAACAACTTGGGCATTATGTAAGACATTGACTTGGGGTTTTTTTTTAAGAATTGCAAAATATACTGCGGGTCTATTGAATTCTATGCAAGTATAGTACAGACAAAGACATCTTAGAATGTGTGAAGATAATAAATTATATTTCCTTAACTTGCTACTATAAGTCGCTCGAATTCAAACATATATTTCTTAAACATCTTAACGGTAAAAATTTAGGGCAGGAATGTGCATTATAAGTTTGAATTAATGGATTGGGCAACATATGGTGCCAAGTTCTATAATATTATGAACTAGCTGCTTGCTTATCGGTAGACATAATATTCACTGTTTATACATATGCTACTGTACAACTTGATTATGAAAATTAGAGACAAAGGCATTACTAATATATATATATATATATATATATAAGAAGCACATGCCTGGGTATAAAATTAAAAGCAAAAACACATAAAAATTAGTATTATTTATTCAATTATTGAGTTTGAAAATGAAAAACACGAAGAAAGCGACGAGAGAATCAAAGAGCATCAGAGTGAGTCAGAGAGCAAAAGAAGGCTGAGGAATGAGAAAGTGTCAGTGTTGAAAATGATCAATCACCACTTAACACTTTGATTACTGTTATTTTTTTTTTTTTTAAAAAAAAAAAACAGTGTGTTAAATGAACATTAAATTGCTGATTGGCAATGGCAGTAGTAACGGAGAATTAGATTACCTTTAACGGCACGGACACGGACCTTCTTTATTGACTAATCATACGTGACATTCAATTTGGTTTTTGGACATTCATATTCATTCATAGTATACCTATAACATGTATTTATGTGTGTTTGTCACCTCGTGATGCGTGCATGTCTTTAGCGTTATCATTTTACGCTCCCATAAAAAAAATCTTCTAGTACTACTTCTCTCATGCATCCATTAATTTCAAATTTTGTTCTTTCCATGTTTATCATCATTTTTCTAATTTCTCCCACTAACTAATTACTACAATATGTTAAATTCAAAAAAAAAATAATCAAATTAATTTGAATGTGTATATGGAATACTATTATTGATTAATTATGTCCTCTAGTTTCAAATTAATTCTATTTTTATCTATTTTAATGAGATGTATCCAATCATGATTTTGCTAAAGTTAATTAAATGTGTAGGATTAGGTTATTAGGTTTTCATGGACTAAAAAGTTTGCTAGTTTTCTTAAATAGTTCAAAACCATTAACGCTTAATTAAACCACTAAATTCAAATTCATTTATTTTGAGAATCATGGGATTCTATATAAATGTTTTAAATGAAGTCTACCATTAGGGGATTCTATATAAATATTTTAAATGAAGTCTACCATTAGGTGCTGATTAATTATAATAACATTGCAAGTTTAAGTCTTATAAATAAAATAAAACTTCTCGACCTCTCGCGTTTAAATTTGAAAGTTGCATCTTTCATGATAAGTTTAATTTTAATTTTAATTTTAATTATATTATTTTTTTAGAATCAGTGCATTAACTCACAAATTTACTGGTATTTGTCAATTTTTATATCAAATCACAAAAAAATAAATCCACAATTTTAATAAACCTATAGTAAGCATTTTTATTTGGCGAACCCGATTGCCATTGTTTGCAAAATTTTCATAAATAGATGGCAAAAATTGCCATTATTGATAGTTTATCACATTTCCAAAAATACATTATATAAAATTTATTTATTCAACAAGGTCCAAGCAAATAAATTAGCAAGAAGAAGAGAAAGAAACGGTCACAACTTTGATTTGAAATTCCTGTTGCTTCCACATAACGAGGTTGCACGCCTCTGCTTTTACTCTTCTCTGTCTCTCTCTCTCTCTCTCTGTTCTATTTACTCAGTTTCTGTTAATTTATATTCCCTTCAGGCTCCTCACGATTTATGTTCTCTCATTTTAACTCAAATCCATTATTTTACTTTTTCAAAATTACTGTCTTTCTTCTGTTACAAACAGTCACTCTCTCCCTCTTACTGTAAGTAGAACAACCATCTCCAGCACCATTAGTACTTGCACTATAAAACAAAAAATGTACAATTTTCAAACCATTTAAATATTTTTCTGTTCACCAATAGAATTTGGAGCAGTTGTAGGCTTGTACCAATCACTTCACAGCTTTTCAAAATCTTTATTGTTTTGAGAAATTTAGATACCATCCATAAAAAGCAAGTTTTGCAATGGAATTTTTGTTTAGGCTCTAACCTCTCTCTGCTTTTCTCCACTTGAGAATAAAACACAAAACCCTGAAACCAAAAACGTAAAAGGTCAGAGCTTTGATGGAGAAAGTGTCAACCATAACAACATTGGCATCAAGGAGGCCAAAATGGCAGTACCCAACAGCTCAACCAACTCCAAGAATCCTCCATTTCCATCGCAGGCCCCGCCGGAAACCACCAGCGAAGACTAGTGCTGCGAAATCCAGAGATAGGAAGGTGAAGCTTGAGGCTTTGTTTGACGAAGAAAGAGAGTTTGGGAGAGGGGTTAGGCCTATTGTAATGGTAGGGGGTGAGTCTGAGGAGGAGAGGAGAGAGAGAGTGGAGGAGAGAGAGTGTGTGGTGGTGGAAGAGGAGAAGTGGAGGTTTCAAGCTGAGATGTTGAGGGCGGAGTGTAATTTGCTGAGAATGGAGAGAGAGATTGCTGTCAAGAAGATGGAAAGGAGAAGGCTTCAAGTTGAAAGGGCTTTAAGATCTGCTCTTCAAACTCTGCTTTCTGTTAGTATTTCTCTCTTTTTTCTTCTGTTTTGGACCTTAATTTGTTGTTTTGAATTGGTACAAAATGCAGAAATAAAGAGTCAATAAAGATTTCTATCTTATCTTTTTTATGCTTTAAAGAGGAAGGGAGGTTTTTGGGGTCTTTGTATTTGAATCTACAGAGTAATCTGTTTGGAAACTGAGAAAGTTTTTGCAAAGAAATGATTTTTTTGACTAAAGGAAAATTCTTTGTTTGGTGATAATTGTTGGGTTGATCAGAAAATGCGGGTGAACAAGTGGAAATCATGATTCCAGTTTTAAGTATGCAATTTTAATTACCCAGAAGTGAGCTATTTTAGTTAATTTAGTCTTTTATAGCGCTATAAGGAGAGTAATTCCATTGTTTTCACTCTCTAGATGAATTTCGTGTTTATGCATTTTATCTGGTTACTGGTTTATAGGGGAGAAAAAGGATCTGCGATGGAAAGAATGCGCGGATTGTTTTTGAGGAAGAGATAATTGAACTAGCAGAAAAACTAGAAAAGTTGCAAAGAAGATCAAAGCATAAAGATTCAGAGGTCAAAAACTGTAGCAATTTTGATAAAAAAGCATATCTTCTTCAAAGACGACTCGAAAAGTTTGCAGGTGGAGAATCTGAGGAGATATGTGTGAAGGAGATTCAAGAGATGGCAGAAGCAAGCTTGTCCGTCAAAACTACCGAAGATCTTGCTCCAAATACCACCACGATTGTAATTCACATAAAAATAGTTTCTTTTATTAAATTTAAGAAGTATTTAAGTTGCTAATTTATATAATGAAATAAATGTGCAGATGGAGATTCTGAAGAGGAAAATGGAAGGATTGTCAACGGGAAGTTTATTAGAGAGGATGGAAGAAAACAGTTGTAACCGAATTGATCCCCCCCAAGAGATATCTTCATCCTCAACAGGACAACAATACAAGGTAACCCTTTTAATCGGTTTTGTTTATTGTCTGTAAACTACTATTTAAGACGAGAAATTTGATAGAGATTGGTTGGTTGACAGGAGGAAAAAGGATGTTCTGGATGCTGCAAGGCTATTGTGCAAAGAGTTGTGGAGCAAGTTCGAGCAGAAACAGAACAATGGTCTCAAATGCAAGAGATGCTAGGCCAAGTCAGGGATGAGATGGAAGAATTGCAGAGTTCAAGAGATTTCTGGGAAGATAGAGCTCTTAATGCTGATCATCATATTCAATCCTTGCACTCTACTGTAAGTAACTAAACCAAATTCTGCAATTTGCTGCTATCTCAATTCTAGAAAGTTAATGTTAACCTGTTCTGTGTAGGTGAAAGAATGGAGACGAAAAGCTGTGTGTTCTGAAGCAAAAGCAAATGAGCTACAAGCTCAGGTATCAATCCTTGAAGCTGAAATTGAAAGGTTGAAGAAGGAAAATAAGATCAAGAATTTACATAATTCGCCAAATGAGATGGAGAAGAGAGTGTTGGTGTGTCGATTGAAGGAAAATCGACATGGCAAAGAAGATGTTTGCAAGAAGAAGAGTAATGAATGCAGCAGTGGATTGAATTCTACAAAACGCTCGCCATTTAGGGAGATTGGAAATTCATCGCCATTGCTAGTAAGGCAAAATAGTAGGGCAGTGTTTCCTTTGCAGTGAATGAAAAGGATCAGTTTTGAAAGAGATATGTAACACAAACTCTCAAGACAATGTGAATATATGAGTTTGTGAGTTCAGTTTTTATTATAATTCATCTTCTTTAAAGTTTTTAACTATACAATTTTATATGCAATAATAAGCAAAATATGAGATTTATGATTTTAGAAAATAGACATTTTATAATAAGGGAATGACACGTAATTAAAATTATATTGCAGAGCAGCTTAAATTGATGGAAAAGACTTTCTTAGACAGCATACATTAATTAACAAATTCATGAATTAAGTTATAGGAGAACGAGGAATAGAATAAAAAATTGAAAAGACCGAATCTAAGTAAATCTTTTCCTAATTTGAGAAAATTTGATATTTAAAGCTCATGATATTTTAGCATTGGCTTCATGATCCACTTATTTTTTCCTTTCGCATATCTTAAATGTTTTTATTTTAGAAAAGACATGTTGCAATCAAGTTTCGTGCCATTCACCGATAATTTGCATAATTAATTGGTCATCCTATTTTAATTTTTATAACATTTTTAATTTGTAATATAAAAAATCTCCCAATTTTAATTTATGTAATATAAAACTCTCTTTTTTTTAGAAAATAATTTTCAAACTTGTTCATGTTTAAACTGTTAAATTTCTTAAAACATTCATTTGGTCAATAATAGATTCTTGTCTACTTCATGGTCTAAATGAAAACAATCAAGAGATTGACAATTAATGGACAAAACAAAAAATTTAACAATTTAGTTGAATGCTTTTCAATGCATTAAAATAATTGGTTTTAAGGCATAGCGAGTTTGAAAATTATTTTATAAATAGATAGTTTTTAGATTTTATTGGAATTTTCTAATATTTTAAGAATATGAAAATTTGGATAAATAAAAAACCTTAGAATTTAGTCTCCAAAATAATTTGAAGATCCTTGAATATCTTTATAATTCTATATAGGTGAGTTAAAATTTATAGTATAAAGCATACTCGTTTTAAATAGTATCATAATATTGTAAAAAAATATTTTTTTAAAAGAAGATAGAATGTTGATATGCAAAAATGTAATAACATGTTAAAATGACTTTTTGTTATATAAAATAAAATTGGGTGATTTTTATGTTACAATTTAAAGGTTAAGGATTTTATGATTATAAGAGTTATAGTTGGATGAGTAATGATGCAAATTACACGAAATTCACACACATATATGAGAAGTTGGGTGAGGAAAAATAATAAAATTGAAGGTTTTGAAAATAAATTGGGAAGAAATTAGGAGGTGATCTCCAACATTGGTCCTCTTGTTTAGGCATAGAATCTGCAAAATAAAGAAATTAGGTCTTACAGTCAAAATGGATATCTTAAATGCAAATAAATACCTATACCTGTTTAATGAATAACTAATTAGTTTTAAACATCTTTGTCTAGGCAAAATATACTGAATAAGCACGCAAATGATATTAATTCGAATAGACAAAGTTTGTTGAATCATGAAAAACACATGATTGAACTACCAGCCCCACAACACAAATCCTCCATCTATCAAGAGAAAAGTAATTAATATATACAGACTTCATAAACTCACCATATATATATAACTACATTAACAACTTGCCCTAGAGGGAGCATCTACTGCATTTTGTATCAACCTAGCTAATTCCCCCGTGATCTCACATGATCACTAATTCTTCTAAAGGTACGTACATTGATTCTACTTACGTTATTTTCAATTCTTAATTTCCATATCCTCTTGTACCTATTAATTAATAAGTCTGTTCAAGCCACTGATTAATTTAGTCTTCAAATATAGCAATTTTACTATTCTCAGTTGCATTGACACTACAAGAAACCAGACTCAGCAAACATAATATTTCTATCAATAAATATTAGCTAGCCTTGATAAATTGGGAAATTGTTGTTGTGTTAGTTAAATGTATGATCTTAATTTCCATAAATTAGCATTGCTTGTAGCTCATTTACAGATTCTGATAATATAACCCAGGCCACAGAAAAGGGAGGTGATCGTGTGGCCATAGCAGCTGGGAAAAGGAGTGTGAAAGAAAAATGAGAGGAAAGCCCATAATGAATTCAGGAAAAGCAGTTCTTGTACTGTGCATTGCAAGCTTTATGGTTGGATCACTTTTTACTAGTCGATCTACATGGACTCATTCTTCTTCTTCACACCCAAACCCTAATCATCAGGATCATCTTCAGATTCCCAAGTTGCACCTGCCTAAACGAGATTGTGATCACAAGCGTGTAACTTTCATTTAATCTAACCAATAATTCATACTTCATCACTAACAATATGTATTTAAGTTCAATATCTGATATTGTGTTTATATATGATAATCAGAAATTGGTTGAAGGAAAACCAGGAGATATGATGGGGGAAGTCAGGAAAACTCATCAAGCTATCAAGTGAGTTTCATTTAATTTTCACTTCCAGTCTTGATTTCGATTCCTCCTAAAAATATTTATATACAGGTCGCTAGAGACTACAATTTCAACGTTAGAGATGGAACTAGCAGTGGCACGTACAAATCAAAGAAGTGCCCAAACTTCGGGAGATCAAGAACAGACTAATCACACATTACAGAAGGCCTTTGTTGTGATCGGAATTAACACAGCATTTAGTAGCAGAAAAAGACGAGAGTCAGTTCGCCAAACTTGGATGCCAAAAGGTCCTTTCTTTTATTATATATATGCGACTTGCCTAGACCGGATCCATCGATCCATGTTAATTATTAAATTGTAAATGCAGGAGATAAGCTAAAGGAATTGGAGAAAGAGAAAGGGATAGTGATAAGGTTTGTGATCGGGCATAGTGCAACACCAGGTGGAGTTCTAGATAAAGCTTTGGACAAAGAAGAAGAAGAACATAAAGACTTTCTTCGATTGTCGCATGTTGAAGGTTACCATGAGCTTTCTACTAAAACCAGGTTGTACTTTTCCACTGCTGTTTCTACTTGGGATGCTGAGTTCTACATCAAAGTTGACGATGATGTTCATCTCAATCTAGGTTTCTTCTAAAATTTCTCTCGCTTTCTTTTTTTTTTTTTTTTAATTTTGGAGAACTTTAATTTTTCATATGCATAATTATGATTATTTGCTTCTATTAATGTTGTTTTAGGTATGTTGATGAGTACGCTTTCAAATTATCGATCCAAGCCTATGATTTATATCGGCTGCATGAAATCTGGCCCAGTTCTATCTCAAAAGTAATTTTTTTTATCTGATATTAAGTAATTAAATTGTGGTTAATGATTGGATAAAAAATAATAACTTTTAATTAGACAATATGCATTGATAAAATACTGTGTACGCATTAACACTCTTAAATTATAATTACCACAAATTAGCCATAAAAATCCAAATTTAGGTCAGTTGTATAATTTTATCCAATAAAATACTGGAATTTTTTCAATTAAATATCAACTTTTAATAATGAAATATATTAATATGTAATTAATTAATTGGGATATATAACAGAGGGCTAAAGTATCATGAGCCAGAATATTGGAAATTTGGGGAAGAAGGGAACAAGTACTTCAGGCATGCAACTGGCCAAATTTATGGCATCTCCAAGGACCTTGCTACTTATATCTCCATTAATTCGTAAGTTATTTACATATATATATATATATATATATATATATCACACTTAATTGCTCCTTCATCATTATCATAAATATTATTATTGTTTTTGGGCAGTCCTATATTGCATAGATATGCCAATGAAGATGTATCCCTGGGCTCTTGGTTCCTTGGCTTGGAAGTTGAGCACGTAGATGAGCATTCTATGTGTTGTGGGACCCCTCCAGGTAATTTTGATTTTTTTTTAAATAAATTTTCCTTACCCATCAAATTATTGAGAAATAGCAAAAATAGTTATTTTTTTTGTACGTGTCAATTTATATCATTTTATTGGTTGAATTGCATATTGAATCATATATATATATTATTATATAAAAACATGGAATAAATTTATTTATTTATATAAAATTGTAAATTATTGGCATGACATGAAGTTAATAGATAAATTAATGAAAAAGCAGATTGTGAATGGAAGGCTCAAGCAGGGAATGTGTGCGTGGCGTCATTCGATTGGTCGTGCAGTGGAATATGCAAATCTGTAGAGAGGATGAAACAAGTGCATAATTCTTGTGGTGAAGGAGACGGTGCTGTTTGGAACCTTCAACTTTGAAATCGATTATTAATTAGCTCTTATTTAATTGTATTACTCATATGTTTAAAAACAAAATTAAATTAAATATCCTTTTATTAATCAGGTTAGATATTTCAAAGGTATAATATTTTTGAAGCTTATAAAATCTGAAAAAACAAATTAACTGCAATCTTGATTTAGTATGTTTTGATTATTATTAAAGGTGGAACATTGGATCACCTTGATATATTTGAATTATATAAAGAAAAAGCCTAATAGGATCTAAATCTATCATCCCTAATTCTCAAACATTGTATATTATATTCAAACTTCAAACATACATTTTAAAAAATAAAGATAAACATGCATTTTCTTTTGTCTAATATTAGATTATCCAAACTAGTTTTGCCGCCAAAGAGATAACAATACTATAATTTTTTCAGTTATAATTATAGTTGAATTTTATTACTGCTTTCAACTAATTAACCAGAAAAGTTGATGGAAAAATGAGCCACAATATTATATAAAGACAGAAAGAAGGCAAAGCCATAGAGTTAAAAACAGCTTTGACTGATAATAATTATTAGTTTCGACTAAACAAAATATTATCTAGCAACTAACTTCTGAATTACCAATTAAATGAAGAAAAATTAAACAACTAATCATAACTTGGGTACAAATAACCTGAATGACTATAAATTATAGTTAGGTGCAATCTAAATGATTAGAAATAAATGGTTCATGAAGCAGGGTTGTTGGGTGAATTCTTGATATCAGCGGGGTAAATAGTAGTCTGAAAACGGCGATCAATCCAAGAAGCATCATGTCCATGTTGATATTCCAAAACACTCCACTCATTATCTGTGAATCTGGAATCCAGAGGAGAAGCTAAGTAGTGATGATCGTGGATAGGAGGAGCATAAATTGATTCAGCCATGGGATCATAATGGTCGAATATTTCATACTTGGCTTGGCTGGAGGATGAACCTGATTCTGCAGATGGTGGCTGCGCCTGTGCCTGATCAATATTGAACATTGAGAAATTATCAGGCTCAGTCAGATGCTCACTAAATGGAAATTGATGCTGCTGCATATAATTATCAAATGATGGATAAGTTAGTGGAACATCATCATTAGTAGCCATCTGATCATCATCATGTTGCATCACCAAGGAAGCTTGTTCCTCTACTGGTTCAATTCTCACACTGGCTTTCTCAGCTTTCTTGTAAATCTTGCACAAAACCCACTCATCAAGCTGCAACCAAATGATAAACGATAAAGATATGAAGTGATTGAGTCAAAATTAGAATAATTAATGAAAGAATTAAAGTACCATCATATCATTGTTGTCCCTTTTAACTGGAGTGGGAGGATCCTTGAGCCTAAATTCATGCATTATCCAGTTGGTTTTGTCACCCCTAGGAGGTCTTCCCAAGTAAAAAACCAGTGCTTTTCTATACCCAACCACGTTTCCCATAAACATCACTTTCTTATCGGCTCCCGTTGCCTTCCAGAAACCACCACCGGCTGCTCGGTTTGGCCTGCTTCCATTCTTGTACTTCTTGTTCCTTGGTGTGAAAAAATACCAATCTTTCTCACCATACCTCCTAAATCTCTCTATATAACATCATTAAAGCATAGTCGTTAATTACATCGTAAATCAAAGCTTTAATTAGATTCATTAATCTATCTCTGACTTAGAAAATAAAAATAAAAGTTTTACCAGTTACCAATAGAAATTACTAAAACCCTAATTCTATATACAAGCAAGACACCAAAAACTCAAAAAAGAAAAGAAACCAATGGAAATTACTAAATCTTAATTCTAATGGAAGCAAGAATGCCAAATCACATCAGTGCAATATTGGAGTGGCAAATAATATATACAAATAAAAAATATATAGTAAAATAAACTGAATCTTGAAAAAGTAAAAGAACAATATACATGAAATCACTAGATATATGGTAAAATAATAAGAATCTTGAAAGAGTAAAGAGTGAAAAGATAAGAAAGGCATACCTGCAAGCGTCTCAGGGTTGTGGCCGTAGAGATTAACCTCGATGATCTTGTTTCGGGGCAAGGGCAGAGAGTGTACCTTTTTATATAAATAATGGAGAATGAGCTCGTGATCATGAGGGAAAAACCTATAACCAGGTGGAAAAGTATCCAAGTAGGCTATGTCGGCGCCATTGTTTGATCTCTCACTAACCATCGCTTTGGCATTATCGGTCACAAGAGCTGGAACAGTTGCGGAAGTTGCTGAGGAGGAGACGGTGGCATTAGGTGGAAGATTATGTCGGAGTAGAGGTTGAGGAGGTGAAACGGAATCATTGTTTTCTCTAGTTTGATCATTAGAAGGCTCCATAAAAAGAATTTCTTTGGGAGAAAACTTAGTCACCGCTTATAAACTTGAAAGATTTATATTTAGAGGAAAATCCAGCCATCTTGCAGATTTTAATTATTAAATCCCAACCAATTTGATGGAAAAAAAAAAATTCCCAACAAATTTCGAGATATTATATAATAATAATTTATTTTTACAAAGTCTTTTTTTTTTTTTATAAAGATAATAGGTGACCATTTTTCTGGCACATTTGTTTATAATAACAATTACTTTCGTTTTGTATAAATTTTAGTTATGTTATGATTCTATTTCTAGCTAGAATAATAATAATAATAATAATAATAATAATAATAATAGTCTTCTAGTTTGATTAAAGATATGCTATATTAATAACAATAATCATCCTTAAATTTTAGTTATGTTATGATTCTATTTCTAGCTAGAATAATAATAATAATAATAGTCTTCTAGTTTGATTAAAGATATGCTCTATTAATAACAATAATCATCCTTAAATTTTAGTTATGTTATGATTCTATTTCTAGCTAGAATAATAATAATAATAATAATAATAATAATAATAATAATAATAATAATAATAATAGTCTTCTAGTTTGATTAAAGATATGCTATATTAATAACAATAATCATCCTTCGAAGATTTATGTTTATCCTACTATTTCTTTTTTGTTGGAACCAATATTTATCCTATCATTTTAATTTGCTTTGTTTCTATCACAATTTAATTCATATTATATATTATATATTTTCTCTTAGAAACATATTTTTTTTTTGGATTGTTCCCTTAATTACTTGTAAATCAATAATTAACTTTTTTTTTGAGATAATTATAAGGAAGAGTAGTATATTCTCAACCTATAAACTACAGGTAATTTCCATCAATAATTAACTTATTTGTAAATAAAAAATTAGGAGTATATAAATAATTAACAAATTTATTTACGGTAAATAAGGAAAGTGTTTTTATTTTGGGCAAAAAAGAAAGGTAGAAACTAGAAAGTACCTATCTTTGTGGGAAAATAACGCGCAACAATTATATCTATTTTTCATACACGTTTATTATTACCAATAAAGCCAAAACATATATATTTATATATATAACTCCGAAAGGGAAAAGAAAAGGAGGTCGAAGCCAGAAGATTCTGGTCTTGAATGTTTCTAATACTTGAACATCATTTGAAAATTAGAAAGGGATTACAACACCTATGATCACAAAATTCAGATGTGGCTAGAAAACACCATGATCACAGATAGTAGCCAATGCTAAGTTGAGGACACTGTGGATCCGTTTTATTTAAGAAGAAGAAAAAAAAAAAGATGAGGGAGTGTTTAGAGATAGACATGCTCAAGGAGTTACAAATCCTTTCTCCTTTAAGCTTTCAACGGTTTCCTTCAAGCTTACATTCAAAGGAATGAATTCAATGCCCAGAGTTTTTGCTTTTTCCTTCGATACCTGATATGTCGGCACATAAGGCTTGTCATCGGCACACCTGCAAAGATTTTCTTCGTCAGGAAACTAATTACAACATTCTTATGGAGGTTTATATATACCAGCTCATATAATATAATGTTAATCGTCAAAAGAAAATATCATGATGAGCATTTCAACTCAGCAAAATATTCTCATTGTAAGAACATTGTGACGCTTGCTAAATTCACGTCTGGTACTAAATAATGTGTTTAATAGAAAATTACAAAAAGAATACAAGGGCTCAAAGATATAGACATCATAACTGCTGACATAGTGCAGGAAAAATACTTACTTTTCAGGAAGCTGGATATCTGGGTAAAGCTCATGCAAAATCTTCACTATTTCTGAGTAGTGGGCAACTGACTCGACCAGACAATATCTTCCATTTGCTGATGGAATCTCAAATGCTTGGATATGTGCATTTGCAACATCTTTGACATTTATCCATCCAAGAGTTGTATTGGGAAAGGTTTGGGCTCCTACATTCAATCAAAAGTTAGAGGAAAATATGCACGTGCTTTCTGGAAAGAGAGTACCATATTATAATATAATACCAACGATATTATTTTCAGACAATTTTGCATATATTCCAAATGAGGTACAATTTAGTTCTAATAGTAGATTTTCCCTTTCATTTAGAAATTAATAAATATTCAGTAAAACGAAAAATGAGAAGGTCAGAGCCAACTGCTTGAAAGTCCTACCTAGATAGTTCATAGAAAAAGGTATGATTCCAAATCCAATAAATGTGTATCCTTAACAAAATTCATCTGTCTCGTTTGCTCTTCCATAAGCAGAGCTACTTAATGGGACAAATACTGATTTTTATGCACAGGATAATACAATCAGAATTACTAACACAAGCAAATACCTTTCATTAAGCTTAAAACTGCAGCAGCGCTTGTGTTCAGTGTAGGCTGCAAGAGAGGACCAATGACCATTGCTGGATTTATTGTAACTAAGTCCATATCCTTCTCTTTTGCAAATTTCCATGCAGCATCCTCAGCCATGGTCTTTGAGACAACATACCAAAGCTAAAACAAAAACAAATTAAAGAAGAACTATGAATAAGTACTATACATTAGCATGGCTGCTAAATGCACAGTGAATACCTTCTCCTACTATCCATTAAGACCCAAAAACATCAGAGAAACCATCCCTTGCATGCTACTTGAAGTTTAAGGCAAATCTAGATTAACGACACTTGCCACATTGTACGATGGCTTAATTAGTTCACTGATCTCCTACACGTGTGAAGGGGAGTAAAACCTACATGGCCCACAATCCATGAAATCTCAATGCCTGAGGCTACAAAATATAAATAGCTCAAACTCCTAGATACCTCCTTATATTTTCTTTCAAAACAAACCTAAAAAGTAGTGACAGACACCACGGCAAGCATTTCCCTCGTTTCCACAAGACTCTAACCTATCCAAGCCCACCTCTCACCTTTCAACTGATCCAGCTACTAGCAGACCAATCCTGACCAACTAAGTACATGCTCCAATTCCTTTTTCAACGAATAACAACACAAAGTGAATCTTGAACCAATTGGCTGTAGCTTAAGTTTGTTAGTTCAAATACCAATGTGTAAAACAATAACATAACAAGCAGATGCAGCCATAATTCACAAAAAAATGCATCTGTCATGAAAGATATCCTCACTGGTTGCCAAGTTTTACTGCTACTTGCACTACTTTCAAGTGAAAAACAGACGCTCATCATCTCTGTCCCTCTACAACATGAGCATGGAAAAATGATCCCTCTGTGCTAAGTAGGTTTTGGACCTACAGTTCCATGTTCAGCCAACACTTGAATTGACATACACTGGCCAAATTCAAACACTATAAAAATATTTATTCTAACAGAGAGTTGAATAGAAAAAGGAAATAGTAAGAAGCTAGTCCATGCTTTGGAGATCCCCATAGTGCAGTTTTTTAAAATTCTCAGAGGTCTAAGCATAAAACTAGAAGATGACAATGAGCAAATTTTACAGACTAAAAATATAACAAGCCAAAAATTAGTTTTTGGGCGGACAAGTGTATACGTACCTTGGATTTCTTGCAGAAATCAGTATCAGAAAACCAAGATTCATCAACTACTACTTCTGGAGTTCGAGGTTTCCCTGTGTAAGCAACTGCAGCAATAGATGATGTCAAAACAACCCGTCTGACAGATGGGACTTTTGCACACGAATTGAGAACATTAACTGTTCCCTTCACTGCAGGATCAATCAATTCTGCCTGAAAGAGGGGAAAAAAAAGCCATTTAGCAAAAACAGAAGGGAAGCTTACACATTAAATTAAACAAGGGGCCATGTACACACACAGAAACTCAATACTGCTGCATAAGAATCTTGGCATGTAACCTCGAATGCTTGACAGAAAAGACAATGTTATGGTTTTACTTGGAATATTCCAATCAATGTCATAAGCAATAGTTGTGACATACATAGTGATCAGAGACTAGAAAGAAATTTGCAACAACAAATCCGAATCACAACTGAAGCTAGCAGTAATACTTCTAAAGCTAACCTGTGGATCCTGAGCATCGTAAAAAAATGGAGATGCAGTATGGAAAACACCTTCACACCCTTCAATAGCAGAATCGAAGGAACCTTCCTGCAGTAGGTTCGCTTTGAACAGTTGAAGTCTCTCATCAGCTCCATCAAGAGCACGCAAGTGTTCTGTCTTCCTGGGGTCATCTAAAAAGTATTACAAAGTAAAAATAATTAACAACATATTCAAAAAGAAAAACTTGGCCAGATAAAAATTTAATGCTACACGATGAGCATAGCATCGCCTATACGCTTCCACTAAGAAAATTGTAGTTGTCATTATCAACGGAAGACCTCTAAAACAAGAGGAAAAACAATACTAATTTCTGTCAAAACCACAGTGAAACCGAGCAAGTATCTCAACACTCGAATCCATGCAAATTTAAACGGCTTTTTGGAAAAGGATAAGAATTTTGCAATTTCTTGCTATGCTAGACTTTCCTCCCTCTCACAAGATTTTTTTAAAAGAAATTGAATGGTTCTTAAATAATTAACGTTCTCTTAACCAAACAGTAGAGAAAAAGGTCCCAACCCTACATAGGCTTTCTGTCTAACATCTAGCATCCAATTGTCAAGATAAATAATACATTAATAAGAATAGAGGAAATATAAGCCCCCCGACTTCGCTAATTGAAATGGCACAATCGCCTGATTTTAATTCACGAATGAAATGAGACGATCCGAATCATCATGATGTAATCACAATCAAAATAGAGGAACAAGTAATTAATTAAAAAAATACAGGAAGAGAAAGAGAGAAAAAGAGGAATAGGTACCTGGATCGCGAACGGAGGCCTTGACGGTGTAGCCACGGCAGAGGAGAAGCTTTACAAGCCAAGAGGCAATGTAACCGGAGGCTCCAGTGACGCAAACTGTTTTCCCTGCTCCGCTACTCATTTTCGTTATCTCTATTGGATGAAGTCGAAGGCTGTGGTTTTCTGTGGATTTGGATCTTTGTTTGGAAAATGGGGCAGAGCTCTGCACCTCTCTTCTTATAGAGGTTTGGTTCACCGGTAACAGATGGCGCTTACCGTCCAATATGACGCCAAGATTGCGTGTGCACGGATGTAATGTAAGGCACAGCTTGGTGTGGTGTTGACACGTGGAGCTTGTAGAAATGGTAAATTGCCTGGTTTACGTAATGCCATTTGTCACGCCTAATGAGCCATAATTATTAGTCTTGTTTATTTCAGATACTAATGCGATCGACATTGAACCTAAACACGACATGCATTTCTGTCGTTTGCTATTTACGGTAAATTGGCAGTAGTTTGAAGTTTGAACCTAATCAGTCAAAGCCTACCTAAATTGTCCCCATATCTTATAATAAAACAGAAGTCAGGCTGCTAGCTTTGACTAAATTATCAGTCGAGTACACATGTCCTAATAAGTTTATTAAAATAATGGAAATACCCACAATTGTTAGTATGAATACTAAAGTATTCGAATTTCTTTAATTTTTCTTTTGAATATGTGATTGCTCATTATCATGAATGGCACGCCCTTCAAACCATGCATTTCGATCCCTTTCATATTTTCATTGTTGATATTTATACTAAAGACCGTTAGAAATTTTGAATATTCAAGATTAATTTTTGTCTTCAACATATTTATTTTATTTATATATTGAACTAATAATATTTTTCATATTTTTAAATGAAACTATTATATTTCTCATACGGTAATAGGTTATTAATTTAATTGATGGAGAAATGTGTATGAGCATACTCTGGTCTCGTATACTTAAACGTAATATAGAAGTTTCTATTAGTTTTTTTGTTTTCTCCAATCAGCCAGCCCAATAGATGTCTAAGATTTCTATCTCTCCGCTACATATGAGCTTCTCTCAGCTTGATCAACAAGCCAGCCCAATGTTCTTATGGGCCCGAATATTCTCTGTCTTTGTATTGGAGTTGTTTTCTTTGAGTATATTTTTTATTACATAGAAAGGACAGGGAGTGGAAGCTTAAAAATGACACTTTCTATTATATTGAAACTAATGAACTGTTGAAATGTTAAAATTCAAACTATGATCAATTAAAATAATAATCAAATTTTTAATTAATTGAAATAAAAAAAGTGATTTCTGAATCAATTTGATAATTAAATAACCTTGGAAGATGGCATTATGGTGGCGATAATAAGTGTAATTGATGATAAAATCCATTATCACCGTAATAAACTCCTACATATAATCTTTTCGACAGTGCAACCTTGTTTCATGGACGCTACTGACCCTCATGAGGGGTCAATTTCACTAATGGTCACTCAACTTATCACTTATCGCGCAAAAGTAACCGACTTTTTTTTTTCTTACTTAAATGTCACTGAACTTTTAACATTATTGCACAAAAGTCATGTTGACCGGAATCCGGCGACGACCCTTGCCAGATTGATGACTTTTTTGCAAAAATGTTAAAAATTCAATAACATTTAAGTTGAAAAAAAAAAGTTAATTACTTTTGCGAGATAAATGATAAATCTAGTGACTGTAAGTGAAATTAATTTAAATGTAGCATTTGTTGAACTTATCAATCCGGCAAGAGTCGTCGCCGGATTTCGGTCAACATGAATTTTGTGCAATAATGTTAAAAGTTCAGTGACATTTAAGTAAGAAAAAAAAAGTCGGTTAATTTTGCGCGATAAGTGATAAGTTGAGTGACCATGGGTGAAATCAACCCCCCTCATGAGCATAGCAAACGTCTATAAATTTATTTTTATTTTAAAATTAATTCCATTAAAATATTCTGATGTAACTAAAATATAAAATTTGATTAAAATATTTACATATAAAATTTTGATTTTAAACCCAATGAAATGACACCATCATTTTCATGCGTGTGGAAAGTTTCCATTTAAGTAAAGGGAGAGTGCTTTGTTATATTCAAAGAGGAAACGATGTTGATGTATGAGTAATTAATTTAGCTATATGTGGGATCAATCTCGTAAAATTAAGATATCAACCTATTAATTTGTCAATATTTTTCTGTCCTACCATCCTGTAATTCCATATATTATCATCGCCTTTTTTTAATAATAAAAAGCATCACTAAAAATCAACAGAACTTTTTTTTATATATATGAAAAGTTTCTCATGTTATAATCATATAATATAGCCAATGTAATTATTTTTCTCGTATGATATATTATAACTAATTTGATCTTTTATTGAAATTAAGGATTTGGTTTTTAGACTTATATATATAAATAAAAGCGCACAATAAGTTTATTATTTTATTCAAATAAGATCAATAAAATTACTTATTAATTAAGTCAAATAACATATTATCGCATAAAAAAAGCTATAAAAAAATTACACATTTGCATAATATTGACCTAGAAACATGCTAGTGGCATAATTATGCATTTAGTGGTCACTTACCACACTAGAGCGTGATTATTAATTTATTACAATTGAGGGGAAGTAGCATTAATGATGAGCACTTGTTGAAGGTGGTGGGCCGTATCTGGTGGATACGCTTCCACTCTAGGTCTCTCCGGCACCACCCACCGTCCTTCACCGTTTCTGACCATCCCTTTATTCTCATCTTGCCGCCAGTGTGGTGGCACACCATACTCACTCTTCAACAAATCACAGCTCTTGTTAACAAGTGCAATGTCTCTTTTATTCACCAAACTAAACCTCTGCCCTTTCCCATGGTACCCATCCACCAAGTGTAAATGCACCTCTAGATTATGAGCACAACCCAGATCATTTGTTGCCTTTAAAAATGGACTCTCTATATGATCCAACGCAAGTTCAACTCCTACATGCGCATAGCTCCACGGAAACGACATCGTTTCTTCCACATACTTTTGGAATTGGAATTTCTCATTAGCAAAAATTCCAGGCACAGTTGGTACTTTATCACGTATGTTTATCACTCTTAGAACCTTAACTCCAAGTTCATCGCATCGTTCTTTAAACTTCAGATTTCCCACCCGAGGCCCCGAGAAAGAGTAAACTGTGATAGGAATTTTATTAGTCTTTAATTCTCCATTAATATCCATGTAATTAAGCTTCATCTCTGCAATGTCATAAGCACTTAATATAGCCAAAGCTGAGCCTAGGCTATGTCCCGTGATGGTAATACTAATTTCTTCATCTCTATAATAGTCAATTAGCCGCTTAATCTCAGCTAAAACTTGTTCACGAGCTGAAAATGTGCAATACTTACAAGAATTTTCTTTCTTGGTATATAAATCGTAAAATCCTGACTCAATCTTGATGGATGGATTGTTAGTGAAATTAGCAGAGCAGAGGATATCTTTGAGATCATATATCCATTCAAGATAAGTGACTGTGCCTCTCCATGCAACCACAATATCACGGCGGCCCAACCGTTTAATCTCCTCTTCATCGGTGGCAACGGCGATATAGCCCATCCAATTTGCATGCAAGCTCCATACACTGCTTAGCTTGGATTTCTGAAAGAAATTTGGAAGTTTTATATTTGAAGTGGCGTAGAGATAGCTGCTTATTTGGCATCCATGGTTTTCCATGTCCAGCTTCTCGAAGAAATGAGCTGCTTGGTATTTACAGGTTCCACAATACTTAGAGTGAGGATCGAAATCGAAAGAATCGTAGCAGGCTTGTGAGAGTTCTCCATAACGGATGATTTCTTTCCGTAGATGTGAGTTCATGGGATCAAGAAATCCTTTCCAGTCATTGCAGCCTTGGATTTGCTTCCAAATTTCTGATAAAGGCCTATCATCTTCTTCATAACCAATTAAGGGTTCGTCTAGCTGTGGAGTTAAATTTGATACAGATGATGAGCATTTAATGAGAATTCTGCAAATTGGTGAAAAGGGTTTGCGTGGAATGATGAAAGTATTAAACTTGTCCACAAGGTTGGATCTGGGCTTGAGAAGTTCACTCAGTGGAGGAGTATGTATAGGCATAAGCAGAGAAGCCATGGATATGGTTTTGTGAAATGAAGATAGAAACATAGTTATGTATTAGTTTTATAGTGATATGTGATATGTGATGAAGAAGATCACTCAACCAATGTATTAGTTTTAAAGTGATAAGTGATCGAGTAATGATGTCTTTGAAGAAGATCACCACATATATTTGAATTCAGATACTTTAAACTGCACTCAAAATAGTGGGTTTTTGGTCCAGCTTTTTACTTTACATATATACATGGACTTACAAAACTTTGTTCTTGTCTTCCTCGTGTTATATTTGAGAATAATTATTGTGAGAAATTGAAATTTCTTATCTATAATTAACTTGTTCATCTAATAATTATGGAGTAAATTAATTAATTTTATAACGCCACTTGTGATTTGTAATTATTCTCTCGTTACGTACTTTTTCAATTACTTTATTAAGGTAATTTTTTTCTTCTTCTTTTGAGAGTAAGATAATATTTTCTAATTTGATTGATTTGTAAAAAAAAATATATATATATATTATAGATCTTGTCAAATAAGTGTAATGAACAATGGAGACCTAGATGGGTTGGATTCTTACTAGAAATAGAATTATGAACATCAAATTAATAGTAGGATAGGATGTCAAAATGCATAAAATGATTAATTGTTAAGAAATTTATCTATACTTCATATCCAAGTATAATTTGGACTTAAATGTCTTTATATTTTATTTTATTTTTTTAAAAAATAGCTTTAGTGATAAAAAATAAAAATAGAAATAAATGTAAAATTATAATTATAAAATTCATGTAAATTTAGCATTTAGTCTACTTAAGAGCTTAGACTTCATTTCCTCACTTCTAAATAAGTGTATCATAATCATTTTTGAAACTATTTTTAAGAGTTGTGCCACTTTACCAAATATAATTAATGACTATACCATCTTAATAATTAAATGCGATATTTGCTTACTATATGTATTTAATCATAATAAATTTGGTATAAATATTCTAAAACATTTAATCACATTAGCTAGTAAATACAAAATTGTACTATGATTTTTTTCAATCACCGCCTTCACTTTTTATCATCCTGTTCCAATATATATATATATATATATATATGATCGTGATCACCGCCGTCAACCAATTACCACTTACCACTACCAATTAATTAAGTGCAACATATTGAGCTATTAAAATTTAATCCTTTTTTTTTTAATGCAAATTAAACTTTCATTAATATAATAAAAAATACATCTGAAAAGTACAGATAAACTTATAAAAGTTAAAAGTACATATATAAGATGTATGAAATAAATGAAGTTACTGGATTATATCTCTGAACTTTTTCGACAAAAACAGTGGATAATGGTAACATGCGGTGCGCAATCTGGCTATCAGCGGGAAACTCCGTCCATCTGTTTTTCAAAGGAAAACTTCCATAAAAAAAGACTGTCAAACTTCCATAACAGAAAACAATCCAACTTCCATGAATGAAGACCACAACCTCCAAATTTGGAGAACAAACTTTCATAATAAAAATTTAAATTGCACTCAATTTTAATTAAAAAACTAGATCTAAATAAAAATTTCAGATTTGATAAAAAAACAAACTCGAAAATAAAAACAAAGAAAATTTAGATCTGAGGTTATAAAAACAAAAAAATACAAAAAAATAAAAAACAAATAAAAACTAAATCAGATCTATACAGATCTGTGTTTATTGAAACCAAAAACACAGAAACAAAACACAAAGGGTTTCAGATCTAACACAATAGTCAAAAAACAAAAGAAAAACACAAAAAAAACCCAAATCTGAATTTATTAAAACAAATAACACACTCAAAAACACAAAAAAAAAAAAACAACGAATAAAATTAAAAATCCGACTATATAATTTGCATTTTTTTACTTAAATCCAACCCAATCCGATAATAACTCGATTTGTTCAAACCTGTAAACAATAAAAAAAAAATGGACTGTTTGAGTCATGTTTATATTTTTATAAATTTTATATATAATATAAATATAAAATAATTTTTTTAATAATTTATACATACTCAATTTTTATTTTAAATGAAAAATTTTTAAAAATAAAAAATAATATCATAAAATTTGACTCGTTTAACATTAAACTCTAATCCGTTTATAATCTGTATAATTTTAATTTATTTATAATTAGATTCCGACTCATTTGCCAACTATAGCAGTATATATTGCCATTCATCTATCTATCAGTTCCATAATTAAGAAAAAAGGAATAGTTTAATTAATTCACTTAGCGGATATTCATAAATCATAATTAAGTAGTGACTAAGCTTATTAGATTTGGAGTTTTGTACACGTTAGCGA
Source organism: Excoecaria cochinchinensis (assembly GCA_947683425.1). Taxonomy (NCBI): domain Eukaryota; kingdom Viridiplantae; phylum Streptophyta; class Magnoliopsida; order Malpighiales; family Euphorbiaceae; genus Excoecaria; species Excoecaria cochinchinensis. The sequence continues at coordinate 8,072,247 of CANTUQ010000074.1, read as the reverse complement.
AGCTTCGTTAAATAATTAACGTTAAAATCGATAGTGTATGCATATATAGTGGTCCGCCCGTCCCTAAAGGTCACCACTAACTTTTAGCCAACATTCTCCTTACAAATTTAATAGTTTTTGATATTTTATTTTATATTGTTAATTACCAGAAATAAGATTCAAAGGCTAAAGAATTTAATTTACTAAATAAAATTCAATTGAATGACTCCATAAAATGATTTCAAAAGTTTTTCATCCATCTAGAAATAAAATAAAAAAAAAATCGAAATTATTGTGCATAGATAAACATATGGGGCATAACTTGTATGCGACAATATGTCATGAGAAAATGATGGTGAGGAAGCAAAAACCTAGGACTGAACAGGCAGACAAGGAAATCTTAAAAACAACACAATGAAATTATAGAAAATGTCGGGTAATGGTGCCCGAATCCAAAATTGACGGTCCATTCAAAATACAAATTTGACTTCCTATCTTCTTGGAAGTCGTACCAGATCTATGCCCCCTTTCCAAGTGTTTGGTCTCAACATTTCCTCAAATTTTTATTTTTAAATATCCCATGTAAATCACGCTTGTGTAATTTCCTTTCACAACTCACGTGATTTTTTATATTTCACTGTTTTTTTTTTTTAAATTGAAAATAATTTTTTGATATTTAATGTGATAAAAAATATAAAGCAGAATTCCCGCAAAACAAAAAAATAATACAAAAGAATATAAATAAACTTAACCAAAAATGTGAAATCTAGTTATTATTTCTCGTTATTTATAATTAATAATTCTTGAAAAAAATCTGATAAGATCAGTAAGATGAATTGAATTTACAAATAAAAATAATTTGATCCCACCATACATCATCATTTCAAAACTTAAATTAGTAAATTTAGAAAAAAAAAAAGTAAGTGAAAAGGTCTAAAAGAATGTGCTACTTGACTTATGCATATTTGAGCTATATATAATATATATTTTGAACTGTACGTACACTTGAGTATTAAGGTTGGGTATTTTAAAATAGTATAATTAATAGTGTATATCAGCAGACTTGTCAATTTGATCAGACTGCTCATTAAATAATAGTCAATTTAATTTAGGTCTTCATCATGAGTTGGATCTCGAAACGAGCTGAAAGTATAATCAGATCCAAATTATAATGGATATTATCAATAATTAATTTAAATGCAATAAATGTACCCAAATGTGAAAAAGTTTGTTATAAGAACGTAAATATAATAAATGTACTCGCCGCAATCTCAGGTATAGCACCAATATAAGAATGAAAATAAAAATCTTAATTGTACATCCCTATAACAAGGAAATGGATCTATTTTTAAAAGGAAAAATATATTTTTAAGTTTTTGAATTTTTAAATATTTTATATTGGATTACTTTATAAAAAGTTTTCTAATTAAGTTTCTATAATTTAATATGAGATAGTATACGGTAATTCATAAATAAAATTAATGCATGTGTATTTCAATTTTATTTAATGGCACATCATATTGATAAATTCATTATCGAGAACTTTTAAATTTTTATATATTTGGTCCCTAAATTTTTAAAAATTTCTACATTGAGTTTTTAAATAAAAACTAACGTATTTTTAACAGCAATTGAAATACATGCGCATTAGTTCTGTTTATAGAAATTTAATTAAAAAAGTTTTTATAGAAAAATTTAATATAGAAAATTTTGTCTATCTAATATTTTTTTTTTAAAAAAAAGGAATAATTCGCACATGCAATAAAGGAGCTTTATATATGTTTATGTAACTTATAAGAAGTATTAATTATTTTTAGGTATTCTGTAATTAGGATCATAACATAACATTGGTATATAGAATAGGTTTACCTGTATTGTTGTTATTATTATTATTTTAAGAGAGAAAGCACGTTTTTATAGTCATTTTTCTCCTGACCCTCGGCCATGGCAGGTAAAGTAAGGGTATATCATATACGTGTACATAAATAATAATAAATAAATAAAAGAAAAGTTAAATGGAGCCCAGAGGCCGGTCCAGCCACCGCAAACCGTGTTGCTGTGTGCTTTCACAAAAATTCAACGTCAACAACCTCTTCTCTTCACCCGCCCTTAAGAGGCGCGGATATGCACGCTCCATTTTACTTTGTTGCCACTTGGACTATATATATATATTATTTTGAATGGAAATAAAACATTCTCTTATGTAGGAACAGAGTTTCCCACCTGATTGTGAGTTTCGTATTCCTAGGTTTGTAAACTTGAAATATTTGTATTTACAAATGCAATCGTAATAACACCTAACAACTCCCATCATATAAATTATTTTAAAAAATTCAAGAGATTTTTTATAAATTTTTTTTAACCATTTAATGTATAAAAGAATGATAAAAGATAACATCAGTATATCAAAAGTTTATAAAATATTAGTGGTGGTGATAATTTTTAATATTCGATTATCCTTTATTAAATTGATCAAATTTTTAATGTTGGATAATGATTAGTAATGATATTATTAATAGAGTAATGCTTATTAGTTACTCCATAATTGAGTTTTTAATGCTAGTGAGTTCGAAATAACAGTTATCATCGTAGATCAAAGAGTTGAACCTATTCAAATTCGAATTAAATAAAAATTAAAATTTTTACATATAAATTAGGTGGATTTGAAAAACAGGAGTCCGGCCCAGTATTGTAATTGGAGCGTGGAAGGCAAACTCGAAACGATGTCGTGGAGAAAGGAACAAAAAGAAATATCGAGGTCTGCTTACTTGACAACTAACAACGAACGTCCACCCAACTAAAACCCACATACAAACACCAAGCTTTGCTCTCTCCTCTTTTCTCTTCAACAGTTATTTACTAACACGCCTCTTACCCACCCACACCATGGCTCTCTCCGCCTCCTTCTTCACTCCTTCCCTCCCCAACTCCATTCCCAACCTCAATCTCCACCGTCCATTTCTCTCCTCACCTCTCAATCTCCGCCTTACCTGCTTCTCCCCTTCTCCTCTCTCCCTCCGCCTCAATCCCACTCCCCTTCTCCCCCTCTTCGTTCCTTCCGCCTCTTTTTCCGGCGGAGATTCCGGCAACAAAAATCCCCCTCCTTCTGGCGGCGGTGATAATCACCACAATAATGATAATGCGGGTGATAGAAATAGGAAGGAGGCGTTCATGGTGTTGGCTGAGGCTAACCGCTCTCTGGAGAGTTTGCCCAAGGACTTGGCCGCCGCGATCCAGGCTGGTAGAATTCCGGGTGCGGTGGTTTCCAGGTTTTTAGACTTGGAGAAGACGGGGATTTTCCGGTGGTTGCTTCAGTTTGGTGGGTTTAAGGAAAGGCTGTTGGCTGATGATCTGTTTTTGGCTAAGGTCGGCATCGAGTGTGGTGTTGGTATCTTCACTAAGGTAATATTCTTTAGATGCCACTGAAAGGGTAATGCAGTTGAAGTTCTCATTTTGTTTAACCACTTTTTGTGAATTTAGTGAAAATGGAAGGTTTTTGCTTTTACTGGTGTTGATTTTTTGATGGGCAAATGTTTGTCGTGGTTAAGATTAGTTTTAATGAGGAAAAGAGCACATTTTGCTTCAATGAATTGAATTTTCTTATTTTAGATAAAATTTCCTAGCAATGCCATTATTTATCTTTTTTCTCTTCTAATTTTCTTTTTCCTTCCTCTATTGTCTATTTGATGTTTTCATCTTCAAATTTTCCCTATAATAAGATCTTTTGGATTTCTCCACCAGATGGCTTGTGATGAGGGTGTTATTGGGATTTGCTGGCATTCGTCCCCTTTCAGTTCAGAATTTGCACTTTGATTTTTTTTTTTCTTTCCAAAAAAAAAAAAGGGCTTGTAAATTGATTTTTCATGTAGCGCTTTTTTAGTTTTTATCTCCCTTTCATTTATGGTCTCTTTTTAACCATCTTTCTTTCCTTATGGTTTATTCTAGGATTACAAATTCTTAACTTTGACCTCAATGTGATCTCTTTGTTCAGACTGCTGCAGAATATGATCGTCGAAGAGAGAATTTTTTCAAGGAGCTAGAAATTGTTTTTGCAGATGTGGTATGACTTTATGACTGCAACCTCAATATCATTTCTTCTCCAAATTTTCATTTTTTGTTCTTTGTGTTTGCGCTTTTATAATCCATGTGGCAATTGAAAATTTCTGTACACCATAGTAGCATTTACCAATATGTCATGCATCATCATTACATGGCTTCTGCAAAAAGGAAAAAGAAAAAAAAAATTATCAACTGCATTTAATCATAATAGTGATCTTAAGTGGAAAATGCATTTAGGAAGCTAAGAAAGCCTTTTTTTTTTTATTGTTGTTTTTCTTGAGCATGCTATTTTGAAAGTACTATTTCCATTATTAATTTGAATTTACTTCCTGTCAGGTGATGGCCATTTGCGCAGATTTTATGCTTGTTTATCTTCCTGCTCCAACAGTATCCCTACGACCGCCTCTTGCAGGTGGCATAGGACCTATTGCAAAGTTCTTCTACAACTGCCCTGATAATGCATTTCAGGTTTTTATTTTGTCAATAACATATATGTACTAACTTTCAAGTGTTACGAATATTGTTCCTAACCTTTGAGAAATCAAGGACTTGAGATAGTCACTCTGTTTTCCAAATTCTTGTAGGTTGCTCTCGCTGGAACTTCCTATTCATTTTTACAGAGAATAGGTGCTATAGTGGTAAGGAATTGATTTATAATGGGATATGATTAGTTCAAATTGATTTGAGTTATGTTCCAAGAGTAATCCAAAATTGTTTCTCTTGTCATACAGCGGAATGGGGCAAAACTTTTTGCTGTAGGCACCACCTCATCGCTGGTAAGTTGTTACTGCTAAGAAGTTAATTAGACTAGGGGTTATTTGTGCATGAATATGCTTATTTTCGCTTGTTGCATCACTGCTATTATGCAATGGTAAATATTTGCTTTTGAGATTGCCTTTAAGATGAGAGTGAAAAGGTTGTGAGTTAATTGTGACAGCAATAGATTCTCCTAATTCAAATGGCTGTAAACATTTTTGTATTTAGTATTGATAATTCTATTAACTTGCAAGATGTAAGAAATGAAACCAAGGACATTAGCTTTTCCCTTATTTTCCAGTAAACCGAAAAGTCTCTGTTTGAAGCTGTGAGTTTAACAAAATGGCAAGACTTGTATACTTTGCCTGTTATTTACAACTGTTTAAAGAATTGAGATTTCTTAGTTAAAAAGCTTGAGCGATGGTTTTATGACAGAACCTAATTATAGGACCCTAGAGTAGCGATAAGTTCATGGTTGCCTGACTTTTGGTCCTCTTTCTGCCAGTGATGTTTCATGGATAACAGTAAAGCAGTGTGGAGTTTACATGTTTGTGAAATTTTTCCTACAAAAGATTAGTGCAACTTATGTCTCTGCTAATGTCAGGGGTTGTCTTATCACACTAGGTTCAGATACCATGGGATCAAAGGACGGTGGTCATGTAGTAGAACACTTACTATTAGTTTCACATCTATGAAGTGTAGTCAAATAACGTGTCTAGTACCCATCTTATTTAGGATGTTAACTGCCTGAGGCCAGTGCTTTCTTTGGCATTGTGCTATAGCAACCCTTGATAGAACAAAAAAGAATGATAATTCAGTGCTTTCTTTGCCTTTTTAATTCATAATTTGGTCAGAGTTTGTTAATTTTGAGCTGCAATCTTGATGCAATTTGTCTTTGTTTTAGATTGGTACAGCTGTAACGAATACATTGATTAATGCACGGAAGGCTGTAGATAAGTCTTCAGCTGGTGAAGCTGAAAATGTGCCTATATTGTCTACAAGTGTTGCCTATGGCGTCTATATGGCAGTTTCTAGTAACCTCAGGTACAATGTTGGAATTTATTCTATTGTTCATACATGCATCCATAATAAATTGAACATGAAACCGTTAATTGAGAATACAACAGGAAAAACAATATTCTAAAATCACTTTTCAACTCAAAAAGAAAAGACATGATTTATAAGAATATAGGTGCTATTTTAATCTTGTCAAAATTCTGAAGCCCTGACAGGTTAAATAGCTCCCCTATTTAAGGTTTGGTCATTGGATAGTTTTGCTGATGGATTAATTGTGTTGAACAGGTATCAAGTACTGGCTGGTGTCCTTGAACAGCGGATATTGGAACCTCTGTTACACCAGCACAAGCTAATGCTAAGTGCAATTTGTTTTGCTGTTCGAACGGGCAATACATACTTGGGTTCATTGTTGTAAGATTCCAAACTCGTGAAACTCTGAGCATCTGGTTTTATATCTGTAGTGCCTCATAATTACAACTGGATTCGACAGGTGGGTGGATTATGCTCGCCTAATAGGACTTCAGAAGGCTCCCGAGGAGCAGAAGGAATTGGCTTAATTTACGAGGAGTCTGGAGTTATTATTGCTTGCTTGTTATACGGTAGCATGAAGTAGAAGTATCAGTTCAATTTTGTGGGAGCTTTGGGTGCGGAAATACAAGTTTTTTCCTTTGTTTTGAAAGGCATATATCAGAATTAGTCGATAAAGCTGACATTTTGTAGTATGTTTTCTTCTTATCATTTAGAAAAACTTTTATAAGATTAACCGTTGGAAGTAGCATATAGAGTGGAAAAATTGAAGAATATGTATACTTCTCATTTCTGTGAACCAAATATTGTTGGCATTGGTTTGAAAATAAGGAGAATTTGCCATCAAGCTTAGATGTTACTGTTATGTATTAGACTTGTTACTTTGAAAGGCATTTCAGGCAATCACATCATTCCATCATTCAAACATGATCTTATGCTGATACCTATAGAATCTGTCTCAGCCCTGTACTCAACGTCACGGCATTCAATTACACCAGCCTGCAACATAATATTATTTTTGTTCTAATATTATGATGCAAAATTGCTGAAGATTTCTCTGTTAAGCGTCTTGCTTTGATGGGAAGATAGCTGGGTAATAGACCTAATTTGTGAACCTATCTTTCAAAATTACTTCTTTTCATGCGAGAAAACAAATGCAGGGTTCCCTTTCAGATGCTTTTGTGAGAGGGGATGCCTCAAAAGATCGGTCGATGGTGATGGTGTTAGAATTCTCTTGCACATATTTGGGTCTAAAGTCAAGCTTGGCATGAGCCCAAAAGATTACTGAAGCCCAGAATCTTACTGCTAGCCCAGGAATTGGGCCTAGCAACTCATTTGAGCCCAATAATTGGGCCCAACAGCTTATTGCAATGCCAGTAATTGGGGTTCTATTGGTTTCTGGTCATTGGAAAAGGATCTCAAGCAGGCAGCTAAATGTTGGTTTCTATGAGCTGAAACCAAAGAAAGCAAACAAAATTTGTAGCTAATCCTTCTTTCTGATATGAATGTATTTTAAATTCTTCACTAAGCGTAGCTCCGAGGAAGTGAAGAAGATGTGATACAAAAGGGGCATTCTAAAAAATCCGGATATTACAATGTAAAGAATCATTACTCACTGCTTCATTCATTAAGCCTAAGACACCTTCAATGCATAGAAGGAACAAGTAGGGAGAAAGAGGAACCCCTCTCTAATTCCTCCGGTAGGAGTAATATGACCAGTGGCATTACCATTAAAAATTTTAGTTATATAATTTTATTGATTGATTCCGTTAATTTTAAATTTAAAGGGATAGTGGGAACCAATTTTTAATTAAAATTTTAATACAGTTATTTTTTATAATTATATACCTCTTAATATGACATCCTATCATATGCTAGCTATCTCATTACAAGAAAATCAGAAATTAGCGACAAAAAATTCCGTCGCTAAATAGTGACGGATAAAGGATGTATTTCGTGTGGCTATTTTAGCGATGGAGAAAAATTCTGTCGCTAATCCGTTGCTAAAATATATGAATTCAAAATATTTAATAAATTTTAGCGACGGAAACTAACTCCGGCGCTACAAAATATTTTTATTTTTTATTTTTTATTTTTAGCGGCGGGACTAAATTCCGTCGCTAAAAATTTATATATAAAATAATTTCTGACTTTTTTTTTTTCTCCCCTTTCTCCTTTTTCTTTCTTTCTTTCTCTTTTGAATAGCAATTTCATAAAATTACAAAACACAGCCTTACAATCTCATAAAATTACAAAACAACTATTAGCCTGCGAATTGTGTACACTCATTGCCACTTTAAACAAATAATACACACATATATAATACTTGTAAAGTCGGCCATCCGAAAACTCCAATTCCTATTAGGATATTATTCTTTGGGAAGAGATTACGTAGGAACCAAATAATAAGTACACCCTAATTTCTTTTAAGGACTAAAGTAAAAACTTACAACTATAGTAAATGGGATATTAAAATTTCAAGTTATAACCCAACACCTTCAGGCAATCACTTCATCTTTCAAACATGATCTTATGCTGATACCTATAGAATCTGTCTCAGCCCTGTACTCAACGTCACAGCATTCAATTTCACCAGCCTGGAACATACACATATACCCAAAATTAACTATAGTTATCAACAAATAATATCTAAAACTGACATATAATACCGTGTCCGTTTATAATACCACTCACTGTCTTATGGGTAGTTGCCGGAGAAAGGACCTGAATGTTTTGGATAAGATCAGCAGAAGAGTTTCCAGGAGGCAAGTTACGAGGCCAAGATCTAACATAGGTTGTAAGAACCTGATTTTCTGAATGATCATTCACAGAATGAAAGAAAAAGAAACGAGGAGTTTCACATGGATCCTCCCTGTGCCAGCGAGTGTTGAACATGTAAAATGGCGGCTTTGCATTTCCATTCCAAGGCTTGAATGTCTCCAAGGGCTTACGCAGAATGCTTCGAGGACATATTTCTTCATATATATGAACAGAATATCCCCATGACACAGAGAGAGACCAATTTCTTTCTCTTTGGTAGCAGACCGTTTGTTGAAGGAGACGAGATTGATCATATTTTGCTGCTTTCATAAGGTGATCTGTTGCTTTATATCGATCCATAGAGGGAAATATGGGATCCACTGAATCAAAATGGTGGAGACTGAGAATAGGAGACTGTGGATGAGCTGATAAAAAACCTGATATATCACCATGCAAATCTATCTGCATTTATCAAACAAGTAAATCAAACTAATCCAATTTCAATGAATTATAAATAGAAATTATTGAAAATAGGCATAATACACATCAGTTGCCCCCTCAATTTGTAAACAGGGGTCATTTTGCCCTTTAAACTTTTCGGAAAACCATTTAACCCATGAACTCTTAATTTCCATAACAATAGATCCTTAATTACTGATATAAAATTTTTCTGTCAATGAGGAGGAGACGTGTGTTATTTTTCCACTTAATTCTAAAGAGACACATCCGTTTCTCATTGGGGAGAAAATTTCACATTATGTAATAGAAATTGATAGTTTAGGTGGGTTTAGTGGTTTCTCAAAAAGTTGAGGGAGCAAAATGACAGACATTGTCAAGTTCTAAAGGCGGGGTATATATTAAGCCTTGAAAATATTACCTGATGGATACCCTTTTCAATGGTTAATCCAATTCCAAGATCAGCTAAGCAAGTTTGTGCCTCATGATCACTGACATACACGTATGGATATCTCTCTATGCAATCATCTAAGTTGTTTGACAACTTTTCGGCTAAAGGGTAGCTCAAAGCATAACCAGCCCCACCAAATCCCATCTCAAAAGAAAAATCTGAATTCGATTGTATGCATTCCGAATTATCTCCAATGTAATAGTATTTAGTATGATCATACTTGTTCAAAACTTCGACTAAATTATCCACAAAAAAGATAGTGTCATCATCACACATTATTAACCATCTTAAACCTTTGTTGTCTCCTGCTCTATACATGTCCAAAATCGAACGAAACATTCGAACTTGAGGGGGGTTTATGAGCTTAGGATATACTCTTAATTTGGTGATATCTTCATTGATTATGTAAGGAGGAGAAGTAGAAGGCCAAGGTAGATAGTCTTGTGTGGGTTCTTGATCTAAAATGACATATCCTCTAGTTATGTTTGGTCTCCACCACGAAAGTGTATATGCATTTCTAAATTTCCATGTGGCTAAGGAACTTACAACTATAAATCCAATGTGACTAAGGTTGGTAGGAGAATCAGTTGCAATACAAGGTGAAGCTGGAAAGGGAAGAAATTTATTTGAAAATTGGCTCAACAACAATGTGTAGAACAAGAAAAGCACTACTGCTACTGTAATGGCTACTAATTTCAATGACATTATTTGAGGTAAGTGGTTGAATGAGATAAAATTGGTGGTATTGGGAGATGACATTGTAGATGTGTGAGAGTTCTTAGAATTGAAGAGGTGATTAAGCACAGAGTTCATTTGCTTTTATACCCTAGAAAGTATTGAAGGGTGCACTTATAAATGTGCAAAAGTCAGAAATAGATCCTAAAGTTAATTAGCTAGAAGTTAGATTCAATTCAATTTCCATATTTATTTTCACCTAATTAATTTCGTGTACACATATATCTAGTTTAATTTATTATATATTGTGGCTAGAATGGTCTTAGTTGTCCTTTAACCATATTTACATAGTTTTTAGAAATTTATATTTGAGTTTTTAAATTTATTTAGTTCAAGATACTGAATTGGAAACAACGGTTGACATGAACTATATATATAAAAGAAAGAAATAGTGTCGTCAATTCTTCAATTCCGTCGCTAAAAGATATTCCTTTCAAATCCAGACTCGCGCCAAAAGGATAAACTGGCGGTTGGATGCAGTAAAGGTTATAGAACTTCCCAACGGATAAATTTGTCTGCATTTGCCTTTTTACACGCAGCAACTTTTCTTCCATCAAATCTTAAATTTAAAAAAATGTTTCATTTTACAAAAAAATTTGATAATTCTCAAGATATTTATTTCAGATTTTCACTTTCCAGCCATTCTCCTAATTTACATTTAATAAACTTTATTATAGTCAAAGCTCGAAATTTAGCCACTCCCTATGGGATTAGCGGTATAGGGGTCACCACACAACTAATTTATTGGAGCCGATTTTCGCTTTTATTTCAATTACCAAAAAGGAAAAACAAAATTAAGCACCTTTAAGCTTTAACCACCCCATTAGAGAACCAAATCAGAGGTGGTCAATTACCTTATCAGCATAGCAAAAAGCACTGACCCCTGCAACCTACACATTCAACCACTAAGTTTTCTTCTATCTACTCCGTTAATGGCTATATCAAAGGTACACATTTCAAAGGCAATTTGCCTCATAACATACATTTCTGCTGCCTCAAATTTTTCATCATCATCTGCAGATATAATAGTTAATTTCATTCTGAACTTTACATTTACCATCAGAATGGGCTACAATTGCTTGCTTTCATCTGAAAAAAGATGAGATGAATATTGATGATCCCGAGGGCCATCGAAAGATTGGGTCTTCCTCAAATTCCAGTGAAGACCTTCGTGTATGCTGCGAAAGAAGTCGTCAGTAGAATCGACCTGGCATGCTGTAGGCACAGGCCAAGGTGCCATGCTGCACACAAGTGCATCACCAGGTGCTAACTGTTTCCGGTCCTTGCCATCAAATGACACCCAAGCAGAGCTTCTGCTATTAAAAGGAACTTGTACCCGTACAGTTACATGTTCAGGTAATATCAGAGGACGGAAGGACAGGGAATGTGGACAAATTGGCGTAAAGAGAATACCAGGAACCTGCATTAGTAGAAAAATGCATTGAAATTTAATAATTAATAATACTCATTATTGATACTAATATCAAAGAAAAACAATATAGTGGTATGCCAAATTAACACAAAAAAAAGTAACACAGCTTCTTGATCAAGCTTATGTGCAAAGCGTAGTTAATTTATCAATCTTGGCAGAGGCGAGCTTGTAAGGTGCACAATGTTTTCTTAATCTGTGAACCAGTGAAAGAAAGAAAGCACAGACATTTAAAGAAGAAATGCATCATGATATACCTGTGGATGCACCATTGATCCTCCAGCTGCTAAAGAGTATGCTGTGCTGCCAGATGTTGTTGATAAAATTAACCCATCGCCTTGCACACAAGTGACAAAGGAGTTGTCGCAATAGCACTCCAAATTTGTGAGGAAAGATGATATTCCACGGTCAATTGTAACCTCATTTAGGACAAGCATAGGCTCCTCAGTCTCCAATTCATTTGTTGCTGCATCTCTAATAATATGGCATTGCAACCTATGTCGCAATGTTATACTAATGGGACCGCTAAGAATAGAATCAAGGCAATCTCTGTAATGTTCACTATCTGAGAAAAGTTAAAGAATACTCTTAGAGTCAGACATGCAAAGGTAAGAAGTATTTAAATTAATGATAAATCCCTGAAGAGAAGCCAATATTAGCTATGGAAAAATTTCTCCACATTTTAAGGAAAATAATTTCACTAGAAAACATGAAGGATACAAAAAGGTGTCATAAAGCCAAGAGAACCTAAAGAAAAAGGAACAATGGGAGGAACTGGTCCTTTGAACATTGATGCAGCCTGCAAATGAAGAAGGCAGATGGTAACTTCTCCAAAGGCATGAAATTAGGTGATATCACAACTGATAAAAAAGAAAAGGATGATGTAAATCTAATTGAAAGCATACCCAAAGAACAGTACCATCTCCACCAAGAGTTACTACAAGGTCAACTTTTGCATGTAGCAGCGAAATCTCCTTGTCTGCAATGCAATGTCAGAACTCATAAATAATATCCATTACAAAGAAATCAATCCAGGATATACAGTGCTCAAGATTTTTTTTTTTTCTTTTTCTTTAGAAAACTGAAAACATCTTTCTCTCTCTCCCCATAAACAATTCCATGAAAAATAGAAAAAGAATTATGAGTTGGCATATCATAATTTGAACCGGAGATCACCAGGAAATTACAAAAGAAAAATGGATCGAAAACAAAATGAAGAAAAAATAAGTGGCAATGGGGGATTTTTGGAGAACAATGCATACAAAAAAGGATTTGCACTTCCAGAATCTCGGACAAGAAGTGCGGCTTAAAGATTATAGATCTGACACAAGAGATGGATATTAAAAACAATATGCAAATGTTTCATAGAATCAAATTTACCAACAATATCTTGGTCAATTATATGAAAGTAAGAATGTTCAGCAGCTTACCCTCTTTCCATGTTTGCAAAAAGTTGAAGTAAGATGATTCCTCCAGAAGCTCACCCCTCACACGAGGCTCCACATAAATTTTTAACTTCTTGTGCTCTTTCAACCATCTGGCAGTAAAAACTGAAATTTTAGATATGCAGTAAAATGGACCAATCCTACGTGAACATTTATAATTTAACGTAGCAAAATCAACGTACAAACCACAATCAAATCTAAACAAATATCTAAGGGAAGAAAAGAGTTCTAATTGTATTACCTGACCATATCAGCACAAAGGATTCGAACCGAAGTTGAATTTGGTTTGGTGAAAATGAGCACAGTCTGTGGGTTAGATTCCCACTTCAAAGAAATCTGTTGAAGAAAAGGAGAATTATATGTACAAGGGAGTCCCAAATGAAATGATCCCAACATAAGTATAAAAGTTCTCAGCAAAAATTATAAATTACTTATATGTCTGTCCTTCAGTTGTGTAATACTTAACAGTCCAACTCCTATATAGATAGGAAAATTTTACATGCAGCTTTGCAGAAGTAATACCTGTTTACTGCTGCGCTCTGCAGTTGTTATATTTCCCTTGTCAAAAGAGACAATATCATGTTTATGTTGATCACTGTCTTCGCCTTTGGAGTACCATGATAGTTTAAAAGAAGCCTGTGCCACGATAGAAAATGGAGTCCAATTAGGATTTTGCAGCACTTATTTCACAACATGAAGATCATCTAAAATCCATTACTAACAACTCATGTTGAAAGGAAGTTTTCAGAATTCATTGTGGTCAATTAGTAGGATGCAATTCTAGAATCATTAAAATATACAACTGAAATGAAATGCAAGTATCTAACTATCGATAACAGTAATAGAAGTCAAAGAAGGAAATAAAAAAATCCTTCCAAGAATATCTGCTGTAGGTTCTACAAGGGATATGAAGAACCTGAAAAAATCTTAATAAATATTACCACAATTCTTGGGTAACCATCCAAACATGTAATGCTGTTAACCTAGAAAGATATACACGCATGCAATTAAACAATAGATATTATCCATATAGAAAATAGCTCAGATGAGAGGCATGTAAAAGAAAATCACCTTCCTCATAATCCTATTTGGAATCATGGTGGAACCTGGATCACTCTCTCCATTTTGAAGAATTTCATGCGAACAAATTCCATTTGCATAACAATTTTCAGATTGTTCCTTTTTGTGATTACAGAGCTCAGATTGGTTGGCTGCGTTCTCTGTCCTCTCATAGGCAAATCCACCATTACGCTCCCCTGCATCACAACCCATCACATTCTTAAGAACGTGAAGAATTCCAGGCATGGAAATGCAACCTAAGATAGTTTCAACCATTAATTTAGGACATACACCAATGAAAAAGTTCAGCTGGCCCGCTATAAAAAGGGCTAGTCATTCCGCTATACTAGCTACAACTCTTGAATATCCAGAGTCCTCCCCTTCTTCATGGTTTTGATTGATGGAACAAGTTCATATGTTGACTAGGGCGTGATGTCTTCCAGACATTGTCACAACTACAGTAAGAGACTCATCTTTTCAAGGGGGAAAAAAACTAAGAAACAAATGTCTCATAGAAGAACTGCTGACAGATAACACCAATGCCCAGCTATTCTTGTCAACAAGGGTATTGCAAGCCACAGCAAAGAACTGAAATAACTCTGAGGGGAACAAAGGCCCTGTCAAGGAGGTTAAAGCTTAGAAGGATTATCAAATCCAATGCATCACCGGTCAACGCCTAATGACAAGATCCTACTGCTCCTAGTTAATACTATTGTGAAGTCCAATCTTAAGCTGTACTGCAAGTAATCAGCTCTCCTTGAGTAAAAATGATTAAAAAAAAATTCCACTATCACAAACGAGAAAGCACAACAGGAACAAATAAAATTTAATGATCAAACTAAGAATTATACAAACAAACGACAATTATTGCCAAGTGCAGTAAAAGACAGCTGTTTTTAGCAGTATATAATTGTCAGTTAGCATTTAAAGCAAGTGGCCAAAAATCCAGCATGCCAAAGGAATTTCCTACGAAGGTTCTACAGAACAAGACAAGGACAGTTATCATTCAATATCAGCTTCAACGCAACAATTATTTATACTGCCAAACATTTTTCAGCGCCTAGACACAAAAATGCCAATAGAATGAAGGCATCCAGGTATGGAGAAAGCAAAAGGTATATGAGAAATAATGATTAAATTGAGAACTAAATTAAAAAAGCAACAAACTGCTGCCACATGGAGTAAAGCAATAGGCATATTGATCAATATTGACACATATTTATCAAACTAAGAACCACGTGAGGTAAAGCAGTTAGAATTTAGTATAAAGTTATTGAAATTTCCACGGAATAAGGAATGTAGAGCCAAAGGTGCAACAAACATGTTGGAAGAGCTCAATTAATGAAAATTAATGGTGCATGAATCTCCAATTAATTGGACAAAGAATCACAGGATGATTCCTTTTTCCATAATAGAGGCTCAAAGTTCGAGTTTGCACTATAGCAATCACGTGTACCAAACTGCATGAAACTCGAATACTAATACCTGCTATGTTTGTTTATTTAATCATTACAAACCTTTAACCTGGAATTGTTGATTTCGTTCCCTTTCCAGTTCATATCTACGCTTCCATTCAGCAGCCTCAGCTTGAGCAGTAGCTTTTCCTTCAGCAGCTCGCCTCAATGCCTTTGCAACAGCTAATGTATAAAATTTCATGTCAGTTTCATAGGCCTAGCACAAGATTCCAGTAAAAAGATATGTGTTTGATAATGAAAGCAAGCATACTTCTTAGAGCCTCTGAGAATTCTATAAGATGATCATCAGATCCCTGAATTGGAGTCTGTTGAAGCATTTCCTGCACAGCATTCTCGGAATGGAAGATAGAAAGAGAATCACTATATCCATTTTCTGGCTGCAAGCAGCAAAAACTTGCGTCTCCATTTCCACAAGAATCCTATCAAACAGAAAGCATTCCATTCAGCATGATATACTGGGTATCAACCAATGAGGTATACTAAAGAACTTCAATCACAAACAGTGACCCAGTTGTTTAGCAATTACATTCAACCAATTGCATTTTCACGAAGTCGTATTTATTAGTTTTTAGATATTAAATGGAGGGATATTTCTAAGCAGACAAACAACAGTCGAAATTTAGCCTTTTAAAGACCTGTATAAATCCAGAACCCAAAGCTAAGAAAAGCAACTAACTTGACTTTTCAGTCAATTAAGCAAATTTGGAATTTGGAACTTGGGAAACTCCACAAAATTTTCCAGAAACGTAAAAATGCAGCCAATCAGTAAGATTAAAAAAAAAAAAAGAAAACTTCACCGTCATTCTCACATGAGAAATGACTTGTTAGTCTGAAACACCCAGAATATGTAATAAAATTTAAAACCACTATCAAGAACATAAATAGTCACCAGACAATCTGATAATTTTGATACATTAAACAAAATTTAAGCATTCAACAAAGAAAACAGAATTCGCATATCAGGTGAACAAATCATTAGAAAATAGAAGTCCAACTAACAACATGGACAACAAGTCCCAGGTAGAGAACCCATGAAACTCAAGGAAAAAAAAAAAGATCGAAAACTGAAAATCACTGACAATAAAAGTCAACAAACCACATAATTCAGAAAATAAAGAAAAATAGAAAGAAAGAAAGAAGAAATACAGTGGAATTGAACTTGCTAGGAGCCATGAAGGAGAGGGAAATCGGAGAAAACAAAGCAGATAGTGCGTGAAAAAGCGGTTAAAGATTGAGGAAATGAAAGGAGAAATGGGATTTAGAGAGCGAGAGAGCAGTTGGAAGAACTCATCACCATGTGTGTAGAGAGAGAGGGACAGGGAAGTTGGGGATTTGAAGCACATAAATATATGAAGGGGGATAGAGAAAGAAAAATAAAAGAGAGTGAGATTTTGATAGGGTCCCATTTGTTTACGCGTGGCAGGTCGGAACACTGCCTTTCCATGCTCCCTGCCGCTCTGTATAAATTTTAATCTATTAATGTGTGTTATCACCTAACTAAAATTTAAATTTTATTTATACAGTATTTTTATATTTTTTATGCGATCAATTAAATTTAAATTTATATATTAAATTATTTTATTTTATTTTAATTTAATTAATATTTTTTAATTATAGTAAAAATAATAAATAAAATAAAATGAATGGAATAGTTTTGTTTCAACTAACATCTAATTTTCGGTTGATTATTAATAAATATAAATTTGTTTGTTTTTTTTCGTATATATTAGAAATAAAATTTCTTTAAGTAAAATTTAATACCTTTTATGTTTATTGAAAGTAAAAAAATAGAATTAAATTTAATTAATCTATCCGGCACAATATGAGGCCGGGTGGGAATCGGAAGCAGCCTCGTAGATAAATAGCTTAGAAAATCTCGAGCTCTATCTCATACTCATATTGCCTACGAGCTCTCGGAGTCTCTCACAGCAGTCCAGACTAATGAACAGAAGGATCCCACTTTATTCATTCAAGTAATTCCAACTTCTCCCCTGCCTATTCCCATCTAAACAGGAATATATAAACCACATGCTCTTTAATTGGTCTGTGATTGCGGGAAAGGGACAGCTGGGTAACCTGGTTGTTGTGAAACAAATTTGGAGGCTTTCCGTCGACTTTGACCTTACTTTCAGTCTCTTTCTTGTTTTACCGTCATGTCATACGTTACTTATAACTGTCCAATTAGAAATTTTAAAATAATATCAGAAAAGTTTTTATTTTTCTCAATAAATTTAGATTGTATAAAATAAAACATAATGCATCTTTATATTGCCTAGAAAATGAATTAAAAAATGGACATGTTTGAAACATTATTTTGCATAACTAATAGATTAAATTTA
The DNA here is from genome assembly GCA_947683425.1 of Excoecaria cochinchinensis. NCBI lineage: Eukaryota > Viridiplantae > Streptophyta > Magnoliopsida > Malpighiales > Euphorbiaceae > Excoecaria > Excoecaria cochinchinensis. Next base: position 8,054,260 of record CANTUQ010000074.1, on the reverse strand, counting down.
TTTTTTATGATGTTTAATAATTTATACAAATTAATATTTCAAAAAACATTATACAAATTAATAATAAAATAGTTACTTTTTTTTGAAGCACTTGATATTCTTAAATTAAAATAATAGTAATATTTTTATAGTAAAATTTGATACTAAAAAAGGTCACTTATTTTAATAATACTTACTATACATAGTCTATTCTTGCAAGAAAAGTATATTAGTCTATTGGATTTATTTCTTGCAATATATTAAAATCTTGAAGCTTCAATGAAAGTGATTACATATATTGAGAAGATTTGGGTAATCCACTCAAAGGATTACATTGATCAAACCCATAATTAGTGCTAGGGGTGAGCATGGTCGGTTAACCGGTCCATAAGCCCCAGTCCATTAACCAGTCCATTAATATCGGTTTTTCGAAATTCCAGTCCATTAACCAGTCCATTGTCATCGGTTAACCAGTCCATCGGTTTCGGTTTTTCGGATCGGTTACCCAATATTTTTCGGTTAACCACTATAATTATAAATATATTCATAAATAAAATTAAAATGTTCAAGATACTTAAAAATTAAAATTTTTTCACTATAATATAACATTATTGTTGATAAAATAAAAATATTTGGTGGATATAAGCAAATTTATTTTTAAAAATTAATATTTAATAAGTAAATATATTAACTAGTTCATAATCACTTTTAATTAGATAAATTGTTATACTTACACATATCTAATTAAAAAACTTAAAAACTTAAAAATAATTAGTATAATGAAAAAAAGTACACGATCACTTTTAATTAGGATAAATTGTTATAAATTATTAAAAAATTAATAAATTAACTAAAAATTCGGTTTCGGTTCGGTTAACCAGTCACATGAGTCAAAAACCATTAACCAGTCCATTAATATCGGTTTTTTCAAAACACTAACCATTAACCAGTCCATTACAATCGGTTAACCAGTCCATCGGTTCGGTTTCGAATTTTTTTTTCGGTTAACCAAGTCCATCGGTTTTTTTGCTCACCCCTAATTAGTGCAATTACCAATTACAAATTTAATTGTGGAAATTTTTTCAACATTTCCAATTCCCTTCTTAATTAATATTGACCAAAAACAAATTGTGGAAGACCAAAAAGTGGGTTGTTGTGAAAATGAGATTTTATCAAACAGCTTTTTTCAATCTTATATGTGAACTTTCTACGACATGTCTCCCACTAATTATTTATTAATTTCCAATCTCATAGGAGATCATAATGAGAGAGATAGAAATTTTTCTTTGAAGCTTTGTTTTTATATTGCATAATCTTGAAATTTATTTGAAACTGAAATATGTTTATTTTTTATATTAAATGTTAAAAAAAAAATAGAAAACTTATATAAATTTTTGAACGGTAGAAAGATATAAATAGAAAATTATAAATAAAATTGGATCTAATATACACACAAAGACATATGAAGAGAATTATATTCTTAAATTTTCAATCCATCAATCGTTAAATTTTTAAATTTATACGAGAGTCAGTGATTAATTTAGGCGTTAAATTTGTAATAAGGTGGTTAATGACATTCCAGTAATATAAAAGTGGCCGTCAAAGTCATCATTTTAGTCAATTTTTTTTTGTAAAAAATAAAAATAAAGATTAACAATCAAGCAATTGTAGTTTATTGAATTGGTAGGGTTGCTAATCAAAAATTCAAAATCAAAAATAAATAACAAGTAAACATATAGTATAAGACAGGAGAGTTGACCAGTTAATCTAATTAAGAGAGACGAAGACTTTTGGCATGTTATATTGGACTATAGACGAAGTCCATGGTTGGTGTTGCTGGTCAATCATTCCCAGCTTTTACATTTATACTAAAAACCTAACATCTCCAGAATTTGGTCGGAAATCAGCTTTGCCTATCATCTAATTCGGTTTTTACAGAAGCTGTCTCTGGGCATTCAAAGATGGAGGAAATTGAAAAGACTAATTTTATTTATTTTTGTTTTTGTTTGAGAATTTATTTTTCTTTTCAATTACACCCACTAGATGTTCTGATTGATCCGACTAAACTCAAATAAAAATGATTACATAATCATTCTGACCCCACTAAAAATATATAAACAACAACTAATTGGACAACGGTGAAGTCAATGTCTCAACGGCTAAACTATACATGTTTATGTGTCAACGTCTTAAGATGGCTTTTTGAAGACCCAATTTTTATATATATCATATATAATAGATTCAATTACTAGCTCTTAAAATGCTTTTTAAATCAAATATGAGAAAAATAAAATTGTAGTATTTTAAGTTTTAACGTTTATTTTGGAGCTAAAATTTCTCTACTAGTATCGAAAGAGTATAAAAAGCATTTTTATACTATTTTTAACTATACTATTTTTCATATATATTTATAGGATTTTTTTTTTCTTCAAAAAGAAATTTAGGGGCAAAGTAGAATTAAAAAAATAAATATCCGATGAAAAAATAGTACATTTTTCGCTTTTAAAATTAAATTAGAAAAAGTAATGCTATTTAGGTTTATTTGTAAAAGTTCAATTTGAGAGAAAAAATGATGGGTGGTTTGCTCCTGTTAGAATGAGCCCATGATCCATGAAAGAAGGACAGCCCACTTCAAAGCAAGCCAGTTCAAAACAGCCCAGCCGAAACCTTGGATTGTTTGATCCTTTTTTTTAAAAATGTATATTTTTTCAATTTTACGTTTTAGCCCAAATCAATGTCGAATTATCCTTAGTCCAATTCTGAATTCCAACGTCGGATTAGAGTCTTCGTTCCCGTTGCAGAGTTTCTCCTCGTTCCCTCTCTCTCTCTATCAAAACCCGAATCTTGATAGGAAATTAAATAATTCACACTCTTTCTTCTTCGAAGAAGATACAATCCTTCGAGTCCTTTAGCGATACACCTTCAAATGGACTCTCTTCAAGCCAATTATAGAGAAGAAGAAGACGAAGAAGGAGGACCTGCAAATCTTTATGATTCTTCTCCGGCTACCGCCCAAATTGAGCTTCCAGAACCCTGTAACGACACAGAGGAACTGCAAAACGACATAGAAATATCTCAAAACGGCGATTCTACCAAACAGCAAGAGCCATTTGTATCCGGACTCTCTGAATCAGACCCGACCACTTCCAACGATACCGAGAAACCGACCCCGAAATCCCCTAAAGTTGAAGACTTGGAGGAAGACGAAGACGAGGATGAAGATGACGAAGACGACCCACCTCCTAAAAAGCAAAAGCAACTGTCATCTCTGACTCAACAGCACCAAGAAGAAGGACCCGCTGCAAATGGCGAGAACAACAACAATGGTAATAATGTATCGAACGAAACCAAGACTCCAACAACACAAGCCACTGCGAAAAAGAAATCTAAGAAAAAGAACAACAACAATGTATGGGTTACGAGATCTACACGTAAAGGCAAGAAGAAAACGAAAACTAATCCTCAAAACACTCCTGCTGAAGATACAGTCCTGATTACTCCTGTACCCAGATTTCCAGATAAAAGCGATGATACCCCAGACTTGACAATTTGCTTGTCCAAAGTATACAAAGCTGAGAAAGTGGAGTTGAGTGAAGATAGATTGAGTGCCGGAAGTACAAAAGGGTATAGGATGGTGAGAACCACCAGAGGAGTTTGCGAGGGGGCATGGTACTTTGAAATTAAAGTTGCGAGCTTGGGAGAGACCGGGCACACTCGTCTCGGGTGGTCAACTGAGAAAGGTGACCTGCAGGCCCCAGTTGGATACGATGGTAATAGTTTTGGGTATAGAGACATTGATGGGAGCAAAGTGCACAAGGCTTTGAGAGAGAAGTATGGAGAGGAAGGGTATAGAGAAGGGGATGTTATTGGGTTTTATATCAGTTTGCCAGAGGGTTCAATATATGCTCCTAAGCCTCCTCATTTGGTTTGGTACAAAGGGCAGAGGTACGTCTGTGCTCCAGATTCGAAGGAGGATCCTCCCAAAACCATACCTGGTGAGTTTCTTTTTGTTATTCTATACAGTTTGCAATCATTTATGGGCCAATGTTCTTTGCGCTCTCTTTCTCTCTCTATCTGGAGCACAAGGATTACATTTGAAGTAGGTGTTAGCTAATCTTTATTATTGTGTTAGAACTTTCTTGACCTGTTCCTTTGTTCTTATTGGTCCTGTGGTTTGTGAGAGTGATGATACTGCATTTGTTTTCGAATCAAGGATGTTTGGGTATATTGTTTATCAATCAAAATTGTGATTATTGAATTTATTTTGAGATGGAAAATAATTAACAGGTCGAAAGGGTTTCCTTTAGGGAAATGTATATGATCTAATGGCATGACTGGGAGATATATGACCTCCCATTCTATTTATTTATCATGGAATAGGGATGAAAGTCTTCTGAATGTTGTTTATGATGATATTGCCACAAACTTTCTGTACAAGTCGCTGTCTTTGAAGCTAACTTTCATGTTAAAGTTCCCAATTTTGGCATTATTTTGTATCCAAGACATCCCTAAATTAGAGAGCCAATAAATTGCTAGCAAGTAAGAAGATGGTGGTAATGGACCTAAAACTTCTTTTGCTCTTTTGGTGGCTTGGCTTTTTCAAATCATGCATAATGATGGTTGTGCCTTAAAATTTTCTTCCAAAGTGGTTTCTAATGAGGAATCAGATTACTTTTAAGGTTGTCTATCTTGATGAAATATTGTGGACATTCGGTGGTTAATTTATACATTTGAATTTATTTTATTGCTTGTGATTGGTCTATTCTCTATATTTTGCTGTTCATATGTAATTTTATGGTCACATATGGATGCCATGATATATTCTTTGAAGAAAATATTGTTTTGCCTTGCAGGGAGTGAGATATCTTTCTTTAAAAATGGAGTATGTCAAGGCACTGCTTTCAAGGATTTATGTGGTGGTCGTTACTATCCGGCTGCTTCAATGTACACCCTTCCAAATCAACCAAATTGTGTAGTCAAGTTTAACTTTGGTCCAGATTTTGAATTCTTTCCAGAGGATTTTGGTGGGCGTCCAATTCCTAGGCCCATGATTGAAGTTCCTTACCACGGTTTTGACAACCGTGTTGAGAATGGACAGACCGTTGTGCCCAATGAGAACAAACATTAGCCATTTTGCTATCCATGGAGTTGGGAGGTCAATCCAAGTTCAGCATTCTATTTGTAATTTAGTTACTGATAAGCTAGGACTCATAGACCAATTGTTGCAATTTGAAAACTCAAATTTTCTTTGAAAGAGAAAAAAAGTTGATTTGTAGTTGTAATGCTGTAGCATGAGTTTGGTGATATATTGATACAAGTTTTGATATTGGGTTTGTGCTTTTTATGGATAGACTCTGTATTATTTCTGAACTGCTTGCACCTTTTCACAGTCCTTAACAAGCCACTTTTTCCAGAGATTATGTCATATGTTGCACAAGTGTCATGTTTGCCTGCCATTTGGGTATTACTATTTCAAATCCACACTCTTGTTTTGTTAGAAAATGATGCATATGTTTGTGGCAGATGCAGTTTTGTCTTCATTTTGTGCAAAAGGATAGCACAATGGAATGCATGTTGTTTTTTTCTCTCTCACACCCTTGGAGTCAATTGCATATGCACTTAATTAATTGTTTTTTTTTTTATATTTTTCTTTTATTTCTCTCTCTTGAGAAAGGAGTTTGATGGTTCCTATTAGCGGCCAATTTGTTGTCTGATAAAGCTTCTTTCTGTTGATAGGTGAACAATGATAATTTTCTTGGTATTGAGGAGAGAAGACATAGAGGAACTGATCAATTGATAGTCAGGTTTGTTCTATTGCTTTTTTATGAGAGTGAGGACTATAATGTTGCTCCATTTTTGAGTTTACCTATCTTATGTTACTTTGGGAGTGAAATCTGGTTTAGGAAGGATTAGGGCATTGAAATTGCAGCTCAGGGGCTGAATTAGAAAGAATTGCTGAAATTTGCGACAATATTGAAAGGAGGAATCTTACTCTTCCCAAGTTGGTTTTTTGAAAAAAATGTCGGGCACTAAAATAAAAATCTGGTAAAAAATAGAGAGAGAGAGGAGATGCTACACACAAACACTTGAATGTATACCCATTTTGGCAATTTAAACATCCATGAAAATATTAATAGAAATATTAAAAAGATGGATATTATTGCTTGTTTATATTATATTCTATTCCAACATCACTTGGTCTTCTTGTGGTCATTTGATACATTGTTGAAGAAAGTGACAATGTCCTTTGTTACTAGGAAGTAGTCAATGAACTCTTTCTACTGACTGCCTAATGACATAAGAGAAAGAAAGTTCATATACATGTTTACTGGATTTTCCTCGCGAAGTATTTTTCCAAGATCCAAACTACAGCGAGTATATTTGTTATCTGTTTGATATGGTGCTTTTGCTAGTTAATTGGAGAGTTGAGACCCTCTTGAGAAGACAAAGGATGGAGGTTTTGGTGCCTCTTAGAAGGGAAGGGTGAATTCTTCCTAAAAGATGGCCTTTTCTTGAGATGTTTTATGGTTCTTTTTGCATAGAGCTTGCGGAAGAAGGGCAGGGTTCTCTCCTGCAACTTCAGAATAGCATAGAAGAGAAGTCTGAAGACTATCAGAAGGGAAACAACGGCAGTTAAGTCCCACCATTTTGAATGATCAAGACTAATGCCAAGCATATTTTGCAGAACATATGAACCTTTGAGTTTTGGGCTACCCGGTACTAAAGGATCAAACTCTGCTCCGAGTATGTCATTCTTATATGATCCCTGCATTTACATTAAACTAGTGATGAAAAAATTAGATTGACAAATATCACATGTACATGAATCTTGTTGCTGCTTTTATTCTGTGCATGGCACATTACTTGTCTGCATGTTATCAAGGCGTATTTTCATAAGAAACATTGTAGATGGCTGCGAAGCATTGTAGATGGCTGCAAAACCTTTCAGGGAGGGAAATTTGATTAGGATTCAGATTGTAAATTGTGCAATATTGTTTTCCAGGCCTTAAAAGGAGTTTATGTTTGAACTTCTTCTCATGTTAGGTTGACTTTCACATTTCTGTTTTGTCTTTTGGAATGCTATGTAAAAGCTGTCGAGGAGATTTTCACGGTTAGGCGGAATTGAGTTTGTCGAATTTCATCATTGGACTAAAAGCATCAATGATTACCTGCAGTCCCCATGCTCCATAATTGACATAAGAAATTGGGTAACGCCAAAACACCTTTGGAAGATCAGGCAGCAAACGGAAGAACCCAGAGGTCATCATTAGGATTGCCTGAAAACAAACATCAAAAAATGAGATCTTTTATCCCCTGAAGGAATGGCATAGCAAACAAGTTAATAGATGCAGGCCTTGATCTTACAATATATCCAGCTCCAACAATGACTCCCATCATAAAGTTAGGAACAAGTGAAGCTATAAGCATCATGCAGCTCTCTACGGCCGCAATGCAGCTTATAAGGTCAAGGCAAGAATATGCCAGGTGAGAAAAATCAGATCTAAATTTCACCATGTAAAAGATTATAGTTGCAGAAGAAATTGACATCACTATTAGGTAGGGAAAGGAAGAGAGGAAATTTGACAGAATGTATACTCCAACACCATAATGCCCATTGAGCCGTTCTTTATAAAATACCTGCTTAGAGAAAACAGAGTACAAACCATGGAAGCTCTTAGTCAGGCTCTAGATATAAGCAAGTAGTGTGTGGTTAGAAAAGTTGGTGTCTACCTTGAGTTCTTCAATGAAAGAAGGGAAGCCTCCAATGGACATGAAAGTCATGAATCCTGATATGAATCCTCCACAAGCTCCAAGAGCTAAGATGGAAGTATAGCCATTTCCAACATCATGAAAGATGGTGCCTACACAAATTGCCAACAATATGTATATCCCAATCCTCACCCTATAATACCCCAAATCTCTCCACATATTGATGAATGATCTGTGTGTCAATATTGAAAGTTGCTTCCACCAATTTGCTTGCCTTTCCCCTTTCCTTTTCATCTCATGCCCTTTCTGCATTTGCATTAAACTTGGTGAATCTTTCTATGCTTGACTCTTCCTTATTGATGAAATATATATATATATATATATATATATATATATATATAAGATGCTTACAGTTGCCAATATTTCTCTACTCCTAGCGTTTGCTCTTGCTGCATAATTGGAGTACTTGTATTTCTTAATCAATGATGCTTTGATCTCTGCAGTTGGTAAGTTTGCCAAACAATCTGCCAATGTTTGAATTTCCTGGATTCAGAAAAATAAAGGTATGATCATCAGAAATTCATGGGACAAATTCATTCTCCATCCGCATAAAATAAACTGGCACAAGTACTGAACATACTCTCTCAGCTCCCATCAAAGTGGCAGTGACGATATCGAAATCTGAATTAACACAACGTAAAAAATGATCAGAAGGATTTCTTCTACTCGGGCATGGAAATCCAGCTTCACCGAAAAACTGCAATATGTACCCTTAAAGGTTATAGACCATGGAAACGGAGATCCAAATTTTTTATATATAAAAAAAATCATATATAAATATTGGGATAAAGGTGATCTTAACTTTAAGGTAATTTTATCTTTAAAACTTTTTTTTAATTATTTTTGCTTCTAAATTATTTATAATAGGACAATTTTGCACTTGTATTATACGATAATAATTCACATAACATCTCATATAATTCATTTAAAGGATAAAATATGTTCATTTCGATAAATTTAAGGAAAAAATCATTTCATTACACATAGTTAAAGGGGTAAAAGTTATCTATTTTAAACATTACCTGTACAGCCATTTTTGCATCTCCAAAATAAACAGTTTCACCATTAGAGAGCAGGAAAAGGTAATCAAAAAGTGCAAAAACTTCACTACTGGGTTGGTGAATAGAAGAGATGACTGTTCTTCCATCTCCAGCAATGTTTCTAAGAGTTTGGACCACAAAAAAAGCAGAAGCACTGTCTAAACCAGTAGTAGGTTCGTCAAGAAACAAAACATTTGGCTTTATCAGTATTTCAAGAGCTATGCTCAGTCTCTTTTTCTCCCCTCCACTTATTCCTCTCAAATGCCAATTCCCAATCAACCGATTCGCACAATCTTCAAGACCCATTTCCAGTATTGTTTCTTCTACAATGGCTTCAATTTCTTGTTTGTTCATGCTGCTTGGAAGCCTTAGTTTAGCCGAGTACATTAAGGTTTCTTTAACTGTCAGAGTCCCCAGCAAAGTGTTTTCTTGTGTTACATAAGCCTGAATTATTAATTAACTCACATTGTTATAAACCTTAATTAATTTCTAAGGATTCATGTTTTAGTTACTTACAATATCACCAAAGCCAACCCTTCTCTTCTTCCCATTAATTAGAACATTTCCAGTCATAATAACATTAGTTGACAGTCTACCTGCAGCATTATTTTAGGCAAAATCCATCAATTCTACCAATTCAAATTTGCACATTTGTTATGGTATTTATTAAGACACTTTATCAGGACAAAAGAAAGATTAATACAAGCTGACACTGCTGGAATTTGATTTATGATAATTAAGTTTACCCAATGCATTAAAATGCTGACCCAGCTGTCTCATCAAATAGCAGGGTCCCTATTTCTCCCTCATATAATCGTACTCTTCAGCTATACATATATGGCCAATAGCTGACGGGTTGTGAGGGGCCAGAGAATGTGAATTCATGAATCCCAATAGATGATAAATTAATGGCAGCAAGAACGTATGAAGACCCTAATCTGAGTCAGCTTTTCCTTTTAGTGATGATTAAGGGTTGCATAATGTTCTGCAAATAAATTTGTTTTATTAATATTAAAGTCGATCCGACGCTAATTCCTAGCATATCTTTGTAGTTGTAAAGATGCCTAATAGTATTTTAAACAAAAAAAAATTACTACCATAATTTAGAACTTAATTATTATGAATTGTGAGTTTATAATTATATTTATTTCATATATGTAATAACTTAAATGATTTTTTTTTGAAAAAAAAAAACTAAAAGCATTTGCTCCTAAACTTATATAAATAGTCATTATGATACCTGAACTTTACTGATACCATATTTGATACTTAAACTTTTATTTTATTCAAATTTTTTAACACTTCCATTTGTATATATATTAACTGGACTTACACGTATAAAATACGTGCAGCTAAAAATATCAAAGGGACCATGAACTTGTAAAAAAAGTTATTTCAGTACTTAAATTTTATTTAAACCACATTTAACACAAAAAGTCTTATTATCTTCAATTTTTTAAATACCTCAGGCAACTTTAAATGCTGATTAAGATAGCACGTGTAAAACACATAGTGTATACAGCGCTAATCAAAGTTTATTGCAAGAAATAAATATAATATTAACATTAGATTTATATATATAATGGTAAAACAATCAATTTCTTTAAATTCCTAATCTGTTATTTTTTTCTTCTCATTCTTCTTATTTTGTAAAATTTATAGTCCAATCAAATCTCATTATTTTTCTTCTTTTTTTGTAAAATTTTTAGCCTTACAGATTAAATAAGAAGAATATTTATGAAGATTGAGAATTTTACAGAAGAAGAACAATAAGAAGATTTGCTTAAACAATAAATTTTACAGAAAAAGAAGAATAAGAAGAAGAACGAGAAAAAGGAGAATAATGGGGTTAAGGATTTAAATAAATTGATTTTTTTACTGTTACAAATAATAATATAATATTAATATTATATTAATTTTTTGCAATAAATTTTGATCCACACTTTACATATTTTATGTTTTATACGTGCTATTCTAATCAGCATTCGAGTTGCTGGAGGCATTTAAAAAATTAAAAATAATAAAAATTCAGATATTAAATGTGGTTTAAATAAAGTTCAGGTACCGGAATAACTGTTTTTTTACAAGTTCAGTAGGTAAACGATACTTTTAACCTATTAATTTTTCGTATTCATACTCTGCATATTGCGTGTTTTACAAGCAGAAATGGATTAAAAAAATTGAAAAAAAATAAAAATTTAAGTGTCAAATATGGCTTCAATAAAGTTTAGATATTGGAACGCATATTTTATAAAATTAATGAAGCAAATATGATGCTTTTAGGAAAAAAAAAAAAGATCATTTCCTTTTTCAACCACCATAGAATGTGGTCATGATATGTTTCTTTCCTTAGAATGAAAAAAGAAAAAAAAAAATTAAAGTTGCAAAGTGTTTAAGAAAATAGATTTGCATCTAACTTAATTTTAAAATTTAGTTATGAGTTGAGAATACAGACCTGGAATACTTAATACAAAATTTATATATTATTGATAGTATAAAATAGTGGTTTGAGATTGAGGAGAGAGAAAGGAAAACCTGCTAAAGCATCAAGAAGAGTGGATTTGCCAGAACCAGAAGGACCCATAATAGCCATGATATTGCCAGGCTCAGCATACCCATTAAGACCATTAAGCAATCTCCTTGTTGGTCCTTCACTAAAATTTGGCAGCACCACTGTTAGCTCTTCCCACACTACGTAAATTCCTACTCTATCTTCTCCATTTCCTGTACATTTTTCACCATCATAGCAACTCATCGTTGCTTGCTCTATCTCTATTTCTAAACACCTGCCCTAGCTTCTTTATGTTTTTTTTTTGGTCAACAGGTGAAATATAAATTTATGTAATATGCTCACAGCCACTGCAAACATACAGATATGTATTTATATACTGGTAAGGAAGTCATGATGTCAGTTAATTTGGTCATGATTATCATGACCGAACCCTAGCTGCGGACCATCAATGCTTCTTCAATTAATTTGATATGCAAGGTAGTAGGTATAAAAATAATTATAAGAGATATTCTTCTTCTATACCCATTTTATTTTTTTAATCCTTTTTGTCTCTTATACTGCCACATGAAATTAGAGCATTTCATGGCAATTAGTACTTGTCGTTATTTATTTAATTACTTCATGGTTGATCTTAACGATGAGTCTCTTATAATGGATCCTTGTTCTAACCTGGTTCTTTAATATCCTGTTTTGTTAAAAATTAATAGGAACCCGGCTTTGACTGATATTTTTCTTACATAAATCTGATTAATAGTGGACCAAATATCTGCTATTATTTATATACATTTAGACGCTCAAATATAGTAGTTAAATTCGCCCACAGCCACAGTCCTAACCCTATATTTATTTTGTAGAAACTTCATAGTCCACATCCCTAGTTCATCAACTCAATCAATTTATAAATTTACTATATATTTAGAAAGATAATCACTAATTAGAAAGATTATCAAACTAGTAAATTTGAAAGAACGATGAGTGTACTTTTCAAAGTGTGGTAAGCGCTAAATTCAATAGTTCAGTGTATCAGTTCAGTTTAGTAAAAAATGTATTTAATTTTTAAATTACGAGTTCTACGTTGATATCACCAGAATATAAGTAAATATATATTACATGGTAGCGAATGATTCTACGTTGATATCATCATAAATTTAGTCTCTCTCATTGATCAGTCAGACCGATATGTAAAAGTACGTAGTACTATCTGTTAACTGGCAAAGTTATGTTTATGATGCTTTTGGAAACAAGATTCATCCAACCAGTTTTGCTAAAGTTAGATGATAGGAAAAAAAAATGTATTAAGTTCATTTCATAGATTGGCTGAGTACATAGATTAATTATTAGCGTATCAGTTTGTCAAAATAGAATCCTTAGACATAAGAGCATGTAAAACTGTTTAATCTGATATATATGTGACATTTTCATTCTAGAAAATTAATAAAATCTTAATACATATTATTTTTCCTAATTAATAAATTATTGTATAAATTTATATTCCATGAATAAAAGAAAAGAAATCGATATGATATGATATATGCCATGCATAAAAGAAAAGAAAACGATATGATATGATAACGTACGAGTTACTAATTAATGCAAACCTAAGAAAAGAAAGAGGAAGAAGGAAAACAAAGACTATGTTGGAATTTGATAGAGAAACAGAAGCAGAAGAAGAGAGCAGCTCATGAATGCATTCACGTGATACACTGGACATGTAACGAGTTTGAGAATGATTGCTTGGTTTTAGGATGGCACTTGGCATTATTTTTATTTATTATTTATTTCTTTATTTTCTTCAATTTTATTTATTTTTTCATGAGAAGACTTAATTAATTAAAGATTCTTATCTTATTTCTTAATTGGTAAGTGTTTTGTACAAAGAAAAACTATTATTATATTCATAGCACTCGGAATGAGAGGGACCCTATAACATTAATTTATATTATTTTCTATGGTTAAGGATATACCAAATTCAAAACTTAACTTGATTTTATTTGTTTACAATTTATTTGAAGAATTCACATTCATTCATTGTTTTGGGAATTTAATTAAGCCTTTTAATCTTGTAGTGAAGTCATCTGCATATTAAAAAGATACATCACTTATTTTTATTTTCTTTCCTCAAAATAAATATCTATTCATGATCAAATTGAAAATTGATTTGATACGTACCAAATATATTAAACATAAACTATGTGATAAAACGTACAATACATTTAACATACTAAATGAACACTCAATCAAATCGTACATAAAATATGTATTAAAAAATTGCATTAAAAGAAAAACGATTTTTAGAGATCAACTTTCAATGGCGGGGTCATAGTTTGGTCCTTAGAAACATATAAACATGGACCAGATTTTTGCATGGTCCTTCATTTTCGATTTCTCTTAATTTTTTTGAGAAAAATTCAATCCGGTCCCTGAAAATTTGGAATTCCGGTCCTTAATATTTTTTATTTGAGCAAGACAGGTAAACACATAGAATAAAAATTAATCCGTGACAAATATAATTAAAAAAAAATTAAGAACGAAAAAATAATAATAAAAAAAAGTTTCCCCACCAGTGAAATCCGTTCTAGAAAATTAATTTCTATTTTTCGTATTTTCTAGAATTTTTTCTCTTTTGATTCCATTCTCTCATTCTCACTCCCTAATGGAATGGCCAAAGCTGGATTTTAGCAGTTCTCGTACTTATTGCTTTTTAGTGGCAGAGCTTTAAAGAATAGGTGGAGGATCAAATTTATCGGTTCCTATTGATTTTTAGAAACCAGATTGGTACCTTTAGGGACCATATTTTCGGTTCCTAAAGGCCATATTTTTGTTGCAGTCATGAATAGAAATCTAATAAATTTCCTGTTGTAACAAATAAAATTCGTCCAGCAATGATGCATCTAGAATTCGGTCTTGCCGTTGACCATGACCTGCGGCTTGTTTTTCAGTAGTCATAATATTAATCTGTTCTGACTTGGCCAGATTCAGATCCAGTATTTCAGTGCATAGTTGCGAGAAACTAATTATGCACTTAAAGCAAATTGAATAAACTAGTAAATTATTAGTCCAATTCATGGATGAAAACATATATCTTGCCTGGACAAATAACACATCGATCCATGAAATAACCAGAAATGGCTATTTTAGGTACATACAAAAAAAAAATGGAGAAGATGAAAAATTGGGCAATGTCCCATTTTGTGCTGGTATTCTATTCATTATAAAATCAATTACAAAAAATATTCAGAAATATACTTTTCTATATAACAGGTACCGCTGCTGCATCCACGACTGTGTTTCTATGTAAGCAACAAGTACTAATTAATTAAACGTAGTGTAACAATAATAAGAGCAGATTCTTGAAATGATTAATGAAGTGGAGAGTTAAGTCCTTCTTGAGAAGACAATGAATGGAGAGGTTGATGCCTTTTTGAAGGAAATGATGGTGTCTTCCTGAAGGACGGCCTCTTTTCAAGCTTTTGTATAGTTCTCTTTGAATAAAGGTCCTTCATGACAGGTAAAGCTCTCTCCTTCAACTTTAGGACAACGAAGAACAGAAGCCGATACAACACAAGAATAGCATAAATCATGGATAAATCGAACCATTTGGAATGATCTAAGGTAACCCCAAATACACTTGTCACAATATATTCCCCTGAGAGTTTTGGTTCACCTGGTAGCATAGCATCAAACTCAAGTCCAAGGAAATCATTCTTGTATGCTCCCTGCATTTTATTTCTTTTAGTCAACAATTTCAATTCTATAGATGTGAAGTTTCACACAATAATTACCTGAAGTCCCCATGCTCCATAGTTGATGTAGGAAACTGGGTACCGCCAGAATGGCTTGGGAAGATCAGGCAGCAAGCGAAAGAAGCCAGAGGTCATCATCATTATTCCCTACATTAACCACATAATTAAAGACTTTATATTTCTTTTTTATTAAGCTTTAATACATCGACAGCCCCCTCAACTCCCTACACTTTTTGGGAACCATTTAGCCTCAATTTTTAATTTCCATACATAATAGGTACTTAAATACTGATGTAAAACTTTATTTCCAATCAAAAAGAATCGCATGTACGCATCTCTTTTTTATTGGAAAGAAAACTCCAATTCAATATTTAGGGATCCATTGTGTAATAGAAATTAATAACAATTCAGGGGCTGAATATTTTCATGAAAAGTTGGGAGGTAAAATGACAAAAATTTCAAGTTTAGAGGGTTGGGCATATACAAGAAGAAGAAGAAGAAGAAGAAGAAGAAGAGATTCATCTTACAATGATTCCAGCTCCAGTAATAAGTCCCATCAAGAAATTGGGAACTAATGAAGCTACAACCATCATCAGGCTCTCAATAACAGCAATGCAGGCAAAAATATTGAGACAGAAGAATGCATAATGCTCAAATCCTGATCGAAATTTCACCAAATAAAAGCATATAGTCCCACTCAAAAGTGCAATTGCAACTAAGAACGGAAAAGAAGATAAGAAATTGGACAGGATAAACACTGTAGCTCCATAGTAACCATTCAGCTTTTCTCGATAGAATACCTGTGTCATAGAAACCAGACAAATGAGGATTTATAATTAGAACTTTAAAAATCAGATCACATAAAACATGAGACCATTACCTTCATTTCTTCAATGAAAGATGGAAAACCTCCAATAGACATAAAAGTCATGAAGCCTGTTATAAATCCACCACAGGCTACTCTAGCCAAGATTGCAGTATATCCATATCCAACATCATGATATATAGTACCCACACAAATCGAAACAACAATGTAGATGACTATCCTTGCCCAGTAATAACCAACATCTCTTGACATGTTCAAAAAAGACCTTTCGGTTAATGTTGAAAGTTGCTTCCACATACTTGCTTCACTTCCACTATTTATTTCCATGTCTAATCCATCCTGCATCATATTAATTTCATGGGAAAACGCATTATTGTTGCCTGAATTTTAACATTTTTCTACGTAGATTCCTATAATCTTTATAAAGTTAACATTAGATTCTTGTACTTTTCAAATCACACAGTAGGTCCAATTTAAATAAAATTAGTAGAACTGAAATACATAATTTGTTAATTTTGTGTGAAGTCAACTTAAAATGATTGTAACGCTCACTAAAATATATATATAAAAAAAATAAAAATATACAATCATTTCATACATGCAACAGGTTATGACTTTTTTTTTTTTTTAATTTTTATATTTCGGTGGATATCACGTTTTTCAATTAACTTTGCATAGATGGATATAAAGTTTCTTAGACCGGATATGGGCAAGAATTTATATTAGACAAATCAAGATATGCATTTTCTTGTATATATGTTAATAGATGCATTAAAAATGTTAACCATCAGGAGTTGGCATGTGGTCAGCCAATAACTTATCTAGAATTTAATTTTACATGAGTATATTGCATTTTATGTAACAAATGAACAAAATACATAGATTAATAGAGTGGTAATCGCAAAATAAAAAGATACGGAGAGTTAATAGAAACTCTGGGGACAGCAATTAGCCCGGTTGCTCCCACCCGGATTCATTTGTGGCCAGCACTCATTAAAAGTGGAAGGTTTCATATTTGATTCTTCCTAATTATATTTGTTGCCTCTCTTTAGGAAAAAAAAATGTAACTTACGAGGGATGATATTTCCTTGATCCTTTCTTTTGCCCTTCTTGGATAGCTTGAGCGCCTATATTTCTCAACAAGCCTTGCTTTGATCTGTGCTGTTGCCATATTCATGAAAGGATCTGATGTTGCTGGGACATCCTATCAATTCAGACAACACAAACATAATACATGCTAAATCATTTTTTTTTTAAAAAAAGCAATTAATTTGGAATTGATACATACACGAAGTCTCTGAGATCCTTTCAGTGTTGCTGTTACAGCATCAAAGTCCGAATTTACACAGCGAAGGAAGTGATCCGACGGGTTCCTTCTACTAGGACATGGAAAACCAGCTTCAGCAAAGAACTGTAAAAACCACAATAACTTAGAAAAAAATTACAGTGCAAGAAAATTAAAATACAATACATGATATATATTTGTTCAATACCTCTACAGCTTTCTTTGCTTCTCCAAAGTAAACAGTTTCACCGCTAGATAATAGGAAAAGATCATCAAAAAGTGCAAAAACTTCACTACTTGGCTGGTGAATAGAGGAGATAACAGTCCGTCCATCGCGAGCAATGTTTCTAAGAGTTTGGATTACGAAGAAAGCAGAGGCACTATCAAGGCCACTTGTAGGTTCATCAAGAAACAATAAACGTGGCCTTGTAAGAATTTCCAGAGCAATGCTTAATCTTTTCTTTTCACCACCGCTTATGCCTCGCAAATGCCAGTTTCCTATAAGCCGATCACTGCATTCTTGCAGACCCATTTCCATGATTGTTCCTTCTACAACATCAGTAAACTCTTCTTTGGTCATGCTTGCTGGAAACCTCAAATGTGCGGAGTATGTAATGGTTTCTCGCACTGTGAGCGTTCCTAGCAATACATCCTCTTGTGTCACATACGCCTAAAATGTAACATTACAAAATATTTGTTAATATATGCATTCTGTTATGCTAAAATTACACTCAGTATTTCCATTAAATTCAGTAGAAAACCAGTGATTACTACTATAATGCACAGTACTTACAACACCAGAATCCACTTTCCTCTTCTTCCCATTGAAAAGAACATTTCCGGTCATTATGACATTTCTAGAAAGTCTCCCTGCCACAGAATAATAAGCAATAGTTATTTTCAGAAATTTGAATGCAGCAAAACCCATAAAGTGTAAAGCTTCTCAAAGTCCTTGCTTAACACATGGTATTTTAATAACTAAACAATGTTGCTTATCTTGTAAGGATTCAGCAGTCAAATGACAAAAAATTGCATAATAAATTTAGTGGACCCCTTGGAAAAATATTAATGTGTACGTAATTCTTTATCGCCAAATTGGTTACAATATGTATGATTCTGACTAGCCATGTGCGCATGACTCTTCTTTTAAATTTAAGATCCTCCACAATCCCAACTGCCAACTAATTAAAGAACAAAAAGTTACATAAATGCTAAAATACTTTGCCACCTGTATACATGTTCCCATACATGCCTTACCAGTGTAAACACAATAATTAATGACTAATTCTCACTATATTTAAACTTTTCATTTCAATTATCCCATAGGATGGAGTTCGAGTACTGTATGTGGAGCAATTTTAAATACTAATAAATTAATTGGGTGTATCTCAAACACCCACATAAAAGATTGACCATCTTACCATTAACTTACCCACATAAAAGACTAATTAGATGTGTGACATGTGAAAGATATGATATTAATTTATCACTAAATTGGATCCATATGAAAAATCGCAACGGACCTTCATATCATACATTCATGTAACATGTCCCAGTCAAAGAAAGTGCAGAATATTGCCGTACCTTGAAAATCAATCATAACTGGAATAAAAAACATTTGATTGCAATAACATTCTGAACTTCTAAATTGGCTTAAATTTAGACAGGATAATGAAAAATTTTAAAAATCACTCTATCAATTATATATATATACCTGCTAATGAATCAAGAAGAGTGGATTTGCCAGAGCCAGAAGGACCCATAATGGCCATGATTC
The DNA here is from genome assembly GCA_947683425.1 of Excoecaria cochinchinensis. NCBI lineage: Eukaryota > Viridiplantae > Streptophyta > Magnoliopsida > Malpighiales > Euphorbiaceae > Excoecaria > Excoecaria cochinchinensis. Next base: position 8,035,328 of record CANTUQ010000074.1, on the reverse strand, counting down.
TACCAGGTTCAGCATAGCCACTAAGCCCTTGAAGCAACCTCTTGGTTGGTCCATTTCCAAAATTTGGTAAAACCGCCGTTAGATTTTCCCAGACCAAATAAGTCCCCCCCTCTCCTCCGCCGGCGGCGAGGGCATTACTGTGGTAAGTACTGTTGCTACTGTTATCACCAGCGCCATTGGTGCTAAGACTATCACTTTTAGTGCTATAACTGCTGCTTGCAACTTCAATCTCCATATCCAATCAGAAAGAAAAGAAATTAAAGAAATGTTTATAGAAGGAAAAAGAGGAGGAGGAAAAGGCAATACAAGTTAAAAGTGGTTGAAGGGATTGGGCCAGGTAGCAATGATCGAACAACAATCAACAAACAACTAACAATGTGCATCAATGCAGAGGTGAGTGTGAATGAAAGCGAATAAAAGAAAAGTATGGTAGTGAGAAGGAGATAAGAGAGTTAATGAAATTAATAGATATAGGGAGAGGTTTAGGTGGGAAGCTAAGGAAATTAAATGCCGGCTCTTTATGTAATTTTGACATTTAGCTTTTATTGTTTCTTTTGTCAAAACGTAACTTCAAGCACTTCAACTTTTTCAGATTTTCTATTTTGCCCTCCTACATTTCATTGCCAACAATAAGTTTTTTTATTTTTCATCTAGCTTTTTTTTTTTTAATTATGTTTTTAGCTCAATTCAATTTTTTTCTTTTCAAAGCTTATATTTTTTTAAAAAAGATTCACCCCTAATTTATAAACTGTCACCAAAATATTTCATTCAACCAGAATCTTACTCTATATTAGAGCTTGGTTTAGAGTATGTTTAAAGTAATTTTCTCACCCTTATTAAATGTTTACTAAGTGAGTAATATAACTATTTTTTTTTTATTAATCTACAACTAATTTCTTTTAGAGCGTGCATAAATTTGTAATGAAATTTTAATTCCCTGAAATTTATTTTTTACTTAAATAACATATTCTAGAAAGTCATTAAAATTATCATTTTTTTTTTAAATTAGAAACTTAAGATATTTTGAAAAAAGAAAACCATATCTTGTTAGTTGTTAGTGGTAAGTTATTAATACTTTTAAACTATATTACTTGCTAGATATTTCTAATCTATCAAATCGAGGTGTCTCATTCGTTACATTGATGAAGGGATTGAAATTTTAGTTTCCTTCACCAGCACTTAGCCATCCAACTATATGTCTTTTTTTTCGAAGAGAAAAATATATATATTAATCCAAGAGTTTACAAAAATTACATGAAATGAAGTTAAATTGGACTGGTATATTATCAACAAATTCATCTCTCAACCATCCATGTGCTAAAATATGAGAATTTTTTTTTTAAAATTTCACGTGGAACAAATTAGTTTAATGATTTTAATAAAGTTTCTTTTTTAATATCATTATATATCTGAAGTTTAAATTTTAAACTTCATTTTAATATAATATTTTATCTTAATAATATAGACTAACTGGTACGAATGTCAGTATTTTGTCAAAGGCATCCAAAAAATAATTATAATATTAAAAAAACGTGTCATGAAATATACATTCTTCTTCCTACTCGTAAATGTAAATTGCATTTTATGGGCATGTTGGCTTTTAATGGTTTTCACATATAAGGCATGCCATGCCAAGTATAACTTATGAAATGAAAATAATTTCCATTATAATTAATATAAATAAAATGAATTAGTTCATTAATTAATATTCTCTTTATTTTTTCAGTGTGGAGGTGCCGATCCAGGTTAATTTCATTTACAGTTACTGAATTTAAATAATGAGAAAGTTACAAAAGAAAATTTTATAATATAAAAATAACTCAACTTATTTATTTTATTCTAAAAATTATTTTAGTCGGAACCACCGATAAAAATTTTATCAGAATATGCAATTAGCATATACCAACAATGCCCAAAATGAGGAAAAAAAAAAAACATATTAAAGGCATCAACGTAATTAAAGTACATGTAAATTGATTTTTCAATTAGATAGTTGCCATGTCAAATGCATAATTCAGTAAATTTTGACTGATTTTTGGATAAAAGGACTGTATCTGCTAAAATATGCAAGTTGGAAATATTTTATGTTAAAAAATTTTCTTTTATGACTTTTTTTTATTATAAGTATATATAAATACAGTAATCCTAAATAAAATTAATCTATAGCAACTCATAATGTCTCTCAACTACCTGATTTACACGTTTAACGGATTCATAATGGTTATATAAAGCTTAATCTTAACCTCACTGCAACGTAGTACGATTCTATTGTTTTACTTTTTTTTTTTTCTTGAACTGAAGTATGATTCCATAGTTCTATGGGCTATTCTATTTCCTTTTACATAATTAAATAATATACATAGGAATCCATAAATTAGATAAAATAAATAAATAAATTCATGGAATTCCAATGGATTAAAAGTTCCGAAATTTGAACCTCTACCATCCTTTTCCTCTATAAAAAAACTTTCAGATTTCAGTAATAAATATAAAATATTTTTAATTACTTATCATAGAGTATTTTGACTTCCTTTAATTTGAACACCAGATCATATAGTGATGTGATGGTGTGCACGCTTGTACGTAGTATATGCATTCCAACTGTTCAATCGCACGACCATCAATTATATGAGCTAAATATACATTCGTCTAATTACTATTGGATAATTTATACCAAAAATATATGGTAAATATAATAAACTAAATCAATATTTTATTTATTTCACTTTAAGTCTCCGATTGGAATAAATGAATCTAAATTTTAGAATTCATTTACAAATGAAATTCATTTATAAATGAATTCCTATGTTTGGAATAAAATTATAAAAATATAGAATTAAAAATGAATTTCTTATTTTTATGTTTGGAATAAATGAATAAATAAATTCGTTTCTATTTTATTTACTGAAATATCCTCCATACCAATTTTGATTCATTTTTTCAATTATTTACAATAAAAAAATTTAACAACCATTAATAATCATTTTAAAATTTTCGACAAATACCGAATAAATGATAACATAATTTTTTTTAAAAAAAGTCATATATATATTAACATTCAGTATAACATAGTGGTAGGAGAGGGAGAAAAACAGTGGTGAGCGAGAAAAATGATCAGACTACGTTAGCTGCATAAAAATAATTTATTTTTAATAAATGATCGAGAGAGTATTATAATTTTTTTAAATTTAACTTTTAAAAATATGGAATTAATTTGCAAATTCCACCTATTTTGGTGGAATTTGGTGAATGAATGATGAATTTCATGAATTCAATTTATATTTTTTTTTTATATTTCAAGCATAAAAAATAGGAATTACAAATAAATTACATAAAATTTTATGGAATTCATTTGTTGCAAGCGGAGCGTAAGTGTCATTTTTGAAATTTTATTCTCCTTCTATTTCAAGCATGTTTTAGAATTAAAGAAAAATTTAATACACTTATGCTATTTTATCTTTATTTTGATATTTTAAAATACATTTATTATATATTATTATCTATATTAATTAATAAAATGATAATTTATTCACTTTCAAATAATTTTAAAAATATTGAAATGTTTTAATTATTTTTTTAATATAGATGTGGAAAGCGACCCTTGCAGTAAAATTTATGGAGTACTATGTTATCCCAAAAATTCAGAAACATTATATAATTTATATGGCAACTGGGTAGCGAGAGGACTTTGTATTATTGAGGGTTGACACAATTTGATCATGTGAATCAATTATAATTACTCCTTCCCTTACATAATATATATCAATTTTAATTCTATTTATTTATTATTTTTAAATTTTTAATATAATTTTTTTTAATTTAATTTTTTTTCAATAAAAATTATCAAATTAAATTTAAATTTAAATTTATATATTTAATTATTCAATTTTATTTTAAATTTAAATATAATTAATATTTTTCAATTTTAGTGAAAATAACAAAAATAACAGATATTATGGAACGAAAAAATATATTTTTTTTATAACAGCATTAATCGCTGTCTGTTCTTGAATGGAAATAATAGCTTTGATTAATCAATTACAATTTTATTTTTGATTTAATTTTTAGAATAAATTTCAGATTTGTTTTAATTTTTAGAGGTTAAAAAAGTGAAATTGATTCAACTCAATTCGATTTTCCAATAAATTGTAGTTTATTGAATTTTTGAAATATTATAAATTCAAGTTTTGGTTGGACTGGATATTAATGAAGCAAATGCAAAACGCTATAGAAATGTAACACTTGTAATTCGATTTGATTTAAAATAAATAAATAAAATTGCAGAATAGTCTTATCAGCCAAGCGTCGAGCAAAAGACAAAATCTAAGAGTAACGATGAATATAACCGTAAAAATTAAAAGACAGAACTTATCCATATCAGATAATCATCAATTTCCATATGGCTGACACCTACTGCCCTGATTGTAACCGTCCCACGGAGGTCGTCTTCGACCACTCCGCCGGCGATACCGTATGCTCCGAATGCGGCCTTGTCCTTGAGGCTCATTCCATCGACGAGACATCTGAGTGGCGAACTTTTGCCAATGAATCCAATGATAATGACCCTGTCCGTGTTGGTGGCCCTTCCAATCCTCTTCTCGCCGACGGGGGTCTCTCCACCGTGATTTCTAAACCCACCGCCGGTTCTTCTGATTTTTTCTCCTCCTCCTTGGGCCGCTGGCAGAATCGTGGCTCCAACCCTGATCGTTCTCTTATCCAAGCATTTAATACCATTGCCACTATGTCTGATAGGTTCTTGTTTTCTTTTTTCTTCTGTCACTTTTCTGTTTGTTTTCCGAGAAAGTTTAGAAATTATTAACGTCTCTGCTAATGTTTCAGGCTGGGGCTTGTCTCAACCATAAAGGTACGAAATTTAAGATTTAAAGATGAGTTAGGAAGAGTTAGATTGCTCAATTTTCTGGGATTTGTAAATTGTAATTGAAGGATAGAGCCAGTGAAATTTATAAAAAAGTAGAAGATCAAAAGCCTCTCAGAGGACGGAATCAAGATGCAATCTTAGCAGCTTGTCTTTACATTGCTTGTCGACAAGAAGACAAACCTCGTACTGTCAAAGGTATAGCTCAGATTCCTTTTTAATAATTCAGACTTTAGTCAATTTTGCTTAAGAAAACATCTAAAGCTGGAAATTCCAATTAGAAATTTGTTCAGTTGCTAATGGAGCTACAAAGAAGGAGATAGGTCGTGCAAAGGAGTATATAGTGAAGCAGCTAGAGGTAGAGCTGGGTCAATCCATGGAAATGGGAACAATACATGCTGGGGATTTTCTAGTAAAGTTCAATTCTTTCTATTCCCTAAACTCTTACCAATTTGGATTATATAATATCATAATTCATTGACTGATGCCTTAAAATTACAGAGACGTTTTTGTTCTCATATTGGAATGGGGAATCAAGCAGTTAGAGCAGCTCAAGAAGCCGTACAGAAATCTGAAGAGTTAGATATAAGGTAATTAAAGTTTGTGTGTCGCAGAATGTTATAAGGTTGTCATCTTTGGTAAGCATTTTGTTGTTTTTTATGGTCACAGGAGGAGCCCAATATCTATAGCAGCAGCCATAATTTACATAGTAACACAGCTTTCTGAGGAGAAGAAACTTCTGAAAGGTTAGAGAAGTGATCTTGTTGGTGTAGTAAGTGGTGTAATAATGGCTAGAGCAGAGATGTGATGTGATGTGTTGTGTTGTGTTGTGTGCAGAAATATCAATGGCTACAGGCGTTGCGGAGGGGACAATCAGGAATTCTTATAAGGATCTCTATCCTTATGCTTCCAAAATTATACCAAGCTGGTACGCTAAGGCAGATGATCTCAGGAATCTATGCACTCCTTGAATTAATACTTGCACTCCACGGGTATTATATGAACAGATCTTGCTGCTAACTTTGTATCACTTCACTGTAATTCTTTGTAGGTTTATCAATTTAATCTTAGATGCAGCGTTTGTTAATACAAAACTCTCCAGTTTATGAAAACCGAACTGTGAGCAATTAGGTCTATTTAATTCGGTTTTTTGATTCAATCGGTTTGCTGTACATTAGTCCTGATGGTGGATTCGGTTGGGTTTGCTAAGCCGGATTTTAATATCTTCATCCCTAATCTGGGCTTTTGGGCTTCAAATCTGTCTTCCTGGGCCTTATTTAAGGCATCTGGTTTTATCTATCTAGTCGGGCCTCAGGTTTTGATGTTTGTTAAGGGCAATTAGGAGATGGGCACCCATAACATGATCAATAACAATTCAATAAAGCTGTGAATAGGGGTGTGCAAATGGTCGGTTCGGTTCGGTTTTGGACCGAACCGAATAAACCTAAAACCGAAGTTTAGAAATTTTTAGGACCGAACCGAGAACCGAAGTTTTTAGGACCGAAACCGAATAAACCGAAATAATTTCGGTCGGTTCGGTTCGGTCCAATCGGTTCTTCACAAATATAGGCTTTTTTTTTTTAGATTTTTAACTTATATGGATTTATAAATTAAATTAACTTATATTCAACAAAATAAAACCATTTAAAATAACTAAAAGGAAAAAAATACATAAATTTTTCATATTATTTTCCTAATAAATACTAAGCAAAATTATACTAAAAAAATATACATTAAAAATAAATACAACATAAATTTTTATTAATAATACATTTAATATATTTTAATTAAAAAATATACATGTAAATAAATATAACTATAGTGTATATTTAGTTTTAGATTATATATATATATATATATATATATATATATATATATATATATATATAAATAAAATAGTGAGCTTAAAAAACTTCGGTCGGTTCGGTCCCTTCGGTTTTTCAATCTTAAGAACCGAACCGAACCGAAATAACCGAAATTTAATTTCGGTTTAGAACCGAAAGAACCGAAAACCGAACAAACCGAACCAAATAGACCAAAATGCATTCGGTTCGGTTCGGTTTTCGATTCCGGTTCGGTTTTGCACAGCCCTAGCTGTGAATATAAATAGGTTTAAGGAATTATTGCGAGATGATGAGATCCATATAAGATAAGAGAATCAATGTATCGAATGAAGAATTCAGAAATTCAATCCCCAAACCCACGGCGATGCATAAAGTCAATAAATGGACATAACAGCTGATTCCGAGTGAAGTCGCTAATCGTCTAATGACTCATTATTACTCGATCACAAATTGGGTAATGATAATGAATTACTATGTATTATGCGAAATTGTGGTTTCCCTCGGCTGTCATCGTGATCCTAGAGACGGGGGCGTTTCCTATATTAGCCTATATGTCCTTTTCTACTTACTGTTGCTTTCTCAAATTCAATAATGGCGTCCAGTCCGTACAAACAAAATGGGAGCAAAACACACTCCAATTTCAGATTTTTTTTAACAATAAAAATTCATTATTCCAATTAATTAAATTTGTGTAAAAATGAATAAAACGATTTCGAAATCACTAATTAAAACAAAAAATTTAGAATATTTTATTATGTGAGTTCGAGACTTTATTCGATTAATCCCATTAAGTGATTTTTCTATTTTATTCAACCTTTAATTTTTAAATTTAATTAAACATTTGAATATATAGCTTAGTTGGAGAATGATATCGTAAGAGAGCTCTCTCTTCTTATTTTATTTATTTTTGAACTGAAATTATCATCTAATCTAAGTGCAATGCAAAACACAAAGTCAATTGAGTCGAGTGCTTTCTATCTTGTAAGGAGATGGAATCTTGAGATACTTGAGCCAAACACGTGGCCAACAGCGAAGATTCCACTTTTATAAACAAATGACTGTGGGATCCACCGCAGGTTTTGCTACAATCCCAAGAACGCAGGGAACCTTAGGTGCGACCCATGGTGGGCATCCTGCAAAAGAAAGCCATTGATATGTACACATACCCGTCTAAAAGACGGATCTACTTGCAGATGATCAAACTCAAACCGTTGAAAGAGACACGTGTCAGATTCTGAATGATTCCATACGGGGCCATTTAATCTGATGTCAGTATCATGCACGGTGCTCTTATTAATACGGTTAAATTAAAAAAATCCTTCTCTAATTGACTTCAAGCCCGCTCTTAAATATTAGTAATGCACAAATTAAAGGAATGATAAAAAAAAAAAACATTTTATTATTCTAAAAAATATTTGCAAATAATTAAATTGTCATTTTTAATTATTAAAAAAAGATAAAAAATTCATAAATGTATTTTAAAAATCAAAATAAAGGTAAAATAAAAAAAATGTATTAAATATATTTATAATTTGGAAAAAATGATTAAAGTGGGGTAAATTGATAATTTATCAATTTAAATTGATCTGATAACTTTTTGGAAAATGAGAAATTGTATAACCCAACCACTTGGGCGATGCCTTTTTCAAAAGGCTCAATGGCTTGAATAGAAAAATTAATGGCATCTTACATCAGCTTTTGTAAATTAGAAAGAAGAAAGCTTTACCTTGAAAGACTTCATAAATTTGCAGATGGAGTCAACACACCAATCGCAAAACACATCTATAATGACTTCCACCAATACCATGGCTAATTGGAGGGCTATAATCACTGTATAATGCACTGAATCTATTCCCTACGGTGAAAGCTCAATAAAGGAAACAACTTTGGAAAAGAGAAGCAACAAAATATGTTTAGTCACCATATTGGGGTGTACTTTGTATTGCATAATAACAAAATAAAGATAAATATTTTCCACATGACTCGTATGAATTAGGTAAGAAAAAGCATCACCATTAGGCTTCCAAGAAATGTGAACCTTAATTTTTCTTTATTACCGCAAACTGACTAAGAGATGTCAGTTAAAATCTAATTAAACCTGTATCTGTACTAACTACCTCCTCTTCCATATATGGACTCAACAACTCTCTCTTTCTCTCTCATATGGCCCAGAGAAAAGCTCTTCCCTTTTTAAAAATGATTGCCAAGTTCTTTGGTTTTTCAGTGGCTTTTTCTGATTTGTCATCACAAAAGATGCATAAAAACAAATACTGATATCTTAGTTCTCAAGAATAGTTTCTCCCATGCAGATATGTCTTTGTTCCGTTCTGTATTTTTGTCCTGGGTCCTCATCTCAGGTGACTGGTTCTCAATTCTTGGTTATGCTTCTTATTTACATGACTATGTACAACAAAGCAATCGGCAATTCCATCAGAAAACTGATCGCTTCTGGCAGTTCCAAGAGCAATCCAATACCTGGGTTGAAGTTCAACTCCCTTATGACCTAGTCTCTTGTGTTAATGATAACTGTACTAAAGTGGGTTCAATTGATCAAATAACAGAGAATAAAGAAGAGCATCTGCGCATTGAATATGATGTAGCTAGCCAAACTGAGAGCTTAGAAAAGAAATATGGCGAGGGAGAAGAAATAGAGGAAATACCTGAGATTGCTCTTCCTCAGAGAAAGAGAATTTCTTTGACTAGAATGTCTGAAACATCAATTTGGGTTACTGGTGAAAGTGGGTCTATCTATGAGAGGTTCTGGAATGGAGTACAATGGGTGATTGCACCCCATGATCTACCAATATTATCAGGTCATGCAAATTGTGTCTTTATTGTCAATCAGACAATATTTGCTCTATCAGAAGAAGGAATTCTTTTTCAGGTACCGAAAATTTTCTAGTTGCCTCCATTTGAATAGCAAAATCTACACCAACAGGGGCTCGCCCTATTTTATATTGCATTTGTGTTCCTTTGCGGTTTATTTTGGCCAGGCAGTGCTTCATATACACCTAAAAACCTCATCTTCGTTGCAAGAGTCCATCTTCCCTTTTACCCTGCATAAGTAGTTTTGATCAGAAAGACTACTCTTTTTACTAGTCATCATCTAATTTGAAGTTTATGTTACCACACGGAATTTAGATTAGTGTAAGTTTTGTTTTTTCAGATGGAAATGTCAGACTTGAATTTGATTGAAAATTTCTGAAATTGGTGTGGCCCCTTTCTGCAAAGCCTTCTTTTGCACAAAGTTAATAGCCCTACCACAGAGATCAAACGAAGTCTGAGGAATTACTCAGACAATAAGTGGTTGTGAACAATTCCAAGTGATGAAACTAGACTATCCCATAAGAGTAGTTCTTAAATTTTATCGTACATATATGCTCCAAAGATCATTTAATCTGATTTTACCCTCTTGCTTGCATGACTGCAAAGTTCTGTGCCATATAAGTGGAATTACCTTGTACTGCAGCTGCAAAAATGCTGCCACTGCTCAAATTGACTGGGTTCCAATTCTATTTTTGGTTTGCAGATGCAATTAAGTGAGAGCTCACAGCCAAGTTGGGTACCATTTTCACCAGAACTTAATTCAAGAATGAATAATGAAGCAGAACAGAATTCTGTGGTCCTACTAAAGTCCGGTGTCGTTTCACATGATGGAATGTGAGTGCACAATCTCAATTTCAGAGTTTCATAATGAACTATACATACCAGAAGAGCTACCATGTTGTGTTACAGTATAATACTGCTCTGCTAACTGCTTGATTTTGCTGCTTTGCTTACCAGGAGAATTTATTTCTACACAAAGAAGGGATTATTGTTAGAAATGACTGAGATCGCACCTCCCAGGTCAAACGTTATTTATAAAAGCAGTAGTCAAGCTATTGCCTTAGTTTTGAATTTTAGTCTCCATTTACAGTGTAGATTCTGACGGGGAGACTCTAATGTTCGCTTGGACGTTTGTGCTATAAACACAGAACAGATGGGTAAATCATGGGCAGCCACCAGGAGGAAATGTTGCAGCAATTGCTAATGCTGGTGGTATTAGACCAGAAGTAGTATACACCATAAGGTGATCCCACCGTCTCCTTGCAATCTGTGGAAACTTTAGGCTAAATATGGACTGACGAGTATTTTCTACACATTATTCAAATCAATTCAACTTGATAAACATTCAATGTCGTCCTGACCAACTGAAAGTATCATCTTAATTGGAGATTCAGATCTCATGCTAACATGAAACTGTAACGCAGCTCAAGAGGTGATCTTTATGAATACGATAAGGGCACAAAACCGTCATGGAAGAAGCATATATGGACAGAAGGAACAAGAGAAAATGTTTCACTACTACCATCAACTGGGTGCACAATCAATGGCTTAAGTGGAGATTCCTCAATTTCCCTGTTTCTTTTGACCAAGGTATAGACAGCTGGATTCCCATCATACATAACATTAAATTCTGACTTGGAAACTTGGTCATTGGAGGGTTTGAGAAGTGACATACTGTGGATAAATGCACAGGGCAATATATAAATCAGAAATAACATTGAAAATGTCTCGATTAACATCAGTCATTTTAAGAGAAAATGATCAGCTTTTTGGATATGGATTGCATTTCCCATATGTAAAAGTTGAAAAATATCCACTAAATAATACTCCTTGTATTGCAGTACTGGAATGTATTTTATCCTCACAATAATTTGTGTATATACAGGCTGGGAAATTGGTGGAGAGGCGATTATATCAAAGGAAGTGGAAATGGATTATTCATGGAAGTTTGAAAGATCATCAACTAACTTCTATAACCCCAGTTATACAAGATGAAGCGACTGAAAACTTTTCGTTAATGTTCACTACATCCACTGGTTCCATTATTGAGTATCGAATACCAAAGCATTCAGGTAAGTTCAAGCAGCTTTTCTTAAGAAACCAATTACATATGGCTCTGGTAGTTGAATATCATGGGATGGCAGGTGTGTCTAAATAGGCTTTCAGGAAAGAGAACCGAGTGACACATGCTAAAAAAATTTCAAATACCAACCTTTGACACTAATGATTATTTGACATGAAATGAAAGCCTAAAGAAATTACTAGAAGATGGCTTATCAGAAGCTATTATAGAATATACTTTGATTTGCATGCGGAAAATAACCATTTTTTCCTATATCAATGACTTATACCACTATTGGAATTGGAGAAGAGAACTAGGTGTTTTGACATGAAATAAAAGAAAAAATTTTGGAAACTGCATCTACACCTGTAGGAAATGCTAGTGGTACCAAAACGATGAAAATTACAGAATTAAACACTCTACCTATGCCCAACTTTTATATGTCCTCATGAAAAAGCACCCCCAAGGAGGAAGTGGTACCAAAAGGATGAAAATTACAGAATCAAACACTCTAGCTATGCCCAACTTTTATGTCCTGATGAAAAAGCACTCTCAAGGAGTAAAATTACAGAAATTAAACACCCTATCCCCATGCCCAACTTTTGTGTAACCTCATGATACAGCACCTTCAAGGAGGAAAATTACAGAAATTAAACACCCTATCCCCATGCCCAACTTTTGTGTAACCTCATGATACAGCACCCTCAAGGAGTAAAATTACAGAAATTAAACACCCTATCGCCATGCCCAACTTTTGTGTAACCTCATGATACAGCACCCTCAAGGAGGAAAATTACAGATATTAAACAGCCTATCCCCATGCCCAACTTTTGTGTAACCTCATGATACAGCACCCTCTAAATTTGTAAACAATCAGTATCCTCTATGATGCTGACACTAGGACTTTTCCTTCCATCTGCATCCTGTGATGGGCAGAAACGGCCACCGTCCACATTTCTCCCAATAAGAGAAATATTAGAAGGAAAATATTAAATGGTTCAGTTATGATTTCACCCAAGAAAATGATACCTCCACGTCACCTGTATTTCCTGCCTCACGAGATACCATGTTATTTCAGCTGCCTAGGTATATGAAATTAAAATATTAATCACTAACAACCATACGTTTCTACAAAAATCTATTTCTACAAAAATCTATTCTAAGTAATCAATATATGAACCATTTCTTTAAGCAACAGATGATCAATTATCGTGGTTGATTACAGAATATAATCACATAATCAGATAAAACAACACAGTTTCATTAAGGAAAACTTCATATTTTACAGTAATTTTTGTATAGACAAATACATATATATTTATAAATTTATATATAATATATAGTTCTTCATACAACGACAGGTATTGCTCCAGAGAACCATACTCCTGAAACATGGTTCAACCATATGCACCCCCCACATGCAAAAGCTGTTAAAGGACTAGCTGGGCTACCACTTCAAACTGGCAGAATAGTGTTTGCAATGGATGATGGTAGACTTGCTGAATTGCATCTTCCAGGACTAGGTGGGGACAATGCAGGTCCAAATCATCAAGTCAATTTACGAAGAAAAGTATCAATTAACTATGTATGGTCAATGTTAGATGCTCCAGAGACTGAAGGATGGAATGCAGAGTACTGCAAAGAAGAACGAGGGCCAATGAATTGCATCACAGGCATAAAAGATGAACCTAATGATTCAGGAATTGCAAGAACAGGGACAAGAAGGCGCAAAGGAGGTCAAGCACAGCAAAATTACTTAATTGCCAGTGCTAATGTGCCAAGCAAGTCTTCAGAAGAATATAGTTTTCCAGAGAATTGGATCAACACTAACTTTCGTCTAAGAATGATGCATGAAAGCAAGTCATTTTTCCTTGTAACTGATGGTGGTTCGGCTTTTGAATATCTGAATACCGAAAATGTGTGGCTTTGGTTGAGGCATGATCACCCAACACCATTAAAAGGTGCAATGGGAAACTACAACGGAAGTTTGTTTTTAGTTGACATATATGGGACTTTGCTTATTAGAGAGAGGAATGGCAATGAGCTGGCATGGTTAAACTGCACTGCTATGAGGAAAGGAAAGCAAGTGGCTGGAGGATCTCCATGGGATGGAATGCCAGGTAAAGCTATGAAAGTTACACCAGAAGATGCACTCTTCTTTGTGAGCAAAAATGGAAGATTACTACAGCTTACAGTAAGTAGCAAACACCAGCTAAAAGAAATGTAATCTGCCCAATAAATTACCCATCACAAGGGCTGGAAGAAAAATGAAAGTTATATAAGGGTTTTGCTTCTTTCTTTATTTACGTTAGATCCTTACATATTGATGCTGACAAATGAGCCAACTACCTGACAGGTTGCGCTAAGGAAATTTAGATGGAAAGACTGCGGAAACCCTCCAGATACAAAAGTGGCAAGTATAGTGGACCAGGAGTTGCTCAGGGAAAACATTGTCTTTGTCACTGGAAGAAATGGTCGACTATATCAATATAACAAAGTGACAGAACTGTGGCATGAGCATTATCAGTCTCAGCATTTGTTTCTCTCAAGATTACCAGGAACTGCTATGAGGTCATCATCTCTATCACTCACGGGCTCACTATTTATGCTGTCAGAAGATGGTGGACTGGTTGAATATCAGTGGAATACAGGAGAAGGCTGGAATTGGGTTGAACATGGCACACCTAACAAAACCGTTACCTTGATAACTTCTCCTAGCCCTTGCTTTGAAGGTAATCAACTTTTTCTGATTGGTTCAGATGGGAAAGTATACATGAGGTATATGGACCAAACGACATGGAGATGGAGAAACTGTGGCTTTCCGCATGTAAGAAAGAATAAAGGTAATGCTCAAAGGCAAGTAGGAGCACAAGACGAGAATGAAGAATTTTGTATAAATAAAGATCTTTTAGCTAGCTTGGAGAAGGATGCAGAGAACTTCAAAGATCTCAACGGAAACTGCAATCCAATGGTCAGTATGAAATGTTTTAACTAGTGAACATTAGTGACATGGAACTAATTGTGAGTGTTATAAATGTTTTCAGGTGGCAGCAACAAGACCTATTTCATTTTCTGATGATTCAGTGATCTTTGAACTAAGAGATGGCAGAGTAAGCAACAATTCTGATTTATTATTTTCGTCTGACCCTTCCATGGCAGTAATTCTTACATGAAGTTGGCGATCCTTATTTAAAGTTTGAATCTTAAAAGAGTAGAAAAAACAATGAATAAATGGGGATTTTCTGTGACTCACCATAACTGTTGAATGGCAGTTGGCAGAAATGCAACGAGTTGAGGATACACGTTGGGAATGGTCACGTATTATCGGCACCCCAACAAGTTCATGCATAACCAGTTATTGGACCGCTGTGGCTTCATGAGGCAGAAAAAGAGAGGACTTGTGGGCAACCCAGACGCAAGCAACTACAAGTACTGTACAGTTTACAAAGGAGAGACAGCAAAATTCATACCTCTTTTCAATCTTCATTTTTAGGACACAAACATATTCACGAGAGAAGGATATACTAGCCAGACAGTTTGTACAGTCAAATAATACAGCTGAAAGAGGGGACTCTATGACAAAGCCGTGGCTTCAGTTGAGCGCTTTGAATACAGTGAATTTTCCACTGACGAAGTTAATGGATTCACAGCAAAGATTAATCTAATCTTACATGGTCCCCAGTAGAGGATTCGTAAAAGAATTTCTTTTCCTTTACATTGAATCCAATATGGTAGTTGCATTACGGATGGCCCTTTCGTCTCCCGATATGACCCAACAGTCATTAGATTCCATTTATTTTACGCACCAAAGAATCATCCGCCTCCTAAAATGATTCCATTCTAAGCTTCAAAGCTAATTATGGTTATAAGTGAAACTCAAAGCTCCTCTCAGGTGTAGCATCAAACAATTGATGAGCAAACGCATTATCACTCTTTAGTCTTAATGTACTACATGAGAATGATGTGTTCGTGCCCAGGGTAACACTCAGGATCAAGAACAAGGATTTGCGACCTTCTAAAAGGAAAATGCTCTCTCTCTAACAGAACACTGTGAAAACAGCAACAATCAAAATGCTGGGTAAGAAGATTGGATGCAACGCCTTGTTGAACAGAATCTTCTCTCCATGGAAGCCTACCCAGAATTTCCAGCTTATGGACCTTGAAAATGAATACTTCATGGTCAAGCTCACTACTTTAAAGGACTACACACCAAAGTCCTATATGAGGGACCATGTGTTGTATTTATCTCATGGTTCAACCATGTATAACAAACACCAAATACTGATCAAATATACAGGGAAGCAAATTTATGCGCTGATTTTATGGTCATTTGGGCCAAGAATCTAGCATTAGTTTTGCACTCTGTTGATCATTCTCGAATGGAGATTAGCAAACTCTTGATGGAGGACATGGTGGGGCTGCCTCATGAGAGACTCTGATTTTAGTTGTGGTTTTGCTTCCCTGGGTTGCCGCCCTCTGTCCCGATTGACTATAGAGATCGAGGAAAATCAAACCTTTGGGGAATTGATTTGAAAGCTCTGCTCCTTTTGGCGCGTATAATTTTGTAAGAAGAATAAATGCATCTGCTTCTAAAGATGACTTCTCGAGTTAAAAATGGTTATACTGATTATTTTCTCAGCACTCGTAAACTGTACGTATCAATAACGTACATTTCAAAATATAACCCATAAGAAATGCCGAGCGAACAAGCACATTCAGTGAATTGCAAAACCCAAAACCAATTAGAGAGTTCAAAATTGAAACTCTTCTTAGAATGGGTTCACACCCAATGCACCATCCTGGCTATTAGAAGCATCAAATTTGCCATTCCCACAGTTATTTACTGATTTATTGGGGACATTTTGACTGTTGGTGTTTTTTTAAAAGTAAATTTGATTTTTAGGGTGTTTTAAAAGATATTTAGGAAACTGGTGTTTTTTACATTTTCGCAACATTTTGTTGCGGAAATGGATTAAATTTTTTTTTTTTTGGTTAAGGGGGAGGTGCAGTTGCAACTCAATCCATTTCCGCAAGAAAGTCTTGCGGAAATGGATTTATTTTTTTTTAATTGTTTTTTTGTTTTTAATGGTGAAGCTAAGCTTCCCCACACCCATCCACCCGGCAGCCAGTTGGCTGCCGGTTACCCAACACCCCCCCTCCCCAAAACAAAAAAAAAAAATTCACTTTTTTTAAATGATAAAATGTAAATTTATTTTTATTTTTTATTTTATTAATATGAATAAATATTTTTGTTACTCAATTTAATAAATAGGATAAAAAAATTGTAATTTAATAACAATTTATTAAAATAAAAAATTAGTAATATTTGTGCAATTAAAATAATTCAAAATAAAAATAATATATTTTTTAAAAAATATAATTAAAATTAAATAATTATACTTGCACGCCGTTTGCCTCCGCTTCTTTCTAACATTTTTCCATTATCAATTTTATGTTTCACACTTGAATTTGGATTATATTTATTATTTTTTTTACATTTTATTAAAAAAAATACACAACGTACAAAAAAAAAAGAAATAATTTATTTTCTTCAACATTAAAAAATAATATTTGTATGTTACCAAATTTATATAATAATAAGTTTTTTTTTATTAATTTTAAATAAATGAAATGTTATTGATAAAGTTAAGTGGTAGATATTTTTACTTATATTTATTGAAACAAGCTCTTCCCATTCCATTAAACTTAAACTTATCTTGCTAATGGTAAAGATAAGCTGAAAAGTACAACAAATTAAATGAAAATATTATTTAATTTTAATTATATTTTTTTAAAAATATATTATTTTTATTTTGAATTATTTTAATTGCACAAATATTACTAATTTTTTATTTTAATAAATTGTTATTAAATTAAATTTTTTTTATCCTATTTATTAAATTGAGTAACAAAAATATTTATTCATATTAATAAAATAAAAAATAAAAATAAATTTACATTTTATCATTTAAAAAAAGTAAATTTTTTTTTTTGTTTTGGGGAGGGGGGTGTTGGGTAACCGGCAGCCAACTGGCTGCCGGGTGGATGGGTGTGGGGAAGCTAAGCTTCCCCATTAAAAACAAAAAAAAAAAATTAAAAAAAAATAAATCCATTTCCGCAAGACTTTCTTGCGGAAATGGATTGAGGGGGTGGGCCAAGCTGCAACTGCAGCTCCCCCTTGACCAAAAAAATAAAATTTAATCCATTTCCGCAACAAAATGTTGCGGAAATGAATTTTTATTTCTGTAATTTTTTATTGCGGAAATGTAAAAGACTCCAATTTTCTAAATATTTTTTAAAACACCCTAAAAATCAAATTAACTTTTAAAAAAACACCAATAGTAAAGGAAGCCCGGCAGTAAGAAGTATCAGTTTGCCATTACAGCAGTTAGTGATTTATTGCCTTGTACTATAATCTTTATCAAATAAATCTAGCACAAACAAACCACCTCACATGGGCAAAACGCTGACAAAGGAAAATGGAACTAACTGGTACAATTTTATCACGTCGCACGCCAGTAATGATTGTTTAACATTTAAAAAAAAAAAAAAAGAGAGAACCCAATAAGCACCACATTCAGCGAAACTAAATACTTCATTTTACAATAAACTTGCAAGCTATGATCTTACAAGGATATTTTCATGTCAGGGTTTATGTCACTAGTAAATGGGGAGAAATCCCCAAATCACCAAAATTAAAATGATTACTAAGCTATCAGTGCCAAATTGCTGAAAGAAGAAGCAAAGGAATCTCGGCAAACACATCACCAATCCATACGCCCATTTAAACATGCATCAATTTTAATTCTCCACCAACTATTAATGTCAAACCCCTCAAAGAAAATCTTTAACCCTCACAAGAAAAAGAAAAGAAAGCTTAACACCACATCAATATCTCCTCCTTGGACTCCTTGAACGATGAGCTCGCCCTGATCTGCAAGAATTTAAAACACAGCAATAAGTTACAGCCAGACAGCAGTTCGATAAAAAAAAATAATAATAAAATAAAATCTAATAGTGTGTAATAGAATCACAACTCCTATCAGGATGCCAAATTTCACAGATGATCCTCAATAGTCTGATGTACTTCATACTCGTACTACCTTACAGTTACCATAACCATTCTAGAGGAGCATCTTTAGAAATTCATAGACGTGTCCTCTTTAGAATATATTATACACAACATATTGATTGTTGACAGAAAAATTTCTATAGAGACAAACCTCATATTCTTTCTCTTGGTGGGTCCATTGCAGAAGGCCCAATCTACATTGATTGTCTGCGTCAGAAGTTCAGTTCCATTCATCGCAGCTATTGCATTATGTGCTTCCTCAAACTTCTCATATTCTATCAGTGCATAACCCTTGCAAAATATTAACTTGAGTTAGCATAATGGAAATATATAACTTCAAGAATTTTCAACAAGCTGTAATGCATTTCATTGTTCGCTATCATGAGCAAAATAACATAAGGAATGATAGAATAAAGATTTCAAGATTCATAAAACTGATAACAGAATGCATACAACTAAAATACCTCCAATCACCAGGTAAACAAAAACCTTAAAAGTGTTACAATCTTGTAATTTGTTCAGCAGTGTGTAGTATAACTTGTGACATGTTTAATTTTTAATCACCTAATAACTAAGTTCAATCTATTCCTTTCATATAAGATAAGATTTGGAGGATATAACAATTTTTGCCCAATAGAAGTAAAATATTTTTTTTCCTTAATCTTACCCTCATTTTTGTGTTTATGCAGGACTAAATTTAAGATTTTTTCTTCCTTTTTTTTATTTTCGTCTTTTTTCTATTGCATTCTCCTCCTACTTACTAAATTTAGTTTCCATGTACAGTAAAAAATCTCCTGTCCCATTCCCTCCCTCTCCCCTATTTTCCTCACTTCCCTCACCTATATTCATGCATTGAATAAGTATCATTTCAGGCCTAAAAATTCATCAGCCCCCTTCCTCAGCAGCTTGTTTTATGTACAATTAATGGTCAAAGAGTAAGACGTATGGCACCCTAAGCAACTAAAAAACCATTGAGAACTTTGTATCCAAGTTCCTTTAACAAACTAATCAAACTAAATTCTGCAAGGAGAGAAATAGGATAGCCAAATATGGCTAGAAATTATATATTACAAATAAAATAAAAACACAAAGAAGCTCAACTTTTATAAGTTCTCATAAAGATGCAATCTGCTAAGGTTCTAGTAATCGAGATTATAATTTCTTGCATTTAAGATTGATGTCAACTAGATAGAAGCTCATCTTAACAAAATCAAACCATGTTTATAAGGGGGGAATTGGAAAAAAGAGCAAATTTTGGTTACCTTAACAAAACCAGTGCGGCGATCAAGGTTTAAATGCAAATTTTTTATCTCGCCGAATTCACCAAAAGCATTTTGCAAATCATCTTCCTGTGCCTCCTCATGCACTCCAGTAACCAAAATAATCCATCCCTCAATGGCTGCACATTTCACAAGAAAAAAGAATGGGGTTATAACCTAGAAAGGTGGGAAAAAATAATTCAGTTCAACAGACTATGGAATTCCCATCACCAGTTTAGAAGAAACAAGAAGTTAAAGAAACAATTACTTGCAATAAAACCTTATCCTTGGCAACAAGACAAGGATTTACAATATAACTGTTAAAATGTGCAATAAATTGGTTTAGCATCATGAAGGATTCGTAAGTACAGTACAGAGTACATAAGAGTATAAGGGCAGATTTGATAGGTTTCTGCCCAAACTTATAAATGGAATAAAAAGTGAGTTTTTATGCAAGCAATATCCTAAAGCTAAAAGCAATGAGTTGCCCTATCTTGTACAAAGGTAACAAAATTTCATTTCAAGAGTCCAGCGTACACAGAAGATCCAAAAACTCAATCAAATAGATGGAGAATGAGAATGACTTGCAGCAACCTTAAAAGTCCGATTTCTGGCACAACTGCATAATCATATTTCTCATACAGCAACTTTCCACAAACATTAATCGCCAACAGTAAACCTATCAACACCCTAATTCCCAGATGTAACCTTAAACCTGCAAATCGAAATACAAAGTCAACCCTATATAAAACCCTAATATATAAATCTAACCTGAATCCCAACTACTTAACGAACAACTTTGAGTTGCAACAGTTAGCTCTCTAATGGGAATCAATTGAATCATAGGAATGGTCGTTCAGCTACTTTCCTCATAAACCTAGCTACCATACACGTCACAACCCACCGTAAACCCTATATGCAGAAAGTATTAAAAAGGGATAAGGGTACTGACATCGCTGGGGGCCGGGGCCACCATCGGAGCCAAGGGAATCAAAGTCACGAGAGGCGAGGCGGCTCTGTCGGTCAGTATCAGCCTCCTCTCTGAAGCCACGGCCTTTAGTCTTCCTTGGAGCGGAGAGAGACGAAGAAGCACCTCCAGTAATTGCAGACTTCAGTTTAGGTAGCGGAGCACGGGGCGAAGCGTCAACGTCTACGGCTCCATCCTCGTCCATCAGATCGTCCTCCTCCGGCTCAAAGTCCACCGCTTCCGCATCCGCGTTAGCCATTCTGTCTCTGTTTTCTCTCTCAGTAAATGCGAGGGAACGTAAAATCTGTAATGTAGGGTATTGAGAGGATTAGGGGTTTTGTTTTCGCGTTAGAAAGAAAAGAAATGGAAAAAAGAAAACGGTATTTATATTTAAGAGGATATACCCGTATTTAACGGGTCGGATCGTCCAACAAATAAAACGCGCCGTTTTTTGCTTTCTTTTTACACTCAACAATTCTTCTTCCCACTTCCTGCGAAGAATTGGGCATTGTACCCGAATCTAATTTTTCTTTCTTCATTTGATTTGTGATATATTCAGATGTAGAGGTTAAATGGCAGAAAATGGTGTCTTCTGGAATGGATTCGTGCAAAAGAACAGCTCACTGGGGATGGTTGCTGATCGGAATCGGGTCGGTTTCGTTTGTGGGATTTCTCTTCGTGGCAGTTATATCAAAGCTTCTTCCTTTATCCGATAATCCCATCATTTCAGCCATACAGAATGACAGGTAATTGTGGGTTTTCTTCTTTCCGGCATTGAACTTTTAAAAATGTTCTGTGAATGTTTAGAAATGGAGAGAAACTTTGTTATCATTCTTGAATATAGCTTCTTTTTTTTTTTAAATGATTCAGTTATCTTTGAGATGAGAGATGGTAGAGTTAGTAATAATATTAATTTATTAGTTTCTGCTGATTCATCAATGGTGGTAATTCGTAGATGTATGAGACCAGTTGGTCCAATTTATGTGGAGTAGCAACAACCCAAGAAAAAATGAAAGGCGGGTTAAGAGTGAAAACTGCACAAACAGATGATTGAATCAAATGATCATTATCTATTTCAATTATTTTTTAAAGGAATAAGCAAAAGGAATGTTTCACTTATGAGACAATTAAATTTAAGCACTGCTATCTACGCTGTTCCAAGCTTCACTAATAGACTGAGCAATATTATGCTCTTTCCAGCTGTTCCAAGCTTCCATCTTTTTGTTTTTCTTTCTTCATAGTAATAATTATGCACTAAGGGAACATGAAGTGGGCATAAACTTTTGAAGTCTGAATCTTAGAAAGTAAGATTTGGGTAACTGGGGATGAGCAACATTAATGTATCATATTAGAGGAACAAGAAATCTTGTTTGAACCTGTAGCCTGTGGAGGAGATTTGGGATAAGTTGGTTGTTAAATTGATTGAGTATCTGTAACCTTGATGGCTGTATTACCGTATTGCTTGGCTATTATTAACTATCTAATCTCTGGTTCTTGATTACCTAGCTAGATAGAGGGAAAGTGAGTAACAATTTTATATGGACTCCTAGAATATAGTTGCTAGTTTTGTGCCCAATTCAGAATAAGAAAGTTTAAAGTTTATGCCTTGAGAATTTGGGAGTTTATTCATTACAATGATATAAAACAGCGGGTTCTTAACTTGTTATACTGATTCAATATCCTTTCATGGCAGGTATTACTGCTTCCTGGTACCCTTGACACTTCCTATACTTGTGGTTGCTGTATACTTTCATTGGCTTAGCATGAAGCTCTTTAAGCATGCATGAGATATTAGTAGCATCAATCATGAAAAAAGGTGGAACAAGGCAATTGGAGAACAGTTGCCTGCTAATCCTTTTATCCAGATTTGGTAAATTGCAAACATGGTGAACAGAAATCTATAACAATTAGGTTGAGTAACACCTGCTATTCCTTTGATATTAGTGGTACCAACATGTTCAAAATTTAATTTGTACTAGTAATTAGCCATTTGAATGAGAAATATGTTGATTCTTGATATATTCTGTTGATTTAAAAATGTAGATAAACCAAACGCTGCAATTCAGATACGTCTGAAAGTGAAACTCTAGTCTATTAATCATTTCTAAATCTTCCATTTTTTGCCTTGACCTGGTATTGATGAGTAATGAGCTGGTACTGCTGTTGATAATAATCAAATATGAATGCTCTAATCATTCAGAATGCGGAAAAACATCACGATTTGAGGCTTTCAGCTAATTCCTATATTATGTAAAACTGTATGTTTTTGGATTCTTGTGATTTGCGTTGGTTTAGAATCTTGTGACTTGCAGCATGCAGATTAATGCTAGGTTTCATACTACAAAGGAAATATTCTAATCATGGTATGTGACAGTATATCTATTAATTGATGATTGCGAAATGAGGAAGCCGAGATCATATTAATCCATTTGATGATCTTGTGCCGCTGTTGAAAGTCATCATATTGCATCCTCCTTTTCAATTTTCAAATGTAGCTTTCCTTTTTTTCGTTTGATTAGCTGCTTTTTTGTCTTTTATTCCTTATGAGAGAAAAATTTACACGTAACTTGGCAATATTGTATGGTGATAAGGTAGGTAGTCATTATTGTACAATTTGCTTTGTGATGAACAAGAACAGTATTATATTTGCTGAGTTTAGCTTTACTGAACTGTTCATGAGGTATTATCAAGGAGTCATCCATCATATGATAAAAGTGGCGAATTGCGGCTGTGAGCACTCTCATCAATCATTCATATTACTGACCACGGGCACCAAAGCTTGAAACAACATCATCCTATGAGCTTGCAAAACCGGCTTCTGTTTCGTATACCATAATTCCACTATTAGGCTGTGTGAATCCTTCTATCCAAGCTCGCATTTATTGTTTTCTTTTACCCTCCCTTTTGATGAAACGCTTGTTGGTTGCCCGGGGTGTGACAGCTATTGTCCATAGCAAAGGCGTAGGTGAGGAATCGAATC
Source organism: Excoecaria cochinchinensis (assembly GCA_947683425.1). Lineage (NCBI taxonomy): Eukaryota > Viridiplantae > Streptophyta > Magnoliopsida > Malpighiales > Euphorbiaceae > Excoecaria > Excoecaria cochinchinensis. The sequence goes on along the minus strand of CANTUQ010000074.1, from coordinate 8,011,442 downwards.
ACAGTTGAATAAAATGGTAGTGCATTTTCCATTATCAATGAGTTTTGAAAAAAATGGTAAAGAATCTGAAATTCATAATAAGTCATATTTACCTATAGGCATGGCTGCCGCTAGATATGTAGCAGGTGGAACCATGAAGAGATATGGCAGCATGTAGTTCCTGATGATGCCAAAGTTTACGAACATGATAAATGAAATGTGTTTGTAGAGATGAACACAATTAAAAATGGAAAATATTTATTACTTCATTGATTTCAGAAGTGGTTTGTGATAGCCAGGAACTAGAAGGGCGAGCCATTGTTTGACCAAGTCATTGGGCTGACAATTTCATGAGACTCTTCAAAAGTGATGCTCATACCAAGATTAATTGATGTAAGAAAACTTATTAGGCATGGCCATTGAGTGATCTTGAGAGCCAAACCTGCTCAGGTAAGTGCCAATCACCAGGCTGGTTCTGCTGCTAATCACACAGATTATGATGTAAAAGCTAGGCGAAGGCTGTTGGCTTATTGGTTTTTGGAAGCTTGGTGGCATTGGTAAAGGCCAGGCTACCTTTTGGACAATGTACATATTGCACATGGCTAGAGCTAAAAAGACATTAAAATATAAAGACAAGAGATGTTGAGGAAAACAACAAACTAAAATAAAAAACTGTCTGAGGCAACAAAACAGAACATGTTGATATTAAGCAGTTGTATTATTTGATCAATTTTTATTTTCTTGGAAAAAGGGTATTTATATTTGAGGTCTTCTAGGTAATTTTGGATATTGTGTCACATTTGCCAATACTTGGATATATGGAATGAGATATTCTTTTTTTTTTTAATTTTCAACATGATAACTATTAGTTTAACAGAAAAGGCACGTATAGACACCAAGATGTCTACCTTTAAATTCGCTCGAGAGGATCTAATTGCTTGTGAAATTGGTTCAGACATTTTCTAAATGCGATCACATTTGTTGATTTATTTGGATTATAATATTGAGTTTTTTTTATCACAATGTAATTACCTTTATATATTGATAACCAACTTAAGTAATTGATATGAAGTTTGTAGCAAGTTGCAATGAAAGGGATACTTCTATCTTTAGGCAATAAATGGACACTCCTTTCATGAAAATTTTTAGCATTTAGCAATGAAAAATGACAGTAAAATAAACCTAAAGATTTGTGTTGAGTAGCCCACGCCCAACCCACATCACCCCATTTGAACCAAAATTTAGGGGTTGGGCTAAAATCCTTCAACATTTCCTAACAATTGCAAATTTGGACATACTAATAAGCAAGGAGAGCATGGACCCACTTGACAAAGACAACCCTTCCATATTAAATTATTGATTTATTTCCCCTCAGCTGAAGTGCAAAGCTTTTAAATGTTTGGAAAATGACCAAAATGCCCCTGAAAACAGTAGGGGGGGTAATGATGACCCCAAAGCAAAAAGCAAGGACCGGGAGAGAAAAAAAAGAGAAAAGAGAGTGATTGGAGATGGACACTGCCTCTGACCCAAAATTGAATAAACTTTGCTAATGCGGTCCTTTTAATGATGTAAGGGATTGGACGGACTGTATTTTATTTTAGTACAACATGTGATTATGTGGGATTTTTGAGGAATCTAATGGTCATTATATGGAAGCCTCCATTGGGGTTCATGGTGATAAGCAGTACCATATCATCAATTTCTACCCTCTCCTCTCTCTCAGTATATCTAATTTAAATTTACATTTTACAGTACTTTTGTCAGAATGATGGCAAGTGAACGTGCACTATTTGAAACACAAGTGTATTCTATGCTTACGCGCGATACTTCGCGCGTGTAGCTCATATGGTTAATAATTTTTTTTTCTTTTTTTGTAAGAAGAAGAATGCTCTTATGATTAGTGGATTACTTTACTTCGTTTGAGCTTTGCTCTTTAACCTTTTCTTGAGCCTTTTATGTCTCACAAATCTTTAGTGTAATTAATTATCTGTAAATGGATCAAATCGTTAAAAGATTTAAGAGCATTATTTACTCTCTCAGAATCAAAAATATGCTCCTCCAACTTTCTAACCTATGTTTTCAAAATACCTAAATAATTTATATTTAGAACTAGTATTTGAATATTTGTATTTACTCTTTCTTTTCAAATAAATTATATTTTTTTTATAGGAAAAAGGGAGAAATGGCTCTTTAAATCTGAAACCTCACACTATATTAGACTTAGTTTACAAATTAAGTCAACGATAAATAAAAATACAAATAAATAATGATTAAAATGTAAATTTAATGACCAAATACTTAATATTTAATTAAAAGTTGGTGATTCAAAAAAAAAGTTCCTCGTTAAAAATTGCAATAAGTAATTTATATGTAAAAGATAATATACATGATGACTTAATTATGTATAATATGTATTGACATATTAACTATAATTATTAAATAATTGATGATTATCTAACTTTAAAAAAGAAATTGATGATTATGCACAATATTGTTTGCTACATGTCTTAAGACAAGAAAAGAGATAGAACAAAACACACAGCCTAAACTGGTTTCTTATCTTATACTATTTGAATTAAAAGATTATGAATAACATGGTTTCTTGAATTTTGAATAAGATTTAGTTGACATTCCTGAAAATTTTCAATTTTGTTAAAAAATAGAAATTAGTGAGAGAAGTATTTTAAGAGTAAATTAAAAAAAAAAAAAGAAAGAAAATGAGGCGAGTGGCGTTAACAAATTTCCCTTCCAAGTTTAGAAGCAGATCTGAATCTACTCTACCACTAAGCCTTGTTTTGTCCAGTTCTGTAAAGACAAAATCCCTAAAAAATTAAAGCAGGGAGAGAGAGAAAACTCAAAAAACAAGAGAGAGAAAGAGAGCGAGTTTACTCTCTCAAGGCTGCTGCTTTGCAGGTTTGAACTGCCATCATAAGTTGTGGTTATAGTGAGAGAAACTCCACCATCAAAGCTCCCATCTTTGATGCGGAGATGCTTTCTCTCTCTTTCTCTCTCTCTCTCCACCAATCTTGAAAACCCTTATCTATTTTGAAAGGAGAGTGATTTTCAAGAGTTAAGGAAGGGGTGGGGGAGGAGAAAAAGGTCTCATCTTTATCATTCTCTCTAACCTATAATGCCATCTTTCATTTCCTTTTGAGCTTCAAAATCATTTTTATTACTAAATTAACAAATCCCATTCCATTATTATTGCCCTTTTCAACAAAGTCCACACTTTTACTTCTCTCCCTTCCTCTCCCTATCATTTTGCTCTTTCTCTCTCTTCAAAGTGTGAGGTTTGCGAGGTGGTCTCTGTGTTGCTTTTCTTTTTTTTTTTTCTTTTTTTTCTTTCTTTCTTTTTCCTCCATGGATTCTTATGAAGCTACAAAGATGGTGTTCTCAAGGATCCAAGGTTTGGACCCTGAAAATGCCTCAAAAATTATGGGTTACCTTCTTTTACAAGATCATGGAGATAAGGAGATGATACGGTTAGCCTTTGGACCGGAAACTCTATTGCATAATCTCATCCTTCAAGCCAGAACCCATTTGGGTTTTTCCTCTAACTCACCTTCAACACCCTCTACTCCTCCTTCACCTTCCCCTTTTAATCCTACTTCTAGACCCACCTCTTTGTCCATTTCCTCTTCAAGGCTCAGTAACAACAGCAACGGCTTTGACATCACAAACCCATGTTCACCTTCTTCAAATTCATGGCCTATTTTGAGTCCAAACTCCACTTCCTCACTCTCTTATGCTAGTATTGTTAATGGAACTAGTAATAACAACACTGGTTCCTCTTCCTTATCTTCCACTATGTCATTATCTAATGCTTTCCCATATTACAACAGCAGCAACACTAACAATAACACTAGTAGTGATCTCATTGACGAGTACCAGCTTCAGGACCATTTCTCCTTTCTCAATGACTCAAAGGCTGATGATTTGTTTGATCCACGCCTAGATTTGGCTATGAGCCCAACTGCGTACGGTGATACCCATTTGCATAGACGAAGCTTTTCCGTTCCAGGCATGTGTTTTGGGTCTGAAGATGCAAATTCGGGGTTTGGTTGGAAGCCTTGCTTGTATTTTGCAAGAGGGTTTTGTAAGAATGGTACTAGTTGTAGGTTTCTTCATGGGGAGTCAGGTGATGGTGCTGCTCTTGTTGGTTCACCAAGTAAACTCAGTGAGTTTGAACAGTGCCAAGAACTTCTTAGATCAAAAGCAGCTGCTGCCCAACAACAGAAGCTAGCCGCAGCTTCACAGTTAATGGCTGGTGCTTCTTTTCCTTACAACAAGTGCATGAATTTCCTTCTTCAACAACAAAACGACACCCCAAGGTATATGCATACCCATGAAATTTACATCAGCCTTAAAATAAGCCATTCTCAACCCTCACTTGCTAGTAAACTAAATTTTGAACAAATTTTGAAAATGGGTAACTGACTAGTTTCAATTTGGTGTATTAGATCGCCTGCAGCAGCTGCATTGATGATGGGGGATGAGCTTCACAAGTTCGGCAGATGCCGCCCGGACAGGAACGATTTCTCGACAATGGGATTAGGAGGGGCAATGAACCCAGGTTCTAGACAGATCTATTTGACATTTCCAGCTGATAGTACATTTAGAGAAGAAGACGTATCAAATTACTTCAGGTAAATAATTAACTTTTGCCATTATTTGAGAAAGTGAAAGTGAATAATTGATCCACTTTTGTATAAAGATCGTATCTTTGTGTGGTTTTGAAGCATTTATGGGCCAGTTCAAGATGTGAGGATTCCGTATCAGCAGAAGAGGATGTTTGGGTTTGTTACATTTGTGTATCCGGAGACAGTTAAGCTTATTTTGGCCAAAGGGAATCCTCATTTTGTGTGTGATTCGCGGGTGCTTGTTAAGCCTTACAAGGAGAAGGGAAAAGTTCCAGACAAGTATAGGTCCATTGATCCCTTTTTTTTTCTTCAAGTTTTAATCTTTCTGCTTCTTCATTGTATACATTATCTTTTTGTTTTCTTGATTGACCCATTTCAGGAAGCAGCCCCAACAACAACAGATTGAAAGGGGGGAGTATTCAGCTTGTTCAAGTCCCTCTGGCCTTGATTCCAGAGAGCCGTTTGACCTCCATCTTGGTAAGCAAATTAGCAAAGAATTTGCCTTTTCTCACTTCAAATATTAGTACTTGTTATTGAAGTAGGGGTTGTGGTCTCAATGTAGGAGCTAGAATGTTTCAGAATACTCAAGAGATGTTATTGAGAAGAAAATTCGAAGAGCAGGCTGAGTTGCAGCAAGCTATTGAACTTCAAGGGAGAAGGCTGATGAATATGCAACTTCTTGATTTCAAAAACAATCACCATCATCAATACCTTCATGGTTTCTCTGCTGGGTCTCCCGTTCCTTCGCCTACTCTTACACGCACTCCTAACAGTCAGACCCTCATTTTTCCTGCTGATGGCATTGACCAAGAAGTTCCCGAGGGTTAGTTACTCAAGCACTTGATGATGATTATTTGTCTAATTTTCAAGAAAGATCTTGTTAAATGTAAAAATAACATGGCATTGTATTGTATGGACGCAGAGAATTGCCGTAGCCCAGATGCAGCAGATTCCCAAAATGCAGTTGCAGATGCTGAACGGGAAGTGAATCCTGTGAGCAATCACAGTAATGGCAATGGCAATGGCTTTAGTAGTAGTAGGGAGGAGAAAACCAGCACGGAAGAAAGTGATCTTCATGAAAGGTAAGATAACTGTTTTTTTTTTCTTTTTCTGAGGCAAGGAAAAGTTATGATTAGCAAGCAGACATTACATTTATACTCAGATTCTGTGTGAATCAATCTTACTTTAGTAGTTCAAGCTTCCGTTAAACTAAAGTATCAAAATTTCACTTTTTACCACGATTTCTTTTTCAGATTCTCACTTTATGAATTTATTATATGAGCAGCTTGGAGCACATCCTCCCTGATAACCTCTTTGCTTCGCCAAAGAAATCAGCTGGAGAACTCACTGCCTTCTCCGCTTCTGCACTAGAGGTTGATGAAAATGCTTCAAGCACAGCTACTACTACTTCTAACAGTAACCTCATATTGCCCACAACTTCCACTCTGAATATGACCTCCCTTAAATCATGTTTTCTCCAAATGCCCAGGTGAGAAACAAAAAGGGAGAAAGGAAAGGTTACTTGGTTTTTATTAATACCAAGCAAAGGGGAAAAGGCCTCAATTATGAATTGTTTCGTTCAGGTTTTCTTCTGGGCATGGAACCATTGGCATGTAGTTAGCAAAGGTGAGCGTGGCCAGCAATGGGGAGATTGACTTTGCTAGGGTAAGAGATTTGCAAAGATATTATTTTATTATAATATTAAGAAAAAGACTGGATCGTGCAGGCACATGCATACAGTTTGTTATATTTTTCTAGTCAAATAGGATTGCTTTATGATGATGTTGGTCTGTTTTTGTTCATCTTTTTGCAGAAATATTGGAAAACATATACAATGAAGAAAAAAAGAAATCCTCTAGCTGTATAGCCAAAAATCGATACCCACAACAAAGAAAAAAAAAAAGATCTGTAGACAAGATCGCAGCAAGATCACCATCATCATCAATACATACTACTTACAATGAATACATAATGCATACATAAAAGGACAGATGAACTGATATATGGGAGTGGGGTCTTTCTGTTTTTCCCTCACTGTGTACCCTCTCTGTAGGTGAGTGTGTGTGTTTATGTGCTGGACCACACAGCAATAGCAGCAAGAACAAACAAAAGGCTAGTAGTAACTCTCTCTTATCAGCTGTAATTTAGTTTTTTTTTTTTTTTTTTTTACTTTGTTTTCACCCATCTTCCTTTCTTGTGAGATGAAAAAGAAAAGGTTGAGCCTATGTAGAAGAAAAATCAGGTTCTGTATAATGAAGAAGAATTCTATGTCATTTTGTGTACAGAGAAATAGATCCCCAACAAGTTTAAAAGATCTGTAGCAGAAGTATAACTACTATATGGATTTGCAACCCAAAAGGGTAAAGTAGTGTAATGACTAAACTGGGTGGTAAAAAAGCTGTCTCCTTTACACTTTTTTTTGTTCTAATTTTCCTTCAAGATTTTATTACCCTTGTCGTCACAGTATCTGTCATCCATTAGGTTATGAAAAAACAGTTTTTTTTCCTTTTTTTTTTTCTCAAGAAAATATAAAGATTGGGTAAAGTAAAGATTGTTCTTTCATGTGATTAAAGGCTACTTTAGGGGACTTTTTTGTCTCATTTTGTGGTTTCTTTTAGGTGGACATGAATGGGTGAGGGCCACTCTGTCACATGGTTTCTGACAACATATATGAATGGTATCTGGGTACCACTCACTTCTTTCTTTTTCACTCTTTAGCCTCATTCAAGATTTTTTAAAAAAATAATAATAATAATTCTTTTTTTCCTAATTAGTTTTCTTTTTGTTTTTCTGGGTATTGGTACCTTTTTTGTTACTTGATTTGCATTAAATCATAATATAATGGGTACCCACATATACCATAAGCCTCACTAGTTGCAGCTTAAGCTAAATTGCCCCCCGCCACACAATTTATAGGATTCAAACTACAAATAAATTGGATGGTGTGCTTAGGTATCTTATGTTGGTAGTTGTGGGGATTAATCAAGATGTATTAGCATTAAAAGCATCATTTTTATATAAACGTTCAAAATTTGAATGCATAATTGTGCCATTTGTCCTCCTTGTTAGGTGCTTGTTCTATTTAAGGTACATGTTTGTTGCCTATGTTTTGCCCAACAGGTAAAGAGTTGCACAGGACCACTATACCAGTTTCCATGGTGGATTAGTGTCTTGTGGATTTCTTACATTATTCACTCAGTAGGAGGTTAAGATGTCAAAATCTTTGCATCCCTTTACTCATGCTAACCAGCTGGCTACCTCTATATGCCTCCCCTTCTCCCCCAAAAAAGAAAGGGTCCTTTTATTTTGTCAATAAAAGTTTGTTGCCAAAAGAAAATAATGTATTATCAGTGTTTTTGGTCAGTAAAAGGCCTTTTTGGCTCTAATTTGGCTCCTGGTTAACCCTGAATTATTATTGTTATTATATCAAGTAAAATGTCCAAATCAAAGCATTAAACCCTTTATGTTTGCTAAATTGCTAGATTTGACAATCTATTGAGTTAATAGAATGATAACCCTCTAATTGTGGGCTGTTATTATGGAGTTTTTGGTTAATGGGTTTACTAGTGGACAGGGTCTAGCACTACTGGCAGTACCTATCACTATCAGGATCGAGGATTAGGATTTCTAGTCTTGAACCCAACTAGATTTTTCCTTGTAGTGATTAGTAAGTAATTAATCATATGAGCATATGAAGTTTCTAAAGCCATCAAAATAAAATAATTTTATTAAATAAGAAGTTACATTTTCGGGCCCTAATTAACTTCTTTTTTCTGTATACGTGTTTTTTACTTTTTGAGTATGATTAAATGCACTAAACATACCATACGAAATGCGCGCATACGAACTATTCGAATAAAAATAAAAAATAGATCTTAAAATTAAGATGCTGGGCTAAAAAAAATAGTATTTCTATACTTGAGAGCAAATAGTATTTCTAAACTTGAGAGCTCCACTTCTGATAAATAGACGTAGGGGTGTGCAAATGGTCGGTTTCGAACCGAACAGACCGAAAATCAAATTTTGAAAATTTTTAGGACTGAACTGCGAACCGAAATCGAATAGACCGAAATAATTTCGACCGGTTCGATTCAGTTCAAAAGATTTTTTTAAATGGTTAGGGGTCGGATCCACCCATAGATCCATTAACCCGACCCAAAAACTCACACACACACACATATATATATATATATATATGAAAATCCCCTCCTCTCTTATTTCACTTTCTCTCTCTCCTCTCCGCCCTTGTCTACCCAAGGCGTGCTGACGCTCCTCGCTACCCACAGCGTCACCGCCATCGCCGTCGACACCGTTCTCCTCTCTCTCTCTCAACAGATCCCGCTCCCCCGTCGCCCCTCTTCCCTCCCTCTCTGTAGATCTGTTCCCGTCCCCCCCCCCCCCCCCCCCCCCCCCCCCCGCCGAGGCTCTCCCCAAGGCTGTCTCCCTCCCTTGCACAGTCTCGGTCTTGAATCGTGTTGATTTTTTATTTTTTGGTTGGTGTTTTATTTTTTTTTTGTTGGTTTTTTGATTTTTTTGGTTTAATGTGATTTTTGTTTTTTTATTGGTTTTTGATTTTTTTGGTTTACTATGAATTGAATTGTGTAGGTTTCTGATTTTTTTTTGTTTACTATGTTTGTATTATGTTGGTTACTGTGTTTGATATATATATATATATATATATATATATATATATATATATATATATATATATATATTAAACGGTGAGTGTTGTAGAGTTCGGTCGGGTTGGGTCTTTTGATTTTATAATTTTAAGGATCGAACCGAAATTTAAATTCGGTTTAGAACCGAATGAATCGAAAACCGAAAAATCCAAACCAAATAGATTAAAATTAATTCGGTTCGGTTCTGCACAGTTCTAAATAGACGGTTTTGATATGAGTAGTAATTCAGTATATGTGTATTTTATGGTGTGCACTTTTTACTATTAGAGTAAAATATATTTTATTTTATTTTTAATTTAAAGGTTGAAATCATTATACAATAAATATATTTGCACATCAAATCAATGAAAAAGGTTATTCCTTTTTAAAATCAATTTACAATGGAAATAAATAAATATTCATGTTTTTTTAAAAAAAAAATACTAAAAGGGCATCATGGTCACTTCTGGTTGTTAAAAACTACAAATGGCATAGGAACATCATAGAGAAAAGAAATGAAATGGCATGAAAAATAAACACTTGGCTTTTGTCAACAGCAATAATAATGACATAAAACCATTCTTAATTGAGCCATCATCCTTTCTTTGATAGAGACCTCTCTCAATCATTGCCGAATGTTTTTATTTTCAAAAGTTTATTTTGGTCTAATGGAGTATTATTATTAGCTATACGCTTATTTCATAATCTCCTATACTCAACACTAATTCACTGTTTCTCTCATGTCTTTAAATCTTATTAATTACATAAATCTTATTAGCTAATCAGTTTAATTGAATGTAAATATAAACTTCAATTTTTTAAAATTATAGTCAATGGATCTAAATTTAAGAACATACATGAAGTTGGTAAACTTAAATAAGTGAATTGAAGCAATATAGTTATAACTAAATTAAATTGTTTCCTTTATGATTGCCAGGAGAATAAAAACACGATTTAGTACTATTATTAAATTTGTCATTCTTAGCAAGTCATTTTTGAAAATAATAATAATAATCATTCATTAGTCTATCCTTCTGTTCTGTTGACTACTCCATTAAATAGAAATATATTCTTTCTCAATTAAAAAATAAAAATGGAATGGAAGGAATTTTTAATTTAAATTTATGAATATAAAATGTCTTTAAATATTTATGAATTTATTTGTAAAAAAATAAATTAATTGAATTAAAAATAAAAATAAAAGAAGAAAATTGGAAGTTTGAATGGGAGGTGGAGTTTAAAAAATGAAGGAAAGGATGGTTCATAAAATTCTGTGTGCATGTGGTTTTGTGGGTGTTGGTAATGATTATACAAAATGATAAGAGTAATGATATGTGTATGGGTTACATAAAAACAGTATATATTGCTTCTTCTGAGTTCTGCCTCACTCTCTTGCCTTCTGCTTCTTTTCCTCTTTTGTATCAAATCTTTTATACTTAGAGTTCCTCCTCCTTCATGATTGACACTTACATTTCTATCCTAAATTTCAATTTCAGCTTACTGTCAACAGGAGGAGGAAAAAAAAAATCATCAAATTCAACATAAATCATCTGATTTTATTTTGTCAATCATTAGTTTTCATTTTCTATAAAATTTTTAATTTTAAATTAGTTCATACATGTCGGGTGTATTAATAAATATGTACCGTTTCATAAAAAATATTTTTTTGATATATTTGACATATATGACATATCGAATTATCTACATAAATTAGTGAAGCTGGAATAACAAAAATATTATATTCATCAAGATTGGTAGTTTGACATTTGTTTCATTTAAATAAAATATCAAATTCTAATATTATAAATGACAAAAATTAAATTTCACTATGGGCCAATTCGGTTAAAATAGAAGATTGTAAAAAAAATAAAAATAATATATTTATATTGTATTTTTTATACTTGAATTGAATTACCAAAATAGGCCAGTCGCAGTGACTAGCCAGTAGAGCCCACTAAGGAAATCAGCAAAGGAAAGGAGATGCGGGAAGCAGCAAACTGATAGGATAGACTTTGACTGAAATTGAACCAAGACTTGTGGTAATCTTGTACTAGAGTGTATGCACTCCGCAAATCTACACCGTTGAATCCCAACTTGATTGCCGTATACCACACCCATCACACGGTAGGTATCATGCAAAACCAAAGATTCAAAATCAAAACTGTTAACAGAGTAAGATTCCCAGAAAGTATTTAAAAGAAAATGAATAATTGATAGTGATTTATGGTGTTTGTGATCTTTATAAGATTACATCACTCAGGGCACAGTATATGGAGCAAATTAGTCAGCTTCGCAGTACAGAACGTGCACTCTATTTGCTTTAATTATGGGACCAAAGTTTAATAATAATAATAATAATAATAATCAGACTCTGGCTCTGTTTACATAGTTACTAGTTAGAACCTACTCCAGTACTTTATAGGATACTACAATCCACTGAACCCACCTAGTCCCCATGAAATTATATTATTATTATTATTTGTTTTTCTTTTTAAATTAATGACTTTATATTATATATTTGGTTAGTATTATTTATTTTAAAATTATTAATTATTAATCAGCACATAACATTCGGTTAATCAATCAATTAATTTCGATTTTTTTTTAATTTAGTTAACCAGTATTTTTCGGTTAATCAACAAAATTTTATGCACACAATTATTTATAAAAATAAACAAATTTCAATTTAATTTCAAATATTTAAAATAATTCAAAATAAAAATTACAAAACAAATACAATATGGTCAAAATTCATATTCCACTTCCTATAGCTAATTATTTCAATAATTTAATAGCTAATATTAGAGAATGAATTTGATATTTGTCAGAAATTAGTATGCTTAATTTTAGGTTAAAGAACAATTTTAGACATAATTAAATGTTAAGACATAAATTATAAAATGTAAGAAAATGTAATTAAATATTATCAAATAAGATATAAATACCAATATATATAGTATAAAATAACATATATAGAGGTTAATTGATTATTTTATATAAATATTACTTTATATAAGTAACGAGAATGTTTAAATATACTTTAAAGTATTAAATAAATTTTATAGAGAAATATAAAAATATATACAATTTAAATATATTTTAAAAATTAAAGTATTATTCTATTTAAATTTTACAAAAAAAATCTTGAAAAAAAATAATATATGTGAATTGGTTAATCAATACTTAAAAACAAAAACTGATAATTAATGGTGTTCAAAACAAACCGTTCAATCTAGTTAACAGATCCAACAAATATGTTTATCAAACTGATTTTATGGTTAATTGTTAGTATTTTAAAAAAACGATATTAATAAACTGATTTTTTGATTCACGGATCAATTAACCGAATAGGTAATCAATACATGAACATCCTTACTGATTATCAAAAATTTTAAAAATTCAAAATCGAAATAGAGTTAATCGAATCGATTTTAAATCGATTTTGCGGTTAACCAAATTTTCGATTTTTGTTTTTTTTGTGGTCACTCCTATTATGACTTGTTTGCTAATTACAATTTACAATGGTTCCTTTGTATTTATGGTATAGCAATTAGAATTGTGATCTAAAGGTTACAATTGTGGTAGTTGATTTGAAATATTTGATGGCGTTAAACAAAATATTTGAGTAGATTAGGTAAAATGGTTTGATACATTTCTAAGTTTGTTTGTATCCAAATATAAAAACCGATTACTGTTTCCAGTAAAGAATTTTGGTAGCGGTAAGACTAGGGATGAACAAAAAAACCGATGGACTTGGTTAACCGAAAAAAATTCCGAAACCAAACCGATTGACTGATTAATCGATTGTAATGGACTGGTTAATGGTTAGTGTTTTGAAAAAACCGATATTAATGGACTGGTTAATGGTTTTTGACTCATGTAATTGGTTAATCGAATCGAAACCGAATTTTTAGTTAATTTATTAATAATTTATAACAATTTATTCTAATTAAAGTTGATCATATACGTTTTTTTTATTATACTAATTATTTTAAAGTTTTTAATCTTTTTTAATTGGCTATTAGTAAATATAACAAATTTTCTAATTAAAAATGATTATGGACCGGTTAATATATTTACTTATTAAATATTAATTTTTAAAAACAAATTTGCTTGTATCCACCAAATATTTTTATTTTAATAATAATAATGTTATATTATAGTGAAAAAATTTTAATTTTTAAGTATTTTGAACATTTTAATTTTATTTATAAATATATTTATAATTATAGTGATTAACTGAAAAATATTAGGTAACCGATTTGAAAATTCAAAACCGATGGATTGGTTAACCGATGGTAATAAACTGGTTAATGGACTGAAATTTCAAAAAATTGATATTAATGGACTGAGACTTATGAGCCGGTTAACTGACCATACTCACCCCTACGTAAGACCCATCATTTTATGCAACTGTCCATGTTTTTATTTAAAAATAACAATTTAATGATATTTATTTATTTAGCAGCTTGCCCTTTTATTTTACCTTTATTTTTTGATTGTGAATTTTTATTTATTTTTTACCGTGATTGGGGTTGCATAATTGTCATTTTTTTCATGGATGTTGACTTTTCCTCATGTGAAGACTGAAGACTTTATCGTCTCTTTTTTTAATCAAAGTTTAAAATAATTAATCGGGTTATAAAAATGGGATTTTACCGTACTATATATGCCAAGGTTATCCATGTATTAAGTTTTTGTAGAAAATAAAATAATTAGTATACTAATGTCATTTTCAATATTCCAAGACAGTATTTGAGTCATCAATTCAACACTCTTTATAATTAATGAAAAATGAAAATTCCCAAAATTAATTAATGCTTCATTCTAAACACAAAACTCTCTCTGCTTTTTTATTTTTCAATTCTAAACATTTTAAAGAGTTGACATTCTGTTCTGTTCTGTTCTGTGTGTGGCGTTTGGTGCACCCAATCAATCCTCGTTTGTCCCATTCTAAATTTATTCCATCATATTTAAATATTACATTTTTTACAAATCAACCATTAAACATACTTATTTACTCCATTCAAACATACTTACTCACCTCAGCTACAGCTAAATATAATTTCTTGGATTTTAGTCTCTCGTCCATTGTTACCCTAACAATGTGTTCTGAGTGGAAAAATGGTTGAGTTCAAATCCAAATAAACTACATTTTGTCTATATTTCAACTATACCATTCCTCCATATATTTATTTTTAGGTTTTCTTTACGATTATATACATCCATAACTTCTCTTAAAAACGAAATCCATCCATAGACCCAAACTAAAATAGCTGGATGAATTTAGTCCAATTAAAATACTTAAATTTATTTGAATATATATATATATAAATTGTACATTAAATTCAGAAAAAACACATGTTTAAAAATACATTCCCTAATATCACCATCGGTAATTTTCTTTAGAAAAAAAAAAAAGAAAACAGAATTTGAAACCTCACTATATATTTATAAATTTAGAATGAAAATAATTTTATATTTTTCACTTATTTAATAAATTTGAAAAGAAAAAATATGAAATAAATTAATTTGTCATGGTTTTTGCTCTTTTTTAATCTGGTTCCCCAGAACAATAGTTTAACCAAACAGAGCGTAAGGAGATGGACTACTGTGGACCAACTACCGCTGGTAATGAATAGACAGAGAGAACCCAAAAAAACGACAGTGAGAGAGAAGACGCAGTTCACTCTCTGGGAGCCCGCTCGTTTCACTTCAAAACCCTACACTCCATAATCAAAATCTCTTCTTTTCTTCTGATTAATTTAATTTAGCTCTAGCTTTTAATAACACAGCACCGCAAATCACTGTCTCTGTCCTCCTTTTCTAAAACCAGAGCCACCATGGATACTTATGAAGCCACAAATATGCTGCTTTCAAAGATCAAGAATCTTGACCCTGAAAACGCCTCCAAGATCATGGGTTGCATCCTTATACAAGGCCACAGTGACAGCGATTTATTGTCTTTAGCTCGTGCCTCTGATACCCTTTTGCATAACGTGATTCTCAAAACCAAAACCCAGTTAGGACTTTCGCCAAACGCCTTATCCACGCCCTCTGCTCCGTCTTCTTCTTGTCCCTTGAATCCTATTTCAAGGCCCGTTAACAATCACAACCCTTTTTCACAATCGTCACCTAGAGTTACTTCTTTCATTGATTTTGCCAAAAATCCATCTCCCCATTCTTGGCCTGCTTCAGGGACCATAGCTAACAGTAATGGTACTACTTCTATTAGCCCAAAGTCGAGTCCTTTCTTGTCTTATGATAACATTCGTGCTGGTTCTGCTTTGGTGCCTCCTTCCTTTACTAATGCCGGCAATGGGATAGGTGATGGTAGTAATAACAGTAGTGATTTCATTAACGAGTATCAATTAGACGAGTACTTTTCTTTTCTCGATGAGTTCCCTCAGCGAAGTGAAGAAATTTTGGACCCAAGGGTTCAATTGGGTGGTTTTAATATGAATAATGTGGATTCCCATCTCCATAGGAGGAGATTCTCCGAAAGTGATGCTTGCTTTGGTGCTGAAGATGGGGGCTTTGGACATGGTTACAGGCCATGCTTGTTTTTTGCTAGGGGGTTTTGCAAAAATGGGGACAATTGTAAGTATGTTCACAGTGGTTTTGGCGGTGATAACATGGCCGAGGTCGGTGGTGGTGCTGGTGGTGTCCTCGTGGGTTCACCGAGGGAGATGGAGGGCCTTTATCTGCAACAGCATGAAGAAATTATGAGAATGAAAGCTGTGCAACAGCAAAGATTGGCTTACAACAAGTACATGAATTTTCTACTGCAACAGGAGAGCGAACCTGGGAGGTATTTTGGGGGAGATTATCCATTTTTTTTAATTTAGCATCTTCTTTTCTTACTTTGGCCTTTTTGCATTTTTTTTTTTAATTTGTCAACTTTTTAGTATGTTGAAGAATCTCTGGAAGGCTCCCTAATATGCTCCACATTTTTCATCTCGGTTTGTCATTTGAGTTTGCTTCTTCAGTACTGGGGTTTTGATGGGGAATGGTTTTTCATGGTAGTTTCTGTGGTTGGTATTACGGTCTCAGCAGAATACTAACACTTTAGGTCATGTATTGACCTGTTTCTTACCTTCTCAACTTGCTGTACAATGTACATTTTTTCTCTTTTCTTCCCACTGTATAGCAACTTGGTTTGGGTAGCTAATGGTGCGATATTAATGCCATCGTGACTATCCTATATATTGTGCCATCGTTTCACTCAACATATAAAATTAAGCTTGGGGATAATATCTATTATGATGTTCTTTTGAAAAGTCGAGGCTTTTTTTTTTTATCCTTCGCTTTTCTTTTTGGTGGTTGATGTTATTTGGTCCATTTTACATTTTATGAAGCGGGACAAGTTTTCTTCAGATAAAATTTGAAGGTCTTGTCTTTTAATCTTTGCTGCCGGAGTGGTTAATGGTGTATTTGGGGTTCTGATGCATTGCAGGATGGGGGCAACGTCAGTTTTAATGGGCGATGAAATTCACAAGTTTAACCAGTTCCGTCCTGATAGGAATGACTTCTTAGCAATGGCAATGGAAGAAAAAGCAAACTCTGCTTCCAGACAGATCTATTTGACATTTCCAGCTGATAGCACTTTCAAAGATGAAGATGTCTCAAATTACTTCAGGTAATTGCTGCAGTTTTAGTGTCTGATTAGGTCATGTGCAAAATGACAGTATATTCTAGCTAAAGAAGGGCTTTTAAATCATGAAAGTATCTATCGTGAAAACTTTTACATTTGCAATTAAGAACAATGGGGGCCTCTATGCAGCTGTCTTGAGCCAATCAAGCATTTGAATATCCTCCATTGCCTTCAAGCTCTCAATGCATTCCTTTGGTGACTGATAGTGAATGTGTCAATGCATATCCATAACTTTAATGGTCTTACCCTAATGTTTATCTTTCCAATGAAATTAGGTGTCAGCAGTCAAAAGTTAATTAATAGTTCTATGGCTATTCTATTAATTAACCTTGTGGGCACTTTATTGTGGGTTTTCTGGATACATTGGATTGTAGCAGTAATAGTTTTGTCTTGCATCCCAATGGGAGAGGAGATATTATGGGGCTGTCTTCCTACTTTTTTGTTATACACTTGATCTTACAAGGGTATTAATGCCACCTTCTTGTGTGAGAGAACTATTGAATGTTATCGTGCTCTGAAAAATGAAGTTTGTTCACTTTGTGTTCTGTTGGGGGCATTGTTAATTTTCTGAATTTGACTGACCTTTTGTTGTCTCAGTATGTGCCAGGCAGTGTCAGCTGTAATTCTTGTTTTCTATATCATGCATTTACTGGCTTACTCCAAGCTTGATACTCCCATTTTCATGTTTAATGCTACTAACTGCATGTAGCTTGTCTTTCATGAAGTAATGGGTTCATGGGCTGGTTTATCTGTTCTTTAGAAAGCAAAGGCTGAAAATAGTAAAAGTTATTATTACTTTGCTTTTAAAGGCCCCTTGGGTTTGCAATTCATGAAAGCATGATTTTGGGAAGGGTCCTTGAGATGCAATATCTTTTTTATGTTATTCTCATCCATAATATCTATGGATTGGAAAATGCAATTAAGATGGTTTTTCTGTGTTTTGAAGCACTTTTGGACCAGTTCAAGATGTCAGGATTCCATATCAACAGAAGCGCATGTTTGGATTTGTTACATTTGTGCACCCAGAGACTGTAAAGCTTATATTATCCAGGGGGAATCCACATTTTATTTGTGATTCACGTGTGCTGGTAAAACCATACAAGGAAAAAGGAAAAGTTGCAAACAAGTATGACATCTTTGATATTGTTTTTTCTCTTATTTCATGTTCCTTCTGGAATCGATTTTAAGTGTTAATGCAACAGCAGCAGGAGGCAACAGCATCTACAGCAGCAACTAATGGATAGGGGGAATCTTTCACCCTGTTCTAGCCCTTCTGGGATTGATCCTAGAGAGCTTTATGATGTTCATCTTGGTAAGTAAATGTAAATGAGCATATATTTTTCCTAATATCTGGGAAGTTGTTTCTAATTTTTCTTTTGCCTCATTGTTTGTTCTCTTCAAAATCATATGGAACAGTGTCATTTTTATTGAATATTTATTTTCTATCTGCAGGAGCGAGAATGCTCTACAATACTCAGGAGATGATGCTGAGAAGAAAGTTGGAGCAGGCTGAGCTGCAGCAAGCAATTGAACTTCAAGGGAGAAGGTTGATTAACTTGCAACTCCCTGACTTGAGGGGAGATTTTATTCATCATCACCAGCGTAGTCTGTCTGCTGGTTCACCAATTTCTCCGCCTCCTTATGCTCAAGTAGATCACAATTTAAATCTTCCTCTTGATGTCAAGAACCAGGGTGTCTTAGAAGGTTTGTTGATGCATGGATGTCATTTATATAACCTTGGTTTTTAGAGTATTTTGAAGTCATTGGAGCTTTGCTTTTCTTAATTTGCATTCTCTTGTTGCAGACAAGGGTGATAGCTCAGGCACTACCATTCCCTCCACTATTACTGTTGGTGTCCAGAATCTTCTGCATGAAGGAAACGTAGCTGGCATTCAGAGCAATGGAACTGTCAATGGCAAAGTGGAGAGCTTTGATCTTGAAGGATGTGGTGGTAATGAACGGTATGAAACTGGAACCCTGAAAGTTTTCTGTTACACGAGTTGCCTTTAACTGATTATTCCTTAGTACCTGGTGTTAACTTCTGTAGGTTTATTGATTTTTTCTCCTTTCCTTATTTCTTCTTAATATATCTCCTTTTCTTGTTAATTGTTAATAGTTGTGGGAGCATGGGAGAGCATGATCTTCCTGATAGTCCCTTTGCTTCTCCTATAGAGGCATTGCGGAATAAAAGTAACTTCTCCCCTGGTTTGGCCGAAGTTAAAGCAAGCACTGAGTTGTCTCCATCTTGTGAAATTAGTGTGTCGCTGCCCACAACTTCTAGCGATATGGCTTCTCATAAATAACGTTAGAAATGTGAAGGTACTTCATTGCTTTGATTTGCTATTTTCTCATCTCATATAATTTTTGGATTAGATGGTTAAATTTTTGTTGGTTGGACTTGAAGCGGGTGTTATGTAGGTAAACAAAGTTTAGCTTGGCCAAACAGTTCAACTTTGCTAGGGTGAGAGAGTCTTGCTTCCCTTTGATTTTTCCTTTTGCAACCTCTAATTATCAAATCAAATAGTGTATTATGATGTTGGCCTGTCTTTGTTCATTTATGCAGAAAAATAGAGCACATACAAGGAAGGTCCTGTAGATGTATAGCAAAATTATACGTGCACCAAATGGTAGATCTGTAGAGAGCAAGATTGCCGTCTTCACCATCATCAATACGATACTAGTAACAGGAAAAAGCACATTACATACATAATGGACAGATGAACTAATTTGAGTAGGGTTTTCTTTTGGTTACTTTTTTTCTCTTTTGTAGGTTGTCATGGACCACAAACTGAATTAGAACTAAAGAATATGTTTCTTGTTACAATGTGCAGTATACATTATTTCTTTTACCATCCTTCCCCTAAAAGAAATTGCAGCCATTAGTATGTGCAAACAAGATTTAGACTTAAATCTTCTCTCTCTCTCAATCTCTCTCTCTCTCTCTCTCTATATATATATATGTATATATCTTAAATCCAGTTAGTTTGTCTGTGTATTTCTTGCTATCAGAATTAAATTATCATAATTGGAATCATCAAACAGGTAAAGTAAAAAAAGGTTAAGAGGTGAAATGGGGTATTTCTTTTATATGATCAAGGCATACTTTTGGGGGACTTTTCTTTGTCTCATTTTATTTGTTTAGGTCCACATGGAGGGAAAGGGCCACTCTTGTCACATGGGTGCTGACAATATATAAAGATGGCACTGGGGTATCACACTCCTTTCCCTTTCTGCTTATTGAAATATTTGTTTTTTGATTCTTTGGCATTTTGATGCTTGATGCCCTGTTCCTCTGTTTTCTATTTAATTTATAGTAGTTCTGCATGTGCTGCATTTGTTGCCGGATAGTGGATACACTTCAACCTTTTTTTTTTTTTTTGGCTAGCTTATATTTAATTATTTAAACACTGTTGATGTCAACTAACCTCAATGGGCTAGTTTTATGTGCAGTGTTTTGTTTGAAGAGATGTTTTGTTAGGAAAGAATTGGTTCAGGGTTTCAAATTATATTGACTTGTAGCAGAAATATAAAGCTAATTAATTCTGCATGATTGCATATTTGTCTTCAATAATCTACCAGTCGTTTTCTTTGATAAGATCATTGTTGGATTTTGTCTGCAAGTATTTCTCCAATTTGTAGATATGCATGCATGGACCACCATGTTTGACACTGGACCCGTCTCTGCCAATTTTTATATGGTTAAAAAAAAAAAGACAGATCTGTTGTCGTTTAGACTGTATTCTCTCTTCTTCTATGCTTCAGATGTTAATGATTTCTTTTCTTTTTAATTGTAGATACATTGACTCTTTTTTGATTCATTAACTTTGCCAAGGATGTTATTAAGGTTCTATTTGTAATCTTTACTACCATAATGCGTAATTATAATTATAAATATCACTAGAAATATACGTTTAAAAGGTGCTGATTGCCAAGCAAACTTCTACTTGTAGCGGCTAACAGGAATGTGGTATTGTTAGTGAATAAGAGTATTCCCAGTATTTGGTTAAAATAATTAAAAGAGATGCTCAAAGAATTCCTCATAAAGCATGGCGTGTTTAGTTAATTAATTTGAAGCTGCTATAAAAACAAAATAAATTTGAAATTTCCGTTGGGTATAACTTATAATATAATAATGTATTCTATAATTCAATAATAAACAATTATTCTTTATCAATCAATGGAGGTGACATTTGATTGGCTCTTCAATCATTAAAAGACGCACTGTTGAAATTTGTATTTGATCATTTTTTTTTTCCTTTGCATCCATTAACATCTTCAATGCTGAATGGATTTGTGTGTGTATATATATATACACACACGTCATAGCTGTTTTATTAATTTATTTTGAATTTATTTATGAAACTCCTCTTTATATATATATTTGATATTAAAGGATCCACCTTCATTAAATGGTGCTGATTATTTGACAGAACTTTTTTTTTATTTTTTTAATTGCAAAATTGAGAAAGAAAGTGTCAAATGAGAAGGTGGGCTCTCCCAAAAATTAAAAAAAATAAAAAAAAATAAGAAGGTGGGCCAAGTCCAATATAGGCAGTGATGAGGTTGAGGAATGCAAGTTGAGCCCACCTGACACAAATGCACTCTGTCTCCTATCCAATCGGATTTTGACAAGACATCTCTTCTAAATTTTGGAATCAAAATTGAATAATACCCCTCTAAATTTGTCCATTTCCACACCGATTCAACGATTCAATTATAAACTCTTAATATGCTTTTTTGTTATGTAAAATAATTTTGTATGGTTTATGCAATTATCATTAAATTAGTTTAAAATTTATTCCAGCAGGACAAACTATAGAAAATGGTCGTTTCTTAACTAGACAAGAAACGAAGCATAGCTTATAATCATGGATCCAAGGTACAGCCCAGTAATGGCCTAAATCAGCAAGCCCATTCTCCAAAATGATGAATCCAAGTGCCTTGCTTTTCCCAATTTTCAAGTTCATTTTTCTTTTTCTAGTTTAGTCAAGAAGAAAAACATCACCCATTATTTCTCTTTTTCATGTATTAAGGCTTATCACTAAATTATATCACTCCAATGCGATTTATTTTGGAAAATACAAGTTTTTTATATATAAATTATTGAAAAATTTCTTATCTAAATTAAAATTCCACTAACTTATATAAACTGGGACTGGACTGATATTATATAACATATTGATATATAAGAAAATTTTTATTTGGATTAAGATTTGTACATACAGACAATTATGAACCCAACTCAAGAAACTCTAATATCATATAAGAAAATTAAATATACATATATGTAGCACCAAAATTAGCTGAGCATTGTTATGATCATATCGCATCGCTAAATAAAAAGATAAAATCATTATTATTTTTGATCTAATAGTTTGCACCCACTCACCCGGACACACCCCAAATTACCTCACATGACTATTAGTGATTAATTAATAATAAATTTATTCATGAAAATCAAATATGAGACTGATATTAACATGGAATATTAGAAAGGGCTTTGTTCGGAGAGAGAGAGAAGTTATTTTTTATTTTATTTTTGTTGTTATGGTTAATATCCAGCAGCTCAGCAAGGATGATATCAGCTTCTGTGATTTTCTTGCACTGAAGCTCTCTGCATATATTCTGATTCTTTCAAGTACTTTAAGCCCATCAAGAAGACCTCTGAATGACCCAACAAATCTCTGTACTAAAATCTCAAAGATAGCATTTTTTTCCCCATCAATGGA
Source organism: Excoecaria cochinchinensis (assembly GCA_947683425.1). Classification (NCBI taxonomy): domain Eukaryota; kingdom Viridiplantae; phylum Streptophyta; class Magnoliopsida; order Malpighiales; family Euphorbiaceae; genus Excoecaria; species Excoecaria cochinchinensis. Next base: position 7,988,779 of record CANTUQ010000074.1, on the reverse strand, counting down.
AGTTATATTATCTCTATTTCACTCTTCTTGGATTCTTCAGCCTTATTCTGCTTCTATATATTGTTTGTTTGTGGGTCACATTGAAAAGGGCATAGCCAAGCAGATCAAGAAATTAAGGTCAGTCTCTGTTTTGTTGAGCTTCTTCAAGCACATCCTCTCTATTTTTACATGTATATTTTGTAGGGTAAGTGTCCTTATTAGGGGTCCTCATCTCTAACACGTTGAGTACATGCCCTTGTTGGTCTTCTGCATAGGCCACTGCTTTAATGGCTGTGTGATCCCCATTTTATAAAATTCTTTTCTTTTTTTGTTCCTCCAGGAAGCTGTAGAGAATGGAAGGTAGCAGCAACAATTCTTGCAATTCATCAGGTATGTATATTATTGCTTAATTATGTCTATTTTCACATAATTAAAGAACAGTTATTGTGATGTATTATTATTTTAATGAAATTTTGGAATATATATAGGCATGAAAGTTCCAGTGTCAGAGTTAGAAAGATTACAGAAAGAGCATGAGGAGAAGATGAAAAAGATTCAAAAGCTGAAAATCCAAATAGAAGAGGTGAAGCTTCACTTGGAGAACAAAAGGAAAGAAGCTTCAAAGGAAAAGATGGAGTCTTTCAAGAGCTTGACTCTGAAATATAATAGCCTCAGGGAAGAATATAATGCTTCGTTGGCTCGAAAGTTGGAAAAACAGTCATAAATAACTATCCAGAATTAGTCTGTTAGCCAATATTCGATTGACAGTGCATTAGGTTTCGAGTATGTCTCATTTGTAAAAAAAAATAAACAGACATGAATATATATGTAGATATATATATAAACTTTCTCATGGTTGTACTGGTACTCACTACTGAGACCTGGTCAAAATGCAGGGTCAATTTGGGTTAGGCTCCACTTGATGGACCTATAAACAATAAAATTAATTATACAAGCCTTGTATTACTATATAATCAGCAAAGACATCAAATGCATATTGCAACAGTGTGACTCTTATTCAATTAAGTGTAATTGTGCAACTTAATAAACTAGTTTAACCATTTCATCACCCAAAATTGGTAATTCCATACTTGTTCTGTTTGTCGGGGGTAAAAACACCAAAATGTTGCTCAACAGCATCTCCAGGTTTGGCATTCTCATCAAACATAGCAAACAAGTATGTCTCTATAGCTTGTCCTGGTCTCCTAGGAGTCCCATTCCCTGTCTTCACATGATCGATAAGTCTCTTGTAATAAGTCTCTGCATTACTAGCTGTTGCCTCGCTGCTACCATCAGAAGGCCAACCACTCTCCGATACAACCACCTGAACATTCCCCCCCTCGGCCTTCTCCAGCGCTGCGTAAAGCGAATCCAACATTGCATCAAACAGGTTCTGATACTGACCGACCATTTCTTGTGAGGTAAACAAAGCATATTCCAGTTTAATGTTTCCTGGGTCCTTAAAATAGCTAAAATATGTGTAAAGATTTGCAAGAAGTGGTGATCCATTGGCGGCTAGGAAGCTGATGATTGGTTTTATGTAAGAACTTGCAGCGCCAGTAAATCTCCCTTCTGATGGTGGGTAAGTATTCTCCAACAATTTATAGTCTATTGCTGTGGAAACCTTGATTTGGCCTTGCAAATTGGCTGCTGCTATTGCATTCTGAATGTTCTGCATTGCTTGCAGAACAAATCCAACATTTCCATCTCCGGGATGCACTTCGTTCCCCACAGCAATGTACTTGAACTTCACATCTGCCGCGTAAGGAACTATGTTGTCTTGAACCCATTGTGTTGCAGCGGACGGTTCAGTGAGGGATCCAAGCTTCTCGTTGGGGACGCCGAGGATTAGCTCTATGTTAGATCCTCTAAGAGCTGTGAGTGTTGGTTGATCAGGATCATAAATTCTCATTCTTCCAATATTGTTTGCTTTGTAAAGATCCACAACTTCCTGCTGCGAAGGTAACTTGTTGCCATTTCTTCCATAACAAACGCCTACGGACTGTGCATCTGCAACCAAATTCAGTTGCCTGATCAGTTAAACTAAAACTGCATGAACTGTAATAGAATATAGATAAAAGATTGAACCTACCTTTTATTCCTAGAAGAGAAACTAAGAGGCCAAGAGATAGGAATAGAGGATCCATGAAGGTGTTTGATATGAAATTCTCTGCAAATACATCTCTATATATAGCTGAATTGAAGAATACTTGCTGTGCCCCAGTCAATACTTAAATATAATGAAGAGGAAGAACAGGTCTGCCTTAATTGACGGGGTAAATTTATAGGATTTCCTTGTCTGTTTGGAAAATTTCCATGTTGAAAATTCCAAGTATCTTCAAGCTGCCTCAAGAGTGGCTGCAAATCAAAATTCTGAGTAATTAGTTAGAAGAGTTATTGCCTCAGCTGGCAAGATAGCTACGGGTCTCCTGTGATGGTCAAGAAATTTTGGCTCCTAGTTCCCAATAATATATGTTGTGGCTGTTAATCTTCAGAAAATCTTCTCGTGTTCTTGAAATAGCTAACTTCGGTCCATTCTTGTCGCTGCTAAATTTTGATTTCTTGCTGATTGAAATTAATTACTAGTGTAGTTAAATATTAGGTCAGAAATAGAAGCCATATTAGGAGAGGTAGCAGTAGCATGTCCTTGCTCCGGCAGGGGGTTTATGATTTTATTGGCCTGTAAATAATTATCAATCCATCGATGGATCCATAAGTAAATTATGTACGGACTAATGAAATCCTTTAGAACATTGCGTGTAATGTGAATGGACTGCCCGAATCTGCATACCAAATCATCTTCAATTTTAATGAAGTAATAGTGCAAATAGAAAAATTTCATATATTTTATGACGTACAATATATTAGAGGTACTACATCAGTTCTTGAAAGAGTTTTGTTGGGTTTCAATATTTAAAAAAAAAAAAATACACAATTTATGACATGGTTGTAAAAATTCTTCTATTTCGGGATAAAACAGAAATGATTGTATCAGCTTTCCTATTTTTCTTACAGTAAAGCTCTCTTTTTATAACATTGAAATTAATAAAGAAGATTTGCGAGATTTACATTAATGACCCAATATATTTCTGTACTAAGATTTCAAAGATGGGAATTTTTTTCCTCATCAAAGGAAGATTCACCCTTTTTCACTCTTTCTTGGATTCTTGAGGCTTATTCTGCTTATATGTACTGATTATTTGTGGGTCACGTTGAAAAGGGACAACCAAGAAGATCAAGAAATTAAGGTCAATCTGTATTTTGTTGAACCTCTTCAAGCACTCTCTAATTATGGAATTGGTTATCCAAAACAATTGCATAATTTTTGAAATTTTAATAGAAAAACAATTAAAAAAAATTAAGTGTTATTTTATATTTGAATAGTAATTCAGTATGTCCATCTGGATCGTCAAATCGCATATATCTTAACGATTAGACGGTTCAAATGCGTGTATACCAAATTACATCCTTTTCTGTTCGAAAGTTGAATTAAAAAAAAAAAAAACCTCTCAATCCTAAATAAAATTAAAAAACTACCTCATCGGTTGTACTGGTAAATTTGGGCTCAGGCTGAACTTGATCAGCCTTTACAATTTCTATGAGGTTCATGCCCGGCCCAAGCTGTTACTTAAGCATGTACAGACTTAGTTTGTGCAGCCTCATTAGGCTTTTAAAAAATATTACTTATTCTGTAATAAAATTATCATGCTAAAGTTTTTATTATTAACTATTCCATGTTCTACGTATTCAAAATTCATCACATGTATTTGCTTTGATTATTATTATTATTATTAAGTAAAGTTATAGCATCAATACGTTCCTTTAATATACATATATGATTCACACTTTTCGTGCAGTCTATATTTTTAAGTTCGGTTCACTTATATTAATCTATAAAAAAAATTGATGTGTAATTTTTTTTAATTTAGAAATGCTTATAGTTAGGTTTTTAAATATGTCCCAATCAAATCGAAATAATTGAAAACCAACATCAATTAAAAACTATAAATCAAAATTGAACCTAATTTAATACTAACTAATAATTAACGAGCTAGATGGGGACATTAGTAGTAATTGAATTTGAATTGAAAGAAGACAACAACCTTAGCTAAGCCTTATCAAAAAAAAAAATCTGAGGTTTTCAAAGGATAGATCATGAAAGATAATGAAGATTAAGCTGTGGGCCCATAAACAAGCATTGTATTATTATAAAATCATCACAGATACATCAAATACATATTGAAACGCTGCGTTTCTTATTCATTAAGTGTGACTATGCAGCTTAGTAAACTTGTTTAACCATTTCATCACCCAAAATTATTGATTCCATACTTGTTCTGTTTTTCGGGGGTAAAAAGACCAAAATGTTGCTCAATTCCTGCTGCTTTTAGGTTCTCATCAAACATAGCAAACAAGTATGTTTCTATAGCTTGTCCTGATTTCCTAGGAGTCCCATCCCCTGTCTTCACATGATTAATAAGCCCCTTGTAATAAGTCCCTGCATTACTAGCTGTTGCCACACTGGTCCCTTCAGAAGGCCAACCACTCTCTGATACAACCACCTGAACATTCCCACCTCCGGCCTTCTCCAGTGCTGCATAAAGGGTGTCCAAAAGTGCATCAAACAGGTTCCGATACTGATATTGCTGGTCTGTGACTACAACTCCTGGCGAAGTAAACAAAGCATATTCAAGTGGAATGTCTTCTTGTGGCTTTTCAACGGCAAAATATGTGTAAACGTTTGCAAGAAGCGGTGCTCCATTGGCGGCTAGGAAGTCGATGATTGGCTTTATGTAAGAACTTGCAGCGTCCGTAAATTTCCCTGCCGATGGTGGGAAACCCTCCTGCAAGGTAGTGTCTATTGCAGTAGAAACCTTGATTTGGCCTTGCAAATTCGCTGCTGCTATAGCATTCTGAATGTTCTGCATTGCTTGCAGAACAAATCCATCTTTTCCATCTCCAGGATGCACTTCGTTCCCCACAGCAATGTACTTGAACTTCACATCGGCCGCATACGGAACTATGTTGTCTTGAACCCATTTTGATGCAGTGGATGGTTCAGTGAGGGACTGAAGATTGTCGTTGAGGATGCCGACGATTAGCTCTATGTTTGATCCTTTAAGAGCTGTGAGTGTTGGTTGATCAGGATCATAAATCCTCATCCTTCTAATATTGTTCGCTTTGTAAAGATCCACAACTTCCTGCTGCGAAGGTAAGTTGTTGCCATTTCTTCCATAACAAACGCCTATGGACTGTGCATCTGCAACCAAATTCAGTTGCCTGATCAGTTAAACTAAAACTATACATAAACTAAAAACAGAATATAAAAAAGAGTTTGAACTTACCTGTTAACCCTAGAAGAGAAATTAAGAGGCCAAGAGATAGGAATAGGGGAGCCATGAAGGTGTTTGATATGAAATTCTCTGCAAACTAATACATCTCTAGATATAGGGGAATTGCAGAGGACTCGGTCAATACACAACTATCATGAAGAAGAAGAAGAAGAAGAAGAAGAAGAGTCAATTTGATGTACTCATTATCTTATCTGCCGTAATTGGCGGGATAAATTTGTAGGACTTCTTTGTCTGTTAGGTAAATTTCCATATTGAAAATTCCAAACATCTTCAAGCTTGCCTAACTAAAGGGTCCAAGTCCAAATTCTGAGTTAATACGGAATGGTGAGTCGGCTGGTAAGATAGCTCCGGTCCTTCTCAGCTGATCAAGAAATTTTGGCTCTTTGCACACAAGAATATGAGAATTGTGGCTGCTAATATTTAATATTCTAGACTATGCTAAGACATGCCAATAGAGATTTCAGAAAATTTTGTCATGTTCTTGAAATAGCTACTGATTTGCTATCTTTGGTCTATTCTTGTCCCTGCTTAATTTTGATCTCTGGCTGATTGAAATTAGTATTAAGTTAAAATATTAGATCAAAAATAGTAGACGTATTAGGAGAGGTAGCAGTAGTAGCATGTCCTTGTGATCAGTAATTGTGAGTTAACTCATGGTTTATTAAATTGCTAAGCGCTGGTTGATGCTATGCGAATTATCCATGGGAGGGATGATTGTGTCTGGGTTCTGTTTGCTTCAAGGCATAGCCCTTCTTTTCTTATTAAAAAAAAAAAAGAAAAAGATGCACAGTAAAAAGTGAAAACTCTCCAAACATGTAATTAAAAGAGAAGAAACTCCGAGCATGGCATCTCATTTTTTGGATTTATACATTCAATTCGGCTGGAAATAATTACGAATCCATCTAAACTTCCTGGGTCCAGAAATAAACTATCGACAGAGCAATAAAATCTTTTCGAAAATTCAACTCTCCTGCCTTCCACAGTACCACCACCACCCTATCATCTATTTCTGGAGATTGGGCCATCCAGCAACATGCCTTATTCGTTTATATATTTAACTAGCAAATACATAACATTTTTTTTTCTTAAAAGGCAAACCTTGGTATTAATGGCTATTTGATCCCGTACGTCTGCATATTTGTAAGTAACGTGTGTAGACCGTTAGATCAAAAATTTATCTTAATTTATATTTCATCCAATGGTCCAACACACGCACAATGATAAATGGATGCACAGAGGGGAGAAGTGAGTTCATTTGCCCAACTGAATTTGTAAAATTGCAAATACACACATATATATATGTTATATAAATTATCTTTTACCCTCCCCCCCAAAAAAAAAAAAAAGGATTGACCAATCTAAAAAATTGATTTTATTGGAATATAAGCTATGTATGTGAGTTTGTGTTTAGCGAAATTAAATTTTGAATTTGTCCCTATATAAATGGCTGTATGGGCTTATTTGTTATACCTTAAGTTTATTTAAGGATATCATGCCAGGTCCGGGGATCAAGAACATATAAATTATTTAGCTTTATCTTGTTTTTTTTGGGTCAAAGACATTTCAAGAAAATAGTATATATATATATATATATATGTTTTTTTTGTTTGCATAATTTGGATTCCTCATCAATATGCCTCTTCCTTATATAAACAAAAATAATATTTTCATTTTATTTAAGTTATTAAATTTAGAAAATCAATTGAAATTCAAATAACTAAAAATCTGATAATTTTTTCAATCAATTAGAATTTATGTGTTCGAAGTAAAAACAGCAGGTCAATTTGAGTTTAGCTTAACTTGATGGATCCCATAAAAATTTAACTATATAAGCCTTTTATTATAACAAATATATATTGCAACAGTGTCTGATATTTATTTATTTAGTATTTTTCGATCAGGTGTGATTCTTATTCAATTAAGTGTAACTATGCAACTCGATAAACTTGTTTAACCATTTCATCACCCTCACCCAAAATTAGTAATTCCATACTTGTTCTGTTTGTTAGGGCGAAACAGACCAAAATGTTGCTCAATAGCTGGTCCACCTTTGGCATTCTCATCGAACATAGCAAACAGGTATGTCTCTATAGCTTGTCCTGACTTCCTAGGACTCCCTTTCCCTGTCCTCACACGATTAATAAGTCCTTTGTAATAAGTCCCTGCATTACTAGCTGTTGCTGCACTGCCCCCTTCAGAAGGCCAACCACTCTCCGATACAACCACCCGAACTCGCCCACCTCCGGCCTTCTCCAGCGCCGCGTAAAGGGTGTCCAAAAGTGCATCAAACAGGTTCTGATACTGATATTGCTGGTCTGTGATTACAACTCCTGGCGAAGTAAACAGAGCATATTCAAGTTTAATGTCTCTTGGGTTGTCAACATAGGCAAAATATGTGTAAATATTTGCAAGAAGTGGTGATCCATTCTTGTCTAAAAAGCTGATGATTGGCTTTATGTAAGAACTCGCAGCGTTCGTAAATTTCCCTGCCGATGGTGGGTAACCCTCGATCAATTTAGTGTCTATTGCTGTTGAAACCTTGATTTGGCCTTGCAAATTCGCTGCTACTATTGCATTCTGAATGTTCTGCATTGCTCGCAGGACAAATCCATCTTTTCCGTCTCCGGGATGCACTTCGTTTCCCACTGCAATGTACTTGATCTTCACACCCGACGCGTAAGGAACTACGTTGTCTCGAACCCATTGTGTTGCAGCGGAGGGTTCAGTGAGGGATTGAAGCCTGTCGTTGGGAACTCCGAGGATTAGCTCTATGTTTGATCCTCTAAGAGCTGTGAGTGTTCGCTGATCGGGATCATAAATTCTCATCCTTCTAATATTGTTTGATTTGTAAAGACTCACAACATCCTGCTGCGAAGGCAAGTTGTTGCCGTTTCTTCCATAGCAAACACCTACGGATTCTGCATCTGCAACCAAATTCAATAGCCTGGTTACTTAAACTTAAACTGCATAAACTAAAATCAGAAGATAAAAATAAAAGATTGAACCTACCTGTTATTCCAAGAAGAGAAATTAAGAGGCCAAGAGATAGCAATAGAGGAGCCATGAAGGTGTTTGATATGAAATTCTCTGCAATGTCATCTCTATATATAGTATAATTGTCATGGAAGAAGAAGAAGAAAAAAAGTCGATTTAATTTACTAATTGTAGAATTTATTTGTTTGTTTGGTAAAGTTCCATGTTGAAAATTCCAAGTCTCTTCAAGCTGCCTAACCAAAGGCTATAAGTACAATGTAGAGTGATTAGAAGAGTTAATGCAGAATGAGTGAGCTGGCAAGATAGCTATTAGCTACGGTCCTTCGAAGCTGGTCAAGAAAGTTTGGCTCCTTTCTCACAAGAATAGGAGAGATTTTTGGCGGCTAATATGTAGTATTGTGGATTATGCTAAGAGATGCCAAATAGGGATTTTAGAAAATTTTGTCATGTTCTTGAAATAGCTGTGGATTTCTTGCTGATTGAAATTAGTATAAGTAAATATTAGTTTAAAAAATAGAAAACATATTAGGAAAGGTAGCAGTAGCATGTCCTTGTAAACAGTAATTGTGAGTTAAGTCATGGCTTATTAAGTTGCTCCTCCATGAATTTAAGTGGTATGTGAATTATATGTTTCAACTGATTTGAATTTGTAACTGTAGTTTCATACAAAGGCAAAATCCTTTCAAATATTTAAAAATATTCACATACAAGATTCAAAACTCTTGAAACCTTGAGAGAAAAGGAACTTCAACCATGCCATTTCATATTAATGATTTATCATTTTGGATTCGCTAGTAAATAATTATGAAACCATCTTACTGCCTAAGTCCATGAATAAACTACTGACACTTGACAGAGTAATGAAATCTTTTTGGAAATTCAACTCTCTTGCCTTCTATAGTACCTTCACAACCCACCTTATCATCTATTTCTGGAGATTGAGCCGCCCAGCAGCAGGCCTTATTAATACAAAGATGGTGCACAAAAATGAGGATGAAGATCGTGTATTACTGAGGACATATATATTCATTGTCCGATCAAATAAAAAATAAAAATAAAATATTATTTTATCTCTATCATACTATGCATACACATCCTTATTGATGCGTGCATATGCTGTAGCAATACTCTAAATTATCTTTTGCCCTCCCTCAAAAAACAAAAATCCCCCGCTAAAAACGATTTTGTTGAAATATAAGCTACAAAAGTTGGTGTCTATTCAAGAATTTAATTTGTCCCCCCATGCGCATGGGTCGAATCATCCTTGATAATACTAAATATTTGTTTACATTTAAGGCCAAAGCCCGTTTCAGAAACAAAGGCCAAGTCTCCTAAAATTAACGTTGAGACCTGTTGGTAGAATGCCATGACCTGTAGAAAATCCACTTCTGACTTTGCCTTAGCTGGCATCCTATCGTGAAGACAATGCATGCAAAGATCATATCTCTTATTCATCCATGCTCACGATGGTTTCTACCTATTCTATCACTGGCAGTTTAATTTAGAGTGAAATTCACTTCAGTTTCAGCACTCCAAAGCAAAATGAAATCCAAAAAAGAAAAATCCATATAGATCACTCAATAGCAAATAGCAAAAACAGAAACAAAACCATTCAGAGTCTATCCAAATTTTAGCTTTATTTTCTTTTTTGGGTCAAAGACATTTTAAGAAGATAAAAAAAATAGATTTTATTTTTTTTATTTTGTAGTTTCGTTTTACAATAAATGCCTCTCCCTTACATTAAAAAACAATATTTTCATTTCATTTAAGTTATTAAATTTAAGAAATTAAACAATTCAAATTCTTATATTTTTTTTAATTAATTAGAGTTAAGTTCCACCCCAAATTGTAAATGTAATTATAAAAAAAAAAAAGTTACTATTAAATATGAATTTAGTGTGTTAAAATAATGGCTCAAGTGACTTATAAAATACTGTAGGAATTCCATTACTGAAAAAAAAAATAAAAATTGGGTAATAAGAAAATATATATTCCAACCTTAAAGAACATGTACGTAGTAGTTACAGTACACTAATGTTTTTTGTCGATGTTGGGAATTATTAATTTTAGTAATTTCTTTAATTTTACAATTATAGCAACATGAAAGAACAAACATTTTCCACATAGGAAAAGAATAGGAAAGATGAAGAATGTAAAGAGATGGTAAATTCAAAAAGGCAAAACTTTATGGAAAACGATTCTTACGGGATCGAAGCACAGACACATGACAATGGTGAAAAGAGAAGCGTCACAGCCCCCGTGACTCAGTGATCTCTCCCTTTTTCTCCCTTCCTTCGCATCAAAGGAACACATACAAATCACCAATATCTGCACATCTCTTTATTCAATATATATATATATATATATATCTATCCATGTCGTTGATTCTATTTACGTCTCTTTCTCTCTCGTTATCTGAACCAAATGCTCATCTTTATTATTTATTACACTCCCTTCAAATTCAATGCTAATCATTGCTGCATTTGATGTCGTTTGATCACCATTTCCTCAGCCGTCTGATTTCATGACTCCCATTTTGACATGTCGCCGGCGTTGGTAGACACCGGAGCTTCGATTCATAACCCTAATCTTAACGGTCAGATTCCTCTTCCTTTCTTGTTTATTGCTTCTTCTTTTAATTCAGTTTCTCATTCGAACCTACAGACCTTATCAAACGCGATGAACCCATCGGTTTTTGGTGATTTGAATTCTGGGTTTTCAAATTCAAGTGGAACTGGCCAGAATTTGAGCTTTAACTCGCCTTCTGTTCAGGGATCACCGGGGAAGCCTCTTTCTAGGCCGAGATTGGTCAAAGTGAGAAGGCAATCAAAGTCACAGAATTTGAAATCCGCTGCAGAAACCTGGGCAGGTCCTGGGTTTAATCCCTTCCGCCCCGTTTCTGGCCTGGCTGAACAGGATGTTGCGAGGTCCAGTGAATTTGGGCTTGGTAGGGGTGGAAATGAGGCAAATGTTTTTGGAGCGGGTAGAGCTCATTTCAATGTAAATAAAAGTTTAGACTCTGGGAAGTGGAACGTGCCGAAAGAAGTCATTGAACAAATGAAGAATGTGAGAATTGGGAGCGGAAACGTGTTCATGAACAATAAATCAAGTGCAAGCAATAGAAGTGACTTTGTGTTTGGGAGTGATCACAATAAATGTTCCACCATTGATGATAGCATGAAGAAGTTGGCCATTGACGATAATGAGATTGATAAGGTTGTGGATGAAACGTCCAAGTTAACAGTGAATGATATTTCTGAATTTGGGCGCAAGATTGGGGACCCTGTTGGCACTTCCATTGAAAAGAGCGTGGAATCAACGCTATCAGATGAGGTGAAGTCGAAATTGCATGTAGAAGAGACAGGAGAGTTTAATAGGGGCAGTGAAGTTCCCAATGCTGAAGATGTGAAAATGTCTGGGTTTAAAACTGATGTAAAAGTTAGAAATACATTTGGTGAAAGCTTGGCAAATGCACTTCCTGATCAGATTAGAAATTTGAACATCAAGGACTCTGTGGATGCTAATGACACTGGTGATAAGATTGGCACTGCTGAAAACAGGAAAAGCTTTAGGAATTATGTGGGTGGAAATGGAGAAAGTGTATTGTTGAGTGAGATGGAGAGAAAGCCGAACATTGGAACTGCAGTGGGAGAATCTTCTAGTCAAACAGACATGGGATTTTCATCTTCTAAAATCTATTTAAAGGATATGCCTAGCAAAAAAGCAGGTGATAGGAAGGACCATTGTTTTGCCAATATGAATCCCACAGAATTTACATTCAAGGGAATAATGCAGGGTAAGGAAAGTGGAGGTCAAGTTCCTTTAGATCATTCAAAAGTTTTTAACCAAGTAAATGTAGATGCAGGAGCATCATCTGGGTTCACACTTGGTGGGCTGGCTGGTGGGAATTCATTTGCAATACCACCAAAGGGTGCACAGGAGAAAAGAGAGGGGTTTATTTTTACAAGCAAGCAAGATGGTTCTGGGTCACCCTTTGTTGAGTTTAAAACACCCAGTTCAAAGGGAAACCTGTTCTCTGGCGTAAATCAGAAAGTGGGAATCACTGCCAAGTTTAAAGACTCAAAGGTAAAGAAAAAAAGGGGAAAGTTGAAGCAACCCACCAAAGTCCATCTATGGCCCGGAGAAGATTTTGTTTCAAGGGAAAGTAATTCTCGAGAAATTCCAGAGGCTTCTGATTCTTATTCTCCAATGGATGTTTCACCATATCAGGAAACATTATCTGATACTCAACTTTCCAGGGCAACTTCTGTAGCATCAGAGGAGTCTTTCAGTCTTGATAACCAATGTCAGTCAACAGATTCACAACCAACTGTTTTGAATGATGCCATTGATGAAGATTTGATTGCGGCAACTCAAAGAATGGATATAAGTGAAGAGATTCTGAAATTTGGAGAAATAAAAGAGGAAGGTTCTGGTTGTTCTGATAAATGCACTGGTGTCGAAAATCCTCTAGAAGAGTCCATATCTGGGGCTGAAACAGAAAGTTTTAAATCTGCCAATGAAGAAATAGACTTTGTCAATGATGTTGTGGCTGCTTCAGCAGAAAATGAAGCCAGTTCAAGCACAAACATCGAGAGGCAAAATAGCGATGTCATGACTCAGTTTGGTTCTTCTGCAAGTACAGAAGAGATTGGTGGTTCGGGTTTTGCATTTGCTGCTGCTTCTTCGTCTCAAGCTTCATCAAAATATTATCCTAAAAAGAAGAGTTGGGAAAAAGTTGGTCGTGACGCTTATAATTCCATCCCAGTTGCTCAACTTCCATCTACATCAGCTTCTTCGCAATTTAGTCCATTCTCTGGTGCTTCATCGCCTGTGTCCCCTAGGCATAGCAAGAAAGCAGGTCTATCCAGTCCATGCTCTGGTGCTTCATTGCCTGTGTCCCCCAGGCATAGTAAGAAGGCAGGTCTATCCAGCCCAAGACACATGGTCCACGATAATACCGAGGGGTTTACTGGACAGGAGATCAAGCAAGAGTCGGACTTGACCTCTGCTGCATCCATTGCAGCTCAGGAAGCATGTGAGAAGTGGCGATTAAGGTATTAATAATTTAATTTGAACTTCTTTATTCATTATAAAATGTCTGATACTAATAATTTAATTCACGACAAAATGTCTTATGTGGGATATATATTTCTTTATTTTGTCAGTTTGCATTACGTCTTTGCTGGTCATTTTGATTATGTATATCGGTTGTGCTCAATATTCTGTCAATGTTAAGTTCATTTTTTTTCTTAGGGGAAATCAAGCATATACGCATGGAGATTTGTCTAAGGCAGAGGATTGTTACACCCAAGGAATAAATTGTATTTCTAAAAGTGAGACATCTAGAAGCACTCTCAGGGCATTGATGTTGTGCTATAGCAATCGAGCTGCAACTTATATGGCTCTTGGAAGAATGACAGATGCTCTACAAGATTGTGTGATGGCTGCTGAAATTGATCCCTATTTTCTCAGGGTGCAGGTTAGAGCTGCAAAGTAAGGCTCCCATTGTTCTTTCTAGTCAATTTCTGGATTGCTCTATGATTCACTTACACTTTAGCTCTGCGTAAATATTAATTTTGTTGCACAGGTTTGCCAGTTTATAATTTTATAAATACTAGTTTTTTACAACATTTGCTTGCAGAAAGTGCTAGACTATCAATGCCTTTTTTGTTACTTTTTCTTTTTAATTTGGCGCAAAAAATTGCCATAACAGCATCTGCTGCTAACTATTAAGTGGTTAATGCGCTGTTTGTGAAAGAATGGCACAAACACAAATGGTTTTTAGTCTACAGTTCTCTCTATTTTTATGCCTAAATCACTTATCCTTTTTCTGGCTTATTCATTTTGTCAAATTTGATCTAGTTCAACGGCAGCATTGTGTAGGTTCAGTCTTGGTTTTGTTTGATATTTACTAAGAATCATTTTTTGTGATAATTGTTCTTGTTAAGTTGCCATCTGTCCCTGGGGGAAGTTGAAGACGCATCACAGTATTTTAAGAAGTGCTTGCAGTCTGGAAGTGACATCTGCGTGGACAGAAAAATTGCAGTGGAAGCCTCCGAGGGTCTACAAAAGGCACAGGTATTCTTTCTTTCTTTCTTTCTTTAATATCCTTTTTCTGAAGTACTTTTATAGCAAATTTTTGTCAAATCGGATTTGTAATAACTGAATTGATGTGTGATCACAAGGAGGTAGAGCCTTTGTGTAAATTTAAAATAATTAAAGTTTAACACTGGGAAAATGAATAGCTTACTTGTTTGAACTTCTGATGAATAAAATATTCATGATTTGCATTTGGGTTTGTTGCTGATCAGCGTATTTCCTGACTGGCAGAAATTGTCTGAATGCTTGCAACATTCTGCTGAACTTTTGCAAACAAAAACATCCAACGATGCAGAGAGTGCTTTGGAACTAATTTCAGAGGGTCTGATTATAAGTCCATTTGCAGAAAAGTTAATTGAAATGAAAGCGATGTCCCTTTTTCTGGTTTGTATTTGTTCTACTGATGCTTGAAAACTTTGACATTGCATGAGATAAAGACTATGGTCTTTGAAGAATCTAACAAAGCATAAAAGATTGTGTGAATTGAGTTAATTTTGTGTTATGTTCCAGTTGCAAAAGTATGAAGAGGTCATTCAACTATGTCAGCAGACTTTTGATTCCGCCAAACGGAACTCCCCTATTATAGATGCTGATTACCCATCAGCAGATCGCGATAGTACTAAACTTGTGAAAGACTACTCTTTTTGTCTTTGGCGGTGCTGCCTGACTGTGAAATCCTACTTCTATCTTGGAAGGTTGGAGGAAGCTATTGTTTCACTAGAAAAGCAAGAGGAACTAATTGTGAAGTGGTAAATTGTACTCCTAGTTCAGATGGAATTGCCTTTTTGTTTTTATTTTCTGATATGATATTTCCTCTGGTGTTTTGTCCAGTAATGATAACAAGATGGTGGATTCGTTAACATCCTTGGCTGCCAGTATACGGGAACTTTTACGCCACAAGGTACGACACTGCATATATCTTTTTGAATGGATCATATATTGTCTGGGGTGCTTCAAATCTATCACCTCACAGCATCAAGAAGGTCATAACTGTTCAATATGTGTTGAGTGACTATTAGATGAGGGTTTCCTTTGAAGAAGAATTAAACTTAATACTAGTTTGCCATAGGTTGCTCTGTTGAACTATTTATACATAAAGATACAACCATTTATACATAATCCTGGTTAGTATATATATAAAGATATCAGAACAAATACAACATTATACAGGGCCTTCATTTTGTCCAGAAAGTTCAACCATGACATGAAATGTTTGGGTTCGGTAAATCTGGTTTATAGACCAAGAAAAGAAGGCAGCATGTTTAAAATGTATAAACCGTTTGATAGATATTAGCAGAACTTCATTCGCATAAAAGTTCCTACCTGAGACATTAAGAAAATTCCAAAAGGTGTTTTCTGTTCCTTCATCCTCATGATTGATTAAGAAGTCCTTTGCCTAACTTTATACTATTTTGTGTTGAAGAAGATAAATGTTTTTAGAAAATAAACACTGTCATCTTCAAGGCCTTTTTTATACACAAGGCATCAGGACTTTCTACATGTTGAACTGGTGTGTTCTGGGAGCCTATGGAGAAATGCAGGATTTATTTAATTGGCAAGGAAATCATAAGGGAGAATTTTTATTTCTACATAGATGCCACTCATAATCATTGTCAATTTGATTAGTCACAGATATTCTTTCCAAAGAACACTCTGGATCGCTGCCCTTGCAGCATAAATATTTTTAAGTTTTCTGCTAGTTTTTGTTATGATTGCTTTTGTTTTCCTTTTCCTGGCAGGTTGCAGGAAATGAAGCATTTCAAGCTGGAAAACATTCCGAAGCTATCGAACATTATACCGCTGCCTTGTCCTTGAATGTAGAGTCACGGCCTTTTGCGGCTATTTGCTTTTGCAATCGAGCTGCTGCGTACAAAGCATTGGGCCATATAACTGATGCTATTGCAGACTGCAGCCTAGCAATAGCTCTTGATGGAAATTATTTGAAGGTTTTCCTCTCTATTGATGCCCTCATTTTGGCTTTGACCATGTTATTCAATTTTTTGGCTGTTAATGACATTGTTTTAAGTTTGAATTTGATGTTATGAATTATGATGCAATCTGGAAGACTAGAATAATGATTGCACTCATACTTTTTCTACAAGCCAATACTTTGTGTATTTAAATAATTATATTTTCCAAAAAGAAATTTGGGGATAGCTTTAGGCTTGTCTAAAATTAGAGAATATTATAAGCTAAAGAATATGCATAAATATAAGGCATTTAATCAGTTTGCTATATAAACACCATGCTATTTTTTAATTGTTGCTTTCTTGACTGATGTTTTTGGTCAAGATTTTAGAATTTTTTAAATGGAGGCTAATAATAGTGAAATAAGGGCTTATGTGTTAAAAGATCTGGAATTATAAATCTTTGTGTGCTGTCAATGACATTGTAAATGTTGAAGTTTGTGTGTATATATCTGTGGTTCAATAGGCAATCTCCAGACGGGCCACTTTGTATGAGATGATTAGGGATTATGGACAAGCAGCTAGTGATCTTCAGAGAGTTGTGGCTGTTATCACCAAGCAACTTGAGGAGAAGAGCAATCAAACTGGATCATCTGATAGATCAGGGAACTTGGCAAATGATTTAAGACAAGCTCGCATGCGCCTCTCCACAATTGAAGAAGAAGCCAGAAAGGAGATTCCTTTGGATATGTACCTCATTTTGTAAGTCATTGTTAATTTTAGCAAATGATACATGTTAGCAAGTATTAAAAATGCACACATTACCAACTCTTGCTGTCAACAGTATCCTTCCTTCCGTTAAACATTCATGGTGGCATGTGCTGTTTATTTTCTTAGAAGCAAATGCAAGTATATGGGATGTCCCACAGATAGTGATTCTAGAGTTATCCTTAGTCTAAAGTTTCTGGTATCTTACACTGTTTGTTTCGTTTCAGTACTTTTAAAGCATATTTTGTGTGTCTTTTGTCTATTTAGATTTTTCATGCCGGAATTTCCACCTAGTTAGTTGTTGTACATTTCTGTTGTATTATTCAAAGGGCTGTTACTGAAGTATGCTAAGTGTTAAAATCTGATTGAGAAAGGGAATTGAAAGGCCATTATCTAGCGCATGTTGTATCGCTTATCTTGCTTATTTTTTTGAAAGCTGTTTTAATTGATTCTTTTGTTTATTTCCTCTTGGTATTTATCAATTATAAAGAAGCAGTTTTCCTCATTCTCTTAAAAGAGTTCTGCTGTTTAAAAAGTGTTCCTTCTGATTCCATTTCTGTTTGATTTATTTTTTTCCCCTTTTAAATCAAATTTGGAAAGGTGAACATAAATTCTGTTAAAGTTTTCTACTTGTTTCATAATCACTGTTGTCATTATTACCCTTCTTCATAATATTCTTTTATTTTGATTTCCAGTTACTGGTGGTCTATATTGCTTCTAAGCTGTCATTCTTGCTGTTTCTGTTCACCACTTTATTCTTTTGTTCCTATCATCGTAGTTTATTTGCCAGTGTTTTCGTTCATGCATAATCAGTACCTTGCGGGTAATAGGCATTTGATGCTTTATGCGCGTGCAACTTATACTGGAAGGTTCTTTCTAGTGCTCCAAGAATGTGAATCAAACATTTGGATGTAATGTGCTATGCTTGCGTTAAAGAAGTACTGATACTGAAACAGATATTGATAGCTAAGATCAACTAAACAATTGAATGATCACAGGGGAGTTGAACCTTCTGCTTCTGCATCAGAAATTAAGAAGGCATATCGAAAAGCTGCACTTAGGCACCATCCTGACAAGGTTTCTTCATGTTCTTTTTTTGACTTGTCTTACTTTGACTACCCACATTAACGAATTGGTTACTGATGTAGGCTGGTCAGTCCTTGGCAAGAATTGAGAATGGAGATGATAGCCTTTGGAAGGAGATAGGAGAAGAAATCCACAATCATGCTGACAGACTTTTTAAAATGATTGGGGAGGCATATGCAGTACTTTCAGACCCCACTAAGGTCTCTTGCATTTTCTTTACCTTTCACTGTGTCTTTACTTAAAATGACTTGGCTGTACAGCAAACTTTATCATTTTTGTGAGCAAGGTGTTTATTGTGGCAAATGCCACCTTTTGCAGCGCTCACAGTATGATCTCGACGAAGAGATGGGGAATGCCAAAAAGAAACACACTGGAAACAACGCA
The DNA here is from genome assembly GCA_947683425.1 of Excoecaria cochinchinensis. Classification (NCBI taxonomy): domain Eukaryota; kingdom Viridiplantae; phylum Streptophyta; class Magnoliopsida; order Malpighiales; family Euphorbiaceae; genus Excoecaria; species Excoecaria cochinchinensis. Next base: position 7,970,205 of record CANTUQ010000074.1, on the reverse strand, counting down.
TATAGAACATATACGGACGCTCAAAGCTATCAATTCGATAGAGGTAGCCCAAGGAGACAATGGAGAGATGTTTGGAGATCATATGCTAGGTAACTCACCACTTGAAAGGCCTGCCGCTTGTATGATATAAGAATTTCTGGATTTCTGCATCATAATCGACACGTGCCAGAAGAACTTCAAGCTTTTCTGATTGAAGTTAATAGAATACTGGTATGATGGTTCGCATGCAATCCATATGCATCCTAAGTTTAGAGGTTTTGCTGGAGGAAAATTGCTTCACCTACTTTATTGGTGACATGCATGAGGAAATTGGATGGTTAAAAACCAAGTGAAAATTGTTAGTTTCTTGCACATGCGGGATTTCATTTACCAAAAAGTTGGGCAAGAACTGGTTCATGATGAGATTTTGATAGATGATTATGAGAGTGTCACACTTCATGGATTTGAAGACCTTTTTTTTTCAGTACATATAAATAGACAGATAGAAATAGAGAAAAGAAGTATTGATTTTTCGCGTCACATGAGAAAGAAAGTTGCTGCCAACTGTTTTGAGATGTGTAAATGTACCGGCAATTTTTGTACATATGAAGCATTATGGATGCAATCAAGAAATCAATGTATGTGTGTGTGTGTGTATAAAAATACATGGATTTGAAGACCTTTTTTTTCAGTACATATAAAACGACATATGTATTTAACTTTTCAATAAGAGAATAAAAATACATATGTCGTTTGTTTTGTGGCATCTTATTTTCTACAAAACCATTGTTCTGTCTCATTAACATAACTTGATCAATGTAAAACCAGAAAAGAAAACTATCGATGCCCAAAATATTACATCCAACCTTATTGAAAAAGATAAAAGAAAAGCAAGAATTTGCTAAATCAATCATCAATTTGCATGTTTGTGTAATTATTAGAAATCAATGATCAAAGACGGATCGGGGAATAAATAAAGGCAAAATTTGCTAAATCCCTTTATAAATCAATAATATGATATGAAATGAATGAAAATCGCAGATGGATTAATTAGATTTTGAACTAAACGATTTGTAATTTATGAATTTAAAAAAATTAAGTTGGTACAAAGATATTATATATTTAAGATTTAACTCAACAAACAATTGATCTCGTCATGAATAGAATGGTGACTAAAACTTGGATAATTTTAGAAAGTTGCAAAGCCCAACTTGAGCTGTTTGGTAGATATCTAGGCCTCATGAGGCCCATTACACATTATACTTGGACCCATATAAAGCCTTTTTAACCTCAACACCAGGGAAAGAATGGCACCGCATGGAAGAAAGGGGAAATTTAAAAGCATTTGAAAAGAAAGGAACCATGGGAAGGAAAAAGTAAGAGACATTATTAAGTTTGAGAAGACGAATTTGTATAAAAGCAGAAAGTTGAGGATATATGGTTCATTGCCTTTGCAGCAAATTTCATTAGTTTCATGGAAGGTACGTATTTTATCCAAATGTTTTGCCATATTTCTTGTTTGGATACTAAGAAAATAGTTATATCAGGAGCAGCATTTCCTCGTGAGATCTTTCAGTTATTCGATTTCATCGGTTGTTCTTCTTTTTTAATAATAATTCTGCCTACTTCTAAGAATTGAACATTTAACTGATAGCGAAACTCTCCAATTTCTTTGTGCAGGTGGAAAAACTACTGGTAGCATAAGGGATACCGCCTCATCGAAATTCACATGGAGAATTCAAAACTTCTCCAAATTGACAGTAAAAAAACTGTATTCCGAGATTTTCATTGCTGGTGGTTGTAAATGGTATTCTTCATATCTCATATTCTCAATAATTTATTAGTTATTACAATGTGCTTGTTTTGTATTTGTGTAACATTGTTTTCTTTGAAGGCGTGTGCTTATATTCCCCAAGGGAAACAATGTTGATTTTTTGTCAATATATTTGGATGTTGCTGATGCAACTACTTTGCCTGATGGATGGACCAGAGATGCTAAGTTTAGCTTGGCAGTTGTTAATCAATTCAACAACATGGCTACGGTCACAAAAGGTACTTTATTTACTGGGCATAATTCAGCACTATACACTAAATTATTTAGTGACCATAATCCTAACTGTATAGAAGGTTTTAGCTGTAAATTTATTGATATTGAGGTAAGAGTAGGGATGCAAAATGAATAGTTCACCCAATCAATGGAGTTGCAAGTTTCACATAAGAAAATTCTCAGATCTTCAATCCTAATCATGGAACAATATCTGCAATTTCAATGAATGGAATAGAACTTCCAATCTAATGTCTAACCCAATTATTTATTGCCCTCTACTTTGTTATAGTATTCAGAAAGGGGCAAGGCTACATTGTTTTTGGAGATATTAACTCGTTCAAATGCCATATGAATGTAATAGCAATTCAATCCTTTGCCAGAATTCTTATAATGTACTTGCTCAATTCATATGCATTTTGCAGATACGCAAAAGGTATTTAATGCAAAAGAAAATGATTGGGGTTTCACATCTTTTATTTCTCTTAGTAAAATAAAAGATCTTGCTGAAAGGTATCTTTTAAATGATACCCTTATAGTTGAAGCTGAGGTTCTTGTTCGTAGTGCTGTGCATTACTCAATAGTTGACGGTCAAAAAGATACTAGTAAATTGGAACCAGAAGCACCCAAGGCAAGGAAGGAAGCAGTTGATGCTGAAGCGAAGGTTGTACCACCAACTGTTACTGATACTCATTTAACAACTGAGCCATTGAATAAAACTGCAGGGCTAATTCAACCCACTGCTTGTGTTCAAGAAGCCAAGAAGGAACCAGCACCAGTTCCAGCACCACCTCATCCTGTGACTGAAGAGACAAAAATCCTTCCCAAGGTAATTCTCAAGTTAATTTCCTTAGCATAAAAATGATAATAAAAGTAAGAAGTTGACCATTAAAAGCTAATACCATGATTTCTCTCACAGTGAAATTTGGTCATGCCCACTTTATCTTTCAAAAAGTAGATAGAACTAAGTTTCTGTGATGTATTGTTTAAGATTTGACCAAATCCAGCTCTAAATATTTCCTCTTAATCTGCTGGCATGACAGGATCCTCCATCTGAGCCCATACAATCCTCAGCAAATTTGCAGACAGTATGCAGAGGTCTGCTAATGCAACTTTCAACCAGGAATAAAACTCAAAAATCTGTTTCTAGCAATGAAATATCACTTTCAGGCCACACATTCAGTCCTGATGTTGTGCAGCAACAGAAGGAAGCGTTGAAAGGATTCTTCAACATGTCATTAGAAGCTATACAACAAGTTAATGCCTTTGGTTATATTGAGGGAATTATCCGTACACTGGTTCAACATACTAATAATCTGCAAGAGAAGATGATTCTTGAAGATCTGGCGAATAGACTGGCAGAATTTAAAGAAAGTATTCCCAATGCTACAACCATTGCAGAAACTGCTGAAGCTCGAAGAACATCTCTTGCAGGAAAAACCACAGATCTTGATACAAAATTGAAGCAAAGACAAAATGAACTAAGTTCCCTGGAGTCTGAATTATCCAAAATTTTAGAAGAAGCAGCAAAACTACAGGCTGCGCTTCAAAGATTAATCAGCCAGAAGAACTCTGTTGCTCTTAAGTTGGAGAAGTCAAATCAAGAAACCTTTAAAGATCTCGAAGAATGGCAAAACTTGGAAGGAGAAATGAAGCAGGCCAATGCTGAATGGCTTGGAGCTAAAGAGAAGTTAGCATTAGCTGATGTGCGTTGGAAACTGTTCAAGGAGGATCTTGGTCTTGGAAAGCTTAATATTGCATAAATAATGTTTCTTGTATATTCTTATCCTTTTCCTTCCTTCTCTGTTCGACTTAAATATGTGAATTGTTTTATCCGATAAGAATTTGTTCAATCCGTTAAATCTTACTTAATGGTTCAAGGATACTGAAAAAAATCCACTCAAACGTTTGGCTGCTTTTCCAATATTGTTTTCTGATTATTGCCACATTTGACACTTTGTATGCGTTCATCATTGAATTTTTCCTCAAAGAATTGAATTACTGATGTGTTATGCAGAAAAATAAAAAAACAAAAGAAGGATTTTGTCTTTGATTTCTTAACGAAATTTCTGTTTTTCATTTTCTGCAAGTTCTGCGCTTTGCCTTCTTGTTTTTGTTATTTTACCTTTGTTGTTTTCTCCTCTCCAACTCCAAATATATATGTGTGCTTGTGTGATACGAACTGTGTAAATCAAGGAAAAGAAAATGTTTTAAGACATCATATCAATTACGGCTCTGATTTCATTCAAATTTCCAAAACCAATAAAACAAACACATAAACCAGGACAAGACCGAGTGAATGCTCTACTCAAGGAACCAAACACCGCTTCAATTTAAGACAAGCTTATTAGGCACTAGGCGGCGGCGAGGAATTTTGATCTTCTCTGATGCAATAACCTTCCAGTATGCCTTCTTCCTCAGTGGTAAAACCAAGTGTTTCAATTAAATTAGGCCAGCATTGTTTAATAATTGTACGGATAGCATGACAACAGGGGAGATCTAAGTCTGTCTCACCATTTAAGAAGAAAAGCACCATCTCATTAGTGCAGCCTTGAAGTTGGATTAAAGTGCCCCAGCAATTTGAAGAATCTTGGTCCAGCTTTAATCGAGCCACAAGGTTCGAGGAGCTTGAGGCAAAGGGGAGTCCCATGGCATTGAAGTTCAAGCTTGCTGCTAAAAGAGCTATGAGAAGAATTATGATCTTAAGAATGCTACCCATTTTGTATAAAAACTGCAAATAACAAGAGAGATTGAAAGATGAAAGATTGATGAAAGAATGTGGTTTATATAGGAAGTGGTTTTTGGCTGTTACGCCAATGGAAATTTTTAAAGACGCAACAAGGATGGGAGGAGATATGGTGAGGCCATTATTACTGTGAATGTGAAGTTACAAAATTATTAATATTTATGTGCTTCATAATCAACAAAACTCATGGTAATCTTAAACGACTAGTTTAAGAAAAAATTATAACTTTACGTCTGACGGAAAATTCAGTCCAAAAAGTTCTTGAAAGATCAAGACATAAACATTTCCTTGGTAAGCCTCATACAAAAAGTTAATTTTGCCTTTTCCTATAGGCTGTATCATCAACCAAAAGCCCCCTCCCAATTAAGGATCAACGTTTGTAAATGGTTAACTAAGACAGCAAACTCCTTAGTCGCATCAAATACCACCAAAGTTGCCTTCAACGGATCAATTCAATAATAATGTAAAGATGCCAACTTCTCAAACAATAAATGACTAATCTAGCAGAAAGGAGGCCATGCATCGCCACCAGAACTGCCACTGCCCTCAGGTTCATAATTAAATGTCTTTGCTAACTATTACTACAAATTTTAATTTTAGAAACGTTTAGCTACAATTAGCGAGAACAGCTAATGCTCACGAAATTTGTCGATTTAGCCGCAACCGATAGCTCTCGCCATATTTGCTACATAGCGGCAAACTCAATTTATCGCAAAATGGCAACATCTAGTTCTCACTACTCGTTCGCTATTTGACACGCCACTTCGCTTGCGCTAAAATATGCTGGACGACTCTTCGCTGTTGTCATGAATTTGTTGTTTTCATTTAGGGGATAAATTTCGTCTATCAAACTGTGATTTTCTTGTAGTGCTTTGATATTTCGCAGAAATAACATGAAGTTCGATATATGAACTATTACTAATAGATATGAATTATTTCAACTTTTTATTTTGCGGTTTGTTTTGGTCCTGAGGTCCATCACTATTAGAGCTATAGTCCTCATTGCGTCTTTTCCTGTGAGTGTGTGTTCCCATAACCTGTACACCAAAACCTGGATTTCTTGTTGCACCCTCTAAGCATGTCAGCAATGAATCATAAGAAGAACCAGGTTGATCAGTGGAAGAATTCTGTCCCTTCTCATCTTTCGCATAAACTGGACTGAACCCGCACCTTTTCACCTTGAGCTTGCATGCACCAGGCGACATCACCTTGAATTCATCCTCCACATACGATTCGAACTCAAACATGGCCGTGCAAGAATACTCCCTGAGCCGCTCGTATCTTTCCTCAGTTAATATGTCAACACAGCTTGTATTCCACAGGAAGACATGATCACACTCAAACTCAAACTGGCTCCCCCATTCTCCACTCTCCTTGGACAAGAATTCAAGTCTGTCCTCATACTCATTTTCTAGATGACAATAGCACTCAAAAGTGAAACCGTCATGGTAATAAGTATTTTCCAATTCAATTACTGCACAGAATGTGAAACCTACTAGCTTGGAACTATACCAATCGGGAGGCAGCAGAGTGGTTATTGAAGCTCCTGTACTTTGATACCTGAACCACTCTGGAATTTCACTTTCCGGGAAACAAACCACAGGGGAAACTAGTATATCCCCATCCCTCTGCAAGACAAAAAGAAAAAAGTAAATGAGAATATTATAAGGAGCAGGTGCCTACGAAATTATTGGAAGCTATGAGAGATTTGCATACTGTAGAAAGTTCCAGTAATGCAGCAGCCAAATGTTGAATTTTGAGCTGAGTGCTCTCCAGAATATATCTACAAGCATGCTTCTCTAAGCTCAAGCAATTAGCAAATGTGAATCCATGTTTAACAAGTGGTGATTTCTCTTGTGATTCTTGGAGTTCAATAAATGGACTTGACACTGTCTTTAAGGAAGTACAATTGTGTGCAACAAGAATTCTTATTCGGCATGGAAGCTCTGGTAGAGATTTGAGTCTCTTGCAGTAGGATATGTCAAGGACTTCTAGCCACAAAAGTTGGTTGATGCTTGCAGGTATCCTCATAAAATTGTTTCCCTTGAAAAGTAAAACCTGCAATGATGATAAGTAGCCGAGGGTGCTGGGGATTTTTACTATTCCTGTGTAGCTTAAAACAAGGTCTCTCAAGGAACCAAAACCAGATAGGGGAGGCAATTTGCTAAGTTTTGTGCAGTGATTAAGATAAAGATCTTGAAGGCATTTCAGCCCACAAATGCTGCTAGGAAGATTCTTAAGCCTTCTAAGGCCACAGAGGAAAAGTTTTTCAAGGCATTTTAGCTCACCAATGCTGATTGGAAGACTCCAAAGCCTTGGACATTGGCTCAAATCTAGCTCAACAAGTGAAGACAGATTTCCAATTGATGGAGGCAATTCTTCTATTTCGGTCACTGCCAACCTCAACTTAACAAGTGAAGTAAGACCTCCTATTGATGAAGGCAATGCTGTTAATGAACTTTTCTTGAGATTGAATTCAACAAGTGAAGATAGATACCCAATGCATGAGGGCAATTCTTCAATAGCAGCCGCTGCCATATTCAATTTAACAAGTGAAGTGAGACACCCAGTTGATGAAGGTAGTGCTGTTATTGCAGTCTCTTTAAGATTCAATTCAACAAGTGAAGTGAGATTCCCTATGGACAAGGGCAATGCTTTTATTGTTGTGCCTTTCAGATTTAATTTAATAAGTGAAGACAGACTCCCAATTGATGATGGCAATTCTTCAATTGCGGTGTACCTTAAATCTAAGTGTTTGATGCTCCCCTTAACCTCTGGAAAATTCTTGAGACTGAAGCACCAGGAGAGATCAAGAGTATCAAGAGAATTGAGATGAATACAGCTTGGCAGAGTTTTAAGGTCTTCGCAGTGATCCAGGGATAAGGTTTTTAGCCCGTCAAGAAACTGAATAGAGGATGGCCATTCTTCAAGTCCAGTCCCATCTAACTGTAGCTCTTCTATACATTCTGATATCTCTGGAAACTTCTTCAGATTTGAACAGCAAGAAAGATTGAGAATCCGAAGAGATTTCAAAGGAATGAGACTTGGAACACTCTTCAGCTCCTTGCAATTCGATAGACTTAGATAAACAAGACTGTGGAGGCAGCGAATGGATGAGGGGATCTCAAGTAAACTTGTACAGTTATCAAGAACTATCCTTTCCAAATTCAAAACTGAAGATAAATCTGGCAGACTAGTGAGATTCTCGGAATCATGAAGATCAAGCAGTTTTAACTTTTGAAGAAGCTATAGAAGACATAAAATTGAAACAATGACTTAATATTGAATTAATTTCAGGATTGAAAGAATAAATAGTATTAGGACTAAAAACATACCTTAACTCCATTCCAAAGCTCCTTAACTCGGCTGAATGGCATGTGAAGTTCGACAAGGTTCTCCATGAAAAAATTACATGGCAAAGATTCCCATGGGTATCCATGCCAATGGAGATAACACAACTTATTAGGAAGAGATTGAAGACCATCTGTTGTAGATTCTGATATAAATCCAGTAGGGTTCTTCCACGACAGAGTGCTGTTCTGGTAGAATTTGAGCAACCTCAAATTGCACATTCTTGAGAAGGTAGCAGGACTCAAGTTCACTTTTCCAGTTTTAGAAATGTCCAGGAATATGCCTTCAGTTGCAATGGTCCCCTAACATAGAGACAGCAACAAAGTATAGAGAATTTTAAAGTTATCATAACAATTCTTTAGCATAAAAAAGAATTCAGATGATTTGAGCGCTTACCTTGTTACTCATCAGTAGATTATAGACATCTGCAGGATCCCATAATCTACTCCGATCACCAGGCTTACCATTCGATTCTTGGCGAACAATATCCTGACCCATTTCTCGCAACAAATCATGCATGTCTAACTTATTGTCTATGATTTCTACTAGACTCTTATCAATGAGACGACTTATTCCAATGCTTGGAAAAAAATCACATCCATCCATAATAGTGGTCACAGATTCTACATCGCCTCCGTTAAAGAAACATGCAATATCAAGAAATATATCCTTATCTACTTGTTCCAATTCATCATAACTTATTTTCAACACTTTCTGTATCTCCAAATTAGGAGATCCTTCCAGTTTATCCAATGTACTTTCCCAATCCTCCGGTTTTTTGTTGAATAAAAAGGAACCCGAGACATTAAGAGCTAAAGGGACACCTTTAGTATAATTTACTACTCTTTGTGACAACTTAATGTAATCTTGAATGGGATGATTTTGTTTGAAAGCTTTTAAACTATGCAGTTGAAGAGCTTCTTGGTAATGCAATCCTTTAACCTCATATATTTTGTCAGCTTTATTCACGAGCACTTGCTTATCTCTACTTGTTATGATTATTCTACTTCCTGGACCGAACCAATTATGATTTCCAGCTAAACTTGTTAACTGTTCTACACTGCTAACATCATCAAGAACAATGAGGATTCTTTTTCTTCTCAGTTTATTCACAATACGCCCAGGTAATACACTATGCATAACCAGATTCAAATGCTTCTCCTCTAAAACTTTTGATAGAATTTCATCTTGTAATTGAACAACTGAACGTTTTTCTGATTCTTCCCTAACATTTGCAACAAAATAAGAGGCCTCATATTCATTGGAAATTTGATTGAACAAGGCTTTTGCAATGGTTGTTTTACCAATACCACCCATCCCCCAAATTCCAAGGAAAATAACATTTTCTGACTTCATCTCTAACAAAGACCGGATTTTCCCAACCCGTGAATCAATTCCTATTAAGCCATTAAAGTCACTTGAAGGCATATGACTCCATTGTTGCATAATCACATTTGCAACTTCTTCAACTAACTTATGATCATCAGGCCTAGCATTTACAATGAAAAGTCTACTTAATTGAAATGATCAATAAGACCCAAAACAACTTTAAAATTTTGATTTTCAGTTCATATTGAAAACTCAATTCCAAGCATACCAAAAATAAAAACATTAAAAAGCTCAAAATGGATTACCTGTCTCGAGAATTCCAGCCATCCATTAGGGAAACTTTGGTTAGAGCATCCTTCCATTTTTGTCCTTTCTCCACCATGGAAGAATCTGTTTCAAGCTCTGCAAAGAAACCCGCTTGGTCTCTCAATTGAAAGGGGTCTACATTATAGAAAATGGGGAGAACAGACAGACCCTTTGATTCTTTACACTCAACGATCCTTTCAAGCTCATCCAAACACCAACTTGAAGAAGCATAATTTTCAGATATTACAACGACTGAAAATCTTGAGCATTCAATGGCCTTGAAGAGCGCCAATGGAATTGATTTCCCTCGGTCAAATTTATCATTATCTTTGAAACAGAAAAGTCCTCTGCGTTCAAGCTCTCGATAGAGAGAAGCAATCAATGTTTTGCGGGTATCCTCCGGCCTGAAGCTCAAGAAGACATGGTAATAACTCGAAGAAGAATAAGAAAGAGAGGATTTTTCAAAGCCAGAAGCCATGTTCAGGGTGGAAATGGGATCAAATCTGTGCAATAGGAGTTGAAAAACTGAAACTTGTGGTCCCCACAGAGTATAAAATATAAAATTCTTACGCCATTCTTGATTTCTTGTCCTCTGGAAGTTACGTCCGTTGTTCATGGATTGATTGAAAAAAATTATTCAAAGTTCCTGGAGGGACCTGTGACCCAGGATTTGAGAATCAGAATCCTAGAAAATGATTATTTGGGTTTGGGCTGGGCCTTTTGATCCATTTATTAATGGGCTATCTCTCACAAATGTACTGTACGGCTTTTTTGGTATGGACAATTGACATGTAGGCTATAACCCAAAAACTAATCCTTATTCACATTAATTTTTATTTGTGATTTTCATTCATAAGTGGAAGAAAAAAGTATATTTATCTATCAAAAATAAAATTAATTCTTAATTTTAAATATAAAAACTTTATTGTAATTTTTTTTTTTTTTTTTGGTTACTAATGTTTAGTTGGATGGAGAAGATGTATGTAAAATCTAAAATGTAGCTTCGAATTTTTTACAACAATAAAAATTAGTACTTGGGTAAAGGTTATCACGTGAGCACATGTTGTCGGGGATGATGTGGCAAGCGAGGAAACGAGAGAAGTTTAATAAGGGTCAAAATGGGGAAAAGAGGAGATCTTATAGAATAGTGGGCCCTCAATCATATAGGTGATGAACTGTCAAAATGGGGATGCGAACACGTGTCGTGTCCGCAACTTAGGGTGGTCCCATCTAGCTGGACTCCTCATACCGACATGGGCCTATTTCTCCAATGTTCGTCGATAGCGACTCTAAAAGTTTTTTTTTTATTATTTTTTCTTATCTAAAAGTCAAGTATTTTTTTTATCGTGATTATATGCTTCGGTATATATATACATGCATACGTCAGATTAAATGAAATTAAACGTATTTGCTCATGCATCCCGCATAGTGCATTTGACTAATTCTAATTTTTTAATAATTATTGAAAATAAAAATTAAATTTGAAATATTATGTATATTTAATTGAATATTTATCATCATATTAAACTATAATGGTTTAGAGTTAAAATTATTAATTACTTATATTTGGCGTACAAATATTTAACTAGAAACAAAATGTAGTGAAAGTAATGCCAAAATTAAAGATTATATGTTTGAGGGTATCGGTGCAATGAAAAATAAATTAAGTCAAAATTGGTTTGATTAGTTGATGAATAAGGGAGACAAGAGGGTGATGGATGCAATGACATTTCATGCTAACGTCAGCGATCATTTATATTTAAAATATAGTTTATAAATTAGACACGCAGCAGAGGTGGGTGCATCGGTCAGATTCAGGTCAATCCGATTCAAATTTGATTAATTCAAATCCCGAACTAAAACTAAAATCTCCATTCGAACCAATCCTAAGTTTTAGCAGGATCCCGGCTCGTATAATCCAAAATTTTCGGATTTTGACCTTAAAAATCCTAACAGTCCAAAATTCTTTTTTTATTTATTTTAAATATTTTTTATTTAAAAATAAATTAAAAATATTTTTTTACTCACAAAACCCTAGGTATAAAAAAAAAAAAACTTATCTGCTGCCCTTAATCACATATACCATTAAGCTAAAATGAAGCTTAGGATTAGCCAGCAAAATCAACCCAACTCTTCAATTATTGGTTGTTCGCACCCCTACTTGAACCACTACGCCTATATTTCGTCACTTCCTCCCAAATGCTTCTCTTTTTATCATGCGGATACAGCATAGCATGTTATACCTAGCATTAAAATCACGTACCCTGGACTGATTTTTTAATGTAATTCTCATGTTTCTATGGAAAGATAAAATTTTGATATGTTCACAGGCGAATTCATAACTCAAAAATCAGTAAGAACATATATTATAATTTTATTATAAAAAATTAAAATTATGTTATTATTATTAAATTAAATTTTGAAATGGAGCACCTAAAATAAATTAGGGGTATACCTATAGTAATTTATATATATATATATATATCTGTAATTAAGAAAATTCTAAAAGTGAGGGTGTGCACGTATCAATGTGGCTCCGCAAATGGATATGCTAATTGTTAAATTTGAAAGATTATCTAGCCAATTGTTAATGACATAAATGATTGAAAGTTAATTTGAAATTTTTTCCATGTGTTAAAATTCCATAATAATTGAATATTTATACAAAATATAAGTTGTTTTTCAAAGTTAAATTTGGTTGATTACATTGGTTTAATATGGTACTAAAGTCGTAAGCCACCAATAAAAAAAAACATACGAATATTATGAAATTAAATAAAAAAAAATATTTTCACGAACTAATCAAATCGAGAAGTGCCAATTAATTATTAACTGTCTCTGCATCATTAAATTGGTTCATGAAAAATTTGTGTAAACAAATATTTTCGAAATAAATAAATATATCAATTTGAATAAGAGAAAGTAGGTTAGGGATTGCAGCAAAGCATATGTTTAAAAAATAATAAAAATATGTAATCTTTAAATTGATAAAAATGGAATTAAAGTGAATAGGGAAATAGAATCAGGTGACAACTTTTATAAGATCAAATGGACCCATACATATTTTGTTAGCACATATATATATATATAATAATAGATGGTATGAGAGTGACTTGCACTATTTATGTTTTTACATGTGAATGTATACAGACAGATGGCTAAAAGCTTAAATAATGGAAACAACTGGAATTTATAAAAAGCTCTTCGCCATTAATTTCTCCAGATACGTCCCCTTATTCAATCTGCCCTTTTGGTCGGCAGGTTTACTTTTTTTTAGTTCTTTTCCATCAACTATAAATTATATCTTGAAAAACAATGGAAGAGATTTTATTATACACTAAAATATTATTAGTTCATCTTTAATTAGAAGCATAAAAGTCCGACTGATTTTTGTTATGAAAATAATAAAATTAGTTTTACCTCTAATTAAAATGCTCAATTGGAGACCCAAAAACAAGAAACAAACAGTAAGGAAAATGCATAATTCATCATCATATCCGTTTCGAATTAACAAAATCATCAATATCCGAGGTAGGTATTAGGAAATAATTAGAAGAGATGTATGGAATTAGATGGTGTTAAAAACGTAATGATGATGTGTGCGTTTCTTCTTTTGGGTAGAAAGCATTTGATTGGCCAGATCTCTTCAAATTGTATACAATTGAGTGGTAGGTTTCAATTCTTTACAAAAAGATTTAAAGGCATATATAAAGCCAACTTTAGTGCGTGTGGACAACTTCGAATCAACATATCTTATTATGATGCTTTTCAATAAAATATACACACTCAAAATTCAAACAAAGCTGGATTTAATTGGCTCTAGATTAACGCACGTGTACTTGGAGAAAAATAACCATTTTTAATTAAGAACAAAGATTTACACCTCTCCCTTCCCTTCCCTTCCGAATACCCTCTTCTTGTACACTATTTGGCAAGTTTTATTTTTTATTTTAAAAAATTCATTACTAATTAATTCAATAGTAAATAAATAAGGTAAGAATTGTCCGATCATTATAAGAAGATAACGAATAAAGTGTCAAATTTAAGATATTTAACAAATTCAAATAAAATATAATATGAAAATTTGTCACTACTTTCTATCTCTAGTGAAAAGACAAAACATAGCCCTTGATTATTACCCCATCCCCAGTCCACCCTAATTAAATAAATAATTAATAAGTTAGTGTTTTTAATTTGAAGCCAAAGAAAGCGAGACCTCAAAATGCTTTGAAGAAAATAATAGCGAAAAGATTGAGACTTGGCTTTCGCTTTGTGTGGTCTTGTGCAAGTGATTTATCAAGTCTCATGTTTTAGCCTATTGCTAGTCTTGATTATGACTTAAGCATTGATCATGACCATATAGAGCAGCCATAGGCAAGCTTTTGACCTATTAAAAAAAAATGATTAGTTGCAAATCAAGCAATTTTTAGATTTAATTATGATAGGGGCGGCACAATTTAATTTAATTTAATACCATATAGGGAGGACCATCGGGTCCATTTGGCCTCTGCACCAACCGCTCTTAAATGGACGCAACAGCTATTTATTTATTTTTTTTTTCTTTTGGATCCATTGTTGGTTTTTCATTGTTTAATTTGAGCTTTCTCCTTGTCTATTTAATGTTTTTATGGCTGTAACTTTTTTTAGATTTTTATTTTTCCCCCCTTTTAACATAAGAGCTTTCTCATCGATGAACAGTTGCATAATTCCTAATATGATCAAAAAATAATTCAATAGTAAGTAAGATGATATTTGAATTTAATTTTCAGTATATCAGTTAGTTTTCACTTTTTGTGACTAAATTATTTAAAAATAATAATTATTTTTGAGTTTTAAGTACATGTCATTTTTAAGTATTTGTGAATGAGAATTTTGTCCTCGGTCCTATACGGCGCAAATCTAAATTAATTCTCCTAATAAATTTTAGATACTAAAAGAATATATAAGAAATTGTTAACGAGATCAAATATATAATATCCTTAGCCATAATTTTTTTTTTCCATTTTTTGAATTATCCTAATGTCTTTGCATATATTCTCCAAGACGTGCATATAAGCCCATGTCTGATTTGATAAGCCCGTTAAATAAGGCATTTGCCCTTAATAACCTGCCAAGTGCATAATTTAAATGGGGAATATATATTGCTATAAATTAATTTGCTAAAATTGCAAATGATAAAGGCGTAATTTAGTATGAAGATTTTTTTTTTGAATGAGTCATGATCCATATTATACATAAGCTAGCACGCTGTAAAAGTGATGACAAACATACAAACCAACAATTAATGAACATTAATTAGTCGGTCAAATATCATATTATTCATGTAATCCAAAAAAATTCAAATTTGATTTGCTGCCATGTGAAAGTTTTGATGGGTCAAAAACAATTCAATTGATAATTATTATAAATTAACGATTAAAGGTGCATGCATAAGAGACTAAGGCACACGACAATATCAAATTATATAATATGATTTTGAGGTCTCCTTTTGGGAATTTCGGTATGGAATATTCCCACTGCTTAACTGTACTTTTGATGGCTCTACTTCAGTCAAAACCCTAGCTATATAGTAATTACTAATTACCATGCAAAAAAACAAAATTGTCATAATCTCTATTTCATCTTTATGCGCTGTGGGGTTTCTTTGGCTATTTCTCTATCTTCTCTAATTTTATTTTCTTAGGATCCTAAGCTTTTTAGCCGCCATACGTACAGTTATTATCTTTTGCAACAGCCAACAGCACAAAAACAAATTTCAGCATTAGGATTTGTCCACCTTGGCTTACTTTAGTTTATAAATTCAAGTTTATTGTTATTTTTCAATTTAAAATTTTATAGATGTGTAGTTTACGACATACTATTTATTCTCAATTTAAGGCCTGAGTTGTGATTTTTGAAATTGAGTAGCGATGTGCTCTTAAAACTCTAAGATCTCTACGTGGACGAATCTTGCGGCGTTATGAAAATATATGGTGGAGTGATTACATTGGGGTATATTCTGCACTTACAATTCGATGCCAAAGTTAGTCATAAGACATAGAAGAGAGTATTTATAGGTGGGGAAAAAGAGTGGGATATTTGAACATTCCATGGTGCCATCGAATGGCCAAAATAAATCATTATTAAATAGATTTGATCATAAATTCATAAAAATATAAATAAATGAAATATTGCGATATTTTTATTCGTTTAAAAAAATAATTAGACATGAAAAAACATGTATTATTTTTTCATTTGATTATGATTCGAATTTCACACTCCGTTATCCCAAAAATATATTGTAAAAATATAAAATAATAATTATTATATACACATCATATAAAAAATAATAATAAAATAAATAAATCAAAACATATAGTTCACACAATTTTTATGATTCATATAAGTCCTGAGTCATTTAGGGATTGGATTCAACATGTAAGGTTACATTTTTATGATCATATTGGATGAATTTGTTACGTCTTATCAACTATTTTAATAAAAAAAAAAAGTTAGGTTGAATTTTTTTTTTATAATATATTTTTAGGAATAGAAGAAAGGAAATTCAAACCGTAAACTGATATCTGGGGTTAATTTCATACGTGATAATCGAATTTTAGAGCTTATAACCAAATGGTCATAATAAAATAATTTGTAACACAAAAGTCATCAAACTTTTATTTTATTTCAATTAAGGTAAAAACAACTGAAAATTTAATTTTTCGTCACTGAAATATCATGCAAATATGCCACTTTATCAGTTATTTTTTATAATACACCCAATTAGTATGTCATGTAACCCGTTTACATGAAAAAATTTACATATCGGTAAGTACACATGTTATACCAACCTGTACAATAAGAAAAAAAAAATTTACTGACACTTATATTTATTGATACGTCAATTTTTACATGTACACAAGTTACATGGCATACTGACTGGGTGCGTTTTAGAATATTACTGATGATGTGATATATTTATTTAGCTTTTCGGTGACAAAAAATTAATTTTTTAGTTATTTTTACCTTAATTGAAATAAAATAAAAGTTTGATAACTTTTGTGTTACAAATTATTTTATTATGACCATTTGGTTATAACGCCCAAAATTCGATGACCACCGACGAAATTAACCCCTGATATCTGTCAACATAATCAAACCTTACAAATTTTATTTGAGTTGATAATACTTGATTATGTATGGGGCAAAAATTATATACAAGACTTGATGAAAAAATACAAATAAATGACAATTGTTTCTGAAATTAATTATTTAAAATTATTAGCATGTGGAGTATATTTTAACGACACGTATTACTAATTGATAAAGCCAAAAACGTCTTTATCTGTAGAATAGAAGGCAATTCGATCGGATGAGAAGACCTGCAATAAGAAGAGCCCGGTCGGACCAGGCGTGAGCACTCCGAAACTTAAGTTAGTAGGTTAGAGGGAGAATGTGCTTTTAAAGAGAGAGAGTGTCTTGGATTCAATACCTGGAGCCATCGTTGGCTGTACTATTTATATGAGATAGTTGAGGGACATTTAAGTGCCTAGGGTGTGATTACTGGCTGTCAGAGTAGGTATTCGGCGACATGAGAAGGAGCAGGTGGTAGGCATGGGCGCTGTCTTGTGTCAAGCGGCTGATGGAACTGGCGGTCACATCAGCCGATCGGGCTTGTGCGCTACCTAGGAGCTCGTGTCTGCTACCTTTAGTTGATAGGCTTTGGGCCTTGCCAGTTGAGTGGGCCGGCTTAATGGGCCTTATAGCAAATGAAATTTGCTGTGTTATCACTTGCCCCCCCTCAACAGGTCCGATCGGGCATTGATTTGCCTTTGTAGGTCCGTTCGGGTGAGATTAATTCTGAAATTTCCCGATCCGAAAACGCGTATTGGCGCGTTTTTTGAATTTAGGAGGCGCCTTTTCTGAAGAGACGCTCCTGCTTGGACAGCTGTATCCATTTAATGTTGCGCGTGCATCAAGGGCGACGCTTCGCTTTGCGTACAGCCATAATATCTGTTGACACGTGGCGTTTTCCTAGTGGAGCGTCGATTGGCGTATTTGAGAAGCTTTAGCCTATAAACATGGGACTTTGTAAAGCATTTTCTCTTTACTTTCGAAATCCCTAGCGAAACTCTGTCAAAATCTCTTCTTGAATCCCAGATTTTCGCAAACATCTCTTTGCTTCTTCAAATTTCTTGAGTTCTTTCTGTCAAGTAAGTGATTTTTCCTTTTTGTTTTTTGCTTTCTTTCTGTCTGCATCCACTCCATTTAAAAACTATAAATTTGCACCTGTCTGCCCTTCTTGGTTGTTGAAAATGACCTCCAGCAATGGTGAAGTGCTCGATAGCAGTTTTTTGGACGGATATCAGAATAAACCAGCCGTTGAATTACATTCTTGATTGACTGCTGGGGAGGTGGCTGAGATCCCCTCCAAGTACGGCCTTCCTGAAAAGGTAACGGTAATGGCCTGCCCGGAATCGATGGCCGTGACCGAAGGGCCTTTTGGCCGACATAACAACGAGTGGTTTATTTGCCATCTCTGGAGCCTGGATGTTGGCTTGAGGTTCCCACTCGGCGCCTTTGAAATGACGATCTTGAGAGGGTATAGGATCGCCCCTAACCAGTTGCATCCGAACGGGTGAAGGTCGGTAGCATGCTTCAAAATCTTGTGCATAATAGAGGGGGTTGCTCCGACCCTTGAGCTTTTTACTCACTTCTTCTACATATCGGGTCGGAGCGACGGGATGGAGTATTTTTTCACTAGCCATCCAAAGAAGAAGCTGATGTTCATCCCGACCTCGATGAAAGGGTACAGGGAGAGGTATTTTTTGGTCAGGATGAAAGGTAGTTTTGGTGTGCACCTTACCCGGTCGGATAGGGCTGAGGTTTTGAAGGACCTAGCAGCGGGTCAGCCCATGTATGAGGGCGATGTAAAGAAGCTAATGGATGCCGTGAGTAGGCATGGAGAGCCCTATCAGTCCAGCTTTCTCCTGTCTACGCTGTTCGGGTCTTCCAGCTCTGAGGGCGCTGAGTCTGCAGAACGTGAGCATTAGCATCGGGAAGAAAACATTGTCATTATGCATCGATCATGCATTGCACTTTATTTGTGTTTTGTGAAGAAGGTTTCAGTGTGGAAGAACTTATCTGTTTCATTTTCCGTTTGCAGCTGAGATGGCTGGTGGGAACGGAACGTCGAAGTAGCTTGGCGAGAGAATCAGGCAGAAGTGCGAGGCGGAGAAAAAGGCCCAAGAGCAAAGGAAGAAAAGGAAGTTGGTGACTTCTGCTGAGCTTCAAGCCTCTCGGGGGGCCATCGCAGTTGTCCCGATCTCTTCGGCTCCTCCTGCTTCTACTATTGCGCCTGCTTCCACCACCGTGGGGCGAGCATCTGTGCCTCGGACCGAGACCTCTCCTCATTTGGCGCGGACTCGACGCCCAATCCTGCAAGACGAGTCTGAGGAGAATGATGTGCCTATCAGTAGTGTATTCCGAGAGGTGGCAGAGACCACTCAGAAGGACGCTGAGGAGGAGGGCTGCTGAGACCATAGCAGAGTCGAAGTGATAACACGACAAATATCATTTGCTATAAGGCCCATTAAGCCGGCCCACTCAACTGGCAAGGCCCAAGGCCTATCAACTAAAGGTGGCAGACACGAGCTCCTAGGCAGCGCACAAGCCCGATCGGCTGATGTGACCGCCAGTCCCATCAGCCCCCTAACACAAGGCAGCGCCCGTGCCTACCACCTGCTCCTTGTCATGTCGCTGAATACCTACTCTGACAGCCAGTAATCACACCCCAGGCACTCAAATGTCTCTCAACTATCTCATATAAATAGCACAGCCAACGATGGCTTCAGGTATTGAATCCAAGACACTCTCTCTCTCTAAAAGCACATTCTCCCTCTAAGCTACTAACTTAAGATTCGGAGTGATCACGTCTGATCCGACCGGATTCTTCTTATTGCAGGTTTTCTCATCCGATCGGATTGCCTTCTCTTCTACAGATAAATACGTTTTTGGCTTTATCACTAATTGAGTTAAAAAATGATAGTACTATTATCTAAACATGTTTGTTATTTTTGAGGAATTCGTATTTTCAACAAAGTCACTTTAATTTATCAATAGGATTTTATATATATATTTTATCTTAAAGCTTTTTTTCATGTTCATAAATGAACTTAATTAACTTTATGGTAATATTTAAAACATACTCCTATATAACAAATAAATATTGACTAGGAGATGCATTTTGAATGAAAATGAAATTAATAAAGCCTTGGATATTTAAATATAGAGACAATTAAAATAATTTATTTGATAATTATATTTTCTTGCTAATTAGTCACGATGAGTCATAGTCAAGGGTACGTCCATGACTTAACGAAAAAAAATAAAAAATAACAAGTTGAATTAAATTAGATAAATAATTACACTAATGTTGATGTAAAAAGGGTCCCACCCGTGGGCGTGGGCCTGACTATCTGGATGCATTTTTATTTTTTGACAGGGTAGTGAAGCACGTGCTTAAAATAGACAGATATTCAAGCTCGAATTTTGCGAGTCAAGTCAACTCTTACAACAGGCATTAACAGCTTGCAAATTGGACGGCTAGGATCTTTCACCGTCGTAATGGACTTCAGTAAATTCGTCGCTAATCTCAAAATCACAGTTCGTCAAAAATAGTTAAAAATAGTGCGAAGATCTCGTGCGTCACGAATCTACATTTTTTTTTATTTGCCTTTTTTCCTTAATTCTCAACGTCCTTCTACCACTAAAATAAATTTTTTAATTAAATTACTTATGTAATATACTTAAAATTACGAATTTGACCTACATTTCTAGTTAATTATATCACTATTTTTAATGAAAGACAAAATAATTAAGAAATAATACTTTAGATAATAAGAAGACAAAAAGATTAACCAAACAACTCTACTCTTCAAATAGAAGGTAACATTCAATCTTAGAACAAAATGACAGAAGGGAACATAAATCTATATCAATGAGAGGGATAGAATTCATTTAGGGCACGTTTGGTTCGTTGTATTGTATTAGCCTGTATAGTATTTGTCTGTATAGTATTAACTTGTATAGTATTAGTCTGTATAATATTAATTTGTATTATATTATACAGTATTTGGTATAATATTATATTAGTTTGTATTATTTTATATTGTATTTGATATATAATAGTATATTATATTGTTTTTAAATAAAATTAAAAAATATGAAAAATTAAATTATTTTTAATATTATCAATTTAGACAAAAAAATTAATTGTAAAATACAATTTTTTAAAAAAGTGCAAAAATTTCTTGAAATATAAATATATAATAGTAGATAAATTAACAATCAAACAAGCAATTTAATTAATAACATTCAATTATATAATTGAAATATATTAATAAATGTGTTAAAATTAATAATTTTATACATAGTCTCATAACAAATCAAAATAAATAAACTTAATTATTATTATTTTATTATTTTAGACATAATCCAATATGTAACAGGCTCATAAGTAGAAAATCATGCAAAAAAGAATTTAATAATAATAATAATAATATTCAAACTAAATAAATTTAATAAACTATTATGACACACAAAATATATATTCACAAAATAAAAATGATAATAAAATAATAAAATAGAATTTATATAAAATGAGAAAAAGTAAAAATAACGATAAACACCGTATTAAATAAATCCAGGGAGAAGGGGTGTACTATTTTATACTATGTATATAGGATAAAAACTAAATGTTATATTATATAATACATGTATTATTTTTTAGAAAAATTAGCCAAACACCCTCTAATGTATTAGCCTGTATTATTTTATGCTATCCTGTATACTATACGGGAAAACAAACATGGCCTTATTCTCATGTTTCTTTAGTTACTATCTTCTTCATGTTAGAAATAATATATATGTAGTTTAATATATATATATATATATATCGACGCTCCAAAAATAAACATAAAATATATGTATATTGGTACTAATTTAAATTTGATGGATGGTCTTGAATTCAAATTTTTCATACACTTATACAAAATTTATATATTTTTTTTATAACTAAGAAAAATGATTATATTTAATACATCCTTTTTATAATTTTTATTTTATAATAATAGAGATTGGGTTCGATTTTGTACTATATCATAAATTGGTTATATACTTTCTATCGAAAAAAATTGTCTGTATGGTTGTGAAATCTTAAGAATTTGCCATTTTGAGCTTACATTCTATTTAACAAAAAGAAAATGTATTTAAAATCCAAAGACTACTAATTATTAAATATAAAATATAAATAACAAGAACATAAATGATTGGGATGCATGCTTGCTAATTGATTAATTAATTTAAATATTTCTTTTAAATAAATAATTTATTTATTTATGTTAGGTAATAGTTAACTTTTTAAATAAACAATTATCTTCCCAAACAACAAAAATTAAAAAAGAAAAAAGAAAGTGGACAAAGTACAATAATTTATATTGGATTTATAATCTTATCATTTTGTAATGTTATATTAGGAGATAATGATATCCAATAACCAATATGTTCCATGCTCATACCGATTTAAAAAAGATTAAAATTATTAACATTATATATTTTTCTAACACATCACTACATTGTTTAATGGCAATATGAAAAATGTCTGTAGACAAGATATACTGCAATTTGAAAACAAAAAAAAAATTATTTATAGTTGATAATAATGCATATTTTAATAAATATATTGATGGGAAAAATTATACGCATATAATTTAATTGTGGAGGTAACATTAAATAAATGTACCTACCTCTTGTAGCGCAGAAACTCGTTGCGGAATCGTCTACCAAGATCCTGTTTGTTTTTTGTCACCGGTCTGGCTTTTACCCACTCGGGATAAGAGCAACTTGTTCACAATCTAAATGCACCTGAAAGATAAGACAGAAAACTGTAAGTGGGAACGAGCAGCCTTGCGGCATGTACGTTTTCTCGTTACCAAATTATGAGGACCTCACCTCTATTTATAAAGGTCCTAATGGATAGAGACCTAACTCTAGTTTAACTCAAACTCTTTATGAGATAATATTTGGTAATTTAATTTAGATTAAATAACTGAATTTAATCTTGATAGAAACTCAATCCTTTATAGAGTCATGCGCGTATCCCAACTCTATCATATATTTTCTTAGAATTTAAATTAAATTTTCAATAACAAATTAAGAATTATGTATAAATAAAATTAGATCATTTTAAATTATATAGATTGAAAGAATTGTTGGAAAAAAAAAGAGAGTATTAGAACTCTAATTTACCGACAATTGCTACCGTATGTTCAATGTAATGTAATAGATTAGTAATTTAGTATTACAACAAAAATGAAAGAAATTTAAAAAAGAAAAAAAAAAAGATGATTGGCAGAGGTGGATGGTAGCTTTATTGGTGAGCACAGCTGGAATGAGAGGGGACACAGCTGGCAAGTACGGTAGAGAGGCAGATACGCAGCTACCGTCGCCGTTTGATGGCCTTTTTGTTTTTCCTCTTAATTTAGAGTGCACCTGTCTCTCTAACCCAACACCACTCTCTGCTTTTTATTTCTTCCAAACCGAACAGAATCAAATCCCCTTTCCTTCTCAAGTGTTTGCCCACCTGTATCTTTTTTTCTTTTCATTTTCCTCTTCTGCCCTTTCTTCTCATACTATACTATACATATATATATTTGACATTTATTTCTCCATATCAATATTTTGGAAATTTCTTTTATTCTTATTACTTCTATGCCCCTTTGGCTGTCCATATATATATATATATATATATATATATATATATATATATATATATATATATATATATATATATATATATCGGACAAGCATAATACCTAAATCTCCGGCAATTTTAATTGAATGCTAATTACTAAATTAACATCTGATAGTTATATTGAGACAGTTTTTTTTTTTTGTTTTTTCGAATTTTCAATTAAAGAATAGTTCTTCTTTTTATTAATTAATAACTAGAGTCTTAACGTATTGCAAAATATTCTAATGGGTGCTTAAGGGGTGAAAGTGCTTATTGTGTTATTTATTTCCCAACCTTATTATGTTCAATAACTTGACAATGATATGATTTTCTTGGGGAGAGAATCGTTGATATTTATAACTTGATATGGAATTTTAAAGAAAATAATTTATAAGTAGGTCTAAAAGGGAAAAAACTTTAACTTATCATTTGAGATAAGCTGAATATGTTGTTTTTTTGACTTTCGATTTAATTGTGCACTTTTTTTTTTACCATTTTTATGAAATTTGGTTTAAATCGGCATGAGAATATTCCAATTTTGTTTAAATTTGGCCATGTAACTGAGCTTTTTTTTTTAAGTTTTGAATAGTTCAATAGCATCATCACATACACATATATAGCAGCAATTAGCAGTAATCATTCCAAGTTAGTTGTCTGAATTAGTAGCTAATTAGAAATAAACTTTTTTAGAAGGCTGTGGTAGGTAATTGCTATTGTACAAGTGTTAAAACATGAACATGAAATGATTCCATAACCCCAATTTTAATTTTTTCCCTTTTTATAAATTTGCCCAATGCTAAATTACTTAATATTATTACATTTTACCAGTTATTTTTTCTATAAATATATATATATTTTATAATTTTATAATTTCACGTGCACGTTATTAACCCAAATGAATATTTATTTTCCAATAAAAATAATATGCTTGTTTTTATAGCCGATGGAACAAGCAGCAATTTAGTCTTCTGACTAAATGTCTTTTATAATTGAAATTAGAAACTTGTAACAAAAAATTACTATGCATTACATTTTTGTGGCTAATTTGTTAAGTTTGAAAATATGTATATTTTTGGAGCTCAATTTAACAAATTTGGAAAGTTAAAGGGCTAAACAACATAAATTTGAAAAGTTTTGGGACTGAAGTATAATGTTCTTTTATTAAAGTTTTAATGTTTTCCTTTTCTTTTTCATCAAATAGAGGCATAATCAAAAAAAGAAAAAAGATTTAAAGGTCAATTGAATGAATAAAATATCAGCTAAGAGATTTAATCGAAAATTTCAACAAACTTAAGGAGATTAATGTTATCCCAAAGTACAAAGAATTTATTAGAAAAATAATTCAAAAAAACTTTATTGCGACTTAAAAATTTTCACAATGCAAACAAAATATATCATTAAAAAAAAAATTAATCATATATATATATATATATATATATATATATTTGGGGCAGGAATAGGCGGAGATTTGAACCCCTACTAGCTATAAAACATTTGAACATTTCAATGGTTTTGACAATGATTGATCCCAAAAAAAATTTATAGGAATTGAATTAGTGGCAACAAGTAAAATTATGTACAAATTAGCAAAACCATCACTGATGTCCATAGTGCTACCAAAAACCTACCAATATAAGTTAATAGCACAATGATATTATGGATGAAAGAAAGAAAAATAATAGAGTAGCTATAGATTAGAGGTCACAATCACAAAAACTAAAATAAACACAAGTTCTTGGTTGGGTAAAGCAAAGTAAACAAATTCAATTAAAAGGGCAAAGAATAAGTAATTTGGTATGAAAGTGTCTTAATCAATTGAGTCAAAACGATGTTAACCTACCTTTTTGCTTATATATCATCATCACCAAAATTGTAATATCTTACAATTTTAGTGGTTAATTATGTCACCAACCCCACATCCGCAAGCACGAGTCAAATTTCCCATTAACCTCAAAATCTTTCTTAAACGGTAAAAAATCATCAAAGATCCTCTTACAAATCCGTCATTTTCTAACATCTCCAAGGGCAAATCTGTCCTTCAATTCCCACTATATAAGTATGCTTTACTTCGCTTTCCAACACTTGTTAGTGCAAAGACCCGTTTCCATCTTTCTTTCTCTCTCTAGAAAAACACAAAATATACTCTCTTTTAATCCTTTCCTCGAACACTTCATCTACAAAGCCCATACTTCACCGGCGTTTATCGCCGTCACCACACCGCCGGTGGGAACCCAAACCTCCGGGAAATCGACGGATAAATAAACAACGGGTTTCTTCTCTTTTCCCGGTTTCATACAATAGGTCATCTGGAGAGCCTGAAAACTAGTTTTCACGATGAAACGGCGGCGTTCTGGTGCTTGAGCTTGTTTATACCGATTGTTGCATACGTATAGGGGTTGGTGCTGATGGGAAGGGTGGCGCTGGGAGTTGCGGTTGGTGTCGCGGTGGTGGCTTGTGCGGTGGCGGGGGTGGTGGTGGGCAGAAGGGTGAGGAGTAAGAGGAAGTGGAGGAGAGTGGTGGGAGTTTTGAAAGAGTTGGAGGAGTCATGCGAGACCGCAGTGGGGCGGTTGAGGCAGGTGGTAGATGCTATGGCTGTGGAGATGCATGCTGGGTTGGCTTCCGAAGGAGGCTCCAAACTCAAAATGTTGCTCACTTTTGTTGACCGTTTACCTACTGGGTAATAATCTTATCCATCGCTGTCCGGATAAATGGTGGTTCTTTCATTTATTTGGGTTAACGGGATTTAATTGTTATGGTTATTCGTGGGAGAATGGTCCTTTTGGCTTTGTTCGATTTTGAGCGATTGTTGATTGATTGTGTTTTTCGCGTTGGAATGATGAAATGTTTCTTTGTTCTAATGCGCATATTTAACTATTTTTGAGTGTGGGAGTTGGGACATTGATTTTGTGTCTCTACTGTGAGGTGTTTTAACGGTGTTTTTTTCTTTTTTTAATCCGATGGGATTGGTACTTTTGTTACTGTGGTATTGTTAGCATTTTCTCATTATTTCTGTCCATTTCTATTTTCTTAGGAATGAGTCTTTCCATTTCTTTTTTCCCTTTTTGTGCATCTGTTGAAATCTTTTCCTTCCTATATTGCAACTTTGTCACTATCTCTGCTGGTGGTGTCTGTATTTTTTTTTTCCGGTGTAGGCTTCTCTCTTTATTTTGAGTTCTACCATTTCTATATTTATTTATTTATTTATTTACGTATTCACTGTATTTTATGGCTTATATATGTTTTCCCCCATTTTATTCTACCATTTGTACATTTATTTATTTATGTGTTCACTGTATTTTATGGCTCATTTATTATTTTCCCCCATTTTATTCTACCATTTATATATTTATTTATTTATTTATGTGTTCGCTGCGTTATTCGTTTTTTCAGATGACAAATGATACAGTATTTTTGGAATTGGGGCTTACAAAAAATTTATTCACTTTAGAATCATGAATACATATCATGTTATCTGTTACGTTGACATTTATCGTTGTGATAAATCAAACTTTACACTGGTTGAGTTGGGAATATTTTTGCTTCAACACTTATGGCACAAGGCTTAAAGAATCTTAAAGGTTCTGTTGCTATCTTATTTCTGTTTCCTTTTAAGTGTGTTCAAACTGTTCGAGAAATGTAGTGTATTGTTCCTCAAGTGGATTTCTGTTGGTTCTCTGCTATGTGGGTGCATTGCTTTTGTGAAAGAATAAGTGAATCGAATCTGCATTACATTCACTTGCATAAAATTAATAAATCTCAAGGGGTTAATAATGATGGTGCCAGGAAATTTCATCCTTTTGATACTATTATGGGTGGAATAGCTTACGTACAAGAAGAAATGAACTGAATCTATGTTATGTTCACTTATTAAAATTAGCAATTGTTTTGCGGTTAACGATTATGGTGTCTATCTTTCTCTTCCTTGGTTCTATTTTTCTGTCCCTTATGATTGAACTGTGGCCATGAAATATATATTGCATTGTGCTTAAAGTAAAAAGCATTTCGGTTTGTAGGTTATAGAAGCAAACTGGCTTCCTGTTGCTAGGTCCATGGCTCTCTGTGTGAGGGTGCCCACACTACTCATAGCTTGTTATGCTAGATGTTAAATTGTAGGGATCTAGGGTACTGTTTGACATTGTTTACAGTTATAGCTTGATTGCACCATCTTGAGTATATATGTTCTAATTACTGTCTGGTTTAGGCTGCTTATTGCTGTTCCATGGTACTGAACCACTGTCTGCTATATTAATAAGCTAGCTTATTCATTGTTGCTCAATATGTTGTTTTGTTTGTTATGGATGTGAAGATATGAATTTTTGCACGTAAAACACACAGGCATAGGCAAAAAAGCATATGAGCAGAGTGAGGGTGTGTTTGTGTTTGAATTTCTTTTTGATGTCATGATTGGTGATTGGCATATCCTTGGTTCAAGTTCTACATCTTGCTTTACACTAATTTTTGCTTAGGTTGTATTGGTAAATTGACTTTCATGTTGTTGTCAGGAGTGAGGTAGGAACTTATTATGCTCTAGATCTTGGGAGTACTAATTTTAGGGTGTTGCGGGTTCAGCTAGGAGGTAGGAGGTCCTCAATCTTGTCAAAAGATGTGGAAACGCAACCTATCCCAGAGCACTTGACGACAAGCAACAGTGAGGTAATTGGGTTTTTCTGCATGTCCTTAACTTACTCTTGGCATGCTTTCATTGGAAAAAGGTGTTTAAAAAAATTATATTATCCAATTATATGGATGGAATTTAATGTGTGCCTTTTATCTGCAGGATCTCTTCGATTTTATAGCATCAACTTTAAAGCAGTTTGTTGAAAAAGAAGAAAAATCTTCTGAGTTTTCTGGTAGAACAAGGGAAATTGGATTTACATTCTCTTTTCCAGTGAAACAAATGTCTGTTAGTTCAGGGACCCTTATCAAGTGGACGAAAGGTTTCCTTATTGAAGACATGGTTAGTTGGACAGAACTCTCATAACAAAACAGCGAGGTGCTTAAGATTAGGAAACTTTGTGGGAGCTAAGATGACTGCTTAGGCAACATTTAAATTTGGGTGTTGTAAATGAATGGTTTTTATCGTTGTTAAGAAAAAAAAGAATCTTTTCCTTTATTTTGATCTCTAAATAATCTAACATGGATATTCTCCAAGGAATAGTAAATCAAATTTTGCGGACCTGTGGTACAAAGTACACAATGTTAGGATGAGGATGCAAATTTCAAAGATCTAACTTTCAAATAATTACAGGATTATAAGTAGAAGTTTTGTATATTTTGTTAAGTCAGTAATATATTTTCAAAAGCATTGTTGTTCTTCCCATGTACAGATGTTTACTAGTGCATTGAATGGATGTTTTATAGGTTGGGAAAGAGGTTGTTGAATGCCTACAAGCAGGACTGACAAGGATTGGTTTAGAGATGCAGGTCACAGTGCTGGTGAGTACTTTGCTGTTTATCCAATGCATCATTTCCATTTGCTATGTTACTTTCATTTTGCTGAATGTGTCACTTCAATCAAATTTTCCATTTGGTGGCTTAAATTTTTCTTTATTGCTATGTATATTTTGCTGTGATAATGGTTGGACAAAATTGGAATCTTCGTTGATGTCATAACAGGCTATGAGGCCATTAGTGGGGTTTAATGATTTTTTTGATATGCTGTTGACAGACTGGTTATATTACCAAAAGGTAAAATGTAACTGGAAGGGAAGAAAAGAACATAACTATCTATTTTGTTTTAAGCAGGTGAATGACACAGTGGGGACTCTAGCACTAGGACATTATCATGATGCTGACACTGTTGCAGCAGTGATAATTGGATCGGGTACCAATGCTTGTTATCTCGAGCGAGCAGATGCTATTATAAAGTGTCAAGGCCTGCTCACAACTTCTGGAGGCATGGTATCCTTTCTTTTGTCTCATTATTTTCCTAGTTGTGTCTCTATAAAGATTCTTACGTTTGTTATAGTTACATAATTCAATTGTGTGCTGTAATCAGGTTGTCAATATGGAATGGGGAAATTTCTGGTCATCACACTTGCCAAGAACTTCTTATGATATTGATTTGGATGCTGAAAGCCCTAATCCAAATGATCAGGTAGAGAACTCTTGCTTTCATTTTTGCCATGGATTGCCATTAATGGACCAGCTCAATATTTATTTATATTTTTTTTTTTTCTGGATTTTGTTGCAGGGTTTTGAGAAAATGATTTCAGGAATGTATCTCGGTGACATTGTTAGGAGAGTGATTCTCAGAATGTCCCAGGAATCAGATATCTTTGGACTTGTTTCTTCCAGGTTGTTGGAGCCCTTTATTCTGCGGTATTCTCTCTCCGTGTCCCCCTATCTATCTATCTATATATATAAAAAAAGAGCATGTTTGCATTCATATATATACATCAGAATCACTTGGTCACTTATGCACACACGCACATATAACCCTTGGGTGCTTCGTTGCACACTTTGCTTAAAAACCAGAGAATTGGTATGTTTGATCTTTATTGGTTTGTTGAATCTATCTGGTTCTGCCATCATTAATATTTTTTTGGAAATCCCTGTGCAAAAAAGTCAGTCCATCCACCCGTGCATTTCATGGCATTTCTGTACAAGTTAGTCTAATGGAGCATGATTTGTTTATTTGATGCCTGAGTTCATAGCTGTAAATACTAAAATTTGTGTACGCAATGATTTGATTATGTCAGATATTTTTCTTTGCTAAAGCTCCCAAGCCTCTCTTATGTTTTAACACTAATTGTCACTGTTTTGTATTTCTGAAGAACCCCTCACATGGCTGAAATGCATGAAGATGACTCTCCTGATCTGAAGGAAGTAGCTAAAGTTCTAAGAGAAACTCTAGAGGTAGATTGTTTTGCATGCCTGTTTTTATTCTCATCTTATAATTAAGACTCCAATAAAAAAAATTGCTGTTTGCTTTCTCTATTTATTTATTCATATTTCTGTTTGTGCTTGCCTCATTTCAGATCCAAGAAGTTCCTTTGAAAGTCAGAAAGCTTGTTGTTAGAATATGTGATGTGGTAACCCGCAGGGCTGCTCGATTAGCAGCTGCTGGCATTGTGGGAATCTTAAAGAAAATTGGCCGGGATGGGACAGGGGGCATCACCGGTGGAAGAGGCAGAAGTGACATGAAGATGAGAAGAACAGTAGTGGCAATTGAAGGGGGTTTATATACAAGTTATACGATGTTCAGGGAGTACATGCACGAAGCGTTGAATGAAATATTGGGGGAAGATATCGCCCAGCATGTCATTCTTAAGGTCTCAGAAGATGGATCAGGTATCGGAGCAGCTCTCCTGGCTGCCTCATATTCATCCTACAGTGTGGATACCGTACAGTTGCTATAAATATATATTTATTTACATATATACATATAGCCCCTGTAAATGTAGAATTCTTTTCAATATATTAAAAAGGGTCTAAAAATCTCAACTTGCTAAACGGGTCTTCATTGTATCTTCATGTTCTTTATTTTTTTCCACTTGTATTTTCATTCTTGTTGATTTCTGGTTCCTCTGTAGGTCTACTGTATATTGATGCTGTGAATGTAAACATGTTCTTTGTTTATCAAGAAATGTGAAGTGTAGCATTTTACGATGTTTCTTCTCAATGTCGATCCATCAAGGCCTAAACGGTGTGAAAATGGAGGCAGTTTGTCTTTATAACATTGTAAAGAAAAGACTAAAGAGTATGTATGAGATTAGTAGGGTGTGCAGGACCTTAGTTTTCCAACTTATCCGCCTACCGCCCATTGTTATTGGTCGGCGCCACCTCCAATTACATTTCTATCACCTTTTGGGGCTTGATCATCTTGTCACTGGCATGTTGCCATACAGTAATTGGCTAATTGCTATCCCATCCGCCCACCTTAACCATTACTGTCCCAGTCCGCCATTGCTTCTGAGTGTGATTTGTCACTAATGACATACTGCTGACTCAAAACCTTTGTTCCAGTGGACTTGGTATTATCCACTAATACTAAGGACCTGGCAACCTTATGGATGTCCACCATTAAAAGTTATTGATCCATTTTCCCGAAATTCTACCATCATTTGGGATGTGGACTCTGATCTCATTCTCTCCAAACTAGGTAGTGCAACTCGTTGCGTATTATTGTACACTCAAAGTTGGTTTGCCAAGTACAGTATTCTTGAAAATGGACCCAAGCTTTTATTTTAAAAGTGGTGAGTACATCCAATTTTCCTAAAGTTTCTTGATGAAGAAGTCAAGAAAGGTGTGTTCAAGCAATAAACTGTAGCTTAGTGGTACCCGTCTGGAAGCGTACGGTAAAGTCTCAAATTCGATTTTCGGTTCATTTTTTTTTTCTTTTACCCATGTTAGTTTCATATGGCCCAAAAAGGAGATTAGAGGCTCAAAAAACTTGCCCCATTTTGAATGATATTGCGGCCCAACTCAATATCCATTTCGGCTTCCCTTCTCCGTCTGCCAAACCCTGAAGAGCTCACGCCGCTGCTTAGTCCTGCAGTGCTCAATGGCCGCCGATAACAAGGCAAAGTCCTCTGTCAACGCCAATTCAAACAACAACAAGAAGAGGAAACCGCGCTATCTGCCCCACAGCGTAATTTTCTCTTTTAGCGTCTCTCAGTATATATATGTCTTGCTAGTTGCCATTGCTTATGAGCTTCTATTAATTGAGTTTCTGTTTATTTCTTTGCAGAAGCAAGCGAAGAAGAAAGGAGCTTATCCTTTACGCCCAGGAGTGCAGGGGTTCTTTATAACCTGTGATGGTGGCAGAGAGAGGCAAGCTTCTCATGAGGCTATTAATGTTATTGATTCTGTATGTTCTCTTTATTCTTTTTAATCTGTGAAAGGTTATTTCTCATATGTTTTGCTTTCTTTCCTGATAATCATTGAACACTTGTTTTCTTGTCAAGCTCTACTCTTTTGCTTGATGTTAACTTGAGACCTTTAAGTTGACATGAAACGAGAAAAAGAAAGAAATGGTGAACTTATGATTGGACCACCTGGTGAAGTTGAAGTCCTTGATTCTTAGGATTCAATATTTTTTATCTGATTTTGTTGTTGTCATGGATAATTTGACAACCCGTAATGCAAAATGAAGTTGAATGCTGTGAAACGTTGTTGCAGCCTCAGGGTGTGAAAAAGGTTTAAAAATATATTCCTCCACGAGTATTGGAAATTTTACTGTTCTAGAAAACTTTTACGCTTGTGGCAGATAGATTTCTATGTTGAATAAATCTCACAAAAAGCTACTCTTTTGAACTGCACCGTTGTCATACCTTCATAAAATCTCGATTTACCCGGTAAAAGGATGCATTTACGTATAATTTTTGCATTGCGGCCAAAGGGCTTTTTTTCCCCTTTTTGCACCCGTTAGTCATGTTCTTTCATCACTTAGTTGGGATTTTTCATAATAGTAATTTTAATGTAGTTAATGAACTTCTCATTTATTTGTGAAGTAAAATCAGAATATGCTGCTGATTTAGTTGCTTGTATTTTATGCTCTCTTTCAGTTTTATGAAGAGCTAGTTCATGGTAAGGATTCATGTGCGAAGCTTGCAGAGTCACCTGTTAAACCTTTAAATAAAAAGATAACGTTTGTATATTCTGACGAAGAAGAAGAAGAAGAAGAAGAAGAAGAAGAAGGAGAAGGAGAAGGAGAAAGTGAGAATGGTGATGATGATGAAGAGGAGAGTGGGGTAGAAGAAAATAAATCAGATGCTAAACAAACCGTTGATGTCAAAAGTGAAAATCTAAAAAATGAGAAATTAGATGTTCCTAATGTGGAGAATACATGCCATGGAATTGGAAATCAAACAGAAGAAAATTCTAATGGTAATGAGGAGAGTGATAAAGATCCTGAAAATCAAACAAAAGAAGCCAGTGAGCCACCGGCAAAGAAGCAATGCACAGAATTGTGTGTTTCGAATTCTGTTGCCCCCACGGAGCATAAATCCATTGATAAGCTTATTGAAGATGAACTGAAAGAACTTGGAGATAACAGTAAGGTATGGATTGTACTGATTCTCGCTTCCCATTATTTCCATGTAATTCCCATGTTGGTCAGAAAAGACTAAAACTCTACTCGAAATAAATGAATTTCACCAAATTTTATGGAATTCATTTGTAATTCTTATTTTTTATGTTTGGTATATAAAAAAATATAAAAATTGAATTCATAAAATTTAATTTCATGGAATTTATAATGATTTCACCAAATTCTATCGAAATAAGTGAAATTTGCAAATGAATTTCATATTTTTAGTGATTAAATTTAAAAAAATTATAATATCCTCTTAATTATTTGTTAAAAATAAATTATTTTTATACAACTAATATAATATGTTTTTTTTTCCTCTCTATGACTGTTTTTTTTCTTTCATACCACTATTTTGTACTGAATGTTAATATATATAATTTTTTTTAAAAAAATTATGTTATCATTGATTCAATATTTATTGAAAATTTTAAAATAATAATTAATGGTTATTAATTTTTTTTATTGTAAATAATTGAAAAAAATAATCAAAATTGGCATTGATAATATTTTAAAAAATAAAATAGAAATGAATAAAAATAAGAAATTCATTTTTAATTTTATATTTTAGTAATTTTATTACAAGTATAAGGATTTATTTATAAATTAATTTTATATGCAATTCATTTATAAATGAATTTTATAATTTAAATTTATTTATTCTAATAGGAGCTTAAATGACTGTTTTGCAAGAAGATGCATAACAAAATTGATTTTACAGCTGAAGTTCTGCTTCTAGCTTTTTTCTTTATAATAAATTGTTCATTTTGTGTGCTCCTTTTTCCATGTTTCTATGTTGTTATGACATTACATCTTTATCCCCTTTCATATTTTGTTCAATGATCTCTATCCCTGGTTGCAATTAAAGCTGTATAAATTGCTTCTGCATATATTCTGGCATCACATATGTGTTGTCTAAAGTTGGCAGATAATACATATGGGTTTAACTTTCTTTGCTAATTCAGTATCTTCTTATTCTCGACTCTCAAATTCCTATTGTTTTTAATATTATTAGATTTGGTCTCCACCCTTTCTATTCTTACTGTTTATGACCACCTCTATTTAATTCTCTTGCTTTTTAATTTTGTCCTGTTTGAACAGAGGCGCTTTTCAAACCTTGACTCAGGTTGTAATGGTGTTGTTTTTGTTCAAATGCGCAAGAGAGATGGAGACCCTTCTCCTAAAGATATTGCACAGCACATGATGACATCTGCTGCATCAACAAAGAAACACATGTCAAGGTTTGTTGATTGCTACTTTGTGGAATTATATTGTATGAAGCACATTGCTTCCAGCCAGTGCTTTTCTGGATCTTTATACTCTCTGTGCCAGGTTTCACATGTAGGCTACTAGCTGTGGACTTCACATGTGATAAATGGTGCATAGAGAAGCAAATTATGCTTAGTGCTTCAGGAAGTAAAGACCTCATTCAGGGTGCTTAGGAAAACTTATTTTAGGGTGCTAAAGTGTTTTTGTTTACATATATAGGTTCATCTTAAGAGTGTTACCGGTCGAAGTTTCATGCTATGCTTCGGAAGAGGAAATTTCAAAAGCAGTGGCACCAATAGTGGAAAAATATTTTCCTTTAGATTCTCAAGATCCACTGAAGGTTACTATCAACTGCACCACCCTTCAGCTTACATTTGATTGTGAATTTCATTTCTGCAAAAAAGTATTTCAATCGGCATAAGTATTTTATTTTTCTTTTTAGATAGGCAAACTATTGGCCTCTTAATTCAGTTATGGCTATGAATAGTTACTTGTTAGGCAAGCACTAGAATTTGGGAAAGTTATTCCATTGGTTGTGGGACATTAATTTTCAATAAACTTGTTATACTAAACGCACATGCAATTAATTCGATTGGAATTCCATTAAGTTATGTTTTCTTGCCTAACTTTACTGATCTGCACATCTGGTCCTGGTAGCATGAATTGAATTTAGTAACTAAAATATCTTTCCATGCAGTTTGCAGTACTGTATGAAGCTCGAGCAAACACGGGCATCGACAGGATGACAATAATAAATTCAGTGGCAAAATCTGTTCCTGGACCGCATAAAGTCAACCTTAGCAATCCTGACAAGACAATTGTTGTTGAAATTGTTAAGGTACTCATTAAGCATATGTTGTGCTGTTTTCTTATTTATTATTTTTCTTCAGTACGAATTAACTTGGTTGCTGTTATGACAGACTGTGTGTTTGATTGGGGTTGTTGAGAGGTATAAGGAGTTGGCCAAGTACAACCTGAGGCAGCTTACATCGCCACAACAGTAGCTACCAATTGTATTTGAAATGGACGTCTTTCTAGTATGTTTATGGGGCAGAAAATTTAGATGTGGATTCCATAGTATATATTCTGCATCCATTTTTAGTTTGGTACGACATTTTCTTTCTGCTTCTTTTTATTTATCATTTCACTCTTCATTATTTGAGCTACACAAATAATGTTTGTTAAAATCAGTTCTAGGGGTAATATACTCGTTTCGTTACCAATCTCTAAACCCTCTTCTCTATTGATCTGGTAGCGTTTTAGGAGACGAAATGGAATGGTTGGCACCTCGAAGCTGACAATATCCTATATATGCTTAGTAGTTCACCAAACATGCAACTTTGCAATTTCATTAAGTCCCCGATTCATGAGAAAATCAGTTCTAGGGGTAATATACTCGTTTCGTTATTGATCTGGTAGCGTTTTAGGAGACGAAATGGAATGGTTGGCACCTCGAAGCTGACAATATCCTATATATGCTTAGTAGTTCACCAAACATGCAACTTTGCAATTTCATTAAGTCCCCGATTCATGAGAAAATCAGTTCTAGGGGTAATATACTCGTTTCGTTACCAATCTCTAAACCCTCTTCTCTATTGATCTGGTAGCGTTTTAGGAGACGAAATGGATTGGTTGGCACCTCGAAGCTGACAATATCCTATATATGCTTAGTAGTTCACCAAACATGCAACTTTGCAATTTCATTAAGTCCCCGATTCATGAGAAAATCAACTAGTAAACTGACTCTGAGAGGATTAAATTAAGGTGGGTGGCTATTTCCAGTTTAGTCGACTTCAGGGGAGACTGGATCATGAAGTCTGGAATCAATTCAACTTGTATTGCCACAAAAACGTCACTCATCTTTCTTAAATTAAGAGAGCCTTTGGTTGTTCAGTTGCCTAATCTGGTTTATGACGTGATCAACTCATGCGCTTGAGATTTTCACAGGTTCTTATGTTCAAACTCACAAGATACAGTGCAAGAATAATCACAACAGAGAGAGAGTGGAATAATAATAATGTATTCCATTCAATTAATAAGAGTCGACATTGAGATTGTGAAAAAAGCACAATATTAAAACAAAACATTGTGAAAAAATTAACAAGAAAAATGCTTGTTTCCACGAGGAAGAAGTACAAGTAAGCTTTCTGCTCCTAAACTGGTATCTCATCCCTCAGAATTATGCACTTGGAGGCTTGTACAACTTCTCCACCATCTTCCTATATTCTGCAATATTATTCAAATACTCACACAGACAATTAAAAAAAAAAAAAAAAAGCATCACAAGTAAATACCTTCTTGATTGCACCAAAGCTGGGCTGCTTGAGTGTTCAGAGGCGAACTTATATTTGGCTCTGTTTATCATCACACCAAAGTTAAAAGCGATCAAGTGACAGAAGCTACTATACCCAAATTATCTTCGCAATATAGCACACACTAATCTGTATTCAGTCTAATAGAGATCGAATCAAAAACATTTACCTCCTAGTAGACTTTGGATAGAGAGGAGTATAGTTCGAACATCATAAGCGGATGACCATTTATCCTACAAGAACAAACCATAACCATATAAATTTTCATCCCAAAAGCTGGTCAGACCGAGAGACATTTTAAATCATGCATCCTACCTGAAGAATGTCCAAGCAAATGTTGCCATAGACATCAACATTTGGATGAAAGCAGCTTGTTTCAAACTTCACCTTTGGTGGCTTGAATGGGTAGTCATTCGGGAAAGAGAGGGATAGTTTGTATTCAGTTCCTTCAAAGACTGTATCTTTGCTTCCTGTGATTGTTCCTTTCCAACAGAATATATTGTCCTCCTCAGGGAAGGCAGATACTCCTGTTTCCCCACTCATCTATAAATTCCCAATTCACAAAACAGAGTTAATCAAAAACCATAAATCGAAATCTTCAGAATATTAGGACATCGAGATAAAAATAAGTGATTTGGCGGAAAAGGACTAACCATCAGTGCCATCAACTCAGTTTGCAACCTGTTTCCAAAACAAGGGGGGAAAAATGAAAGAATAAAAAGTCAGAAACCCTAATAATTTATTCACGTAAAAACTAGAAATATAACTAATCAAATTAGATCAAAAGTGGCCGAAATAGCAAGCCCCAATTTTAACAACAGTCAGCAAAATTGACCCCAACTTAAAAACAAGTACTAATTTAATTGAGCTTTAAAAATCAACAGCGCCTATCATGACAAAGGTAATTCAACAACAAAAGAAAACCCAAATACGCAACTCTAAATTAAAGATCCAGCTTCTTATAAAACAAAAAAAGCGGAAAACAGCTAATTTTAATAAAAAGAAACCGAAGCCGTGTCGAAAGAAAAATACCGTTTAAGCACAGATTGCGTATCAACAGTCTTCGCCGTTGGCACAGACTGCTTAGATGTCGCCGCAGGAGCGGCCACGGGTGTGTTGCCTTGGTAGCCATTAACAGTTGCCATCGATTTTTTTGAAGTTTGAAAAAGAAGTGCAGACGAATAGAGATACTTTTAGATCAAGAGAAGACAGCGAGATTTCAATTGGGATTTTCGAAATCGCAAAGGTAGACAAGAGATCAAGAAAAGAAAAAAATATTTCAACAGAAAATTTTAATGTGGAAAGAAATCAAGAAGAAGAGATTCAAGAAAAGGCTTCTCTGTCTCTTCTTCGAGTTCGTTCCAGCGTGAGAAAAGTATGAAAGAGGGGGGGATTTTGGAGCTTATAAAGAGGAGCGTGCTTCAAACGACGACGTTGGTGATTTGAAATGTTTTGTTTTTTTGAACGTTAGATGGAAATCGGCGGAGATTACACGTGTCCGTTTTTCTTTTTCATGATTTCTATCCCCAACGGCTAGTTTTACCCTTTAACGTGCTCTGCTCATGCTAAAATAAGCGCGAGGTATTTTTGCATTTCATTTTTTTCTTTCTTTCTTTTTTATCAGTTTGGATTGAATGTTTCTTTTCCAAATTTGTATCGGTATATAAAAAAATTCATTTTTATTTAATAGTTCAAATGCGAGACATATTCGGTATTCATGCACTACATTTTAATTTTTTTTTCATATAAATAAAAAATATATGTATTGGATACAGATAAATTGCCTGTAAGTGTAACGTTGACATGAAAATTGACATGTGTACTACTGATATATCAATTATAGTTAATCAAAATACTACATGGCATGTCTGACATGCCAAATTCTAAAGAAAAAAAAAAAAAGATCAGTGTTCATATGAGAATTTTGGTAAAAGTTTGCCACTTTCCCAGCCAGTGATTTTACATGATAAATCTATATAAATAAAATATTTTTGTATTATATATTCTTTTTTACCGAGTGATTATTATAATATAGATTCAATTATTTTGAATGAAATTAATTTTATGTCAATATTTCAACAATAATATTTATTCCTAATAAAAAATGCGAAGTACTCTATTTCTTGTTGGAACAAATATATTAGTTTTGCAATTCCAAACGCGAAAATGAAAATTCAATTGATATTATGGTAGCAAATTTCAAATATTATTCACCTGCTTTCCATTCTAACTTTTACATTTGATGATGAAATGAAAATTTTCGAATTTTAATGCATCTAAGGGTAATAATATTTTCAATAATAATAATAATAATAATAATAATGTAAGATGAAAGATTTCTCTTTATTGATCATAAAACAACAAGGAATGGCCCTGCTCGTAATAATTAGTGAAGCCCGTGAAGCTTGAGATTCCTTTTTGATTTTGGGCCTGATATTAAAAGACTTTTGCAATACAAGCACATTATAAAAGTCCACTAACATTATGAATTTTGTGATCAGTGCGAACTCACATTTCTCTGCAGCCACTTAAATTCACTAGCAAAGAAGCCTATGTACTGTAAATCAGGATAAGTACATTTACAGTCTCCCAACTTAACAGTAATTACAGTTCCAAAAAAAAAATTAACACTAATTACATAAAAATCACCCAACTAATATATTTCTAACCAAAAGATAGATATAACAAATCATCAGATCAATCTCATATACCAAGGACAACAATATACATAGAATCATCGATAACTTTCAAGAAAGAAGCAGTTAAATTTGAAACAAATGGGACAAAAGTGTATGTTATCCAAATATTACAAAAAGATTCGGTAAGTTAATCACATGTACGGTTGTGAATATTCAATGAACTGAACCAACAAGCGGGACACGGGAGCCTATTGTAGACTTGTAGTAGAGAAAGAATATATGCATGAAATTACGCAAACAAAGAAAATTAGAAGTTACGCATTCCAAAAAAAAAAAAAAAAGAAAATTAGAAGTTACAACCAGAAATAAGAGAGGAGCATCAGTGATGCATCTTGATTACACGAGCTAACCTTTCGAAGAAGATTGGGCACATGCTAGTGCTGAACATCAGGACCGATCTCATCCACTCCGGTGCCACCATCTCGAACATCCCTAGTGTTGAAACACGGTATAGCAATTCAGGTTCTTCTCCTGCAGCCTTCCTTATCCACGTTAGACTGAACGAGTAACCTGCTATGCCCAAATACAAGCATTAGCATTCTAATTAATGATTAATCCATCTTATGTTTAACAGTAAAATACTGGTAAAATACATTTCGATTGTCAGCAGTATTTGAACATTACAATTACGAGCAGTCAAGGTTACTTTATACTGCCAGGATTCTCTTGCTGATTTTATGTCATGCTTGATGTGAACAAGAGTCCCATAGTTAATGTTTGTTGAAATTGTTTTGAATGTGAATAAAACCAACTTCATATAATATTTTCACACCACAAATGACAAATAACAGCAATAAATAGAATATTGATGAATTAATCAGAATGACTAAGATTGAGAAGTAAACTAAGATCAGAGTGATCAAATATTGAGAAGCAAACCAAGCAAGAAGACCAGAATGGCAAGCAAATAAAAGTACACACACGCTGACATGTGCAGACATGCATAGTGGGAATTACCGCTTGATTGGTGCACAGCTGAAATACATGTCCCTTCAGTTTGATTAACAGCAGAGAATTTCATGCCTACTAAGTATTCAATAAGAGTTTGAAACTGGCAGCTGGCATGAGCACTGTTATCCTCCAAATCAACCCCTGAAATATATGTACCATATATGAATTAAGTATGACGACAACCTACCAATGAATATCACATTAAATTCAACTTCTGAGCCTACCTGGTCTCTGAACAGCTCTTGTACAACACTGGGGCTGGGAGAAAAAAACACTACCTTAGTCAGCAAAGGAAAAGGGAATATTCAGCTTTGGGTATAACCGCATGAAATTACATACCTGCTGCTCATTTTCGAGATCCCCACTGGACAGAGATCTTATGGGTGAACTGTTTGCTGATTCTCTTACAAATGGAGCCTCTTTATCAATTTGAGCAGGAAAACTAACTCCAATCTCAGCCATAGCTTCTCGGGTACGCTTTCTTGTCATTCTTCTTGTTGAGTTGCTGGTAACTACTCTTGGTGTAACTTGAGCAATTTCACTTATATTCAGTTGTCTATTAGCGTTTTTGACATCCTCTAAACGGGAAGAAAGTTGCTCTTGAAGACGTTGAAGCGCCTCAACTTCTTCAGACAGCATGTTGTCTGCAACATAAGTTCAACCTACTCAATATACAAAAATGGATACAAGTACATAAAATGATAACTCCTACTGAAAAGAAATAAGAAAAATACCCTCAGAATAGTACCAAAAATAACTCAATACATATACAATAGCAAACATGTGAAAATATGCAGAAGGAACGAAGTCGGATAGGCTGTGTAGTTCTAATTAATAAATAGGACAGCATGGTATGTAAAACTTGTAGAAGAAACTTATTGAGCTCTCAAGAAACTAGAGCCTAAATTAGCAAGTGGTCATAACCAAGTAGTTGGTTTGCATCTATCAGCAAATAATATTTCCAACAAATGGCACACAAGTCAAAGGACTCTATGGATAATTAATTTACAAATTGACAAATTGATTAAAGACAATCACGAGAAACTCTTATATTCATTCAACTTGAGTTCCTTACTCTTTTGTCTCTCTTCCATCAGCAACTTTTGATATTCTGCACACTCCTTATCCTTGCTAGACCTGTAGGCCCAAAAGAAAAGAAAAAAGAGAAAAAAAAAAAACTTTGAAATAAAAAAAATATGGTTTATACTGTTTATAAAAATTATAATTTATACAATCAAAAGAAGTACAACCACAGAAGGAAAAAATTAAGAATACAATGGAATCCATGCCTGATTGAAGCAACTTCACTTCTCAACTCACCAACTTGTGTGCGCAACCTGTCATTTTCATCTTTGAAGTGTTGTATGAGCTCTTCTGCAGCTGCAACAAGAAAACATAAACAGGCAAACACCATAAGCTAACATTAAAGTTTAAAAGTTGGCTACAATCTTTTACGGATGCTCTATTACTAGTAAATATTTTACATGAGAAGCACTAGAAAGGATTCAACCATGCGGAAAAGCATGCATAAATAAAACTGCAGATGCGGATTCTTACTTGAGGCTTTTGGTAATATAACTGCTATTGAGAAATACGATTAATACAAAGATAAAAGGATAATATAAATAATAACACTATGTCAACTCTAATCTCAAAATAGACAGAAGGGGTTAAATCAGTAGCACACCTCAGTAACGAACAAACTCAGGTACTCATGGTATACATGACTTCTTTAGTTACGGTTTAAATCAAAAATTGGAGCACCATATAATTTCTTAGATGTCATATCTATTTAAGGGGTTGGCACTTTGCAAACTTGTTACTGGGAAGGGAGATCATACCATTACAAAACTTCACAAAATCTTAAATAAGCTCTGGATCCATTTATTAACGAATCATCAAATCCTCTTCAACCATATCAATGATTAAGATAATTTGTATCAGACATTGTTGAATAAATCCCACAAACTTTGCATAAAAGTCAACCTAAAAAAATGTCCAGTAGAATATAAACATAAAAAAAAAAAACCAAAGACAGCTTTAATATTGGGTCTAGCCTTTCATCCATTCAAGTACAATACTAAAAAGTTCGAGAACAGAACTGGATTGTAATAATTACACAATAAGGCATGCATACCAGACACATAATTCAGAAATTTTACTTCTTGATCTTTGTTGATCTCATCCAATT
Organism: Excoecaria cochinchinensis; assembly: GCA_947683425.1. Classification (NCBI taxonomy): domain Eukaryota; kingdom Viridiplantae; phylum Streptophyta; class Magnoliopsida; order Malpighiales; family Euphorbiaceae; genus Excoecaria; species Excoecaria cochinchinensis. The sequence goes on along the minus strand of CANTUQ010000074.1, from coordinate 7,927,224 downwards.
CGGAGAGCCTCTTCTTCTGAGAAAAAAAGAAAGAAAGAAAGAAAACAACAGTTAAAAAGACTACCCTCCATTATCTTTGGTCAACCAGACACACTTGCAGGGGGAAAAAAAAAAGAACACACCAAATTATCAAGGAACATTAATATTGTTAACAGAAATTAAAACAAAAAGAATATCTGTGACAGAAGCTGTTCTAATCAAAATTTGATGAAAACCTTTAGAGCTTCGTACTTATTGTAGAGTTTTGCATACAAAGCTTCCATCTGCGACAAAAACTTCAACAGAGTAAAATATTATCATGAAATAGACAGAAGCTTTGGAGCAAGTAGCTGCAATTCGATAGACGAGGTTGAAGACGAACAAATAAAGATGAGAAATGCACCTTTACTTTCAGTTCAGACAGAGACAGAAACAGAGATTCACAATGAGCCGGTTTCTTACCAGCAAAATTGAAACCCTAAAATCGGACTGCTTTAGTAACGGAAGAAATTAGAAAAGCAGGGAGAGTGAGAGAGAGAGACCCTGAGGCCAGCTTCCAAGGGACAGAGAGAAACGATTAAAATGGGATTTATCCGGTCGGGTGTTTTCGTTTTTCTAATTCCCTCAAACCGCGACCGACACCGATATCTCGGTCGAATTGGCGGCAAGAGAATTTTAAACACTAGAGAGTTATGAACCATTCAAATGAACACTAATTTCTTTTGGCTCCCAAATCTACTCCAGTTTTTTTTTTTTTTTTTTATGAAAATGCACTTTAATATGGCGGCATAGTGTGTTATTTAATTCTAATTGAAATTCAATTTCTTAATATTGCAGTTAATATGCTTTTTTTGCCGAATACTTTACCATAACATAGCTATTAAGTAACAATAATCTTACCTTTTGGTTGGATCAGTGAAAATGAGAATTATTGAGAAAAAAGTAAATAAAATTCAATTTACTTCCGTGGTTTGGTTTGCTAAAAGAAATTAATTTTCTCAATTTTCCCTCAATTTTTCAAAATATTTCTTTCTAATTTGAAAAGAAAGTAGAATAAATTAGAGAAATGAATGAATAGAAAACCAAAAAAATAAGATTAAGAAGATGTAAATGGAAGACTGAATTGAAAGATAAAAGGTAAACAGAAGATTAAGAAAATGAAAGTGCAAGAGATTTCTGAATAAAAAAATGATGGCGACGGAGAAGATGAAATGAAAATTAATCTGGAACAATTTATATAGGGAAGAAGACAGTAAAGTAGATGGAGAATGGTAGAGGTAAGGAAGAAGACGGCGAACGGTATAGATAAGGAAGAAAACAATGAACAGTGAGAATGTCAAGGTAGAAAAGAAAAGAGAATTTATATGTAACTAAACAATAAAAATCAAAATAAAGGAAATATAATTAACATTACTTCTATTTTTCATTTTTTCCCCTAGTCAAAGTATATCTAATTTATTTTTATCCAAACAAAGGGTTAAGGATCAATTCGAAATACTTTTAAGATATCACAACAACTCACAACAATATATTAGCAGCCTTATTGTCACTCGTTTAATGATTTCTCCGAATTAGTAATGAGCCATCATATAAAGAAGAAAGTTTCCAAAACTACATTTGTGTTTGAAAACTAAAAATTATCAGTCCCAACTCTTGAATAGAAAAATACAATGAGTGATTATATATGAACTACCACTAGATACTTCCAACCTCCTGGTTAAGAATCTTTCTTGAACATTGATTGATGAGCGGGATGTTCCATTTATTTTGGAGCTCGGTAAATTTGAAGGTCAAGTTGCTTTTTTCTTACTTTTGTTTCCCCTTTTCCTCTTTTCTAGTAAAGAATTCAAAGGCGCACTTTCCTTCCCAATTCTTGATAGAGTACCCCCGACGGAGGCCATGTCTGTACCACGCATGGAAATTTGCATAATTGTTAAGATTTCTTGGCTTACAAAGGGCTACTGTAAGATACGCCCAATTTTTATTTTATTTTATTTTTTTTATAGGAAAAAAAAAATTAGCACATTAGAGGTCTAGAACACACAAGTAGCTTGTTAGGAGTGAGGAAGGAGAATAAATAAAGACCTTAGTATAGAACATTAAAATATGTAACTGCAGTGACAAGGACATTTCTCAGATCATGGTTAATGGATGATCAATCCCGTAACCTGTGGCTTCGACTTGTAGAAAATGCATAATCACTTCTCCCTTTTGTTTGATGAACAATGAAACTACGAGCTCTTTAAAACTGACAAAGCTTCCTTTGTGGTAGCAGAAATAACAGCATCTGAAGCATTGGGCAAGTAATAGTATTTCCCTGCACAAAAGAATTTGTGATACAATTTGTTATGATCCTCTCACATATAAAGAACTAACTATGCGTTGCCAGAGAAAAAAACACCTTGAGCAACTCTGGCGATCTCTTTAGCAAATCCAGTTGAAACAAACTTGTTTTCTGTGTCGATCACAAGAAGAGACATGCCTGCCTTGTAAATTTTCCCGGCCACTTCAAGAATCTCATCCTACGCCAAAACAGTATATTCTTGTTTAAGTTTCACTTATATTAAAATCAGATAAAATATTAAAATTGCATTCAATTACTTCTGCAATCAACATTTAACTGGCCCAGCATTGCACATTAACACGTGGTTATTAAAGTGACCAAACTTTACCTTCAATTCTTGTGCTGAAGGTCTTGGGGCATCAGAAGCCGTGGCTTCAGGGTCGTTAGACCTTTTTAGTGATATATTGGCTCTGCCATCAGTTATTGCAACAATCATTATACGCCCAACATCACCACTCTTTTCTGCATTTAGCCCAACCCTAACAGCCTGAACAAGTTGGACATTTGCCAAGTCATTCAAAATTCACAATATGCAACAAGCATACATGGAGGATTTTGTGTGTGAAACCAAGCATGTGCATAAATGCTTTAGATCTTAGGAAATTTTGTTACGATATGAGCAACCTAGGGTATAAGTCACATCTACTTACAGTTGTTAGACCATGAGCCAGGGGCGAACCGCCGCCACATGGAAGTCTTTCTAGACGTTTTCTTGCCATTGCTATTGATCTAGAAGGAGGTAAAAGGACTTCTGCACAATCTCCACGGAAGGGGATGATAGCAACCTACTTCACATTACAATACATAAGTTTAGCAACCCTGGTAAAATGAATGCCAGAAACTTACTGTCTTAGTTCATGGATTTGTAAATCCCACAAAAAACATAAGCCCGTAAAATTATGATCAGCAAACAGTAAAAGAAAATAGAAATGATATTTTCCAGTAAATTTGAATCAAAAGTTATTGAAACTTCAATCCTATAATAAATTTTATATCCTTTCTCAACATGTTCCGTAACAGAAAAAAAAAGCATTAATCATGTTAGAATAAGGAAAAAGAGCATAAATCCGAGTTGATCTTATAAAGTCCATTCAAAAGATCATTTGCAAAACCTTGGCAACCCATTATCACAAGCCAAATTGAGGAAATCTCTATGCTAGAAAATTCTACTCTAATTTTTCCCTTTTCGCTAAACCTGCCTCACACACTAACATAATGGCTTCTGTATCAGATGACATTCATATATTGGAATCCCCAGTGCCAATTCTTCAAAGCTGAAAAAGTACAAGTTATAGAGATTATTCCATAGCTCCAAAATATTTCCTTTAGTTGTCAGATTTTTATAGTAATGGTTCTACTATGTAATCAGCTGCATTACTATTGTTTTATGGCACAAACATTGTTTTAAAGTTTCAAAAATTTCCAAATCATCAATCAAATAGAAACCCAGGCAGTCCATTAGTTTTTGTGATATAAACCCAAGACAATCCATTAGTTTTTGCAGCCTTTAAAGTTCATAAAATTGTGAAGTTACCTGGTCCCTGCTTGTATAACTCTCAGCTAATAATTTAAGTGCCGCCCCCTTAGCATTTTGCATTCGATTCAGTGCCATACTTCCACTTGCATCAACTACAAATATTACCTGTCAAGCACCAACAATGTAGCAGCGCATCAGTGAATCTCTCTCTCTCTCATTCTACCACACATTATATATAGAAGGTAAAACAATTTACTTACTGTATTCCACATTCACTCTTAAGTAGATGCTGTTAGAAATACATAACAGAGATTGTAAATTTTTATTTATTTCTTTGGGACAACTTATGCAACTGAAATTTGCATAGAGTCCGGAAAATTTCTGCTTAACTTCGAAGCGCCAACAAAGTAACTAGAACAGCAGAGCGACTATGTATTGCAAGCCAATTCATGCCTTTCTTCAATAAATAAAAACCAAGTTCAAGTAATATGAGTTTATCATTATTCTTACCAGGGCTCCAGCTTTTCGTGCCATTCTCTTGGCCCTCATGTCAATTTTCTCAACAAAAACTTTCCTAATCTTTTGAGTGTCCTTCTCTCTACGTAGTTTTTGATATGGTGCAGCTGCCCTAAGTGTTGCATCAACAGCTAATCTCTTTACAGGACCCTGTCAAAAGTATCAGAAAGGAGGTTGAAGCAAATAATTTAGTAGAGGAAAGCAATAGAAATTATATAAAATTCAACATCTTGCCAAGAGACCGGATAACAACTAATAACCGACAGTTTTATAAAATTTTCAAGCATTTTTGAACCCCATAGGCATTGGCAGGAAGGGAAAGACAAACCTTCGGGAGCATTGGTTTAATATATCGACCTCTATCCTCAGAAAATATTACATTCTTTGCTCTCCCAGCCTTGCCTCGGCGTCTCTGTGCTTGTTGTGCAAAAAATAGAAGCTTTTCATCCACCAAACCTCCTTCTGCATCAAAGATAAATTCCTCAGGTATTTGTTCCTGCTGTTGTTCATTCTCTTCATCATTGTCCTAGCAAAACAAAATAACAATTGGAGCAAGCATATTCAGTGTTTTCTCTTCTTCTTTTTCCCAAATAAAGTGAATGCTTAGACAGATGCTGGGAAAGTTTAGCATCACAGACCATTTTTGGAATCTCAATCTCAAGAATCTGCAAAATTTACTGCATTGAATGAAAAAATTTCATCAGTGTTAAAATACCTCTTCGTCCTCTTCCTCTTCATTCTGTTCATCCCCAGGATCCTCATTTTGCGGAGGAGGTGGAGGCTGCTGGTTTTGCTGTTCTGGTGGACTTTCATTGAGGATTGAACGAGGAAGAATAACAAGCTCCACCTGCATAGATGGTACATTAGAATATTAGAATGGAAAGCCTGTGCACGCCTTATTGCGAATAATTGTGGCAAGGTTATTATAGAAAGCAATGAATAGGTGTAGCTATAACTAATATATTCCCTACATATAGATTAAGCTGTAGTTTTATACATCACAAATTAACACCTATATGACCATGAGTTTGTGAGAATGTGCAATATATTATGGAGAAATACTTAACGGCTTTTTTCAGGTCATCAACATTGACTTTCTCGCGTCCTTCAAGGGCAGCCAAGCATTTTGCCACACGGGCAGCATATAGCTCAGCTCTGTGTCCCTGTCATTCACAATACATAGTTAATAGCACCAAAGTTCCTAGCTCAATCTTGAAGAGAGGAGGATTCGGTTGGGAGGTGGAATGTAAAAATTTAAAACCAATCAAAGAAAGAAGATCTCTAATCCCTGAACCTGGCAGCCACCTCGAATAGCTTCCATAACCAGATACTTCAATTGCTCCCTGCCTATAGTAACATCCTTCAAATACTCTCTAGCCAAAATGATCTGGAGGACATGATAAATATGCATATTACAAGAGAAGAAATTTCATCTTTCAGCTTCACACAAAAACTGACAATCAAAAAACAATCTAATATTCATAGAGATAACAGCAAAGCTTTTGTATTCAAATGATACAAAATGCTCTGCACTGTACATTACACATTTCTCTAACCGATGAAATGGGACATGGGACATTTCTTGCTTAAATCATTTCCAGAAACAAAAGTTCAACAGATTCTCGGGTGTAAACACGCAGTCATCATATTTGCAGACACAGTACTACAGCTACTAGAAACTTTAATTTTGTCCTACTGCATATCAGAATTAGTTCTAGATGGTAACCTTATTAGGGGCCTTCAAGTAATTGTTGTTTATATTTTAGGATTGACGATGTCAATGAATCATTTGGGTCAAATGTGACACAAGAAAGACATTTTCTAATATTTGTAGAATTAAAAGTAGAAAAAAAAAAAGAAATGCTTGAACATTCTAGACTTGCCAGTAGATTCATAAACTGCTAGTCAAAGACAATGATTATGATCCCAAATGCAATGTAGATTCACGAATTTTTTTGTTGTAATAATTTATTTAATTTAATCATATAATCCTAGCCCATTTCAAAATAGTGCAATCATATTTTCATTCAAATTTCTAATGCTTTTTATTCTAGGTAATGGACATGGATGTTAGAGCTTGAAAATATGCAATCCAACCCACAGTGCAACGAGGTATTAACTCAACCAATAAGCTGCTGGTCGAGGGGCACAAACTATTAATGTTTATATGTTTGATAGCATCCATCCCAGCAGTAATTACCACTCTTCAAAGAGTTGACAGGCGCAGAGTTACCTGAGTCTTTGCCAATTCTGTCTCTTCCTCGACCATTTTAAAAACTTCATTACTATGCTCCTGAAACTGAGTTGCAATACCAACGGCTGCTACACGATCTTCAAAGTTCATTGGAAGATCTGCACTGCAGAAGAAATGCATCACTGTTGAAATCTGAGAAGAACAAAGTTAGAGGTAAAGAACTTATTTCACCACTTATATGAAGTCTTGTACCTCAAATTAATAGCAATTCGATCTAGTAAGTGTTCACGAACAGCGCCCTCTTCTGGGTTGTAAGTAGCAATCAGAAGTGGCTTGCATGGGTGCTTAAAGCTGATTCCCTCTCTTTCCACAATATTAATCCCTTCCGTCAGTACATTAAGCAGCAAATTACTAACACCCTCATCCAAAAGATTAATTTCATCGACATAGAGGACCCCCCTATGAGCTTCAGCTAGAAGGCCTGGCTGAAAGACACTGGTTCCTGTTTTTACAGACTCCTCAACATCAACAGATCCAATAAGCCTGTCTTCTGTGACTCCCAATGGAATCTGTAAGATATATACAAAAGAGTAGTTAATAAGAAAATAAAAACAATCTCAATAGTCAATGATGAAGGTTTCTTTTTTATTATGAAAAGTACCTGAACAAAAGGAGATCTAACAACTTGAGTCTTAATATTACTGTTGGAATCATATTCCACACGCTCAGCTAAACCATCCTCCCACCTTCAAATAGCATGTCTTAAATTAGATGTTTGAGGAGAATGAACAATAAAAGATCAGACAGAACACCCCATGAAAATAGAACAGCCTACTATTGTGGTGCTTTTCCTATGCCTTTTGTCTTAACAAATCAGGGACATGGGCAAACATTACACGAGGTGTCCAATGAGGGAAGGGCCTACACTGTTTGAGTCTGAATCAGATAAGAATATATCAGTTTGCTCAAATGCTAACTTCTTTTAAAACCTTTTACCATCTCAACTAATAAATTTCTTATTTTCCTGTAGACAACTTCTCCAGCGTCTGTTATACATTTGCAAAATGTCAACTTACAAAATGCTTCAGTGGCATCTAAATATTTATATTTCGCATGTCTAACTTTATCATTAATCAAATGGTGCTGATGTTTCCTCCTCTTATCCTAAGAGGACTGAGTGACAATTGACCCTGTTGTCCAGAATAAAAAAAAATTTAGCAATATCCTTCTCACAACAACATCAATGTCAAGTCCCAAAAGTCAAATTTCAGAGAACCATTAGATTGAAATCTAAAACCAAGAAACATATTTTTTCCAAGTTACAGAGTGCACAGCTCTCCAAGTATGAACAAGCACATATTACAATTCCAGTCAAAATTTGCAACATATTGCTGGCATCATCACAGTGGTCACATGCATCAAGACAGAATTCATCTCAGAAAGGGGTAGATAAAACAGATAACTGAGAAACTCATAACGTAGAAATCTTATATCTTGCACTCTCATATTATTACATAAATCTTACAAGAAAATCTATATGTTTTCAACTCTTAAATTGGAAACACAATTCCTCCTGTTAAATGGATGCAGAGCAGAACCAAAGCTATTATTAAGGCATTAAACGTATCTCATTTTGATAATACAGGGGAGAAAAATCTTACAAGAATTCAGTGATCTTACTCTTCTGGGCAGGAAGGATCCGCATTTGCTATAGACCCAACAACGACATCAATGGGCGGCAAAATAGCATGCAACCCACGTGCCATTATAGTTTTGGCTGTTCCTCGCTTTCCGGAGATAGCAATCCCTCCAATCTCACGATCAATCGCCCCAAGTAACAGAGCGGTTTTGATAGCATCCTACAAATAAATTGGCAACCTTAAATAACACAGCACATAAAAACCATCATGAATTTATCACACAATCAAATACCTTCTTCTTCCCCTTTTAGAACCATTAGTCCTATTATGATTTTACTTGGAACATCATTATATTCTTTTCAACAGTTAGGACATGGTATTCCTGATAGTCACATTCTAATTGAAAATCGTGTTGGCTTATTCCCCATTTTTTGTACACGAAAAGCATTAGCAGTGCTGAAACTCACAATAAACCAACTTTATTGCAACCGTATTTACTATTTTCAAAGGCAATTTAATCAAGAAACCAGTTGTTTCTGTTAAAGACATTCTAAAGAGAGAAAGAAGCGGACCGACCTGGCCAACAACAGCAGCTAAAGGGAAGTACTGCCTCCCATAGGAAGAAGAGTCAGGCTTATCAGCGGGAGCAACAATAGCGCCGTTGGTTGATTGGAGAGTAGAATTTACAGAAGAAGCAAGAACACGAAATCGACGGTTGTAAGGTCGTTTAGGAGACTTAAAAGAGAAAGAAGAAGAAGAAGAAAGAAGATAATGTAATTTGAAAGAGGGAATGAATATGGAGGATTGAAGGTGAGAAGGTGAAGTACAAGTAATCGAGAAGGCCATTTGAAAATACAGAGAAAAAATGAGCTAAGAAACACTAAATAGTAAATACTAAAACCTGCTTTCTTATCTATCACATTATCTCTCATGTATCTTTCTTCACTCTCTCTTCGGCCATTCTTTTAAACTAAAAATGGATTCGTATGAGAAACACGCACGCGCTATCCTTTCCACTTTCCAGCGTGTCTTGCACTCATCACAACAAAAGGAGATGGGCCTGGGCTTCTATTCAAATAACTGAAGAAAGGAAGATGGGCCGCATATGGACCTAGGTTTCTATTTCAATGAAGGATAACAATAAAATGGGCCTCGAGAGTGAATTCTTTTTCTAACTTTATGTCGTAAGTTGGTTATTTAGTCATAATAATTCCAGATGCACTTTTTTCAAATTTCCCAGGTAATCGTATATTATAGTCGAAAGAAAACGAATCCTTAATGGAATTTTTCCGATTAATGCAAATCTCAATATGGATACAGAATTCGAACAAGAAAAATAGAGATTTTGAATTACTATTTTCTTCCATAATAAGTCGTGAAGAACGTAAGTTTGAAGATTTGCAGAATTCATGAAGCATACGTGATTTTATGGGAACAGGAAACTACTAAAAAGTTTGGAAGCAATGGTTATCGGTGAAGCTAAATACAAACATCAATCATGCAATCAATTCACCTTGTCATTGCTCCTATTAATGGTGTGTTTCCTCCATTATTCACATTCATTCATACTACTATTAATAAAACATAATTGGAAAACTATATACCTTGGTTTATCCCATCATACAGACTGTATGATACAGTAATAGCTTTCAGATCGGACAAATCACAAAAATAAAAATAACAGGAAAGATATTTTGAATAAGATGTGCCATGGTCGCATATCTGCTTCTTTCATATACAATCACAGGAGTTATGGAAAGATCAAAGTGATCAGAATTCGATTAGGCTGCATAAGAATGGATTCTACCATACTTGAATCAGAATCAAAGAAAAAGAAAAAAATGCAATCAGAATCATTTTTTTTTTTTACTATTTTGATATGTTATCTACATGAGCTGTTGCTTACTACATATCAATTGAAAGTCAATCTCAACTATCAATGTTAAAGCCTACTGTAAACACTAAGATCACTCACTCGGTTATGAAAATAATGTGTTCATGTGAGCCATCACAACAGCAGGCTATTCCATGCCCCAACCCTCTCAATGAACCAAACAAATCTTAATTGCAAGTTAGAAAATGGAATAGTAAGCCGTTTGGGCCATGAAAAATGGAAAATGTCAACAGACCTTGTTAAATGATGATCAATAGCCTCCATACAAACTCGCAAGAACAAGTCCTCATCCTCTTGTATACTTCCCAATCGCAAAACACGGCAACGAAGCATGCTAATATTCTTCAGGGAGATCAAAATTCATGCAAGCAGCAGCCCCAATAAACTCTATAGTTTTCCCAAATGAATTGACCCAGTGCCTCTTTTAAACTTCTCCCATGAATTTCAAATACACTAGAAATTTACAAGTAACTTGACTCTAGCCTCTAAAGTTTTTTGTTTCGCCAATAAATGGAGGACTGCACGTCAATCTACAATTGCTTTCCTCCCGTACATATTGGATCAATTGAAGCCATAAAGGATTGTCGATGCAACTTGATGGACTCAAGAAATAGCTCCATCGACTGGCGACTTCAGGATGGGTGTTGTTAAGCCATCCCTTACACTTTCACACCCTGATGGTGCAAACTCAGTTACCATCACATCCACATCAATATTGTTGGAAGTGGGCTGCATTGAATCATTTGAAGTTCCAATAGCATCATGCTGTGATTCAACTGTGTCCTCTGGATTCAAATTCTGATTAGAACTTTGAATTGCATAAGTATTCTCCATCACATTGCCAATCGTGTGTCTGTTGTCCACTTCCAACCCAGGTTGTTCAGAATCAAAACACTGATCTGAAATCACAGTAGTAGCTAATTGCTCCTTCCTGTGAGCAGACTCATCAACAGGAGGTGTACGTAGATGAACCTCATTTGCAAATGATTCTGGCAACAAATTTATCTCATTTATTTGCGAGATAACATCAGTTGGTTCCCCAGTAACTTCATTACCAACAGGAGCTTGCCCCTCAGGCATTCGAGACCCATTGTTCATTGATGCAAGCGGGCACCCATTGTTCATTGATGCAAGCGGGCAGACAGGAGGGGTGCTGTTGCGGCACACATGGCACCTAAATCCAATCAGCATATTGCTGTTCTCCTCATCGAGTCCAAAAGCCTCTCCATGAAACCAATCTGCATAATGCATTAAATAGTGACGAATGTTATTTAAGAAATCGTCTGGAAACCAAATGCCCCAACAACTAAAGATGAGTAGATCAATTTGCCGTGGTTCAATTACCCAAATGAAAAGGTAAATCGAGCATAAAAGCACATTTACCTACCTCCACACATCTGACAAGAAATATAAGTTGAGGTAGACGTATATCCTGCTTCACAGCAAATACAGCATTTCGGTTGATCAAGGATTATACTCTCAGAAGGGGCAAGAAAACTTTTCCTCCTAAAGCGCATCATACGTTCATCATCTGGCTTTCTAGACAACAAAAGGCCATTAAGCCAGTAACAATGATAAGCCAGTGTCCTCTTCTTGCGCCATGGAGTAACTTTTGTTGGCTTCTTATATGTGGTCTTTTTGGGCTTGACCTGTTTATTTTTCTTGCGTCCAACCTTTTTATTTTGCAAAGATATGTACTTAGGTTTCCTGGGCGAACGGCGCAAAGGTACAACAACAGTAAGTTTCTTATTTTTTTGTGATCTCAGTGAACCTGCACCCTTCAATGCTTTTTTATTGTTTTTAAGTCGCACTGCCCTGACTGAGACTGTTTTTGAATTTTGATGCTGAACGTTCTTGCTTTTGTTGTTAATTTTCCCACCTTTTGCATTATTGTTCCCCGTTTTTGACTCATGCTTCACATTTTTCCCACTACCACATCTATGGCATGTATACGTACATTCAGATGTGATAGAACCAGCTGACTTCCTCACATGCCTCTTATGGAAAAACCCTGAAATTTGCATCATATCCATAAGTACTTGTCATTACATACGAAAGCTCAAGCATAGCATCAGCCTTAGGTCTGATACTTTTGTCGTTAGATGAAAGCCAAATAAAAAATAAATCCCAGCAGTTTAGCAAAACCTCTGCAAGTATGAATTAAGGAATTCTAGTTATAGATGAGCTGCTTACCCTTGCAATACTGACAGCAAACCGCATCCCTGCCAAGCATTCAAACATCATAAAGGAAAACATGTTAAAATTTAAATAAAAAAAAAAACAAAATTGAAATGAATATATAGAACCTGAGACAACAAAACTACTAACAAAATTAAACTTCCAATCACAACTCAAAATGCCATAAAGCTTAAGATCAATAGGATACTTCAACAGCAAAACATACCTATACTATATATAAAAATATGAAGTGGGGAAAAAACTTTTTTAGACAAAAATATCCTTAGTATTTTTATATTATTATCAAAGGAAAGCCCAAATCTATTAAATTCATTTATTTGTATTTTTTTTAACATTATTTAGTTATCTATTAAATTTATTTATTTAATACATTCATAAATAGGTCATCCATATTTTCACCTCCTATATTAATTAAAGCATTGCAAAATAATACATATCAAAGATTTGTGCTAAAATAAAAGACTATTATAATAGTATTTGCAATTGATGTAAAAGAAAAATTAATAAAGATAGAAATATAATTAGTTTAGTATGACGAAATCTTAATGCTTTATTTTATATGTGCCCCATTTTTAAGTATACAAAACATTTTGCATTTACACTTTAATATAATTATTATAACAATATTTTCAGTTCGATTTTCTTTAAATCAAGAATAAAAATATATAATTATAATATTTACTAAAAATCACGTGCTTTGCATGTACACACCTAACTAGTTAACAAGAATAAGTGATGCCTTTAGCATTGATATATTCAATTATTCATGATTCCAGATATTATCAGGGTTCAAAACAATGATTCCAAGATATATTAATAATGATAACAATAACAGTAACAGTAATAGCAGTTAAGCAACAATAGAATTGAAGCCTTCAAGATCTAGACAATGATATAGTTAAGAGAATTAATGTTACGGAGGTTCAAATGAAGCAAGATTAAGAACAGTCCTACATACATTTAAAGAGTCAAACAAGGTAGTAAAACCAAAAACTTCCTACCAAAATTAGGAACCACTTGCCTATTCCAAATCAGAAGTTAAGTCTCCTTACCAATAAAACTAACTAAAGCTTATGGATATCACAACAACTCATTACCATCTCACCAGATGTCACATGCAGGAAAATGTAAAAATAAATTTTGTATTACACATCCATTCATTCAAATTAATCCTCTGTAACACAAGAAAAAGATAGAACAAATAGAATACCTGATTGGAACATCTTTGTTACAATGGCTACATTGATGATACTCGGATCTTTCTCCTTTTGCAAAAAGATATGAAAATCCTTTTTTCTTTAACGGCTTCTTCATTACTACACTAGCATCAGAAAGTTTTCCAGAACTAATCTTACTAGATCTGCGGGCAATTCGTTTCTCTTCAAAACTCTTCAAGAGATATAGAGGGACGGAAGATTCACTCAACCAGTATTTCTTTCTCTCACTGGAGGATTCTTCGACCACAGATCCATTCTTCAGAACAATTTCAGGAATACATCTCCTCTTGCCGAAATCAAGAAGATACTTTGTTCCATCTCCATCTACAGACTTTCTGCGGACAATCGCTTTCTTAAATAGCCTGGCAGATTTTCTAAATTCCTTGTCCAACACTGACAGTAGATAAATGTTCTCAATTTCATCCCACCTGATGTTTGAGTCAAGCTCCCTAACCTGACAAATATCAGAATAAAAAATATAAAAATTTGATCAAAATAAGGAAAGCTAAAACCAGACAAGTAATCACAACTGACCAGATCCCATTGCTCCTACATATTCAACCAAATCTAATTTTCTTTGATAGCCATAAATATCTAACTCTCAATTTTAGTGGCAGTATGATAATATGCACAGATCTATTCTGGTCCAGTTATTTAACAACATGTGCATCTTTAGTTAGGGTCTAGTGAAGGACAAGGTCCAGTCCTAACTGGCCTTGCTATACACATATTACAACAGCTGCAAAGATGACTAGTTGTTTTGCTTGGAGCTAAATCTCACCCGCAGGAAGCCTGCAGTCAATCCAGAATAAGGTACAGAAGGTAGATCTCTACAAATCATCCTAAACAAGGAACTTATATTTCATAACTTTTGATGCAAGATTGCATTTTACATCCTGTCAATTAGCTCTAAAAGAACATCCGTACAGCATGTGTACATCATCCTAAACAAGGAACTTAAAACTTCCTAACATAACGTTTGATTCAAGATTGCATATTACATCCATGCAATTAATTACCTTTAAAAGATGCAAGCTTAACAAGAATTCATCCTTAAAAGGATGAAAAAAAAAGCATTTCATTTAACTTGGCAAGATTTCATAAATGACAACATTTAAAAGAGTTGGAAGGTATAAATTGAAAGATTTTTCTTCCTTATCTATGGTTGATCAAGGTATAAACCATCCTTTGAATTTTTATTACCCAAGGTTTACAATTTCCTCCTATGAAGCAACATGACAACAGAACATTTACTTATTCAATCACCTTGATGTGAAATCATCAATATCTCTGGGACAACTATATCAGAGTTCATATTCCTTTCCCTTTTTTCAGATCAGAAACATATAGGAGAATGGAATGCACAAGTAACAACAGGAAAAGGCACATGACGCCACACCTGCAAAGCCAGATGTTCAGCAGTCGTTGATGATTCCACAGCAGCTCGCCAAGTAATATATTTGCTCCTCTTTGCAAAATCTGAATTCTCAGGGTACAACATGCCTGGTATCTTCATGCATCCAGCTACAGAATTTAAACTTTGAACAAAATCAGAAGCATTACTCGGTTAACTAAAATGCAAGCACTAGCAAAATAAAATCCATAAAAAGGAAAGCAATGAAAATCCAGACCTTGCCTGGCAGCCCTTGACACCAAGGAATGAGGCAAAGCCTTCCAACTGAATAGACGGCGGGAAAGTCTACCACCTCTCCACCAAAGCATCCCCAATCCACTGGCAGAATTTGAAGGAGGACAGGAATCAAAATCTGAGTACCTGCCCCTTTTCCTACCAATTCCATTCTTTGAGGATGTACGTGATGAGGCCATGATAATATGAGAGGCTGAACCAACCGTAACACTAGAATCCACATGCTTCAACCACTCAGAAGAAAGTGCAAGACGACGAAGATTTGACTCTAACTGCAACATAACAAAGCAATGTAAATCCAAATGTGCAGAGAACAATTTCTAGAATCACTACAAAGATTAATGCAATGTGGGAACAACTTAGGCCATTCCAAATTAAGACCACTGTATTGACCAAAATTTCTGAAGGAAAATCTGAACAACAATCAAGACAAAGATTAAGCAAAAGAAAGAAACACAGAAGAGCATGGGAAGGAAACCCCAGCTTCAAGAGAACTTGTTGGCTTTTGAAAGAGATATGAGAGAGAAGTCCTCAAAGGACTGCTTTGGGTATGTTTACAGTCAGGATTATCCATGGCCTAACTGAACCATATAGCTAAAGAACAATGCATCCTGTCCATAATTGACATGTATCAAAAATTCCATCATTAACCTAACCAAAATCCATTTCAAGCTTTCTATGTATATCAAAAGAAGAAAAAAGCTTGAAAATATTTCAAAATGAACTGAGGTTTGCGGTGAGTTTTAAGAGGTTAAAAGGGGTCAGATTTTAAATGCTTTACATTGATTCAAAAGTTGGCATGACCAAACAGAAGAAAGATTCTTACTATGAGGAACAAACATTTCACAGAAGCAATATTAGATGCCTTGAGAACATTTTTGCGCCAGAGCCCAGTATAATGTGGATTGAGCCATGGACCTAATAGAAGCCCCTGCAACTTCTCTTCTATCACGAGAAGATGGTTTATAATATCTGTAAGATGGCCTTTCTCATTTCCTTTTGATTGAAGACCAACTACATCAGTCACAGATCCTTTCCTGAAAGGACCCAAACACATATTAAACAAGCAACCTGGGTCATCAATAGACACCCTGCAAGAGAAGCACCATCCACATTTTTCTTTCTGAACATCCACATTTAGGCTTGGAATAGGCCAGTGAAACTTGGCACATCTTTTTGAGATAATCTTCACCTGAGAGGAAATTATTTCCTCATCTGTTTTTAAGCAATTGTCATTGCTTTTGTCCGATGACTTATGCATCAACTCTTCTGCAATTGATGAGGCTATACGACCAAAACTGTAATAATTCATGTATGCCACCATCTGCACTTGGGGCATGCCAGAATTTGTTCCATTTAAAGCAGATGATGAGCGACCATTAGCTGCAGATCCTACTATCATATTCTTGCTTTTCAAATCCAAACAAGTTGATTCGTCTCCCATGAGGTGGGACATCTTTGGTATGTCAGATTCATCTAAGAATCCAGAAGATCTATTGCAAAAATTGGATCCTTCTTTTTGAAAATTCTGATGCTCTACACTTGTTTGGGTTGTTTCAGCAGATCCTTCAGAACTCACACATGTTTGACTTGCAGACTTTGAGGACTTAATAATAGTATGACCAGAACTTCCTCCCACAAAGTCATCTACTGATTTCCTTTCATCAGCAATCTCATTATCGATTCTACATGTTTCTGAAGATGCCAATGCAGCTGGGAGCATGCAACCATCTAAGCTTGTAGCATGATTTATAGGACCAAGATTACTACCTGCACCATACAAACTAACAGGGATATCCCAGTGCTTGTGGATTGCCTCCAATATGCTGCTATAAATTATCTCTGAGGATCTCAGCACTTTAATAACAGCAATAAGATCATCTCTGTGGTAATAATTGAATGAAGATTCACTTTCACAAGAATCTGACCTGCAAGGTTCAAATGTTAGAAGCAAGGTTCAATTAATTATAACAAATACGCATATGTGAAAAATAATTATCACAAAAGTTTAAGGATCGTCAAACCCGCCCACAATGTGATCCTCAAACTAAGGAAACCCGAAAAATGGCAGGCCAATATAAATATAGATACATAATTTAAACAATGTACATCATCCTATTCCAACTTGCGCATAGTATGCTAATAACAATCATGCTCAAAACATAAATAAGGAGAGATATTCAGCTCAAACATCAAAGTTCATATTGGACATTGATTGCTACCTAGACAAACCAGCTTAACTGAAACATCAACTCTCCTAACACAAAGTTGAAATGAAGGATTTGTTATCTACATCGAGAAACTAACAAATAATAACTTCTTTTCCCACCAAAAGAACGCACCATTTTCCATTTTATCTACGTCACAATTTTTTTGGATTTGAATTACCTTAGCAAATACATCTTGGATAAAATAAATGTTTTCTATCCTTTAATTTTATCTACCCTATATAAAATTTGCTTATGCAACCATTGGCTCAATTTTATGTGAACTATCCAATCACTGGTTCAACTTTATGTTGATTATGTGGAAAATACTTACTGCGTTAGAACAAAGTAATCATAGAAATTCCCCCCTACTGTAATATGTTCATAGAAAAGTCAATTTCATACATTATCCATCTGCGTAATGTAGCAAAATTTCACAATAAATAATAATTTACCAAAATTGTTATAGTTACTTATAAATATCAAGGCATGATAATTACTCAAGCTTGTAAGGAATGGGAATAAAGAATCCTCACAGCAAATACAAACTAGCTGAGATATTGCGTTTCCTAAATTTTAATATTTTTGGACCTAAGTTCCTCAATTGTTTCAAATGTTAGCCATCCAAAAATATAATTAAAACAAAAGCAACCTATGTAGAACTAAGAAAGTTAATCGCAATGAAGAACAAAGAAAATAAACTGTTTTAGAGTGTTAGTGTTTTAGGCGATGTATAAGGCAGGTTAATCAAGCTAAGCATGCAGGAGATATAACATGTTACTTGACTAGCTCTTCATTGATACTCTTTTAACTACATTCTACAAAATGGCTATCAAAACATAGCAAAGCAACAACAGCAGCACTAATGATGATGATGATGACAGATCGTGATGCTGATAGATAAATCATTCACAGCAATCAAATGTGTCAATTATAAGTTGGAAATACTTACACCAATAAATAACCACAGCTGTTAAAATATAGCCGACCATAGGGGTCAACCCCCAATATTTCTGCCCCCCGAACTGATCCCCGACATTTCATCCAAGGCTTCTGCCTTTCTATAGCACACTCGGGGCAAAACCAGTCACCCTCGGGCAAAGAATCACTGGCAACACCTACGCACTTTGAGTGATAGGCAGCAGGACAGCCATCACAGCATATTAAGCTCCCATCCATCTTGCAAAGACAGCATTCATCACTATTCCAGTCTGAGGTGTAATCAACAGCCTCCTCAGTTAAGCATGAGCCACCTGACATGTCAATCCCATTCCTCCTTTTCTTCAGAGCTCCAACACTCGTATGTCTATCAAAATCCAAGTCAGATTCAGCTCCTGAAGACCTTCTATTAAGCTCTGACCTAATGGCTTCCACTTCAATCATACCATCACATAGACATCTCAATATCTCAACTTTCACAGATATAGGCTGTTTATAATAGTCATTTTTCAATAGATCCAACTGAGTAATATTGAACCCAGGTTTAAGATCTGAACCGTGCATGAGGAGGTATTCAACCATGAAAATAGGCCATGTGACTGAGTCCAATAAATCCCAGTTAAGACTCCTGCATCAATCAATTGTAGATTCAGAAAGAAATTAAGAACTGATAAATAGGATTACACAGAAAGACTTGACAGACAGGAAGAAACTTAAAAGCATACCTCAAGCAATTAGAAGCAGATTCAGAGCCTTCATTTGATAATTGTTCCAAATGCTTTCTTAAAATTTGCAAAATGGAGACATGAATGCAATCAAATAATGAACTAGGAAAGTTGCACTTCAGAACTACCACAAATTCCTCCAGCTCAAAGGGGCTTAAGAACAATAATGTACTAAATGATCTTAGACAGGAGTAAACAGAGAAAAGATCAACTACAGAAATTCCAACCAAATCCAAATTGTGTGAAGAAGGTGGCAATTGCACCTTTGCAGGAAGAGCCACAGGCTCCTCTCGCCATTCGTGATATGATTTCATAGGTTTCTCCTCAGTCAATGCACTAACTTCAGGAGACAAAGATAATTCATTAAGTACATTTAACGTTGTAGTGGTTGAAACATCAGTTTTAACTGAACCTCGACGAGTACTCCTCCTCAACACTGTCGTTTCTGGTGTGGAATTCAAATTATCAGAAAGTCTTCTTCTCTTTCTACGACTACCAGTAACTTCTTTATATACACTTCCTGCACCACCTTGCTTCCCATCAGTCTCCACGCTACAATCTTCCTTGACTGCGATTATCATTGTTTCTGGTGTCGAATTTGCGGAGTTCATGAGTTTTCCCCTCCTACGCCTCCTCCTATGAGCATTCCCTTCATTATGTACACTTACATCATTTTGGTTCCCATAAACTACAGTCGCATCAGTAAAGCACGTTGTTTCTGGTGTAGAATTCAAACTACCCACATCATTTAGCCTCCTCCTCCCTCTCCTCGGGCCAGCATTCCCCTCTTTGTGCGCACTTCTAGTATCATTTTGGTTCTCATCGATTACCTCAGGAGAATCCTCTTTGATAGTTTTAATATCCTGCAGTTCAACAGAATCACAAGCCCTGATATCTTCACCATTAACAATATTCTTCTTCCAGATTCCTTTGGCAAACTCTAAGCATGAATCATTAGTGACAGGAACTTCCTGCAACTTCGCATTCTCAATATCAACTTCATTATGAACTCTCACTCGAGCCCCAACAGCGTCCTTCATTTTTTGAGCTGTTTCTTCAACCATCTCATATGATGTACTTTGCCTTGCATGCCCTCTGCAGTCACCGTCTTCGTCATCCTTAAGTTCATCATCAATGCCCAAATTTAAATCAAACCCACATTTCCTCTTTTGACCTTCTTTATGAGCACTCTCCATATCAAGCTCCGTCAAATTCTCATCCGCATCTACATTCGCGTCCAAATTCAAGTCAATGCACTCTCTCTTATTCAAACTTTCATGAATGTCAACATTAGTACTATCCTCCTCGTTCAAATCAATACCTTCATTCAAATTTAAGTTAAACCCAGCATTCAAATCAAGCACCTTCTTCATGCCACCATTTCCATTCAAACTCCCATTTGCACACTCGCTTTCTCTTACATTCTCCTCACCTCCACTTCCCTTCTCAAAAGATTCATTCAAATCGACAGTAACAATTCCGGAATTCCCATTAGCAAGCTTAATTTCTCCCGCATCCCCAATTGACCCATCATTCAAATCGACATCTCGATTCATATCAAAATTTCCATCGGCCTCTACATTTTGTCTCCCTAGGGTTTCCGCAATTACCTGATTATAAGAATTTGAAATAGAATCACCTGGCTCTCCTCCTCGGTCCTCCCGTTTCCTGGGTTCAACACGACGGCGTTTCTTCGGTCGGCGGCCAAGCCGGTGCTTGAGGTCAGCCGGTTCAGCCTCTTTCTGCTGCAACATAGAAGCAACTTCAGACAAATCAAGCTCCTCGGAATCGCCGTCCTCGTATACGATCTCAAAGGACCCGGAAGATGCGTTATACGATTTTACAATTCCAGAAAAAACACGTTGGCCGGTGAACTCCTTCTTCACTGTTTTACCTAAGTACTCCATGTTGGCCACCAATTTGATCTAAAGCTTAAAATGCTAACAAGAAATTAATAAAGAAGATGAAACACGCTGTTTATGTTTTCGTTTTGCGTCTTCTATTCCTCGTTTTCTCTCTCTAAACTTGTTATGGGGAGTAGAGAGAGAAAAGGGAGGTTTTCAGTTTCTCTCTCTATAAATGCATTTAACGTGCAGAAGGAGAAGAGGAGGACAACTGCGACTTTCAATTTCTCCGTGTGAAGAAATGAGGTCTAAGTGGTGGGCAGTTTGGATTTGGACTTTCTTTAATACTATCTATAAGAAGTTTCCAATTATTTTTTTTTTTTAAATAATTGTTTTTTCTTTTAAATCAGTTTTTTTTAAAAAAATACATATCCAAAATTATAAATTAGTATAGACCGGCAAATTGGTTCAATTAATAAAAATATTAATTAATTTATAAATTATTAATCATTAATCAGCCTGTTATATTCAGTTAATCCATCAAATTTTTTTATTTGATTAATCAATAGTTTTTTATTAACTATTAAAATTTATAACATATAATTATAAAAGAAAAATAGTCAAAATTCAATTCAATTTCAAATTTATAAAATAATTTAAAATAAAAATCACAAAACAAACATAATATATAGCTAAAATTCATATTCAACAAATTAGTAGCTAATATTATAAAATATATTGAATATTTGTTAAAAATTAGCATGCTTAATTCTAAATTAAAGAAAATTTTGGACAATATTAAATCTTAAAATATAAACTCTAAAACATAAAAAAATATAATTAAATGTTATTAAGTATGGACACCAATATATGTGATAAAAAATAATATATATAAAAAGTAATCGGTTACTTCATATAAATATTATTATGTATAATTAAAAAAATGACATAATTTAAATATAGTTTAAATATTATATAAATTTTATAGAAAAATACAAAAAAATTAAGGTATAAAAATAAAAATATAATTTAAATGTACTTTAAAGTATTATTCTATTTTGGTATAAAAGAAAAATAAAAGTAAACATTTAAGGCATAAAAATAACAATATAATATATATATAAACCGATTAACCGGTATTCAAAAATCGAAACAGAAATTAAAAATCGAAAATGAAAAAAAAAAAATCGAAACCAAATCAATTAAACAATTAACCGAAAAATTGAATCGATTTTCGGATCGATTTTATGGTTAACTAAAATTTTGATTTTTTTTATTACTCGTATCCGAAATATTTTGTTAAAATTAAGGGAGCATACCGTTGTAATTTAATATGAAATATAATTAAATATATTTTTAATTATATTATTTTATACTATTATATTTTTTATGAATCACGGTACTATTTAATTTGATTATTATCAATATTAAGCTTTTACTTTGCTATAATTAGTTTGTGTTAATATTGTCCTATGCGGGGCAATATTAATTAGAATAAATAAAGAAAATCCATATTCTAAACATTATCTTAAATTTAAGATGGTGTACTATTATTTTTTTTCTATAAAATATCTTTAGAACCATAAAATATTTAATTTAAGTTCTAATTAAATTAAAAAAAAAAAACAAAATTTTCAATAGTTTGAATTTTTATTTTATTTTTATTGTTTATAGAAAAGCAAAACAAATACTTTTGATTATTTGGTCAAAACTCAAAAGAGAATGGAAACGGAATTGTAACTGCCACAAAGGCCGCAAGGGGTGGGTCCGAGAGACTTCCTGGTTAGACAGTCACAGGATGAATGGATTATTTATTAATCAAATTAAAGATAAATAGTTATATAATAAGCAAATAACAGCTTTTTATATGCATAATAGTTTATTATTAGTTGAGCATATAAATAAATTTATGAAATACTCTTGACAGAAACATTAGATTAGATATTAATATTATAACCAAAATTAGGCCGAAATGGAAGTCGCATAGTCAACATCTGCGTCTGTACGTCACACTATTAATCATTTTACATACCAACGCATTAACAATATACACAGTCAACTTTATTATCCACCAAAACACTTTACATAATTTATCTTCAAAGCTATAAATTTACAAATTTGAATCCAAAATCCAAATCATATATATTTTAAAAAAAAACATTAAATATACTGTTTAATTTACGTGAAGCATATAATTGGATCTAACAATTATTTTTTGACACTTCATGCTAAGTCATATATATTTTTCTACATGAAAAGACATCTTATCGATAAATATTGATTTTCAATATATTAGAAGAATTCAAGTTTGAACTCACACTCACCATTTCTCCCTATAAAAAAAGTCATATATAGTCTTTAATCCAATTTCTACATGCGGCATATTAATGAAACAGCTGCAATAACTTTCACTTAGGGCTAATTCCGTTATTGAATGTATACCAAAATAACAAATAGGTAACAACAAAAAAATTTATTATGCAACAAAATCATAATTCTAAAAATTTATTTTTAAAAGTCATTCTAACCGATCTCATAATAAAAATTATTGAAAATTTTTGCTAGCACTCCATAAGAGGCAGACTCGAGGCAACAATTAAGGAACTTTGGCCCCTCAAATTTTTTGGAATCTCACAAATTCTATAAATAGTCATTTCATTTGAAATTTTTTAAAATTTGCAATTTGAAACCCTAAAATTTTTACTCATGTATATTATATTTCGACCTCTCTCTCATTTCAATTTTGCGTCCGCTCTCCAGCTCAACATGCATAAGTGTTTACATGTAAGTTGATATGTCCTCAAGCCACATAAGAAATTTTGCTAAGATATTATTTTAATCCAGTCATCGTACCATTAATAATTTGATGTGCCACATATTCCGCATGACTTAATGACGTTTGTGCGAATGAACTCCATACTAAATTGGAGTGTTAGCAAGAAATTTTTGGTGATTTTCATGGTAAATTTTAGCTTAAAATATCTTTTAAAATAATTTATTCGAATTGAAATATTTTGCATTATAATTTTTTTTATTATTACCGATCTTTTATCTGAATATAAATCCAAAGACCATATAAAAAAAATTAAAACCCTTCCACATTTTCCCTAAACTTTTGGGAAGAAAATTCAACTGTTGCTGGAAAATTGCATTAATTTATCCAAAAAGTAACCTCCATTTTCCTCATGTGCGCTTGCTGGTATAAGCATGGCAAAAGTTTACGGGACAAGTATTTAATGACCTAAAAGGACACTAGAAGCTAAAAAGCAAGAGAATGGGGTCAGGTAAACCAAAGGAAAAGGCAACGAGAATTGATTTCTTCTACAGGGTACTAAATTAATCCATGAAATGAAAGAGAAAAATAAAACACGATAATATAAAATGCAGTGTTCCATCGGTATCAAATCAAATATGGTGTACACACACACTTTGAAATTTTCATTATAACATCATCTAGGTAAGCAGACACCATTCGATTTGTACTCTGTTCCTACCCGAAAACGTCACAGCACTTGTCTCGCCAATTTATTCCTAAACCTCAGTAACACTATATTTTTTAAGAATGCCAACATATATTTTACAACAGTATGGAAAAAAAAAAAAAAAAACTGCTTATAAATTTAAAAAGTAATTTATATCAAAAAGAGCTATCGACCAAATGCTGCATTTTTTTTTTCCTTCATTGATTCACATATAAAAAATGCATCAACCCCACGCTAATGGTTGCGATTGAGATATCTTACATGCAATGTACCCCCTACCCTTGCTTGGTTCTTGAAACATCATGCAAGGAAAAAATTCCAGCCGCTAATGCCACAGAAAATAGAAACTATTGATTTTATAAATTTGGTTAGCACCCGACTTCTACCGCTACAGCAGATCGCTGCCATAAATAAGAGTACAGAGTAAGAAGTTAACCCAAAAGTTCTTTTTTTTTTAAAAAAAAAAAAAACTCTCTCACCGGCTCACCCTCAATCTTGAGGCTAAAACTCAATTCTTTTGCTTCCACTTGTTAATTCATATACATTAACAAATTTTGACTAATAGCAACCAAAAAAGAAGATGATGTTAACACAGGATAAATTACAACATAAACCTAGCTTGATGGCACCTCAATTACCGGTCGACGCAAGCCAGAATAAACAGCTTTCAAGAAAAGAGGATGCACATTTTCAGTAAACACCTCTGCATCTAACTTCTCAATATGGGGCCATATCTGCCAGTACAATGTATAGATATCAAAATGATAATCTTGTATCCGAACCAATAATAAAAAATAGTTTTTTTCAAATTTGATCACATAGCTAAAATAGATATAAATGCCAAAAGTTCTGCAAAAAAATTGCCCTTAATGGGGTAAGAATATTTAGAAACATCTCACTCAGTTTTTGTTATAAGAAAAACACGTCCAACAACATTGCAAAAGCCAACAACATGAATAGGTGTCTTAAAACAAAGTTTCTATACGTGAACACCCAACAACATGCCAAGCCAATTTCTAGAATTCCAGCAATTCAGCATGGCCATGAAAGGCTGTTGCCAGAACAGTCAGCCATGAGTGAACCAACTCACGAGTAAAAGAGAAAATGGACTTAAGGGTCGTTAAATATGGTTGGAGAGAAATAAATGAACTTCAACTAGAAAGGTTGTTAAGTTATGCATAATAAATATCCTAATAAGTAACTAACCAGGAACATACCACTTGGGAGTGTGTGTTTTTAATGAAATTTTACCTCAGAGGCATATTGCCTTGTAAAGGCCTTCACATAACCTAGAGTTGACAAACACCACTGTTCTTTTTCGCCTATGTTGTACACATTAGTTGCCTTATCACCATTGGACTGCCTGCCATATTTCACAAGAAACAGAAGTAAATTATACATGGTATAATAAATTGAAATTTTAAACAGGGGAAGAACATGAGGAGTTAGAAAGAGAAAACTGTTGGGGGAGAGTGGAGAAAATTAACCCTTTTTTGGTTCTTCCGTTCTCGGTTTCTACTTCCATTTCAGATGATTCATCAACATCAACAGCCATTTCCTCAACTTGAACTGATTTCAATGCCTGCAAGGTTTGAGCTTTGGATGCATCCGGTAGGCGTTCCATCAGCACATTTGAGAAATTTTTGTACAATGAGTGGAACAACGCCTGTGCATGCCAATCGTTGTCAGGATAAGCATATAACAAGATAAGCTTTAAGAAGTATCAACATAGACATATACGATCAAGTTTACTTTTCTAGCATTTAGCAATACACACATGCACACAATTCCACAACGAGAATCCCCATGGAAGTATCTTGTGACTTTGGCTCATCTTAACAAACAAATCCGATAAAGTTATGTGCAAACAGATTAATTAAGCTAGTTAAAAAAACAAATGGAGAATGTTGATCTATTTGCAATGTAACTCCACAATGCTATTCATGGCTGCATCTTTTCTTTCTGGCTTATTCTCCAACCTTAGAGAGGAGGGAGGGGGTGTCGGGGGTGAAGAGAAGCAAGTCAAAACATATGGAGGTGGCCAAATTGTATCCCAAAAGAAGAAATCAAGATGCCACTTTCCGTGCCAATTTGGAAAATAAGGCCCGACCATCACAGTCCATCTAGCTCAGCAGAAATCAGTCTATCTTGAAGTAATATTCCTACCATGAGTCAAGGAAATCTTTGGCCACGTATATAGATATGTTTCCCAAACTTTAAAGGCCATATATGTTACTCAAAATTTTAAAACTAAAGACCATCTGATGACACCACATTCTTCATTATCTTCGTAGATTTTTGACATAAAATGCAACACTATGAAATCAAAAGAACCCATTAATAGTTGAAGGAAGAGAAAAACTGAGGATCTGCAACTAATCTTGCAGAAAATACCTCATTTTCATCAAGCGCTCGAGCAAGAAGAGCCTCCTTGGCCTCCAATGAGTCATGTGAAGAAATCTCCTCTTCTTTTGTTTTGTCAGCATTTGATTTCAAGCGCTTCATCCTTGCAGGGTTCTCACCAAGAACAGGTTCACCATCTACCAGAGAGAGCTTTGATTCAGCAGAATCTAACTCAGCTTTTGCCTTGGCAGCAGCTTCTTCTGCTGATGCAACACTCTTCTTAAGAGATGATAATTCCTTTCTTAAATCTGATATACGATTGTATGTCTTGCTGATTGCGTTTCTGAGTACCTGAAGAGGGAGCAAAAGAAGGTAAAATGAAAACTGGAAGAATTATCTTCGAAATTCACATAAAATAAAAGCACAGTAGGCTAGACAAAGTAATCCAGAAACAAGAAAATACAGTCCATCTTCATGTTGTTTCTGTTCTACAGGCCCTCAAAAAGAATTCAGTCATATCAGGATGGAAAGCTTCTAGAAAGCTAAGACCACAGGGAACGAGGTAGGTTTCCATGAGTGATTTGCTTCTCAGTCAGAATATAATCAAGGATAAATTGGCACTATTATGTCCATAAAACCAATGAACATGGGAAAACATGTGAGCTGAGCAAACTAATCTTTTGGGCGAAAACATGCTTTCCTTTGCTTGATTTTCATTTTGCAGCGAATTACTAGTCTGGTGGAGAAAAAATAACTGAACCACCATGCAGTTCCAAAGAAATACCATAAGAGCTTTGCCAAGTTAAAAATTTGCAATTTTCGATCATAAAACAAATTTCAGGTTCTAAAGGAACCTTACGGAATGTAAAGTTTAGGCAGATTGTCATAAATGCAATTTCAAAAACTGTGTCCATATTCTCTATAAATATCAAATTTAATCACAGGAACAATGAAGAACATCTAATCTTAAAAGCCAGCTCCCAAAAAAGAGCTAAAAAGGTACTTTCTTTGGTTCACTGAATTAAAATAAATTTGTCTAGTGCCCTATAACTCCAAAACTTATCTAACTAAACAAGCACATATATGGAAAGAAGATTATTGAATTGTATTTGATGCCCAAAGGTTCTTTTTGTTCATACTTCACATTCCCATCAATCAAGTAGACAGAAATAAAGCTTCTAATTCAGACCTTTCCTAGCCTTATATAGACATGATAGTTTCTTTACCCTCCATCTCATATGAAAATTGGCAATAGCATTTGCTTAAGATGAGAAAGACAAATTCTTTTGTAGTCTTCTTCCAAAGAATTTGCATGTCAAGCATTTGGTATTATGATATCACACATGGAAGGAAAATTTCTTATTCTATGGGTTCAACTGTTTTAAAAGGAAGTCATAAATTGCATTCTCAATCACAGAGCCTTTGAAAGGGCACCTCTACTTTTCTAACAATTCAAAGAAAGGGAAACTCATCCTTATATTCTGATCTAAATTATCCCATCCAACATTATCTAATGCATCAGAAAAACTGCAAGCACACATTTATTGAAGATAGCATATTGCAAAGCAAATACAATCATCCTGATGTACCTCCCATGGGCGATCAGATGTATGAAATTGCTCAACATTAGCAGGAGAGAAGACCCATCTCACTATAGCTAAATTAGATATAAGCCGATAACCCATCATTCTGTCAATTGCAATAGCTGTCATTTGGGCATTGTTCTTCCAATACGAACTCACTTCAGATATCAGCATAACCTGCTTATCATGATCATGACATATTCGTGCAATCACTTGGCCATATCTCTCCAAAACGGTGATCAGATGAGTGAAACTTTTAGATCCAATATCAAGAAGAGTCTGCACAACCACTGAAAGGGCAATTTCCCAATCATGATGGGGAAATATACTCTCGTCTACCCATGAGGACATTTCTCGGGCAGTTTGCTTCCCCTTAACCTTGTTGATGAGCTCTGCAGAAAGTGCATGTAGTTCAGTCTTTTCTTTGCCCTCTTCCATGCCATATTTGAAGTTTGGACTCCCCTTTGGTGGAAGCAACTCCTCTAACATAGGTGCGTTCTCAATGCTCTACAATGATAGATAAAGTGAGAAAAAAGTTTCTTCAAATAACAGCATCACAACAGCCACAGACTTTAAGGAAAAAGAGAGAGAGAAGATTCGGTATCAAAATTTTGCTGCCCATTTTTCATTTCTTCTCCGTGCTCGACATACTTTCCTTCTTCAGATCAAATAAGATTGATTTCATTTTTTTGAAATCTATTAAGTTTTCAGCAATACGAGCCTGAAGTTTAATATATATACACATACACACACACATTCAATAAGCTAAAAGTAGAAAGAATAGCAGCGGAGATATTTTTACACGGTTAACTACAAACATGGTTTAGCATTCAAAAGAACAAATCGAGTACAAGGGCATATTTTATGTCAATGACATGAATAATGGCAGGGAGAATGTGGTGACCCAAGCCAGTAGAGAACACATGAATATATAAAATGGAGTAGAATGCGTGAATGAGACAGCAATAGAGGAGGTAGAAAACACAGTGCAGGTGAACTTGGATCTTTCAAAAATACGGGTCACACAAATATAAATGACAAAACCTGTCCAAATTCTGAGCATGAAGAGATGAGCATAAAGACCTCTAACAAACTTCTTACACGGGATTTAACAACTTTTACCATCCATTATTACCTGCTTAACTTTGTCCCAGTATGACAGACGAATTTCTCTCTCCAAAACCTCTTGAACAAAAACGCGCTGTGGAGCCCACTTAGGAAGGTCTAGGACATAAGCCCATTCTTCCCATGGCCAAATGAATTGGAAGTTTGACCTGCAAAATCAAGATACCATAAACAACTAAAACCGACAGAAAATTTGAAACCAAATTTTGTAGCATGAGTATCTATTGTACAAGACATCATGATTCCAAAATGAATAGAATATTATTTAGGCAATTCAAAATTACTCAAACTTGACATCAACCAAATATATAAACTTTATTCGAGGCTCTCTCAGAAAAGTATAAACATACAAGGGTATCAAATCCCTAATACAAATTGGTACACCAATATCCTACGGACACCAAGATAAAATTTTCTCTGTTCTGCTTAATAAAAACTCAAAACAATCATTATTGAATTGCCATTGTCTTAAAGTGAAAGTCCATCTCAACCTTATATCCTCCTCTTTTATCGGTTCCAATAGAATCCAATCCACACTAAAAAAAAGGAAAAAAAAAAAGATCTTTGATGGAAAGTACTAGCATAACAGGATGCCACAGAAGAAAATAACTTTAGAGAATAAAAACAATTATAAGGTACCAGCCATGCACATCACAAAATAAGTGTGCCTCTGGTAGGAGTGAAGGCATAGGTCCACGCATCAACCTGAACCAGCCCCCAATCCCCAATCCTAAAACAAAAACAAGAATAAGAAAAAGAAAAGGAAGAAAAAAACGTTCATCTAAATTTTCCTAATGCCCAAAGGCATAGGCATTAACATGGTGGCAGTTTAAAAGAAGAGTAGAGAGAAAGACTTACAGATGGTGTGAAAACCAAAGGATGAGTCTTATGCGACACTCCATATCTAAATCTGCTATTTTCTCAAAAAGAGCACGAACAGCACCAGCTACAACTGCAGGAAAAGCCCCAGGAAGAGCCTAATAATCATAATCCATCATCAGCAATTATTTGAATGAAACTGGGCAGATTACAGCATTAATTTTTTTCAGATTCAATCTTCCAAATGATGAAAGAAGAAATGCTTAAACAAATAGCTTCTACATTACCTTACAGAGGTCCATAATAACCAGTGTATAATATATTGGCTTGAATGGAGGTTGAGGTAACAAAAGTAACTGCAAGAACAAATTATATGCTTGTTTCATTAGATATGACAATTTATATCGGCCAGGAAAAAAAAATGAACAGGCTGTTAGGTGTTTAAAAAGAACTACACGCTAAAAATCCTTTGACACAATTCAGACAAATTCAGACCATTCACTGTTACAAGTAGTCATTCACGACTTCACTACTCCTAAAGGAGAACAAAAAAATATAAATAGAAAGAAAGGGAAAGGAATAAAGGAAAAGATTAATGCATTCTGTCTCCAGCTTATTTCCAGGTGATGGAATCTAATATAATGAAGTGACTTGAAAAAAGGCCAAGTTGGGTTGAGACCAAAAATTTTAACATCAAAATTGATAATCAGCTCTCTATTTCTAGACACTATTTTTCTGCAAAACATATGACTGATCGAGTAGGCCGCAAAACTGATTACTTTCCACATGGATTCCAGAATATCAAACAACAAGACACCCACAATGAGGCATTGCATAAGAGTTGCATCAGTCATAAATTTTACAAAATAGGGACATCTCCGTATTCATTAGTTTTATTAAATGAACATGTGAGACCAGCAATACTTGATTATGCATTAACGAAATTTATGTACCAGTTCAAACAATCATGTTTTTCAAACTCTAATCTAGTTATAGAGTTACTAATTGAGATAGTGCTCTTACTTTTCCTCCTCCATCTCCTATTTTTTTGTAACCTTTTTCCTTCTCTATCTAAGGAATGTGAATGTTTTTGACATGTTATTGTGGGGTTCTGGATGCACAAGGAGTTACTCACACCAAAACAAGTCCAACTCGTTTTTGCACAGTATAAGTGCAGATGCTACATTGCCAAAGTGTTTTTTTTTTTTTAATTGGTTGGCAAAAGTCCTAAAATTAAAATGAAAGTAGAAACTGTCTTCTTAAAAAAGTTTTTTTAACAAGATATCTGTAAATAATGATAACTTTTGCTAACAGTCATCAATGGATCCAAGCAATTTAATGAATATTTAAAAGAGGGCTTGAAAAGACAGGTAAAGAAAACTTTGAATTGGTGAAAACAAGTGCATGGCACTGCACTTGTTTAATATCTAGAAAGGGTTTTGTGCACTAGAGAGAAGCCAAACCATTCTACAGGTTACCAAAAAAAA
Organism: Excoecaria cochinchinensis; assembly: GCA_947683425.1. Classification (NCBI taxonomy): domain Eukaryota; kingdom Viridiplantae; phylum Streptophyta; class Magnoliopsida; order Malpighiales; family Euphorbiaceae; genus Excoecaria; species Excoecaria cochinchinensis. Next base: position 7,895,562 of record CANTUQ010000074.1, on the reverse strand, counting down.
AAAAAAACTTCATGACTTAGAATAACCATCACGATGCAGCAGAACAAAGAGTATCAGGAAACATAAAGCCACCTAACAAGATGAAGCATCACAGTGTACAAGAGTTATGCAGAAGTAAAATGCCAAAAACAGAGTTAAACTTAATGACTTAGAATAACCATCATGATGCAGCAGAACAAAGAGTATCAGGAAACATAAAGCTACCTAACAAGATGAAGCATAGAAAAGTTTTGCAGAAGTAAAATGGCAACTAGATCTTACCTGAGAGAATATAGTCTCTGCCATAAGATACTCGTATCGGAAAGGCACAGGTAGGCCAACCATGCATGAAGCACATTCCTTTCGACTAGCTTTGCATGAATCAAGAACAAAAAATAACTAAAACTAGAATGCAGATGAAGTTTAAGAAAAGATTCGGGATATATGTAAATGGACAAACATAAATAATAAACATGCAGAATATAGGAAAATAACATTAAGTTGACCCAGTCCACAACACACCAACATTAGAGTTCACACACAAACCAAAATGAGGAAGAAAACATTTTCAGAAAAAATAAAAATCCATCCATGAGTAGTTGAGGAATTAACACAGTGAATGAGTTGTGCACAGCACATGTAGACTCTTACTAAAAAAATTAAGATGACATCAATCATCTAGCCCTCAAAAATGAATAACATTTTTTCTATAGCTCTAAATACTATAAAGATATTAAATGCATTCAACTAAAATAGAACAATGCATAATCATTCTACTTGAAATGAAAGAGATCAAAGTACAAAGTAACAAAAATATAGGATGATCAGTTATTGGCGCAGTACAAACCAGCCATTGAGGAACAAAAGCACATCCAATAGATACTCCTCCACAATGAAACGATCTATAGGTTGCATATCCTGTTAACAGAAAGGATGAATTAATATGTGCAAATGCAGTCTAAAAAAATAACAAAATAATGAGACACCAATCAACGCCTAACCCTAACCAAGGATCAACTTTACTCTTTCCTCAAGGACCACAGTGATCTTTTGAGGAAGATATCCAATTAACAGATATCAAAAGAAAGATAAGACAATGCAGGAGAGGTTCAAGATTGACAAAAGAAAAGTTAATTTTGCTAGAGCTGCATGATGTCAAATTATTTAATTTACATGGGAAATCCATTGGGAATAGAAAAAGGTGTTATAGGCATCTTCTACCCAGATTTTGAGATAGCATTTGTTCACGCCCGATGAAAAGTATTTGATGGAAGTAAACTGTCTAGGAAAAACCCATACATAAACATCAGTGGTATAGATAGCAACTACCTCAGCTTTACTTGCAGGAAATATATTCAGCCTCCATATACGTTGGGGATACTTTAACTCTGCGTTGTGCTTCTGTTTACCATAAGCTACTCCCAAAAGTTGTGAGAGAGGCTCAGGTTGCTCAGGAGCATTGATGGGTCCAAATTCATGAGACTTTCCAGCTACCAGCTGAGCTTCAAATGACAGATGAGGTCTCGGAACTACACCATGAATTAAACAAATATAATTAAATCAAACATAAAACAAAGAAATTGAATGATTAAATTATTCAACAACAACAAATCACAGAACATGACATATCATTCTCAAAAATTATCAATTAACAAACTGATTATAGCCTGCAAGAAAACATAGATGGTCACTGGTGATCCGGAAATTCATGACAACACACATTTACAATTATACAATCCCTTGAATTGAAAAAATTCTATGAAGTCTACAATGGTGGTTTAAGAGGAAGATTCAAATCACGGAATATTTGCATTTTGAGTTTCATTGTGTAACCACAAGAAAGCTTAATCCTAACAGAAGGGACTAAATTTTATCTGCTTTCTATAGATCCAAACAATAAAACATTCAACTATAATTCACATCCATGACTATGACACTCATTCAACAAATTTCAACAACCAAGATAATAATTCGACCCGAATTGTACTCAATTGTTGTTAAATTTATTTTTATGAAGCCCATTGTACTTGCAATTTCAATCAATTAACCCTTTTCTTAAGCTCATTAACTTTATTGCAATTTACTTGCATTGCATTAGAGTGAGGCAACCCTAGGATTAGGCCTATCTTGAGAACCAAAACCAATATATCCAATTTAAATCCCTTGAGCAAAAGCAAATAATGGATGAAAGATATCTGTTTTTACTTCATGTCATGATTACTATTCCAAACATCTATTCATGAAGATGCTTTAGTTTCCTGTATTAGAGTGGCCAATTAGAGCTGTAAAGGTGAGAAAAGAACTACACTGGAAAAAGGAAAGAAAAGCTAGATAGTTACCGCTATCTGCTTTCCATCCATTGCCTGATAGCACCTGTATTCTATCCCATAAATCTTCCAAGAAATCCTGCAGGATAGAATCAGATAAAATGTCGAGATTGAACATGTGCATGTTAAAAAAAAAAAGGTTGCATAATATACAACAATAATTATGCATGGCATTAAAGGAGCTAAAATCTTGTTTGAACTTTTTGAAATTTCACCTTAGTTTTTGATTGCACAAGAAAAAAAAAAAAAGCAAGTAGTTTAGCTATTGAATAAGAAAATGATATAAATAGTAATTGTGAATTTTACCTTTTCTAGAGGACCTTTCCCAGATTCATCATCATCCTCAAAAAAAGATAAGCCACTATCAGAGTTATGCCTTCTAATGCTCAAATAGGATTCTAGTCCAACCATGAGCCTCTCAATGTCCTCTGGAACTTGCTGCATAGATGTAAGCAAGCAAAAGGAAAGAAAGAGAGAGAGAGATAACATCAAAAAAGGACAGCAAAACAGCATTAAGAAAAATAAAAACAGGAATCAAATCGAAAAGGAAAAAAAAAATAAAGATATATACTAACAGCACAAAGAAAGAACAATAGTTCTTCTCCACCTTGAACGAAGCAGAATGTTCTTAAATATAAATGCCAAAATTCAATTAGGCAATGCAGAACTTTCTTACAAGAGTATGTTATGGTAATTAATTCTCAAAAAGCCTAAAACAAAACTGAGCCACATCACTCAAAAGCACATTTACCCAAATGTTAAGCTAAATTAAGCATCTAGTGTGTTTCATACTTTCACCACATGCTCCAAATAAGCAAAAGTGCATCCTCGCAACATGGAGTATAAAGTATGTAACAGGAATGCAAAAAATGATACTAGTTGGGACTCCAATAATTGTATGTATGAATTTCTAAGGTAATAGGAATCCAAAGTATGCATTCTCCAAGATTCTTTTGATATCCATTGAGAGGAGATGTAAATCTAGCAAATAATGGCATGACAAAAATATATTTGTAGTGTAAGACATTTCCAAGCCAACCAGCTACACATAATGCAAACATAAAGTACTCACTACAATGGAAGTATTACCTCAACGAGTTCTGAACCTCCCCATGGAAGACAGGATAAAATGCAAGTTACATAGAAGTCCCCCCGCGTTTGCCAAGAGGGATTTCCTTTCTCCTCATCCACTGTTGTGGCAGCAGATGACAATAAGGTTTCAAAAACAACCACCAGAGAAGCTGGTAGGATAACTTTACTGCACATCTAGAAACCAAAAATAAAATGAAGATGGTTAGGGACTCTTTACCAACAAGCATATTTATTTTTGAAATGAGGGAAGGGACACCTAAACCAAAGCAACAATAAGTAAACATTGGAAGAAAAAGTTAATTATAACATGTATTTGATTCCATGTTCTTTAGAGGTGAGAAAATTAGAAGAATATGACTGCCGAATAATTTTTAAACAGTAGCAACATAAAATAAATCAGCAAAAAAAAAGCAATTATCAATATCCATGCATTTGTAACTAAGGATAGGAAAATGAAATATAAGAGTATTTGTTAAGTCCTACTCTTCGATCCCCCCAATTTCCTAATCAGAGAGGAGAGGAATTCATTCTCCAAATTATTGTTTGACATGAATCATAAGGTACTCATGAATGCCTATCATCTTTTCCCTGAAACCATTTATCAGTAGATTACTCCTAAGTTCTAAATGACAAAAAAGTAATAACACTATTGACGCACCATTGCAGTAAGAAAGCGCATCAAAACACGAATCCTGTCACAGTATCCAGAATCCAAGGAATCCTGAAAAGATAATCAGACTGTGCATCAGCAAACCAAAGCACAGTACGCTCAACTAAGAATATAAAGTTATATTAGTATTACCATCGTAACTGAACTAATCCTACTCAGGCTGAGACTACACACACTCACCTGGAAATTACATTGAGTATTCTCCAAGACTTTCTTAACAAAATCCTCATTTTCCAAGTTCAATAGGCCAACCTTATAAGAACAGAGAAACAGAGGGCAAGAATAAGCAGAAAACAATTTTATATCAGAAGAAAATATTCACCTAAAGAAAATCCCAGATGAAAGAGGAGAACTCAAAGAAAAATCCCAAAAAATAGTCAAGTATTAAAAAAAAGAACAAAATAAAGAAAAAGTGAACATATAAAACATTAAGATAGTTTTTTCAGGTACAGAGAGACAAAAAAGCAACTGATAACCGACGGAAACACCAGCAGGAAAGCATCCTATAAGAAATGGCTGACTAATGAAAGCAATATCAAACAGCTATGGTATTCATCTAGAAATAAAAGTTCAATGCCAATAGTTTTTCCAGGTACAGAGAGACAAAAAAGCAACTGATAACCGATGGAAACGACAGCAGAAAAGCATCCTATAAGAAATGACTGACTAATGAAAACAATATCAAACAGCTATGGTATTCATCTAGAAATAAAAGTTCAATACCAGCGTCGCATATAAAGGAATCTTGTGAGGCAATTGTTCAGCACACTGGAGAAAGAACTGTCATAAAAAGAAATATTGTAAATATGCGATCAAGTGCTTATAAGCAAAACCATCTTTCATGAAGAAAAGAGTAATCCTCAGTCAAATGCATAGAGATAAATTAAAATTACTTTGGTGCTTATAAGACAAGAAGCACAAAGGTGATAATTATAATCCATTATCAAACAATCCTAGGAGAAAAATGGGAAACAAGAGCATTTGAATTTTGCACAGAGCGTGTGATTCCATCCACTCCCACGGTGTAATCAACCAAATATCATTTTGCAATTTGATTTAAGATAAGGCATCCCCAACAGAAAAAATATTGTGGGACAATAATATGCTAATATTTAAACAACTATGATTCGTAAATTTGTCTATCAAAACTGATACGGCAAGTAAGAGATATCGAAATGAGCACATGGTACACATAGACATTCTTCCCTTAACTCATTTCCAATTCAGCAGTGTGAATAGTTAGCCACATGAAGCAATACAACCACAGATGTAGAACAGATAGAAACGTAACACTTCTAAGCATAAACTCTAAGAGTATGAATAAGCATTACAGATAAGATATCGTCTGCAGAATGCTCCAACTCCCTCCGAACCACACCAAAACACGTTTCCTGCAAATTCAGAAAACAAGAATCAACACTTACGTAGTCACTCAGAATGCTCGCAATAAAGATTATTAGGTTCCTAGGGTTTTGCAACCTAGGTAGACAGCAAGCATAATTTTGGAATGCTCTGCAACCTAGGGTTTTAGCGGAAAATTTTAAGCAAAGGCGTGAAAACTAGAACGAGAAATAGAAAAAGCTACAAACAATGTGTTCTTTGAAGTCGGAGGTGGTGCCATATTCAGGGCACTTCTCGCCAATTCGAAGAAAAAGATTTCTCCAGCTGGTCATTTTTTCTTCAATTGGTACTTGTCAGACACAGACAGGGCATTACAGTGTTAGAGAATGGAGGGAAGTAGGGTTTAAGGGCCTGTTAGCCTGTAAATGAAAAGAGAGACGAGAACGATAATTGGAGCATTTTGAGTTTCGAACCCTAAATGTAGATGGCTGCCTCTGCCTCGGCCCATTTAAACAAAGCAGACCGTGGCCCTTTTGGAATTCCATTCTCTAACTGTCTAACATACATAGTATACCATATTCAAAAATATCAATTTTAATATTATAAATCATTAAAAATAAAATTCAAATATAAATATTCAATTTTTTTTCCGGCATGATCTCACCATAAATTTGATAGCTCTTACATGAAATTAATAAAATAAGTGTGTATATATAATATAATATAAAAAATAACATATTTGAAAAGAGCCTATTATAAGTAGGAATGCTCACGGAGCTGGGCGGAGGCGGGAAATAGCGCCCCACCCACAGCCCCCGCGTAGTGGCGGGGATTTCCTATCCCCGCCCCCACGGATAACACGGGGGAGAAACTACCCCCGCCCCGGCGAGGATCCCCGTCCCCGATAGGATTCCACATTGGTAGAAAAAACACAGCTAAAAGAAGAGATAGAGGAGATGAGGGCGACAAGAGAAATTGCAGGAAAAATGTTTCCAATAAGCACACCAAAGAAGGAAACAGTTACTAATAAAGATATCACATTCAAAAATTTTAGTTGGCTCCTATAATTTTAGCTTAGTCTCTTTAGAACTATGGGACGTAGGTTCAATCATCTTTGGCAGACATGTAATCCTCATTTTGTGAAGAAACACAACTTTCTAAGAAAACCTCTATCTTTGCCGGTTATAGCCCAGACCCATCTCAAGATCAACTGAAATTCAACAAAATTTATATAAGCTCTTAACTTATGTTGTTAGTTACCAACTTTGTTATATACGTTAAATTGATGAGAATACATGAATTTCTATATCAAAATAAAATCAAAGTTCTTAAACATAGTACTTGGAGTATTCAGTATCTTGAAAAAGAAAACGGATCCAGATCTAACTTAAAAGGCTTTGAGGTTGAACATTGTTGTCGACATTACTTGCATTTTCTTCCTTGAAATGAGAAAGTGAGAGAGAAAGTGAGGGAGATGAAAACCTTGAAGTGCTAGCGACAGGTTTTGCTGGTGACGGTGACGGCGACGGCGACCGAAGAGAAGGGTTGTGCTGGAGAGTGGGAGACGTGGCTGCTGGAGAGCGGGAGACACGACTACTGGTGGTAAGTTGTGTTTAGATTTGGAGCTAGAAGTTAGAAAGAACATATTAGGGTTAACTAAAAAAAGTATTTATATATTAAGGGTTTCGGGTCGGGAATTCCCACGGGGCGGAGACCTCGCTCCCCATCTCCGCCCCGAAATCAGAAACGGGGAACTTTTTCCCCTCGTCCCCGTTGCTGCGGGGGAAAAAAAGGGGATTCCCCGCCCCAAACGGGCCAGGTCCCCACCGGGTCTGGGGAATCCCCGTCCCGTGAGCATTCATGATTATAAGTGAACATAAAATATAAATATACATGAAATTAGAAGTTGATTATTTATATATTTATTATTATTAAATATCAATTATTTATGAGTGTACATTGTAAAAATACTAAAATAATTGTTAGAGCAAATGCCAATAAAGAATTGAAAAATATTTTTTAAAAAAATTGAATTGGCCTTGCCCATTAAAAAAAATGAAATAAAATATTGCAATAATTCAAAAAGTTATAAATGAAAATTTCATTTTGAAATTTTGCCGATTACGTAAATTTACTTTCATTTATTTAATAAAAGCGAAAACTTTTTTCACGTCAATAGAAATCGTTTAGTTTTTTTCCCTGAAAAAAAAGAAATCCAAAAACCACAACTACTCATAACACACCCTAAAATAATTAATAAATTTCTCTATAAACACATCCACACACGTCTTACAGTAAAATTGATTCAAATATATAAAAAAAAAAATCTAAATTAAGCTTTCATTCTCCTTTTTTATATATATGAAAAAAAAAGATAATCAAAGTTTCATAGTGTATAATGTAAGTTCAAGATTAAGACTCAGATTCTTTTAATTAGAAATATAAGATACATATCATTATTTGCAAAAACGAAAATGTAATAATAATGACAATTAATTAAGATATAAAGTAGAATAAATGCGAAAAAAAATTGAGAAAAAAAATTGTGAATTGAAATAATATCATCCTCATACAGGGGAATCCTCATAAATTTTATGAGGCAGGAAATTTGTGGCTGATGTAGAGAATGCGTACTCTTTTGTCTGATAATCACGTGAAAGGTAGTTGGTTAGAACAAGAGAAGCATGTGCTTCGGCATGTTACACTGGGCCCTCCGTGGCCCATTTGTTCCTAAAGGCACATGTACTAGACCAGCAACCCCCGAATGCCCACATTAAATTATCCTTTGCTCATTTTATCCTTCCACTTATTTTCTGCTTCATTTTAGAAAAAACACAAAATACGTTTTTCTACATCAAATCTCTAAATTTAAAAAAAAAAAAAATTAAATTATGCATAATAAATTTATTTTAGACAAAATTGATAAAATTAAAGTACACAATTTACTAATATTGCATAAATCCAATTTAAAATAATTATAAGATCAACCAAAACATTATTTTTTTTAAAAAAATATATACAATTATTTGAGACATGCAAAAAATTATGAGTTAGTTTATTTATTTATTTATTTATTTTGTATATGGTAGGCCCCGTAATAATTTTAAGTTAACTTTACATGAGATTTATAAATAGTATATTTAAATTAGGTCAATTCCGTACAAATTGAATCTAATACGAGTAATTTCAAAAGTATAGAAATTTAATATAAACTTTTTAAAATAAAATGAGCTAACGAAAAAAAAAGCTAAAATTGAAAGATTCAAAAATGAGTTTTTCCTTCATTTTCTTGCAACTTCTTAAAGAAAAGAAAATAACCACGCATGTTATGCAGCTTATATCCACATATGTATAATTATTTGATATTGAAGCCAACTGCTTCAATTAATTCGTTTTAATGTATAGCAGATAAATGAATCAAGCATCTATTAGTTCGATATATTAATCTTGATATGTGCAGGATAAATTCATATAAAATTAAATCACTCTCTTTTAAATATTTAAAATTATTAGGATTTTAACTCAATATATGTGATTTAATGAATATTAATCATGTTGGATTATTTTAGCTTGAAATGTAGAAAATTCTTTTTTAGCTTAATTTGCAGTTTACGCTGTGTACATCTTCTCCTCAGAACCATTATCTTCAGCCAAAATTATTTTTGAAATAATAAATTAAGAAGACGTATGCTATTAGCTGCAACATACATAACAATAAAACAATTACACAGACACTCAAAAAGTGCATTGTTCACACTTTGCTATCGGTCTACTTTCTTTACAAATAACGCTCCAAAAATATTGCATTATAGAATTAGACTCTACAATTCATCTACGGGAAATTTGTTATAAATTAAGTAAACTTTATCATCTCAAAATTAAAATTAAAATTAAAATTAGACTCTACAATTCGTCTACAGCTTAACTTGAAAACAAAAGTATGGAATTAGACAGGAATTTCCTTTTTCTTGGTTATCAAATGGGGCTAGAAAGCCAAAGAAAACAAGAACTAGCCTATTTGTTCCACACCCATTTCTATTAATTATTCTAAAACTTTATGAGCAACTGCATGAACGGGCAAAAGAACCATAGGCCCCAACAGGCAACTGCCTATAAATACCACAACCTTTATTCGTAGCCCTACACACAACATCTTGTCACTGCGTTTTTAACTCGCCAACAAAGATGGGTACCAGGCTACTGACCATTTTAATGGTATGCATTGTGCTGATACTTGTTCTGCTAGAACAAAACCAGGTAAAAAGATTAATATCCCAAGCCTTCAGCTGCCTTATTTTTCTCCTACTCTGTTTTGAAGATGTAAATTTACTTCGAATTGCTCTGTCTTTAGGCACTTAACACGCGAGTCTCAGCTGCTCAACTGCAAGGACAAGGCAGCAATTCAATGGTGAGGCTATAGTATTATGTGAAACTTACCCTTTTTAATTTTTTCTGAGGAAAATTCATAAACAATTTTATATCTCTGGAAATGCAGTATGGAGCTACACAAGGCAGCCTTCGTCCACAGGGTGAGTTATGTTCCATTATTTTATTTATTTATTTATTTTTTATTTGTCCATGCGTGACGAGAATATAAAGTGTGAAGTAAGTTTAATTCGGAAGGAAATTGAGGAAAGTGTAATATGGTGCAGAGTGCGGACCAAGGTGCACAACTAGATGCTCAGCGACGTCGTATAAAAAGCCATGCATGTTCTTCTGCCAAAAGTGTTGTGCCAAATGTTTGTGCGTGCCTCCAGGCACTTATGGGAATAAGCAGTATTGTCCCTGCTACAATAACTGGAAGACCAAGAGAGGAGGCCCTAAATGCCCTTGATTTATTTCCACTTTTATTAATTTTAAATAATTACAGCAAATTGTTACTACATCTTTATTATCTCAATTAGTTCTAGTAAGTGATACTATGTTACAAATAGCAAGCATGGTGGCGCGTAGATTTAAGAATTATAATTTAGAGAATGATCATCTTTTTATCTGATTTGAACTATTAAATATAATTAATACAGTACTCATTTTGAAAATTTTAACCATTGCCTAATGCCTAGTTAATGAAATTAACGAAACACAGCAAAACAGGGCAAATTAAATCCAAACCCCTCATTAATTTACTGTTATAATTTTGCGGATTAATTTCTTATCAAAAATTATCTGATTTGATTCTATTTTGTCATTTTGCATTTAATAACACAGCTTAAAAGGACACTTCCCAAAGGATGACAATCTTTATTCTTAATTTATAAGCAACTCTATGCATCATCATGAGCTCAAACACCTCAATCAATCACTAAACATCGGACCTTAATTAAGAAATGGAAAACTCAAACTAGGTTAGTTCATGAACCATTTGCAATGGCCAATATAGCGATAATTTGGGGCACATCTTACAAACAAGTTTGCTCTACTTATTTGTAAATAAGTCGGCTATTTTTTCTGTAAGAAAATAATTAAAAAAAAAAAGGGATAAATGGAAAAGTCAAAAAAGCAAAATCAATTGTGATTTTGCTTATGAGAATTGCGGCGGCTGCTTTCAACAAATGGTAGGTGGGTTTACGCGTAATAAACGCGTATATTTTGCCTATAAATACGCATTGTTATTTTGCAATTGTAATACTCGAAATTCAAGCAAACATGTAGGGTGAGTTTGTTTGTGAGCATAAGAAAATTAGTGAGAGTTTAAGGGTTTGTTCAACAATAATTGGGATACTCTCTGGGTAGTTTTCTTGTGTTGAGGGTATAAGAAAAATATTGTATTTGTTATTATGTGGTTGTAACAATTTTTCACATAGTGAATATTTTTCTTGGTTGTCTTTTGACAACGGCAGTGGTTTTTCTCCGATTTGGAGTTTTCCACTATAATTTCTTGTGTTGTGAGTTTCTCCTGATTTATTCCGCATTAATTAGAAGGGTCATTTTTCCCAACATTTTCTTTTGAAAATATTTAAGTATCAGTCAAACTAGAAGTAATGGGTAATATTTCATCAACGTTAACATGAAAAATAGCTCAAATTAAAGGTAAGGCATAGTGTCCATAAATAAATTATGGCGACATAGCTGCGTGGCAGTAAGTGGGAATTTAGTAAACAAAACTAAATTGCTCCCACCTAACTATGTACAAAGAAAATTATTATACAATTCTTTTTGGCCGCATTAAATTTGATTAATATTTTAATATATTGCTCACAAATAAAGGCAATATATAGAGTATATTTTGACACAAAATTATCGTTACATCCATTTTGTCTAATATTATTTTAGCCGAACAAAATAATTCAGTCATTAGAATATATACCATTATCAAGAGCACCACATTAATTGAGCAATTAAATAATGCCGACTTGACAAAAAATAAACCCATTTTCTCTTCAGCTAATGGTCTCAGCGTAACTTTTGCAAAACCAAGTGAAGGAACAGCTATAGTAATATGAAAAAGTAGTTGTTTTTCTAATTAATGAAAAGAGGCCATATATGGCAATTACAAAGGCTTTTCTGTCTAACCAAGATTTTTTCATCATCATAAACTATTTTAATGAAGTAAAAAGATCAAACCCATATACAATTTCAAATAACTTATGTTATAATTAAACTTGCTGTCAGTTCTCTAAGGATTTTCTTCCCCAAAAATGTCCTCTTCTCTACATTATAATTTAATTCCAATCTGCATCTTTTCATTGAATAACACACCTCAAACTAGCAATTACCTAAAAAATGAGTACCAAACCCTAATTTCTCCATATAGGTTCACCTTCTATATAAGCAACACCATCGCTCAAACCTCAAAACACATCAGAATTACAGATTTTTCAAGAGAAAAATGAGTATCACAAAGGCTCAATGTCTGATATTGGCAATAATGCTAATGGTAGGAACCCTTTTGAGTGATCAAAGGGTATTAGGAGAAGAAAAAGGAGAGTGTGATGAACAGATTCAATATATTGAAAAGGAATGTTCTGAATTCTTCCAGAAAACTGGAGTGGATAAAATAGTTCATCCAAGTAAAGAGTGTTGTAAATCGATGAAAAGTGTAGATGTAACATGTGCATGTGAGCATGTTACGCCTGAAGTTGAAAAAAAGATCGATATGAAGAAGGCTGTCAGAACGGCTAGGCAATGTGGCATTAGGATCAAACGTGGAACCAAATGTGGAAGTAAGTTTTAGTTTTACGTATACTTGATTTAATTAATCTTTTCCACTATATATATTCTTATTGTTTCTAATCAGTCTTGAAAAATAATTTGATATTATTTTCTTGGAAAATTAATTAGATGTTCTAAAGTTGTAAGTGTGTGCCTCTATTTCAGGTTACATTATCCGTGGTCTTGAGGAGGATGAAAGCTGAAAAATATTGAAGTTGCTATATATGGAAGTTTATCATAATAATAGATTATTTAGTATAATCCGTTTTGATATGTATTCA